>JASDDO010000001.1:544200921-546600921 GCA_030015575.1 Agapanthus africanus
GGGCAATAATTGGGATTATTAAGATCGCCTGGCTGCGACAGACGCTTTGGACTCGGCAGATTGATAAGTCTGTTGCACACTGCCAGCTCAAACAGTCTTCTCGTTTTATTCTGCGGAAACGAGTAAGGACGTCCCAGCCTCTCTTCGAGGGATGGGCGTGGGCGCACGTTGTTTTGGCGAACGACCGACTTTGAGTTGTTCGACCGTTGTTGAGTATTGGCAACGAAGGTTGCCTTCCCTTTTCCTTTCTCATCTCGGGAATCTGATTTTGAAGGAGACGGTCTATGGCCCATCTGGTCCATTTGGCCTAATTTGTCAATCAAGGCCTGGAAGGTGGTCGGCCTGAAGAACATCATGAATTGTGAGATGGTCGCCTGCGGATCGAGAGTGCCCACAAACATGCCTACCGCAGGTGCCTCTTCTATGCGTTGTTCGCATTTCGACCATAGGTTCCGCCATCGTGTTGCGTATTGAACCCACGTTTCGCTTGGCCTTATCCTGGCATTTATTAGTGCTGTTATCGGGGTGCGTTCACTAGCACTCGCGAATCTTTGTGTAAACAGCAGTTCCATCTCTGCAAATGTTTTGACAGAGTCGTTAGGTAGCTCCGAATACCATTCAAAGGCTGTTTCTGCTAAGCTGCCGACGAATTGACGTAGCAACAATTTGTCATCTCCTCCAGTATTGCCGCATAAGGCCCTGAATTGAGCGACATGCTGATGCGGATTCCCTGTCCCTTTATATACGTGGAATTTAGGGATCATATATCCTGGCGGGTAACTGATTTGGTCATACCAGCTCGGATACGGTCGTCCGGTTCTAACAATTTGCCCAGCCGCTTCATTCGCCTGATGAACCCGGATCTGCTGAGCTATATATTCGTCTAGGTCAACTTTGGAGATTGCCTCCTCCTTGGCTGTTGACAGAGCCGGCGGAGGATTTGACGTTTCTCCCCTGTCGTCTTCAAGGACGATCGGAGGATCTTCAGCAGGAGGTTCCGGCTGTAACATCATCCCTACCATATCTTGGAAGAGGAGCGCCATCTGTTTTATATTAGCCGCTTGCTCTGCAGCTTCTTTGTCCCTCTTTTCGAGGACTCTGCGTAAAAAGTCAGCGTCGGTTTCTTGTTCTTGACGCTCATCCGAAGACGTTTCAGAGCTTTCTTTTGGCTCAGTGAGTGCAGCCATTGTAGTCATCATTTCCTGAAGCTTTTGTTGTTGCTCCTGAGCTTTCGTCACGGATCGGGTGAGCGGTCGGTGGCCCGTAGAAGTGCGGCTTTCCTCTTTTCCAGAAGCCATATAAACAGTGTGCACCACCATGCCCCCAGACTTGGGGCGTTTGTGTTCGGTGTCTTTGCGATTTGCCGAAGATATAGGGGCTTTTTGCGGCCTCCTTTTTTGAGTGGTTGGAGTTAAGGGAGCCGTTGTGGCGGGCACCCAAGTAGCCGTCATTCTTTGTGGCTTGACAGAGTAGTCCTTCTCCTGCCGAACTTTCAGCTTTTTCTGTCGGCGGGGATAGTCTTGATCAATCACCGACTCCTGGACCTGTCGCCAGACCTTGTAAATTTTAGAGGACAGCCGTTGAGAAGGCTGCTCCAGCTTCTTCTCTTGAGTATTCTCCACAGGTGAAGGAGTTCTCTTCAGCACTGCAGTAGGAGAGTTTCTGCACACCTTGTTTAGCAATTCAAAACTGTTCCCGGTTGGAACAGCAGCATCGATCCCCACCGTTGGAGCTGGCGGAATTATCCCAGAGGGGGAGTTGCCCCCAGCCTTCCTCACTCGGCGCCAGTGGCGACGTCGAGCGTGTCTTGCGGATGGAGTTATTTCAGCTATAAGGGTGACTTCGTCGTGTCTCCTGTTTTGAGGAGAGACTGTTATTGGTGCTAGCCTATCGAAGGCTGACACCCGTTGAGAAGTAATGTCTAATCTGTCAAAGACAGACCTCTGGGCAGGGGAAGCAGCTTTGAGGACCTCGCCTGGAGCAGCAACTGGAATGGCCAGCCTTATAAAAACTGACTTTTTGGAAGGAGGAGCATTTCCAATGATTTCTTCCGCTTGAGCCGGGATAGCTATCCGCTTTGGGATGGCAGCTTCGGGTATCACGGGCTTGTAGACGTTCTGGCCCAGTCTGTTGGAAACTGAGGTATTGAAGTTGGGTGACCCGTTGAGAGGGGTCGCGGCAGTGGCGAGTCGATCAAAGACCGGCTTCTTTGGAGCTTCTTGCGATGTTATTGGGGCATTGAAGCTTATCAATGGGAGCATAGTCCCGAAGAATAATCCAGCGGTGGCCTGAGTTACTTGCTCCACTGGCATCTTGAAAAGGGAGGCCGCTTGGGGCCCATAAGTCACTCCTCCAGCAATGACGGAGCGAGAGTTGCAGCTGCAGGCGGTGCAGTTCGAAGCCATCGATCTTCTGTTTTCTGCATGGAGAAAGACACCAAATCTAAGTACTTTGAATCCACAAGCAACCACAGCAAACCGCGATTTGTTCGCGAACACGACATACGAAGTGTGGAGTGGAAAGAGGAAGAGGTCCCACCGGGCGTGCCAGAATCTGTTCCCCTCCGAACGGCGGCGCACAAGACCGCGATGTCCTGACGCTGGGATTCGGGGCAGATGCTATTTGGTTTTATCCGTCTACCTCTCCGAAGATGCCAAGTTGATTTATGGCACCGTGTATCGGAGGTTTAGACGGATGCGGCCGATGTAGCAGACTTTGTCAGATTCCCCCTCGCTTGAGGGGTTTTTGATTGTGGGGACGCTCTTCCCTGCAGGCGCAAGCCCCTGCAGTTAATTACGCTACCGCATCGCGGTAACAACTTTCTCCTTCTCCAGAATTTCACTTCGTGTCGTGGGTGTTTGTTTTGTTTGTGGTTGCCCGTGGATTGTATACGGAGACTGAGTAATACCGTCGCCCGTAGGACGTGGATTAGTCCAAATTCGTATTTACTTAGATTTGGGTTTGGTGTTTTTAGTTTAAGGATACATTAGTCGCGTTGCGGCTAAGATCAGCTTAAACGTTCGTCAAGGATACGTTAGTCCTGTTTTGGACTAAGATCAACTTGACGTAGTGATTGATTTAATTATCTGGCCGTCGGGACTCGTCGCCTCTCTGACGTCGTTGAGGGATTACAACGACAGGCGTCAGAGGAGTTCAGAGATGTACCCTTGAACCAAAGTTGATTTGGAGTTTTATTGTTTATTTAAATATCTAAGGACACATTAACCACATTTGGGGCTAAGATCAACTTAGGCGGGACCGTTTAGATCCGACGAAAGAGCATTCGGGCTCTATTGCGCCAGTTTAGGGACGTGGTGGTCCGTCGCCAGTTTAGGAACGTGGTGGTCCATTATTAGTTTAAGGACGTTTCGGTCCGTCGCCAGTTTAAGGACGTAGTGGTCCATCATTAGTTTAGGGACGTCTCGGTCCGATGTTAGTTTAGGGACGTTTCGGTCCACGAGTTTAAGGACCCCGCAGTCCATATAGGTGTGTGGTCGTTGGGACCCGTCACCTCTTTGACGTCGTTGAGGAATTACAACGATGGATGTCAAAGGAGTTCGGAGATGTACCCTCGAACCGGATGTAGATTGATTTAGGAGAGCTATTTTGCTCAGTCAATTTAATTTAAGGACTTATGGCCACGATTGGGCTAAGTCTAGTTGAAAATGTCCAATATTTTATTTGCTTTTGCATTGCATTTCTTTTTATTTTTATTTGGGCTTTGCCCAGAAAGGATGCAAAGCATCAATTTGTTTTGGGCTCTGCCCCTTTTTATTGTATTGCAATTTAATTTGGCCTACTAGGCCCCTCTGATTTGGGCCTGGCCCTTCAGTAAAATGCATTGCATTTGTCAGGTGCTTTGCGCCAATCACTGAGCGCAAGCGCTTGTGGTGAGGACACGTGTCATGCTCTGGTGAGCGCAAGCGCAACAGCGCAGTGCGCTGCGCTAGTGCGCTGTGCTGTTGCGTGGCGCGCTCTGGTGAGTTGCGCCCGTTCCAGAGAGCGAAGCTCTATTTCAAGGCGCGTAGCGCAAGTTGTTCTGCAGCTGACACGTGGCGCGCTCTGGTGAGTTGCGCCAGTTCCAGAGAGCAAAGCTCTATTTCAAGGCGCGTAGCGCAAGTTGTTCTGCAGCTGACACGTGGCGTTCTCTCAGGAGCGCAACAGCGCAGTTTGGAAGTGCAAAGCACTAAGAATCTTTTTAGATTCCAGAACAGAAGTGCAAAGCACTATTTGTTTTCTTTGATCTAATTAGGATCAAAGAAAAATGAGTTTTTCTCTTTATTTCAAGAACCAGAGGTTCATAAAAGTGCAAAGCACTATTTTTTTATTTTATTTATTTATTTTTTGTTTTAAAGAACCAGTGGTTCATACGAGTGCAAAGCACTATTTTTATTTATTTTTATTTTCTTTTTTGTTTTAAAGAACCAGTGGTTCATACGAGTGCAAAGCACTATTCATTATGTGAAGATCATTGATCAATGATTTATCATAAGAGATTTCTTTTCTCTCGTGAAGGTTTTTACCTTCTTCTTGAAATTTTTCTCAGAGTTCTCTCTGTTTGAAGCTCTTGATTTTTTTTTTCAAGAAATGTTGATCCCTTCTCTTCTCTTCTTGGCTCATATTTATAGGAGAAGGAAAAGAATCAATTTGTTTAGCAAATCTCTCATTGAAAGATTTGATTTGATCGTTGAGAGATTTGATTTATATTTATCATTAATCTGGGCCTTTAGATCATTCAGTGAATTTTATTCACTCTGGATTTTAAATCCAAAAGATATTCTATTTGTTATTCTGGTGAGATTTTCAGGGAAATCTTTCCTTGTCCAAGATTTTTCCATAAATTGATGATTTTTAATCATCTTTGAATCTTTAATCCAACGGTTCTCATAATCCTTTTCCATTTGGAAAGATTTAGAAGCTTTTAGAATTTTAATTCTATTTCGAAAGATTTTTAGAGAAATTTAGAATTTTAATTCTACTAATCTGTAAGGCTTTCAAATCCTGTCACGTGCTGGCACGTGACCCTTGGTCACGTGTGAGCACGTAACCCCGAAATTGGTTCCTTTAACAGTCGCTTGTTCATATCGTTGTTTTAACCATCACGTGTCAACACGTGACCATTGGTCACGTGTGAGCACGTGATATTTCATTGAGATAACTTCTGATTTTTAATCAGGGAACAGATTTTAGAATTTAATTCTATTCATTATTTTAGAGGCCTTAAGAGCCCATCACGTGTCTGCACGTGGCCCATGGTCACGTGTGAGCACGTGATGCCCCATTGGGGTCTTTTCTAAGTTTTTATTATATCTTTTAACTCCTCCAGCGGATTCTTAAAAGCCCATCACGTGTGAACACATAATGCCTCATAACTTTTGATCCCGGATGAATTATGAAGCCCATAATATATCAAATCGAAGGGTTTTTCGAGACGCTTTCAATACAATCAGAATTTATCCGTTTCTCCTTCGGGAGTTTGTCAAAAAACAGCTCGGAAGATACTGGTTCGTATTTCCTTAAGCGTATCGCTGCCATTTGATACCTTGGACTCTTTTGCGCAGAAATTTTTGGCGGGAACAGTGACTATTAAGAATAAGTACCCGATCTCTCGCATTGGAGAACTTTTTGAGCAGCTTAGTGGCGCGAGAGTATTCTCGAAACTGGATTTGCGATCAGGATATCATCAGGTCCGAGTGAAAGCAGAAGACATTTGCAAGACGGCGTTTCGAACTCGATATGGACATTTCGAGTATGTGGTGATGCCCTTCGGAGTGACTAATGCGCCGGCAATATTCATGGACTTGATGAACAGGGTCTTTTCACCATACCTGGACCAGTTTGTTGTGGTATTCATTGACGATATTCTGGTGTACTCGAAGAGTCCGGAGGAGCATGCTGAGCATTTAAAGATCGCACTGCAGAAGCTGAGACAGGAGAAATTATTCGCGAAAATGAGTAAGTGCGAATTTTGGCTGGAAGAAGTGAAGTTTCTGAGGCACGTCGTGTCGGGCGACGGAATCGCCGTCGATCCCGAAAGGATTGCAGCAGTTCGAGATTGGCCTATTCCAAAGAAATGTGGCTGAGATAAGAAGTTTCCTTGGTTTGGCCGGATACTACAGGAGATTCGTGGAGAACTTCGCTCGTTTGGCAGAGCCGTTAACCAAGCTTACGCGTAAGGAAGTACCGTTTGTTTGGACGGATGGTTGTGCATTGGCCTTCGAGGTGTTGAAACAGAAGTTGATAACCGCCCCTATCCTAACTGTACCGGGTAATTCAGGAGGACTGGTGATTCACAGTGACGCATCTGGAAAAGGATTGGGATGTGTTTTAATGCAGAATGGGAAAGTCGTCGCTTACGCATCGAGACAACTGAAGACTTATGAGAAGAATTATCCGACTGACTTGGAGCTTGCAGCCGTGATCTTCGCCTTGAAAATTTGGAGACACTACCTTTTAGGCGAGAGAGTCGAAGTCTTTACAGATCACAAGAGTTTAAAGTATGTGTTCACGCAGAAGGAGTTGAACATGAGGCAACGCAGATGGTTGGAGCTGATGGCCGACTACGACCTTGATCTTAAGTACCATCCGGGAAAAGTTAACGTTGTGCCAGATGCGCTAAGTCGGTTACCAGCAATTCAGATATTGACTGCACAGAGGGAGATCATTGCGGATTTTCGGAGTTTCGACTTGGAGGTTGTGCTACCATATGCTACGGGGCAATTGATGCAATTGCAAGTGCAATCGTCCTTAGTTGAGAAGATTAAAGTGTCGCAATTGCAGGATCCTAGACTACAAAAGTTTCGAGAGCAGGTTGAAGCCGGACTACGAACCGATTTACTGATCCACGAAGATAGTTCGTTGAGATATGGTAGCCGTGTGTGTGTGCCAAAAGGGGATGTGCGTGAAGAGCTTATGAAGGAGGCACACAGTTCAGCTTACTCTGTACATCCAGGAGGGACAAAGATGTACCGAGATATTCGACAGCACTTCTGGTGGGAATGTATGAAACGGGAAATTGCTCGCTTCGTGGCTAAGTGCTTGGTGTGTCAGCAAGTCAAGGCTGAACACCAAAGGGTTGCTGGTTTGTTGCAACCACTTCCGATTCCTCAGTGGAAGTGGGAACATATAACCATGGATTTCGTGACGGCTTTACCGCGGAGTCCAAAGGGCAACAATGCCGTATGGGTGATTGTCGATCGTTTGACCAAGGTAGCTCACTTTATTCCTTTTCGGGTTGGTCAATCGACAGAGACTTTGGCAGAACGGTACATGCAGGAGATTGTAAGACTGCATGGAGTACCGGTAAGCATCGTGTCCGATCGGGACACTCGGTTCTTGTCGCACTTTTGGAGGAGTTTACAAGAAAGTTTGGGGACTCGATTGAAGTTTAGCACAGCTTATCATCCTCAAACTGATGGACAATCGGAGAGAACGATCCAGACCCTTGAAGATATGTTGAGGGCTTGCATGTTGGACTTCAAAGGTTTTTGGGAGGATCATCTACACCTGGTGGAGTTTTCGTACAACAATAGCTTCCAAGCAACTATTCAGATGGCTCCGTTTGAAGCACTGTATGGTCGTAAGTGCCGTTCACCTGTTTGTTGGGATGATGTTGGTGAACGAAGGTTAGTAGGACCAGATTTGGTGGTACAGACAGTCGAGAAGGTGAATACAATCAGGAAGCATATGAAGGCAGCTCAGGACAGACAGAAAAGTTGGGCCGACACGTCAAGAAGACCTCTAGAGTTCACCGTAGGTGATTTGGTATTCCTGAAGATATCACCGACTAGAGGGGTGATTCGCTTTAGGAGTCGGGGAAAGCTTAGCCCTCGATTCGTTGGACCCTTCGAGATAGTGGAGCGTGTTGGAGAGGTAGCGTACCGTTGGGCGTTACCACAGTCATTGGCAGGAGTGCACGATGTGTTTCATGTGTCTCAACTACGGAGGTATGTTCGTGATGAGACTCATGTCTTGGATCATTCGGAGTTGACTGTACGGGAGGACCTAACCTTTGAGGAGCGACCAGTTGAAATCAAGGATCGAAGAGAAAAGGGTTCTTAAGAACAAGGTTATCCCTCTTGTGCTAGTTTCTTGGGGTAATCGATCGCATGGAGGATCCACTTGGGAGCGAGAAGACGAGATCCGGCAGAAATTCCCTCACCTTTTCCAGTAGTTAGCTATCTTGTATTCTTGGAAATTTCGAGGACGAAATTCTTTTGTAGTTGGGTATGATGTAACATCCGAGCCCAATAATACTATTTCTTTTGTTAGTTGAGTGTTATATACTGCTCATTCCAAATTATCCTGATTGTTTTATGCTTTTTGCAGAATTTTAACCGGATAAGTCATTTTGGCACATAACAAATTTTAACTCCTAAAATGAAATTAAAAAGATCCATGTTGGCCTACTCGTCGCCACTAGTCGCGTGGTAGCGTCCGCGTGTCGAGATTCCGTCCCGTTCGGCTAAACGGGCAAGCTTGGACGACTACGCGCGCGTGCAAGTGTCCGACTTGGGGGCATGCATTTTAATCACTAAACATCTCTTTTCAAAATTTGGAACTCGCTTAAAATCCTATAATTTGAATTTGGAACGTTTGGGCGCAACCCGGGCGCGATTTGGAAATGTTTCATTTAGCGCCAAAGATGCCCGTTTGATTAAATATTCTTAAAACTATATTATACACTTAATATTCATTCCTGTTAGATTCTAAACGTTAAAATCTTTTTAACCATCTTTTAAATATTATTCTTAACCTCCCCAGCCAATCACATGGCCTTATCACCCCCGTGGGCCCCTCCATTTTCTCAAATCTCCTTCTCTCTCTATCTCTCTCCTCATCAAATCCTTCTCTCTCTCTCCAATCTCTCTCTCTCTCTTCCTCTATAATTACCATGCAGCCGCCTCCCCTCTCCCTCTCGATCACGAGAAAACCCACGAGAACCCAAACCCTAGCCCCTCGTACTCGCGCCGCCGACCTCCCCGCGACCTCGCCGTCGCCGTCAGCACCTCCTCAACCTAGCCGCACCCTCCTACCTCCTTCCTCCGCCTCTTTCCGCGCCTGCACCCAACCCCGACGCCACCTCCTGCACCGCAGATCTCGCCGTCGACGCCGCCTCCAGTCACCGACGACGCCTGCGACTCCCTCTCTTCCTCCTCGTCCCGACCTCGTCGTCGCTTTCCTCCTCCCCTCGCCGGACCACCACCAGACCCGAGCCGACCCTAGCACCAATCCCGGGTCGCCGGGAACCGCGCCGTCGACCCTCGTCGACGTCACCCGCGCCACCTCCTTTCCCCCTCGATCACCAGAGCCGACCACCACCCTCCTCTACTCGTCGCACCCCCTCTCCAGCGAACCCAGTGGCTGTTCAGGCCTTCGCAGCCGCCGTCGCTGCCTCGCCGGCGTTCCAGCGCCGTCGAGCCCGCCGGGGTTACCCCTGGTGTCTCCCGGTAAGCCTTCCTCATCTTTCCTTTTGTGCAAAATCCCCCCCCCCCCGCTGATCTTATTACGTATATCATGTTGCTAACTCGTTGCCGATGACTTTTGCCGGAATCCGACCGTGCCGTCTTTTGGACCCGATGCTCCAGCGAAGTATTCTGGTCCGTATAGTTCCGCTGTTCGCTGTTGGGACTCGATCCGTGGCCCGGGCAACCATCTCGCATTTTCTGCCGACATCGCATCCGTGCTTTCCGGTTTGCGAAACCGTCGAGGCAAGTATCTGAATACTTGCTTTAACATGCTAGCACACAAGATCAAGTCTTGCTACAAACTTAATCATCATATTATAACCACACAGCTATTAATAACATCGATATCTTTTTATAACTTAGAATTGATGGTCACAATTATCCGTAACATTAAATCAATATAGTAGTTGCTTGTAATTAACCGGTCTGCTATTAATTCACACTTTAACCAACTAAACCAAGTAGATCGTCCTCACTTCATTTGTTAAATCACCCATGAGACAATTATTATGTTTTAGTTTAAATTCATGTAGCTTCATTACGTATGTTGTTGATATTGTTTCACTTTGTGACTATTGCACCCCAAGGGTGCTTGAACCTATTAATAAGAGAATACAAAGCATCACTGTGTTTACATGGAATAATATTGTTATTTTCTGTCCCTGCTGTTGTTCCTTATTCGTTACTATACCTGCTATCAGCATACACTTGATTGCATTACATATTGACCGATCTCGATACACCTGACACATATACTGATACACCGGACATGACACCCTGTATACATATCGACTCAACCTGTTGAAACGGAACCTGACCTGTTACCTGATTTCATGCCTAATGCCGACAAACCTGACCATTCCTGCTGTCTATCCAGACAGACCTATTTTACCCGATTTTCGTTGGCATTAGTCCTTGACTATTGAATACCTGACCTGACATACATAACTTGGGGGTATGGGGAAATCAAAGGTGAAACCGACTTGTAACTCAACAGTTCGATACTTGTTCTGATCAGTCTTACGGGCTTGGCCAGTCCGGGAGTGATGATGCTGACATCACTCATCCATCCTACTACCTATTACTGCTTAGCGGCACGTCTCGGATTCAGCCCCGAGGACCTTGACTGTGGTCCCGGGCACGCACGGGATACTATTGAGTTACATCGACGATTCACCAATTGATTTCAAAGACTATAGAGTAGAAACCTGATAGGACAGTTTGGTCACCATTGCACATTACCCTGCTCTGTTATTTCTTAGTACTGCTTTATTCAAGTTCATATTTGCATTGCTTATTACCATGTTTATATTATATACTTGATGTCATGACGCGCTGACGTCTGGGTTTTGCATGGCCCAGATTCCGTACCACTGTCGACGACCGAGCAGGAGTGCTTCAGCCAGCAGGCTGAACTGTGAGTTCCTTAGGGTTTAGTTTATTTATTTTCATTCCATTTCCAGATGTGAGCCCGCATTATGGGACGTACTGTTTATTTATTGTATTGGATCATTTGCTTCCGCACTCATTGTTTATTGATTCTTGTTATTATGGATTTGGACATGTGTTAGATTAGTTCATTATCTTGTTCTTGATATCCTTACAACCGTAATGTGACTGTGGATGGATACTTCCTACCCACAGGTAGCATGGTTGGCTATGTTACGTGTCCAATCCTGCGTACTCTGGGAAGCGGGGCGTGACACATTTTCTCCTGAACCAGAATCCATCCTCGAAAAAGTTCTTTCGAGTTCGTATGTAACTATACGATGGATTTATCCAATGGAAGCGGATATCCATAGTGATATGGAGTGTTCTAGAGAAAAGCAAAGTGAATGTAGGAGTGGCAAGGGTATACACGGTCTTTGTCGTGAATGATGGTGATCGCAATTTCCTTTGCCATTATTCTAATTCCTTTATATGTCTTTACTTATTACCTTCTGCACACCACAGTTAAGCTTGTTGGTTTTCTTCCTACCTTACCGTTCGGCACCTGCCTTTGGTCTGGAGGAAGACTATCCAATAAGCTCAATAGGTGTACTCTCTCCTAATCCTAGGAGCCCTCACAACCTGAGAGAAGGTAAAGAGAAAAGACAACCGAATAATACCATTCAATCTCTCCAGAACCAGAATCCATCCTCGAAAAAGTTCCTTCGAGTTCGTATATAACTATACGATGGATTTATCCAATGGAAGTGGATGTTCGTAGTAATACGGGGTGTTCTGGAGAAATGCAAAGGTGATATAGAAGTGGCAATGATGTATGCGACACCGTGACATTCCAAAAATGTCAAAGTGTTTTAAGAAGCTTCGGTTAACTTGGTTCATAAGTTTTAGTTTAGGGTCGGGTCATAGTCGCAGCCAGAGAGAGAGAGAGAGAAGAAACACTCAGCTTGCACTCTAACCTAGATCAGAATGGTCAATCACTTTATCTAGTCTGGATGGCTCCCACTGTTTCCTCGAATTCTCCTCCAAACCCAAAAGGAGAATTAGTCGGAATCACCCGAGGAGTAATCCTACTCATCAGTGGGAATCGGAATCCAACTACCATCGCATGATAACTTGATGGAAGCCACTCAAGTCACCACACTCCAGAAGGTATGCGCAAGCCTGGAAAGTTTCCTGTATGTTTAAAACTCCCGATGTGTGTTTTTACCCCTAGGACCCAAGTGACCTTGACTGAGCCAACATATCAAAAGATCATAGTCAAGTTCAACCCGTCACTATCTTGATTGCATTAGACCCACCCGCACGAGTCCTTGACTGAGGCAAAATGATCGTACGACTGTCCTAACCAATCGCATATCCATGCAACAGAAAAGCACTACATAGCCACCGAACACTACGCCTCGGCTAAGCACGACATACGTAGCACGAATACTAAGCAATACAAATCTGAAGTGACGGAGGGCTACGGCTGGTTTTTGGCGAAAAACCTTTAACGTAATGAACTTGATATCGTTGAAGGAATCCAGGTGGTTTTTATAAATATATAGTAGCGAAAACTTTTGCTAAAGAGGTCACTCCCGGTGTAGGGATCTCGGCTCTTTCCCCGTCGACTGGGGTGCAGGATATCCCAAACTGAATAGCACGATGCAAAGCAAAAATAATCGACTATAGTAAAGTTATTACGTTGACGCAAACTTTTACCCAGGGGGTCACTCCCGATGAAGGGATCCCGGCCCTTGCCTCGTCGAATAAGGTGCAGGATATTCCAAATGAATACCACGATGCAAAGCAAAAGAAAACGTCTATAATGTCGGTTTTTAAAAACTTGGTTCCAACAACATCATATATAGGTTTGTTTTATCCTTGCATTGATAAGAATCAATGCAGCCCCATCAATTAATCACACCAGAAAAGAACAAAAATAAAATGTACGTATATGCCATCCGCATTCACCACTGGGTCCCGTCATCACCCGTTAGGTTACTTAAGTAACGACAGAGCGGGGACTGGGCTAGCGCGGGTGCAAAACATATACAACATCTACTAGTATATATATATAAATATATAACAATCGTCCCAGACATGATATAAAGTAACATCACAGAAACATCACAGAAACAACACAGAATAGTGGATAATCTGGAGCCCCGGGTTTCACTTGAGCCGCAAGTGAGACCCGACATTCCCTGTCGTGTGGATAACCTATGCAATGAAACCTAGACCCCTACGAGCGCGGCAAGTTACCCGCCAAAACCAGAAGCGAGGCAGCCCCTTCAGCAACGTGAATGGACCACCCAGCACTTCACGGAATCCGGTAACTTGACCATCCCTCCTGGGTCAACCTATACCCCCTACGAGTGCGGCGAATAGCCCGCCAATCCTAGAGTAAGGTCCTCTCCGTCTGAATGCCTTGAGATGCGGACCAGTTGCCCTCTAGAACCCGGCTATTCGTGCACTCCACCTCGGGGTAATCCTAGTACAGAAAATAAAATAATATACAAGGGTGACATCGATCTCAGCCCGGTCGTGCCCCAAAAGAATAATATACAAACTGGCAGTGACAGCAGTCCACATGTCGGACGCTCGCCCCGCAATATAAAATGTACAAATGAAATAAAACTGTACTAATATTGCACCACAGCTATCCACCACGACAATCCAACCAACACCACAGCACATTACAGAACATCAACGTGAATGTCATGTTCGCAAACCCGTCTAAAAGACATATAGCAATTAGACGAGTTTACCGATCAAATGACATTCACGGTCGCAGAATATAATGTATGTACTGTCAAACGCACGCTTAAAATATCGATCGACTAAGTTCCAAATTGGCCCCTATAGCAAAACAACACTTCACCGAAACCTGGGCCAAAACAGAATATTACAAAAACCACACTTCCAAGTAAATGAGCTACAGAAAAAATTTGGACGCCCGTTGCCACTAAACCGCCGCGGAACCGCCGCCAATAGGGGCTAAGTGGGGCGGATCCGCGGCGCTTTTGGGGAATCACGAGCCCAAATTTTTTGTATACCCATAAAATCGCCTGCACAGATTTTTAAGATGCCTAAAATAAATTTTTTTTACCACTTTGGAAAATCGACAGCAAACAGAAAAAATGAAAATGTGATTTCGGTAAATTCCGTTGATCGATCTTTTAAACACGTTTAAACAAGCTAGTAAGGGGTTTAAAGGGTGGCTCTGATACCATGAAGGGTCCCGGCAGCGCCCCGGCCATCAAAACGCGGCCAAAATGCGGAACAAAAATTTTCTAAACTGGCGCTACCGCTACCCAATTTACGGATCGACCTTAAACCCTAAACTAGCATGCTAACTAAGAGTTAGAATCGTTATACCGAGTTGATCCGTGTCCTTCGGTCTTCAATCCAAGCTCCTAGCGGCTCTTTGATGTGGTTTAGTTGCCGGTCTTCCTTCGTCTCCGATGATCCACCCGAGAGAAACGGCACAAGCTCCAACCTCGTCGAACGAGGTAACCGACGCTCCAAAATCGCTAGCGATGGAGAGTCGAGGTGTATGGAAGTGTCACTACATTTTCTCTCATCCCTTGAGCTCAAGAGAGCATCCATGGAAGATGAATGAAGGTGGTGATGAAGACTTGGCATGAACAAAGGAAATGGCTAAGTGTTTTCTTTTTGTGAGCATGAGAGAGTGAGAGAGAGTGAGCTAGTGTAAAAATGAAAATCATCAAGCAAAAGAAATGAACCCCCACCCCTTAATCAAGTGGCCGGCCCACCTCTCCCCCTCTATCATTTTTCAAAAGAAAAATTATCATTTCCAAAGTCAAAAAACAATAAACAAATGCACCATACATTGACCCATGCCATGTCATTGTTCATCCCACCTCACACCCTCCACCTCATTATAAAACAAAATGAATTTCTTAAAAAGGAAAATCAATAATGAGGTGGCACATCTTCTAGAAGCTATTCCGTATAAAATACGGAATACTTCTTGGTACATATATCAAAATACATATACGCGTATTCGTACAAAAATACGAATAGCCGAGAGAGAAAACGAATAGCGAACAATAATACTAGAATACGTATATACAAATACATATATAAATTATTAAATCAAAACCCAATTTAATAATCCGGCTTAATCCTAAGCCGCTAGTATTATCAACCGTCCGATTAAAGTCTGCGCAGCAAGTGCACATATTTAATCGGACACCTGTATGTATCAACATACCTCATGTACACCATATCGCCCGAACCGTGAAAACCCTCTGTGTGGGACTCTAAAGACTCGTCAATACGCTGGCAGTGGGTTTAACCACAAGCACGTCAGCGGCAGTAGCTGTACGTAACGGCTACCCAGGTATTGAGCGAAAGGGAGGCCGACGAGCAAACTCATCCTGAACCCCTACTGAGCCTGACAGTGACAATATCCGTACAGCCCGGTCTGTTCGTCCAAAAGTATCGCATATCGAGTCTAGGGGGTGGATAAAGTCAGACCCCTAACAACGTGATATTTAGTGTCGGCATGTAACCCATCACCTCCTGAGAAACTATCGATTCTGGATCGGTAATCCTCGTCTACCATGGCCATGGATTTGTGGTGATGGACACCCGTACACAATGCGACATCAACCCCCAATACCAGGAGAGACGAATCCCCGACGATCCGATCACTGCCTCCATGTGGCTCGGGACTGTATCCAACTAAAACCTGTTTGCACGACTCATTTGAGCCGTGGTAGGGTAGTAATCAAAGCACAGTGGGAACTCACATGAGACAAATGACGATCTCAGGTCGACAAGCCAACCTGTACACATGTTACCTGGGAACTGCTGTCTGACAATAGGTATAATACCAACTAGCAGGTTCCCGGCGAGTCCGTCCGGTATACTCATAACCCAATGAGCACCTGTATACTATCTTAGGTGAACAAACTAACACCAATGGCTTGTGAGACCTGGCCACCGCCCCTCGTCGAGGTCTCGATCAGCATACACTAGTCTACACTAGAGTATCGATGTCCGGTCTCGATACTCCTATGACTAGGGACATTTAAGGATGTGCTTATAGACCCCAGCTCCCACATATATGATCGCCATCATAATGCTGGCAGTCAAGCAAGAATCCTATGGGCTCTATCAACATGTACATGATGATAAAGGCAAACCAGGTAGGATACTATCATCTTGAGTAAGACTGTTTTATCGGTATAGGTCCTCACTCAATCATCATAATCACAAGTCCACGACTATGATAATTGCCTTGAGGGCACTATAGCCAACAGTGTATACGTGCAGGTGAAATGCAGTGAGTAATCTAAACTATACTACTGGGTTACCTATTCTAAAGTCTTCGAAATCAATTAATGTAATTCTCATCGTAACACATCGGTCAATGCCCCGTTCATACCCCATGGGACCATGGTAACAGGATTATTCCGTAACGCCCGGAAAAACGACAAACAATATATTCCGTAACGCCCGGAAAAAACGGCAAACAATATAATAGCCCTTTGAGTTACGTTCGGTTGCATTCTTAATTTCCCCTTACCCCCAAGGTTATGTGTTCAAGTTGGGTATTGCCAATCAATATCTAATGCCAACACAGGATCAAGCAGGTACAAGTTTTGTCTATGCATACCACAATAACGTCCATCAGGACAACATGTCAGGATTGTCGACATTAGAAACAGGATCGGTTAACATGTCAAGCAGTGCTATATCAAGTCATGTCAGGTAGTGCACATGTATGAAGCGGGTGCCCAACAGTAAAATGTAGCAAGTATCGAATCACGGTAAAGGTACGGATGTACGATGAAAGCATGGATGCATAAATTTCTATCAGGGGTTACATCATAACTATGTAAGATGCACATTATCAAGCATGGGGTACTAACGTAACAGTAATATGAATTAATATGGTATGGCATGCAACTATATATATAGAATCAATGGTATGAGTACACAATAAAATATGGATGCACAACTATCTATCAGGGGTTACAACTACAGCTCCATGACTGTGTAGGATGCACACTATCAAGCATGGGGTGTTAATATAACAATAACATGAAATAATATGATCTGTAGATGCAGCTATATATATAATAAATGATATGGATGCACACGGGTATCCGAAAATAGTAAAACATTAATATGGGTGTACAATGCAATCAACAGGTGATATTTTTATTTATATGGATGCAAAATAAGATACATAGCATGTAACAAGATGAACTTGCCTGAACGGATCACACGACGGGTTGCGCACGCTGCGTCCGACGTCGGGTAAACGTCGCAACGCACACACGACACACGGGACAGGTCCAGGCAAGGAAAGAAGGTAACCACGCTGGCTGGGAACGTCCACTGGGTCACTCAGATCGTCGGCAGCGGCACGGCTCCGGCGGTGATCGCCGGAAAATACGAATCAAGAAAAGAGAAAAGAAGAAGAAGAAGAAGGAAAAGAAGAGAAGGGGGCAATGGGTTTCAAGGTGCTCAGGTATTTGGACAGAGGTAAAGACAGAGAAGGTGATGACGTTGATGGGTTTTCCGGCGATGGGGTTTGCCGGCGAGACAGGGTGCTAGGGTTCCTGGTTGTTGGGGTCGGGTGCTGTGCAGGGAAGAGGTGATGTTGGGAGGTAGTGGTGATGGTGGTGACGAGGGCGATGAAACGATGGTGGTGGCGAGGGCGAGGGATCGCCGGCGGCGAGGTGGTTGCTCGGTGAAGATGGGTGCAGAGAGGGTTTTTAGAGAGAGAGAGGTCTGCGGAGGAGAGGAGAAGAGAAGGAGGTGAGAGAGGAGGCGAGGTCGAGGAGGAGATGAGGATGGTAAGGAGGCGACGACGAGGCATGGCGCGGCGTGGGTTAGGGTTCTCATAGAGGCGGCGAGTGTCACGCCCAGCTTCCCAAAATACGGGGTACGAGGGGTTGACAAGGCCAGCCAGGCTCCTATGGTCGAGAAAACATCCTATCGTAGTCACACTTCGGCTTCTAGCTTTACGTGGTAATCAGTAATCAATACACAGGTAATGAGATATGCAGTCACTAAATCAAAACAGATACAAAAACTAACCAGATAGAGATCAAGGAAGTATAGCGCTGAGTCGCTGATCTAGATATCCGCGATGTCCTTGGGGTACGTTAGGTCCTGGTCCGAGCTAAATCCACTTCTCACTCTGAGCATGCATACTCAGGTCGTCAGAACGAAACAATAGCAATAAATAGAAGTACATATATAACATGTGTAATAATGACGAATATGAAACATCAAGCATGAAGTGATGATACGAGCATGAAGGAGGCAGTACAGTTAAACAATAAAGCAGGTAAACAGTATGGCAGGTATATCAAATCAGTAATCAATGCATGTCACTAAACCAATCAGCTTCTAAGTCTCACTGTCCGGGTCGCTAAACCTATCGTCAGTCCAAGTGTGAGAGTCAACCACTCGTGAGTATCCCCCACCTAAGAGTAGGGCCCCAGGGGTAAGGGAACACGGGCCCGAGTCGCTGATAATCAATAATATCACCCATATAACTCCCAGAATCGCGGTATGTGCCGGAAATGGGACTCCCGAGATTTCGTTGAACTCACACTCAAACTACCCCACACCCCGTGGTCTACATAAAACACCAGCCATAAACTCAAATACTAGTCGGTCCATGAAAAGTCTACGCGAGAACTGGAGACAGGATCTCCATCAAGCATGTCTCAACTGGTACCCAAGATAAATGGACAGTGTTTGGTGTCTTACCTATGACACCCATATAAGTGCTTCCATAATCATCCCATACCAATTATAGTTACACTTATACATGTCCCATAGACATCGACAATGCAATAAATTAACTGGATCCGTTGATTGTGTACAAGTACGTGTCACTTTCACTTATTCATTCACGTTTTAACACTAACGTACTTGCCACAATCAAACACTAATATCTACCACTGGGTAATTTACACGATCACTAGGTTATCAATGTATATGAGTTCTACATGATATGATGATAATGCAATAATTGTGATATGAATAAAATGTCATCAGCCAGTATCCTACCACTTACATAATTTACTATAATTCATACATGCAGAATTAAGCAAAACAATGTAAAAGGGGTAAGCAGTATATTTAATTATCTATCCATCAAAAGGGGTTTCGCGTCAATCGGGTTTCAGATTTGCTAGATACGGCCATTTCAATTTAAGTGTTCACTGCTGGAAATCCAGTTTCAGAATTGGAAGCCATTTCGTAACACATTTTACTTCCAGTTGGAATCGTAATCAGGCGACACTATAGTTGAACAATATTTAGGTTTATTAGTTAAGTTTTCAACGCACTAGATAGATCGATAATATCCATGGTATACTGGAAGTTATGCATTGTACAATAAAGGGGTATGCGTTCTGTCCCTGTTTGGGACTGCTATATGTTCTGTTGATTTAAAATATAATTTAAATAGTAAACGAAAAATGAATGAAACCACTTTCAATAATTAGCTAACAGATTTATCTTCGTTATGGTATAGGGTTCCGCATCATGGCATTTTCATACAGCAGAGTGAAAGTATTACAAAACTCGAATCGACAGCCAGTGCTGCTCTGGACTGCAGTCCAGAGTCGCACTCCGAACCTGTTTCCGTAACCTTTTTAGCATAGAAACAGATTAAAACTCTTATGGGGTTCTAGGTCGTCGAGTTATATTCGATATGAGCCCTCGAATGCAACATTCCGATTTGTGATCAATTAACTGTGATTTTTACAAGGTTCAGGTACGGAAAAATTTCAGTTTTAACGGGTCTAAATGGGAAAGACATATCACGTCATTAAGGACCATATTTTCCCGCCAAAACATAACACGACGTTCACCATCATAATTGATTAGTTTCCGTCAATTTAGCGGGGGTTTTCAATTAGGGTTTTTCATCGAACACATGCGTTCCATTAGTTCGCACGAAAAGTACATATGATATCATTGGAAATTTAATTTATATAGGTAATATTAGCATGAAGCAAGCTTTACACTTGCCTGATGAAGTATCGATGATGGTATGGCAGCGGCAATGGCATGATCGCGACACGCGCGCGGCACGGCAACCCGATTTGGCTCGAGCTCGAGTTCTTCGGCAGCGGTGGCTTGGTTGCTGGGTCTTGACGGTGAGGGTGGTCGTGGTCGTTGGTGTCGGCTCTCGATGGCGAGGCAATCGGAATGGCTGAGGTGGTCGTCGGCGACAGGGGAGGAACTCGGCGGGGTGCACAGGAGAGGAGGCAGTGAGTTGGTGGTTGGAGTTGAGGGTGAGGGTGGCGATGAAGGGGAGAGGAGAGAAGTGAGGTGTGAAGGGGGAGGAAGATGGAGGCGACGGTGGAGGCGGCGTGGGGCGACGATGATGAAGGAGGTCCTCGGTGTAGCAGGAGGCGGAGGCCACGGTGATGGGCTGATGTGGGTGAAGGTGGTTGTAACACCCGAGTTCATTTATACCAATTCCAGTTCTCGTATTTTCTTTATTCGTGATATTTCTTGATTTAGCGTATCTTGGGTGCGAATGGTATTTTACACATTATTGTTAGTTATATGTATGCCCTAGAGGCCATTACTGTACATAGGATGTATATTGTAGTGGATGCTGGGACATATATAGGGAGGACTTTCTTGCTCGACATGATAGTATGCTATCTGGTTACCCTTTACCTTAACGTGTATGCTGATTGTCTCTCTGTTACATGTTGGTAAAGCCCTTAGGATCTGTACTTGACTACCTGGACTATGATGTGGATCATACTAGTGGGGACATGGTAGTCCATAAGTACATCCTTCAAAGTCCCTAGTCGTGGGTGTATCGAGACGGGGCATCGATATACCAGAGTAGACTAGCGTATACCTTCTCGACCCATACAGATGGGCGATGGATGATCCCATATCCATTGGTGTTTAACATCAGAGATGATATACGGGTGCTCAGTAGAGACTGGGTACACTGGACGGACTCGCCGAGAACTCCCAGATGGTATTATACCTCACGTCAGATGGCAGTTCTCTGGTGACACTGGTACAGAGTAGTCTGTTGACCCGAGATCGTCATAGAGTCTTGTGTGGTTCCCACTGTGCTTTGATTTCCATCTTACCACGTCCAAGAGGGCGTGCAAAACGGTGGTTTTTGGGTACAGTCCCGAGTCACATGGAGGCAATGAGCGATAGGAGGGGATTCGTCTCTCCCGGTATAGGGAGTTGATGTTGCGCTGTGTTCGATTGGCTATAACAGGAAATCCCTGGCCAGGGTTGCTGAGATTTACTGGTAAGTGTTACCAGTAGTTTCTCGAACAGTTATAGACCTCATATCGACACGACTTATCGAGCTATTGGGGTCTGACGTATACCACCCCTAGGCGAGATATGCGACAGATCAGACGATCAGACCGGACTGTACGGTAGTGTTACTGGTCGGATTCACTGGAGTGTGAGCGGGCTTGCTCATCGATCTTCAGATCGCTCAATACCCGGGTGGCCGTTACGTTTAGCAGACCGCTTGCGGCTTGTGGGTGTTTGATATGATCATCGCCTGCTGCCGGCGTATTGACGAGTCTTTAGAGTCCTACACAGAGGTTTCCTGGCTCAAGCAAAACGAAATAGGAGCGCATATGAGATATGTGCGGGACCGAGAATAATGCGTGTATGTGATACCGTATTCCATTCTCGCGATGAGTGTATCGATTAGGTTATATGCGATATACCCTAGTTATCGAATCAAAGGTTGATTTGATAAGCCGATACATTATATACTAGTCGGTTATGTGCGATATGACCGGGTCATTGAATCAAGTGTTGATTTAATGATTTAATGCATAATTATATATTTGATATATTACTTTGCATTAACTAGTATCGGTTCACTTTAAATGGATTTTCTCACTCGGGTGTGCGCATTACATATGCGATATGATTTTGTGCATTTGATTGTATCATGTTTGATGATGCATGTTTACTTGGTTAAGTATAAAGAATTAAACCATGGTTAAACATATAATTAGGGTTTTATTTTCCATTACTTATTTATTCATTTATTTATTTGTTTATATATATTTTGGAAAATAAATGGAAAAGAGAAAAGAATGGTGGCTTAATTTGTTGTTTAGTTGAAGCTTCATGAAGCTTTGACCTTGACCACCATTCTTATCTCATCCTTAACCTTAACCAATGATTTAACCATGGTTAATTCTCTACACATAACCATAGTTAGGATTATGATAAGTTTGGATATTCTTTTCATTTTTTAATGAACTTATCATAATTCTTTCTTCTTCTTCTTCATCTTCTTCCATGAAGAAACCTCCACTTCATCAATGGTGATTGATGAAGATGAGTGAGAAATCCAATTCTAAAGTGAACCCAACTCCTATTTCTTCATCCTCTACCTCTTGCCAAGTAGTAGAGTGTGTTTACTTCACAAGTTTCTTGACTTGGTGAAGTCGGAGCTTAATTTAGCGATGCCTCGACGTAGATCATCTTCGGCACGTCGTCGATGACCTAGCCCGCCCATTCTCCGATGAAGCCGACGCTAGAGCCCGGATTTGTTTTGGACAGCGGAGACGACTTCGTTGCGGAGCTGTGGAGGTGGAGCACCGGATCTACAAAGGTTGTATATCCGTATCCCATTAGTTAAGTGTTAACTAGTTATCTTTTCGCCTAGTTTTCTAGCAAACGATCCGTAGTCGGGTCTCTCGGCACTTGTAGAATTTGAAATTGGCATGTTCGATGCCTTGTGAGACCTTACTAGAGTGCCTAGGAACCCTACAGTGGTATCAGAGCCTAGCTAGAGCCTTAGGCGAAGTCCAGACGGAATTTGAAGTCCGAACGAACCCGAAACCCGATCACAAACATGCTCTCTGTCCAATTTTTAAAAATGTGGATTTTTCAAGATTAAAAATATCCAGAAAATCAAGAAGGGTTTATTATGAAATACTGTGCAAAACGGAGCTGTAACTCCGTCATGACGGCGCGGAACCGCGGCCTAAGCCCACATGGCACGGCGGTTCCGCGGCGTTACTGTTGGCTCTTTGACTTTTGTTTGCACAGTAATTCCTTTTTTCTGGAGTTGGATTTTCTGGGAATTTTTAATATTTATTCAAGAGTTGAATTTTCTGCAGTTGTTTTGGGGATTCGGTGTTTCGATCGGAGTATCAAATTTTGTCTATGTGGCTTTCCGGATAAATTTTTAGAATATGTTAAAAAGTTCGACCGGATATAAATACCCAATTTTTCCCCTGTCGGGAAATTTCCAAGTGTTGGATTTTTCCGTAGTTTAACGACGTTCTAAGTAGTGCAAGTAACGCGATGGTCCCTCTAGAAGACAACAAACCTTAACTCGATTATGTGACCGTCTTGAACTGCCCTTTGAACCTTCGGGTTTGGGGTAGTACGGCGTGCCACATGTGAGGCGTTGGCTTGACCCTTCTACGGCTGGACCGTTGGTACTGAGGCACGAACTGAATGTTGTTAGACTCATATTTCATGTGTTGATCTGTATCGGGAAAACTTGGGTGTTCGAATGTTCAATCGGAAAGTTTAACATTTTCTAATTATCCGGAATGGGATACAATAATTGGAATTCATAAAAAGTTATGAGATAACTGAATGAATATTATAAACGTAGCAGTTTAGTCTCACTTGATCGGTTGCCACGGAATTTTGATGTGATCAAAAGTCCGTCGCAATCACGTAGCGTACGCGGATACTCGCCGGGTAAACTTAATAGACAGCCTCACTCCATAGCCCCGACCAAGTGACTGTAGGAGAACCCCGTCGCCGAAAGCATCCGTTCGGGTGCTCGCGGCAGCGGTGTTCCGCCTTGGTGCACTTCGTCGACGGCGTCGGGGGTGCGGCCGCCTACTAAAGTTGGCGACGAGCATTCGATCAGGATGTCGGGAATCTTGTTGAATTGCCCGACTTGATATTGAAAAGAGTTTTCGATTTTGAGACTAAAATGCGGGGTTTATAATTGTTAGGCATGCGATGTCTAAGAATTTCATTTGGTCAGGCATGTGATGTCTGAGGTGGTTGCGGATTCCAACTGTTGTAGTTTTACACTTTCTTTTCTGTGACCGTAAGTGTAATATGTGATATCGCCGGTTTCGTTGCTATACGTCAACGACAATTGGGATGTGCATATTTACTTACGTTGATGACATGTGATGTTATGTGTTGCTGGATATGTTATATTGGATCGTCGTGTTTGAATAGCCGGGTTTTTTTTTTATGTGAGATGAGTGTTTTTCTTTTTCATTCATGTAAAAACCTGTATGTAATATTCTTTTATTGGGGCGCTTCCAGGTTGCGGAAGTTGTCACCGTTTGTATATTATTTACTTTTCCGCACTAGGATAGACCCAAGGAGGGGAGCACAAGTAACCGGGTTCTGGAGTCCAGAGGGAGACCAACTCGAGGAGTCGGGTCCGGGTCTCCTAACTCTAGAATTGGTAGGGTTGCTGCCGCTCTCGTAGGGGTCTAGGGGTGTGGGTTTGGCTATTCATCACGACCGTGGAATCCGTGTTTTATACTGGCTCGTATTGAAAACACGGACGTCCTAGTATATCCAATATTTCATATGTTTCTTCTGCTGCGATATCTGTGATGTGATCATGTGATGTTCTGTGATAGATACAGTATATAGTATTTATGATATATTATATAGACGTTACTTATGTTTTACACCCGCGCTAGCCCTGCCCTGCTCTGCCGTTAGTTACCTAACCTAACGGTGCACGAGGAGACATCGAGGCGAATGCGGATGGCATAAGTGTACGTCGTATTTATCTGTGATGTTTAGGTACTTTAATAATGGGACTTCATTAATGAGATTAATGAAATAAAAGAAACCTAAGATATTGTAGAATCGAATTTCAAAATAAAACAGGTAGCTACAGTTCTTGCTTTGCACAGAGGTATATGTGATATATCCTGCACCTTATTCGATAAGGAAAGGACCGAGATCCCTTCACCGGGAGTGACTCCTTTAGCAATAACTGGCAGATGCTACACACTCGGTTTGTCTTTTGATTGCTTTTAAGTGTTTTTGCTTTGCACAGTGATATATATGATATATCCTGCACCTCATTCGACGAGGAAAGGACCGACGATCCCTTCACCGGGAGTGACTCCTTTAGCAAAACTAGAAAAGCCTCAAAAACACTCCATTTCTAAAATCATTTGATTCTACAACGATATCAAGTTCATTACGCAATAGGTTTTCAGAAAAACCTGTCGTAGCCCTCCGTCATTTCAGATAAGTATTAGTTAGTATTCGTGCTGCGGTTGTTTGGCATGCGTCAAGGCGTAGTGTACGGTAGCTAACTAGTGCTTATCTGCTAGCATATGATGCGATTGGATTAGGGTATTCGTACGGCGTTGTTTGGCATGCGTCAAGGGTCGTGCGGGTGGGTTTAATTCAATCAAGAAATGTACGGGTTGAACTTGACTAGCAGACTATGGGTTGTTTGGCATGCGTCAAGGTCATAGCGAGCTAGGGGCAAAATATTATCGGGAATTTCAAGTGTTGAAATTTGCAATGAGATTGCATACCTTCTATGAGATAGTTGGATCCCGATACCCGCTGCGAGTAAGAGTTACTCCTGGGAGAGTTTTATACATTACAATTAGCCGATCAAGTAGGTGTCTAGAAAGGTGTTAACGAGGTTACGCCTCTGGGAAAACGAGGTTTACAGTAATTAGGTTCGTGCGAAAGCACGTGGGACCTCCCTCAAAGTACCGACACTGGCCTAGCTGAAAGATTGGTGAACTTGTAGTGTGTAATTAATCCCGGCTAGTCTTTCCTTTTAGGATTTGAAGGAAGATTTGATAAAAAGCAGTGGGAGCCATCCTGATTAGATAAAATAATAACCAATCTATTCTTGCAAGAGCGCACGCTGAGTGTTTTCTTCTCTCTCTCTCTCCTGGTAGCGACCATATCACGCCTTAATCAAGATAATAATACGGATTATTGACCGAACCCGCTTGTTATACTGAGCTGGGGAACGTTGGTCCCGCTTCAACTTATAATTGTTATAAGACAGAGCAGGAAATTGGGGATTACCAGAATTCCCGTGCCGGCCAAACGAAGAGAGTGCATGCTGATGCATCATCTTCGGGTGTGTTCATTATACAGAGAACTGTTTCTCAGTAACCTTTACGTCCTGGGTATGTGATACCAGACCAGGATCCCAGATATGTAATCTGTTACATAGGGCTACAGAAAGGTAGAGAACTGAGAACGGGTGATAAGTTTCATGAGGCAGAAAACGGGGCAAGAGTTGCAGCCAAGTCTGTTGGTCACTGTCACCCTGTATTACAATACATTGATTCTGAACGAATGTTATTAGATACCGAACCTGTTATGCAAAATCATATCTGTCTCTTTATTAGTAAAGAAACGATAAAATTTTGTATTGTTGGACAATGTTTTGAGCATTTCCTATATCAAAAGTTGATCGGTTCAGGCACGTTATCTAAAAGCATTGATGTTCTAAATCAAACTACAGTTCTTAGTATACGGATCACACACAAGAGGAAGAGTTCAGAAATGAACGAATACTTCTTGAGGCATTGTAGACTAGGTCAGATCAATGTGACCCGACAAGCTAGAGTTACATAAAGATGCATATTTAAATCAGTTTGAATTTACATCTTGTGAAACTCGCCAGTCATGTCACAAAGATAAGATGACCATAGCTCCGTTTACTGGAAACAGAGAAAGAGTTAATAAACTCTTGGGATGATACATGTTGATGTATATAGGTCCCCTGTCTACACATACCAGGACTGGTTCTTTATACTTCATTACGTTCTCTGATGATCTTTCGAGATTCAGACCTATGTTCCTGTTGAAACACAAGTCCGAACCGTTTGAGATATTCATAGAATATAAGTTAGAAGTAGAGAACCAAAATACGGGTAAAAGTATTATGTCCTTTGATGTGATCAGGGAGGAGAATACTTGAGTACGGAATTCCTGGACTATTCTAAAGAAGAATGAGATTCTCTCTCAGCATTACTCCTCTGTATACACCATAGCACGATGGTATATCGGGGCGGAGCAATAACACCCTATATGATAAGGTGTGCTCTATGATGAGTACTACTGAGTTACCTGTTTCCTTTTTGGGAGATATGCGCTTGAGAAGCAGCATACCTATTGAATAGGGTTCGAATCAAATCAGTTGCCTACCACTTCATATGTGATATGGAAAGGGAAGTGCCCATATCTTAAGTTAGTTAAGATTTGGGGTTGCCCGGCCTATGTCTAAAAGCAAAATCCGGATAAGCTCGAGGCAAGGTCTGTAATGTAGAACTGGAAAGGTTCCAGCTATACAAACTACAGCAGATGATTTGATAGAACCAAGGGATTCAGTAGATACCAACGAACCTCAGCCTCTCCGCCGATCTAGTAGGGTTCCTCACCCACCTGAGAGATACTTCGGTTTCTCTATGACAGTGGGAGCGAGAATTACATCATAAGATGATGACCCAACTAGTTTCGAGCTGGCCATCAGGAGTGGGACTCTATAAGAATGGCTGGATGCTTAGTGATCTGAGATGGAATCCTTATACACCAGCAAAGTATGGACTTTGGTTGCTATATCTGAAGGGTTAAATCCCCATCAGGAGCAAGTATATCTTGAGAAGATTACTTGGTGTAGATGGAAAAGTTGAGACTTTCAAAGCTAAACTTGTTAAAGCTTTTCGTCATTGACCAGTTGTGGATAATGATAAAACCTTTTCAAGTACCTATGCTTAAGTCCATCCAGATCCTACTTGTCACGGCTACATACCATGACTGCGATATCTGGTGGTTGGGTGTCATGACTGCTTTTCTAAATGATGTTTTAGAAGAGTGCGTCTATAAGTACACAGCCAGAGGGCTTCGTAGACAGTGGGAGCAGCGGAAACGTGTGCAAGATACTTTATAGGATAAAGCAGGCATCGCGGAGTTGGAACATCTGTTTTGATGAAGTAGTCAAAGAGTTTGACATCATCAAAATGGTAGATGAACCTTGTATATACAAAAAGGTAGTAGGGAGTATGGTGGTGATCCTCGTAGAGTACGTGGATGACATACTCTTGATAGGGAAGGAGTTTCCTATGCTACGCTCGATCAATCTCCGCTTATCACAATGATTCTCCATATAGGATCAAAGTGATACCTCCTAAATCCTGGGTTTTTGGATCTATGAGATAGATCTAATTGGATGTTAGGACTCTCACTAGTTGTAGTGAGACGGTATCAACCGATCCTGGGGAGAATCACTGGAAGGGTTCCAGGGTGATAAAGATGACTGAATGTCAGTCACAGGCATTGTCTTTACCCTCAATGGAGGGACGGTATGTTGGAAGAGTTCCAAGCTAAATACCGTGACATACTAGACGATAAAGGCAGGATACATCGCTACTTAAGATGCTACCAAAGAGGCTGTTTGGGTATATATTGGTTCATAAGATGAACCATGTTCCTCCCATTGTGTGACAATGGAGTTGTGGCTTATGCCAAGGAACGTCCGTCCCATCAGTGATCCAGACATATTCTAAGGCAGTATCACCTGATCATGGAGATGGTTGATCTCCAAGGGATCGAGGTTAGGAGAGCAGACTCAGAGGACAACACGGCGGATCCACTCACGAAGGCCTGTTCCCAGAGAGAGACTTTTATGGGATGGTTGAGTATGAGATACTACAACCACTGCTACAGATGGCCCTAGTGCAAGTGGGAGATTGTTAGTTATATGTATGCCCTAGAGGCCATTACTGTACATAGGATGTATATTGTAGTGGATGCTGGGACATATATAGGGAGGACTTTCTTGCTCGACATGATAGTATGCTATCTGGTTACCCTTTACCTTAACGTGTATGCTGATTGTCTCTCTGTTACATGTTGGTAAAGCCCTTAGGATCTGTACTTGACTACCTGGACTATGATGCGGATCATACTAGTGGGGACATGGTAGTCCATAAGTACATCCTTCAAAGTCCCTAGTCGTGGGTGTATCGAGACGGGGCATCGATATACCAGAGTAGACTAGCGTATACCTTCTCGACCCATACAGATGGGCGATGGATGATCCCATATCCATTGGTGTTTGACATCAGAGATGATATACGGGTGCTCAGTAGAGACTGGGTACACTGGACGGACTCGCCGAGAACTCCCAGATGGTATTATACCTCACGTCAGATGGCAGTTCTCTGGTGACACTGGTACAGAGTAGTCTGTTGACCCGAGATCGTCATAGAGTCTTGTGTGGTTCCCACTGTGCTTTGATTTCCATCTTACCACGTCTAAGAGGGCGTGCAAAACGGTGGTTTTTGGGTACAGTCCCGAGTCACATGGAGGCAATGAGCGATAGGAGGGGATTCGTCTCTCCCGGTATAGGGAGTTGATGTTGCGCTGTGTTCGATTGGCTATAACAGGAAATCCCTGGCCAGGGTTGCTGAGATTTACTGGTAAGTGTTACCAGTAGTTTCTCGAACAGTTATAGACCTCATATCGACACGACTTATCGAGCTATTGGGGTCTGACGTATACCACCCCTAGGCGAGATATGCGACAGATCAGACGATCAGACCGGACTGTACGGTAGTGTTACTGGTCGGATTCACTGGAGTGTGAGCGGGCTTGCTCATCGATCTTCAGATCGCTCAATACCCGGGTGGCCGTTACGTTTAGCAGACCGCTTGCGGCTTGTGGGTGTTTGATATGATCATCGCCTGCTGCCGGCGTATTGACGAGTCTTTAGAGTCCTACACAGAGGTTTCCTGGCTCAAGCAAAACGAAATAGGAGCGCATATGAGATATGTGCGGGACCGAGAATAATGCGTGTATGTGATACCTATTCCATTCTCGCGATGAATGTATCGATTAGGTTATATGCGATATACCCTAGTTATCGAATCAAAGGTTGATTTGATAAGCCGATACATTATATACTAGTCGGTTGTGTGCGACATGACCGGGTCATTGAATCAAGTGTTGATTTAATGATTTAATGCATAATTATATATTTGATATATTACTTTGCATTAACTAGTATCGGTTCACTTTAAATGGATTTTCTCACTCGGGTGTGCGCATTACATATGCGATATGATTTTGTGCATTTGATTGTATCATGTTTGATGATGCATGTTTACTTGGTTAAGTATAAAGAATTAAACCATGGTTAAACATATAATTAGGGTTTTATTTTCCATTACTTTTATTCATTTATTTATTTGTTTATATATATTTTGGAAAATAAATGGAAAAGAGAAAAGAATGGTGGCTTAATTTGTTGTTTAGTTGAAGCTTCATGAAGCTTTGACCTTGACCACCATTCTTATCTCATCCTTAACCCTAACCAATGATTTAACCATGGTTAATTCTCTACACATAACCATAGTTAGGATTATGATAAGTTTGGATATTCTTTTCATTTTTTAATGAACTTATCATAATTCTTTCTTCTTCTTCTTCATCTTCTTCCATGAAGAAACCTCCACTTCATCAATGGTGATTGATGAAGATGAGTGAGAAATCCAATTCTAAAGTGAACCCAACTCCTATTTCTTCATCCTCTACCTCTTGCCAAGTAGTAGAGTGTGTTTACTTCACAAGTTTCTTGACTTGGTGAAGTCGGAGCTTGATTTAGCGATGCCTCGACGTAGATCATCTTCGGCACGTCGTCGATGACCTAGCCCGCCCATTCTCCGATGAAGCCGACGCTAGAGCCCGGATTTGTTTTGGACAGTGGAGACAACTTCGTTGCGGAGCTGTGGAGGTGGAGCACCGGATCTACAAAGGTTGTATATCCGTATCCCATTAGTTAAGTGTTAACTAGTTATCTTTTCGCCTAGTTTTCTAGCAAACGATCCGTAGTCGGGTCTCTCGGCACTTGTAGAATTTGAAATTGGCATGTTCGATGCCTTGTGAGACCTCACTAGAGTGCCTAGGAACCCTACAATTATATTACATTCGACCCGACCCGCTTGCTTGAACCTGTTTGACTCTTATTTATAAATTATCTTGACTTGTTGCATGGACTAGTACATCTCATGATTTAGTATATACTGATATTTTGTCTAGTATCGCATCTTTTGCATATAAGAATTTAAATCACGAAAAATAATTTAAAATTGCATTTCATAGCCTGCTTGATACCCCTAACCCTGTGGTAGCGTCCTTGCATCGTGTTCTCGTCCCGTTCAGTGAAACGGATGTGTTTGGATGGCTACGAGCACGTACGTGCGTCCGTTCTTGGGGGTATGCATTTCTGTTACATAATCTTTCATTTTAATTTTTGGAACCTGCTAATAATTTCCATATTTCAAATCCAAAATTTTAGACCCGACCCGGGCATGTTTTGGACTAAATTTGTATTTACCAGAAAATCCAATTTTTATTTCATCTAATATCTTTATTAAAATTTAACAGTTTAAAATATTTATAACTTACAGAATCTTTTTAAATTAAAATCTAAACCTTAATAACAACCCATTTCTCTCTCTCTCTCTCTCTCCTCTGCATATATATATTTATATATGTTTTATTTATTTATTTTTCTTTCCTTATTTAATACACAGCCTCTTCTTCTTCTTTCTTCTTTCTTCTTTCTTTTTTCTTGACCTTGTTTCTTGATTCCGGTGATCACCGCCGGAGCCGTGCTCGTCGCTGAAGATTCGAGTGATCCAGTGAACGTACCTAATTTGCGTGATCACCCTCGTGCGTTGTTTGGAACCGTTCCGTGTACCGTAAGCGCGTCGCGACATTTCGCCGACGAAGGACGTTCCGTACATATCCGTTCTTATTCCGTCTAGGCAAGTTTATCTTGCTACATGCTATATAATTCATTTTATACCTATTTAAATAAATACCATACCTATAGTTTAAATCTAGTACCCCATGTTTAATTTTATAACGTTTCGATGTTCCGTTTGCATCCGTTTATATCATTTTAAATCTAGATCATGAAAACTTATCTTGTGACATACTAGTTTACATTATAGTGCATCCATATCATTTAAAATATATATCGTCGTAATATTTCTTATTATCATCTTTAATTAGTTTATAATCTGCATTTTATAATGTTATACATTTGAAAATATTATAGTTTACGCATGAAACGTCGTCGCAAAGCGGATACGACAAATCTGAAATTTACTGTATACTTTACCTTATAAAATTCATTATAAATCATAGAAAAATCATTAGTATACGTTATTTAGTTCGTTGCGAAGCTAACTCAGAGTACTAAAACTCTATAAAATATTTACTTACAAAATAAATTTTTTAAATAACGTAAAATGCAAATGATTATGTCTCTAAACTGCTGTCCAGGGAAATTCCAGCAGCAAACTTTCAACTTCGAATATTCATAGCTTTTTGTAGGGACAACCTGAGATACTTATACTTATAAAAATGTAAACCTTATTGAATTATCTTTGTTTTAGTATAAGACACGTCCCTTCTAGAGAACGTTTGTTATTTTTAAGCTATTTTACAAATCAGGGTGACGCTGAATTTCTGAACGGAACTTTCTTGTGCATGGTTAATCAATACCACTTTTATAGTTATTAATCGCTTTGAATATGCTATCCATACTAATATTATGATATCATATTTATATCACATATTGCTTAGTTGTACATCCCACATTACCATTTTATAGTTTTATAACTTTTCGGATACCCGTTTGCATCCATCGCATTTAAGATACATATAATTGCATCCATAGATCACATTACTACATAATACTGTGATATTAACACTCCATGTTTAATAAATTGCATCCTAATTAATATTGGAACTATAAATGTAACCCTAATCGATAACTGTGCATCCATATCCTTGAAATTATATCTATTTGCATACCATATCATATTATTCCATTTTGTTGTTATATTAGTACCCCATACTTGTTTTGTGTATCCATACTGATTATAGTTTGATTATGAGCACCCACGTGATACTTGTGCACCCTGACATGACTTGCTACACATATTACCTGACCCGACATGGTACCGTACACCACTTGACTCGACCTGATGTACCACGGCTTGACCCGTTACTTGATTTCGTGTCTAATGCCAACAAACCTGACATGTAGTCCTCACGGACCGTTCCTGTTGTCTATCCAGACAAACCTGCTCTTACCTGATTCTGTATTGGCATTAGTTCTTGATTACTGAATACCTGACTTGAACACATAACCTTGGGGGTATGGGGAAATCAAAAGTGTAAACTAAAGTGTAACTTAAAAGGGTATTACTTGATCCGTAGTCCCGGGGGGTAACGGGACAGAGCCATTCGTGACTCTTACATCTTGATCCGTGGTCCCGGGGAGTAACGGGACAGAGCCATTCGTGACTCTTACATCTTGATCCGTGGTCCCGGGGGGTAACGGGACAGAATCACTCTTGGTTCATATATTCCTGATCCGTGGTCCCGGGGGGTATCGGGACATATCCTTTGAGTTACATGGAGGATTACATTAATTGATTTCAAACAAACTTTAGAGTAGACGACCCAGTAGCACAGTTTAGATTGATCACTGCACGTCACATACACTGATACACTTCACTGTTATACTTCCCTGTTGACTTGTTACTATTTATGATTCATACTTGCATATCTCGTGTATCCTGTTCATTTATTATTGCTTGATGTTATGACGCGCTGACGTCTGGGTTTTGCATGGCCCAGATCCTCTACCTTTGTTGCAGACTGATCAGGAATTTTACCGCTGTTAGATCGAGCGGTAGGGATCATGTCGGTATCCAGTCTTACTTTCCAGGTGTTTATTTGATCTTTTGCTTCCGCATACTATAGCATTTCTTGACTCTTTTACTCTGGCTTATGGACATGTACTAGATAGTTAGCTACTTTCCTGCTCTTGATATCTCTGCAGCCGTAATGTGACTGTGGAAGAATTTTTCCTAACCACGGGTAGCATGGTTGGCTATGTCACGTGCCTATTTTAGCGTACTCTGGGAATCGGAGCGTGACAGTGGTGCTCTGGGATGAAGACGACGGCGTTGGTGGTCAAAGGTGGTGATCAAGGTGGCTAGAGCTGGAGGTCGCGGTGGAGGAGACGGCGAGGGAGGAAGAAGGATGGTGTGCAGTCGAGGTCGGTGGAGGCAGCGGTGGTGTGAGGGAGGGAAGTGGAGAGGGTGGTGGTGCTTTGAAGGAGGTTAGGGAGAAGGAGAGTGAGGGGAAGAGAAAGATGGGTTTTGGTGAAGGAGGTGGTGGAGGTGAGGGAGCTCGGCTCGTATGAGAGAGAGGGAGACGAGGTCGAGGGAGGCAAGCAGCGCGCGCGCGCGAGGTCGTGGGTCGAGGAGTAGGGACATGGTCGTGACGAGGAGCGGGGCGTGGGAACGAGCTGCGGCGACGTGGGGGAAAAGAAAAGGAGCGGGAAAGGAAGAAGGTGGGGAAGAAGAGAAGCGGATCGGGTCGGGTCGGTAGGGGCCGGGCCTGGCTCGGGCTAGGTAAAGAATTAAAAGAGTTAGAGAGCGAGTGGGCTGGGCTTGGGGGATGGAAAATGAAAAGGGAAATTAGAAATAGGGTTAGGGTTTGGGGTTTGGGTTATGAAAAGAAAACAAAATAAAATGAAAGGATTAGGGTTTTAAAATAATTAAAATAATTATAAATATAAATAAATAAATTTTGTAAGCAACCCTTTATAAAAATACGGATATTGGTGTACAAAAGAACTGGGTATTACATCATATCCCCCTTAAAGAAAATCCCGTCCTCGAAATTAAAATAACGATAAGCCATAAAGTGTAATACGAAAAGCCATAAAATCAAACACTAACATATGGTGATTTACTTAAAAGCAGCTAGATAAAATCCAAGGTCTATATATGTATAAGAAATAACACAACTAAAAGAATAGGTCTAAGTAAGCACAAGGCAGGACCATCTATAATGATAAACTATATCCACAATATCAGAAAATAAAATAGCAATAACAAACAATAGTAAAGGATTTGCCGATTGGTCAACATATTTTAGAATAAATATATCGATCAAACAATTTAAAACAACTTGAGAAAACACAAATGGTGAAATAAGAAAAATAGTATGTGCGGCATATATTTGCGCTATTGAAAATATGACGAATAGTAGAGTATTCAGAGTAAGCAAAATGGAAGTAGTTACTAACACGCAAGAATTTTTATTTTTTATTTTTGATAAACACAAAATAACGAAAACTAGATTTCAAATAGCAATGTCACTGAATGTAATTATGGTAATAAAAGAAAGCATTACTAATGTATAAGGGCTAGTCAGGGTATGGGTTTCAGAGGAGTATGGCCCATTCAAAAAGGTCGGAATGCGGTACTTTAATCTGAATGTTGAAGAGGCTGGGACCAGGTCAGCACAAGATGCAAGGGTGAAGAATAGTGAATCTCAGAAGGGAAAGAAATTTATTGGGGAGGGAAAAACAGTCAATGCATTATGCGAATCAATACCCAAAAGATTAGCGAACTCAGAAACTTTATTATTATTCCAGAAAATTTCAAACAAGGCATTCTCGAAAGACAAAAGGTGGCCCTAAACTATACATAGATTTATTTGGCCAGAGGAAACAAAAGATAAATCATGTCCGTCGCGGTTATGGAAGTTCAGCAGGTTACGGTAAGCTCGCGCGCTAAGATAGGGACGCCCATTTCCAAAACGCCTCGCAGGGATCGCCACTGGAGGTTCTTCTGCCACGGGGTCTTTTTCTCCTGGTCCTTCTTCCTCGGCTGGAGCTTCTTCATCGTGGTCTGCTTCCACGTGATTCACCTCTTCTGGATCTTCTTCCACGGGATTTTTCTTCCACTGGATTCTCCTCAGGATTTTCCTCTCCTGGATTTTCTCCTACTGGGTCTTCCTCGGGATCTTCCTCTATCGGGTCCTCCTCGGGGTCCTTTTCTTTGTTGTCAGAGTCGCTGATCATGTCGACTTCTGGGCTGCGATTCTCCCGTCCTCGGAATCGCTGTTGCCGAAAATAACCTGTGGGCCATCGATCTCGTCATCTGAACTCACCAGTATGCAGTCCAAGGAAACGCAGGATCGAGTGTCTTCATCGATAGTGTAACACCCGAGCCCAATACTACTATTTTTCTGTTACTGGTTGAGCATTAGATGGTACTCACTTCATTTAGCTTGCCTGTTTGTCACTTACTGTAAAATTTTATCTGGCAAAATCATTTCTGCACATAACAAATTTTAGCATCTAAAATGAAATTAAAAATATCTATCTTGGCCTACTCGACACCCCTAGCCTTGTGGTAGCGTCCGTGCATCGTGCTCTCGTCCCCTTCGGTGAAACAGACGAGTTTGGACGGCTACGCGCGCATACAAGTGTCCGTCTTGGGGGTATCCTTTTTAATCATAAAACACTCAATTTCAAAATTTGGAACCCGCTTAAAATCCTATTATTTAAATTTCAAATTTTTGGACCCAAGCCGGGCGCAATTTGGAAATGTTTTGTTTAGCGCCAAAATCCCAAATTAATATAATCTTTAAAACCATAGTATACTTCGTTATTATATATATATTCTTCACTGAACGAATCTATTAAATCTTTAATATATATATTTTTTTTCTTTAACCACTAACTACTTCCTCAGCCAATCAACGAGGGCATATTACCCCGTGGGCCCCCTCCATTATCTCTCTCTTTCTCTGTCTCTCTCTCTCTCCCCCGATCTCTATTTCTCTCTCTCTCTAACTCTCTCTCTCTCTCTATCTTTCTCTATTTCTCTCTCTAACTAACTCTCTTTCTCTCCCTCCCATAATCTTTAAATATTTTCCCCTCCTTTCTTTTCCCCATCAACAGAGAACCAAAACCCCTCGCGAGAAAACCCATCGCGAGCCCTCGACGCAACCCTAGCCACCTTCACCGTCGCCGCCGCAGCCCCGACGCTGGCGCCAACGTCACCGTCGCCCTCGCCCCCGCTTCCTCCTCTCAACCTCAACCTTGTTTTCTCCCCCGCGCACCCTGCACGACAGCTGCGACCACCTGCAGCCTTCGCTGCAGTCGCCTGCTCGCCACCGGCAACCACCTCGCCGCCGACCAACACCTCGCCGTGGTTCCCTCACCATCATTCTCCTTCTCCCGGTGCACTCCCCTGACCGGAACAGCGACCCTCGGCTACCCCCGCAACTTCTCTGTGTCGCCTGAAACGTCACCGGCGACCCCCTGCGCCGCCCCTGGCCGTCGCCGACGAACCCCAACCACCCCTAAACACCATGTAAGTGTACCTCCACCTTTCCTTTCCTCTCTTCTTTTTCAGAACTGAAAACAGTTGCTGGAAGTTTCTGCAGATCGCCGGAGACGCCGTCCTCGCCGCCGTTGATCTCGCCGTCGTCGCTAGTGCTCTCTGGACCCGTGAGTATTCCCCCATCTTCTTCTTCTCTGATCATTTCCTTCTTTCCAAGATCTATACCCGTTCGAAACCCTATTTACTGTTTTTGCGCTCGCCAGAATCCGGCCGTGCCGGCGACGTGTCCCGACAGTCCAGCAGAGTACTCTGACCCGTGTGGTTCCTTGGTTCGTTGTTTGGGTTCAATCCGTGAACCGTGCGTCCGTCGCGTGTTTCCCCGCCGACGTTACGTTCCGTTTTTCCCGGTTCGCGACCCGTCGTAGCAAGTATCCCTTGCTACATTCTATACAATATATTTATATATGTTTTGACTCACTAAACCTGTAAAACTTAACTTGGTATAGTCGTTTTCCCATTTTGGTTGCAATATGGCATTATATCATTTTACAGTTAATATAGAATTTACAGTTGCCAATTTAAACCTAATAATCAAGTTTACCTGTTTAATCACATTTCACTGTTTAATAGATGGTAGCACTTACCCATGTAGTTCTATTACATTCGGACATTCGTATTCAAAGGCTTGATATAACTGTATTGCACCGATACCTAAACTATTGCACCGCTAAGGGTGCTCAAACCTGTTAATATAATTAAACGGCTGCACTGTATTACTGTACTCTTGTGATTGAATGAAACTGCTTGTTATTATTTAATTCATTGCTTATTTCCTGTTGTTAATACCCTGCTCGATTATATATCTGATTGGGAGCACACTCACGATATTGTTTACATCTTGACCTGACATGGCTACACACACATATATATATATATATATATTGATACACCTGACATTGTACCGTACACTGTTGACTTGACCTGTTGTACCATGACCCGACCCGTTACCTGATCTTGTGTCTACTGCCAACAAACCTGATATGTAGTCCTCATGGACCGTTCCTGTTGTCTATCCAGACAAACCTGCTTTTACCTGATCCTGTGTTGGCATTAGTTCTTGATTACTGAATAGCTGACTCGACACATATAACTTGGGGGTATGGGGAAATCAAAGGTGAAATCTGACTTGTAACTCGACAGTTCACTACCTGTATTGAGTGTACACATTCATGTTTTGTGCCTAGCGGCATGTCTCGGTTTCAGCCGAGAATATTGTGGCCGTGGTCCCGGGTATGTACGGGATACTATCGAGCGTACACATTCCTGTTTTGTGCCTAGCGGCATGTCTCGGCTGCAGCCGAGAATATTGTGGCCGTGGTCCCGGGTATGTACGGGATACTATTGAGTTACATCGACGATTCATCAATTGATTTCAAAGACTTTAGAATAGAAAACCTGCTAGAACAGTTTAGTTTACCCACTGCACGCTACCCTGTAGTGGTATGATTCATATTATTGTTACTCATGCTGTATTCATGTTTATATTACATTGCCTGCTGCACTGTTCATATTGTATTACTTGATGACATGACGCGCTGACGTCTGGGTTTTGCATGGCCCAGATTCCGTACCGCTGTTGCAGTCCGAGCAGGAGTACTTCAGCCAGCAGGCTGAGCTGTGAGTTCAGTAATAGTTAGTTTTATTTCCTGCATTTATTTCCTGATGTGAGCCCGCATTATGGGACACACTTTTCAGTTATTTGTATTGGATCATTTGCTTCTGCATTTATTTATTATTGACTCCTGTTATTCTGGATTATGGACATGTTTTAGATAGTTTTATCTTGTTCTTGATATCTCTACAGCCGTAATGTGACTGTGGATGGATACTTCCTACCCACAGGTAGCATAGTTGGCTATGTCACGTGCCCAATCTAGCGTACTCTGGGAAGCGGGGCGTGATATGGTTCTTTTGGTATCAGAGACATAAGTTAGTTGGGTTGATTCTTTTGTAGTTGGGTATTGTACCCAATACATGAATCAGAATACCCGTGTTAGGGAACATGTCCTGCCACCTTGCCGTTTACCATTCTTGAATCACATTCTTCCTGATTATATCTTTTACGACGAGCAAACTTACTTTGCATGTCGACTCGAAAAACCTGATTCCATGGTATCTCTAGGACTTAAGCGACTTGGGTGGAGTTAAGTAATTGTGGCTATGATACCGCGGCATAGTTACAATGCGGTACTCTATTTAAGTATCTTGGAGTTCTAGCCTTGATCTATCTATTAAATCTATCATCATGCTAATGTTGGGTGTTTTTTATTTCAGGAATATGGCAGATAAGAATTTCAAGACGTACCAGAGGCGTGTGGACGAAGCCGACATGCTTGGAGTAATAAGAGGAATGCTGGAAAATCAGAAGAGGCAGACCGAGCTGATCTAGCAACAAGCAGATTCGTTTCAGGAAGGTTTGCAGATCGTTCAGCAGTCTGTAAACAACGCTGGAGCTAAACCAGTTGACCGAGTAGGGACCGTGGCATATTTCAGACGTTTGGGTCCGTCTACATTCACTGGTTTGGAGGAGCCGTTGCCAGCCGAGCAGTGGCTAGTGGACACGGAGAATTTGCTGATTGTGGCTATTATCTTGGGGGTATGGGGAAATCAAGAATGTAGCTGAACGTAACTCAAAGGGCTATTATCTCATTTTACCGTGGTCCCGTGGGGAATGAACGGGACATAGACTCACAGTCTATTACATCATTTTACCGTGGTCCCGTGGGGAATGAACGGGGCATAAACCGATGGGTTACGATGAGAATTACATTAATTGATTTCGAATAACTTTAAAGTAGATAACCCTACAACACAGTTTAGACTACTCACTGCACTTCACCTGTTTATATCCTCTCCACTGATCTATATTCATGTTACGTTTTACTTATTACTGAGGACTTGTTACTGTTCATACTTCATGCCTGCATATTTCGTCACATCCTGCTTGCTTATATTATTGTTGATATTATGACGCACTGACGTCTGGGTTTTGCATTGCCCAGATCCTCTACCTTTGTCGCAGGCTGATCAAGAGTATTTCCGCCATCAAGCCGAGCAGTGAGGATCCTGTTAGTATCCAGTTAATTATTTCCTTAATTTCCAGATGTTATTGTTGCTTGGATTTATTGCTTCCGCATATTATTTCTTGACTCGTTTATTCTGGCTCATGGACATGTACTAGAAAGTTTATTTACTTTCCTGTTCATGATATCTCTACAGCCGTAATTTGACTGTGGAGGGATTTTTTCTATCAACAAGTAGTATGGTTGGCTCTGTCACGTGCCTATCTTAGCGCACTCTGGTAAGCGGGGCGTGACATGGTTTGTTTGGTATCAGAGCCATATGATTTAGATTAATTGGGTTTGATTCATTTGTAGTTGGGTATTGGACCCAATACACGAATCGGAAAATCCGTAATTAGGAACATGTCCTGCCACATTGTTATCATGATTCTTGAATCATATCTTTCTCTTGATCCTTTTCCTTGACGATATGCAAACCACTTTGCATCTCGGCTTGAATCCTTTTGGTTCCTTATTGTTTCTTCCGTCCTATTTGTTAGTTATATGTATGCCCTAGAGGCCATTACTGTACATAGGATGTATATTGTAGTGGATGCTGGGACATATATAGGGAGGACTTTCTTGCTCGACATGACAGTATGCTATCTGGTTGAACTTTACCTTAACGTGTATACTGATTGTCTCTCTGTTACATGTTGGTAAAGCCCTTAGGATGTGTGCTTGACTACCTGGACTATGATGCGGATCATACTAGTGGGGACATGGTAGTCCATAAGTACATCCTTCAAAGTCCCTAGTCGAGGGTGTATCGAGACGGGGCATCGATATACCAGAGTAGACTAGCGTGTACCTTCTCGACCCATACAGATGGGCGATGGATGATCCCATATCCATTGGTGTTTGACATCAGAGGAGATATACGGGTGCTCAGTAGAGACTGGGTACACTGGACGGACTCGCCGAGAACTCCCAGATGGTATTATACCTCACGTCAGATGGCAGTTCTCTGGTGACACTGGTACAGAGTAGTCTGTTGACCCGAGATCGTCATAGAGTCTTGTGTGGTTCCCACTGTGCTTTGATTTCCATCTTACCACGTCCAAGAGGGCGTGCAAAACGGTGGTTTTTGGGTACAGTCCCGAGTCACATGGAGGCAATGAGCGATAGGAGGGGATTCGTCTCTCCCGGTATAGGGGGTTGATGTTGCGCTGTGTTCGATTGGCTATAACAGGAAATCCCTGGCCAGGGTTGCTGAGATTTACTGGTAAGTGTTACCAGTAGTTTCTCGAAGTGTTATAGACCTCATATCGACACGACTTATCGAGCTATTGGGGTCTGACGTTTACCACCCCTAGGCGAGATATGCGACATATCAGACGATCAGACCGGACTGTACGGTAGTGTTACTGGTCGGATTCACTGGAGTGTGAGCGGGCTTGCTCGTCGATCTTCAGATCGCTCAATACCCGGGTGGCCGTTACGTTTAGCAGACCGCTTGCGGCTTGTGGATGTTTGATATGATCATCATCCGCTGCCGGCGTATTGACGAGTCTTTAGAGTCCTACACAGAGGTTTCCTGGCTCAAGCGAAACGAAATAGGAGCGCATATGAGATATGTGCGGGACCGAGAATAATACAAGTATGTGATACTGTATTCGGTTCTCGCGATGTGACATTGATCGTTATATGCGATATAGCCGGGTTATCGGATCAAGTGTTGATTCGATAAGATGTTACTAATGATACCAGTCGGTTATGTGCGTCATGACCGAATCGTTAAATCAAGTGTTGATTTAATGATTTAATGCATAATTATATATTTGATATATTACTTTGCATCAACTAGTATCGGTTCACTTTAAAATGGATTTTCTCACTCGGGTATGCGCATTGCATATGCGATATGATTTTGTGCACTTGATTGTATCATGTTTGATGATACATGTTTACTTGTGTTTTGTGTAAAGCTTAAACCATGGTTATGTAATGATTAGGGTTTACATTTTCTTATTCATTTATTTGTTCATTTATTCTTTTTGGAAAAATGAATAGCATAAAGGAAAATGGTGGCTTGTTTTGGATTCTAGTTGAAGCTTCATGAAGTTTTGACCTAAGTAACCATTTTGTCTCATGCTTAACCCTAACCACTCCATTAACCCTAGTTTAATCTCTACACTTGACCATGGTTCATGTTATGATAAGTATTGATTTTCTTTTTCAATATTTATTCATCTTATCATATCTTTTCTTCTTCTTCCTTGAACTCAAGAAGAAAAGCTTAGGTCGTCAATGGTGATTGATGATAAAGAGTGAGAAATCCAATTCTAAATTGAACCCAACTCCTATTTCTTCATCCTCTACCTCTTGCCAAGTAGTAGAGTGTGTTTACTTCACAAGTTTCTTGACTTGATGAAGTCGGAGCTTGATTTAGCGATACCTCGACGTAGATCATCTTCGGCATGGACATCGACGACCTAGCTCGCTCGTTCTCCGACGAAGCCGACGCTAGAGCCCGGATTTGATTTGGACAGCGGAGAGGACCTCATCTCGGAGCCGTGGAGGTGGAGGACCGGATCTACAAAGGTTGTATTTCCGTTTCTCATTAGTTAAGTGTTAACTGGTTAGCTTTTTCGCCTAAACATCTAGCAAACGATCCGTAGTCGGGTCTCTCGGTACCGTTAAAATTTTAATTTGGCATGTTCGATGTCTTGTGTGACCTCATTAGGGTGCCTAGAAACCCTACAGTGGTATCAGAGACTAGCTAGAGCCTTAGGCGAAGTCTAGACGGAATTTGAAACCCGATCGAACCCGAAACACCAAATCAATCTTGCTCTCTGTACTTTTTTGAATACAGTGAGTTTTTCCAAATTAAAAATTGCTAAAAAATTCAGCAGGGAAAAATAAGAATTACGGTGCAAAAAGTTTCTGGTGAACAGTAAATTTAGCGGCGGATCCGCGGCAGAAGCATAGCTTCTGCGGCGGATCAGCGGCCCCTTGATGACGTCAGCCCTGTTCCTTTGCACAGTAATTCCTAGTTCAAAGAGCTGAGTTTTCTGGGAATTTTTAATATTTATTCAAGAGTTGAATTTTTCTGATGTGTTTTTGGGGATTTGGTGTTTCGATCGGAATATCAAATTTTGTCTATATGGCTTTCCGGATAAATTTTAGAATATGTTAAAAAGTTCGACCGGATATAAATACCCAATTTTTCCCCTGTCGGGAAATTTCCAAGTGTTGGATTTTTCCGTAGTTTAACGACGTTCTAAGTAGTGCAAGTAACGCGATGGTCCCTCTAGAAGACAACAAACCTTAACTCGATTATGTGACCGTCTTGAACTGCCCTTTGAACCTTCGAGTTTGGGACAGTACGGCGTGCCACATGTGAGGCGTTGGCTTGACCCTTCTACGGCTGGACCGTTGGTACTGAGGCACGAACGGAATGTTGTTAGACTTATTTCATGTGTTGAGCTGTATCGGGAAAACTTGGGTGTTCGATTGTTCGATCGGAAAGTTTAACATTTTCTATTTATCTGGAATGGGATACAATAATTGGAATTCACAAAAAGTTATGTGATAACTGAATGAATGTTATAAACATAGCAATTTAGTCTCACTTGATCGGTTACCACGGAATTTTGATATGATCAAAAGTCCGTCGCAATCACGTAGCGTACGCGGATACTCGTCGGGTAAACTTAATAGACAGCCTCACTCCATAGCCCCGACCAAGTGACTGTAGGAGAACCCCGTCGCCGAAAGCATCCGTTCGGGTGCTCGCGGTAGCGGTGTTCCGCCTTGGTGCACTTCGTCGACGGTATCAGGGGTGCGGCCGCCTACTAAAGTTTGCGACGAGCATTCGATCAGTTTTTCGGGAATCTTGTTGAATTACCCGACTTGGTATTGAAAAGTGTTTTCGATTTTGAGACTAAAATGCGGGGTTTATAATTGTTAGGCATGTGATGTCTAAGGTATTCATTTGGTCAGGCATGCGATGTCTGAGGTGGTTGCGGATTCCAACTGTTGTAGTTTTACACTTTCTTTTCTGTGACCGTAAGTGTAATATGTGATATCGCCGGTTTCGTTGCTATATGTCAACGACAATTGGGATGCGCATATTTACTTACGTTGATGACATGTGATGTTATGTGTTGCAGGATATGATATATTGGATCGTCGTGTTTGAATAGCCGGGGGTTTTTATGTGAGATGAGTGTTTTTTCATTTTCATTCATGTAAAAACTTGTATGTAATATTCTTTTATTGGGGAGCTTCCAGGTTGCGGAAGTAGTCACCGTTTGTATATTATTTACTTTTCCGCACTAGGATAGACCCAAGGAGGAGGGCACAAGTAACCGGGTTCTGGGGTCCAGTGGGAGACCAACTCGAGGAGTCGAGTCCGGGTCTCCTAACCCTAGAATTGGTAGGGTTGCTTGCCGCTCTCGTAGGGGTCTAGGGGTGTGGGATTGGCTATTCATCACGACCGTGGAATCCGTGTTTTATACTGGCTCGTATTGAAAACACGGACGTCCTAGTATATCCAATATTTCATATGTTTCTTCTGCTGCGATATCTGTGATGTGATCATGTGATGTTCTGTGATAGATACAGTATATAGTATATATGATATATTATATAGGCGTTACTTATGTTTTACACCCGCGCTAGCCCTGCCCTGCTCTGCCGTTAGTTACCTAACCTAACGGTGCACGAGGGGACATCGAGGCGAATGCGGATGGCATAAGTGTACGTCGTATTTATCTGTGATGTTTAGGTAATTAAATGATGGGACTTCATTAATGTGATTAATGAAATAAAAGAAACCTAAGATGTTGTAGAATCGAATTTCAAAATAAAACAGGTAGCTACAGTTCTTGCTTTGCACAGCGGTATATGTGATATATCCTGCACCTTATTCGATGAGGAAAGGACCGAGATCCCTTCACCGGGAGTGACTCCTTTAGCAATAACTGGCAGATGCTACACACTCGGTTTGTTTTTTGATTGCTTTTAAGTGTTTTTGCTTTGCACAGTGATATATATGATATATCCCGCACCTCATTCGACGAGGAAAGGACCGACGATCCCTTCACCGGGAGTGACTCCTTTAGCAAAACTAGAAAAGCCTCAAAAGCACTCCATTTCAAAATTCATTTGATTCTACAACGATATCAAGTTCATTACGCAATAGGTTTTCAGAAAAACCTGTCGTAGCCCTCCGTCATTTCAGATACGTACTAGTTAGTATTCGTGCTGCGGTTGTTTGGCATGCGTCAAGGCATAGTGTACGGTAGCTAACTAGTGCTTATTTGCTAGCATATGATGCGATTGGATTAGGGTATTCATACGGCGTTGTTTGGCATGCGTCAAGGGTCGTGCGGGTGGGTTTAATTCAATCAAGAAATATACGGGTTGAACTTGACTAGCAGACTATGGGTTGTTTGGCATGCGTCAAGGTCATAGCGAGCTAGGGGCAAAATATTATCAGGAATTTCAAGTGTTGAAATTTGCAATGAGATTGCATACCTTCTATGAGATAGTTGGATCCCGATACCCGCTGCGAGTAAGAGTTACTCCTGGGAGAGTTTTATACATTACAATTAGTCGATCAAGTAGGTGTCTAGAAAGGTGTCAACGGGGTTACGCCTCTGGGAAAACGAGGTTTACATTAATTAGGTTCGTGCGAAAGCACGGGGGACCTCCCTCAAAGTACCGACACTGGCCTGGCTGAAAGATTGACGAACTTGTAGTGTGTAATTAATCCCGGCTAGTCTTTCCTTTTAGGGTTTGAAGGAAGATTTGATAAAAAGCAGTGGGAGCCATCCTGATTAGATAAAATAATAACCAATCTTTTCTTGCAAGAGCGCACGCTGAGTGTTTTCTTCTCTCTCTCTCCTGGTAGCGACCATATCACGCCTTAATCAAGATAATAATACGGAATATTGACCGAACCCGCTTGTTATACTGAGCTGGGGAACGTTGGTCCCGCTCCAACTTATAACTGTTATAAGACAGAGCAGGAAATTGGGGAATACCAGATTTCCCGTGCCGCCCAAACGAAGAGAGTGCATGATGATGCATCATCTTCGGGTGTGTTCATTACAAAGAACTGTTTCTCTTTATCCTCTACGTCCTGGGTATGTGATACCAGATCAGGATCCCAGATATGTAATCAGTTACATAGGGCTACAGATAGGTAGAGAACTGAGAACGGGTGATAAGTTTCATGAGGCAGAAAACGGGGCAAGAGTTGCAGCCAAGTCTGTCGGTCACTGTCACCCTGTATTACCGATACATTGATTCTGAACGAATGTTATTAGATACCGAACCTGATATACAAAATCATATCTGTCTCTTTATTAGTAAAGAAACGATAAAATTTTGTATAGATGGATAATGTTTTGAACATTTCCTATATCAAAAGTTGATCGGTTCAGGCACGTTATCTAAAAGCATTGATGTTCTAAATCAAACTACAGTTCTTAGTATACAGAACACACACAAGAGGAAGAGTTCAGAAATGAACGAATCCTTCTTGAGGTATTGTAGACTAGGTCAGATCAATGTGACCCGACTAGCTAGAGTTACATAAAGATACATATTTAAATCAGTTTGAATTTACATCTTGTGAAACTCGCCAGTCATGTCACAAAGATAAGATGACCACAGCTCCGTTTACTGGAAACAGAGAAAGAGTTAGTGAACTCTTGGGATGATACATGTTGATGTATGTAGGTCCCCTGTCTACACATGCCAAGACCGGTTCTTTATACTTCATTACATTCTCTGATGATCTTTCGAGATTCAGACCTATGTTCATGTTGAAACATGAGTCCGAACCTTTTGAGATATTCACAGAATATAAGTTAGAAGTAGAGAACCAGAATACGGGTATAAGTATTATGTCCTTTGATGAGATCAAGGAGGAGAATACTTGAGCACGGAAATTCCTGAACTATTCTAAAGGAGAATGAGATTCTCTCTCAGCATTACTCCTCCGTATACACCATGGCACGATGGTATATCGGGGCGGAGCAATCACACCCTATATGATATGGTGCGCTCTATGATGAGCATTACTGAGTCACCTATTTCCTTTTTAGGAGTTATGCGCTTGAGAAGCTGCATACCTATTGAATAGGGTTCCAATCAAATCAGTTGTCTACCATTTCATATGTGATATGGAAAGGGAAAAGCCCATGTCTTAAGTTAGTTAAGATTTGGGGTTGTCCGGCTAATGTCTAAAAGCAAAATCCGGACAAGCTCGAGGCAAGGTCTGTAATGTAGAACTGGAAAGGTTCCAGCTATACAAAATACAGCAGATGATTTGATAAAACCAAATGATTCAATAGTTACCAACGAACCTCAGCCTCTCCGCCGATCTACTAGGGTTCCTCACCCACCTGAGAGTTACTTCGGTTTCTCTATGACAGTGGGAGCGAGGATTGCATCATGAGATGATGACCCAACTAGCTTCGAGCTGGCCATCAGGAGTAAGACTCTGTGAGAATGGCTGGATGCTTAGTGATCTGAGATGGAATCCTTATACACCAGCAAAGTATGGACTTTAGCTGCTATATCTGAAGGGTTAAATCCCCATCAGGAGCAAGTATATCTTGAGAAGATTACTTGGTGTACATGGAAAAGTTGAGACTTTCAAAGCTAGACTTGTTAAAAGTTTGCATCATTGACCCGGTACGGATAATGATGAAACCTTTTCAAGTAGCTATGCTTAAGTCCATCCAGATCCTACTTGTCACGGCTGCATACCATGACTGCGATATCTGGTGGTTGGGTGTCTTGACTGCTTTTCTAAATGATGTTTAGAAGAGAGTGTCTATAAGTACACAGCCAGAGGGCTTCGTAGACAGTGGGAGCAGCGGAAAGGTGTGCAAGATGCTTTATAGGATAAAACAGGCATCGCGGAGTTGGAACATCTGTTTTGATGGATTAGTCAAAGAAGTTGACATCATCAATATGGTAGATGAACCTTGTATAAACAAAAAGGGTAGTAGGGAGTATGGTGACGATCCTCGTAGAGTACGTGGATGACATACTCTTTATAGGGAAGGAGTTTCCTATGCTACGCTCGAGCAATCTCCGCTTATCACTATGATTGTCCATAGAGGATCAAAATGATACCTCCTAAATCCTGAGTTTTGGATCTATGAGATAGATTTAAATGGATGTTAGGATTCTCACTAGTTGTAGTGGGATGGTATCAATCGATCCTGGGGAGAATCGCTGGAAGGGTTCCAGGGTGATAAAGACGACTGAGTGTCAGTCACAGGCATTGTCTTAATCCTCAGTAAAGGGACGGTATGTTGGAAGAGTTCCAAGCTAGATACCGTGACATACTAGACAATAAAGGCTGGATACATCGCTACTTAAGATGCTACCAAAGAGGCAGTCTGGGTGTATATTGGTTCATAAGATGAACTATGTTCCTCCCATTGTGTGACAATGGAGTTGTGGCTTATGCCAAGGAACGTCCGTCCCATCAGTGATCCAGACATATTCTAAGGCAGTATCACTTGATCATGGAGATGGTTGATCTCCAGGGAGATCGAGGTTAGGAGAGTAGACTCAGAGGACAACACAGCGGATCCACTCACAAAGGCCTGTTCCCAGAGAGAGACTTTTATGGGATGGTTGAGTATGAGATACTGCAACCACTGCTATCAGATGGCCCTAGTGAAAGTGGGAGATTGTTAGTTATATGTATGCCCTAGAGGCCATTACTATACATAGGATGTATATTGTAGTGGATGCTGGGACATATATAGGGAGGACTTTCTTGCTCGACATGATAGTATGCTATCTGGTTGAACTTTACCTTAACGTGTATACTGATTGTCTCTCTGTTACATGTTGGTAAAGCTCTTAGGATGTGTGCTTGACTACCTGGACTATGATGCGGATCATACTAGTGGGGACATGGTAGTCCATAAGTACATCCTTCAAAGTCCCTAGTCGAGGGTGTATCGAGACGGGGCATCGATATACCAGAGTAGACTAGCGTGTACCTTCTCGACCCATACAGATGGGCGATGGATGATCCCATATCCATTGGTGTTTGACATCAGAGGAGATATACGGGTGCTCAGTAGAGACTGGGTACACTGGACGGACTCGCCGAGAACTCCCAGATGGTATTATACCTCACGTCAGATGGCAGTTCTCTGGTGACACTGGTACAGAGTAGTCTGTTGACCCGAGATCGTCATAGAGTCTTGTGTGGTTCCCACTGTGCTTTGATTTCCATCTTACCACGTCCAAGAGGGCGTGCAAAATGGTGGTTTTTGGGTACAGTCCCGAGTCACATGGAGGCAATGAGCGATAGGAGGGGATTCGTCTCTCCCGGTATAGGGGGTTGATGTTGCGCTGTGTTCGATTGGCTATAACAGGAAATCCCTGGCCAGGGTTGCTGAGATTTACTGGTAAGTGTTACCAGTAGTTTCTCGAAGTGTTATAGACCTCATATCGACACGACTTATCGAGCTATTGGGGTCTGACGTTTACCACCCCTAGACGAGATATGCGACATATCAGACGATCAGACCGGACTGTACGGTAGTGTTACTGGTCGGATTCACTGGAGTGTGAGCGGGCTTGCTCGTCGATCTTCAGATCGCTCAATACCCGGGTGGCCGTTACGTTTAGCAGACCGCTTGCGGCTTGTGGATGTTTGATATGATCATCATCCGCTGCCGGCGTATTGACGAGTCTTTAGAGTCCTACACAGAGGTTTCCTGGCTCAAGCGAAACGAAATAGGAGCGCATATGAGATATGTGCGGGACCGAGAATAATACAAGTATGTGATACTGTATTCGGTTCTCGCGATGTGACATTGATCGGTTATATGCGATATAGCCGGGTTATCGGATCAAGTGTTGATTCGATAAGATGTTACTAATGATACCAGTCGGTTATGTGCGTCATGACCGGATCGTTAAATCAAGTGTTGATTTAATGATTTAATGCATAATTATATATTTGATATATTACTTTGCATCAACTAGTATCAGTTCACTTTAAAATGGATTTTCTCACTCGGGTGTGCGCATTGCATATGCGATATGATTTTGTCTACTTGATTGTATCATGTTTGATGATACATGTTTACTTGTGTTTTGTGTAAAGTTTAAACCATGGTTATGTAATGGTTAGGGTTTACATTTTCTTATTCATTTATTTGTTCATTTATTCTTTTTGGAAAAATGAATAGCATAAAGGAAAATGGTGGCTTGTTTTGGATTCTAGTTGAAGCTTCATGAAGCTTTGACCTAAGTAACCATTTTGTCTCATGCTTAACCCTAACCACTCCATTAACCCTAGTTTAATCTCTACACTTGACCATGGTTCATGTTATGATAAGTATTGATTTTCTTTTTCAATATTTATTCATCTTATCATATCTTTTCTTCTTCTTCCTTGAACTCAAGAAGAAAAGCTTAGGTCATCAATGGTGATTGATGATAAAGAGTGAGAAATCCAATTCTAAATTGAACCCAACTCCTATTTCTTCATCCTCTACCTCTTGCCAAGTAGTAGAGTGTGTTTACTTCACAAGTTTCTTGACTTGATGAAGTCGGAGCTTGATTTAGCGATACCTCGACGTAGATCATCTTCGGCATGGACATCGACGACCTAGCTCGCTCGTTCTCCGACGAAGCCGACGCTAGAGCCCGGATTTGATTTGGACAGCGGAGAGGACCTCATCTCGGAGCCGTGGAGGTGGAGGACCGGATCTACAAAGGTTGTATTTCCGTTTCTCATTAGTTAAGTGTTAACTGGTTAGCTTTTTCGCCTAAACATCTAGCAAACGATCCGTAGTCGGGTCTCTCGGTACCGTTAAAATTTTAATTTGGCATGTTCGATGCCTTGTGTGACCTCATTAGGGTGCCTAGGAACCCCACACTATTCCTTTGATTCTGATACTAGGATTTGGGCGACTTGAACGGAGTTATGTGATTGTAACTATGAACTGCAGCATGGTTACAGTGCGGTACTCTATTTAAGTAACTTGGAGTCTTGGTCTTGTTTCATTTTCTTGTTTCATGGTCGTTCTATTACCTTGGTTCTCTCCGTTTCATTGCTTACCAGTTTATGTTTTGCAGATTTCTTGGTGACCGATACCGGCAGTTATGAAGTTGTCTTGGAAATTGATGGTCTCACTTTCCACGCTCACATTGATTGTAGGGCAAAGAAAGTGATTTTCCAGATTCCCGGACATCCGGAGTTTGTTTTGCTGGAGGTAGCAGTTCTGTCGGGCTAGTCGAGTTTAGGGATAGGCCGACAAGCAATGTTCTTTCGTCAATGGAAGTTGATAAGGAGGAAGCGCTATCTGTAGTTTGAGAGTTCATGGACGTGTTCGAGGACATCTCGGGTTTACCGCCAAAATGAGATGTGGAGTTCGCAATCGATCTTGTTCCTGGTGCAGCGCCAATCTCAAAGGCGTACTATCCGATGGCACCAATAGAGTTGGAAGAAGTAAAGAAGAAAGGTACTGAATTGCTAGAGAAGGGTTGAATTCGCAGCAGCAATTCACCTTGGAGAGCTCCAGTTCTTCTAGTAAAAAAGAAAGATGGCACAAAGAGGATCTGCATCGATTATCGAGAATTAAACCGGGTGACTATTAAGAACAAGTACCCGATCCCTCGCATTGGCGAATTGTTCGAGCAGCTTAGTGGCGTGAGGGTATTCTTGAAGCTGGATTTACGGTCCGAATATCATCAGGTCCGAGTTAAATCAGAAGATATTTGCAAGACTGCGTTCCGAACTCGGTATGGACATTACAAGTATTTAGTGATGCCATTTGGAGTCACGAATGCACCGGCGATATTTATGGACTTGATGAACCGAATATTTTAACCGTTCTTGGACCAGTTTATAGTGGTGTTCATCGATGATATTCTGGTCTACTCGAGGAGTATTGAAGAGTATGAGGAACACTTGAAGATCGCACTGCAGACATTGAGGCAAGAAAGATTATATGCAAAGATGAGCAAGTGCAAGTTTTGGCTTGAAGAAGTGAAGTTTTTGGGGCACGTCGTATTAGTGTATATGCCGTAGAGGCCATTACTGTATCATACTAGTTTGTACATTACTTAATGGAAGCTTGGGATATTCACAGTTGTATAAACAATCTTGCTCAAAATGATAGTATGCTACTTGGTTTGTTTCTACTTTAATGTGTACATGTGTTTATTTTATCACCTATACGCATTAGTGGAGCCCTTAGGATCTTTGCTTGATTACCAGCGTTGTGATGGCAGTCACACTCGTGGGGGCTGGGTAATCTATAAGCACATCCTTATGCAGGTCTCTAGTCGCAGGGCTATCGAGACAGGGCATCGATACTCCGGAGTAGACTAGCGTATGCGCTTCTCATCCCAGTGTGGGAGACGGTCTGTCCCACAGCCGTCAGTACGTCGTACTTGAGATAGTATGCGGGTGCTCGTTAGGTTACGAGTACACTGGACAGGACTCGTCGGGAACTGTTGGTTGGTACTATACCTATCGTCAGTTATCAGTTCCCAGGTGACATGAGTACAGCTTAGTCCGCTGACTTGACACTGTCACTTCGCCTCGAGTGCGTTCCCACTGTACTTTGATTACTACCCTACCACGGCTCAAAGGAGCCGTGCAAACAGGTAGTTTTTGGGTGCAGTCCCGAAGCACTTGGAGGCAGTGACGGTTAGACAGGATTCGTCTCTCCCGGTATTGGGGGTTGACATCGCGCTGTGTCTAGGAGAGCCATTACACGGGTAGTCCCTGGCCAGGGCAAGCGAGATATACTGGTAGGTTTCCAGTGTTATCTCAGGGTTTTCTGGGCTTCACTCCGACACGACTTGTACCGCTATTAGGGGATTGACGTTCACCGCCCCCTAGGCCCGCCATGCGATGTATCAGACGAACAGACCGGACTGTACGGAGATTGTCACATTCAGGCTCAGTAGGAGTTCAGATGGGTTTCACCTCGTCAGTCTTCTTGTCGGCATCTACCTGGGGACCGTTACGCACAGCTAGTGCCGCTTGCGGTCTATGGTTAAACCCACTGCCAGCGTAGTGTAGAGTCTTTAGAGTCCCACACAGAAAGCTATTCGCTTTTAGGCAAAAGAGTAGAGGTCGCATGGTTTTGCGACAGGTCGCATGGTTTTGCGACAGGGTTCGGTCACATCCGTGCACTTGTGCACGTTTAGTGGCCGGACAGTTAACACTAGCAGGCTTTTGTTTAAGCCAGATCCTAGTGTACATTTTGGGATTGGTTTTATCTCGTTTATATTCGCGTTCCTCGGAAAGCGGATGCGGGTGTGTATGCACAGTTGACAGAGAGACACAGGCAGAGGATTCTCATTGGGGTTGTTGACTGTTGACTGTTGACCATTGACTTTTTGCTAAACCCTAATAAGAATAAGAAATATGATTAGCAATAATATTAATTAAGTATTATTGTGACATGGTTGTTGAGGGGTTGACTTTGTTGACTTGTTGACTTTGTTGACCGGTTGACCAGGTTGGACTAGTTGATCATCATCATTACAATGGTTGTCATTTTCATGCAAAGACTTTTGCTTGCTTGCTGTGGTTTGCAAAATGAGTGCATGAAAATGATATTGCCTTTGATATGATATGAACCATCACATAATACTTGATTATTATTATGGCTCATGATGCTTTTGAATTATGAGAGGTTGGATGAGAAAAGAGTTGCTCATTCTTTCATTTGCTTTCTCTCTCCTTTGAGCTCTCTCATTCTCTTATTCTCACCCTCTTTCTCTTGCTCTCTCTACCTCAAGGCAAAACATTCTCATGTGTTGAGACTCATTGCCCTAGAGATAAAAAGACACCAAAACAATGCTCTACTCACTCTAGTTCATAAGGTTTAGCAAACCGAGTGAACTAGTTTCTTCAAAGATCGAAGAAGAAGCCAAAGGTAGAAGCTTTCGGGTGGATCGATCTTCGGCGCAAGGGGACGACGGGGTGAAGCCGATCCGTACACCATCAAGAGTTGAAGAAGAAGGAGTTCAAGAAAGGTATAACCCCCTAACCGAGTAGTTAACAACTCCTAGTTAGGTTGTTAGGTAGATAGTTTAACAAAGATCTGTTTTGAGTCCATGTTACCGCCTCTAGAAAATTGTTTTTCATCATTTCCGCAAGCCCGTAAGTACCGGGAGAGATAGCATGGACTTACACGTCGTATCCGGAGATGGAATCGCCGTTGATCCCGAGAAGATTGCAGCAGTTCAAAATTGGCTGATTCCAAAGAACGTAGCAGAGATCAGAAGTTTTCTTGGACTTGCCGGCTATTACAGAAGGTTCGTGAAGAATTTTGGCCGTTTGACTGAGCCTTTAACCAAGCTTACGCGTAAGGAAGTACCGTTCGTATGAACGGATAGGTGTGCGTCAGCTTTTGAGGCGTTGAAGCAAAGATTGATAACCGCTCCTATTTTGACCGTACCATACGGTTCCGGGGATTGGTGATTCACAGCGACGCATCTGGGAAAGGTTTGGGATGTGTTTTGATGCAGCATGGGAAAGTTATAGCTTACGCATCGAGATAGTTGAAGACCCATGAGAAGAATTATCCAACTTATGACTTGGACCTTGCAGCAGTGATTTTCGCTTTGAAGATTTGGAAACACTACTTACTGGGCGAAAGGGTCGAAGTATTCACCGATCATAAAAGCATAAAGTATGTGTTCACACAGAAAGAGCTTAACATGAGGCAGCGTAGATGGTTGGAGCTGATGGCCGACTATGATCTTGATCTCAAGTACCATCCGGGGAAAGTTAATATAGTGCCGGATGCGCTTAGTCGGTTGCTAGCAATTCGGATGTTGACTGCACAGAAGGAGCTTATGGAAGACTTTCGGAGATTCGAGTTGGAGATCGTGCTACCGCATTCTTCAGGACAGTTGATGCAGCTGCAAGTACAGTCGTCATTGATCGAGAGTATTAAAGCAGCGCAGTCGAAGGACCCAAGATTGCAAAGGTTTCGAGAACAGGTTGAAGCTGGACTTCGAATGGACTTGTTAATTCATGAAGACGGTTCGTTGCGATATGGTAGCCATTTGTGTGTGCCAAAAGGAGATATTCGCGAAGAAGTTATGAAGGAGGCACACAGTTCCGCGTATTCCGTACATCAAGGAGGCACGAAGATGTACCGTGATCTACGACAGCATTTCTGGTGGGGAGGCATGAAAAGGGAGATTGCTCGCTTTGTAGCAAAGTGCTTGGTGTATCAGCAAGTTAAGGCTGGACATTAAAGTGTTGCTAGTTTATTGCAACCACTTCCAATTCCTCAATGGAAGTGGGAACATATAACCATGGATTTCATGACAGCTTTACCGCGGAGTTCAAAGGGAAACAATGCAGTTTGGGTGATTGTTGATCGATTGACCAAGGCAGCTCAATTCATACCGTTTCGAGTTGGTCAGTCAACCAAAGCGTTAGCAGAACGGTATATGCAGAAGATTGTGAGATTGCATGAAGTACCTGTGAGCATCGTGTCCGACCGTGGCACCCGATTCTTATCACACTTCTGGAGGAGCTTACAGGAAAGTTTGGGGACTCGATTGAAGTTTAGCACAGCTTATCATCCTCAAACATAAGGCCAGTCTGAGAGAACAATCCAAACTCTTGAAGATATGTTGAGAGCTTGCATGTTGGACTTCAAGGGTTCGTGGGAGGACCATCTACACTTGGTGGAGTTTTCGTACAACAACAGCTTTCAGGCGACTATTCAGATGGCTCCATTTGAAGTATTGTATGGTCGCAAGCGTCGCTCACATGTTTGTTGGGACGATGTTGGAGAACGAAAATTGTTGGGACTGGATTTGATCGTGCAAACCGTGGAGAAAGTTAATGCTATCCGGAATTATATGGAGGCAGCACAAGATCGGCAGAAGTGTTGGGCCGATATATCGAGAAGACCTCTAGAGTTTGCTGTTGGTGATCTGGTATTCTTGAGGATATCACCTACTAGAGGAGTGATTCGTTTTGGGAGTCAAGGCAAGCTTAGTCCTCGATTCATGGGACCTTTCGAGATTTTGGAGCGTGTTGGAGAAGTGGCTTATCGATTGGCGTTACCACAATCTTTGGCGAATGTTCATGACGTGTTTCATGTATCTCAACTCCGTAAGTATGTTCGAGATGAAGCACACGTGATAGATCATTCGGAGCTGACTGTACGAGAGGATTTGACCATTGAAGAACGACCAATGTCGATTGTTGATCGAAGAGAAAAGGTCCTTAATAACAAGGTTATCCCTCTCGTACTTGTTTCTTAGGGAAATCGCTCGCATGGAGAATCGACTTGGGAACGAGAAGAAGAAGTTCGACAGCACTTTCGACACCTATTCCTGTAGATTCGTATTGTTTATCTTTTCTTGTCTTGGGAATTTCGAGGACGAAATTCTTTTTGTAGTTGGGTATAATGTAATACCCTAGTTCATTTATACCAGTTCTAGTTCATGTATTTCTTTATTTATGGTATTTTCCTGATTTATTGTTTTTTGGGTGCGAATGGTGTATTTGACATTTGTATTTGCATCCGACCCGACCCGCATGCTAGAAACCAGTCTTGATTCATGCTTATAATTTATCCTGACATGTTACATGGATTCGTGCATTTTCATTTTTTACTGCATACTGGCATTTTATCTGGCATCTGCATTTCTTTAATATAATATTTAAAGTCAAGTAAAATATTTTAAAAATATCTAACATGGCCTGCATGATACCCCTAGCCCCGTGGTAGCATCCGCGTATCTTGTTCTCATCCCGTTCAGTGAAACAGACTTGTTTGGATGGCTACGCGTACGTGCGTGCATCCATTCTTGGGTGTATGCATTTTTCGTTATCCGGACATTCATTTTTTTATTTTGGTCGACATGTATATTTTTCGTATTTTAAAACTGAATTTTAGACCCGACCCGGGCATATTTTGGACTATGTTTGTATTTACCAAAATATCAAATTTTATTTATATAATATTAATTTTATAAATTGATACAAATTAAAATTTAGTTAACTAATAAATTTTTTAAATTTAAATCTAAACTAATTTCCTAACAAACTAACAACCCCTTTCTCTCTCTCTCTTTCCTCTGCATATATATATTTATATATATTTTATTTATTTAATTTTGCTTTCCTTATTTAATACACAGCCTCTTCTTCTTCTTCTTTCTTCTTTCTTTTTCTTGATCTTGTTTCTTGATTCCGGTGATCACCGCCGGAGCCGTGCTCGTCGCTGACGATCCGAGTGATCCAGTGAACGTACCTGACTTGCGTGATCACCTTCGTGCGTTGTTTGGAACCGTTCCGTGTGCCATGCGCGCGTCACGACATTTCGCCGACGAAGAGCGTTCCGTACATATCCGTTCTTGTTCCGTCTAGGCAAGCTAATCTTGCTACATGCTATATAACTCATTATATACCTATTTAAATAAATATCACACCTGTATTTTAAATCAAGCATCGCATGTTTCATATTACAGCCTTTCGACGTTCCGTTTACATTTGTATAGTGTATTTCAGATCTAGGGCGTGCAAACCAATCTTAATTACATGCTACATTACTTTAGACGCATCTATTTTAACAAATGGAATACCTGTATTTAAAATCATGCACCCCATGTTTAGTTTTATAACTTTTCGATGTTCCGTTTGCATCCATTCATATCATTTCAAATCAAGGTCATGAAAACTTATCTTGTTACATACCATACTATCATATACTGCATCAAATTGAATAGTTACATTTCATATTGCTTAGTTATATGTTCCGCACTTGTTAGTTTATCATTTTACGATTATGTGATACCCGTTTGCATCCATATCATTTAAAATATATATCGTCATAATATTTCTTATTGTTATCTTTAATTAGTTTATAATCTGCATTTTATAATGTTATACATTTGAAAATATTATAGTTTACGCATGAAACGTCGTCGCAAAGCGGATACGACAAATCTGAAATTTACCGTACACCTTATCTTATAAAATTCATTATAAATCATAGAAAAATCATTAGTATACGTTCTTTAGTTCGTTACGAAGCTAACTCAGAATAGTATAACTCTATGAAATATTTACCTGCAAAATAAATTCTTTAAATAACGTAAAATGCAAATGAAAATGTCTCTAACTTGGGGGTGTGGGGAAATCAAGAATATAGCTGAACGTAACTCAAAGGACTATTATATCATTTTACCGTGGTCCCGTGGGGAATGAACGGGACATAGACTCATAATCTATTACATCATTGTACCGTTTACTGTTGACTTGACCTGATGTACCATGACCTGACCTGTTACCTGATCTCGTGCCTAATGCCAACAAACCCGACATGTAGTCCTCATGGACCATTCCTGTTGTCTATCCAGACAAAACCTGACCTGTTACCTGATCCTGTGTTGGCATTAGTTCTTGATTACTGAATACCTGACCTGACACATATAACTTGGGGGTATGGGGAAATCAAAAGTGTAAACTAAAGTGTAACTTAAAAGGGTATTACTTGATCCGTGGTCCCGAGGGGTAACGGGACAGAGCCATTCGTGACTCTTACATTTTCCTGATCCGTGGTCCCGGGGGGTAACGGGACAGAACCACTATTGGTTCACATATTCCTGATCCGTGGTCCCGGGGGGTAACGGGACATATCCTTTGAGTTAAATGGAGGATTACTCAAATTGATTTCAAAGACTTTAGAATAGAAAACCTGATAGAACAGTTTAGTTACCCACTGCACACTACCCTGCACTGCTTGATTCACATTATTTGCTACTCTCGTTTTATTCATGTTTATTTTGCATTGCCTGTTACACTGTTCCTATTATACTACTTGATGAAATGACGCGCTGACGTCTGGGTTTTGCATGGCCCAGATTCCGTACCGCTGTCGCAGTCCGAGCAGGAGTACTTCAGCCAACAGGCTGAGCTGTGAGGTGTTAGTATTAGTTAGTTTTTTTTATTTCCTGCATTTATTTCCTGATGTGAGCCCGCATTATGGGACATACTTTTCAGTTATTTGTATTGGATCATTTGCTTCCGCATTTATTTATTATTGACTCCTGTTATTCTGGTTTATGGACATATTTTAGAAAAATTTTATGTTGTTCTTGATATCTCTGCAGCCGTAATGTGACTGTGGATGGATGCTTCCAACCCACAGGTAGCATGGTTGGCTATGTCACGTGCTCAATCTAGCGTACTCTGGGAAGCGGGGCGTGACATGGTTCTTTTGGTATCAGAGCCATAGGTTAGTTGGGTTGATTCTTTTGTAGTTGGGTATTGTACCCAATACACGAATCAGAATACCCGTGTTTAGGAAACATGTCCTACCACCTTGACCGTTTTACCATTCTTGAATCACATTCTTCCTGATTATATCGACGTGCAAACTTTCTTTGCATGTCGACTCGAAACCCTGATCTCTTGTTATCCCTAGGACTTAGGCGACTTGGGTGGAGTTAAGTAATTGTGGCTATGATACCGCGGCATAGTTACAATGCGGTACTCTATTTAAGTATCTTGGAGTTCTAGCCTTGATCTATATATCAAATCTATCATCATGCTAATGTTGGGTGTTTTCTTGATTTCAGGAATATGGCAGATAAGAATTTCAAGACGTATCAGAGGCGTGTGGACGAAGCCGCCATGTTGGGAGTAATAAGAGGAATGCTGGAAAATCAGAAGAGGCAGACCGAGCTGATCCAGCAGCAAGCAGACTCGTTTTAGGAAGGTTTGCAGATCGTTCAACAGTCTGTGAACAACGCTGGAGCTAAACCAGTTGACCGAGTATGGACCGTGGCAGATTTCAGACGTTTGGGTCCGTCTATATTTACTGGTTTGGAAGAGCCGTTGCCAGCCGAGCAGTGGCTAGTTAACACGGAGAATTTGTTGATTGCGGCACAGATTCCAGATGACAAAAGAGTTGATGTGGTACGCATTCAGTTAGTGGACTACGCCCGAGAATGGTGGCTTGTGGAGGAAACCCGCTTGCCCAAACCGATCAAATGGGCGGATTTTTCTAAGAGTTTCATGGAGAAGTTCTTCCCCCGAACTGCACGTGAGGAAATGGAAGAGATGTTTATTGGGCTGAGGCAGAATGGAGCACCCGTGGATGTGCATGCAGCAGAATGGACGAGACTCAGCAGATTCGCTGGACCTTTAGTTGCCAACGATACAGACAGGGCACGGAGGTTCATGCGCCGCTTGGATGTGGACATCCAGAGGCAGATTGTCTCCCTGGGTTTGACCACTTTCTCACAGGTTCTTACGGCAGCTTGGGAACAGCAGAGTTTAGCTGGGATGAAAGGGAGCTTGCAGCAGACATCAGTTGCGGCAAGGAAGCCCGCATTTGTACCTAACAGAGCTCATGGTCGCAGAGGTATTCCAGTGGACCGTCGAGGTGTAGCACCCATGAAGAAGCCTGTGATCGTTGATCGAAGAAAGAGCATGATTTGTGACTACTGCCGTTTACCTGGACACGTGCAGAAGGATTGTCGAAGGAAGCTGGGACTTTGTTTGGTTTGTGGAGCGGCTGATCACGCAGTTGGTGCCTGTCCGTCGAAGCTTCGTACGAGGGATGATATTTAGAAGCCTCCGCAGAAACCGTTCCAAGGGCAGAAACAACTGATTCAAGGACCTAATCAGGCTCGAGCTTTTACATTGACAGCTGAGGAAGCTAAGGCATCAGGAGAAGTGGTTTCAGGTATTCTACTCGTTCATGGATTTCCCGCAGCGGCATTATTTGATTCTGGTGCATCCCATTGTTTTATGTCATCCAAGTTTATAACTACACACTCGATTGCCTACACGACCCTGTCTAGTTTTTGGGACATACACACTGGGAATGGGAAAATTGTATCTAGTAGGGAATGTAAGACTGTACAGTTGTAGTGTGCGGACGGGAGCTTTTTGCAGATTTCTTGGTGATTGATACGGGCAGCTACGAGGTCGTCTTGGGAATGGACTTTCTTGGCACTTTCCACGCTCACATTGACTGTAGGGCAAGGAAGGTAATTTTCCAGATTTCCGGACATACTGAGTTTACCTTCACTGGAGGAAGCAGTTCTGTCGGGCCAGTCGAGTTTAGGGCTAGGCCGACAAATGTTGTTCTTGCAGCTATGGAAGTTGATGGTTGTGAAGAGCCGGCGGTTGTTCGCGATTTTATGGATGTGTTTGAAGATATATCGGGTTTACCGTCGAAGCGAGACGTGGATTTCGCGATTGACCTTATTCCTGGTGCAGCGCCAGTATCTAAAGCGTATTATCCAATGGCACCAGTAGAGTTAGAAGAAGTCAAGAAATAAGTTGCTGAATTGCTTGAGAAGGGTTGGATTCGAAGCAGCAACTCGCCTTGGGGAGCTCCAGTTCTTCTAGTAAAGAAGAAGGATGGCACGAGAAGGATGTGCATCTATTATCGAGAATTAAACCGGGTGACTATCAAGAACAAGTACCCGATCCCTCGCATTGGAGAACTTTTTGAGCAGCTTAGTGGCGCGAGGGTATTCTCGAAGCTGGATTTGCGATCCGGATATCATCAGGTCCGAGTGAAAGCAGAAGATATTTGCAAAACGGCATTTCGAACTCGGTATGGACATTACGAGTACTTAGTAATGCCCTTCGGAGTAACGAATGCGCCGGCAATATTCATGGATTTGATGAACTGAATCTTTTCACCGTTCTTGGACCAGTTTATTATGGTATTCATTGACGATATTCTGGTTTACTCGAAGAGTTTTGAGGAGCATGCTGAGTATTTGAAGATCGCACTGCAGACATTGAGACAGGAGAAATTGTATGCGAAGATGAGTAAGTGCGAATTTTGGCTGGAAGAAGTGAAGTTTCTGGGGCATGTTGTGTCGGGCGATGGAATCACCGTCGATCCCGAAAAGATTGCAGCAGTTCGAGATTGGCTGATTCCAAAGAATGTAGCTGAGATAAGAAGTTTCCTTGGATTAGCCGGGTACTACAGGAGATTTGCGGAGAACTTCGCTCGTCTGGCAGAACCGTTGACCAAGCTTACGCGCAAGGAGGTACCTTTTGTATGGACGGATAAGTGTGCGTTAGCTTTCGAGACGTTGAAACAGAATTTGATAACCGCCCCTATTCTGACCGTGCCAGACAATTCCGGAGGATTGGTGATTCACAGCGACGCATCTGGAAAAGGATTGGGATGTGTTTTGATGCAGCATGGGAAAGTTGTAGCGTACGCATCGAGACAATTAAAGACCTATGAGAGGAATTATCCCACTCACGACTTGGAGCTTGCGGCTGTGATCTTCGCTTTGAAGATTTGGAGACACTACCTTTTGGGCGAGAGAGTCGAAGTTTTTACAGATCACAAGAGTTTGAAGTATGTGTTCACTCAGAAGGAGTTGAATATGAGGCAGCGTAGATGGTTGGAGCTGATGGCCGACTACGACCTTGATCTTAAATACCATCCGGGAAAGGTTAACGTCGTGCCGGATGCGCTTAGTCGGTTACCAGCAATTCAGGTGTTAACTACACAGAGGGAGATCATTGCAGATTTTCGAAGATTTGACTTGGAAGTTGTGCTACCGCGTTCTACGGAACAGTTGATGCAGTTGCAGGTACAGTCGTCCTTGGTTGAGAAGATTAAAGCGGCACAATCGCAGGATCCTAGACTGCAAAAGTTCCGAGAGCAGGTTGAAGCCGGACTACGAATAGATTTACTGATCCACGAAGATGGTTCGTTGAGGTATGGTAGCCGTTTGTGTGTGCCAAAGGGAGATGTTCGTGAAGAGCTTATGAAGGAGGCACACAGTTCAGCTTACTCTGTACATCCAGGAGGCACAAAGATGTACCGAGATATTCGACCGCATTTCTGGTGGGAAGGCATGAAACGGGAGATTGCTCGCTTCGTGGCTAAGTGCTTGGTGTGTCAGCAAGTCAAGGCTGAACACCAAAGGGTTGCTGGTTTATTGCAACCACTTCCGATTCCTCAGTGGAAGTGGGAACATATAACCATGGATTTCGTGACGGCTTTACCGCGGAGTCCAAAGGGCAACAATGCAGTATGGGTGATTGTCGATCGGTTGACCAAGGCAGCTCACTTTATCCCTTTCCGGGTTGGTCAATCAACGGAGACTTTGGCAGAACGGTACATGCAGGAGATTGTAAGACTGCATGGCGTACCGGTGAGCATCGTGTCCGATCGGGACACTCGGTTCTTATCACACTTCTGGAGGAGCTTACAGGAAAGTTGGGGGACTCGATTGAAGTTTAGCACAGCTTATCATCCTCAAACTGATGGTCAGTCGGAGAGAACGATCCAAACTCTTGAAGACATGTTGAGAGCATGCATGTTGGACTTCAAGGGTTCATGGGAGGATCATCTACACTTGGTGGAGTTTTCTTACAACAATAGTTTCCAAGCAACTATTCAGATGGCTCCGTTTGAAGCTTTGTATGGTTGTAAGTGCCGTTCACCTGTTTGTTGGGATGATGTTGGTGAACGAAGATTACTGGGACCAGATTTGGTGGTACAGACAGTTGAGAAGGTGAATACAATCAGGAAGCATATGAAGGCAGCTCAAGACAGACAGAAAAGTTGGGCTGACACGTCAAGAAGACCTCTAGAGTTCGCCGTGGGTGATTTGGTATTCTTGAAGATATCACCGACTAGAGGGGTGATTCGTTTTGGGAGTCGAGGAAAGCTTAGTCCTCGATTCGTTGGACCCTTCGAGATATTGGAGCGCGTTGGAGAGGTAGCGTACCGTTTGGCGTTACCGCAGTCCTTGGCGGGTGTGCACGATGTGTTTCACGTATCTCAATTATGAAGGTATGTTCGGGATGAAACACACGTCTTGGATCATTCGGAGTTAACAGTACGGGAAGACCTGACTTTTGAGGAGCGACCGGTTGAAATCATAGATCGAAGGGAAAAGGTTCTTAAGAACAAGGTTATCCCCCTTGTGCTCGTTTCTTGGGGTAATCGATCGCATGGAGAGTCCACTTGGGAACGAGAAGACGAGATCCGACAGAAGTTTCCTCATCTTTTCCTGTAGTTTTCTATCTTGTATTCTTGGAATTTCGAGGACGAAATTCTTTTTGTAGTTGGGTATAATGTAACACCCGAGCCCAATACTACTATTTTCTGTTATTGGTTGAGCATTAGATATTACTCATTTCATTTATCTTGCTTGTTTGGGTCTTACTGTAAAATTTTATCTGACTAAGTCATTTCTGCATATAACAAATTTTAGCACCTAAAATAAAATTAAAAATATCCATCTTGGCCTACTCGTCACCCCTAGCCGCGTGGTAGCGTCCGTGCATCGAGTTCTCGTCCCGTTCGGTGAAACGGGCGAGTTTGGACGACTACGCGCGCGTACAGGTGGCCGACTTGGGGGTATGCTTTTTAATCATAAAACATTTCATTTTAAAATTTGGAACCAGCTTAAAATCCTATTATTTAAATTTCGAATTTTTGGACCCGACCCGGGCACGATTTGGAAATGTTTCATTTAGCGCCAAAATCCCAAATTTTATATAATATTTAAACCATATAATATTTCTTAACCTACAAATCCTTACTGTTAATCTTCATGTAATCTTTTAAAAATATTTTACTCTCTGAATCTTTCAGCCAATCTCGTGGGCTCTCTTTTTCCGTGGGCCCCTCCACTCATTCTCTCTCCCTCGTATCTCTTCCTCTCTCTCTCTCTAGCTTTCTCCATCTCTCTCTCTCTAACGTTTCTCTCTCTCTACCTTTCTCTAACTCTCTATCTCTCTTCCCTATATATCTTTCTTCCCCTCATAAATTTTTCCCAGCACGAGAAAAGCAAGCCCCACGCGAGAGACCCACCGTGAACCCTAACCCTAGCCGTCCTCACCGTCGCCGCCGCAGCCCCGACGCCGGCGCCAACGCCACCGTCGCCCTCGCCTCCGCCTCCTCGTACCAACCTCGACATCCCCTCTTTCTCCCCGTGTGCACGTCGCCACCGCAGCAACCCCGGACAACCCCCGTGCCTTCTCTGTTCGGCCGGAGACGTCGCCGGCGACCTTCGTCGTTGTCACCCGCGCCACCTTCAGCACCTCCTCATCACCGCGCACTCCAGACCCGACCACCTCCTCTCCCTCTCCACTTTCTTTCCTTCTCCATACCCGCAGCCCTAGCCGTCGCCTGCAACCTCCTCGCCGGCGCCCCACCGCCGTCGACCCCATCGCTGGCACGCCCTCTGCAACACCAGTAAGCCTTCTCTCCCCTTCCTCCTTCCATTCTCCCTTCGGTTTATCCCTTGGCCGTGCATTAACTTTTCCGGTTGTTTTGTCGCTGTTCGCCGGAATTCGGCCGTGCCGTTGGCGTGTCCTGACGATCCAGCAGAGTGCTCTGACCCGTGAGGTCCCTTGGTTCATCGTTTGGGTTCAATCCGTAAACCGTGCGTCCGTCGCGTGTTTCCCCGCCGACGTTACGTTCCGTTTTTCCCGGTTCGCGACCCGTCGAGGCAAGTATCACTTGCTACATGCCATACTATACAATTATATATGTTTGACTCATTAAACCTGCAAAACTTAACTCGGTATAGTTATTTTCTCATTTGGTTGCAATATGACATATATCATTTTACAGTTAACATAAAAATTACAGTTTGCCACTTTTAACCTAAGAACCAAGTTTACATGTTAATCACATTTTACCGTTTAATAGATTGTAGCACTTTCCCATGTAGTTCGATTACATTCGGATATTCGTATTCAAAGGCTTGATATAACTGTATTGCATCATCATTTAAACTGTTGCACCGCTAAGGGTGCTCAAAACCTGTTAATATAATAAAACGGCTGCACTGTATTACTGCACTCTTGTGATTGAATGAAACTGTTGATTGTTGTTTAACTCATTGCTTTTCCTATTGTTATTACCCTGTTCGATTATATATTTGTTTGTGAGCACACCCACGATATGTTCGTACCTTGACTTGACATTGCTACATGATACGCCTGACATGGTATTGTACCGTTTACTGTTGACTTGACCTGATGTACCATGACCTGACCTGTTACCTGATCTCGTGCCTAATGCCAACAAACCCGACATGTAGTCCTCATGGACCATTCCTGTTGTCTATCCAGACAAAACCTGACCTGTTACCTGATCCTGTGTTGGCATTAGTTCTTGATTACTGAATACCTGACCTGACACATATAACTTGGGGGTATGGGAAAATCAAAAGTGTAAACTAAAGTGTAACTTAAAAGGGTATTACTTGATCCGTGGTCCCGAGGGGTAACGGGACAGAGCCATTCGTGACTCTTACATTTTCCTGATCCGTGGTCCCGGAGGGTAACGGGACAGAACCACTATTGGTTCACATATTCCTGATCCGTGGTCCCGGAGGGTAACGGGACATATCCTTTGAGTTACATGAAGGATTACTCAAATTGATTTCAAAGACTTTAGAATAGAAAACCTGATAGAACAGTTTAGTTACCCACTGCACACTACCCTGCACTGCTTGATTCACATTATTTGCTACTCTCGTTTTATTCATGTTTATTTTGCATTGCCTGTTACACTGTTCCTATTATACTACTTGATGACATGATGCGCTGACGTCTGGGTTTTGCATGGCCCAGATTCCGTACCGCTGTCGCAGTCCGAGCAGAAGTACTTCAGCCAACAGGCTGAGCTGTGAGGTGTTAGTATTAGTTAGTTTTTTTTATTTCCTGCATTTATTTCCTGATGTGAGCCCGCATTATGGGACATACTTTTCAGTTATTTGTATTGGATCATTTGCTTCCGCATTTATTTATTATTGACTCCTGTTATTCTGGTTTATGGACATGTTTTAGAAAAAATTTATGTTGTTCTTGATATCTCTACAGCCGTAATGTGACTGTGGATGGATGCTTCCAACCCACAGGTAGCATGGTTGGCTATGTCACGTGCCCAATCTAGCGCACTCTGGGAAGCGGGGCGTGACAAAACCTATCGTCAGTCCAAGTGTGAGAGTCAACCACTCGTGAGTATCCCCCACCCAAGGGTAGGGCCCCAGGGGCAAGGGAACACGGGCCCGAGTCGTTGATAATCAGTAATATCACCCATATAACTCCCAGAATCGCGGTATGTGCCGGTAATGGGACTCCCGAGATTCTGTTGAACTCACACTCAAACTACCCCACACCCCGTGGTCTACACCAAACACAAGCCATAAACTCAAATACTAGTCGGTCCATGATAAGTCTACGCGAGAACTGGAGACATGATCTCCATCAAGCATGTCTCAACTGGCACCCAAGATAAATGAACAGTGTTTGGTGCCTTACCTATGACACCCATATAAGTGCTTCCATAATCGTCCCATACCAATTATAGTTACACTTATACATGTCCCATAGACGTCGACAATGCAATAAATTAACTGGGTCCGTTGATTGTGTACAAGTACGCGTCACTTTCACTTATTCATTCACGCTTTAACACTAATATACTTGCCACAATCAAACACTAATATCTACCACTGGGTAATGTACACGATCATTAGGTTATCATTGTATATGAGCTTTACATGATATGATGAGAATGCAATAATTGTGATATGAATAAAATGTCATCGGCTAGTGTCCTACCACTTGCATAATTTACTATAATTCATACATGCAGAATTAAGCAAAACAATGTAAAAGGGGTAAGCATTATATTTAATTATATATCCATCAAAAGAGGTTTCGCTTCAATCGGGTTTCAGGTTTGCTAGATACGGCCATTTCAATTTAAGTGTTCACTGCTGGAAATCCAGTTTCAGAATTGGAAGTCCGTATCGTAACATATTTTACTCCCAGTTGAGATCGTAATCAGGCGACACTATAGTTGAACAATATTTAGGTTTATCAGTTAGGTTTCCAACGCACTAGACGGATAGTAATATCCATGGTGTACTGGAAGTTATGCATTGTATAATAAAGGGGTATGCGTTCTGTCCCTGTTTGGGACTGCTATATGTTCTGTTGATTTAAAATATAATTTAAATAGTAAACGACAGTAAAAATGAATGAAACCACTTTCAATAATTAGCTAAAATATTTATATTCTCTATGGTATAGGGTTCCGCATCATGGCATTTTCATACAGCAGAGTGAAAGTATTACAAAACTCGAATCGACAGCCAGTGCTGCTCTGGACTGCAGTCCAGAGTCGCACTCCGAACCAGTTTCCATCACCTTTTTAGCATAGAAACAGATTAAAACTCTTATTTAGTTCTAGTTCATCGAGTTAACTTCGATATGAGCCCTCGAACGCAGCATTCTGATTTGTGATCAATTAACTGTGATTTTTACAAGGTTCAGGTACGGGAAAATTTCAGTTTTAACGGATCTAAATGGGAAAGACCTATCACGTCATCAAGGACAATATTTTCTCGGGGAAACATAACACGACGTTCATTATCACTCGGGCCATCATATGTGATTAGTTTCCGTCAATTTAGCGAGGGTTTTCAATTTGGGTTTTGCATCGAACACTTGCGTTCCATTAGTTCGCACAAAAGTCCATATGATATTCATTGGAAATTTAATTGATGTAGGTAATATTAGCATGAAGCAAGCTTTACACTTGCCTGACGAAGTATCGACGATGGTATGGCAGCGGCAATGGCGCGATTGCGACACGCGCGCGGCACGGCAACCCGACTTGGCTCGAGCTCGAGTTCTTCGGCAGCGGTGGCTTGGTTGCTGGGTCTTGACGGCGAGGGTGGTGGTGGTCGTTGGTGTTGGCTCTCGATGGCGAGGCAACCGGGATGGCTGAGGTGGTCTTCGGCGATAGGGGAGGAACTCGGCGGGGTGCACGGGAGAAGAGGCAGTGGGTTGGTGGTTGGAGTTGAGGGTGAGGGTGGTGATGAAGGGGAGAGGAGAGAGGTGAGGTGTGAAGGGGGAAGAAGATGGAGGCGACGGTAGAGGCGGCGTGGGGCGACGGCGATGAAGGAGGTCCTCGGTGTAGCAGGTGGTGGGGGCCATGATGATGGGCTGATGTGGGTGAAGGTGGTGCTTTGGGATGAAGACGACGACGATGGTGGTCGGAGGTGGTGATCAAGGTGGCTAGAGCTGGCGGTCGCGGTGGAGGAGATGGCGAGGGAGGAAGAAGGATGGTGTGCAGTCGAGGTCGGTGGAGGCAGCGATGGTGTGAGGTTGAGAGGGTGGCGGTGCTTTGGAGGAGGTTAGGGAGAACGAGAGTGAGGGGAAGAGAGAGATGGGTTTTGGTGAAGGAGGTGGTGGAGGTGAGGGAGCTCGGCTCGTATGAGAGAGAGAGACGAGGTCGCGGGAGGGAAGTAGCGCGCGCGCGAGGTCGTGGGTCGAGGAGTGGAGATGTGGCCACGACGAGGAGCGGGGCGTGGGAACGAGCAGCGGCGACGTGGGGAAAAGAAGAAGAGCGGGAAATGAAGAAAGTGGGGAAGAAGAGAAGCGGATCGGGTCGGGTCGGTAGGGGTTGGGCCGGGCTCGGGCTAGGTAAAGAATTAAAAGAGTTAGAGAGGAAGTGGGCTGGGCTTGGGGGATGGAAAATAAAAAGGGAAATTATAAATAGGGTTAGGGTTTGTTTGGGTTATGAAAAGAAAACAAAATAAAATGAAAGGATTAGGGTTTTAAAATAATTAAAATAATTATAAATATAAATAAATAAATTTTGTAAGCAACCCTTTATAAAAATACGGATATTGGTGTACAAAAGAATTAGGTATTACAGCAGGGTTTATTTAAAAAGAGGAAGAAGAAAGAGAAGGGAGGTGAGTGTAGGGAAAGGGAGGTGACGGGATCCTCGCGAGAAAAGAGAGAGAGCGTGAGGAACAGTGAACGCGAGAGGAGAGAGAGAGCAAGAGAGAGAGAGAGAGTGTGTGTTCACTTAAAAGATTTCTTTAAAATTTTAAAAGAATATTTTTCGTTGTAAAATTTTAAACGTAAAGTTATAATATAATATTAATAAAATTTGATATTTTGGCTAGTACAAAAATGGTCCAAAACACGTCCGGGTCGGGTCTAAAATCCAGTTTTAAAAATACGGAAATTATACGTGTCGACCAACACTAAAACAGGATATTTAGGAAACGAAAAAGTATACCCCAAGAATGGATGCACGCACGTGCACGTAGCCATCCAAATGAGTCCGTTTCACTGAACGGGACGAGAACAAGATGCGCGGATGCTACGACAGGGTTAGGGGTATCATGTAGGCCATGCTATATATTTTTAAAATATTTTATTAAACTTTATATGTTATATTGAAAAAAATACGGATGCCAGATAAATGCCAGTATGCAGTATATAAAAAAAATGAAAGTGTACTGATCCACATAACAAGCCGGGATAAATCATAAACAAGAATCAAGACGGGTTTCCAGTAAGCGGTCGGGTTGGATGCAAATACAAATTTCAAATACATTATTCGCACTTAAAACACAAAAAAATCAGGAAAGTACCATAAATAAAGAAATACTAGAATTAGAATTTGTATAAATGAACTAGGGTGTTACACCAAAACCCAGAACACCAAACCCCATTTCCCTTTCTTTCCTTCTTCTTCTTCTTCTCTTGGATTCGTGTTTTCCGGTGATCGCCGGAGCCGTGCCGCCGTCGACGATCCGGACGACCCAGTGGACATCCCCAGCCAGCGTGGTCACTTCTTGCATCGCCTGGTTCAGTTCTGTACGTGCGCGTGTGCATTGCGGTGTTTACCCGACGTCGGACGCAGCGTATACACCCCGTCGTGAGATCCGATCAGGCAAGTTTATCTTGCTGCATGCTATGTCTATATATTTTCATCTGTATGAATAAAAATATTCCATGTTCATTACATTGTGCATCCCTGTTATAGTTTACCGTTTTACGACACCCGTTCATATCCATACCGTATATTACGTAATTAGTTGCATGCCGGAACCTGATTGCTTTATGTTGCTGCTAGATTCATATACCATGCTTGCCAGTACGCATCATACGACTCATGAACTCATTATATGTTATCGCTGATTTCCATTCGTGCATCCGTGCTTTTACCATGATTTGATACTTGTTACATTTTACTGTTGTGCATCCACTTGATACATATGCACCACATGACATGACCTGATACACCACTACCTGACCTATTACCTGATTCTGTTTCTAATGCCGACAATCCTGACATGTTGTCCTGATGGACGTATTCCGTTGTCTGCATAGACAAACCTGAACTTGCTTGATCCTGTGTTGGCATTAGCTCCAGATTATCAATACCTGACTTGAACACATAACCCTGGGGGCATGGGAAAATCAAAAGTGTAACTGAAGTGTAGCTTAAAAGGGTATTACTTGATCCGTGGTTCCGGGGGATAACGGGACAGAATCATTCGTGATTCTTACTTGATCCGTGGTCCCGGGGGATAACGGGACAGAGTCATTCGTGACTCTCACTGCCTGATCCGTGGTCCCGGGGGATAACGGGACAGAGTCATTCGTAACTCTCACTGGCTGATCCATGGTCCAGGGGGATAACGGGACATATTCTTTTGAGTTATATGGAAGAGTACACTAATTGATTTCAAATAAACTTTAGAATAGATAACCCAGTAGCACAGTTTAGATTGATCATCGCACGTCACATACACTGATACGCTTCACTGTTCTGTATCCGTGTTTACTTATTATATTCATGATACCGTTTATAATTCATGCCTGTATATCTTGTTACATCCTGATTATATTTTATTGTTTGATATTATCACGCACTGACGTTTGGGTTTTGCATGGCCCAGATCCTCTGTCTCTTTCGTAGGCTGATCAGAAGTATTTCCGCCGTTAGGCCGAACAGTGAAGATCCTATTAGTATCTAGTTTAGTTTAGTTTCTTTCCGTACTTTTATTTCATGATGTGAGCCAGTATTTGGGACGTACTTTCCTGATGCTACTGTTTATTGATTTTTACTGCTTCTGCATATTATTTCTTGACTCGTTTATTCTGGCATACGGACATGTACTAGATAGTTTATTTTATTTCTACTGTTCTTGATATCTTATAGACAGCCGTAATGTGATTGTGGAGGGATGTTTTCTAGCCACAGGTAGTATGGTTGGCTCTATCACGTGCCGATCGTAGCGCACTCTGGGAAGCGGGGCGTGACAGATCATCAAACAGAAACGGCTCTTATGCCGCAACCATTACACCCGATTTTATTTTTAGTGGACCAAACAACACTTTTAATCGATGTATATTATTTTTTATCCAAACAACGACAATGCATGATCGATGCCTCGTTGCTTGTTGTTTTTCGCTTTTTATGTAAAAAATGATGTGTTTTATATTACCCTTTTCCTTTACTTACCCTCGATAAAATAAGAGACCAAAATAATGATTTGCTTATAACACCGATTATGTTTAATCTTATACGTATCTTGATTAATACCGGCACATAACATCCATGTAGAGCCATCATGACCTTTTTTTTTGGCGGCCTCTTTATTAGATCAAGCTTCTTTATCAGCATAACATCTACGATTGGTTAATGATTAGGTCCAGATTTCATTTCTTTGTAGTCTTGAGGCCAATATGCATGATGCCGCATAACTGGTTACAAGATGACGGGTTCAGTAAGAACTCTTGATTTTTTTTAAAAGCCAATTCTAGCATGATGAAGGAACGAACTTTTAAAACACCAAACAATATTTGATGGCAAAACCAAGCTATAAACAAGTTACTCCATACAAATATACAAAACCAATTTGATTTTACAAATCTCAATCCTTCATGGATCACACTGAAAAATTGATGAATACTATGCCGACAACTTGCCACATCAAATGAATGTTTCAAAGCAACTTTGTCTAAAAACAATATATAAATTATAACAGCGCAACTTAAATGCACTGTAGAGATTTTTTGAATATACCGTAATGGTTTCGCCATAGACTTTCGATCAAATGACAGCCGGCCGCCGATTATCAATCCATCGTTATTGTTTTAAAATGGACAGAGATAGCTGACTCAATTCACAAAATAGAGAGGCCAGTGATTGCCGAACAACACATCTGGTCTACTTTACCAAAAGAAAACAGATGCATTTAATTAAATTCGGTAATATACAAAGCAATTTTTCTTGGTTAAAAGTAGAGATACAAACATACCATGCGGATTCAAATATAAATACAAACACTATTATCCGTATATGACTGTATCCAACACCGGTACAAACATTTCGCTCGTATCTGCAAAAGCCTTCCATACATCCTCGTTGTATCTACCAAACACAGGCTAAAGCATTCCAACCTAAATTTATGCCACAAAATAAGTTGTATTTCCAATAAAATATTTTCCTCATCACCACATTTTCTATTCTTGGTAACGTCTGACATAGATGAAACTGTCACACTATCAGCTTTCTATCTTTTCCAGGAACTAATTATTGTTTCTCTTTCCACCGTCCCCGTGTCCCATTAGCACAACGATCCCCTCCCGCATCGCTCTTAGGGCTTGTTTTGTTGCAGGATTATGAAATTTGAATTCCAAAATAGTACAGTTGAAATTTCTGGATTTGGTAATTTGTTGTTTGGTTGGTTTTGGATTCCTAGTATTGAATTTGTAGATCCTTGTAATCTTTGTTTGGTTGGTGAGAAAAAGTGGGATTTGGATTTGAGGATTTTAGAGAGAGATAGACAGAGAGAGCATTATTAAATAAATAAAGTATATGGGTCTCATCTAAAAGTACAATGAATAGTGCCAAGTCCTTTGAGAATCCTTGAAATCTTTTAGGATTCAAGATTCTTTATTTTGTGGTGGGCCCCCATAAAAAACAAAAGAATCATAGAAATCCAAATACATCAACCAAATACAAAATTATGGAATCTCAGGATTCCGCAATCCAAAATCCAAATCCATAATTGGGGGTGGTAATTGAACGAGCTGGCTCGGGTTCGATTAAGGTTCAGCTCGGTATCAGCTTGTTCAAGCTCGGTTCATTTATTAACGAGCCGGATATGGACCAGAAAGTCTGGCTCGTTTATTAAACGAGCTGAACTCGAGCTCAGCCAGGCTCGTTCGGTGTTGACTCGAGTTCAGCTCGGTTACACAGTTTGAAGAAAAAACAGTAATATGTAATATAGAGCAGATTCTATACAATTCTCAGGACACTTAATTCAATTAAGTAACAATATATAAAATTCAACTGAGTGGAACATAAAACTCAGCACTTTGACCCATTCAATACTCTAAATGTTAATTTTTTTTAATCTTTCCATATTTCAAAGCCCTAGCCTCTTGGGCTCTATGATAATGTTTTTTTCTGAAACACCTGCAATGGCCATTGACATATCCCGGCTCCACCAAACACCTCTTTGTCGATTTTCTTTCAGAGATCTCCTAATAGAATATGCATTCGAGCTCGACTTTGGCCCGTTTAAGGCTCGATAAGCTAACAAGCTGAATATGAGTCAGACCTGCTCAGCTCGAGACGAACTCGAGCCGAGCTTGAAAACGAAGCTGAGCCGAGCTTGGACAAAGGCCGGCTCGTTCAAGCTCGGCTCGATTACACCCCTATCCATAATGCTGCAACCAAACAAGCCCTAGCTTCTCGAATAAGACAGGAACAAAAACTGGGATCATCAAAGGAAATCAAAACTTAAAAAAAATAAATTTGAAAGCCAATTTTAGAGAGATGGCTAAATTGGAGGAAATGGGGAAGACGCTGAGCCCATTGATTCACTATACGAAGAAGATGGAGCTGGAGCTCACTTGCCCTATATGGTATCAATCTCTCTCTCTTAAACCCTAATTTTCATTTTTTATTTAGGGTTTTGAAATGGGAAAACCCATCTGGGAAATGGTTTTCTTGTACGTTTTATCAAGTCATTGGGTTCTCACGAATTGGGGTTTTAGTTTTGATCTTTACATTCACAAAGATGTTTTTTGTTTAAATTTGATTTTTGCATAGCCATAACTATGACCAGAAAATCAGTGAGAGACATTTTAGTTTGGTGTTTTTTTACTACCATCAGTTAGGATTACGGCGAGCCCCCACTATTGTCATGGTTCCTTATTGGCCAAAGAGTCACTGGCTTACCAATTGACAAATATGGTATTAGATCTTTCGATTGAACCCAACCATAATAATTAGGGGAAAATGGGTTTTAAGTCCCTAGCTTTCAAAAGCGATAGGTTTAGGTCCATGGCCCAATTTTTTTTGTGAAAAGCTCCATAAACTTAAAGATTATTGTATTTTAGTCCTTATAGTACATTTACCATTTTTCATGCCAACACTGACCTTTCAGGTAAACTACTATATTTACCTTATAAATTACTATAGCTATCTTCTAAAGTATTATATTAAGCTTTTAAAGTGCTACATTTATATTGAAATAGGTCAAATGTGATAGATATAGTAATTTTACAAAAAAATACAACAGTTTCATATCAAATGTATTATTTTAACACAAATGCAGTAGTTTGAAAAATAACTATAGTATTTTAAAAGGTAAATGTAGTAGTTTACCTGAAAGGGCAATGTTGGCATCAGACAATAATAAATGTACTGTATGGACTAAAACACAAGAATTTTTAAGTTTAGGGAGTTTTTCACAACTTTTTTAGGCCAGGGACCTAAACCCATTTCTTTTCAAACCTAGGGACTTAAAAACATTTTCCCTTAATAATTAAAGGAAGTTCCCCCCATCATCTCCTAAGTTTAAAACAAGGACTCCCCTTAGACATAATTGCTGGCCCACCACTTGTTAGCTTTTGCTTTTTTGGGTAAAGAGGTTACAGGCGTTATTAATCTTGTCCATATGCATGCACGAGCTAGTGGGATGCATACAATGCGTGAGAGGAATTTATCTGATATTAACATTTATGGAAAGGAAGTAAATATGTATCTATTCTACATCCATTAATAGATCAGGGTTTAATAGACGAAAAAGGATAGGTCCAACTCTATACACCATGCTTTTTAAGTAGTTCTAAGGTGCTTATCAACAAGCATAGTTGAACCGAATGGTCTAATTGAATATAATTCTCTCAATGTTGTAAGATACATATTTGTTTTCTGTTTGTTCGGCTAGTAAGTAGCGTATAATCGGCTTATGCAGGCGATTGATCGTTTTACAAGAATTATGCAGCCATAAATAAGTACACACATATAGGAAATGGGATGACAAATTACCTAGTAACATACATGAAACAATATGAATACTATGTAAAAAAATACGAGTTCTATGGGCCATTTCCACAAACAGTTGGTTTGCATATAGCAAGTTGAAATATTTAACAATAAAAGATAAAAAAAGACAATAAAACATCCATACTAAAACAATAAAAGATACCAATAAAAGACTTGAACAAAAAACCATTATGAACAAAATTGGATGAAAAACCCTAACTTTGAAAACACACCTAATGAGTAGAAAATAGCAGAGATTTTGGAGAATAGTGAAGATTCTAGAGACTGAAAGCCAAAGTCGAGTCTGGAGGCTGGTCGGAGATGGTCGAAATTGAGGTTGGAGGGTGGAGATGTCGAAGTTGAGTTCTCAGGTTGGGGAGTCGAGGTCTCTGGTTGAGAACAATAAGAAAGAAAGATGGAAAATTGGTAACTCTTGGGTTTGGCTTGAGTAAAAAGAAAGCGGGTAAGGTTTTTTTAATGGGTTTGTTTTTAATTCGAGCCACTTAGCCATTAAACGGCCGAGTAACCACTTTGACTGAATTATTAGTCTCATATTCGTTTTGACCGCACAACTGAGAGAATACTACAAATTCCATTAGGTTAAGCACTAAATACGATTACTCGGCCGCATATAACCTTTTTTTGAACATTGGATTCTCTCTTTAGAGTGCTTTTGTGCCCTATATATATCGATGCATATATAAGGAGGAGGGAGCTAGGACTCACAAGCTTGCGACATGAAGGAAAAGGATGTCTATACCTTGTTGATTTATGCTCACTAGCTAAACAATTGTAATGATGGCATGATGGTTGGTATATTGATGATATTTCTTAATGCAAGAGTTTTTTCTGCTTTTGTTGGTTACTTTCTTCTTTGCCCGTACCGTTTTGGATTTATTTTTGTTTTGGGTACAATTTCTTACTTGCGCTATGTAAAAGACAAGCAAATGAAACATGGGGAATCGGGTTTTGTTTTTAATAAACCAAGCAGTATATAGAAAGGAAAATACGAGAGAATAGAGAAAGAGAAAGGGTAAGAGAGAGAACTAATGAGGTATAAATGAAATGAAACTATAGATGGCCAAATCCACTTTGTGAAAACGCATACATGAAAAAGAAAACCGAGGAGATTTGTAGGAAGAAGTTTTCGTATGGTAATGAATGAACTAAGAAAACTTCTCACAAATGCTGCTCTCTTAAATTTGCTTCCCATCGTTAGAAGCTATGAAAGGGGTACAAATGCTTTGAACATCAGAATAAAAGCTAAAGTATTTTCAATTTTGCACCTGTTATCCAGTCACCTTCCCTCTATAAAATATACGAAGCATTTGCCTTCAAAGTTGTCTACTGTTCCAACGGGATTTCAATGGAACCTTGTCGTGATCACTGCTCGGCAAATTTAAAGGCTCTGTTGTATCTTGGAAGGAAGATTTGCCTGTAACCAATAAGTAAACCCTTATCGTGTGGGGCACATACTTTTTAAGGAAAGTGACCACGCCTCATAAGTTCATTATCAATATTAGTGTAACAGCCTTATTTGAATGCAGTAGTTCAAGATTTATCGAGATTCTTTTTCCATAATTTTTGAACTTTTAGTTAGCCGCTAGAATATTTTATTTTGAATTTTACCGTAAATAATTTTGATATGAGAAAATATTCAGTTTTTATATTATATATATATAATATTTTCTTAATGGCAGCAAAACAATATTTTGCGTATCTTAAAATTCCTAAATTGACATTAATATTGGGTTGCATATATATATATATATATATATATATATATATATATTACCTTGGCTAACTTCTGTTTACTGTTAATATGAGAACAAGAAGAAAATCTGTGCCGAATCCCTAAATACGATCAATTGAAGATATGTATCTATGTATGTATATTTATAAAATTTCTTTATATATACAAACAAAATATCTCTCTCTCTCATACTCACATCTCTCTCCGCCGCTGCTCCTCAAAACCCTTGCTTTCGCATCTCATCTTCGCACCCACGCCTTCACACTCGTGAAACCCTAACCCACGCCTTCGCCGAGCCTCGTCGTTGTCGCCTCCACCTTCGATCCTGCCTCTCCTCTTTCCCTCCTCGACCTCCTCATCTCCCTCTCTCTCGCATCTCCCCTGCAACCCATCACCGCACGATCCATCCCTCATCGCCACCATCACTGCCACCACAACCCCGGCGACCTGCACCGAACCCTCACCGTCGCCGTAACCCTCGTCTTCGCCTCGCAGCTGCTCCTATCACCCAGATCTCCATCGCTCCCCTGCAGCAACACCACAAGTCCTCACCATCGCCATCCTCACCACCACAGCCTCCCATCTCCAGATCCGAGTGCTCTCGACTCGACCCAGGACTCATCCAAACCCTAGCAACTACACCATCGTCCTTTGTAAGTTTTCCCTGATCCCTGTTTTTTTCAGAAAGAAAAAAATAAATAAATAAATAAAATAATAGGGAACCAGTGGACATTGAAAGGGGAAAATTAGTATTAAAACCCTAAATTGATAAAATTGTGTTTGGTTGTGTGACAATATTTATGAAGATATTTATGGTTTAACCGATGATAAATTTATCTAGGCGGATCGTATAACTCAGATCCCAAGTCGTACTTTAGCTGAGATCGTGCCTCGCATCTTCGTGCATCGTTCTCCCCTGATCTTTTCCTCAGGCAAGTATTATTGCTTTGCTTTGGTCGATGCACATCGGCAACCCCTTATATATATTACATATATTCTTTTCCTGTACTCGAATAGAAAGAAAGTTATTAATCTAACTTATACATGTACCTTACTAGTCAGCTTACGATTATTACATCCATGTTAAGATTAACGGTAAAGATAACACTCATGACTAAAACCAGCTTGTACAACTTTCATGCAGTTACCAGTACCAGATAACAATTACTTTCGATATGTTTTGATTATTCATTACTCTAGTCCTAATGGACGAGATCTCTAATTAGAATGTTGAACTACATACCATGACACACTACTATTCACCAGTTTTATTTCCATACAATTACCATACCACTAGTTCCTGTCTTTTCAGCATTCTTAATTAGTGATTTAGTCTTTACCATAGTAGCTATAAATACGTGGGTGTTGGGGTAGTTTGAGTGTGCGTTCGTACAACAGGATCTTAGAAGTCCCATGCCGGCAGCTCGTACCGGGCTATATCGGTCTCATGTTTACAGCTCGTACCGGGCTATATCGGTCTCATGTTTACAGCTCGTACCGGGCTATATCGGTCTCATGTTTATTCCACAGTTGGGCCCGTGTTTCCTAGCCCCTGGGGCACCACTCTTTGGTTAGGAATACTCCTGCAGAGGTTGACGCACACACTCGAGCTTACGATAGGATAGTTTAGCTTTTAGTGACCAGTTAGGTTATAACTTGACCTCTTACATACATGTTTCATAGTGTTAATGCATCTAATTATTTATATATCTGTTTTTCTTGCGCACCGGGCTTCTCTACTTTCATATATTCATGTTATTATACTACACACACCTTATACGTTGAGTACTTGCTGGGATGTTCTGACATCCCTGAGATTTGCCATCTCAGGTTTAGAGACAGATTTTCAGGCCGAGCAGGACCACGGCGACTACTAGGACTTTGCCGAAGATCAGTAACCCGTAGGTTTATTTTCCTTTTCAGTTAGTTTTTAGCATGTGCGCCCTTATGGGACATTAGGACTTATGTATCTCTTTTGGATCTTATTTTATTTCCGAACCTATTGTATCGAATCTTTAATTGCATCAATTATCTAGTGGACCCATTTTTAGGATTTCTTGTGGTTTCATTGCAGCATGATTATCAGTATTATTCCTTTTGGTATTGGATTTTATTTTTGACAGGTTAATCTAGACAGCCTTATGTGACTATGGAAGGATTTTTCCTTACCGTAGGTAGAACGGCTGGCCTTCGTCGCTTTCCGTATTCCGTATTTTGGGATGCAGGACGCGACAAGGTTTTGTTGGTATCAGAGCCAGGCTAACGTCAAAAGTTAGTCTGGGTTATTCCGACCTTTTAGGTTAGAATCACATGTCTAGGTTTTCCCCAGTATGTCAGGCTGCAGATTCCGTTGACTCTGACCGTAGGATTCGGGCGACTTACATAGAGTTACGATATTGTGCCCATGTACTGCGGCATGGATACAATACGATATTCTGTATGAGTAACTTAGAGTTCTACACTTAATCTGTATTCTTTGAATTGATTGTTACATTATCTCTTTGCTTCGCTCAGTTTTAATATTTTGAATTTAAACCTCGTTTTCGTTGCTAAACCTCGCTGTTCGTTTTGACTTCAGAATCATGTCAGAAGAGAATTTGCGAGTTTATGGGAGACGTGACAACAATACTGCACTACTTGGAGTTATACGTGGCATGCTGGAGGGTCAACAACAGCAGACCGAATTGCTACAGGAGGGCCTACTTGCCTCTCAGCAGACCGCTACTGCAGCCTTGAACAAGGTGGCTGAGGTTCGTGAAGGTAGACGTCCGGGCAGCGTCGCCGATTTCAGGAGACTACAGCCGGCAGTTTTCACTGGCGCGGGCGGACCACTGGATGCTGAACAGTGGATTATCGACATGGGGAATTTGCTGTCAGCCGCTCGGGTTCCTGAAGAGGACAGAGTGGATATGTCAAGATTCAGCTGCAAGATGTGGCTAGTATTTGGTGGCTCGCAGAAGAGAACAGGTTGAAGAAACCAATTGCATGGACTGATTTCTCTACGGCTTTTCTTGAGAAATTCTTTCCCAAATCGGCCAAGATCGAGATGGAACAACAATTTATCAGTCTTCGTCAGAGAGGTCACACAGTGGACGAGGTAGCGGCTGAGTTTATCCGACTCAGTCGTATCACTCCTTCAATGGCAGCCCAGGAGGAGGATAGAGCTAGAAGTTCTTACGGTGTCTCACTCTGGAAATACAGGAGAAACTAGCTTCACATGATCTGGGGACTTATTCAGAGGTATTAAATACGGCCCACAGAATTGAGACAGTTATGGATAAGAGGAAAAAATTTCAGAGTGGAGGATTCAAACGGCCGGTGAATCAAATTTCAGGGAGGATTCCAGTTAGACAGCATAGAGGAGTTCAGATGAAACGTACCGCAACTCCACCACAACGAGAACCTCCGGTTTGTGGATACTGTCAGATATCGGGACACGTCGAGAGAAATTGCCGCCGCGCTAAGGGTCTATGTCTGATTTGTGGTGCTAGTGACCATCAGATTGGGAGTTATCCTAGGAGAGCTGAGCACAACCAACCTCAGAAAGGACTTGTCCCTCAGAAGCAACTTTTTGATCAGAGACGAGGAAACACATGTCGTGGACAGGGGCGAGCCTTTACCCTGACAGCTGAGCAGGCGGAGGCATCATAGGATATCGTTTCAGGTACCATTCTAATTTGTTCTGTTCTTGCTAGAGCACTTTTCGATTCCGGGGCTTCACACTGGTTTATGTCTTTGGATTTTGCCACAACACATTCCATTACACACAAAACACTGACTAGAGGTTGGGACATTCACACTGTAAATGGAGTAGTTACCACCAACCTAGAGTGCAAGCTTTGTCCGGTAGTGATTTGCGGCAGGGAGCTTTTCGCAGATTTCCTGTTGATCGGGACCGGAAGTTATGATGTCGTCTTAGGAATGGATTGGTTGGGCACCTTTCACGCATATATTGATTGTCAGGCCAAAACTGTAAACTTTCGCATTCCTAACCACCTAGAGTTCGTGTTCACTGGAGGGAGCAAATCTCTAGGACCCATAAAGTATAGAGCAAAGCCGACGTGCGGCATACGAGCGTCAATGGAGGTTGATATGAGTTCGGCACCGGTCGTAGTTCGGGAATTTTTGGATGTCTTTCCTGAGGACTTACCCGGCTTACCCCCGGCTCGTGTTTTGGGGTTTTCGATAGAACTATTACCAGGAACGGCACCGATTTCTAAGTCACCCTACAGGATGGCACCAGTTAAATTGGCGGAATTGAAAAAAAAGATAGAAGACCTCATCAGCAAAGGATTCATTTGCCCGAGTACTTCTCTGTGGGGCGCTCCAGTTTTACTAGTAAAAAAGAAGGACGGCTCGTTACGCATGTGCATTGACTACCGAGAGTTGAACCGGGTTACGATTAAAAAAAAGTATCCTATACCTCGGATCGATAATTTGTTCAATCAATTATCTGGTGCTCGAGTGTTCTCTAAGTTGGATCTTCGGTCGGGGTACCATCAAGTTCGTGTTAAAGCGGAGGATGTATGCAAGACAGCCTTCAGAACTCGATACAGTCACTATGAATTCTTGGTAATGCCATTCGGTGTTACTAATGCCCCAGCCGTGTTCATGGATTTAGTGAACCGTGTTTTCTCTCGGTACCTTGATCAGTTTGTTGTAGTTTTCATCGACGACATTCTTGTATGCTCCAAAAGCAAGGAGGAGCATGCCGAGCATTTGAGGATCGTGTTGCAGATATTGAGACAGGAAAAGTTATACGCCAAGCTTAGTAAATGCGAATTTTGGCTTGAACAAGTTCAATTTTGGGGCCACATCGTTTATGGAGACGGTATTTCAATAGATTCGGCGATGATTGAAGCAGTGAAGGATTGGCCAGCACCAAAGTCAGTAGCAGAAATTAGGAGTTTCTTGGGACTCGCAGGCTACTACCGCAGATTTGTTAAAGATTTTGCACGAGCGGCTGAGCCGTTGACAAGACTTACTCGAAAGGGAGTACCGTTCGTATGGTCAGAAGAGTGCAACCGAGCGTTCGAACTATTGAAGGAGAAACTCACATCTGCACCCATATTGACCGTACCAGATGGGACATGAGGACTGGTGATTCATAGTGATGCTTCCGGCAAGGGGCTCGGTTGTGTCTTGATGCAGCGTGGGAGTGTTGTCGCTTATGCCTCGCGTCAACCGAGGACGCACGAGAAGAATTACTCAACTCACGATTTAGAGTTGGCTGCAGTGATCTTTGCTCTGAAGATTTGGAGGCATTATCTTTTAGGAGAACGAGTGGAAATTTTTACGGACCACAAGAGCTTGAAATATGTATTCACGCAGAAGGAGCTAAATATGAGACAGCGCAGGTGGTTAGAGTTCATGGCTGATTATAACAGTGATTTGCAATATCATCCCGGAAAGATAAATGTGGTACCGGATGCTCTCAGTCGAAGACCAACATCGATGTGGTTGACTGGACAGAAGGAACTCATTGATGAATTTCGAAGACTCAATTTAGAAGTGGTAGAACAGGGGACGCACGGACAATATTGGCAACTGCAAGTGCAATCTTCATTAGTAGATCGTATTAAGGCTGCACAGGCTGGGGATCCGCAATTGCAGAAGTTCCGCTGGTTAGTAGAGGCCGGATTGAGGACAGATCTATTGATACACAAAGATGGCTCATTAAGATTCGACAGTCGATTATGCGTGCCAAAGGGCGAGGTTCGAGAGGAAGTGTTGAAAGAAACACACAGTTCAGCCTATTCGGTGCACCCGGGTGGCACCAAGATGTATAGGGATGTTAAACAACACTTTTGGTGGAATGGCATGAAGAGAGAGATTGGCCGCTATGTGTCAAAATGCTTAGTATGCCAGCAGGTGAAGGCCGAACATCAGCGAGTGGCCGGCCTATTGCAACCACTTCCCATTCCTCAGTGGAAGTGGGAACACATCACTATGGACTTCGTGACGGCTTTACCGCGGAGTCCTAAGGGCAATAATGCTATTTGGGTCATCGTCGGCTGTCTCACAAAGGCGGCCCATTTCCTACCCTTTCGAGTGGGACAATCGACGGAGACATTGGCAGAGAAATATATGCAAGAGATCGTACGGTTACATGGGGTGCCTATCACTATAGTATCGGACCGGGACACGAGATTCCTCTCACATTTCTGGAGAAGCTTACAAGAGAGTTTAGGCATTCGTCTCCATTACAGCACAGCTTACCACCCCCAGACTGACGGACAGTTTGAACGTACGATACAGATATTAGAAGACATGTTGAGAGTCTGTATGCTAGATTTCAAGGGATCGTAGGAGGATCATCTTCACTTGGTGGAATTTTCGTATAATAACAGCTATCAGGCGAGTATTCAGATGGCACCGTTTGAGGCACTTTACGGGCGTAAATGTCGTTCCCCACTTTGCTGGGATGATGTGGGTGAGCGAAGATTACTAGGACCGGAGCTTGTAACCCAAACCGTTGAGAAGGTCCAGTTGATCAGGGACCGTATCAAGGCAGCACAAGATCGTCAGAAGAGCTGGGCGGATACTAGTCGAAGACCTCTTGAGTTTGGAGTAGGAGATCATGCATTCCTTATGATTTCTCCGACTCAAAGAGTGATTAGATTCGGTAGTCATGGGAAACTCAGTCCCCGATTTATCGGACCATTCGAGATTGTGGAATGCGTTGGAGTAGTGGCATACAGATTGGCTGTAATACCCAGCTTCTTATTATATCAATATCTGTATTTTGTATTCTTGAATTCTATTTAAGTTATTTCTTTCCCTTTATACAAACCCATTTTACCCAGCCCTTTTTATATCAAAATCGGTATTTTATGCTCTAGAATCCTATTTATTATTATTTACATTTTTATTCATTTTACTTATAATTTATTTATTTTATTTACAAATTTATTTCATTCTAAACCCTATTTTCTTCATCAATAAAACCCTATTGAACCCAAACCCTAATTCTAAGTATTTTTTTCCAAACCAATCTCACAGCCCAAACTCATTTTCAATAAATGAATTTTTCCTTGCCTCGGCCCAGCCCGGTCCCCTCCTATTATTTATTTTGTTTTGTTTTAAAATTTCCCGGCCCAAACTCTTACACCAGCCCACATCTCAATTTTTAATTCTTCACTTATTTTTTTGCCGGCCCACTCCCTTAAACCCAGGCCCGCTTCTTTTTTGCCCGCACCGCCCGCTTCCTCGACCCGACCCGCTACCCACTCATCTCCTACCTCCCAACGGCTCTTTCCGCCATTTCCGCGCGCGTTTCCCTTCGCGACCACGTCGCCCGTGTTCTCGCCCCCGCCTCTGCCTCCGCCGACGCTCGCGCCCGTTACTCCCGTTACGCGCGCCTCTCTCTCCTCTCACCTCCACGTTCTCTTTCCATTTCCCTCACGTCTCCTCTCTTCTTTTCCTCTGTTCCTCCATCATCGTCTCTCTCTCTCCCTCTCCGACTCAAAACTTCTCTCTCCCCCTCGAAGGCTGCCACGACCACTGCAGCTCCCCCGCGCCACCCAAACTGAGCCCCTCGCCACTGCAACCCGAGCACGAGCCCTCTACGCCTCGCCTCCATTCCTCTCTCCCTCCCTTTTCTTTCACGCGCAAGCTCAGATCCAAGCGGCGGCCAGTCCCCTCGACGACGACCCTCGACAACCCTAACTCACTCCTTCCCCACCTACACGACTCCACCCTCAACCCAAGATCCCCGACCGCACCTGTAACACCCGAGCCCAACAATACTATTTATATTACTAGTTGAGGGTTATATATTGCTCATTCCAATTTTCCTGATTTTCTGGTGTTTATTGCTAAATTTTACCCGGTTAAGTCACTTTGGCACATAACAAATTTTAACTCCGAAAATGAAATTTAAGATGTCCATGTTGGCCTACTCGTCGCCACTAGTCGCGTGGTAGCGTCCGCGTGTCGAGATTCCGTTCCGTTTGGTTAAACGGGCCAGTTTGGGCGACTACGCGCGCGTGCAAGTGTCCGACTTGGGGGCATGCATTTTAATCACTAAACACCTCTTTTCAAAATTTGGAACCCGCTTAAAATCCTATAATTTGAATTTGGAACATTTGGGCGCAACCCGGGCGCGATTTGGAAATGTTTCATTTCGCGCCAAAAAGGGCCCGTTTCAATTTAATATCTAAAACTAAAATATATATACGAATTATATCCCTAACCACTAAATCCCTGCCAATCATCTCAAATTTTTTCTATATATAATCTCGTGGCCAATCACGAGCTCTCATTAGAGCTCGTGGGCCCCGCCTCTCTTTCCCTCAATCTCTCTCTCTCTCTCTTACTCTATATATGATATCGCATGCAGCCGCCTTCCTTTAACCCACCTTCTTCACGAGAAACCCCACAAACCCTAACCCTAGCGTCCTGCGACCTCACCGCCGGTTCCCCCGCGACCTCGCCGTCGCCGCCCTCGCCACCGCGAGCCAGCCACACCTCCTCCCTCCTTCCTCCTCTCTCTCCTGCGCCTGCACCCAACACCCCGACGCCTCCATCCCCTCACAGACCTCGCCGTCGACGCCACCCCTCGTCGTCGACGACTCCCGCAACTCCCTCTCACCCTACTCGACCCGACCTCGTCGTCGTTTCCCTCCTCCCCTCGCCGGAACACCAACACGAGCCCTAACCCCTCGCCTAACCTCCGCTGTTCGCCGGAGAAACGCGCCAGCGACCTCGTCGACGCCACCTCCGACCACCTCCCTTCCCCCTCGACCACCAGAGTCGACTACCACCCTCACACTCGCTGCAGCACCCTCGTTCCAGCGAACTCAGGATTTTCCAGCCACCGTTCTTCGCCGTCGCTGCCTCGCCGGCGTCCCAGTGCCGTCGAGCCATCGTGTTTGCACCCTGTTTCTTCTCTGTGAGTTTTCCTTGTGCTTCCTTTTGGTACAATCCCTTCGCTGGTCGTATTTGCGTGTATCGTATCTTTGTTGCTAACTTCGCTACTTTGTCGTTGCCGGAATCCGACCGTGCCGTCTTGGCGAACCCGACGCTCCAGCGAAGTCCCCTGGTCCGTGCGATTCCGTTGATCTCTGTTGGGACTCGATCCGTGGCCCGTGCTATCTTATCGCGTTTTCTGCCGACATCGCATCCGTGTTCCCGTTTGCAGACCGTCGAGGCAAGTATCTGAATACTTGCTTGAACATGCTAGCGTGCGAGATCTAGTCTTGCCACGCAATTCAATTCACACTATTTAATACCGTAACTTAGTGATGGCATTTAATATCGTATTATTGCAGTATCTTTATATTGGAATCGTTACAACCGTTCCTCGTAATTAATTAACCCACATCAATCCATGCTTTAACTAAATAAAACGACTGAATCACATCTGCTTAAACTGTTAAATCATTCTTGAGACAATTATTATATTTAGTATAATTTCATGTAGTTCCTAAATTTATAATTGTGGATATTGCTTTACCTTGTGGCTATTGCACCCTAAGATGATTGAACCTGTTAATAAGAGAATACAAACATCACTGTGGTTATATGGAATATTGTGGTTAATTACTGTTTCCTGCTGTTGTTCATTATTGATTGTATACCTGTTGGGAGCACTTACCCGATTGCACGACATATTGGCCTGACCCTGCCACACCTGACAGATACATACATACCGACTCATCCTGCCGTACCATGACATTACCCGCTTCATGATTTCATGCCTAATGCCGACAAACCTAACCATTCCTGCTGTCGATCCAGACAGACCTACTTTTACTCGACCTTGTGTTGGCATTAGTCCTTGACTACTGAATACCTGACCTGACATACATAGCTTGGGGGTATGGGGAAATCAAAGGTGAAACCGACTTGTAACTCAACAGTTCGATACATTGTTCTGATCAGTCTTACGGGCTTGGCCAGCTCCGGAGTGTTGATGCTGACATCACTCGTCCATCCTACTACCTTTTACTGCTTAGCGGCACGTCTCGGATTCAGCCCCGAGGATCTTGACCGTGGTCCCGGGCACGCACGGGATACTATTGAGTTACATCGACGATTCATCAATTGGTTTCAAAGACTATAGAGTAGAAAACCTGATAGGACAGTTTAGTCACCATTGCACATTACCCTGCTTGTTACTTCTTATTACTGCTTTATTCATGTTCATGCTTGCATTGTTTATTACCATGTTTATACTGTATACTTGATATCATGACGCGCTGACGTCTGGGTTTTGCATGGCCCAGATCCCGTACCTTTGTCGTCGACCGAGCAGGAGTACTTCAGCCAGCAGGCTGACCAGTGAGTCCTTAGGGTTTAGTTTATTTATTGCTTTTCATTTCCAGATGTGAGCCCGCATTATGGGACGTACTGTTTATTCATTGTATTAGATCATTAGCTTCCGCACTTATTGTTTATTGATTCTTGTTATTATGGATTTGGACATGTATTAGTTTAGTTTATTTTACTGTTCTTGATATCTCTACAACCGTAATGTGACTGTGGACGGATGCGTCCTACCCGCAGGTAGCATGGTTGGCTATGTCACGTGCCCAAGTTTGCGTACTCTGGGAAGCGGGGCGTGACATGGTTTTATGGTATCAGAGACCCATAGGTTAATTGGGTTGATTCCTTGTAGTTGGGTATTGCACCCGATACACGAATCATAATACCCGTGATTAGGAAACATGTCCTGCCACCTTGACCGTTTTACCGTCCTTGAATCATTCTTCCAGATCATGTCGACATGCAAACTTACTTTGCATTGTCAACTCGAAAACCTAATTTCTTGTTATCTCTAGGACTTAGGCGACTTGGGTGGAGTTAAGTAATTGCGGCTATGATACCGCGGCATAGCTACAATGCAGTACTCTATTTAAGTATCTTGGAGTTCTAGCTTTGGTTTATATATTGAATCTATCATCATGCTAATGTTGTTTGTTTTGATTTCAGGACCATGGCAGATAAGAATTTCAAGACGTATCAGAGGCGTGTGGATGAAGCCGCCATGTTAGGAGTGATACGTGGGATGTTGGAAAATCAGAAGAGGCAAACTGAGCTGATCCAGCAGCAAGCAGATTCATTTCAGGAGGGTTTGCAGGCTATTCAGCAGTCTGTAAACACCGCTGTAGCGAAGCCAGTCGACCGAGTAGGGACCGTGGCAGATTTCAGACGGTTGGGTCCTACTACTTTCACTGGCTTGGAGGAGCCGTTGCCAGCCGAGCAGTGGCTAGTAGACACGGAGAATTTATTGGTTGCGGCACAGATCCCTGAAGACAAGAGAGTTGATGTGGTACGCATTCAGCTGGTGGATTACGCCCGAGAGTGGTGGCTTGTGGAGGAGACCCGCTTGTCCAAGCCAATCAGTTGGGCGGATTTCTCCAAAAGTTTCTTGGAAAAGTTCTTCCCGCGGACTGCACGGGAGGAAATGGAGGAGAAATTTATTGGGCTGAGACAAAATGGAGCAGCTGTGGATGTACATGCAGCGGAGTGGACGAGACTCAGCCGTTTCGCTGGACCCTTAGTCGCCAAGGAAGTAGACAGGGCGCGAAGGTTCTTGCGCAGTTTGGATGTGGACATCCAGAGGCAGATTGTCTCCCTGGGTTTGACCACTTTCTCACAGGTTCTTACGGCAGCCAGAGAGCAGCAGAGTTTATCAGGATCGAAAGGGAACCTTCACCAGACAGCAGTTGCGGCCAGGAAGCCTGCATTTGTACCTAACCGAGATCATGGGCGCAGAGGTATTCCAGTGGACCGTCGAGGTATAGCGCCAATGAAGAAGCCTGTGATCGTTGATCGAAGGAAGAGCGTGATTTGTGATTACTGCCGATTACCTGGGCACGTGCAGAAGGATTGTCGAAGGAGACTGGGACTTTGTCTGGTTTGTGGAGCAGCCGATCACGCAGTTGGTGCTTGTCCGTCGAGGGCTCAAATCGAAGGAAAATCGTTAATTTCACCATAAATCATATACATACAAGAATGGTGCGTTCGAGGGCTCAAATCGAAGCCGACTCGACAAACTTTAACCCTGTACTAGTTTCCAGACATTCCTGTACTTAAACCATGATGAAAATTGGATCGGAGTGCGACTCTGGACTGCAGTCCAGAGCGACTCCAGTTATTGGTTGCTGTTCCGTAATGGGTACCACAGGATTTACTTAACTCTTAGGTTGCGGAACTCCGCTGTTTATTGTAGATAAACCTGTTAGCTAGACAACACAACTGGTTTCATTCTGTTTCGTTACCGTTTGATATTTAATCTGTAATTTAGAAGATCGGGACGCATAACAGTCCCAACAGAATCAGAATTGACATGTTAATATTAAACAGATTATAACTCCTAACGTACAGACGCGATTGAAGATCCGTTTGTTACGTTGAAAACTTTACTGAAACCCTAGAATTCATCCAACTGTAGCGTCGCTAAATTTTGATCTCTATTGGGGTTAAAATGCGTTGCGAAATGGATTCCTGATTTTGAAACCGGATTTTCAGCCGCGTGCGCTTAACATGAAACAGTTATAACTAAGGATCCTGAAACCCGATTGGTTCGAAACCAAATTAGATGGATAGCTAACTGAACATATTAATTACCACCTGTTTATCATTTCGCTAAATTATATACATATGTTTCATGATAAATCGTGCAAGTGATAGACTGTTGTTTTTATGATACCTTAGTTGTGCTTCTTATACTGTTCACGCATCATATCATACCCATATCATTGTAGTGATAACCTAGTGATACCGTGCATTTACCCAGTGTTAGATTCTAGTGATGATTGTGGCAAGTACGTCAGTGTTCGTGTATCCGTGATTAGGTGAAAGTGATACGTACTTGTACACAATCAGTGTCCCTATTGTTCTATTGCATTGTCGACGTCTGTGGGATGCGTGTACGTGTGACTATAAGTGGTATGGGACACTTATGGAAGCGCTTGCATGGGTGTCACAGATAAGGCATCCGACACTGCCATTTATCTTAGGTATTAGTCGGGACGTGCTTGATGGAGGTCCTGCCTCCAGTTCTCGCGCAGACTTGTCACGGATCGATTAGTATTTAGGGTGATGGTTAGCGTTTGATGTAGACCACGGGGTGTGGGGTAGTTTAAGTGTGAGTCCAACAGAATCTCGGGAGTCCCATGCCGGCTTATATATTTAGGGAGTTATATGGAGATTTACAGGGTACGTGATATATACACCGTGATATTCTTGTTACATGTTGGGCCCGTGGTCCCTTGCCCTTGGGTTCTACCCTTGGGTGGAGGACACTCGCGAGTGGTTGACTCTCACACTTGGACTGACGATAGGCTTAGTGACCTGTACAGTGAGACTTAGAGACTGATAGGGATACTGGCATTTTATTCATGATATACCGTGTGGCATACGTGACATATCGTTATACTGCTTTACTGTTCCGCTGCGTTGAATTCTGCACATTCATATACATGCTGTCATTGGTTTACTGTGATTCATATCCATTACTACTGTTAGAACTATCAGTTGATTTTATATATATCATATTGCTATTGTGTCGCTCTGACGACCTGAGTATGCATGCTCAGTGTGAGGAGAAGATTTAGCCTGGATCAGAACAATACGTGCATCACAGACTTCTTGACTTGCTATTCCGAGATTCATTCGTTTGTTCCACTTCAGGTCAGTTTATATTATTGTATCTTTCAGTTACTGCATTTCTCTTTACCTGCGCGTCATTTACTGTTTACCATGAAAAACTAAAAGCCGAAGTGTGACTACGGCAGGACATTCCTTGACCGTAGGAGCATGGCTGGCCTTGTCTACCCCTCGTATTCCGTATTTTGGGAAGCGGGGTGTGACATTGGCCTTACCACCTTCTTTGGCTGGTGTCCACGATGTATTCAATGTATCACAGTTGCGTCGGTACGTTCGCGATAACAGTCATGTTCTCGATCATTCTGAATTAACCTTGAGCATTGATCTCTTGTATGAAGAGCAATCTACAGCCATTGTCGACCGTAGAGAGAAGGTTTTGAGAAACAAGATCATCCCTTTAGTTCTTGTATCTTGGGGCGGACGTTCTCGCGGGGAATCCACTTGGGAGCGTGAGGACGAGATTCGTCAAAAGTACCCACACCTGTTTTCTTGATCTTGTAGTCGTCCTTCCAATTTTGAGGACGAAATTTTCTGTAAGGTGGGTAGGATATAACAGCCCTATTTGAATGCGGTAGTTCAAGATTTATCGAGATTCTTTTTTCCATAATTTTTGAACTTTTAGTTAGCCGCTAGAATATTTTATTTTGAATTTTACCGTAAATAATTTTGATATGAGAAAAATATTCAGTTTTTATATATATATATATAATATTTTCTTAATGGCAGCAAAACAATATTTTGCGTATCTTAAAATTCCTAAATTGACATTAATATTGGGTTGCATACATATATTACCTTGGCTAACTTCTGTTTACTGTTAATATGAGAACAAGAAGAAAATCTGTGCCGAATCTCTAAAACGATCAATTGAAGATATGTATCTATGTATGTATATTTATAAAATTTCTTTATATATACTGTCACGCCCCGCTTCCCAGAGTACGCTAAAATAGGCACGTGACATAGCCAACCATACTACCTGTGGTTAGGAAAAATACTTCCACAGTCACATTACGGCAGTAGAGATATCAAGAACAGGAAAGTAAACTAACTATCTAGTACATGTCCATAAGCCAGAGTAAAAGAGTCAAGAAATGCTATAGTATGCGGAAGCAAAAGATCAATAAACACCTGGAAAGTAAGACTAGATACCGACATGATCCCTACCGCTCGATCTAATAACGGCAAAACTCCTGATCAGTCTGCAACAAAGGTAGAGGATCTGGGCCATGCAAAACCCAGACGTCAGCGCGTCATAACATCAAGCAATAATAAATGAACAGGATACATGAGATATGCAGGCATGAATCATAAATAGTAACAAGTCAACATGGATGTATAACAGTGAAGTGTATCAGTGTATGTGACGTACAGTGATCAATCTAAACTGTGCTACTGGGTTGTCTACTCTAAAGTTTGTTTGAAATCAATTAATGTAATTCTCCATGTAACTCAAAGGATATGTCACGTTACCCCCCCGGGACCACGGATGAGGAATATATGAACCAAGAGTGGTTCTGTCCCGTTACCCCCCGGGACCACGGATCAAGATGTAAGAGTCACGAATGGCTCTGTCCCGTTACCCTCCGGGACCACGGATCAAGATGTAAGAGTCACGAATGGCTCTGTCCCGTTACCCCCCGGGACCACGGATCAAGTAATTCCCTTTTAAGTTACACTTTAGTTTACACTTTTGATTTCCCCATACCCCCAAGGTTATGTGTTCAAGTCAGGTATTCAGTAATCAAGAACTAATGCCAACACAGGATCAGGTAAGAGCAGGTTTGTCTGGATAGACAACAGGAACGGTCCGTGAGGACTACATGTCAGGTTTGTTGGCATTAGACATGAAATCAAGTAACGGGTCAAGCCATGGTACATCAGGTCGAGTCAAGTAGTGTACGGTACCTTGTCGGGTCAGGTAATATGTGTAGCAAGTCATGTCAGGGTGCACAAGTATCACGTGGGTGCTCATAATCAAACTATAATCAGTATGGGTACACAAAACAAGTATGGGGTACTAATATAACAACAAAATGGAATAATGTGATATGGTATGCAAATAGATATAATTTCAAGGATATGGATGCACTGTTATCGATTAGGGTTACATTTATAGTTCCAATATTAATTAGGATGCAATTTATTAAACATGGAGTGTTAATATCACAGTATTATGTAGTAATGTGATCTATGGATGCAATTATATGTATCTTAAATGCGATGGATGCAAACGGGTATCCGAAAAGTTATAAAACTATAAAATGGTAATGTGGGATGTACAACTAAGCAATATGTGATATAAATATGATATCATAATATTAATATGGATAGCATATTCAAAGCGATTAATAACTATAAAAGTGGTATTGATTAACCATGCACAAGAAAGTTCCGTTCAGAAATTCAGCGTCACCCTGATTTGTAAAATAGCTTAAAAATAACAAACGTTCTCCAAAAGGGACGTGTCTTATACCAAAACAAAGATAATTCAATAAGGTTTTCAGTTTTATAAGTATAAGCATCTCAGGTTGTCCCTACAAAAAGTTATGAACATTCGAAGTTGAAAGTTTGCTGCTGGAATTTCCCTGGACAGCAGTTTGGAGACATTTTCATTTGTATTTTACGTTATTTAAACAATTTATTTTGCAAGTAAATATTTCATAGAGTTATAGTATTCTGAGTTAGCTTCGTAACGAACTAAAGAACGTATACTAATGATTTTTCCATGATTTATAATGAATTTTATAAGATAAGGTGTACAGTAAATTTCAGATTTGTCATATCCGATTTTTCAACGACGTTTCATGTGTAAACTATAATATTTTAAATATAATATCATAAAATGCAGATTATAAACTAATTAAAGATAATAATAAGAAATATTATGACGATGTATATTTTAATTGATATGGATGCAGTATAATGTAATCCAGTATGTCACAAGATAGGTTTTCATGATCTAGATTTAATATGATATAAACGGATGCAAACGGAACATCGAAACGTTATAAAATTAAACATGGGGCACTAGATTTAAACTATAGGTATGGTATTTATTTAAATAGGTATAAAATAAAATATATAGCATGTAGCAAGATTAACTTGCCTCGATGGGTCGCGAATCGGGAAAACGGAACGTTAACCGTAGGCGGGGAAAACTCACGACGGGCGCACGGTTCACGGAATGAACGCAAACGACGAACAAAGGAACCACACGGGTCGGGTACCTCGCTGGAACGTCGAGAAGCGTCACCGGCACGACGGAATTCCGGCAACAAAAGAACAGTTAAAAAAAATGAGAAACGAGACATGAAGCAAGAAGAGAAAGAATGATAAAGAGAAGTACGAGAGAATATATGAGAGAGAGAAAAAGTGGAGAGAGAGAGAGAGAGAAGATGGAGAGAGAGAAAGAGAGCTGCAGGTGGGGGCCCACGGAATTAAAAGGAACGCGATTGGCTAAAGGGGAATCGTTAGTTAGGGATAAATATTAATTAAAGATTCAAAACATTTTAAGGAACAGTAGGATATATATATAGGTTAATTTAAATATTTAAAAGATAGGTAATGAACAGTAAGATATCAGGTTAGTTAGAAAAATATATGCGATGGTTTTAATAATATTAAAATTTGGGATTTTGGCGCCAAATAAAACATTTCCAAATCGCGCCCGGGTCGAGTCCAAAAATTTGAAATTGAAATAATAGGATTTTAAGCGGGATCCAAATTTTAAAATTAAGTGTTTTATGATTAAAAAGCATACCCCCAAAACGGACACATGTATGCGCGCGTAGCCGTCCAAACTCGCCCGTTTCACTGAACGGGACGAGAACACAATACGCGGACGCTACTACGAGGCTAGGGGTGTCAAGTAGGCCAAGATGAATATTTTCAATTTTATTTTAGATGCCAAAATTTGTTATATGTAGAAATAACTTTGCCGGGTAAATTTTACAGTAAGCAACAAACAAGCAAGTTAAATGAAATGAGTACCACACTATGTTCAAACAGTAACTGAAAATAGTAGCATTGGACTCGGGTGTTACATTATACCCAACTACAAAAAGAATTTCGTCCTCGAAATTCTAAGAATACAAAGATAGATAACTACAAGAAAAAGTGAGGAAACTTCTGCCGGATTTCATCTTCTCGTTCCCAAGTGGACTCTCCATGCGAGCGATTACCCCAAGAAACAAGCACAAGGGGGATAACCTTGTTCTTAAGAACCTTTTTCCCTTCGATCCACGATTTCAATCGGTCGCTCCTCAAAAGTCAAGTCTTCTCGTACTGTTAGCTCCGAATGATCCAAAACGTGTGTTTCATCTCGAACATACTTACGGAGTTGAGATACGTGAAACACATCGTGCACATTTGCCAAGGACTGCGGTAACGCCAAACGATACGCTACCTCACCAACACACTCCACGATCTCAAGGGTCCAACGAATCGAGGACTAAGCTTTCCTCGACTTCCAAAACGAATCACCCCTCTATTCGGTGATATCTTCAAGAATACCAAATCACCCACGGTTAACTCTAGAGGTCTTCTTGACGTATCTGCCCAACTCTTCTGTCGGTCCTGTGCTGCCTTCATATGATTTCTGATAGGGTTAACCTTCTCAACTGTCTGCACAACCAAATCTGGTCCCAATAATCTTCGTTCACCGATATCGTCCCAACAAACAGGTGAACGGCATTTACGACCATACAAAGCTTCAAATGGAGCCATCTGAATAGTTGCCTGAAAACTGTTGTTGTAAGACAACTCCACCAAAAGTAGATGATCCTCCCAAGACCCCTTGAAGTCCAACATGCATGCTCTCAACATATCCTCAAGAGTTTGGATCGTTCTCTCCGACTGACCATCAGTTTGAGGATGATAAGCTGTGCTAAACTTCAATCGAGTCCCCAAACTTTCCTGTAAACTCCTCCAGAAGTGTGATAAGAACCGAGTGTCCTGATCGGACACGATACTCACCGGTACTCCATGCAATCTTACAATCTCCTGCATGTACCGCTTTGCCAAAGTCTCTGTTGATTGACCAACCCGAAAAGGAATAAAGTGAGATGCCTTGATCAATCTGTCAACAATTACCCATACTGCATTGTTGCCTTTTGGACTCCGCGGTAAAGCCGTCACGAAATCCGTGGTTATATGTTCCCACTTCCACTGAGGAATCGGAAGTGGTTGCAATAGACCAGCAACCCTTTGATGTTCATCCTTAACTTGCTGACACACCAAGCACTTCGCCACAAAGCGAGCAATCTCCCGCTTCATGCCCTCCCACCAGAAATGCTGTCGAATATCTCGGTACATCTTTGTGCCTCCTGGATGTACAGAATAAGCTGAACTGTGTGCCTCCTTCATAAGCTCTTCACGAACATCACCCTTTGGCACACACAAACGGCTACCATACCTCAACAAACCATCTTCGTGGATCAATAAATCTGTTCGTAGCCCGGCTTCAACCTGCTCTCGAAAATTTTGCAGTCTAGGATCCTGCGATTGAGCTGCTTTAATATTCTCGATCAAAGACGAATGTACTTGCAGCTGCAACAACTGTCCCGTAGAACGCGGTAGCATAACCTCCAAGTCAAATCTTCGAAAATCTGCGACGATCTCCTTCTGCGTAGTTAACACCTGAATTACTGGTAACCGACTAAGCGCATCCGGCACAACATTAACCTTCCCCGGATGGTACTTAAGATCAAGATCGTAGTCAGCCATCATATCCAACCATCTACGCTGCCTCATGTTAAGCTCCTTCTGTGTGAGCACATACTTCAAGCTCTTATGATCTGTAAAAACTTGGACTCTTTCGCCCAAAAGGTAGTGTCTCCAGATATTCAAAGCGAAAATCACAGCCGCAAGCTCCAAGTCATGAGTTGGATAATTCTTCTCATGGGTCTTCAACTGTCTCGATGCGTATGCTACAACCTTCCCATGCTGCATCAAAACACATCCCAATCCTTTCCCAGATGCGTCGCTGTGAATCACCAATCCTCCGGAATTGTCTGGCACGGTCAGAATAGGGGCGGTTATCAACTTCTGCTTCAACGTCTCGAAAGCTAACGCACACTTATCCGCCCATACAAAAGGTACCTCCTTGCGCGTAAGCTTGGTCAACGGCTCTGCCAGACGAGCAAAGTTCTCCACAAATCTCCTGTAGTATCCGGCTAATCAAAGAAAACTTCTTATCTCAGCAACATTCTTTGGAATAGGCCAATCTCGAACTGCTGCAATCTTTTCTGGATCGACGGCAATGCCATCGCCAGACACAATATGCCCCAAAAACCTTACTTCTTCCAGCTAAAACTCGCACTTACTCATCTTCGCATACAATTTCTCCTGTCTCAACGTCTGCAGTGCGATCTTCAAATGCTCAGCATGCTCTTCAAAACTCTTCGAGTAAACCAGAATATCGTCAATGAATACCACAATGAACTGATCCAAGAACGGGGAAAAGATTCGGTTCATCAAGTCCATGAATACTGCTGGCGCATTCGTTACTCCGAAGGGCATCACTAAGTACTCGTAATGTCCATACCGAGTTCGGAACGCCGTCTTGCAAATATCTTCTGTTTTCACTCGGACCTGATGATATCCGGATCGTAAATCCAACTTCAAGAATACCCTCGCGCCACTAAGCTGCTCAAAAAGTTCTCCAATGCGAGGGATCGGGTACTTGTTCTTGATAGCCACCCGGTTTAATTCTCGAGAGTCGATGCACATCCTTCTTGTGCCATCCTTCTTCTTTACTAGAAGAACTGGAGCTCCCCAAGGCGAGTTACTGCTTCGAATCCAACCCTTTTCAAGCAATTCAGCAACCTGTTTCTTTACTTCTTCCAACTCTACTGGCGCCATTGGATAATACGCTTTAGATACTGGCGCTGCACCAGGAATAAGATCAATTGCGAACTCCACGTCCCTCCTCGGCGGTAAACCCGATGTATCTTCAAACGCGTCCATAGAATCACGAACAACAGCCGGCTCTTTACTTTCATCACTTCCATTGATGCAAGAATATTGTTTGTCGGCCTAGCCCTAAACTCGACCGGCCCGCCCGACCGAACTGCTTCCTTAACACAACTGCTGTCTGCTGCAAACTCCCTTTCATCCCAGATAAACTCTGCTGCTCTTGGCTGCTGCAAGTATTTGTGAGAAAGTGGTCAAACCCAGGGAGACAATCTGCCTCTGGATGTCCACGTCCAGTCTGCGCATGAACCTCCGTGCCCTGTCTGCATCGTTGGCAACTAAAGGTCCAGCGAAACTACTGAGTCTCGTCCATTCTGCTACATGCACATCTACGGGTGCTCCCTTCTGCTTTAGTCCGATGAACTTCTCTTCCATTTCCTCCCGTGCAGTCCGCAGGAAGAACTTCTCCAGGAAACTCTTAGAAAAAATCCGCCCACTTGATCGGCTTGGACAAACGGGTCTCCTCAACAAGCCACCATTCTCGGGCGTAGTCTACTAGCTGAATGCATACCACAACAACTTTTTTGTCATCTGGAATCTGTGCCGCAAAAAGCAAGTTCTCTGTGTCAACTAGCCACTACTCCACTGGCAACGGCTCCTTTAAACCAGTAAATGTAGACGGACCCAACCGCCTGAAATCTGCTACGGTCCCTACTCGGTCAACTGGTCTAGCTCCAACATTGTTCACAGACTGCTGAACGATCTGCAAACCTTCCCGAAACGAGTCCGCTTGCTGCTGGATCAGCTCGGTCTGTTTCTTTGATTCTCCAGCATTCCTCTTATCACTCCAAGCATGGAGGCTTCATCCACACGCCTCTGGTATGTCTTCAATTTCTTACCGGCCATAATCCTGAACTCAAAATACCCAACATTAGCATGATGATAGATTTTGAATATAGATCAAGGCTAGAACTCCAAGATACTTAAATAGAGTACCGCATTGTAACTATGCCGCGGTATCATAGCCACAATTACATAACTCCATCCAAGTCGCCTAAGTCCTAGAGATAACAAGGAATCAGGTTTTCGAATCGATATGCAAAGAAAGTTTGCACATCGTAAAAGATATAATTAGGAAGAATGTGATTCAAGAATGGTAAAACGGTCAAGGTGGCAGGACATGTTTCCTAAACACGGGTATTCTGATTCATGTATTGGGTGCAATACCCAACTACAAAAGAATCAACTCGACTATCCTATGGCTCTGATACCAAAAGAACCATGTCACGCCCCGCTTCCCAGAGTACGCTAAAATAGGCACGTGACATAGCCAACCATGCTACCTGTGGTTAGGAAAAATCCTTCCACAGTCACATTACGGCTGTAGAGATATCAAGAACAGGAAAGTAAACTAACTATCTAGTACATGTCCATAAGCCAGAGTAAAAGAGTCAAGAAATGCTATAGTATGCGGAAGCAAAAGATCAATAAACACCTGGAAAGTAAGACTGGATACCGACATGATCCCTACCGCTCGATCTAACAACGGCAAAACTCCTGATCAGTCTGCAACAAAGGTAGAGGATCTGGGCCATGCAAAACCCAGACGTCAGCGCGTCATAACATCAAGCAATAATAAATGAACAGGATACACGAGATATGCAGGCATGAATCATAAATAGTAACAAGTCAACAGGGATGTATAACAGTGAAGTGTATCAGTGTATGTGACGTGCAGTGATCAATCTAAACTGTGCTACTGGGTTGTCTACTCTAAAGTTTGTTTGAAATCAATTAATGTAATCCTCCATGTAACTCAAAGGATATGTCCCGTTACCCCTCGGGACCACGGATCAGGAATATATGAACCAAGAGTGGTTCTGTCCCGTTACCCCCCGGGACCACAGATCAAGATGTAAGAGTCACGAATGGCTCTGTCCCGTTACCCCCCGGGACCACGGATCAAAATGTAAGAGTCACGAATGGCTCTGTCCCGTTACCCCCCAGGACCACGGATCAAGTAATTCCCTTTTAAGTTACACTTTAGTTTACACTTTTGATTTCCCCATACCCCCAAGGTTATGTGTTCAAATCAGGTATTCAGTAATCAAGAACTAATGCAAACACAGGATCAGGTAAGAGCAGGTTTGTCTGGATAGACAACAGGAACGGTCCGTGAGGACTACATGTCATGTTTGTTGGCATTAGACACGAAATCAAGTAACGGGTCAAGCCGTGGTACATCAGGTCGAGTCAAGTAGTGTACGGTACCATGTCGGGTCAGGTAATATGTGTAGCAAGTCATGTCAGGGTGCACAAGTATCATGTGGGTGCTCATAATCAAACTATAATCAGTATGGGTACACAAAACAAGTATGGGGTACTAATATAACAACAAAATGGAATAATGTGATATGGTATGCAAATAGATATAATTTCAAGGATATGGATGCACAGTTATCGATTAGGGTTACATTTATAGTTCCAATATTAATTAGGATGCAATTTATTAAATATGGGGTGTTAATATCACAGTATTATGTAGTATTGTGATTTATGGATGCAATTATATGTATCTTAAATGCGATGGATGCAAACGGGTATCCGAAAAAATATAAAACTATAAAATGGTAATGTGGGATGTACAACTAAGCAATATGTGATATAAATATGATATCATAATATTAGTATGGATAGCATATTCAAAGTGATTAATAACTATAAAAGTGATATTGATTAACCATGCATAAGAAAGTTCCGTTCAGAAATTCAGCGTCACCCTGATTTGTAAAATAGCTTAAAAATAACAAACGTTCTCCAAAAGGGACGTGTCTTATACCAAAACAAATATAATTCAATAAGGTTTTCAGTTTTATAAGTATAAGCATCTCAGGTTGTCCCTACAAAAAGTTATGAACATTCGAAGTTGAAAGTTTGCTGCTGGAATTTCCCTGGACAGCAGTTTGGAGACATTTTCATTTGTATTTTACGTTATTTAAACAATTTATTTTGCAAGTAAATATTTCATAGAATTATAGTATTCTGAGTTAGCTTCGTAACGAACTAAAGAACGTATACTAATGATTTTTCCATGATTTATAATGAATTTTATATGATAAGGTGTACAGTAAATTTCAGATTTGTCATATCCGATTTTTCAACGATGTTTCATGTGTAAACTATAATATTTTAAATATAATATCATAAAATGCAGATTATAAACTAATTAAAGATAATAATAAGAAATATTATGACGATGTATATTTTAATTGATATGGATGCAGTATAATATAATCCAGTATGTCACAAGATAGGTTTTCATGATCTAGATTTAATATGATATAAACGGATGCAAACGGAACATCGAAACGTTATAAAATTAAACATGGGGCACTAGATTTAAACTATAGGTATGGTATTTATTTAAATAGGTATAAAATGAAATATATAGCATGTAGCAAGATTAACTTGCCTCGATGGGTCGCGAATCGGGAAAACGGAACGTTAACCGTAGGCGGGGAAAACTCACGACGGGCGCACGGTTCATGGAATGAACGCAAACGACGAACAAAGGAACCATACGGGTCGGGTACCTCGCTGGAACGTCGAGAAGCGTCACCGGCACGACGGAATTCCGGCAACAAAAGAACAGTTAAAAAAAATGAGAAACGAGACGCTACTACGAGGCTAGGGGTGTCAAGTAGGCCAAGATAAATATTTTCAATTTTATTTTAGATGGCAAAATTTGTTATATGTAGAAATAACTTTGCCGGGTAAATTTTACAGTAAGCAACAAACAAGCAAGTTAAATGAAATGAGTATCATACTATGTTCAAACAGTAACTGAAAATAGTAGCATTGGACTCGGGTGTTACATATACAAACAAAATCTCTCTCTCTCATGCTTACATCTCTCCCTTCCGCTGCTCCTCAAAACCCTCGCTTTCGCATCTCATCTTCGCACCCACGCCTTCGCCCTCGCGAAACCCTAACCCTTGCCTTCGCCGAGCCTCGTCGTCGTCGTCTCCCCCCTCGATCCTGCCTTTCCTCTTTCCCTCCTCGACCTCCTCATCTCCTTCTCTTTCGCATCTCCCCTGCAACCCATCCGCACGATCCATCCATCATCGCCACCATCACTGCCACCACAACCCCGGCGACCTGCACCGAACCCTCACCGTCGCCGTAGCCCTCGTCTTCGCTTCGCAGCTGGTCCCATCACCCAGATCTCCATCGCTCCCCTGCAGCAACACCACAAGCCCTCACCATCGCCATCCTCACCACCACAGCCTCCCATCTCCAGATCCGATTGCTCTCGACTCGACCCAGGACTCATCCAAACCCTAGCAACTACACCATCGTCCTTTGTAAGTTTTCCCTGATCCCTGTTTTTTCAGAAAGAAAAAAAATAAAATAAAATAACAGGGAACCAGTGGACATTGAAAGGGGAAAATTAGTATTAAAACCCTAAGTTGATAAAATTGTGTTTGGTTGTGTGACAATATTTATGAAGATATTTATGGTTTAACCGATGATAAATTTATCTAGGCGGATCGTATAACTCAGATCCCAAGTCGCACTTTAGCTGAGATCGTGCCTCGCATCTTCGTGCATCGTTCTCCCCTGATCTTTTCCTCAGGCAAGTATTATTGCTTTGCTTTGGTCGATCCACATCGGCAACCCCTTATATATATATTACATATATTCTTTTCCTGTACTAGAATAGAAAGAAAGTTTTTAATCTAACTTATACATGTACCTTACTAGCCAGCTTACGATTATTACATCCATGTTAAGATTAACGGTAAAGATAACACTCATGACTAAAACCAGCTTGTACAACTTTCATGTAGTTACCAGTACCAGATAACAATTACTTTCGACATGTTTTGACTATTCATTACTCTAGTCCTAAAGGACGAGACTTCTAATTAGAATGCTGAACTACATACCATGACACACTACTATTCACCAGTTTTATTTCCATACAATTACCATACCACAAGTTCCTGTCTTTTCAGCATTCTTAATTAGTGATTTAGTCTTTACCATAGTAACTATAAATACGCGGGTGTTGGGGTAGTTTGAGTGTGCGTTCGTACAACAGGATTTCAGGAGTTCCATGCCGGCAGCTCGTACCGGGCTATATCGGTCTCATGTTTACAGCTCGTACCGGGCTATATCGGTCTCATGTTTACAGCTCGTACCGGGCTATATCGGTCTCATGTTTATTCCACAGTTGGGCCCGTGTTTCCTAGCCCCTGGGGTACCACTCTTTGGTTAAGAATACTCCTGCAGAGGTTGACGCACACACTCGAGCTTACGATAGGATAGTTTACATTTTAGTGACCAGTTAGTTATGACTTGACCTCTTACATACATGTTTCATAGTGTTAATGCATCTAATTATTTATATATCTGTTTTTCTTGCGCACCGGGCTTCACTACTTTCATATATTCATGTTATTATACTACACACACCTTATACATTGAGTACTTGCTGGGATGTTCTGACATCCCTGAGATTTGCCATCTCAGGTTTAGAGACAGATTTTCAGGCCGAGCAGGACCGCAGCGACTATTAGGACTTTGCCGAAGATCAGTAACCCATAGGTTTATTTTCCTTTTCAGTTAGTTTTTAGCATGTGCGCCCTTATGGGACATTAGGACTTATGTATCTCTTTTGGATCTTATTTTATTTCCGAACCTATTGTATTGAATTTGCAATTGCATCAATTATCTAGTGGACCCATTTTTAGGATTTCTTATGGTTTGATTGCAGCATGATTATCAGTATTATTCTTTTTGGTATTGGATTTTATTTTTGACAGGTTAATCTAGACAGGCTTATGTGACCATGGAAGGATTTTTCCTTACCGTAGGTAGCATAGCTGGCCTTCGTCGCTTTCCGTATTTTGGGAAGCAGGGCATGACAATTAGTCTCGGAAATTTCCATTTGTAGAACAACCCTTCATACCCAACTTTTTGGGGTCGGCAAGATATTTCCACTTGTAATTTGTGCAAATAATTACTATCATTGCTGCATCCTAATAATCCTAAGAAAGCATATGCGTGCGTCCGAGATTAATTACATCTATGTGAAGATGAATTAAAATCTTGGGCTTGTTCTGGAAAATATTAAGGCTTATTCCGATAAATGGATTGCATGTATGGAAGAGAATAAATCCACCCTTGGGGATATGCACCTTATGTGGGTGTGCAATATTTTGGACTTCAGAAAGCAAACTTGCATTGCACGCTCCTCCGTTGAATATAAATTTTTTACCTAGTTGCAAAAAGGAAGGAGGAAAAATGGATTTTAAATCTATTATAAGATGTAAAAATGTGCCCTAAGCCAGACCTCCAAAATTTATATATTATTTTAGTGAAGAGACAATGTTGTGAACATACAATAAGTGTAGACATATTAGTCTAAGACATAAGTGGTATACAATTGATACATGATGGTGTCGTTATTATAATAGCTGTGAAGTCAAACAAGAATTTGATTGGTCTCCTTACTGTTAGAATCGATTCTATAATCCTAATTCTATTTGCTTTAGGATTTGTTTATTATAGATAAATTCAAATTAGTTATTTCGAAAAGATTTAAATTGGAAATAAGATTTAAATTGAATATTTGATTTAAGTTGTATATTTGATTAGATCCAAATTTAAATCTTATATTTTTTTCTAAGTATTAATTGTAGGCTATAAATATGAAGCCAATTGTTTAGGGTTAGAGAAAAAATTGAGAGACGAGAAATTCCGTACTTCACAAATAGTGAAACGTTCTTTGCTGCTGCCCGTGGTTTTTCCTGTTTGGGTTTCCATATAAAATCTGTCTCCTTGAGTTAATCTTTTTTGCTTTCTGTAATTTGTTTGCTTTTTGTTTCCGCGTTTATCGCGATCATCCGTAACAAGCTGGTATCAGAGCTTGCGTTGATTCTACCGATCGAGCACAAAGAGGCATCGAACAATATTAAGATTGACAAGTTCTTTGGAAAAAATAGTTTCAGTCTCTAGCTCATTACGATGCATGCTTCGTTGAAACAACATGATCTGCGGACGCTGCTTTCTGGAATGAGGCTGGCGTCAATGACTGATGAAGACTATAAAAGACAAAGGAGAATGCACATGCTACGATTCAACTATGTTTAGAAGATGAAGTCTTATGCGAAGTTGCAAACGAGAAGACTGCATCGGGTCTTCGGTTGAAATTGGAGAATTTGTACATGACAAAATCTTTCACGAACAAGTTGTATCTAAAGCAACGATTATTTTCTTCTCCTTATGAAAGAAGGCACGTCTCTGAAAAAACATCTTGATATGTTGAATATGATTCTCATGGATTTGAAGAACGTGGATGTTAAAGTACAGGATGAAGGTTCTGCCTTATATTCTTTTATTGTTGGTAAAAACACTATATCTCCAGAGGATGCCAGATTAGCGCTTCACTCTCGTGAACTTTGGTACAAGGTATCAAGAAGCAATGAGAAGAGTCAGGCGGATGGATTGATGCGAAAGTTTCTGACCAAAGAGAGCGTTCTAATCAAAGTGGACGTTCTAATAGGGACAAAAGCAAACAGAAGTGGAGAGGCAGATCTAAGTCAAGGACCCGTGATATGAATATTATTTGTCATCACTGCAAAAAGGAGTGCAAAAAGGAGAGACATATGCAGTATTCATGCCTAAAGAAGGAGACCAATTCTTCGGTTGCTGGTGTAGCAAAAGTCGAGTTCTCTGGTAAAGCCGAACAAGTTCTATTCATTACTGATCGTGTTCGGCCAATGAACGAATGGGTGCTGGATTTCGGTTCTTATCATATATGTCCTAGTCAGGACTGGTTTTCAACATATGATGAGTTCAATGGCGGTAATGTTTTGATGAGTAATAATGTGCCCTGCAAGGCTGTCGGTATTGGCTTTATTCGGATTCGTATGCACGATGGCGTGGTGAAGCCTTTGTCTGTTTCTGAAAAATAATTTGATTTGCTTGGGCATTATGGACTCTAAAGGTTACCGATTTATGATTAAAGATGGAGTTCTCCGGGTCTCGAAAGGTGCTTTGGTGGTGATAAAAGGAGTAAAAGAGAAGGCCTTGTATATTCTGCAAGGAAAGACGGTGACAGGTTCTGCAGTAGTCTCGCCTTTAGAAGAATCCAAGGCAGAGAAGACCAAGTTGTGGTATATGCGACTTGAACACATGAGCGAGAGGGGTTTGGCGGTTCTTAGCAAACAAGGCTTGCTTTGAGGCCACAAGACAGCGACGGTCAACTTTTGTGAGCATTGTATTTTCGGCAAGCAGCGCCGAATTCTGTTCGGCAATGCAGTGCGTAGGACGAAGGCGACGCTTGACTATATTCATGCTGATGTTTTGGGACCTCATGTTCCATCGAAAAGTGGTGCTCGGTATTTTTTATATCTGATGGTTACTCTAAGATGGTTTGGATCATTATACCGAGGCACAATAGCGATGTTTTTAAGGCCTTCAAGGTGGGGAAGGTTCTGGTTGAGAATCAGACTGAGAGGAAAGTTACGTGTCTTTGTACTTATAATGGCATGGAGTTCTGTTCGAATCAGTTTAATGAGTTATGCAAAGATGATGGTATTGTAAAGCACCGTTCAGTTAAAGATACTTCGCAGCAGAATGGTGTCGTAGAGCGTATTAACAGAACGTTATAGAGAACACGGTGCATGCTTTCTAATGCTAGTTTGTCCAAGGATTTCTGGGCCGAGGCTGTTATTACGGCGTGTTGGTGAATCGGTCTTTCTCAACAACCATTGATTGCAAGACCCCTATGTGTGTATGGTTCGGAAAACCTGCTGATTATTCTACCCTTAGAGTATTTGGTTGCCCTGATTATTATCATGTCCTTGAGGGAAAGTTAGAGCTTAGGGCAAAGAAGGGTATTTTTCTCGGGTATGGTATTGGGGTCAAGGGTTATAGAATTTGGACTTCTGATTCGAAAGTTATACAGAGTAGAGATGCGACTTTTGAAGAAAATTCTATGTTTCGTGCGAGAAAATAGCTTGACGTGTCTGCAGATAAAGAGAAGGATGCCACGGATAAAGAGAATGATGCCAGTAAACATGTGGAGTTTGAAATCACTCCATTTTAGTCTGATCAGGAGAACATACCCGAGCCAGGTACACAGCAACAACCTCAACAACAACCGTATTGCCACCGGTCGTCCGTGGAGGTAGATCCGTCCCCTTCGGATATATGGTTACGAGGATTTGGTAGCTTATGCGCTTGATACAGCGGAAGAGGTGGAGCCTCTTTGGCCTTATAGGTTTAGAGGCTATTTCTGGTGCCGAGTCTATTGAGTGGATTGCTGCAATGGGAGAAGAGATGGAATCTCTTCACAAGAGTCAGATATGGGAGCTTGTCAAGTTGCCAGAGAGAAGAAAAATTGTAGGATGCAAGTGGATCTTTAAGAAGTCCGGAAACCTAGGTGAACAAGGAACACGATTCAAGGCTCGTTTAGTTGCTATGGGCTACAGTCAGAAGGAAGGAGCAGATCACAACAAGATATTTCCCCCCGTTGTGAGGTATACTTCCATTCATGTATTGCTTGTTATAGTAGCACATCAGGACTTGGAGTTAAAGCAATTCGACGTGAAAACGACTTTTCTTCATAGAGAGTTAGAGGAGGATATCTTGATGAGTCAGCCTGAGAGATTCATAATTCACGGTAAGAAAGATCATGTTTGCAGATTGCGGAAACGTTGTATGGGTTTGTTGGAAGTAAAAAAACCAAATGATGAGACTTTAAAGATAGTCCCACATTGGAAACAATAAAAGAAACACATGTGTATAAAATATAAAATGAGTCACACCTTAACAAGACTCGAGTCTTATTGTTGGAACCCACATATCATTAAAAGCCCATGCATAAAAGCCCATCACTCCAACTCTACTCCAACTTTAAACTCTACTCTACTTTAAAAATAACTTTATCAGGGTTAAATTAAGCAGTCTCTGGGATAGTGGTTCAAGAGATTTGACAGGTTCATGGTGGAGCATGGCTACAATAGGAGTTCATATGATTGTTGCGTTTATCATAGGAGACCGGAGGATGACTCATTTGTTTATTCTTAATGGTGAGTTTGAGATGAAGGATCTTGGATCAGCTCAAAAGATTTTGGGTGTGGAGAAATATAGGGTTCGCAAGCAGTTGAAGCTTTTCTTATTACAAGAGAGCTACGTTCATAAGATGTTGAAGAGTTTCAACATGTCAGATGCGAAACTTGTGAATACTCCATTGGCTGCTAATATTCGTCTTTGAGCATCTCTCTCACCTCAGTTAGAAGAAGCAGAACATATGTCTCGAGTCCCATATGCTAATGTTGTAGAAAGTTTGATGTATGCTATGGTGTGCACTAGGTCAGATATTGTACACGCAGTTAGCGTTAGCAGGTACATAGCTCAGCCTGGAAAGGAGCATTGGCAAGCAGTGAAGCGGAAATTCCGATATCTCAGAGGTAAGACGAATGTTGGTCTTATTTACGGAGGAGTTGATACGTGTTGTGAAGTAGTAGGTTATTGTGATTTGGGTTATGCAGCCGATCTTGATAGGAGAATATCGGTGACTAGCTATGTTTTCACATCAGCTGGTTCTGTCGTTAGTTGGAAGGCTACATTAGAACGTTCGGTCTCTTTATCTACTATAGAGGCAGAATATATGGCATTGACAGAAGCAACGAAGGAAGGAATTTAGTTAACAGGTTTAGCCGGTTATCTCGGCTTACATCAAGATCAAACTGTGTTGTTTTGTGACAACTTGAGCGCGATATGTTTAGCAAAAGATCAGGTGCATTAAGACAGGACTAAGCACATTGACGTGAGATATCACTTCATCCGGACCGAGAAAAGGATCAAGATACAGAAGGTTGGTACATAAAACAACCCAACAGATATGTGTACTAAGTCGGTACCTACTCGCAAGCTCAAGCATTGTTTGGATTTGCTTAGCGTTGATAGATGGAGATAGCCCTAAGGGGCGATCGGCAGCAATAGATTTCTGGCAGGATAGTTCACAGCGGACGGATTTTAAAATCAAGATGGAGATTGATAGAATTGATTCTATAATTCTAACCTATTTGCTTTAGGATTTGTTTATTAGAGATAATTCAAATTAGTTATTCAAAGAAAATTTAAATCGGAGATAAGATTTAAATTGTATATTTGATTAGATCCAAATTTAAATCTTATACTTATCTCTAAGGATTAATTGTAGGCTATAAATATGAAGCCAATTGTTTAAGCTTATAGAGAGAAAATTGAGAGACGAGAAATTATGTAATTCTCCACAAATAGTGAAACGTTTCTTGCTACTGTCTGTGGTTTTTCCTGTTTGGGCTTCCACGTAAAATCTGTCTCCGTGAGTTCTTTTCTGTTTTCTGCAATTTATTTGATCTTTGTTTCCGCGTTTATCTCGATCATCTGTAACACTTACCATAAGACTATCTCAGAAATTGGTAAGGATGACAAGTGAAGATGTGGGGTTGAAACTCTTTACTTAAATCAACTCCAATGGTAACTTGACCCATATTACCTCTGTTAGTCTTGGGTAGAAAAAAATGTTAGGTTGATTATGAGCATTAAGCCTGAGACACCCTAAATAAAAAATAAATAATGCTCTTTGTTATGATATAGAGGTTGAGTTAAACTCTTAATGATGTCTGTATTCCTATAATAAAATGTGTCCTAGTAATGGAGACAGAGGGAACTTCACCTGTGGGGATATAGAAGTGGCCGTCTTACGAGAATTTATGAATAGTTTATTCTTGGGATTGTTTCATAGACCACGCAAGAACAAGGCTATAACAGTGCTTAGCGAGATTAACAACTTTCATTAGAGCAGAATGCCAATCGTATGTTTGATATTACTTGTTGCATTAAGACAACTTCAATTGCTAAATTCGTAGTATTTATTCTAATTGAAAGTTTTAATCTTTATGGTACTTTCTTGTATTCATGATCGTATCAAGGCAGATTTTGAAATGGAAGAGACTCGGTTTAATTAAAACCAATGGGGGATTATTGGGTTTGATGTTAACCAATATTCTAAATTTTGGATGTCGGTGTCGTGTCGGTCCGAAGATTTTGATGTTGGATATCGGATATTGTGAAATGTCGGGTTGTTTTATTAAATATTGGGTTCTACATTTTTGTCATATAAACTCATTTATATAACTTATTTTTTGAAAATATTAACTTATACAGATTTTTAATTTTATTAAATTTATATTTTCCTCAATAGCTCAGTGGTAGAGCAGTCGTCTATTAATTACTTAATGTACAAAACCCATAACTCGAAAGAAAATTACCCAATTTTTTTTCTCAACATATCGAAAAATCTCAGGTAAAACGGTGACATTACGAAATATCGGCCTACGTTTACCAAATATCGGTAATCGAAATAATTTTGAAAATCTGTGTCGTTTTTTTCCCAAAATCGACTTGTCGCCGACATTTTGGCGATATCGGCCGACATTTAGACCACTGATGTTAACAAAACCAAATAGCATATAAAAAATAAATGGATGAGAGAAACCTAATGAGCTATTAAAAGAAATGAAGCTAAAGATGGCCAAAGCCACTTCGAGAACGCATACGTGAAAAAGAAAACCGAGAAGACGTTTGTAAGGAAAGTTTTCCTATGTTAATTTGAGAACAAAAGAAACATCTCATCCAAATGTTGCTCTCTTAATTCACTTTCCATCTTTAGAAGTTGTAAAAAGGAAGGGAGAGAAAGGCTAAAGCCTTTTGTAGCTTGCCACTCTTATCCCTCTCTATTACTCTCTTTATAAAATATACGAAGACTTTGTCTTCAAAGCTGCATGCTACGAGGTTTCAAGGGAAATTCGTCGAGATCATGACTTGCTGGTTATATAGGCTCCGTTGTATTTTAGGAGGAAGATTTGCATGTAACCTATTACTGAACTTATATCGAATGGGGACAAAAACATTTTTTAAAAAGTGATACGCCTCATAGATTGATCGTCAATATTGTTTTGGATATCTTCACTTGTAATTTGTGCAAATAAGCAAATATCATTGTTGCATCCCCAATAAGATTGTCATTGTTATTTAGATTCATGCACCACATTATTTGATTAGCGTAGAAATATATATTTTATGTGAAGTGGGATTGTGATGTGATATAAAGAATAAATTGCATGATAAACCCAAGCGCAAATGTGTCTAAAGCGGTATGCAAGGCTGCGAAGATATCAAGAATACAAGTCAATAAAAAAATAAAATTATAAACGGTTAATGCCATACATTTTTGCATTAATATGGTAAATTGTGGTGAAATTAGGGGAGAATTCAAATCAAGTTTAAATATTTAAAAAATGGTAACCAATATAGATATCAAACTACGTTTAATATTTTTCCATAGGAGACGCTCACAAAGAAATGCAAATTCCATTATTGATTTTTTGCCCGTACTCAAAATTCCAGAGTTTTGTATGGTAAATTTGTATTTATCCTCTAACACTTTGTTGGGACTGGACATAGCCGTTTATGGACCAAGAACAAAATTCCAGAGTTTTGTATGGTAAATTTGTATTTATCCTCTAACACATTGTTGGGACTGGGCATAGCCGTTTATGGACCAAGAACTGTTTTCTTCAGTGTCATTTTAAAATTTTGAATTTACCAAATACACTTCCGATTAGATATGAACTTGGATGGCTCATATGTCATGCCATCTTTAAGTCTGCGGCAGACGACAGTGCACCAAAACTTCGACGTTATGTGGATTGATGATTTATTTTATCATTTCACATCCATTAATATAATTTGAGCAAAATATCCATAAACAAGTTTCACTATAAAGAAAAATAATTTTAAAAGATATTATCTATGAAACAAGGAGGTCACGGGTGTGAACATCGACACAAACACATGACATGACAAATTTGTAAAATGAAGGCATATGAACACGGCTATAACATTTATCTATCTCTCCGTGCGTGTATTAAACAAAATATAATAAATTACGAAAAGAAACAGGTATTAGTATTACAATAGAAGCATAATATAAGTAAAATGAAGGCTATGACATTCATTTGTAAGTTGTAACCATACATTTTTAGCACAAACAAATATCTATATAAACCTAAACATAAAACATACAAGAATACAATGCATAAGAGTTAAAACAAACAAAAATTAACCCTTTTTAATTGGAGGTGACTTTTGTAGTCCCGACTTTATCATTTACATCAATTTGGACTTTTTCTCCTTCTAACTCTAGTTCGTCATGAGAATAATTTGAAATATTAAACATCCTTGTATTCCTCCAAGGCCACAAAGTTGTCCACAAATATACTCAACATTCTTCTTTCTCAACCCCTTTCTTCCCATTTTTAAACAATGGTTTGTTCTCGAACCACAGACCTACTATTGAGAGACCGGCATTGATACCACACCACACGGTTTTGTCTTTCGGTGCGAACCGGATCCGACCAGGGGCCACTTCCCAGGAGGTCACCCATCCCAGAACTTCCCTGGCTCGAGCACGCTTAACTACGGAGTTCTCAATTTCCTATAGTGCCGGTTCACTTAAAATGCGGCTCTGTATTGAAGAGTGGTATCATTTCATTTATAGTTCCATATCTGCCCTATTTCGGAGTGTATTATTCCCTATTATTCTACAGTGGGTCCCACTGATTTAAGAGGTGGCCCCGCCCCCTTGGCATAACGCTTGGCGTGGCACTTTATTCCGTGAGCAAGAACCGGGTCCCGACATTCTCTTCGCCTTTTATAGTGCAGGTTCACTTAAAGGCGCCTCTGTTGGCATGACACTTGGAATGGCACTTTGTTCCGTATGGCACTTTGTTTCGTGAGTAAGAACCGGGTCTCGACATTCTTCCCATTTTTGAACAATGGTTCGTTCTCGAACCACAAACCTACTATTGAGGGTCAGCTCTGATACCACACCACACGGTTTTGTCTTTTGGGACGAACCACGCTTAACTACGGAGTTCTCAATTTCCTATAGTGCCGGTTCACTTAAAATGCGGCTATGTATTGAAGAGTGGTATCATTTCATTTATAGTTCCATATCTGCCCTATTTCGGAGTGTATTAGGAGGTCACCCATCCCAGAACTTCCCTGGCTCGAGCACGCTTAACTACGGAGTTTTCAATCTCCTATAGTGCCGGTTCACTTAAAAAGCGCCTCTGTATTGAAGAGTGGTATCATTTCATTTATAATTCCGGATCAGCCCTCTTTCGGAATATATTATTCCCTATTGTTCTACAGTTGGTCCCACGGATTCAAGAGGTGGTCCCCGCCCCCTTGGCATGACGCTTGGCATGACACTTTGTTCCGTGAGCAAGAACCGGGTCCCGACATACACTCTACATCATCAATCAAGTTCTGTTGATGCCTTTCTTGCTCTGATTAAATATTCTGTTCTCTTAGACATTCTAGTCCGAAGTAAAATATGAAGTATTACCAACTATCCATTGCTTATTTTATTTCCTAATATATTAATTGAAGCAACTTATCATCCTTGCAGCCATATTCTACAACGCCAACCAACTGTGCTTACTTGCACTCGCGTAGTTTGCAGGTTTGATGCATGTGTGCGTGCATGTGTTTTAAAGTTTACTTGAAGCTTTTTTTTTGTCAGTATATTGCTTACAATTAATAACAGAGTGATGCATGCCCTCTTAAACTCATGCAGCCAGCGCGATACAACTGTGGATGAATATCAATACAATTGTCCTCTTTGCATAACAGCTTTTCTCCATCAAGGTATTTTTCCTGCCTTACACGGAATGACCATACTCGCTTTGTTATATCTTTTAATATTTTATCATTTCTTATAGATCTCAGACCATTAGCGCCAATGGAGAACATGATCAACATATTCAAATGATTGGATGATGCTATAGGTTCTATTGTTCAGAACTCGGTATAGCACCATATACTGATTTTCTCTCAGCTTGTGCCATATGGTTTAGTCGTTTGGCCAATCTGTAGGAAAATGCTTTGCAAGTGCTCTATGTTATTGATTTTTACTCATGAAGTGGCTCTTTCATGTTTCAGATCACAACTCCACCAATGGGAACATACAAGGTTCTCCGGGCATATCAAGTAATGCAAAATATCTCTCTGCTACACTCTTTTTCCTTTTTCTTTCTCGGGTAGAGAAACTCTTTGATAGTTTGCTTGCATTTGTTGTACTATTTGTAGGCATAACGAAGAGTCCCATATATAATAATACCAAAGAGAAATCACAATAAATTTGACACATCAGGTAATATAAGTTATGCCTCCATCTGATATGTTAAATTATCCGTTCTTTGGCCAATCTATTTACAGAAATTGCTTGCTTTAATTTGTAGGGATGATGATGGAGATGCCGAATAAGGAAAGTCCTGTTTCAGGCAATAATTGTACAGAAAAGAAATCAAAAGCAGACAATAGTGGAGAAGGATACTGCATTAACCGAGCGGAACCGCCTACTCCCCCATCGTTTCATTATTCTAAGAACCCAGAAACCGACATTGAACATTATAAGAACCCAGAAACCGACATTGAACGAAGAAGTCACCATGTATGTTTATTGAGAACTTATTAAGGTTAAGGAGAATAACATTTAAATAACCTGATTATTCTCAGGTTCATGTTATTCTCAGATAATAAATATAATATTACAAATGGCTTCAGCAGAATTAGCCCGTGGGGTATACTGCTTCTGCCTTTTGATAATAGTTGAAACTCGCGCGCGCGCGCGCCCGCACACACCCCTTTTCACTATTGATTTAGCAATGTAAAAAGTTGTATTGTCGGTAAACCGTTAATTTTGCACCTACTAAATCAACGGTGAAAAGGCGTTAGAATCACATCAAATTTGGTGTATCGACATATTAGACGATGAAGATCAAGATGGCCGGTGCCGATCGTCGAATAAAATGGTGGAGGATGTATTTTTTGACACCACATGAGGAAAAAGCCTCCTAGGGCCTCTTTCCTCCATTATTCTCTCTCTCTCTCTACACACACACACACTTATATATTCCCAAGAGAGAGGTCTGCAGCGCCTGCATAATCTTCTATTTCATTTAATTCAGTCGTTTCAGCTCTTTCAATGATAACCTCTCTCTACTAGCTAGAAGCAAGAGAAATGAATAGAGCTAGGTTTCTGAGCTTCAAACCACACTTGAATCGGATTACAGCTTAATATAAAGATGAAACTAATGGTCAACAAGCATAGAGGATTAATTGAGCAAGAGATTTTCTATTATACCCTCACCCCACATTCCCCTACTGCCTTTTTTAAGTTTAACGTTAAATACAAGATGTGCATCTTATGTGTGCCTGTATTGTTCTTGAATCCATACTCCACTACAGGGTACCGAGATATTGTCTGTGGAGGGGTCACCCATAAAAGAAACAGAGGATGGAACCTGTGGGAAAACACAACCTTCAAGGTTTCCTTTCAAAGTGAAATCAAAAGTTGATAAGAGTCAAACAAATATTTCCCTATCCGACTCAGATGATGATGTAATTGAAGCAAAGAGATAGAAACTGCACATCGAGCATCTAAGTGATTCTAATAGCAACTCCGCTGCTACCTCTAGCAATAAATATGCTGAAGGAGCTGTGGAATGTGCATTTTGCCATTTGTCAACAATAACTGAGGTTATTTAGTTCTCTATCCATTTGTACATTTGGCTATTGCCCTTATATTCTAATCTTTAAGAACAGATCAAATCTATATTTAACAGCTAATATCTTTTCCAGTTTACTGGGCCACTGCTACACGATGCTAATGGTAAACCATCAGAACCGGGAGAAGTAAACCGGTCGAATGTAAAGCATTTTCATGTGAAATGCTTTGAATGGTATGACCGTATTATATTATCCTAAAGCTTTAACTTTGTATGTTTTTTTCAACCTGTCTAGTTTGTACAGAACCTTATTGCTGTGGGTTCTTCTCCCTCAGAAGCAGGCATGCTATTTATGACCAAATATTCAGGGTCTAAATTTTAAACTTTGTAACATCTATAACTACTGAAAACCTGCTACAATTTTGGCAATATATAGGGCACCCAATGCATTTTTCATGGGTGAGACTGCCATGAATATGAACGGTGAAATAGCTCGTGCTTCCAGGATTGAGTGCAGCATATGCGGAAAGCATGGGGCAGCTTTTGGTTGCTTTGTCAAAAGTTGTGAGAGAAGCTATCATTTTCCATGTGCCTTTGAGCTCCCTGGGTGTCGATGGGATTATGTAGGCTATCAATTGTATCTTCTCTTCTGTATGCTATATCTGTATGATGTCTATGATTCCAAAATTTGAACTTCCTACATATGTTTAGTTATCTGACTTTCTGTTCTCTATCAGGTAAATTACAATATGCTTTGTCCATCTCATTTTTCAAGCAAATTATCATATGAAATATACAATCTGAAATGGGCAACCAAGGCTAAACGCTCTCTAGTGCTACTCTCTAGTGCTACGTGATAAATCCAATAGTAGAAAGACGGCAAAGGCTCAGATGTGCGTTTGTTTTTTGTGTCGGACAAGCTTTCTGATTTAAACTCATTTTGCACTGATTATAACTTATGTTTAGCTGTTCAAATTTTCGTTTCTTGTAGAGATAAATCCAGATTCCCAGAGCCTCCGGCTTCTATACCTGAAGGAAAATGCGATGAACATTGGGTAGTTGAACCTGGTGTTTGTGGTGAATGGGTGTTGTGTGGATCTGGTCTCTCCACAGAAGACGAGGTATTCATATAAGAAAAAGCTTTATCATTATTGATTCGTTGCTGATGGAAAATTAGTACTTCTATTCATAATACAGAATGCAGTCAACTTTTGCAGCATTTGGGGAACCCAATTTGGCAACAAAATTTTGCAACTTAGAGAAATATGATTATGGGATTTAATGTTGGGATATTTTAAGATAACAGAGAACCAGTTTGAGTTCATGCGACGACAGAGTCTGTTCATTTGTTTCGTCAACTTGTCGAGCGTTTCTGAGAGAGAAAAGATTTGCATATGATAGTTATTGATTTAGAGAAAGCGTACGACAAGATACGAGGTATTATGGGGGACCATGATGTAGAAGGGGGCCTGCGTCAAGTATATTGACATAATCAAGGACATATACGATAGAGCAGTGACAAATGCCAGAACTTACGGCGGCCTAACGAGTGATTTCCGATTACAATTGGCTTACATTATGGATTTGCATTAAGTACATTCTTGTTTACCATCGTGATGGATGAACTTACTAGAACTATCCAAAATAAGGTATCTTGGTGTATGCTATTCGCTGCTGATATTGTTCTGGTAAATGAGACGAAAGCAGGGGTTAATGCTAAATTGGAGTTATGGAGGCAAATGTTGGAATTTCGGAGTTCAGATTGAGCAGGTCCAAGACAACATATATGCATTGCAAATTTAGCAAACAAAGAAGTTGAGACTCCATTGGTATAACACTGGAAGGGTGAGAGATATCACCAAGCAATCGGTTTAGATATCTAGATTCCATCATTCAAAAAAATCAAGAGATCGATAACGATGTTAATCAAAAGATCCAAGCTGGTTGGTTGAAATGGAGGAGTGTAACATGGATTTTGTGCGATCGTAACTTTCCGTTAAGGTTGAAAAGGAAGTTTTATCGAAGCGATATTCGGCCTGCCTTATTATATGGCACAAAATGCCGAGTTTTTAAGAAGTATCATACACAGAAGATGCATATAGCGGAGATACGCATACTTAGTTGAATGTGTGGTAACATTGGAAAAGATAAGGTGCAAAATGTGGATATTCATGCAAAAGTTGATGTAGCACCTGTGGAGGAGAAGATGCGGGAAAACCGGCTAAGATGGTTTGGTCATGTGCGGCGCAGACTTATGGAAACACCGGTTCGACGATTGGATACTCTCGATATAAACAGTGTCAAAAGGGCGAAAGGGAGACCGAAGAAAATATGGATGGAGGTAATACGAAAAGATATGGTTGCCAAAGGTCTCAATGAAAGTATATTGTTCGATAGGAGTGAGTGGTGGCGGAGGATTCATGTGCTGGACCCGGTATGATTCTCATGTTGGTTCATGTAGCCTACCCATATGCTTGGGATAAAAGGCTCAGTCATTGTTGTTGTAATGTTAGGATATTTTAGGATTTTCAGAAATTATTAGAAATTACCTAAGCGATCGCTTATCCAGAAACTTTTTAGCCCCACATCGGAAAACACAAATGTGGTATATTGTATATATTAAAATATAAACCAAACTCGGTATTTTAAGGAAGAAGGGAACATGTATATTGTATATATTTTAATATATACCGTAGTTGGTATTTTAAGGAAGAAGGGAACATGATCGTACGATGAGCCTGTGCATGCACGTGATAGTGAGTAGGCGCTTTTGGATGAAGAGTTAGGGACTTAAATGAAAAGTCACATTCCTTCACAGTGAAATGATGCAGATGTAACTCCTCATGCAAGGTTGCAGAACCCTTGCTTCCTACAAATGCAGCAGACTTCCTCTGTCTCTCATGATTCTCTTTGTTGGAGTGTGAGTTCCAAGTGAAAGTCAGGGTTGTAGATTACTATTGGCATACAAAGTTCATTGTGGGCATACAGGGTGCAAATATTGTTGAGGAAAGAAGGAATCATAATTCCTTGATAATCAAGCAGTGAATTCAAACATTAGTCACAAATAACCATTATATCTCTGCTCTAAATTACTAATATTTAATTAAGATGCTGTATCATCCTATCATTTACTATCATGCAGATTTGCTACTTATGATGCATTTTCACTTGTTTTTTTGTTCAATCCACACAAAATGAAAACTTTCTTAAGTTTTCTAAATCCTACAGTTATTTTCGAGTTACAACTTACAAGGTTGGGCCCATTTGGGACCCACCATCTCTGCTAATTAAATTGGGTTTGCCTTCTCTCTCTTGTTGGTTGCATGCCTTGAGCTTGTGACCTTTTCAGAATGTTTGAATTTGCGGCCTTTGTTAGAATTCGCATGTCCTACCTATTCTCCTACCAAGAAAAGTTGAAACAACCAAACAAGGCATTTAGGGTTATTTGCTTGCAGGAAATGTTCTGTACAACAAATGCAGCAATCAACAAATGCTGTGTTTATTATTGCAACAAGCTAAATAACCCTTTAGTATTATGCATTGCCTTTCCTGTTTTTAGAGTTTGATAACTTGCATGGTATGCAGATACTTTTGGATAAGTTTGCAAGCTTGGTTGGTGCATCTGTGACCAGGCAGTGGAAACCAAATGCGACTCATCTCATTGCATCCACCGATAAGAATGATGCTTGCAGCTTACGAACACAAAAGTTCCTCCCGGCTATATTGCATGGAATATGGGTACTACGGATAGATTGTAAGCACCCATTACAGACTATAAATTTATGTTTTGAAGACTGCATTTTTTTGGTAATTTGGTATCAGCTAAGCAGCACTTTTACATGATATGAGCATTTTTGCGCCCACAATATATAATTGTTAAGAATTGAGAAAGATTGTACCTAAGAATTGTTTATGATTGGCAGAGAATTGCCTTCTTAGCAAATAACATATTTGTTTGATTCATGATTATAAAATTCACCTTTTTGACAAAAAAAATGGTGGATAAAGAGCCCCCCCCCCCCACCCTCCACCCCCCGCGGCAGCGTTCCATTAATAAGGTTTTAATGGTTGCATTAAAACCTTATCAATGGAATGCGCGTGGAGTTGGGGTCTGTCTCTCTGTATCCACCGTCTTATGTCAAAAGAAATATTCTGACTTATAGATAACTCCATTAAGCACACTCGGATGGTTTAGTTCCACAGTTTGTGATGATCAATGATGATAGTTTGGTCCTGTCTCTTCCTATCAACTACTTCTCTTGTGGTGCATTGCATTTATGCCAAATTGCCACTTGCAGGGATTAAAGCATCCATGTTGGCTAAGTCTCCTGTTTCTGAAGAGGCCTATGAAATCAGCCTCGATTGTAATGGAATCATTGATGGCCCCAAGAAAGGAAGAATAAGAGCAATCCAAAAGGTCTCTCTCTCTCTCTCTCTCTCACACACACACACACACACACACGCACGCACACAAAAGCGAGTTTGAGTAAGCTGCAATCGGAACTTATATAGTGTCATAAGTTGTAAGTTAGAAAGACTACTATACTCGTAGTATCTGTGTCTTATGTATACTATTTTTAGTTTACTTGAGAAATTATTGTTCAATTGCTAAATAAGCATCAAATGACCATCAAAGTAAATTTCCTTATTTGTAGGTCATAACCCTGTGTATGTTTATTCTATGGAATTCCTTTTTCTGTTTGTAGCCCTTTGATAAATGCTTTATTACAACTTCATAATGATTGATAAAAAAAAATAAACTAGCAAGTTTGCTCCTCAATCTACTTTGTGACACAGAACTTGAACATGTTAACACATACACACATTCCCTCTAACCAACATCTCACAATATGATATCCTTCAAGTGAACCCATTTTTCATTTGTCGAAGGTTGCTTCTTAAGCGAAGAGGAAGAATAGGCAAGTCATAAATAGTTGTGCATCATCTCTTTATAGTTTAGGAGGATTTGAAATATAGTATTGATTGATATATTGATTACATTTGCCAGTACTCTACATTTTAAGCTATTATCTGCACTGTCATGGATGCCTTTATTGAACACCAAACTAGTTGTTCAATAATGGTTCTGAGAGTCATCCTTCATAATTATTCAAATGTTGGTTACTCAAGCTTTGCTACGAAGTTAATTATATGTCACCGGCCCATATTTAAGATCAAAAAATTGATGCTTGATCATGCACGAGTTACAAAGCCTCTCGTATTAGCAGGAGAGAAGCCAACCACTCAATTATTTCATGCTTTATGTGTTTAGGTTCCATACAGCCAAACATAAATGTTAGCTCTCTTTGAGCCTAGCACACCTTGTCAAGAATATAGTATTACATTGTTAAGTCATTTTGATCAGAAAAAGTATTCGGTGTTTCAAATGCGATGGATCTTTGAGGATAGAAAAATGAAGCAGTTTTCATGGAATCTATAGTTTTTGTTCCTGTCTCTTAACTGCTCATGATTGCTCATTACATACTTGTGAAACATTCCCCCCTATGTAATATTTGAATTGTACTTTTATTTTACATATCAGTTTTGTATCATTTTTTTGGCCGTGTTTTTGGTTGTGTTTTTGGTGTGGGGGGAGGAGGGGTACGGGTGTGTGTGTGTGGTGTAGCTGATCTGATGCTGCAAATGTAGAATTTTTTCCATCGGTCAGGAAAAGGATATTGATATGAACTTGTAAAATTAGTAAATACAGCGCGGTTGCTGTTAAGACTTGTTCAATGCTTGAATTCATTGTAATCTGAGATGATTGTTTTTGATAATACGAGTTCATATCTATGTTTTATATTTGGATATCTCAAAAGCAGCGTCATTCTAGATGTGCCAAGGGAACTTATATTATAATTTTTTAAAGCTGCCTTTTTTCTTTTGGTATGTACAGGTTCAAAGCTCGTAGGTGGATCAAATTTGTTTTCGTTTTTTGTGTAGCTTTACTTTGCAATTGTGTCTATGACTATGGTATCTATTTTAACTAAGTTGAGATAATTGCAATTATGTAAATTCCGATCTAAACTCATCTGATCCAGATATTTTGAACTCCATTTTCCTGAACACATCTCTTATAATATAGCTAGTGTTTATTTAAAATTGAAGCTGAGGGCTTGTAAACCATAGTTTGTATCCCACCACCTACACCTATACATAGATTCCAATTATCCTACTTCCGTATTCAAACAGGGTCTCGATGTTTAAGGTTAAATATACACATGTATATTATTAGATATATTTTTGTAGAAAATTAAGTATTTAACATAAACATCCGTTGTTATAACTAGAACTCAAGTTTTGACACATGGTTTTTCTTAATTTTTTCAAATGCAAATCAAAAGTTAGAAACTTTAGAGTGGAATAATATTTTTAAAAAATCATTGATAAATAATATTTCAAATCCTTAAGAATGAGTGTAACAAACATTTAAAATAGTATTATTTTTAAAAAAATTATGGAATCTTTCTAAACATTTTCATTTAATCCAACGTATTTCCATACGCACATGCAAAATTCTACAGGGGGGGGGGGGGGGGAGAATGAAAAAGCAGAAAACACAAAACTTGATGAATTGAATTTTTCTTTTAAAAAATCAAGAAAATTCCTATTTTCTTATTTTATTTTATTTTTCTACCCTAATAAATGCTATAGGACCACTAAAAAAAGCTGCTAATTTTAAGTCTGCTGCTCACTGGCGCATGGAAAAACGAAGAGAAAATTTGTGAGCGAAAGAGAAAGGAAAAAAAACGAGATAAAAACCACGAACCCCCATTTGGGTTCTCCCTAAGTCTCACAAAAACAATGGTGAGCTCTGAGAGTTTTACCAGGGTTTTGAAACCTTTACAGCATTATATGTTGAAGTTGAAGCTAGAGCTCACTTGCCCCAATTGGTAAAAACCTCTGCTTTTTTCTCTAATTTTTCTTTATTTTTCTGTGGTTTTTTTGAAGGAATTATCATATTTTGGTTGATTCATGTTATTTTGTGAAATGGGTCTTTGGGACTTCATGTGTTCACGTAGAAAACACTGCGATTTCTTTGAGAGGAGATGAGGAGATGGGGTATTTGCTCATTTTGTTGCTGCTGAGAAATGGGTTTTTTCTTATAAAAATTTCTTAAGCTTTGGTTCTAGATTATACTGTTGTTGTTGAGGAAAAAGAAAAGGAAAGGAAAGGAACAACTTTCAGAGAAATTTTACTTTCAAATCAAACTGTTAACTGAGATGGGTTCATGGTTGCTTTAATTCTTAGACAACTTAAAAATTATTGGGTATGTTAAAAAATATATAAATTAACAAAACATGTTTAATGAACATCTTAAAATTTGGTTCTCATTACCTTTGTTTTGTTAAATTGGTATTTGGTCATTCTTGCAGCTTTAGTTTGCTGAGTATGCCGACATTGCTGCCCTGCAATCACATATTTTGCAGGTTTGATTTGCAATTGTGGGAATTATTGTATATATTCAGTAAGTTTTAATCTTTTGATACTTTCATGTAGTGATGAGAGTTTTAATTTCTACCACACGCAGGCAGTGCATTAGAACTAGGGATAGTTATGAAAATAAATGTCTTGCCTGTCCATCAACTTTTGCTTATGGAGGTATTCTCTTTCTTTTTCCTGAAATTTTATCGTCAACGGTTTTCTTTTGTATCTTATAAGGTTTGATTAAATGTGCAGACCTTAGACATTCTACTCACATGCAATCCATCATAGACATATTCAAAAGCATGGATGCTGCTATCGCCAGTTTAAGTCAGAAGCTAGACTGTCAAGTCGATACATCAGGTGATGTTTCGTGTTCTTCAGTGGAAACTTGCATTTTTTATGCTCATGATCTGTTAGATGTTGGTCTTGAACCTGCAATAAATTTTTTGTAGGCATGAAGACACCCTCAAAGGATAATCATGTTTTAGGCCATGGAAGCACAGAGGGTATGTTAAAGGTTGTACGAGTAGTTGATGCATGCTATCTATTTTCCACTATTAAAATATAACAGCGTAGCCTCACCACAACATTATTTTTTTTTTTGGAATCAACCCCCTTCGGAATCGAACTTCCGATCTCTCACATTGGAGAGGAAATTGGTACCAACTGAGCTAAGCCCAATTGGTATAGTGTCAGCGACTTTAAGATGGAATGGCCCAAATCCCGTTTTTGAAGTGGATATAACAGAAAAGGGAAAAGGGTTACTGCAAAAAACCCTTTTGTAGTTTACCGAATATAACACTTACAGCCCCCTTTAGTGACTTATTAGCGCAAACACTACCTCTACCAATCGATCAAAAACCCAATAGAAAAACACTTAAAATTCAAGTCCTAAAATAAATTTAAAAAAGATTCCAAATAAATTAATCAATCAGTCTCTCATGGATTGCTTGGAGAGAAACCTTCAAATGAAAACAGCTTTAAAAAACTAAAGGATGTTTGCGCTAATAAGTCATTTGAGGGGGTACAAGTGCTATATGAGATTACATAAAGTGGATTTCGTGCAAATTACCCATAAAATATATTGCTATATAAAAGGCAGTTCTGGCCCATAAAAGCTGCTCGACATATGGAGTATCGGAATATGTAAGTATATTCTTCATGCCTATCACAACTTTGGAGTTGGTGCATGTCATGCCCCGCTTTCCAGAGTACGCTAAAGTGGGCACGTGACTGTAACATTTTAAAAATAATTAAATAAATAAAATTTGTTTAAGTGAATTTTAGGATTTTCGGTAAAGTAAAATGTTTTTTTCGTAAAACTAAACCGTAATTATTTTTCACTATAAATTTAAAAATATCTATTTTAATTATGTTATTACTAGTAAATGGTGTTTATTTAGCCACTTATAAATTTTTAGTTCAATTAAATATTTTTCCTAAATTAAATATTTTAAATATTAACATAAGCTTTATTTTTTTACACTAAATTAGTGTAAATTACAAATTTGAATGGTTTTAATTTGTAAAAATGAGCCACGGTATATTAGAATCAAGTGTGTAATATGCAAAATCTTTTCCAAAATCTCTCCATGGTTCTAGAAATTTCTAGGAAAAGGGTTAAATTGAAAAAGTTAGATAATAAAGGGTTTAAGTGAAAAAAAATGCATTATTTATGAACTTTCTACACAATACCACACATTTTTTCTCTCTCTCCACCCTCCTCCCTCTCCATGGCCGGCCTCCCCTCCATGGGTAGCCCCAAAATTTTTCCCCCATCATTTTTGCATTAAAAATCATCAAAATTCATCAAAAATTCCAAAAATAAATCTCAAAAATCAACATTCAACCTCTACCATTTTCCTTTGACCTATTTAGCATGGATTTTGGAGATGGAAAGCATGCATTTTGGAGGCTTATTTCATGTTTGGGTTTCATATTTTGGAGGTATAAATTTCCTTCCTTTGATTTATTGTTATTAGATGTTCATTTAAGCATAATTAGATTTAATATATTAATTCTATTTACTACTTTTAAAATTCAAGTTAGGGTTTGAAAAATCAAGTTGTGATTTTTATTAATTAAATAAGGTTATAATAGCTAGTTTAACATTTTTAGAGTGGAAAAATCTTGCATGGTGGTTGTATAATAATTTGTTTATCCAAAATTGATTTAATTAAGCTATTTAGCTAACTAGGTTTTTATAAAATGTGTTTGTGGGTAATATAAAATTCTAATTAAGGTTGCTATCATTAGATTGTAGTTTTAGTGAGAATATTAGCATGTTAATGGAAAGAAAAACTTAGTTTGATCACTAGTTTCTTTTGATGATTGGAAAAATACTAATAAAATGCTATTTTTGTAAACTAGATTTTGGAAATTCCTAAATAAATGAGATTAAAAATATAATTTATGGTTTCATTATATCATTATCATCATGAATTGTAGTTAAAACATTAATCCATGTAAAATCAAGTTTTGTTGTGGAATTGTGGTATTTTGCTTGAAAAAATGTTGAAAATTGTTAAAGGTTGCAAACTAGAAATTTCAAATTAATACAAATTTGTGTAATAAAAATATAGTAATGGTTTGTATAGTCTAGTTATGCTATTTAATGAGTTTTATAACCATTGGTTTCATTTAAATGTCAAGTTTTGATGAAAAACGGTAAATTGGCTTTTCGGGTTTTACGAAATTGGACGGTTTGATGGATTTTAGGGTTTCGATGGATTTAATCATGTTTTATAATATAAGTAATGAGTTTTAAAACTACGAGTTATTTGTTGATGTTTATCTCGATCCATCGGAGTTTGTACGCCGATATCGAGCGATATTTGGTTCTTTTGCGTAGACGGGACATAGGTTTTAACCTATGCTTGTTCCTTGTATCGTTTGACTTTCGTATGTGATCCAGTTTACGATACTATTTATATGTTTGTGTTTAGGTACCCCTCACGTGGACTGCGGGCGATGAAGAGGAGGATGGCGACACCGTCTTTGGTAGACATGGACCAGGTGAGTAGATGCATATCTACGGGGGGAAGTCGGGTGGATGGCGTTTAGCACCCCCGCAACGTAGAATAGGAATAGTACTTATTGACATTAGGAAACCAGATGTGACCGTAGATTCTTAATGAGTAGGGCCCTAGTAATGACCCTAGGCTGGACTAGACTGATTTAGGAAGACATATCAGAAGATGAATACCTTGGAAGAGGTTCGTAGATTTCAGGTAGAAACACACACGCACACACTGAAACACGACATGGTGTATACGTGCATGTGTATATATATATAGGACGAGGTATAGGTATATATATACAACACGTATATGGGATATATTGATGTGATATGATATCTGAGATATGATGAAACAGTGTAACTGGGCTTGATGCCGTGATTCTTGGCTATACAGTCGTATTAAGTGTTAACGGATCATTAGAGAATGAGATAATGAACATGTATACTTAAATTATAATGGGTGGTGATAATATTGAGGTACTTGGGACTCTAAAATAGTACCCGGACTGTAACTTGTGACTGATCACGATATGATATATGTATGACTTGATTACGACATCATATAGGTGTGACCTGATGTCGATATCATAGAGGTGTGACTTGAGGACGATATGATACATATGACATGATATTTCTGAGGATAAACTAATGATGCATATTATGATGGCAATGATATATGATTGATGTATGCGATTACAGTTTAGCACTTTGATCATGAGATGTGTTGATGATGACATTATACGAATGATGAGACACCTAGGAGACACTTGACCCGTACCCCGATATTGGGATGACGTACGATGGATTTTACCGTACGAGGCATAGATATGATGATTGATCTGCACTCTTGTTTTGAGGAAGTCGTACTATGTACGTGACGCTATTGAGGCAGGATCGCCGACTATTAGAGATATGGACTCAGGCGTTAGGTGTACTTCTATCGACCAGTTCTTAGGTTTAGTTTTCCTTAGGAGGGTTAGATGAACACTAGGTTAGGTTTGAGCCATATAGTGGTAGTGGTATTTGTATATCAAATGAGTGGATAACACACATCCATCTTTACTTTCACATTGTAATCATAATGTTGCATGTTCTTACATATGTTGCTATAATTAGTATAAACCTTACCTGTTAGGACACCAGCACCATTACCGATGATGCGCATATTCCACGTATACTTTTGATCATATTATCTTTTATTGATAGAATCAGTTAACAACTAGACCGATATAATATTGTGATTACTCTCTGATATTAGTATAGACATGGTATTTATTACTTAGACATTCATGCATTCATATTTTCATGTTATCATGTAGTATTATGGGCATATGCCGACACTTATCATATACTTACTCATGATTTTGAGATTTGGGTTTCTATGAGATTTCTGGATTTTTGGGGAAAACCGCAAGAATATATAAAACTTCTCTCTCTCTCCTCTTCTCTTTTTAAAATAAGATGCGGTTTTCTCATGATGTATGTGTCGTCCACCATGAGATTTCATGTTTTCTGTTGGATTTCGAGACCCGATTCGAGGAGTGGATGAACCGTCTCGGGTACATGGTGGGCCCGGTATGGTACCCCGGGGCAAGAAGATCGAGTTGTAGACGATGAGCCTGGCAGGAGAAGGCTACCTACCGGTGATGTCTGGCGCGGCGGATATCCGGAGGATACCGACCGTTGTCGTGAGATTTGATGATATGGGCCGATCCGGACTGACGGAGCCCGACATATTGAGACTTGAGATTACATGTGTTGTGTCGATGCTTGACACGGATTTCCATGGATTTCATTGTTGAGATTTCAGATGCTTATACACATTTTACTATGATAACAGCTAAAGAGTTCTTATACATATATATCTGGATTTCAGGATTTGTTACTTTACATTCATGATGCATGCATTTCATTTCATATGACATAGTATTATATGAGGCACTGACACGAACACGGAGTATCTGCACTTACACGTAGTATTACCCTGCTATTACTAGATGTTTGGGATATAGTAGTGTATTATTATGACCTAGGATAGCGTCGTGCATTCGATTTCTTTTCGTAGATGTCTTCTACTCACGAGTTGGCAACTCACCCCCGTTGTGCCAAATCTTATTACAGGTTCGATGTACAGGTTTCTCTGGCAGTTTGTTGGCACATCTTTTTTTCAGGGTGATTTGCACGGTAGGTTGGTTCACTTGTATCTGAAGCACCATTGTATTTTTATTTCTTTCATTTGTATCTAGTAAGCTCCATCAAACATACTTGTATTACTTGATAAGTTTATTGGACCAGTATTTTTTTATTTCGATCTTAGAGTCGCGCATGTATTATTCTGATATGGTGGTTTTGTTTTCTTTGAGTTTTGAGCCTCGCCCTTTGGCGTTGTATATTATTGTGCTTGTTGTGGTTGTTTCCGCCTGTTGGCGTTGATGCTAGCTCCCGTTGGGGATGCTTTTTATTGTTTATGTATATTATACTTGTTGTACCCGTTTGGGGCCAGTTTTTACAGAGGAGACTCTGCCAAAATTTTTGGGAAAATTTGCTGATCCTTTTAAACTTGTTCCTTCATGTTTTCTTTTACTGCTTCTTCTTTTTCATGGTTTAGATTTCTGGGCTTCGGCTTACTTAGCTTACGTGGCGCCTCTAGACGCTTCGTAATCTAAGTGCCGGTCACGTTCCGTACTTTCGGGTCGTGACAGTGACATAGCCAACCATGCTACCTGTGGGTAGGAAGTATCCATCCACAGTCACATTACGGCTGTAGAGATATCAAGAACAAAATAAAACTATCTAAAACATGTCCATAATCCAAAATAACATGAGTCAAGAATAATAAAATGCGGAAGCGAAAGATCCAATACAAAATAACTGGAATGTATGTCCTATAATGCGGGCTCACATCAGGAATAAAATGCAGGAAAGAAAAGCTAACTACTGCTGACACTCACAGCTCAGCCTGTCGGCTGAAGTACTCCTGCTCGGACTGCGACAGCGGTACAGAATCTGGGCCATGCAAAACCCAGACGTCAGCGCGTTAAGTCATCAAGTAATAACATATAAACAGGGTAACAGGCAATGCGAATATAAACATGAATAAAGCAAGGGTAACAATAATATAAATCAGAGCAGTGCAGTGGGTAAACTAAACTGTTCTATCAGGTTTTCTATAACACCCGAGTCCAATGCTACTAATTTCTGTTACCGTTTGAACGTAGTGTGGCACTCATTTCATTTATCTTGCTTGATTGTTACTTACTGTAAAATTTTACCCGGCAAATTCATTTCTGCATATAACAATTTTATGGCATCTAAAATAAAATTAAAAATATTCATCTTGGCCTGCTTGACACCCCTAACCCCGTTGTAGCGTCTGTGCGTCGTGTTCTCGTCCCGTTCAGTGAAACGGGCGAGTTTAGACGGCTACGTGCACGTACGTGTGTCCGTTTTGGGGGTATGCTTTTTGATCATAAAATACTTCATTTTCACTTTTGGATCCCGCTTAAAATTCTATTATTTCAATTTCAAATTTTTGGACCCGACCCGGGCTCGATTTGGAAATGTTTTACTTTGCGCCAAAATCCCAAATTTTAATATTTTAACCGTCGCATATTTTCCTTAACCTTATAATATAATACTGTTCGTTAAATCTTATAAATCGTTTTAATATTTTTTCCTAAATCCCTTCACAACCAATCAACCTCCTCCTTTTTACCGTGGGCCCCTCTCCCTATCTCTCTCTCTCTCCTCGTATCTCTCTCTCGCCCCGTCTCTCTCTCATCTCTCTCTCTCTTCCATATATATTTCCCATCTTCTTTCCTCCTTTTCTTTTTCTATCGCAGCAACCCAAAAACCTCCAGCGAACCCTAGCCGCGCACCCCGTCGCCGCTGCAGCCCAATGCCGACGATACCATCACCGGCCTCCTCGTCTTCGTCATCTCCTCACCCTCATCGCCTTCTCTCTCATCCTCCTTCATCGTTCCCGAGCGCCTGCACACCCCCGACCAGACCCGCGCACCCCTGCACACGCGTTGCACCGCCGGATCTGTTGCCGCCGACGGCCTCGCCTCCGTGCCCCGGCCTTCGTACAACCCCTGTAAGCCTTACCTACCCGTCTTCTTCCTCCTTCCTTCTTTTCTATAATCATTTTTTTGGTGATCTGCAGTTTGGCGCGGTCACTGTTGACCGACCGTCGGAGCTCCGTCGACGAGGTCGACCGTCACCACCCGTCCCACGGATCATCGTGAGCGCCCCTTCTCAGATCCTACTTCCTTTCTTCTCTATTTTTCTTTCTCTTCTTGTTTGCATGTCGTGACCGTTTACTGTTCATTCCTTGGCCGGAACCCGACGATGCCGACGACGTGACCCGACGTTCCAGCGAGGCACTCCGACCCGTGTGGTTCCATTGTTCGTCGTTTGGGATCATTCCGTGAACCGTGCGCCCGTCGCGAGTTTCCCCGCCGACGTTTATCGTTCCGTTTTTCCGATCCGCGACCCGTCGAGGCAAGTACCCTTTGCTACATGCTAAACAATATTTACATATATATTATGACACCCTAAACCTGTAAATTTAACTATGATACGATCATTTCTCATTTTCATGTACAATATTGTTATATATCATTTTATCTTTAAACTTGGAACCTACAGTTTGCAGTTGAACCTAATAATCACATTTACATGTTTTGATTACACTTTCACTGATGATGTAGCTTATGGCACCTTTTCTACCGTTTTACTTCATTCGGACACTCGTATACATTTAACCTGCTTAAACCGTGATTTCATTCGTGGAACCTATATACACGTATAACATTGCATCTATGAAGTCTTAGACTTGTTAACATGATTAAACGGCTATAATTGTCATACCGCATTCTTAAAATGTTGAAATCATCCCTGTGACACAAGTGATTACTGTACTGCTAATGAATCTGCCTATTGCTTAATTCATTGCTTAGATCATATTGTTAACCATGCTTGATTATGTAACTGAGTATGAGTACACCCATGATATTGTTTACATCTTGACCCGACTTGCTACATACATATTGATTGACCCGACATGGTACCGTATACTGCTTGACTTGACCTGATGTACCATGACCTGACCCGTTACCTGATCTTGTGTCTAATGCCAACAAACCTGACATATAGTCCTCACGGACCGTTCTTGTTGTCTATCCAGACAAACCTGTTTACCTGATCCTGCGTTGGCATTAGTTTCTTGACTACGGGATACCTGACTTGACTTACACATATAACTTGGGGGTATGGGGAAATCAGTATTGTAACCGAACGTAACTCCAAGGGCCATCCTATTGTTTGCCGTTTTTTCGGGCGTTACGGAATACCTATTGTTTGCCGTTTTTCCGAGCGTTACGGAATACCAATTGTTTGCCGTTTTTCCGGGCGTTACGGAATACCCATTGTTTGCCGTCTTTCCGGGCGTTACGGAATAACTACCGACGAGTTACGATGAGAATTACATTATTTGGTTTCAAAGACTTTAGAACCTGATAGAACAGTTTAGTTTACCCACTGCACACTACCCTGCACTGCTCTGACATATATTATTGTTACCCATGCTTTATTCATGTTTATATTGCATTGCCTGCTACCCTGTTTATATTTTATTACTTGATGACATGACGCGCTGACGTCTGGGTTTTGCATGGCCCAGATCCTGTACCGCTGTTGCAGTCCGAGCGGGAGTACTTCAGCCGATAGGCTGAGCTGTGAGTGTCAGCAGTAGTTAGTTTTTCTTTCCTGCATTTTTATTCCTGATGTGCCCGCATTATGGGACATACATTCCAGTTATTTATATTGGATCTTTCGCTTCCGCATTTATTTATTCTTGACTCATGTTATCTTGGATTATGGACATGTTTTAGATAGTTTTATTTTGTTCTTGATATCGCTACAACCGTAATGTGACTGTGGAGGGATACTTCCTACCCACAAGTAGCATGGTTGGCTATGTCACGTGCCCATTTTAGCGTACTCTGGGAAGCGGGGCATGACATTTTCTGTTCTAAAGTCTTTGAAACCAAATTGATGAATCATCGATGTAACTCAATAGTATTCCGTACATACCCGGGACCACGGCCCAGATTCTCGGGCTGAAACCGAGACATGCCGCTAGGCACTAAACATGAATGTGTACAGATGAATGATGTCAGCAGCATCATTCCAAGGCTGGCCTAGCCTCTAAACTGATCAGAACAGGTGGTGAACTGTTGAGTTACAAGTCCGGTTTGACCTTTGATTTCCCCATACCCCCAAGTTATATGTGTAGGCCAAATCAGGTATCCCGTAATCAAGAACTAATGCCAACACAGGATCAGGTAAACATGTTTGTCTGGATAGACAACAGGAACGGTCCGTGAGGACTACATGTCAGGTTTGTTGGCATTAGAAACAAGATCAGGTAACAGGTCAAGCCATGGTACATCAGGTCAGGTCAAGTAGTGTACGGTACCATGTCGGGTCGAGTAATAGGTGTAGCAAGTCATGTCAGGGTGCACAAGTATCACGTGGGTGCTCATAATCAGTTACAAAAATCAAGCACGGTTATCAATAACATAATCTAAACAATGAATTAAACCATAAAAAAAATTCAATTAATTAGCAGTACAGTTATCAGTTGTGTTTTCAGAGATGATTTCAACAACATAAGAATACAGTATGACAATTTTGGCCGTTAAATCATGTTAACAAGTTTTAAGAACTTTTTAGGTGCAATGATTTATATATAGGTTCAATGGATGGAAACACAGCTAATAGTGAAAGTGTGATTAAAACATGCAAATGTGGTTATTAGGTTTAATATAGTAATTGCAGACGGTAGGTTTCAAGCTTGGAAGATAAAATGATATATAACAATATTGAACACGAAAAATGGGAAATTTATAGTACTAAAGTTAAACTGCAGGTTTAGGGAGTTCTCAATGTATATGTAAATATTATTTAACATGTAGCAAGTGATACTTGCCTCGACGGGTCGCGAATCGGGAAAACGGAACGTAAAACGTCGGCGGGGAAACTCGCGACGGACGCACGGTTCACGGAATGAACCCAAACGACGAACAGTGGAACCACACAGGTCAAGGTACCTCGGATGATCCGTGGAGGGGTTGTGATCGCCGACCACGTCGACGGAGCTCCGGTGACTTGCCTGCATGGGACCTTCAGCCAATCAAAGAACAGGGAAAAGAACGAGAAAAGGAAGAAGGAAAGAAGGAGAGGAGGGAGAGGTAGGCTTACTGGGTGCACATGAAGACCGGGGACACGGGGACGAGGTCACCGGCGGTGACTCCCGGCGGCGCAGAGGCGTGCAGGGGTGCGCAGTCCCCTCGTGCAGGTGCTCGGGAGGAATGGGAAAGGAGGAGGGAGGTGCAGTGGAGCGGACGAGGGCGAGGAGACGTCGAGGCCGGTGGTGATGGCGTCGGCGTTGGGGCTACGGCGGCGAAGGGCAAGACGGCTAGGGCTTCGTGAGGTTGGGTTCGCGTTAAAAAGAAAAAAGGGAGGAGGAAAATATATATAGGAAAGAGAGAGATACGGGGAGAGAGAGATAGAGACGGGGGGAGAGAGAGATAGAGAGAAAGAGAGAGAGGCGTAGAAATGGTGGAGCCCACGGGTTAAAGAAAGGATATGATTGGCTGAAAGATTTGTGGGTTGGGAAAAATTTAATAAAGATTTAAAGATAGGAAAATATATTATGGGTTAAACTTATATATATATAACGGTTAAAATAATAGAAATTGGGATTTGGCGCAAATGTAAAGTATTTCCAAATTGCGCCCGGGTCGGGTCCAAAAATTTGAAATTGAAATACGAAAATTTTAGGCGGGATCCAAAATTTAAAATGAGGTATTATACAATCAAAAAGCATACCCCCAAAACGGACACACGTACGTGCGCGTAGCCGTCCAAACTCGCCCGTTTCACTGAACGGAACGAGAACACGATGTACGGACGCTACAACAGGGTTAGGGGTGCCAAGCATGCCATGACGAATACTTTTAATTTTATTTTAGATGCCTTAAATTGTTATATGCGGAAATGAATTGTCGGGTAAAATTTATACTAGTAACAGTCAATTAGGATCAATAAAATTAATACCATACACCATTCATATGGTAACAGAAGCTAGTAGCATTGGGCTCGGTTGTTACATTATACCCAACTACAAAAAGAATTTCGTCCTCGAAATTCCAAGAATGCAAAGATAAGACAACAAATAACTATAAGAAAAGATGAGGAAACTTCTGCCGGATTTCATCTTCTCGTTCCCAAGTGGACTCTCCATGCGAGCGATTTCTCTAAGAAACAAGCACAAGAGGGATCACCTTGTTCTTAAGAACCTTTTCCCTTCGATCCACGATTTAAATCGGTCGCTCCTCAAAAGTCAAGTCTTCTCGTATCGTCAGCTCCGAATGATCCAATACATGCGTTTCATCACGAACATACTTACGGAGTTGAGATACGTGAAACACATTGTGCACATTCGCCAAGGACTACGGTAACGCCAAACGATACGCTACCTCACCAACACGCTCCAAGATCTCAAAAGGTCCAACAAATCGAAAACTGAGCTTTCCTCGACTTCCAAAACGAATCATCCCTCTAGTCGGTGATATCTTCAAGAATACCAAATCACCCACGGCGAACTCTAGAGGTCTTCTTCACGTGTTTGCCCAACTCTTCTGTCGGTCTTGTGCTGCCTTCATATGATTTCTGATAGTGTTAACCTTCTCAACTGTCTGCACAACCAAATCTGGTCCCAATAATTTTCGTTCACCGACATCGTCCCAACAAACAGGTGAACGGCATTTACGACCATACAAAGCTTCAAATGGAGCCATCTGGATAGTTGCCTGAAAACTGTTGTAAGAAAACTCCACCAAATGTAGATGATCCTCCCAAGAACCCTTGAAGTCCAACATGCATGCTCTCAACATATCTTCAAGAGTTTGGATTGTTCTCTCCGACTGACCATCAGTTTGAGGATGATAAGCGGTGCTAAACTTCAATCGAGTTCCCAAACTTTCCTGTAAACTCCGCCAAAAGTGTGATAAGAACCGAGTGTCCCGATCGGACACGATGCTCACCGGCACTCCATGCAATCTTACAATCTCTTGCATGTACCGCTCCGCCAAAGTCTCAGTTGATTGACCAACCCGAAAAGGGATAAGTGAGCCGTCTTGGTCAATCGATCAACAATCACCCATACAGCATTGTTGCCTTTTGGACTCCGCGGTAAAGCCGTCACGAAATCCATGGTTATGTCCCCACTTCCACTGAGGAATCGGAAGTGGTTGCAATAAATCAGCAACCCTTTGATGTTCAGCCTTAACTTGCTGACACACCAAGCACTTTGCCACAAAGCGAGCAATCTTCCGTTTCATGCCTTCCCACTAGAAATGCTGTCGAATATCTCGGTACATCTTTGTGCCTTCAGGATGTACAGAATAAGCTGAACTGTGTGCTTCTTTCATAAGCTCTTCACGAATATCTCCCTTTGGCACGCACAAACGGCTACCATACCTCAACGAACCATCTTCGTGGATCAATAAATCTGTTCGTAATCCGGCTTCAACCTGTTCTCGAAACTTTTGCAGTCTAGGATCCTGCGATTGCGCTGCTTTAATATTCTCGATCAATGACGAATGTACTTGTAGCTGCATCAACTGTCCCGAAGAATGCGGTAGCACAACCTCCAAGTCAAATCTTCGAAAATCTTCAACGAGCTCTTTCTGTATAGTTAACACTTGAATTGCTGGTAACCGACTAAGTGCATCCGGCACGACATTAACCTTCCCCGGATGGTACTTAAGATCCAGATCGTAGTCAGCCATCAGCTCCAACCATCTACGTTGCCTCATATTAAGCTCCTTCTGCGTGAACACATACTTCAAGCTCTTATGATCAGTAAAAACTTCGACCCTTTCATCTAAAAGGTAGTGTCTCCAAATCTTCAAAACGAAAATCACAGCCGCAAGTTCCAAGTCATGAGTTGGGTAATTCTTCTCATGGGTCTTCAGCTGTCTCGATGCGTACGCTACAACCTTCCCATGCTGCATCAAAACACATCCCAATCCTTTCCCAGATGCGTCGCTGTGAATCACCAATCCCCCGGAATTGTCTGGCACGGTCAGAATAGGGGCGGTTATCAAATTCTGCTTCAACGTCTCAAAAGCTAACGCACACTTGTCTGTCCATACAAAAGGTACCTCCTTGCGCGTAAGCTTGGTTAACGGCTCCGCCAGACGAGCAAAGTTCTCCACAAATCTTTTGTAATACCCGGCGAGTCCAAGAAAACTTCTTATCTCCGCAACATTCTTTGGAATCGGCCAATCTCGTACTGCTGCAATCTTTTCTGGATCGACGGCAATTCCATCGCCAGATACAACATACCCCAAAAACTTTACTTCCTCCAGCCAAAACTCGCACTTACTCATCTTCGCATACAACTTTTCCTGTCTCAACGTCTGCAGTGCGATCTTCAAATGTTCAGCATGCTCTTCAAAACTCTTCGAGTAAACCAGAATATCGTCAATGAATACCACAATACACTGGTCCAAGAATGGTGAAAAGATTCGGTTCTCAAGTCCATGAATACTGCCGGCGCATTCGTTACTCCGAAGGGCATCACTAAGTATTCGTAATGTCCATACCGAGTTCGGAACACCGTCTTGCAAATGTCTTCTGCTTTCACTCGGACCTGATGATATCCGGATCGCAAATCCAGCTTCGAGAATACCCTCGCGCCACTAAGCTGCTCAAAAAGTTCGCCAATGCGAGGAATCGGGTACTTGTTCTTAATAGTCACTCGGTTTAATTCTCGATAGTCGATGCACATCCTTCTTGTGCCATCCTTCTTCACCAGAAGAACTGGAGCTCCCCAAGGCGAGTTACTGCTTCGAATCCAACCCTTCTCAAGCAATTCAGCAACCTGTTTCTTGACTTCTTCCAACTCTACTGGTGCCATTGGATAATACGTTTTGGATACTGGCGCTGCACCAGGAATAAGATCAATTGCGAACTCCACGTCTCGCTTCGGCGGTAAACCCGATATATCTTCAAACACGTCCATAAAATCGCGAACAACAGCCGGCTCTTCACTTTTATCAACTTCCATTGATGCAAGAATACTATTTGTCGGCCTAGCCCTAAACTCGACTGGCCCGACAGAACTGCTTCCCCCAGTGAAGCTAAACTCGGGATGTCCGGGAATCTGGAAAATTACTTTCCTTGCCCTACAATCAATGTGAGCGTGGAAAGTGCTAAGAAAATCCATTCCCAAGACGACCTCGTAGCTGCCCGTATCAATCACCAAGAAATCTGCAAAAAGCTCCCGTCCGCACACAACAACTGTACAATCCTTACATTCCCTACTAGCTATGATTTTCCCATTCCCAGCGTGTATGTCCCAGAAACTAGACAGGGTCGTGCAGTCAATCAAGTGTGTAGTTATAAACTTGGATGACATAAAACAATGGGATGCACCAGAATCAAATAACGCTAATGCGGGAAAACCATGAACGAGTAGAGTACCTGAAACAACTTCTCCTAACACCTTAGCTTCTTCAGCTATCAAGGTAAAAGCTCGAGCCTGATTAGGTCCTTGAGTCAGCTGTTTCTGTCCCTGGAACGGTCTCTGCGGAGGCTTCTGAAAATCATCCCTCGTACGAAGCTTCGACGGACAAGCACTAACAGCGTGATCTGCCGCTCCACAAACCAAGCAGAGTCCCAGCCTCCTTCGACAATCCTTTTGCACGTGGCCAGGTAAATTGCAGTAGTTACAAGTCATGCTCTTTCTTCGATCGACGACAATAGGCTTCTTCATGGGTGCTAAACCTCGACGGTCCACTGGAATACCTCGCGACCTTGAGCTCGGTTTGGTACAAATGCTGGCTTCCTTACCGCAACTGCTGTCTGCTGCAAACTCCCCTTCATCCCGGATAAACTCTGCTGCTCTCGGGCTGCCGCAAGTACTTGTAAGAAAGTGGTCAAACCCAGGGAGACAATCTGCCTCTGGATGTCCACGTCCAAGCTGCGCATGAACCTCCGTGCCCTGTTTGCATCGTTGGCAACTAAAGGTCCAGCGAATCTGCTGAGTCTTGTCCATTCTGCTGCATGCACATCTACGGGTGCTCCTTTCTGCTTTAGCCCGATGAACTTCTCTTCCATTTCCTCCCGTGCAGTCCGCGGGAAGAACTTCTCTAGGAAACTCTTTGAAAAATCCGTCCACTTGATCGGCTTGGGCAAACGGTTCTCCTCCACAAGCCACCATTCTCGGGCGTAGTCCACTAACTGAATGCGTACCACATCAACTCTTTTCTCTTCTGGAATCTGTGCTGCAATAAGCAAGTTCTCTGTGTCAACTAGCCACTGCTCAGCTGGCAACGGCTCCTCCAAACCAGTAAATGTAGACGGACCCAAACGCCTGAAAGCTGCTACGGTCCCTACTCGGTCAACTGGTTTAGCTCCAACATTGTTCGCAGACTGCTGAACGATCTGCAAACCTTCCTGAAACGATTCCGCTTGCTGCTGGATCAGCTCGGTCTGTCTCTTTTGATTCTCCAGCATTCCTTTTATCACTCCAAGCATGGCGGCTTCGTTCACACGCCTTTGGTACGTCTTCAAATTCTTATCTGCCATATTCCTGAAATCAAAACACCCAACATTAGCATGATGATAGATTCGAAATATAGATCAAGGCTAGAACTCCAAGTTACTTTAAATAGAGTGCCGCATTGTAACTATGCCGCGGTATCATAGCCATAATTACATAACTCCATCCAAGTCGCCTATGTCCTAGAGATAACAAGGAATCGGGTTTCGAGTCGATATGCAAAGGAAGTTTGCACATCGTAGAAGATATAACCAGGAAGAACTTGATTCAAGAACGGTAAACGGCAAGGTGGCAGGACATGTTTCCTAAACACGGGTATTCTGATTCGTGTATTGGGTACAATACCCAACTACAAAAAGAATCAACCCGACTATCCTATGCTCTGATACCAAAAGATCCATGTCACGCCCTGCTTCCCAGAGTACGCTAAAGTGGGCACGTGACATAGCCAACCATGCTACCTGTGGGTAGGAAGTATCCATCCACAGTCACATTACGGCTGTAGAGATAACAAAAACAAAATAAAACTATCTAAAACATGTCCATAATCCAAGATAACATGAGTCAAGAATAATAAAATGCGGAAGCGAAAGATCCAATACAAAATAACTGGAATGTATGTCCCATAATGCGGGCTCACATCTGGAATAAAATGCAGGAAAGAAAAGCTAACTACTGCTGACACTCACAGCTCAGCCTGTCGGCTGAAGTACTCCTGCTCGGACTGCGACAGCGGTACAGAATCTGGGCTATGCAAAACCCAGACGTCAGTGCGTCAAGTCATCAAGTAATAACATATAAATAGGGTAACTGGCAATGCGAATATAAATATGAATAAAGCAAGGGTAACAATAATATAAATCAGAGCAGTGCAGTGGGTAAACTAAACTGTTCTATCAGGTTTTCTGTTCTAAAGTCTTTGTGTCACGCCCCGCTTCCCAGAGTACGCTAAAATGGGCACGTGACATAGCCAACCATGCTACCTGTGGGTAGGAAATATCCATCCACAGTCACATTACGGCTGTAGAGATTTCAAGAACAAAATAAAACTATCTAAAACATGTCCATAATCCAATATATCATGAGTCAAGAATAATAAAATGCGGAAGCGAAAGATCCAATACAAATAACTGGAATGTATGTCCCATAATACGGGCTCACATCAGGAATAAAATGCAGGAAAGAAAAACTAACTAATACTGACACCTCACAGCTCAGCCTGCTGGCTGAAGTACTCCTGCTCGGACTGCAACAGCAGTACAGAATCTGGGCCATGCAAAACCCAGACGTCAGCGCGTCATGTCAACAAGTAATATAATATGAACAGGGTAACAGGTAATGCAATACAAACATGAATAAAGCAAGAGTAACAATAATATGAATCAGAGCAGTACATGGTAGTGTGTAGTGGGTAAACTAACTGTTCTATCAGGTTTTCTATTCTAAAGTCTTTGAAACCAAATTGATGAATCATCGATGTAACTCAATAGTATCCCGTACTACTCGGGACCACGGCCACAATATTCTCGGCCGAAACCGAGACATGCCGCTAGGCACAAAACAAGAATGTGCACACCCAGAACAGGTAGTGAACTGTCGAGTTACAAGTCAGGTTTCACCTTTGATTTCCCCATATCCCCAAATTATATGTGTAGGTCAAGTCAGGTATTCCGAAATCAAGAAACTAATGCCAACACAGGATCAGGTAAACATGTTTGTTTGGATAGACAACAGGAACGGTCCATGAGGACTACATGTTAGGTTTGTTGGCATTAGACACAGGATCAGGTAACGGGTCAGGTCATGGTACATCAGGTCAAGTCGAGCAGTGTACGGTACCATATCGGGTCAATCAATATGCATGTAGCAAGTCAGGTCAAGATGTAAACGATACATAGGTGTGCTCATAATCAGTTATATAATTAAGCATGGTTATCAACAACATGATATAAGTAATGAATTAAGCAATAGGCAGATTCATTCGATTTGCAATACAATTATCAATTGTGTCACAGAGATGATTACAAGAGTGCAGTAAGACAATGATAGCCGTTTAGTAATGTTAACAAGTTTAAGAACTTTTAGAGGTGCAATGATTTATATAACGGTTCAGTACAGCTATTACAGGTTAAAATGCATACGAGTGTCCGAATGGAATAAAACTACAGAGATAGATGCCATATGCTATGTCAATATTAAAAAATGTGATTAAGCAGGTAAATGTGGTTATTAGGTTCAATTTCAAACTGTAGGTTCCAAGTTAAAGATAAAATGATATATAACAATATTGTACATGAAAATGAGAGATGATTATACCAAAGTTAAATTTACAGGTTTAGGGTGTCATAATATATATGTAAATATTGTATAGCATGTAGCAAGGGGTACTTGCCTCGACGGGTCGCGGATCGGAAAAACGAAACGATAAACGTCGGCGGGGAAACTCGCGACGGGCGCACGGTTCACGGAATGAACCCAAACGACGAACAATGGAACCACACGGGTCGGGGTATCTCGCTGGAACGTCGGGTCACGTTGTCGGTATCGTCGGATTCCGGCCAAAATGTGAACAGTAAAGATCAAGATGTGCAATCAAGAATAGAAAGAAACTAGAGAAGAAAGGAAGGAGGAAAGAGGAGAAGAAGGCTTACAGTGGGTTGTACGAAGGCCGGGTACAGAGGCGAGACCGCCGGCGGCGACAGATCCGGTGGGGTTGGCGTGTGCAGGGTGCGCAGGCTGCCGCGGAAACAGGTGTAGGGTGCACGTGGGTTGATGAAGGAGGATGTGGGTGAGACGAGGCAGAGGAGGCGAGAGTGCTGGTGTCGGTGTCGTCGGCGTTGGGGTTGCGGCGGCGAGGAGGGAGACGGCGGTGGCTAGGGTTGTGCGCGGTGGGTTGCTGGGTTGAAGTCGGGTGCTCGGGGAAAGGAAGAGAGGAAGAAGAGGGCTTGGTGTGAGGCAACGAGGGCAGCGAGGGTGTCGTCGGCGTTGGGCTGTGGCAGCTAGGGCAAGGCGGCCGTAAGGTTACGTGGGTTGGGTTTCTGCGTTCTTGAAAAAAGAAGAGGGAGGAAAGAGATGGGAATAAGTATATATATATATAAAGAGAGATAGAGAGAGAGAGTGGGAGTGGGGCCCACGGAAAAAGATCTGAGAAGGCTGATTGGTTGGAAAGGATTTTCTGGTTAAGGGAAAATTTAATTAATGATTTAAAAGGTATGAAAGATATAGTATGGGGTTTTGATTAACAGTAAGAATTTTGTATGTTTAGAAAATATACGACGTTTTAAAAATAATAAAATTTGGGATTTTGGCGCAAAGTAAAATATTTCCAAATTGCGCCCGGGTCGGGTCCAAAAATTTGAAATTGAAATAATAAAATTTTAGGCGGGATCCAAAATTTAAAATGAAGTGTTTTGTGATCGAAAAGCATACCCCCAAAACGGACACACGTACGCGCGCGTAGCCGTCCAAACTCGCCCGTTTCACTGTACGGGACGAGAACACGATGCACGGACGCTACCACAAGGCTAGGGGTGTCAAGTAGGCCATGATGAATGTTTTTAATTTTATTTTAGATGCCATAAATTGTTATATGCAAAATTGAATTGACGGGGTAAAATTTACAATAAGTAACAATCAAGCAAGGTAAATGAAATAAAGGTCACACTCCATTCATAAAGTAACAGAAATTAGTAGCATTGGGCTCGGGTGTTACACTTTGAAACCAAATTGATGAATCATCGATGTAACTCAATAGTATCCCGTACATACCCGGGACCACGGCCCAGATTCTCGGGCTGAAACCGAGACATGCCGGTAGGCACTAAACAGGAATGTGTACAGATGAATGATGTCAGCGGCATCATTCCAAGGCTGGCCTAGCCTCTAAACTGATCAGAACAGGTAGTGAACTGTTGAGTTACAAGTCCGGTTTCACCTTTGATTTCCCCATACCCCCAAGTTATATGTGTAGGTCAAGTCAGGTATCCCGTCATCAAGAACTAATGCCAACACAGGATCAGGTAAACAGGTTTGTCTAGATAGACAACAGGAACGGTCCGTGTGGACTACATGTCAGGTTTGTTGGAATTAGACACAAGATCAGGTAACAGGTCAAGCCATGGTACATCAGGTCAAGTCAAGTAGTGTACGGTACTATGTCGGGTCGAGTAATAGGTGTAGCAAGTCATGTCAGGGTGCACAAGTATCACATGGGTGCTCATAATCAGTTACAAAAATCAAGCACGGTTATCAATAACATAATCTAAACAATGAATTAAACCATAAAGCATGTTTTCCTAATCAGAGCAAAGCTCTGTTGAAATTCAAAATTCAAATTTTGAAGCAACGCTCGGGCGCAACGCGCCATATGTCAGGCGCTGATACGTCAGCACAACGCCCAAGAAGACTCGCCCAATCAGAGCAAAGCTCTATTTTAAGCAAAATTAAAGGAAGCAACGCTTCAGTTGCGTAAGCACTGCGCTGCGCGACACGTGTCAGCGCAGTTGCGCTGCGCTTTGCGCTGCGCGACACGTGTCAGCGCAGATGCATCAGCGCAGTTGCGCTGCGCTGTGCGCTGCGTGACACGTGTCACGCTCTGGAGCATTTGCGCCAAACAGAATTAAAATTCTAAAGAGATCTTTTCTGTTCTTTTTAAAACAAGAAGATTTTCTTCTATAAAACAGAAGCCCTTGGATCAAAGATCCAACGGTGGGGAGAATTCCCCAAATCACTCAGAGAAAGATCTCTTTAACAAATTTAACTAATTTATGGGCACTATAAAAAGGACCCTAGACCTCAATTCAAAGGGATCAACATTTTGTGAGAAATTAAACAGAGAGAGCTCTGAAGAATTGGAGAGAAATCCTCAAGAACAAAAAAGGTAAAAAGCCTTTAGAAAGAGAGAAAATTCTCTTATAAACAGATCATGGATCTAAAAACAAGATCAATGATTTTCAATAAAAAACAAATAAAAACAGTGCTTTGCACTTTTTATGAACCTTTGGTTCTCTGAGATAAGAAAAACAAGAGAAACTTGTTTTCTTTGATTTAAATTAGATCAAGAAAGCAAACAGTGTTTTGCACTTCTTTTATGAACCTTTGGTTCTTGAATCTAAAAGATTCTCAAATTTACAGTGTCTTGCACTTGCAAACTGTGCTGTTGCGCTCTTGGGAGAGCGCCACGTGTCAGCGTCTGAACTATTTGCGCTATGCGCTTTTGAAATAGAGTTTTGCTCTCTGAAATTGGCGCAACTCACCAGAGCGCGCCACGTGTCAGCAGCGCATTAGCGCAGCGCACTGCGCTTGCATAACACGTGTCGTCACCACAAGCGCTTGCGCTCTTTGATTGGCGCAAAGCGCCTGAAATGCGATGCATTATTTAAAAAATGGGCCAAGCCCAAGTCAAAAAGACCTAACAGGCCAAGTTAAATTGCAAACCAATAAAGGGCAGAGCCCAAGTAAAATTGATGTTGCGCATCATTCATAAATGGGCAGAGCCCAAAACAAATTGATGCCCTGCATCATTTATGGGTAGAACCCAAATAAAAATAAAATGCAATGCAAAAGCAAATAAAATGTTGAACATTTTCAACTGGACTTAGCCCAATCATGGCCGTAAGTCCTCAAATTAAATTGACTGAATAAATTTACAACCGGTTCGAGGGTACATCTCCGAATTCCTCTGACACCTATCGTTGTAATTCCTCAACGACGTCAGAGAGGTGACGGGTCCCAACGACCACTCATTAATATCGGACCGAAACGTTCCTAAACTAATGACGGACCGAAACGTCCCTAAACTAATTATGGACCGAAACGTCCCTAAACTAATATCGGACCACCACGTCCATAAACTGGCGACGGACCACCACGTCCCTAAACTGGAACATGGACCACCACGTCCCTAAACTGGAACAATAGAGCCTCTAAATGCTCTTTTGCCGGATCTAAATGGTCCCGTTTAAGTCGATCTTAGCCCCAAACACGGCTAACGTATCCTTAAACATTCAAATGGGCTATAAAACTCCAAATCAACTTTGGTTCAAGGGTACATCTCTGAACTCCTCTGACACCTTTCGTTGTAATTCTTCAACGACGTCAGAGAGGTGACGAGTCCTGACGGCCATATAATAAATGAATCACCACGTTAAGTCGATCTTAGTCTCAAACAGGACTAACGTATCCTTAACGAACGTTTAAGTTGATCTTAGCCTCAATACGGCTAACGTATCCTTAAACCAAAAACACCAAACCCAAATCTAAGTAAATACGGATTTGGACTAATCCACGTCCTACGGGCGACGGCATTACTCAGTCTCCGTATACAATCCACGGGCAACCACAAACAAAACAAACACCCACGACACGGAGTGAAATTCTGGAGAAGGAGAAAGTTGTTACCGCGATGCGGTAGCGTAATTAACTGCAGGGGCTTGCGCCTGCAGGGAAAAGTGTCCCCACAATCAAAAACCCCTCGAGCGAGGGGGAATCTGATGAAGTCTGTTATATCGGCCGCATCCGTCTAAATCTCGGATACACGATGCCATAAATCAACTTGGCATTTTCGGAGAGGTGGACGGATAAAACCATATAGCATCTGCCCTGAATCTCATGTAAGACGTCCTCACGTCGCCGCCGCCTTTCGGAGGGGAACAAAGCAGATTCAATTAATTAGCAGTACAGTTATCAGTTGTGTTTTCAGAGATGATTTCAACTACATAAGAATACAGTATGACAATTTTGGCCGTTAAATTATGTTAACAAGTTTTAAGAACTTTTTAGGTGCAATGATTTATATATAGGTTCAAATGGACGGAAACACAGCTAATAGTGAAAGTGTGATTAAAACATGCAAATGTGGTTATTAAGTATAATATAGTAATTGCAGACGGTAGGTTTCAAGCTTGGAAGATAAAATGATATATAACAATATTGAACACGAAAAATGGGAAATTTATAGTACTAAAGTTAAACTGCAGGTTTAGGGAGTTCTCAATGTATATGTAAATATTATTTAGCATGTAGCAAGTGATACTTGCCTCGACGGGTCACGAATCGGGAAAACGGAATGTAAAACGTCGGCGGGGAAACTCGCGACGGGCGCACGGTTCACGGAATGAACCCAAACGACGAACAGTGGAACCACACAGGTCAAGGTACCTCGGATGATCCGTGGAGGGGTTGTGATCGCCGACCACGTCGACGGAGCTTCGGTGACTTGCCTGCATGGGACCATCAGCCAATCAAAGAACAGGGAAAAGAACGAGAAAATGAAGAAGGAAAGAAGGAGAGGAGGGAGAGGTAGGTTTACTGGATGCGCACGAAGACCGGGGACACGGGGACGAGGTCACCGGCGGTGACTCCCGGCGGCGCAGACGCGTGCAGGGATGCGCAGTCCCCTCGTGCAGGTGCTCGGGAGGAATGGGAAAGGAGGAGGGAGGTGCAGTGGAGCGGACGAGGGCGAGGAGACGTCGAGGCCGGTGGTGATGGCGTCGGCGTTGGGGCTGCGGCGGCGAAGGGCAAGGCGGCTAGGGCTTCGTGAGGTTGGGTTCGCGTTAAAAAGAAAAGGGGATGAGGAAAATATATATGGGAGAGAGAGAGAGATACGGGGGGAGAGAGCTACGGAGAGAGAGAGATAGAGAGAAAGAGAGAGAGAGAGGCGTAGAAATGGTGGAGCCCACGGGTTAAAGAAAGGATATGATTGGCTGAAAGATTTGTGGGTTGGGAAAAATTTAATAAAGATTTAAAGATAGGAAAATATATTATAGGTTAAACTTATATATATATAACGGTTAAAATAATAGAAATTGGGATTTAGCGCAAATGTAAAGTATTTCCAAATTGCGCCCGGGTCGGGTCCAAAAATTTGAAATTGAAATACGAAAATTTTAGGCGGGATCCAAAATTTAAAATGAGGTATTATACAATCAAAAAGCATACCTCCAAAACGGACACACGTACGTGCGCGTAGCTGTCCAAACTCGCCCGTTTCACTGAACGGGACGAGAACACGATGTACGGACGCTACAACAGGGTTAGGGGTGCCAAGCATGCCATGATGAATACTTTTAATTTTATTTTAGATGCCTTAAATTGTTATATGCAGAAATGAATTGTCGGGTAAAATTTATACTAGTAACAGTCAATTAGGATCAATGAAATAAATACCATACACCATTCATATGGTAATAGAAGCTAGTAGCATTGGGCTCGGTTGTTATAGTGCAATGACAGGGACTTTAATAAAAATCATCTTAAATATGCTTTAATTTTGTAGCCACGAAAGTGCTCCCAAATGGGAGTCTGATTTTTGGCAGCGGCCAATCTGGAGTATCCCCAAAATCTCAAGTTCATGTTTCAGGTAATTTCAGTTGTTTGGGGTCACATATGGATTTTGTTCAGCCGATTCAGCTTTGTGACTTTTGCAATATTTGTAGGAACTAAGGTGCCATCAAAAAAATATTCGGTTTCAAGCCACAATATTATGAAGGAGAAAGTGCAGCCCTATATAATTGACATACCAGGTAAAGTGGATTATCAATTCGACACATGACTTTTCATGGTTTAAAATGTCCTGATACAAAAAAGTTGAACAATGTATATATGCATGTAGTTATAAATTATATTATTCTTCAGAATATTCATGAGGCTTATTATAGCTCAATATTTGATGAGCCAAATATAGGTATAAAAAAAAGTTGATATGTGTGTTCGGCACAACGATGTGCTCAAATAAAAGGAGTTTTATGTTTAAACACAATGATCTTGTGTTAGATATGCCTCACATTCAGATGTCTGCCGTGGGCCGAATATTTCCTAAGTTAGGAAATTAGTTTTTTGAGGAAATCGTTTGTACCCTATTTATATAATTGTTTGTATTAGCTCTTGGTCTGATGCAATTATTAGATTTGAGAGAACCTATTGTATTGTGAGAGTTACAGGGTTCTTACAGACGGAGTTGTATTCTCCATCTTTTGTACTCCTCTGAATTTGATAATTAATAAAGCTTCGCGTTCGTCTAATTAGTTAATTCTCGTAATTCTAACTGCATGTGGTTTGATACTCCTCTCATTATCGTTTGTGCGATTGCTTTGTGATCGTATTATTCGCAACAAATTGATATCAGAGCTATTGTTGCGTTGTGTGATTTTTGGTTGAACCATTAGGTCTTTAATTTTGCGATCTAGGTTAATGGTGGGGAACGACAACTACGTCCTCTTCCCCACTTTCTTAGATCGTGATTTTGAAGTTTAGGGTTCATTAGTACTCAAGGTATTTTGATCTCACATCATGTCTCCGACAATCGAGAAGTTCGATAGAAATATGAGTTTCTGTTTGTGCCAAGTCCGTATGGTTGCCGTTTTGACTCAAAACAATTTGAAAAAGGCGATTTATGGGAAGGATAAGAAGCCTTCCACTATGACGGATGAAGTTTGGAAGGAGATGAATGAAAAGGCCCTCACTGCTATCCATTTATGTCTGACTAATGAAGTATTACAAGAAGTTTTGGTAAAGAAGACCGCGACTGATTTGTGGAATAAATTGGAGGAGTTATATTTAAGGAAGTCTCTCATGAATCGACTCCTATTGAAGCAGCGTCTCTATATGCTTCACATGTCAGAAGGCTCTTCAATAAAATCTCATATTGGTGAGTTTAATTCAATCATTACGGATTTGGGTAAGATTGATGATGAAGATCGGGCTCTTCTCTTATTGTGTTTGTTGCCACTCTCTTATAAGTACTTCCTTGATACCATGGTTTATGGACGAGATACGATCTCAATCAAGGATGTCAAGGAGAATTTGATGAACAAAGAGAAGATCGGTAAAGAGTCAACTTCCATTGAAGCGGATGGTTCATCGTCTGGTGTATTTGTTCAAGGGAGTGTAAAGAAGTGATATCCGGAAGCAAATAGGAAGAAGTTGCGGTGAAAATCCAAGGCTAAAAATGTTATCTGCAATTATTGTAAGAAGGGACACTTCAAGGTTGATTGCTTTAAGGTGCAGAACAAGCAAAAGCAGGAAGAAAAATTCAAAGAAGTTTTCGGCGGAAACGAGTATAGCGAAAAGAGATCTTCTTGTGGTTCTCGACAACACACAACGATCCAAGGACGAATGGATCATGGATTCAGATTGTTCTCATCACATATGTCCCAATAGGGATTTGTTCACCACGTACGAGTCCGTAGATGGTGTAGTGGTTTGGATGGGTAACAATAGCTCCTCATGCCGAGCTATTGGCAAAGGGACAATCTAAATCAAGATGTTCAATGGTGTTGTGAGGACATTGGCGGAAGTCAGGCACGTACCTGACTGGAAGAAGATCCTCGTCTCTTTAGGTGCACTCGACGACAAGGGTTACAAATTTTTCGCTGAATGTGGAGTTTTGAAGTTAATTAAAAGTGCTTTCGTTGTGATGAAAAGCTTGAAGAAAGGTTCTTTGTACTCGTTGTAGGGTTCGATGACTTTCGGATTGGCGGTTATTTCTTCATCCAAATCTATGATGGATTCGGAATCTACCCGATTGTGGCACATGAGACTTGGGCATATGAGCGAAAGAGAATTGGCCGAGTTGTCGAAGCAGGGTCTGCTTGGTAATAAGAGTACGACGAAGCTGAAGTTTTGTGAACATTGCGTCTTTGGAAAGAAAAAGTGTGTTGGCTTCAGTTCGGCGGTACGCAACACGAAAGATACTCTAGATTATATCCATTCGGATCTTTGGAGACCCTATCTGGTTGCTTCTAAAGGAAGTGGTGCCAAGTATATGCTTACCTTCATTGATGATTTTTCGAGTAAGGTTTGGGTCTACTTCTTGAATCACAAAAGTGATGTGTTTACTATATTCAAGCAATGGAAGACGTTGCTTGAGAAGCATATAGGAAAGCAGATCAAAAGACCGAGGACGAACAACATGTTAGAATTTTGCGGTGGAGATTTCAACAATTTCTGCAAAAACAAAAGAATGGTTCGGCATCATACCATTGTCTATACACCACAGTAGAATGGAGTTGCAGAGCGAATGAACCAGACTATTTTGGAGAAAATGCAGTGCATGTTGTCTAACGCGGGACTTAGAAAGGAGTTTTAGGCAAAAGCGGTAAATACGACGTGTTATATTGTGAATCAATCACCTCATACATCGCTAGGTTGTAAGACACCGGAGCAAGTATGGTCGGGAAAACATGCTGATTATTCAACACTTAAGGTGTTTGGTTGCCCCGCATGCATATTGCCGCGAAGGCAAGTTGGATCCTTGAGCGAAGAAATGTATCTTTTTTGGTTATGCTACCGGCATAAAGGATTATAGATTGTGGTGTTCAGATCTAAAGTCGTCTAAATTTATGATTAGCAGAGATGTGGCGTTTGATGAGTCTGCTATGTTGAAGCCGAACAATAAAGAATCTCCAATTGAAGACGATTCGAAGAAGGATGAGCCAAGAGTTGGTATCGAGGTCGGTGAGAGCTCGGGTTCGCAGGAGATGTCTTCTTCACCATCGTCTGAAGAAGCTTAAGATGAGCGGTCCCATAACAAGAAGTATTTACTTGTTCGTGACCGACAGAGAAGGACATTAGATCGTCACAGAGGTATGGCTACCATGATCTAGTCGCGTATGCACTGTCTGTTGCAGAGACGGTTGATAGTGGCGAGCTGACAAGTTATAAAGAAAACATCTCATCCGAGAAAGCAGCTCATTGGCTAGTCGCTATGAATGAATAGATTGAGCCTCTTTACAAGAACCAAATTTGGAAGCTCGTGAAGCCCGAAGGAGGAAAGAAGATAGTTGGCTGCAAGTGGATTTTCAAGAAGAAAGAAGATGATCAAGGGACGGTTGATACAAGGTACAAGGCGCGGTTGGTAGCTAAAAGTTATTCACAGGTGTGGGGAGTTGACTTCACTGATGTATTTTCTCCAGTTGTTAAACACCCCTCTATACGTGTCTTGCTCGGTTTAGTAGCTATGCAAAATTTGGAGCTTGAACAGCTCGATGTGAGCATCGCATTCTTGCACGGGGATTTGGTGGAGAAAATCTTCATGCAACAGCTCGAAGATTTTGAAGTTGAAGGTAAAGAAGACCACGTTTACTTGTTAGAGAAGTCTTTTTACGGTTTGAAGCAGTCACCAAAACATTGGTATAAGAAGTTCGACTCCTTCATGAAAGAAGTTGGGTTTACGAGAAGTATGGACGACAGTTGTGCATATTCGAAGAAGCTCGCCGATGGTTCTTTCATATATTTGCTACTTTATTTTGATGATATGTTGATAGCAACAAGATATATGCTTGATATTAAGATTTTGAAGGAACAGTTGAAAGAAAAGTTTGAGACCAAAGATTTGGGAGCGGCCAAGAAAATACTTGGTATAAAGATCAGGCGAAATCGCAAAGGAGGAAAGCTATATTTGTCTCAATAACGACATGTTGAGAAAGTTTTGGAGCGTTTCGGTATGGCAGACGCTAAATCTGTCAGTACTCCGTTGGCAGCTCATTTTAAGATTTTAGCTCGTTCATCACCGTAAATAGAGGATGCGATTAGATATATGTCGAATGTTCCATATGCGAGTGCGGTGGGTAGCGTTATGTGTGCCATGGTTTGTACACGACCAGACATTTCACATGGCATTAGTTTTGTTAGTCGCTATATAGTTTCTCTTGGTAAAGCTCATTGGCAGGCAGTGAAATGGATATTACAATACCTACGAAGTACGTCTGACGTGGATTGGTGTTGTGAAGGAACAACGGCAATTTGGTTGGATTCATCGACTCCGATTATGCGGATGATCTTGACAGACACAGATCGAGTACCGGTTATGTGTTCTCCTTAGAAGAATGTGTCATCAGTTGGCGTGCTTCTTTGTAGCCTACAGTAGTGTTGTCTATGACGGAGGCGGAGTATATGGCCGTTGTTGGGGCTGTTAAAGAGACAATATGGTTGAAGGGGCTATTTTCAGAATTTGGTATTCCAAAAGATACCATATTAGCCTACTGTGATAGCCAAAGCGTTATTCACTTGAATATCAGATACATCATGATAGGACGAAGCACATTGACGTGAGGTATTGGTTCGTGCAGGAAGTCGTTGAGAAAGAAGAGATTATTGTGAAGAACGTTGGCACAGCGGATAATCCGGCCGACATGTTAACGAAGTCTCTTGCGGTTGTTAAGTTTGAGCATTGCTTAAATTTAATTGGAGTGCGTCGCTCTCATTTGAGCCCTTGAGGGGTTTTGTGGTGAACGTGGAGCTGTTATTATTTTAATGGATGAGTTTATGGAATGCGGGGTAAGGTGGATATTTGTTAGATATGTCTTATATTCAGATCCCTGAAGATTTATATTTGAAGATCCGACATTATCACGAAATGAAGATTTGAGCTTATCTACAGGTCATACGTTTGACAGTCTCAGCGCCAGACGTCTGCCTCTGCTCTGTATGCGCAAGCATACTAAGGGCAGGCATTTGTCTCGATGAGGTTCAGACGTCTACTGAGTGCTCTGTGTTTTTGGTGTGAAATCCAGACGTCTGTCACATCCTTGTTCAGACGTCTGGTTTGTGCGTTGGATTTTTGTGACTAAATACCAAACGTCTGTCGATTCCTTCAGCCGACGTCTGCCGTATGACTGGGCCAGATATTTCCTAAGTTGGGAAATTAGTTTTTTGAGGAAATCTTTTGTATCCTATTTATATAATAGTTTGTATTAACTCTTGATCAGATGCAATTATTAGATTTGAGAGAACCTATTGTATTGTGGGAGTTCTAGGGTTCTTAGAGTGGGATTTGTATTCTCCATCGTTTGTAGAATTTGATAATTAATAAAGCTTCGCTTTCGCCTAATTAGTAAGTTCTTGTATTTCTATATTGTCTGTGGTTTGATACTCTTCTCGTTATTGATTGTGTGTTTGCTTCGTGATCGTCTTATTCGCAACATCTTGCGTACAAATCACAAGGTTTTCTCGATTTTCCATTTATTTTAAGGGATACAGATAGTACAACCTAGCGATAAAATATTTCATTGAAAAAACAAAGCATTTACAAATTAAAATTAGAAGAGATATAAGAAAATAAAATAAGAAGGAAACACACCTCAAAAAGAGTAATCAACTACATAGCGGATTTAATATCAAGCCTAGTATATCGAGCAAAAGAATTCATCGTCCTTTTCAAATCACTTGTCCTAATATTATGAAGAAAATATAATAAGAAAGATATCTGGAAGATTGACATTCCTTTCTGGAAAGATATTGATTATTTAAAGTTGAGGGGTGGGAAAGTATATTTTATCTATGAGTGTACACGAGATTTGATATAAGCGAGTTCCAACAATAAGACCCAAGCCTTGTAGAGGTTTGGATCGAGTCATTAGCTCTGATACCATGTAAAGATATAAGATTATTAAAGTTGAGGGGGTGTTTATATATTTTATTTAGAGTGTACACGGACTTTTGATATAAGTGGGTGTCAATAATAGGACTCCAGTTTTGTTGAGGTTTGTCCCGTTTTATATCTTATATCCATGTATCTCTCATAGTTTTTCAAGGTTTTTTTGGCTCCGATGCCATGTAAAGATTTAGATTATTAAAGTTGAGAGGGTGATTATATATTTTATTTAGAGTGTGCATGAGGTTTTGATATAAGCGAGTTCCAACAATAAGACTCGAGCCTTGTTGAGTTTTGGCTCATCTTATATCTTATACCCATGTACCTCTTATAGTTTTTCCAATGTGGGACTATTTTAATCCACACATCTCAACACTTTCGACTCAAAACATTTAAGAATTACTGGTTAATACATACCACGTATGCAATAACACTCTTGAATCTGTTGCAGATGATGACCTTGATGAGACGACCAACAGTGAAAAGAAATTACGATACTCACAAGTTGACATATCAGGTAAATATGTTTTGTGTGATCTTATAGCAATTTTGTTGATAGGCGGCATGGTAGTGGCGGGACATGTTTGATATTATTATTGCTAATTAACAGTCTCTTCTTTTTCTAGGCATGAATGCGCCATTGAAGGATTTTTCTATTTTGGAAAGCAATGGTGCTGATGAGGAGTTGCAAGGCTCTAAGTTAGGTAATACAACATAATGTAGATCATTTGTCAGATTGCACATATTGTACTATTACAACATGTATCTTGGCTAAACTATTTGTAGGTGAGAAGGTGCCACAGAAGGAAAGTCTCATTTCATCCAACAACAGCAATGCAGAAGAAACTTTACAGGATGAACCTGCAATTAAAGGGGCTGTCAGAAAATTTACAGGATGAACCTGCAATTAAAGGGGCTGTCAGAAAATTGACGAATATAGTGTATGAACGCAGACCCAGAAACGATGGATGTAGTAGCGAGCCTGCAAATGTTGGAAGCAAGAAGAGTTCGGAGAACGCAGGAAAGGAGACTTCTCTTAACCAGGGACATGGATTTGTAAGCTCACTTCATCATAAAGTTTTTTTTTGAAATCAACCCCCTTCGGGATCGAACTTGCGACCACTCATATTGGAGAGGAAATTGGTACCAACTGAGCTAAGCCCAGTTGGTACTTTATCATAAAGTTACATTATTAAATAAAAGGTTTTTTTTTCTCATATATCACCACCAAAAATTAGCTATTTCCATAGAGCACACTCAAATATCGACATTTTCATATGTCAGCGTCAAAACCTTACCATTATTTCAAACAATCCCATGTTACCGGTCACATGTTATTGTTATCAATTAACTTGATGTCATGACTAAACTAATCGTGGTTAGGTTAATTGCTTAAATCTACCAATTTTCTGAATATAAAGTCGTATATTTATCATATTGCTGCCCGTTTCATTTGATAGGGGAAATTATAATTAAATTTTGATAGTTAAAAGGAATAATGCTTATTTACCATCATCCCATCCTTAATGGTTACAATGCAACTATTGCAAACTATACATAAATTTTCTTGGCTTGTGAAAACTGGAAGAAGATTATGAATAATTAATAGGTTTTAGGTGTAAAAGTTTATGGGGTGACATAACAATTAACGATATGCACCATAAGTTTGAAGTAGAACTTAAACGAAAGTTACTATACCCGACGTTGAATTGACGGATAACTCAAAAGAGAAGAAATTAAAGAAGAATAGAGAGGTTCAAATTCAAGTTCTGGATGCAATGTCGTATCAGTTGCATCAACTATTTTACTAACAATCACTAACAATTTGTTTTGCTCATATCTTTTAGTTGCTTTATTAGTTACATAGAGTGTATCAAATTTTTGATAGTTGATCTATGAGTATGGTTCTGATCTACAAATTGGCAAGTCAATATTGAAGTATGAGATACAGTGATACACAAAATTACCTTTTCACAACATTCTCACACACACACACACACACACACACACAATGAAATAAAAATGGTACATTTCTCAACAAATATATTCATCCTGTTGGCGCTGAATTTCTTATCTCTTGCAGAGTACAAATGTACTGTCCAAGGACATTTCACAAGATAAAAACACAGAAGCTCGAAGCAAGAAGCAAAGAGAACTCGTATTGCAGCCGTGCACAGATGCTTCGACTAACAAGAGACGGCAAGAAAAATTAAACCATGTCAGTGGTTGCAAACAAGCTTCTCAACGAAACATAGATGATAGTGCTAGAGAACTGATGAAACGGAAATTGAACCCTGCCAATGATGGAAACCCTAGCAACCAGCTCATGGATTCTCATTTCAAATTGCCTAAACTGGAGATTGAAGAAAGTATTTTGACCAATGCTTCATCTCAGATGTAAGAATCTGAACTTTGTAGGCTTTTTAATGTTGCTTATACCTTCAGCTTTGTTAATTTTTAATTCGTCTTTCTCTTGCTAGAAATCATTTCATGTTGTTAAGGAGCTCTATTGTGGAACGAAAATTCCGCGATTTCTGGACAGATTCATCTGGCATTTGCAATCAATGGTTTTTCTGCAAAGCTGATCTCTCTATGACACAGAAGGTAGTCTCAAAGTAACATTTGTTCGAAAATAAATATATTTCGCTCAGTCCTCACTGTTAAAGACATATAATAATATTTCTAAATCTTCATCGTAACTTCGGAGTTGTGGTGCATTGACATGTACTTTAATATGGTATTAGAGCAATGCGGCTTCATATCCCACCGGGAGCGTATATAACGCGGATCAATTAAAATAAAAACAAATCATATCTCTCAACCCACATCATAACTTCATAGTTGTGGTGCAGGACTTTAAGATTAACATAACTTAGGGGTTTTGGTGCAGCCTTTAAGATGGTTTTAGAGAAATGCGCAAGTTCTAATCCAACCAGATGTGTATTTAGAAAAACGGATTTACAAGTACCGCTGCCCAAAAAAAATCCTATTTCATCCACAAGAAGAAGGGTGATCATCCTGTTGGGAGCATTAAGAGTATACCTTCGGAGTTTTGATGGAATTGGCGATGAATTCAAAAAATGACCCAGTGCTTTTTTTTTGTTGCGCATTATACAGGAAATCCTGGACAAGTTTGCAAGATGCACGGGTGCATCTGTGGCTAGGAATTGGGAGAAAGATGCAACCCATGTTATCGTTTCTACTGACGAGCACGGTACATGTAGAAGCACAATAAAGGTCCTCATGGCTATCTTGAGCGGAAAATGGGTACTAAAATTTGACTGTAAGTAATCATCCCTTTCCTCAATCACGATCTTATTTTGTTTCGTACATGAATCAATTCTTTTAAAATCTAATATCGCTTTATTCAGTTGTTGGTCATTTCCCCCCCTCTGGGAATTCAAACCCCAAATAGGTCAGCATTTTATTTTCCAATATCAACTGCTTACAAAACAAGCAATAGCATTCAAGCTTACATAAGCCAAAATACCAAAAAAACATGAAGACCAAAACAGGAACTAGAATTTTACTCTAAAGATAGGCAGCGCGGATTTATCTAGCATGACAAGTTTCAGGACTGCGGCGGGAATTCTGTTGGATGAGAAAGAGCATGAATACTTGTTTTTAGGCAGTCCCTTGCAAGGAAATCAGCCACCCCTATTTCCTTCTCTGAAAAGTATGAATGACTTTGGAATTTAACCTTCTGAGTTGTTATATTATTTGTATAATATAAGTAATTTCAATAAATTAAAATTTCTATTTTGGTTTTATGGTTGACTGTGGTCAAACTCATTTGAATTCAAATCTCCCTCTCATTTTGTTGGAGGCAAATCTCTCTCCCATTTTGTTGGAGGGAGTAGTTATGGAAGTTATAGATAGTTATGGGAGTTATAGGTAGTTATGGGGATTTAAATTTTGAATTCGAAAGATGAAAGGATTCCATTTGCATTCATTTAACTCTTATTTATACCAACTTGTTTTATTGTTTTAAAGGCAACTTTTCTCTCTTCTCTCTAATTGGTACTCATAAAGATCAAGTTCTTTGGGACAATTCCATGCGGGTGCAACGCGGGGGATTGTAAACACAAGGTTGGGTTGTTGTGTCCTAGAAGCAAATCGTATCAATCCTCGTTGCATTGTAGGGAGCGAATATTGCTTTAAAAACGCGTCAAACGTGCCTCAACCCAATATTTGTGTTTTTCTTGTCATTGAATTCAACCTCAATTTTGCAACTACAATTTAAAGCAATATCCGTATTTGTCAATGGCATTGGAAAACTCCACGATGAAGATGACAAGTCACAAACTTGTCAAACTTGATTGCTTCAACGGTACCAACTTCAAGCGGTGGAAAAAAAGTCCACTTTCTTCCCACAACTCTCAACATCGTCTACATACTCACTATTTCGAAGCCCACCATACTGGAAAATGAGGAGGACGAAACGCTCGCACAAAAGAAAAAGCGGCAAAAATGGGAACAAGACGACTATCTATACAAGAGCCACATCCTAAATGCAATGTCGGACGTATACCAACATATAGAAATGGTGAAGGAATTGTGGGAGGCACTTGAAGCAAAGTACAAAACCGAAGTGTCACGACCCAAATATGGCACGTGACAATACTTAAATCACGTGACATCTAAAAACATCGAAGCAATCCAAGTAAGCCGAAACCCGGAATCTAAACCTTTTTTGAAAATATGGGAGGTGAGTTTAAAATAGTCATCCGATGAAATAAAAAAATAACATTAAATTTTAACTGGGTGTATTGAAAAAAAACATTTATGACGTTTTGAAAACTTGACATCACCTCCTTTGCATTTTTATAAAAACTGGATATAACATAATAATAAAAATAGCATCCCAACGGAAGCTAGTCTCCACGTCCAATACGATGGAACAACCAATCAATTTAAATCAGAAATCGACTCCAAAGAGTGCGACATCACCACACATAAACTCTAAGTCTTGCTTCTAAGTCCATAATATATCACCTCTAAGTTGATGGAGTTTCCACTAGATACAAGAATATATAAATAATCAAGGGTGAGTATGATACAATAATAACCCACTTACCAATCAATTCCCGAAAAGGATGTGTGCCCAAGCCGCTGATAATCCAAGCGGTAAAACCTGCAAGAAACTGTGGCACAACGGGGATGAGTTGCCAACTCAGTGAATAAAAGTACATTTACAGGTAGAAATCGAAATGCATGACGGTACCTAGGTCATAAGTATAGTCCTATCATAATCTGTACCAATATACTATATGATCTGCATATGTGCAATACTATCATACAATCCCAAGTATAATATCTCAATGTTATATGAGTCAAAATCATGAATCTATAGTTCGTATTTGAATCCTCTTTTGTATATGAATGTCTGTACAAATATATGCAGGTACTGTCCCCCGGATCAGTCCTGGTAGAATCCAATAAATAATATCTAACTGTGTACCTCATGATAATGATCATATCAATATACATATAGATGTCCAGAATCGACATCGAAATCCGAAATCTCTCGTGTCCAGCATCGATACGTAAATGCAGATACCGTCGACACTATCTCAATAGATGATCGCCACCCGATATCCTGGCTACGATCAGTATCCCCTGGATATCTGCCGTGCCCAATCGAACCCTGATCAGTATCCCCTGGATATCTGCCGTGCTCATTCGAACCCCGGTCAGTATCCCTTGGATATCTGCCGTGCTCAATTCTATCTCCGGTATCGAGTATCCTCATTAGGTTCCCCGTCTATAACTGCGGCTTTCCTATCCCTCGGTCTCGAACCGGGTCCACCATGTATCCGACTGTATAACTCCCCCACTCAGTCCAGATAATAACAAGTCTGGAGCCGTATATCTCCCTCACTCGGGTCGGAATCAAAATCAGAAAACACAACTCATGGTGGACGTTTAACTCATCATATCAAAATATCAAGTAAGGAAAAAGAATACTTGCATAGATTATATTGATGATATATTATATATATACATATATAACAGTGTCCCATACCACCGATATATATCATTAGGAGTAAAATACTCAAAAAATCCAGAGAATCAAAATACTGCATTTATAGTACTAATAATCGTAATTTACAATAGGAATAAAGAAGACTACGTAATTATATCACATATACATAGATTTCAATTCTACCGTGATATGGTACTACTAATGATGTGTAGTGTAGCATATGCGTCTGTACTCGTGCAATATGGCAATCATTAGTATTTGTGCAAGTGTTCTACGGTGTAACAAACTATTTATTTTAATACATATATAACAGCACGGTTCTACAGTGACATGGCAGTACCAATGAGGTGTAGTGTAACATACATTCACATGCTTGTGCAGCATAGTACTCATTGGTATTTGTGCAGTGTTCTATCAGAGTGTGTAACGCAGAAACATATAATATAGATAATATAATGCAAACATGTAAAGTAATCTAAACGTACTTATTGTAATTACTTGTTATGAGCTATACCATTTTTCTTTAGAAATGATCGAAACGTTAAGTTTGAAATAAAGAAGCTGCCCTAGATTTAAAATAGATATCCATTTTAGAAACTGGCACGCATCCTAGTATTTTTATTTAAAAGACAATGAATCGTAGTTAAAAGAATATAGCTCACACAAGTATTACATCATAAAACAGAATATAACCTAACCCTATGAGTCAAAGGATAAATTGGCCGTTATTCGGCATACAAAGTTCATCATTTTCAATACGTATAAATCCTTGTATTATATCTCATCATATCACTGTATGTATCATCTCAAGTCTAGCGTGATCTCTCGTACAAATCCATTAAACCATATCCATATTGTATCACTGTATCTCATCTATAACTATGCATTAAACTGTATGAAATTGAAGGACATACTAGATGCGATACTATATAAATATCTTGAATCAATACTAAATTAACTAGATATCATAATACTATTTGTAAGGTTGCGGGGGTGCTATACGCCATCCATCCGACTTCTCCAATAGATGTAAATTTACTCACCAACTTAAAAACTCACTAAATCCACGCTGCTACATCGCCAACTCCGTCTTGGAATTCTCGAATCGTATCTATATTTGTATTTAAATCGCATTGATATAAATATCATATCGAAAACCAAAACAACAAGCTAAACGCCCGTAGGTTAAAACCTACAGCATACTTAATCCAAAAATGACAACAAAACTCGGTCGTTAACGTATAAACGTCAACGGTTCAGCTGCAACATCAAAATATGAAAACTCCGTATCGTAAATATCTGAAATTTGATAAAACCATTTCTAAAACGTTTCCCGATTTTACTGTATAAATATTTAGACAACCCAAACAATACAGAGACTTATCAAAACCAAAAATAGGTCACAGAAGAAAAACCAACACAAAAGGGTACAAGGGGGTCGGTGTCGCCGGATTTTTGGGGTGGGTCGCCGGATTTTGTATGGAGTTTGGGGCTCAGGTTTTAAGTAAGGGCTTCTAATTGGCTCATTATACTTTTGGTCTTGCTAGTTTTTCTAGTGATTATACCTATTAGTTCCAGATTCACTTTCTATAGTTAAATTATCACAAAAATCCTAGTTTAAGATACTGCACCACTAAATATGCTACGTATCGTATATAGAATTTTACCCCAACCTAACATTAGCTTACAGATTTAACCTACTGAACATTTGTCTTATATAAACAATACCAAATATACCCAAAACACCTACAGAAAGATACCCTAAAAAGTACAACACCCAACTCTCCCAAAAAACCTGCGAGCTCGGATTTTGCTTTGATGTCGCCGGCCAAAATCCGAGGGGATGGGTCCGTCTTCCTATGGGTTATTCTAGGTCTAGTCTATAAGATTATGGCACTGTTTGGGTTTTCTAATTTACATTTAAACTATAGCAGATTCAATATCTGTAGGCTAATGATCATAAATACACAGTTTTTATAACACTGTACAGAAAACAGATTTAAACATTTTCTAAACTTCTAAGGATGAAAGGAATTATATTTATGGAGATTGTGTATAAGAAAATCCTGCTCAAGACATGCTTATGGAAGCATCTAGAGTTGTAATGGCTTCTAGGATGATGGTGTGCATAATTTGATGAAGAAACTCCTTGCACTCACTCTTTTGGTATGAACACTTAGAATTTTTATTGGTTTGGAGTTGAAGAGGGTATGGTTTCAGTTGGAATTGCTACTGAATTCTTTAAGTGTTATGTGTAAATGAAGTGAGGAGGTTTGTAGAGAAAGTATGGGGTGTGGATGGAGAGGTGGAGGTGTCAAGTGAGAAGGTGGAGGTGTACAAATGAAGAAGGAGGAGGTGGAGAGATGTGAGCAAGGATGAGGGTGTGTTGAGGATGAGGGTTTAAACTTAGGTTATCATAAACTCTACCATTATAAAATTTCAAAATGAAAGAAAAACCTTTCATGACATAATTTAGTTGATAAGAATAGAAGATATATAATAGTTAATCTATTACTTAAAGGTCATTAGCTTAATGAAAAATCCAATATCATGTTAAAATAATTAAATATATCATTTTTAAATGATACCACATTTTTATTTACATTTATCAAAATAATTACATTTTTCGGATATGATTCCGATACTCAATTTCATAAGCGATATCATTTTCGTAAACTTATCAATTTTATTATTTTTTTTAAATAAAAAAATTTAAAATTAAATACTCTTAATTTTCCAAAATGTTACACGAAGATTCGGGAGAGGAGCTTTCTGGTAAACAAGTATCTAGATTTTAAATTTATCGATAATAAACCCACCCTTGATCAAGTTTACGAATTACATAACTATCTTATCAAGATTTTTCAACTTGGTATCAAACTTGATACATCCATATTCATGCAATTATTCATAAATACCCAACTCTTGGAAAGATTACTGAAGGACTCTTAAGCATGATACTAAAGAGTTCTCTTTTGAGTCGATATGTCACCAATTTTGAGTATAAAAGGAACTACATCTTCGTGACAAGAAAGATGAACCAAAGGAAATTCCAAGGCTCATGTGGTGGAAAGTAATTATCAAAAGAATGAGTTTAAGGCTTGAAAGACTATAAACTTTAAGAAGAAAGGCCAAAGGAATGATTTAAAATGTTTCCATTGTAAAAAGACCGGTCACTTCAAAAAAGATTGTCGACTCCTCAAAAAGGAGAAGAAATCGGAAGCAAATGTAGTCGATGATGGATTCATTGCCTAAATTTGTAATCTATAAGTGGAATATTTATGAGAAAATATTGCGCATGTAATATGATCAAGTTTTTTTTTAATAAATAAAGATGTCATTTCTATTTATATGTTGATTTCTATTCCTTTTTTGCATGATAGATAGAATATGTATATTCTCTCGTATTAATGCATGATTAATTTAGAAGTTAATCCCGCATGTGCCAATCAATTTTTGATATATATAGAACTTGAGTTCAAACTAATTTACTAGAAAATCATTTAAAAATTGAATTTGTGAAAACTATTTTCGGTGAGGATATTATTTTATTTGTATAATATATAACTTTTGTTTTCCAAGGTTTTTTAGTATACATATGTTATATTTTCCCTCTCCCTAAGTTAACGGGTTATAGTTTCACACATATCCAAATCATGATGTTTGAAATATATGCTTAGTTGAATAATATAAATGGGTTGATTAAAGTCTCTTGATGGAGCTTTTGAGTTTTAATCATTGGTAGTTGTGGGAATTATAGGCCCAAGGCCCACATAGGAATGCAAGCCCCTGAAGGAGTCGATAAGTTTAGTATTCGACGGAACTAATGTTTAATGTTTTATTAACTTTTCTTGAATTCATATGGATGCAATGTGATCAGTCGAAAATACTGCATTTTTAACATGGCAATTTCCTTACCATTTGAACTCATATAAAAGTGTTCGGTATTCATAATTGCACATATTACCAAATCATCTCTGAAATACCAGATTACATGTGTTGGACTTTTAAACCGGCACTTTTACGGAAATTGGGTGTTTATCATGGCATTGCATCATCCTTGTATTGCGCAACTCTTGTCTTGGGGTCTAATGCAGGAAATTCCAGAAGCAAAGCCCAAAATTGGGAAAAGAGCTGATAAAAGATACGCCAACTCAAAGATGTATGATCTGGTTGTGATACAAAAGGCCAAACAAAATTCAACATATCAGAAACAGGCCCTAAACTCAGCCCAAGAATGTACCAGAAAATTCAAGTTCCAAAGCCCTAAAAGGACCGCGGATCCGCGGCCCAAACCCCCTTGGCGCCGCGGATCCGCGGCCTTATAATGTGATCATTGGCTTAAATTTTGTCACGTGCTCTCCTCTAACGGCCAAAGCTTCCAGAAGACCCCAGAAGCTCCACGTGGCGCATCTAGAAGGCTCGGCTTAACAAACTATTTCTAGAAGGCTCTCTTAACAAACTTTTGGAGGGAAAATTCAAATTCAAATCCTAGATCTAGGGTTTTGAAGTTCTATAAAAAGGAGCCTAGATCTAGGGTTGAGGTTGTTCAAGAATCATCCACCATCTTCTACCCACAAGTTGAGTGACACAACTTGTGCCTCAAACCCTAACCCTAATTCCAATTCAAAATCAAGATCAAGATCTCGAGTGCAATTCAAGAAAGAGAGCCTTCAACCTTTAGATGCGACGCCGGATTTCAACGGAGCAAGAGATCCAAGCCGATCCGCGACTCAAGGAGCCGAGCGAAGCCGAAATCGATGATCTAGTTCCATCCTTTTGTAAATTCAAGAGAGTTGTAACGAAATTTGTCGATAAATAAAGGTGAATTTTCTATATTCTTGCTTATCTTTTAATTCAAGTATTATGATTAGATCTCAATTTGTGATTGTGTTTGTGATCATGATGTTTGAGTAAAACTCCGCTTGTGTAGGAGTTGAGACGATCGATAGATGATGATGATTTAGACACTTTTACAATTCTTAAATCCTATAATGTTTGTAAATTCTAGTGAATCAAATGATTAATGACCTAGTTTCGAGATGATGCTTTCTTGATCGTGTTCACTCGAAGCTAGGGAACAACTATTGATCATTTGATTAACTAGAAGCTAGAATTTGAATGAGATCTATCGAAAGGACAAAGGATGAGTTGCGGAATCCCTAATTTCCTCGCAAGATCCTTAACCCTCGATGAATTTGCATCGATCTAGTATCGATTCGTTAATGGATAAGAATGAGTAATCATTAGATCTCATCACATCTATAGATCCGATCTACTCCTACGAGCCATACTTCTAATCTTGATTGTTGGTTGGAAATTATCACACATCTCACTTCTTGATTTTAATGCTTTCTTTTAGATCTAGTTTTTTTTCTAATTTTTGATCTTCAATTACAAATCATGAATTGTTTTCTTTTCTTTTCCTTAAATTTTCAACCCATCTAATTCGGAAATTGAACGAATCTTACTTCCCTGTGGACGATCCGCACTTACTAACGCGCTACATCCGACACCGTTATTGATTGCGGTCAAAATATTTTTGGTTGTGATTTCTACACATAATTTTCTAAAACATACACAATCCGAAATCAAACATTCAATCAAATGGCGCCGTTGCCAGGGATCGTGTGCTATTTGTTCATTTTTTGAAATTTGAGTTGAAAAGTTTATTCCATTAATATTTTTTTAGATCAAAACTCGCGCAAAACACTAAACGAGTTATTGTGGTTAATTGCAAGGAAATCTGGAGCTTGCTGTGCAATTGAAAAAATATTTGGAGATTTCCAGAGAGCTAGGGAAGTGATCAGGAGTGCTCTGGAAAAATTTAGTGCAGAGATCCCACTGTAGCACCGCGTTTCCGCGGCATAAGGGCCTCATTGCGGCGGTTCCGCGGCATCTTCAGGGCTTTGCTGCATAAAAATTTCTCAGGTGCTTTCTAACTTTCTTATCTCCTTCCTCATCTGCTCCAATTAAAAATTTGTTGCAGGCTTCTTTGCAAAAATCGCAGCGCCGCAAAAAGCAAAATAAATTGTGCTTGTTTTTTATTTTGTGGTTGTTTGCATAATTAATACGGACATTAAGGGGCACGGCCAAATCCAGATTAGGTGGGGAGTTCATTACCCTTCCTAAGCCCCAAAAATCACAAACTTGCATCCGCATTACCCTCATTAACTAAAAAATATCTAGAGATAACTCTAAGGACCGTCGCGCTCACTTAGGACAGAAGAAGGCCGTGGGTAATTCATTGTTTATCCGCGTTTCTTTTTGTGGTGTCTAAGGCAAGTGTGTCGAAGGCTAGTGGTTACTTAATTAGGCCCACTACTTACGTAGTGGAGAACCTCCCACTTACCTGGCCACAGGAGAGACAAAAAGGCAGTGGAGGATTTTATCCTGCGACTTGTCTTTTGGAAGTTAGGAGCGGTCTAGAGCTTTGATCTAGGTGACCATAGATTTTAGGGTTGCTTGTTGCATTTGTTGTGATTGCATCATATTTTCAAAATCCGTATCATTTTTCAAAACAAACACCGCATTCATTCATTCCCCTAATTATAAATCACGCTGCCACTTGTACTAACCCCTTTTAGTGCAAGATAGGCTGGACACGGGATTCTAGTGCCCGACTTGTCCGCGTCCTCTCGATCGACTCCGAAGTCGGTATTTCTCCATTTACCTATCTTTTACCCACCACCACACCCATATTGATGGATCCGTCTCTATCGAATCTCTTTACCGCTGCTCTGCCGCCGTCCGTTGGTGCGCAGAATCCTCCCCGCATCTCTCTCCAAGAGAGGTGCTACCCTTTGCCAGGTCCTCTCTCGACCTGCTTATCCATTCCACCAGCCAACGGGGATAACTTTGAGATTAAACCCCAGTACATCAACCTTCTACCCAAATTCCACGGTCTTGAGACTGAAGACGCATACGTTTTTATCACCAAATTTGAAAACGTATGCGCAATGATGGGTACATCACAACTTTCTGTGGATGCCATGCATCTACGACTTCTTCCATTTACCTTGTGCGATATAGCCGAGAAGTGGCTGTATAACACCACCGCACATTCCATCACGAATTGGGAAGAATTCGTTGCGGCATTCCTTAAGAAATTCTACCCTATGCAAAAGACAGCTCGAATCCGTAGCGAACTATATCAATTCACCCAGCTTCCGGCTGAACCATTCTCGAAATGCTTTGAACGATTCAAGGATCTTTTGGTTCAATGCCCACATCACGGCATCCCGAGATGGGATCTTTGCCGAATCATATATGAGGGCATTAACCCTACCACTAAACAAAACCTTGAAAACATGTATCAAGGCACCTAAACCAAGGATGATGGGGAAGCATGGAAATTTTTAGAAGAGTTCGCTGAAAAGTCCTTACAGTGGGAGACTGGAACCCAGTCATCGAGTAGGGGTGGCGTACACCAAATAGACGTGTCCATAGGTGTTCGAGCTGAGATGGCAGCAATGCAAAAGAAGCTCGAAACTATGGAACAAAAATTCTTAGCAGCCTCCCTAAACCCAATGTCGCTCCCCAAAACTGTATGTGGGTGCTGTTCTGATCCGTCTCACTTAACGGAAGAATGTCCATTAAACTCTCCGTTTCAAGGTCACGAGCATACCAATGCCGCATTTCAAAGACCTAGAAACAATCCATATTCTTCCACGTACAATCAGGGTTGGAGGAATCACCCGAATTTTGCTTGGAATCAATCCCAAAACACGGTTCCAAACCCGAATCAATTCCAATGGGGCCTTCCTCCACAACAACAACCACTTCAACTCACCCAGCACCCCTACCAGTCACAAAATTTCCAAAACCAGGTCAACCCTCATGCACCGTCTAATCCTATGCAGTCGACCTGTTCTGACGAGTTCTCTCAATTCGCTCAAACCATGAAATCACTCTTGTCAAATTTCATGAAAGTGTCGGCTGAGGTTAGGTCTTCTGTCGGTGAGATAAAGAAAAACTCAGCGTCCCAAGCTGAGAGTATCAGAACGATGGAAGCTGAAATTGCACGACTTAAGGCCGAAATGAGTGCGAGGGAAAAAGGGAAACTTCTGTCTCAACCCCTACCGAATCCTGGGCATTACAATGTAAATGCCGCCACAACGTTGAGATCAGGAAGAGTGCTGAATAACCATGTTGGGGAAGAAGTTGATGATATTGAAAATCCTATCAACACCCCAGCTGAGACCTTTCCTCACACACACACTTCTACGTCTGATTCTTGTTCTTCTACCCCACCGCCTTCTCGCGAGCCTATTCTCCATTTCCCTCTAGGCTCGACACCTCAGCCCACCTTTTCTAGTTCTCCACAGACGATCCCCACTCTTCTTTCGGGATCACGTCTTCCTTCTCCTATGATGGACCCGACACTTATTGCTAAAGCTCCTTACCCGAATCGGTTAAGGGCTAACAAATCGAGTCCACATATGGAGAAAATTATAGAAATGTTCAAACAGGTTAATATCAACATCTCTCTTCTAGATGCGATTCAACAAGTTCCCGCTTATGCGAAAATTCTTAAGGACTTGTGCACTAGGAAGAGGAAGACTCAAGTGCCGAAGAAGGTCTTCATGTCTAATAACATTAGCACTGCTTTTATCCATCAGCCACCAAAGAAACGTAAGGACCCAGGATGTCCTACGATATCGATTTCTATTGGGGGTAAAAACATCAACCGTGCTCTTTTAGACCTTGGCGCAAGTGTTAACCTACTTCCATATTCTGTCTATGAGCAGCTAGGGATTGGAGAGTTGAAACTGTAAGTCCACGTTGCGACCCCCGGTTCTTACGGGGAGGCGGAAACGGTATAAAATCAAAATTTTAACGCAAGAGGCAACATGGACTAAGCTAGGTCGGGATCTTTACCTAAACTAAAACTAGCATACTAAGCTAAAGATATTTAGCTACTCGGATGAAGATGGTTATACCTAAACTTGAACTCCTTCTCTTCAAGCTCCGATGGTGGTTCGATGGCTCCTTCTCGTTGTCTCCGTACGCCGAAGATAGATCCACTTGAAAGCTCCAACCTTTAGCTCCTTCTTCGTTCTTTGAAGAAACTAGTTCACTTGGTTTGCTAAACCTAGTGAACTAGAATGAGTAGAGATGATTTAGAATGGGATTTTATCTATGGTTCTTGATTCTCAACTCATGAGACAAGAGAACCATAGATCAAGAGAGGGAGCAAGAGGTTGAGGGTGAGAGCAAGAGGAGAGCTCAAGAACAAGAGAGAGAGTGAGCAAGAAAGAATGAGCAACTCTTTTGTCTTTCACCTTCTCATAATCCAAAGTGATCATAACTCATCATATCAAAAAAAAGTCTTATGTGATGGTTTGAAGCAACCATAAGCTTATCATGTCATGCACTCATTTTACTCAAATGAGCAAGCAAGAAAAAGTCTTTGGCATGAAATGATAACCATGGTTATCATGATGGTCAACTAGTCAAGCCTAGTCAACCGGTCAACAAGTCAACAAAAGTCAACAAGTCAACAAAGTCAACAAGTCAACAAAAGTCAACAAGTCAACAACCATATCACCATAATACTTAATTAATATAATAGTTAATCACATATCATATTCTCATCAGGGTTGAGCATAAAGTCAAAAAGTCAACGGTCAACTGTCAACAACCCTAATGAGAATCCGCTGCCTCTGCCTCCCTGTCAACTGTGCATACACACCCGCATCCGCGTTCCGAGGAACACGAATGCAAACTGGATAAATCCAATCCCATAAGGTACACTAGGATCTGGCTTAAACCAAAGCCCGCTAGTGTAAACTGTCCGGACACTGTACGTGCACAAGTGCACGGATGTGACCGAACCCTGTCGCAAAACCATGCGACCTGTCGCAATACCATGCGACCTCTACTCTTTTTCCTAAAGGCGAAAAGCTTTCTGTGTGGGACTCTAAAGACTCGACACTACGCTGGCAGTGGGTTTAACCACAGACCGCAAGCGGCACTAGCTGTGCGTAACGGTCCCCAGGTAATGCCGACAAGAAGACCGACGAGGCGAAACCCATCTGAACTCCTACTGAGCCTGAGTGTGACATTCTCCGTACAGTCCGGTCTGTTCGTCTGATACATCGCATGGCGGGCCTAGGGGGCGGTAAACGTCAGTCCCCCAATAGCGGTACAAGTCGTGCCGGAGTGAAGCCCAATACACCCTGAGATAACACTGGAAACCTACCAGTATATCTCGTTTGCCCTGGCCAGGGACTACTCGTGTAATGGCTCTCCTAGACACAGCGCGATGTCAACCCCCAATACCGGGAGAGACGAATCCTGTCTAACCGTCACTGCCTCCAAGTGCTTCGGGACTGCACCCAACCACCACCTGTTTGCACGACTCCTTTGAGCCGTGGTAGGGTAGTGATCAAAGTACAGTGGGAACACACCCGAGGCGAAGTGACAGTGTCAAGTCAGCGGACTAAGCTGTACTCATGTCACCTGGGAACTGATAACTGACGATAGGTATAATACCAACTAGTCAGTTCCCGACGAGTCCTGTCCAGTGTACCCGTAACCTAACGAGCACCCGCATACTATCTCAAGTACGACGTACTGACGGCTGTGGGACAGACCGTCTCCCACACTGGGATGAGAAGCGCATGCGCTGGTCTACTCCGGAGTATCGATGCCCTGTCTCGATAGTCCTGCGACCAGGGACCTGAATAAGGATGTGCTTATAGATTACCCAGCCCCCACTAGTGTGACTGCCATCACAACGCTGGTAATCAAGCAAAGATCCTAAGGGCTCCACTAATACGTATAAGTGATATACTGAAATAAACACAAGTACACATTGAAGTAGAAACAAACCAAGTAGCATACTACTATTTTGAGCAAGATTGTATATACAAGGTAAATATCCCAAGCATCCATTAAGTAATATACAAACTAGTATGATACAGTAATGGCCTCTAGGGCATATACACTAACAATCTCCCACTTGCACTAAGGCCATGTACTGGCGTATCGAAGACCTATCATCTCGATCAGCCGCTCGAACTGAGTCTGGGGCAGGGCCTTGGTGAATGGATCAGCAGTGTTATCTTCTGAAGCGACTCTCCGAACCTCGATCTCCTGGCGATCTACGATCTCCCTGATCAGGTGATACCGCCTCAAGATGTGCCTGGATCTCTGATGGGACCTGGGTTCCTTCGCTAAAGCTATAGCCCCGTTGTTGTCGCAATACAGAGGTATTGGATCAACAATGGACGGAACCACCTGAAGTTCTTTCAAGAACTTTCTCATCCAGACAGCTTCTTTTGCGGCATCAGATGCAGCGATGTATTCCGCTTCCATCGTCGAGTCTGCAACGGTTTCTTGTTTGGAACTCTTCCAACACACCGCCCCTCCATTGAGGGTAAAGACAAAACCCGACATGGACTTGGAATCATCCTTGTCACTCTGGAAGCTGGAGTCAGCAAAGGCCTCGATCTGGAGGTCCTTTCCGCCATACACCAAGAACATCTCCTTAGTCCTTCTCAGGTACTTGAGAATGTTCTTTACCGCTATCCAGTGTTTCTCCCCAGGGTTAGACTGATACCGGCTTACCACACTCAGTGCATAAGCTACATCCGGTCTGGTACACAACATCGCATACATTATAGAGCCTACCGCAGAAGCGTAGGGTATAATAGACATGCGATCCCTCTCCAAATCAGTCTTGGGAGACATCTCTTTAGAGAGGGTGATCCCGTGACAAGCCGGTAGGTTACCGCGCTTGGAATCTTCCATACTGAATCTCTTCAGTATGGTGTCGATGTACCTGGACTGTGAAAGTCCTAATATCCTCTTGGATCTGTCACGGTAGATCCGGATACCCAGAATGTATGAGGCATCACCCAGGTCTTTCATGGAGAACCTGTGTGACAAGAACCCCTTGACAGATTGTAGCATAGGAATGTCATTTCCTATTAAGAGAATGTCATCCACGTATAAAACGAGGAATACTACAGTTCTCGCTACAAATCTACTATAGATGCATGGTTCATCTGGATTTTTGATAAAGCCAAATTCTTTGACCGTCTCATCAAAGCAGATGTTCCAACTCCGCGATGCCTGCTTTAGTCCATAGATGGACTTAAGCAACTTGCACACCTTTCCGCTGCTCCCACTCTGAATGAAACCCTCTGGCTGGTCCATATAGACACACTCCTCTAAATTTCCATTTAGAAAAGCTGTCTTTACGTCCATTTGCCAGATCTCATAGTCGTGGAAGGCAGCAATGGCAAGAAGGATCCGAATGGATTTCAGCATGGCTGCTGGAGAAAAGGTTTCGTCATAGTCCAAGCCAGGTCTTTGACGGAAACCCTTTGCTACCAGCCTAGCTTTATAGGTCTCAACCTGTCCATCTACACCAATCTTCCTTTTGAAGATCCACTTGCATCCTACGGGTTTTACCCCGTCTGGAGCAATGTCCAACGTCCATACCTTGTTGGTGTACATGGACTCCATTTCGGTCCGCATTGCATCCAGCCATTTCACTGAGTCAACGCTCTGAACGGCCTGCTGGAAGCTAGTAGGCTCATCATAATCTATGATGCAATCCTCTCTATCCCCGTCTATGAGAAAACCGTAGTATCTCTCGGGCGGATGAGACTGCCTATTACTCCTGCGGAGCGGCGTAGGAATGTCCTGTTCTGTTGAACCCTCTGGTTCCACTAACTTTTCAGTAATAGTCTGTTGTTCTGGAATTTCTTCCAGTTCTACTGCGCTCCCACTAATCTCCTTTTCCAAGAACTGGTGTTCTAGAAAGTGGGCATTACGAGAAACAAGGACTTTTTGTTCCTCTGCGTAGTAGAAAAGATACCCCCTGGTGTTCTTTGGGTATCCCACAAACTTGCACAGTACTGAGCGTGCCTCGAGTTTGTCCGCATGCTGCTTTTTAACAAAAGCTGGATATCCCCAGATCTTCAGATATTGAAGATAGGGTTTCTTCCCACTCCACATTTCATATGGGGTGGTAGGCACAGTCTTAGTCGGAACTCGGTTCAAAAGGTATGCAGCTGATTCTAGCGCATACCCCCAGAATGATCGCGGTAACTCAGCGTTACTCATCATGGACCGCACCATATCCAATAGGGTGCGGTTCCGTCTCTCCGATACACCGTTATGTTGCGGGGTGTATGGAGGAGTAAGCTGAGAGAGAATTCCGTTCTCTTTTAAATAGTCCAGGAACTCGGCACTTAAGTATTCTCCACCTCGATCCGATCTTAGAATCTTAATACTTTTGCCGGTCTGTTTCTCTACTTCATTCTTATACTCCTGGAATTTTCCAAAGGCCTCGAACTTATGTTTCATCAAGAAGACATAACCGTACCTTGAGAAGTCATCCGTAAAAGTAATGAAGTAAGAATGTCCGCTTCGGGCATGTGTAGACATTGGACCGCACACGTCACTGTGTACGAGTCCCAAGAGCTCGCTCGCTCTTACTCCTTGTCCAGTAAACGGAGTCTTTGTCATCTTTCCTTTGAGACAAGATTGACAAGTGGCATACGATTGATATTCGAACGCATTCAAATATCCTTCTGTATGTAACTTAGTCAACCTTCTCTCATTGATGTGACCCAATCTACAATGCCATAAGAAAGTCTGATTTATTTCTGGAGACTTTCTTTTGTGTGTATTCTGGACGTTGAAAATCTGTGGTTGGTTTAACACGTATATACCATTACTCAATGTACCTGACCCAATCAAAACTTGATTAAGGTGAATGTTTACAACATTACTTACAAACGCAAATTCATAACCTTCTTTAGAAACTAAAGATACAGAAATGATATTACAAGTTGCGTTGGGTACAAAAAAGCAATTACGCAAAACCAAAACATGTCCATCTGACATTCCCAGGTGATAGTCCCCCACGGCTTTAGCATCCATGCTAGCTCCGTTCGCAACTTTGAGGGTCATGTCACCTGCTTTCAAAACCCTACGGTTTCTCAACGCCTGCAAAGAATTACAGATATGAGATCCTGAACCGGTATCCAATACCCAGGAAGTAGAGTTTATTGAAAGACAATTTTCAATAACATACACACCTGAAGCTGAAGCTGCAACCTGCTTCAATTCCTGTGTTCTGGCCTTCCAGGCCCTGCAATCATTCTTCCAGTGTCCTTTCTTATGACAATAGAAGCATTCTTCCTTATCCACAAGCTTCCCCGCTATCTTTGTTGCTTTTGCTTTTCCCTTCGTATCCACTTTACTAACACCGCCCCTTGGTTTGGCGGGGGCCTTCTTCTTCTTTCCCTTGGCTTTCGCCTTGGACCTAGAAGAAGATGATCCTCCTACAAACAAAGTGGATGTTTCCCTACCTTTCTGTAGGGTGCCCTCTGCGCTCCTCAGCATGTTGAGGAGTTCTGAAAGTTCAACCTCTTTTTCTTGTAGGTTGAAGTTCAGTGTAAACTGGGCGTAAGTGGAAGGAAGGGACTGGAGAACTATATCCGTATATAGCTCACTCTCCAATGTGATCCCTAGGTCAGCGAGCTCCTCAATGTAGCCGATCATCTTTAACACATGCTCGGCTACTGATGATCCGACGGCCATTCTTGTCGAAAATAACTTTTTCGACGCTTCGTATCTTGCGATACGTGATTGCTCTCCATACAGTTCTTTTGTATGGAGCAATATGGACTCCATGTCCATATTCTCATGCCTCCTCTGATGTTCGTTGTCCATCGAGGCAAGCAGGAGGCACTTGGCCTTCGCGCTATCAATCTCCCAAGTCTTGCGGATTTCCTTATCCGCGACACTGGAAGTTGGACCAGGGACAGGGGGAGCTTTGGTGGTAAGAAGATACCCCAGCTTGTCATAAGTGATTGCTATCGTGACATTCCTGAGCCAATCTTTGTAGTTTGGCCCTGTCAGTTTGTTTTTATCTAGGAGTAACTTAAGTCCAGTCATGTTGATTGGTCGCTGCAATTAGGAGAGAGAAGAAGAAACACTCAGCATGATGCTCTTGCAAGTTTAGAGTGGTTTTTAGTTTGTCTAAACAGGATGGCTCCCACTGTTTCTCGAATCCCTCCTCAAACCATAAAGGAAGAATTAGTCAGGATCAATCCCACCGTACAATACTTGCTTAACCGTTCAGCCAGGCCGGTGTCGGTACTTCGAGGGAGGTTTTCCAACGCTTTCGCGAAGTTCCTTAATTAAAGAACCTCTTTTCCCTGGGGGCGTAGCCCCGCTAACACCTTTCTAGGCACCTACTAGGTTTATAGCATTGATCGTTAAGTGAGAAATTTCCCGAGGAGTAGCATATACTCACAGTAGGATCGGGATCCAAATATCATCGCGTGACGAAACTGAAGGAATCCTACCAGAATCATCACACTCCAAATGGTATGCAAATCTAGCAAGTTTCAGTACTTATGAAACTCCCGATGTGGATTTTTGCCCCATGCTCTTATGACCTTGGCGTGAGGTCAAAATGTCATAAGTCACATGTCAAGTTCGTCCCATCATTATCCAGGTTAATTTGAACCCACCCGTACATACCCTTGACGTAGGCCAAAATGGCAGTACGACTGTCTCAAACCAACGCATTCTATCTATGCAACAGATAAATATCCGGCAGCTACCAATCACTATGCCTTGGCGTGAGGTCAAAATACATAGCTTGAATACTACCTGAATATTTAACTGAAATGATGGAGGGCTACGGATGGTTTTGGCAAAACCGTGAACGTAGTGAACTTGATTTGGTCGATGGAACGAGATAGCTTTTAAATGGAGTGGCTCAAACTCCGTATTTTAAAAGTTTGTTTTGAAAAGAACCGAGTGGTTTTTCGAAAGTGTTCCAACGACTTTAGCTTGGTTTATTATCTTGCATTAGTTCTTTTAATGCGTGATATTCTTGCATTAGTTCTTTTAATGCGTCCCATCATTTAATCCTACCATTGCAGAAAACAACCAAAATATGACGTACGCTTATGCCATTCGCATTCGCCACGGGGCCCCGTCATTACCCGTTAGGTTACTTAACTAACGACAGAGCGGGGGCTGGGCTAGCGCGTCTGAAAAACATAAGCAACGCCTAAATAATATCATATATAGATATACTGCAATGATAAACATTTCAGATCACAGATAAATACATTGGATATACTAGGAATCTGTAATTTGTACGAGCCTGTAACAAAAACAGATTACACGGTCGCGGTGAATAGCCAAAATCCCACCCAAGACCCCTACGGGTGCGGCAAACTACCCGCCAAGTACCCGAAGCGTAGCAACCTCCCTCATCTCCATGAGTAGGCCACTCGACACTTCGGCATACCCGGTAGTTTGTGCACCCCTCCATGGGTCTATCCTAGGAGCAAAAACAGTAAAAAGAAATTATACAATGACGGCTACAACCCCGACCCGGTTGTGCGGCCATACAAATAATTATTACATCAATTTACAAATTTACATGAATTGCAAGAAAAGAAAACTCTCGTCTCACAACCCCCGGCTATTCACCCGCGACAATCCAACATATTTATTTACACATTCCAGCACATTACAGATCATGTATAACCCCGACCAATCGACTTATAGCGATTAGCCGACGTTCAATACATGCAAGCATTACAGATATAACCATCATAGTCAAAGTGCAGTGAAGTTCGGAAAAAATACGGAATTATAGGACCCCAAAAGGAAATTTCTTTTCTGGAAAATCTGGGCACATATAATATATTTCAAAAATCCCAAAACCAACACAGACACACACTGCACGAAAAACGATGCACAGAAGACGACAAAGCGCGGCGCTTCCGCGGCGGATCCCTTGCTCGCGCGGCGGAAGGGCGGCGGTTTGGACGAATTACTGTATCGTTTTTCTTGGGTGTTCACACAAAACCCTGAGCCGAATTTACAAGTATAAAGTTTTTCATTTTGAGCCAAAAAAATTTCAACAGAAACTCAGTTTTTGTAAAAGTTTGGTTTTTGGATTTTTCCGGTTCCGAACTTCGTTACACTTCACTACCAAGCTAGTTTAAGTTTAGTTAGGCTCTGATACCACTGTAAGTCCACGTTGCGACCCCCGGTTCTTACGGGGAGGCGGAAACGGTATAAAATCAAAATTTTAACGCAAGAGGCAACATGGACTAAGCTAGGTCGGGATCTTTACCTAAACTAAAACTAGCATACTAAGCTAAAGATATTTAGCTACTCGGATGAAGATGGTTATACCTAAACTTGAACTCCTTCTCTTCAAGCTCCGATGGTGGTTCGATGGCTCCTTCTCGTTGTCTCCGTACGCCGAAGATAGATCCACTTGAAAGCTCCAACCTTTAGCTCCTTCTTCGTTCTTTGAAGAAACTAGTTCACTTGGTTTGCTAAACCTAGTGAACTAGAATGAGTAGAGATGATTTAGAATGGGATTTTATCTATGGTTCTTGATTCTCAACTCATGAGACAAGAGAACCATAGATCAAGAGAGGGAGCAAGAGGTTGAGGGTGAGAGCAAGAGGAGAGCTCAAGAACAAGAGAGTGAGTGAGCAAGAAAGAATGAGCAACTCTTTTGTCTTTCACCCTCTCATAATCCAAAGTGATCATAACTCATCATATCAAAAAAAGTCTTATGTGATGGTTTGAAGCAACCATAAGCTTATCATGTCATGCACTCATTTTACTCAAATGAGCAAGCAAGAAAAAGTCTTTGGCATGAAATGATAACCATGGTTATCATGATGGTCAACTAGTCAAGCCTAGTCAACCGGTCAACAAGTCAACAAAAGTCAACAAGTCAACAAAGTCAACAAGTCAACAAAAGTCAACAAGTCAACAACCATATCACCATAATACTTAATTAATATAATAGTTAATCATATATCATATTCTCATCAGGGTTGAGCATAAAGTCAAAAAGTCAACGGTCAACTGTCAACAACCCTAATGAGAATCCGCTGCCTCTGCCTCCCTGTCAACTGTGCATACACACCCGCATCCGCGTTCCGAGGAACACGAATGCAAACTGGATAAATCCAATCCCATAAGGTACACTAGGATCTGGCTTAAACCAAAGCCCGCTAGTGTAAACTGTCCGGACACTGTACGTGCACAAGTGCACGGATGTGACCGAACCCTGTCGCAAAACCATGCGACCTGTCGCAATACCATGCGACCTCTACTCTTTTTCCTAAAGGCGAAAAGCTTTCTGTGTGGGACTCTAAAGACTCGACACTACGCTGGCAGTGGGTTTAACCACAGACCGCAAGCGGCACTAGCTGTGCGTAACGGTCCCCAGGTAATGCCGACAAGAAGACCGACGAGGCGAAACCCATCTGAACTCCTACTGAGCCTGAGTGTGACATTCTCCGTACAGTCCGGTCTGTTCGTCTGATACATCGCATGGCGGGCCTAGGGGGCGGTAAACGTCAGTCCCCCAATAGCGGTACAAGTCGTGCCGGAGTGAAGCCCAATACACCCTGAGATAACACTGGAAACCTACCAGTATATCTCGTTTGCCCTGGCCAGGGACTACTCGTGTAATGGCTCTCCTAGACACAGCGCGATGTCAACCCCCAATACCGGGAGAGACGAATCCTGTCTAACCGTCACTGCCTCCAAGTGCTTCGGGACTGCACCCAACCACCACCTGTTTGCACGACTCCTTTGAGCCGTGGTAGGGTAGTGATCAAAGTACAGTGGGAACACACCCGAGGCGAAGTGACAGTGTCAAGTCAGCGGACTAAGCTGTACTCATGTCACCTGGGAACTGATAACTGACGATAGGTATAATACTAACTAGTCAGTTCCCGACGAGTCCTGTCCAGTGTACCCGTAACCTAACGAGCACCCGCATACTATCTCAAGTACGACGTACTGACGGCTGTGGGACAGACCGTCTCCCACACTGGGATGAGAAGCGCATGCGCTGGTCTACTCCGGAGTATCGATGCCCTGTCTCGATAGTCCTGCGACCAGGGACCTGAATAAGGATGTGCTTATAGATTACCCAGCCCCCACTAGTGTGACTGCCATCACAACGCTGGTAATCAAGCAAAGATCCTAAGGGCTCCACTAATGCGTATAAGTGATATACTGAAATAAACACAAGTACACATTGAAGTAGAAACAAACCAAGTAGCATACTACTATTTTGAGCAAGATTGTATATACAAGGTGAATATCCCAAGCATCCATTAAGTAATATACAAACTAGTATGATACAGTAATGGCCTCTAGGGCATATACACTAACAGAAACCTGCTCACTGCATTCTCCAAATGGCAGACCGTTCAATCACCAAACCTCGAGGTGAACTAGAGGATGTGTTGATAAAGGTCGGGGAATTTATATTCCCTGTAGACTTCATTGTTCTCGATACACAACCTGTAGCGAACCTCCGGAGCCAAATTCCGGTGATTTTGGGTCGATCTTTCCTTGCCACTTCCAATGCTGTCATTAACTGTAGAAATGGTTCGATGAACTTATCATTTGAAAATATGACCATTGAACTAAATATCGACAAAATTGGAAGTCAGCCATCAGAACCCTCTGCTCATATCCTTGATGTGCGCTCTGTCCACGAGATTGCTCCCGAAAGTTGCGAAGTTGAGGAATTTTGCTTTACAGATCTCGACGACACTACCACATCACTGTTTGACCTGGCACATGATCTTAGTGAGGACACCATTTTCACGCTTGAGTCTGCCACTCCTGACTCATCACCATCCGAGTCTGTATCTTTTACAGGCTATGAGCTTCTTTGTGACTCCGAAAATCATTCGATGATCCCACCTTCTATTATTTCTCCGCCAGCATTAGATCTCAAAATTTTACCTTCTCATCTTAAATATGCATATTTAGGTGAGAATGAATCTTTATCGGTTATCATTTCCGCTTCTCTAGCATCAGAGCAAGAGAATGCACTCTTATCGGTATTGAGATCTAATAAGGAGGCGTTTGGTTGGACCATGACGGACATCAAAGGGATTAGTCCCTTGATTGTAGAACATCATATACATGTGATGGATGATGCCAGACCAACCCAAGAACCACAGAGACGGTTGAACCCCGTCATGAAGGAAGCGGTGATGAAAGAGATCGTCAAATGCCTTGATAATGGTATCATATACCCAATCTCCGATAGCCAATGGGTGAGTCCAATACATGTCGTCCCTAAGAAATCTGGCATCACTGTTATTACCAATGAGGCAAATGAGTTGATTCAGACACGCGCCCAAACTGGGTGGCGTGTATGTATTGATTACCGAAACTCAATGCCGCCACGAGGAAAGACCACTTTCCTCTACCTTTCATTGATCAGATGCTGGAACGCTTAGCTGGACGTGCGTATTATTGATTTATGGACGAATACTCTGGCTATAATCAGGTCCCCATAGCCAAAAAGGATCAAGATAAAACTACTTTTACTTGTCCTTTTGGTACCTTTGCTTATAGACGCATGCCTTTTGGGTTATGCAATGCTCCCGCTACCTTTCAGCGGTGTATGATGGGGATATTTTCTGACATAGTCGAGAATTTTTTGGAGATTTTCATGGACGATTTCTCGATTTTCGGAGACTCTTTTTCCGACTGCCTAACGAATCTTGACGCAGTTCTTACTCGTTGCAAAGAGAAGAAATTAACGTTGAATTGGGAAAAATGCCACTTCATGGTCCAAGAGGGGATTGTGCTTGGACATGTTATTTCACGGAAAGGCATTGAGGTTGACAAAGTTAAGATAGATGTCATTCAAAATCTTCCTCATCCCAAAAGCGTCAAGGACATTCGATCATTTCTTGGCCATGCGGGCTTTTATAGGAGATTCATTAAGGATTTTAGCAAGATTGCTAGACCCTTAACTCTTCTCTTGGCCAAGGATACGACTTTCCACTTTGACTCGGATTGTGAGGCAGCTTTCGACTCACTCAAACACTCCTTCACTACAGCCCCGTTCTATCGTCTCCAAATTGGGACTACCCCTTTGAGCTGATGTGTGATGCATCTGATTTTGCAGTTGGTGCAGTCTTAGGACAACACATTGAAAAGATGCCACACGTGATCTATTATGCGAGTAAGACCCTGAATGATGCTCAAATCAACTATACAACTACCGAAAAAGAACTTTTGGCGGTTGTATTTGCATTAGAAAAATTCAGGCCTTACTTGATTGGCTCTCCAATAGTTGTGTACACAGACCATTCCGCCTTGAAATATCTTTTGGCGAAGAAAGATGCAAAAGGTAGGCTAATACGTTGGATCCTTCTATTATAAGAGTTTGATCTTGTTATCAAAGATAAGAAAGGATGTGAAAACGTTGTAGCCGACCATCTTTCACGCATCTCTTCTTTCCCTGTGACCCTGCCGATCAATGATTCTTTCCCAGACGAACAACTCTTGAACGTATCCGAGGAACCTTGGTTCAGGGATATTATGAACTATCTTGTCACGGGACTTATACCCCGCGATTGGTCAAAACAGGACAAACACCGTTTCCTATCCCAAGTAAAACACTTTTACTGGGATGATCCCTATCTGTTTAAGTATTGTCCTGATCAGATCATTCGCCGGTGTGTCCCGAATGAGGAGTTCAAGAGTGTTCTATCTTTTAGTCATGATCAGGCCTGTGGGGGTCACTTCGGTCCTAAAAAGACGGCGGAGAAGGTTTTGCAATGCGGTTTTTATTGGCCGACCTTATTCAAGGACGCATTTGATTATTGCAAAACCTGTACACAATGTCAGTACACGGGTAGAATTTCTCGGAGAAATGAGATGCCTCAGCAACCCATCCTAGTGGTTGAAATTTTCGATGTTTGGGGCATTGACTTTATGGGTCCCTTTCCCAACTCTTTTGGGAATTTGTACATACTGCTGGCGGTTGATTACGTCTCGAAGTGGGTTGAAGCCATTCCATGTCGCACTAATGACAAGAAGGTTGTCATTAAGTTCTTAAAAGAAAACATCTTTTAGCGATTTGGACACCCACGCGCTATCATTAGCGATAACGGGACACATTTCTGCAACAGGTCTTTCGAGACTCTGATGCTGAAATACGGAATCAACCATAGACTTTCCACACCCTATCATCCCCAAACGAGCGGGCAGGCTGAGATTTCGAATAGACAGATCAAACAAATCCTGGAGAAGACTGTTGTTAAGAATAGAAAGGATTGGTCGACCAAACTGACGGATGCTCTTTGGGCATTCAGAACTGCATTTAAAACCGATTTAGGGATGTCTCCATATAGGTTAGTGTTTGGGAAGGCATGTCACTTACCTGTCGAGATAGAGCATAAAGCATTGTGGGCTATTAAGGAAATCAACTTTGACTTAAACCAAGCCTGCAACTTTCGGAAGCTGCAATTGAATGAGCTAAGCGAACTCCGCGATGAAGCTTATGATAACGCTGTAATCGTAAAGAATAGGACCAAGGTTTTTCATGATAAAAACATTTTGAGGAAAACATTTTCACCTGCTCAGCAAGTCCTTCTTTATGATTCACGACTACACCTTCACGCGGGTAAGCTTCGATCTCGGTGGAAGGGACCTTTTGTTGTGCGGTCTGTATACCCGCACGGGGCAGTAGAGGTAGAAAATGTTAAAAACGGCACATTTTTCAAAGTGAATGGACATATAGACTAAAGCCGTATTTTTCCACTGACCCCACGGAGGAGCTCCTGTTCTTACAGGAGCCATTTTACCTTGATTAAAATTCCTCCGTCTCACCTCCATGTCCTGTATATTACTGCATCATCTTTTTGAATGGAGGTGAGTGAAAAGAATAAGTTTGGGGAGGATCTTCTCTTATATTTTGCCCCCACTAATAAATTCCTCCCAGGCTTACAGGTTTTTGTAGATATAGCGGTTGGCAACAGTGAGTATACTGTTGAAAACAAGTTTGGGGGAGGTTTGTGCTTAGTTTTGCATCATTTGCATATCATTTGCATAAGCACAAAACATTTCTTTAAAAACTTATAAAAATATAAAAATTTTCAAAACCCATAAAAATTTTGTGTACAAATTTTTGGCTCATCATTTTTTGTAAATAATTTTTTTTCAAAACCCATAAAACTCATAAAAATTTAAAAATTTTCTAAATATAAAAATATTTAATATTTATGATAATAAAAGATTAGATAGTGAACAATTACATCCATGAGATTAGAAAAATTTAAGAAAACCAAGAAAATTAGAAGTTTTCTTATACGAACTAGTAATAAGTAGTTATGAGCCGTTGTCCCAAGGGTTAGTAAGATGGAGGAAGTCACTAATCTGAGGATAAAAATAAGTCTGAAAAATAGTTTCTATTCTGGAAGCCAAACATTTTGAACGTTGATACCCTGCTATTCGCACTTACACACGTCTTGAAACCCGGGATAGTAGAGGATACCTTGAAATGCTCGTCTTTAAGCCGATGTATGAAGGAAATAAAAAAAAGTGAATAAAAAAATATAAAATGGTGAGAAAAATGGACACTGGTTTTGTTATCGCCAAGGGCAATAAAAAATATATAGCGAGGGTGCCTCTTCACCTAGTGCTCTAAGGCCAACTGGTCTGCGAGTCACTGTTATGCCTGAGGTGGTGCAAGACGAGGAAAGTACACCAAATAAGCAAGCATATGAGTAATCGGTCGGTTAGTACCTCAAGAAGTATTAACGGTCGCATGAAAGAGTGTGAGCAAATTCATCTATATATTCATTAATTAAAAAGTACTGAGGCTGATGGGCAAGAGTATGATAGCTTGAATTGAATTCTCCGGGTGTAGGGATGTCCTTTACACACACGCAGGGTGATATGATCGATGTTTGGAAGAAAGATAGGAACAAAGAATAAGACGATGTTTTATTGAGGAAAGATGTGATTTCTAACATCTTTTCATGACCATTAAGATAGGGCTCATGACAACCGAAAAGCTAGTTTAGTTGGAAACCCTAATTTTCAAGGCTTTTCTTTTACAATTCTTGTCTTTAAATGTAATATTCATGATCTTCCTTTTATTATTGGATTTTGTGGGTGCAATCCGCTGAAAACCCTCAGGAGACAACACTTCTCCTACTAGGGACACCTAGAGGTTTAAAGGCTTGTTGCATGTGCTCAGTGCAATCGTATTGCCTACGAAAGTGTGCTTTTCTTTCTTTATTTTCTCCTTCTCTTTTTAATAAAACAGTTCGATCGAGACGATCGAAAATAAGTTTGTGAGAATTTGATCAGTCGAAAATACTGCATTTTTAACACGGCAATTTCCCTACCATTTGAACTCATATAAAAGTGTTCGGTATTCATAATTGCACATATTACCAAATCATCTCTGAAATACCAGATTACATGTGTTGGACTTTTAAACCGGCACTTTTACGGAAATTGGGTGTTTATCATGGCATTGCATCATCCTTGTATTGCGCAACTCTTGTCTTGGGGTCTAATGCAGGAAATTCCAGAAGCAAAGCCCAAAATTGGGAAAAGAGCTGATAAAAGATACGCCAACTCAAAGATGTATGATTTGGTAGTGATACAAAAGGCCAAACAAAATTCAACATATCAGAAACAGGCCCTAAACTCAGCCCAAGAATGTACCAGAAAATTCAAGTTCCAAAGCCCTAAAAGGACCGCGGATCCGCGGCCCAAACCCCCTTGGCGCCGCGGATCCGCGGCCTTATAATGTGATCATTGGCTTAAATTTTGTCACGTGCTCTCCTCTAACGGCCAAAGCTTCCAGAAGACCCCAGAAGCTCCACGTGGCGCATCTAGAAGGCTCGGCTTAACAAACTATTTCTAGAAGGCTCTCTTAACAAACTTTTGGAGGGAAAATTCAAATTCAAATCCTAAATCTAGGGTTTTGGAGTTCTATAAAAAGGTGCCTAGATCTAGGGTTGAGGTTGTTCAAGAATCATCCACCATCTTCTACCCACAAGTTGAGTGACACAACTTGTGCCTCAAACCCTAATCCTAATTCCAATTCAAAATCAAGATCAAGATCCCGAGTGCAATTCAAGAAAGTGAGCCTTCAACCTTTAGAAGCGATGCCGGATTTCAACAGAGTAAGAGATCCAAGCCGATCCGCGACTCAAGGAGTCGAGCGAAGCCGAAATCGACGATCTAGTTCCATCCTTTTGTAAATTCAAGAGAGTTGTAACGAAATTTGTCGATAAATAAAGGTGAATTTTCTATATTCTTGCTTATCTTTTAATTCAAATATTATGATTAGATCTCAATTTGTGATTGTGTTTGTGATCATGATGTTTGAGTAAAACTCCGCTCGTGTAGGAGTTGAGACGATCGATAGATGATGATGGTTTAGACACTTTTACAATTCTTAAATCCTATAATGTTTGTAAATTCTAGTGAATCAAATGATTAATGACCTAGTTTCGAGATGATGCTTTCTTGATCGTGTTCACTCGAAACTAGGGAACAACTATTGATCATTTGATTAATTATAAGCTAGAATTTGAATGAGATCTATCGAAAGGACAAAGGATGAGTTGCGGAATCCCTAATTTCCTCGCAAGATCTTTAACCCTCGATGAATTTGCATCGATCTAGTATCAATTCGTTAATGGATAAGAATGAGTAATCATTAGATCTAATCACATCTATAGATCCGATCTACTCTTACGAGCCATACTTCTAATCTTGATTGTTGGTTGGAAATTATCACACATCTCACTTCTTGATTTTAATGCTTTCTTTTAGATCTAGTTTTTTTTCCTAATTTTTGATCTTCAATTACAAATCATGAATTGTTTTCTTTTCTTTTCCTTAAATTTTCAACTCATCTAAGTCGGAAATTGAACGGATCTCACTTCCTTGTGGACGATCCGCACTTACTAACGCGCTACATCCGACACCGTTATTGATTGCGGTCAAAATATTTTTGGTTGTGATTTCTACACATAATTTTCTAAAACATACACAATCCGAAATCAAACATTCAATCACAATGTTTCATGCTATCATCTCACGTTTGAAGAATTTCTTTGCATAACCTTTTATTTTTTATATGTAGAACCCATCAACATAGAATAAACAATATCATACTTGCTTAGACTATATATACACGGTTTCTTGTGCTTTTAGACATGGAATTATTTATGTGCTATGCATGCATGCATGAGAAGGATTTGCATGCGAGTATTGATTTTCTATGATTTAAAAAAAATTAAGCCCTTAAAATTTTGCATGAGATACATTTTATTTTTTGATTATTTAACTTTTCAAGCATCTCTTCCACTTGCATGAATACATGTGCAACATATAGATGATATTTTTAATGATATGTTGAATGAGTATTATATAACTTTACTGCATAAGAATTTATGGGATAAAGTGTTATTCACCGCATGTCACATATATGCTATATGCAGATTAATTGAAAAAATTATGACATGTTTATGTATAGCATTGACATGCTAGGCTTCCAGCGCCTAGACAATTTATTGCTCCATCCAATTATGGAAAGAAAACGGAGTAGTCAAAGAATCTTCTTTGTATCCTTTGTGGCCTAAGTTTAAACCACTGATTGCCATTAACTATGATAATGATGTTAAATTAATAGTGTGGAAACTCTAGACACTTTAGTCTAAGTTATTGTTATATCTGACAATTACTCGACAATAATTGAGTAATTGGGATAAACTATATGCGTACAAATCAGAATCATGTTGATCCTTTTATTAAAGGTTTGTCAGAAGATTTGCTACAGAATTCATTGGGGAAAGGGTTAAAACCTTACAAATAAATGAAATCCTACTTGATGCTTGTGCTCTAAGTATTGTGAATTCAAAGGAAGAGTAGATGTTACGATTGATTGTAAAAGCATGAAAACTTATTATTATCCCTGAAATGATCATGCTCGGATCTTGTAGATAAAGGATGTTGTTGGGGTAAAAATTTACACCACGGTTGACCAAGTCAAAATCAAAGTCAACCCCTAACCAAGTGGGCCCAAGCCCAGATCAAGTGGGCCTATGCCCGGGTCGAGCCTGAATATGAAGCGGCCGGTCTCCCCCCATGCCAAGATAAAAATTTTGTAATAAATAATTTTGTTGTATTTCTTTTATTTTATTTTTTGAATAAATATAAGAAAAATGGGCATAAAGCCGAATTTTTGTAAAGCCCATGGCTTATGTGCAAAAAGAAATGACACATGAGCCATGGGATAGGCAAAATGCCATTTTGTGAAGCCCAAGGAGCTATGTGTAAAGTGTATAGCCTATAAAGGCAAAGATAATGAAATATCTCAACAACTTTTTCTCTCTCCAAAAAAGAGGAATCCAGCTGAGATTTTTCTCCTTCCTCAAGGTTCTAAAACCTTTTGCTTTCTTTTGAATTAAATCAAGAGTTTTACTCTTCCTTTTATAAAACTAAATAGTTTTCCACCACAAAACCCACAAAGGGGAACTCAGATCTTCCATCAGATCTTAAAAAGAAGAGATTTTTAAAATCTCACATCTCTCGATTTTCAAGATTCTGCTAACAGAGGAGGAAGGAGACCCATCTCCAGAAACCTCACTTTGGGGAAGAACCAGGGCTCAAGGGGAGAAGCCCCTCATCAGCTTTAAAACATCATAGGAGTTTAACTCCTCATATATATATACACACGCAAAATAATAAGCGCTTCTTTTTGGGAGTACAACTCCCATTGCAGGGACCAAGTTCCTTTTGCAGCCCGAACGCCCACGTGCTGACACGTGGGGCGCTAGCGCCCAAAGCGCTAGCGCCCGAGCGCCCACGTGCTGACACGTGGGGCGCTAGCGCTCAAACCGCTAGCGCCCTTGCGCTAGCACCCGAGCGCCCACGTGCTGACACGTGGGCCGCTAGCGCCCAAAACGCTAGCGTCCGAGCGCCCACGTGCTGACACGTGGGACGCTAGCGCTCTTGCGCTCAGAGCGCTAGCCCCCAGAGTGCTGGCGTTTTTTCCCACGCATCCTTTGGTTGCCCTTTTCCTTTTTTTATTTTATATATATATATATTCATACACACACATACTCTAGAACACTGTCCCTCTCAAAAAAAAATTTAGGCCGGGGCGCTGCCCCGCACCCCGTAAGGGGGCTAGCCCTTCTTGACCCCAAGTCCGCTATCTGGGTAGCAGGACCCCCGTAAAAACTCTGCAAGGCCCCCGATACATCCAAAAACCCTTCAAAACACGACATTGCATATTGAGTTCGCATGACCAGTATAACCCATCAATCGGAGGTTTCTTCGCTCCAAAGGCGATGGGCAATTAACGGCAGCTTAGTCCGCGGCTGCCGGAGATTCGGATCCCCACAATCATTAAACCCCGGCCTACCCTAGGCAAGGGGAATCTGTAATGCGCCTGACAAGCGTGCGCGTATTCCAATTTCAATGGGGTGACGAAAAATACGCTACAGATTCTGGCACGCCCGGTGGGATCTTTCTCTCCTCCCATATTTCGGATTAAACGTTCATGCGAACTCAATAAATATGCATGTTGATTGCCTACACTGAAATGATGTTTTTTTTCCGTGCAGCAATCAACTTTCGACGACAATGTCTCCCAAGACGAATTCAGCTTCCAACGCGACCCCGGTCCCGTACGTGGTCAAGGTCAATGCTCGTGTGGTTCTCCCCGCAAGCCTTAGTCAACAGTGGGAGAAACTGATCGGCCAAAATCCGACGACATGGTCTGGGGTTTGGGGTGTGGTCTTGTGTTCATGTCAGTAGCCTTCTGAACTTGTTTAAATAATTTTTGAAGGCACTTTGAAAATCGACAGAGAAGCAAATGTGCAGGGGCAGCATGTCGGGGTTTTTCCGATTTCGATATGTTAACGTTGTTTAAACAAGCTAGATTACGGGTTAACGGGTGGCTCTGATACCACCAATTAAAACCCACTAAAATACATGCACACATAATTAATTAAACATTAAAAAAATAATGTTTAATCAAGCGAAGAAAGCTCTGATACCATGAAGGGTTACGGCAGCGCCCCGACAATCGAAACGCGGCCAAAATGCGGAACAAAAATTTCTAAACTGGCGCTACCGTTACCCGAATTCCGGATCGACCTTAAACCCTAAACTAGCAATCTAAACTAAGAGTTAGAACCGTTATACCGAGTTGATCCGTGTCCTTTGGTCTTCATTCTAAGCTCCTAGTGATTTTTTGATGATGTTTGGTTGCCGGTCTTTCTCCATCTCCGATGATCCATCTGAGGGAAACGGCGCAAGCTCCAGGCCAATTCTTTAGCACACCTCACCATTTGACTTCTTTCTCCAGTGAACATTTTTCATCATTCTCAAATGTGTCCGAGCACCAAAAATCCCCGGGGGGCATGAAGTTCATCAAGTTTTGGCCAAGATCATTTTTATGCAAGCTCATTTTTCCTCCAAGAAATTTCCATGCTCACATGTTCATCTTCTTGGCAACTCCAATTTACCTCCACCCAATCGCTTGGGTGCCTTGAGACAAAATATTCTACACTCTCTCTATTTCAATCTTGGACATGTCGGCTAGCAAACTTCATGTCCGAATTGCTTCAGTTTGAAGCGGGAGCCCGTATAAAGATTCAATGACGTGGTGCCACATCGACGAGCGAGATCGGGGAGCGGACTTCGTCGGCGCAGCAGCGGGGAGCTTGATGCGGAGATTAAAGACCGAAGGACACGGATCGATCGGTATAATTTCTACAAACTCTTTTACATATTACTATTTTACGGTTAATGGAACGATCCGGGTATTAGGCTGCGGTAGCGCCGGTTTTGTAAAAAGTTTTTGTTCCGCATTTAGCGTCGGATTGACGGCTGGAGCGCTGCCGTGGCCCAACTGGGGCAAGACTTCCGGTACAAAAGGCAACATCAAATGTTGCGAACGAGCTCATGCGATGGCTCTAACAAATGCATAATCGAGCGTATCTCCAAAATCCTCCATCGCCCGGTCTTTGGCGTCTTCCCAAAGAGCCGAAGTCTGCCAGGTGCTTAAAGCAGAAAAGTTAAGGCAGAAGCGGCTCAGGTATCGAGCCAACAAGAGGGCCAGGACTTCGGCCAAGTGGAGTCTTGTGAGTTTCCGAAAGCAGGGTTACTCCGCGACGACGGCTGAGTCGGCCGTAAAAATCAGCAATTCCTTCGAACCTCTGAAGTGGGTTCAGGAAAATGCCATGACCGCCAGGATCAAGAAGACAGCAGTCCGAACGTCGCTACGAAGAGACGTGTCCCGGCCCCAACAGAAAAAGTATGACACTGTCTCTTCAAGAGTCTATTAGGCCCTCTGTGCCGCGTGAAAACAGCGGGGCAAAACCAAAAAGGAAGCGTCGGCACCATTCAAGAATCCGGCCAGGCCAGCCACCTTCAATCGACTGCCTGGTACCGAAACAGTGGGGTCAAGACAGCGATCTGTGAAATCAGCCGCCGCTAATAAAAAGACGGCTGGATATATTATCCATTCGGTCTATATGGCAGGCGAGCGCCCCAGCGACAACCTTTGCAGTAAAAGCAAGGATGGGGCCACCACATCCCAAGCCCAATCTGGCTTGAATGTGGTTGCCGCTGCCCAAGAACAGCCGCCTCTGCTGGATGATGAAAGCTCTCTCGATGAAGATGATAGGCAGAAAGACCCCTCAGTCCATGCAGAGTCAAGCTCAGACAGCGAGGAAGAGCCGACCTTCCGCCCCAGGACCACGGAGCAAGAGCTGCTTCAAGAGCTTCGAAAACAGCTCAGGAGCAAAGATAAAGAGATGACCAAGCTCTATTCGAAAATTGACGACCTAACGAATGTTGTGATGCAGCTTACGGCTCAAATTGCTCGAGCGCCTCCCAATCAAGCACAAATCGCTACTCATCAGCCGGGTGATGACAATCCGAAGCAGCCAATGCCTGTTCCTTTAGGTCCAAGACTGGTCGAGCTGCACCAAAGCCGGCCACATTCCGCTTCGGGGGACGCCTTGGCCCCAGATAACACTATCCCGCTAACACAAGATCGGATAATGGATTTGGTCACTAGCAAGGTTAAAACATTGGTGGCCGAAGCCGAAGCACAGAAAGAGACTGGCAGTAGTGGGCGGCCATATCCCGCACAGTACGATCTGATCGAGTTGCCGAGCGGCTACGTCATTCCTAAGTTCGGAAGATTTGACGGAACGGGAAATGCAAATCAGCACGTCGCCCACTTCAAAGCATCGTGCGGAAATACAGGGGGCAATGATGCGCTCCTTCGTCAGTTTGTCAACAGCCTGACCAGTGTCGCTTTTGACTGGTACGGGAGTATACCAGACGGGTCCGTCATTACCTTTGCCTAAATGGAGTCTCTGTTTCGGCAAAGGTTCATGAGTGTCGGTGATAAAATCTCCATTGCCGACCTTGTGAGTACTAAGCCGGGGAAGAATGAAAGCAACACCGACTTTATCGCCCGATGGCGTAATCTCACAGTCAAGTGCGAACCGCCGTTGGAGCAGGACCAGTCCGTCAGCCTTCTCATTGGGAACCTCAGCAATTGGATGGTCCCGTTCTTGTGTACAGTAGGCCTCAAGACGTTTTAAGAGCTAACCAAGAAAGTCCAAATGCTGGAACACTCGAAGCCAGAGTCTACCCCGGACTCTCAGAGAGACAAAACTTGGAAAAGCAAGCGGGACGACAGCCGTAGAAGCGGGAGTTCCAGCAGTACCAATGTCTTCAATGCTTCCGACAATGAAGAAAAGCGAAGCGTGGGCGAATCCAAAATCAACCGGTCTTGAAAGCCATTGCTGGGAGGAGGTAGGCCTTCCCTAGAGGAGAAAAAGAACAAGGTCTACTCTTTCAGAAGGGACAAGGTCCGCAAGATATTTAAAAATGCCTTTAACAATGGCCTACAATTGCCGGAGTCGAAAAGACCCCAACAACAACTGAGCCTTTTATCCCAAGCATATGGGGTAGGCTACATGAACCAACATGAGAATCACGCCGGGTCCAGCACATGAATCCTTCGCCTCCACTCACTCCTATCGAACACTATACTTTCATCGAGTCCTTTGGCACCCATATCGTTTCATATCACCTCCATCCATGTTTTCTTCGGTTTTCGTTTTGCTTTTTTTCCATTGCCCATATCTGAAGTATCTATTAGTCGAACCGGTGCTTCCATAGGTCTGCGTCGCACATGACCAAACCATCTTAGCCGGTTTTCACGCATCTTCTCCTTCACAGGTGCTACACCAACTTTTGCACGAATATTCTTATTTCGCATCTTATCTTTTCTAATGTTACCGCACATCCAACGAAGTATGCGCATCTCCGCCACGTGCATCTTCTGTGTATGATGCTTCTTAGGAGCCCAACATTCTGTACCATAAAATAAGGCAGGCCGAATAGCGCTCCGATAAAACTTCCCTTTCAATTTTAACGGAAAGTTACGATCACATAAAATCCCTGTTGCACTCCTCCATTTCAACCAACCAGCTTGGATCCTTTGATTAACATCACTATCGATCTTCCCATTCTTTTGGATGATGGAACCTAGATATCTAAACTGCTCGCTCGGTGATATCTCTTGCCCTTCCAATGTTATACCAATATGGTTTTGACTTCTCTGGTTATTAAATTTGCAATGCATATATGTTGTCTTGGACCTGCTCAATCTGAATCCCTGAGATTCCAATGTTTGCCTCCATAATTCCAATTTGGCATTAATCCCTGCTTTCGTCTCATTTACTAGAACAATATTATCAGCGAGTAGCATACACCAAGGTACCTCATCTTGGATAGTTCTAGTAAGTTCATCCATCACGATGGTAAACAGGAATGGACTTAATGCAGATCCTTGATGTAAACCAATTGTAATCGGAAAATCACTCGTTAAGCCGCCGCCGGTTCTGACATTTGCCACTACTCCATCGTACGTATCCTTGATTATGTCAATATACTTGACGGGGACCCCCTTCTTCATCATTGTCCCCCATAATACCTCTCTAGGTACCTTGTCGTACGCTTTTTCTAAATCAATAAATATCATATGCAAATCTTTTCTCCTCTCTCGAAAACGCTCAACAAGTTGACGAAGCAAATGAATATCCTCTGTCGTCAATCGTCCAGGCATGAACCCAAACTGGTTCTCTGTTATCTTAATATCATTCCTTAGCCTGTGTTCAATCACTCTCCCAAAGTTTTCATAGTGTGACACATAAGTTTTATTCCACGGTTGTTTGAGCAACTTTGAATGTCACCCTTGTTCTTGTAGATAGGTATAAGGATACTTTTCCTCCATTCATTTGGCATCTTTTTTGTCTGCCAAATCTTATTAAACAAATCTGTCGGCCATTTAACGCCCATTTCTCCTAAGCATCTCCAAATCTTGATAGGAATCCCGTCAGGACCAACCGCTTTTCTTAAACTCATTCTGTTCACAGTTTCTTTAACCTCGGGTAATCTTATTTTACGCATGAAATCACGGTTTATATCTTGAGATTGAATGACAAGTCCATCCAAATTCTTAGTAAAGTTCTCATTGAACAATTTGTCAAAATAATCTCTCCATCTTTCCTTGATATTCTCATCTCGAACTAAAACCTTCTGATTTTCATTTTTGACACACTTCACCGCACATAAGTCTCTAGTCTTTCTTTCCCACATCCGAGCAATCCGGTATATATCATTTTCAGCCTCTTTAGTGTCTAATTTCTCGTACACCTCCTTGTAGACCTTAGATTTAGCTTCCCGAACAGCTTTCTTAACTTCCTTTTTAGCCATTTTATACTTCTCAAATCTCTCCACATCTCTACTTTTCTTCAAATCTTTATAAGAATCCCTTTTAATTTTAATAGGAGCCTTTACTTCTTCATTCCACCATGATGTGTCCTTAGATGGTGGAGCACCACCTCTCGACTCACCAAGTAGATCTCTAGCTACTTTCTTGATACGACTATCCATTTTGTTCCATGTTCTGTCTGAATCATCTTCCGACTGCCAATCCGTTTCTTGGACTACACGATCTATAAAAGCCTTTTGGTTACCTTCTTTCAATCGCCACCATTTAATTTTAGGCTCTACCTTACATCTAATCTTCCTAAGTCCTCTTCTAAATCGAAAGTCTAGAACTAAAAGTTTATGCTGAGTGGTTACACTCTCACCTGGCACTACCTTACATTCGATACAACCACCTCTATCTATTCTTCTCGTCAGAAAAAAGTCTATTTGACTAGCACTTGATCCGCTCCTAAAAGTAATAAGGTGGGACTTTCTTTTCCTAAACCAGGTGTTTGCTAAGATCAAGTCATAAGATAAGGCAAAATCCAGAATCGAGTCACCTACTTCATTCCTTTGTCCAAAACCAAAGCCTCCATGGATAGTATCAAACCTACTACGACTAGTACCTACATGTCCATTAAGATCACCACCAATAAATAACTTCTTTCCATTAGGTATACTTTGCACCATCTCGTCTAAATCCTCTCAGAATAGACGCTTACTAGCGTCATCAAGACCTATCTGTGGTGCATAAGCACTAATAATATTAAGGATCTCTCCACCTAGAATAACCTTAACCAGTAAAATTCTATCACCTTTTCTCCTAATCTCAACTACATCCTCAAGCAACCGTCTATCTATGATTATACTTACCCCATTACGATTTTTATCTCTACCCGTATACCAAAGCTTATAATCCCAAGGCTTTATAACTCTACTCTTTTCACCTACCCACTTAGTTTCTTGCAAACACATAATACCAACTCTCCTCCTAATCATCACCTCCACTAATTCTATTAGTCTACCCGTAAGGGAACCTATGTTCCAGGAAGCTAGACAGATCCTATGAAACCCTTGCTTATTTGTCACTACACACGGGGTTCGATGTAGCACGCCGTTTCTGGACGACGACCCTTGCTTATTTGTCACTACACCCGGGGTCCGATGTAGCGCGCCGTTTCTGGACGACGATCCTTGCTTATTTGTCACTACACCTGGGGTCCGATGTAGTGCGCGTTTCTGAACGACGACCTAGAAGCCCTTGCATACTTAACACTACACCCGGGATCCGATGTAGCGCGTCGCTGAGTAGCGGACGCCCCAACGATATTCTTATTATGGTTCATGTCATAGAATGTGACAGTTTTACGTTGGCTGTCACAAGCCTACCACAACTCTCACCCTTTCTCATCCGGACTTGGGACCGGCAACGGTGGGTTTCGGAGTCGAAAAGACCCCAAGAAGCAAAAATGTCCGACAATCCCCTGTATTGCCCGTACCACCGAGTAGTGAGCCATGCGATCGAGAATTGCTATATCTTCAAGGACTGGGTCGAGAAGCAGTACAAGACTGGAGAGATCGAGCTGTCCAAAAGTGTGTTGGTGAACAATCAAGTTGCAACCACCAACTTTATACAGACAGAAGCTGAAGCCTTCTGAGAGCAGACAGCCGAACCCGCTGCCCTGAGAAATGAAACGGATTCATCGCGGCCTCCGTGGAGTACGCACATATCTAATAAGACGAAGAAGATGATAAAGCTACTTCGGAAAGAGCCTAGGACGGAATGGGAAGGGCAGAAGAAGCCTACCTTTCCAGCTGCCAATGCGGCTCCATCAGGCTCAAAATCCTAAAAGCTCAAGAAGAAGAAAAGTACAGCTCGGCGCGAAAAGGAGTCTGCAGGGAGATTGACCATTCAAAAATATACCGATTCCCTCGAAGAATATGAACAGAAGGAAAGAACTCTGATTCAATTGAAAGAGTTCCTCCCCGTACGAGCGGCTGAAATTCTGGAGGAGTTAGAAAAAGACTCCAATAAAGAGATCCCAGTAGTGACCTACTACGCCATCCATCTTGACAGCGACTCTGAGGAGGAGCTCTGTTTTCCCGAAGAGAACGAGGAGCTCGCCACAAAGGCTAACCAAATCCAGCTTAGAAGCGGCAGGGCTCTACTGCCAAATCAGGGCAACGCCCCAAAAGGGAAGGAAAAACAAGTCGCTAATGAAGAAGATGGCAGAGAACTTGCTCAAGAAGATTCGAGTCCTTCCCCAGTAGACTATAATGTTTTGGCTCACCTCCGAAAGCTTCCGTCTCTCCTTAGCATCTACGATACCTTGGTTCTATCTCAAGAGCTTAGAGATGTTCTTATTCATGCTCTACAAAACCCTGAGCGGTATCAGGCTGCTTTGTGGAAATTAATATGAAAGAAACTCAGTACACTTTGCAAGCCGCCGCAATCACGTTTAAGGATGAAGACTTGCTACTGGGAACGGCTGAGCATAATCGGCCGCTTTAGGTGACCGGGTACAGCGACAGAGATCGGATTAATCGCATATTGATTGATCCGGGGTCCTCAGTGAACATCATGATCTTGCGGACACTGAAGAGTTTGTCAATGGACGTCCGACACCTGTCAAGGGAAAGGATTGTCATTCAAGGCTTCAATCAAAACTGACAGCAAGTTTTGGGGTCTATAGCTTTGCCAATCAAATTCGGGGATCTGCAAACTGAAGTTAAGATATACGTGATCAACGCCGACACGTCTTATAAGGTTCTCTTGGGACGGCTATGGCTCCACGATTACGGCATCGTTCCGTCAACTCTCCATCAATGCATGAAGTATACTAAAAATGGCGAAGACAGACGAATTGACGGAGACATCCAGCCGTTTGGTGTGCATGAAGTCCGATATGAAGATTCTCGGTACTTTATGAACCACCAAAATGCTAAGCCACAACTGATCGAGGATAGAGCGGCCCCAAGACTCAAAAGCAAATCGGAGCCAGTTGTCACTTTCAAAAGCAAAAACGCCCAAATGCGCCCGCGTTTCGGTAGTGACACTGATGAGTCCGACGCTGGAAGTCCGTCCTTCCGTAAAACTCGCCCTCATTTCCGTAGTGATACAGACGAATCCGATACTGAAGGCCCATCTAGCAGCAAAGTCCGCCCTCATCTTGGTAGCAACATTGAAGAGTCGGAGGAAGAGGACCTGCCGTGCAACAGCGGTCCAGTTTGGACCCCCATGCAACAAGCGAAACTACGAGAGATCTTCGAAATTGCGGAAGGGTCCCTAGCCGTCACAAGGGTACCGGAGCAGATGTGCAAAGAGCTTGATGCATTGTCAGTCTCCACCGTGGACCAGCTGAAAACTTTCTACGTTCCCGGAAGGAAGAATGGACAGAAGGGCATCCTGTTTTATGGGTCAAACCCTGTTGTGCATCCGGACGATTTGTCTGTCGCATGCCTTCCCAGATACTATGCGCCCTCAATCCCAGATACTATGCGTCCGAGATGAGGGAATATTTCAAAAGGTGCAGATGCCGTTTATATCAAACGGAGTCCGAAGCAAAGTTTTATGAAGGGCTATGGCATCCGCCCCAGGTCCGAGCACTCATCGATGGACGAATTTCAGATAGACGGGGCATAGGCTTCATTCAACCTGATTCCAAAGCGTGCTACATGATCCATGTTGGTGAAGCCAGCGAAAGATCAAATGATGATGACGAGATAGCCGAGCCAGAAGAAGCTCCTTAAGAGCTCGAAGATGGCGGACAAGCAACCTTCGACGAACTAGACGAGATTGATTTAGGAACGCCCGATAATTCAAGGCCGACCTACATCAGCTCACTCTTATTGGAGGAAATGAAAGAGCAGATAATTGCCCTGCTGCATGAGTTCGTCGACTGCTTCGTGTGGATATACAAAGAAATGCCTGGCCTTTCCCTTGAAGTGGCCGTGCATAAGCTGGCTATATCTCCTGATGCTAAGCCAGTCAAACAAGCTTCTCGAAGAATGAGAAGGGAACTAGAAGAAAAGGTCATCGAGGAAACCAAGAAGCTCATCGATGCCGGCTTCATCAGGAAAGAGAAATATGCGGACTGGATCGCATGCATAGTCCCAGTGAAGAAGAAAAATGGGCAGATCCGAGTTTGTGTCGATTTCAAGGACCTCAACAAGGCATCTCCTAAAGACGACTTTCCGCTACCGGACATGGAAATGATGGTCGATGACACCTCAAATTACGAGTTGTTCACCTTTATGGATGGCTCGTCTGGATATAATCAGATCAAGATGTCGCCTGAGGATGAGAAACACACAGCATTTCGAACCCCGATCGGAATATATTGCTACAAGGTGATGCCGTTCGGACTGAAGAACGCAGTTGCTACACATCAAAGGGTAATGACTAATATCTTTGATGACCTAATCCATAAAGTCGTCGAATGCTATGTTGATGATCTGGTCATCAAAACTAAAGCCAAGGCCGACCACATCCAAGATCTTAGGACCGTTCTCACTAGACTGAGGGAATACGATCTGAAGATGAATCATTTAAAGTGCGCTTTTGGCGTGTCATCAGGAAAACTCCTAGGCTTCATAGTCCGACATCGAGGGATCGAAGTTGACCCATCAAAGATAAAGGCCATCATGGAGATGCCCCCTCCAAAGAGCCTGACACAGCTAAAATCTTTTCAAGGCAAGCTCGCTTATATACGGAGGTTTATCTCAAATCTATCGGGAAGATGTAGGCCCTTCTCAAAGCTCATGAAGAAAGGAGCTCTTTTTATCTGGGATGCCGAATGTCAAGCAGCGTTCGAAAGCATCAAACAATACTTGTTGCACCCTCCAGTGCTGGCCGCTCCCATTCCAAATAAACTGCTGATTCTCTACACTGCTGCGCTAGATGAGTCACTCGGTGCGCTCCTTGTCCAGAATAACGAGGAGGGAAAAGAAAATGCCCTCTACTACCTCAGTCGAACTCTAGTCGGAGCGGAACACAACTATTCCCCAATCGAAAAGCAATGCCTGGCTCTGATATTTGCTGTGAAGAAGCTGGGGCACTATCTGCTCGCTCATCGGGTTATGCTGATCTCCAAGGTCGACCCGCTTAAACACTTGATGACCAAAGCAAGCCTAGCCGGCAGAATGGCAAGATGGGTTGTCATGCTACTTGAGTTTGACATAGTTTATACTCCTCAGAAAGTAGTAAAAGGGCAAGCTCTTGCAGACTTTCTCGCTGCTCATCCCATACCAGAAGGGTCACCACTCAATTGCGAGTTACCCGATGAACAAGTGCTACACCTCGAGAATGACGATCCATGTTGGGAGCTCTACTTCGATGGGGCCTCATCAATAAGGACCTCCAGTAAATCAAGAGTCCCGGAGATAAAAGCAGGGATATGATTGGTGTTCATCACGCCATCAGTGGGAACCCTACGGCGTTCTTTTGCTCTCACCAAGCCTCGCACAAACAATGAGGTCGAGTATGAAGCTCTGATAGCTGGTTTGGAGCTCGCCATAGAAATGGAAATCCTTTGGCTACGGGTTTACGGTGACTCCCAGCTTGTCGTCAACCAAGTAAGCGGCGACTATAAGATATACAAACCCGAGTTAGCTCGGTACAGAAGCCGGATGGTGGAACTCATGAAACGGTTCACTCACATTGAACTAACGAGAGTCCCTAGAGCGTTGAACGGAAAGGCTGACGTACTCGCTCGCTTAGCCAAGGAGCTGGCTGATCTTGACATGGACGAAATTCTGACCACAGTCAGGAGCCGGCAAATTCTACCCCCTGTCTCTCTACGAGAAGAGGAAAGCGCGGAACAGAAGAGCAGTCCCGCCGAAGAAGCTTCGATCGTTCAAGACGAGCCCGATTGGAGAGAACCCTTCATAGAGTACTTCCGATACGACAAGCTGGCCGAAGGAAGATCTGCGAGGGTTCAGCTGAAGAAGAGAGCTCTCCGATACGTGTTTGTAAATGACACGCTATACCGCAGGTCATATGACCAACTCTGGCTCAGGTGTCTGTCATTGGCCGAAGCCAAAAAGGTCATGAAAGAATTCACTCTGGCGTTTGCGGTGCTCACCAATCTGGCCCCAAGATGCGACTTCAAATTAAACGGCTTTGTATTACTGGCCCACCATGATACGGGATTGCGGAGAGCATGCAAAGAAATGTTATATCTACCAAATTCACGGTGATTTCATTCACAAGCATCCCAATCCATTGCATCCTACGGTGGCGTCGTGGCCTTTCGAAATCTGGGGAACCGACATAGTTTGCCCAATTGACCCTCCGTCATCTAGAGGCCACCGGTTCATACTGGCCGCAACAGACTATTTCTCCAGATGGGCTGAAACTGTCCCGCTAAAAGAAGTCAAGACAGAAAATATTCTTATGTTCTTCCAGCATAATATTTTATACCGCTTCGGTACACCAAGAAGAATCATTTCTGACAACGGGCCTTCTTTCAAGAGCTTCAAAGTCTCAAGATTCGCTACTCAACACAAGATAGACTGGAGATATTCCTCCATTTATAATCCAAGAGCCAATGGGTCAATAAGACTCTATGCAAGCTCCTGAGGAAAAATGCTTCAGCCAACAAAAGAGACTGGAATCTCAAGCTTCACGAGGAGTTGTGGGCATATCGTACCACACACCGTACTCCAACTCAGTTCACTCCATACTCATTGCTCTTCGGAGTGGAGGCGGTCCTCCCCCTCGAAGTCGAAGTTCCAAGCTTAAGAATTGCCGTTCAGCACGAATTGACGGAGGAGGAAAACGTGCTCCTTCGCCTGGAAGAGCTCCACGCCCTCGAAAAAAATAGGCTCGCGGTGCAGCAAAATCTTGAGCTATACCGAGCCCAAATGTCAGGGGCCTATGACAAGATAACCCGTCTCTGCGCTTTCAAGAAAGGCGAATTGGTGTTGGTCCTCAAAAGACCGATCATCCCCAATCGACATGCCAAGGGAAAATTCGAGCCAAACTGGGAAGGACATACGTCATCGAGAAAATGTTCGACGGAGGATCCTACCAACTAATAAGTGCCGAGGGAGAAAGGCCCATGCTACCCATCAATGGTCGATATCTTAAGAAATACCATGCGTGAATGCTCCAAGTCGCAGGCGAATTGAGCACACTAGCCCTACGGTATGGATCATACATCCTGCAAAACCGTATACAATCCACGGGCGTAAACGGCCCCCATCTCTTCCAAATCCTGTCGGTGAGACTACTTTTAAAGTCCCACCAGCAGAGGAAAAAAAACGGTATGTCCACAAACAAAACGGGTTCGGATGAAAACCCGAAAGAGCTCCGTGAGTAAAAACAACAGGACTGCCGGCAAGTTTGTGAAAACCCGAAAGGGCGCAAACTCGTGAAAAGAGATAAAACACACTCGCAAAGTCCTCTCGACCCTGTGAGGAGAAAATTCCTGCGTGATCCTTACGACTCACAAAAGGGCAACACACTTAGGAATCCTCACGATTCCTAAGGAGAATATACATCTGCGAGATCCTCTCGACTCGTAGGGAGAAAATGCTTTTATGAGACCCTTACGGCTCATAAAATTGAAAAGCCTTAGGTAATAGGAACCCAAACCTTTCTCCTAAGCCATCGTTCCCCAACGGGCAACGACAAATGATGAGTCGCTCCTGGCATTTCGCTTCAGTGTTAGCGGTGTTGATGCCGACCAAAAACCCAAATTCCAAGTCCTCCCGAGGCAAATGATGAGTTGCTCCTGGCATTATTCCAGTGCAGCAATGTTGATGCCAAACAAGATCCAAATTCCAAGTCCCTAAAGCGAATGATGAGTCGCTCTTGGTACCATATTCCAGTGTAGCGATGCAGACGCCAACCAAAATCCAATTTCTTAAAATTCTCCTGGCCCTACGGTTAGTCCCCAAATTGGCTGCCGTATACAATCCACGGGCTCAAATAATTCTCAGCATACCCATGCCCCACTGCAATCACCAGTTACGCGGCTGGTCTCCGCCCTCGGAATTATGCTCCATTTGGGAAGACCCACTCATGTGTCCTCACGATACACGACGAGAACAAACCTTCGTGGGATCCTTACGACTCACAAATGAAAAACACACTCGGGAGTCCCTACGACTCCTAAGGAGAAAGTGCATCTACGAGATCCTTTCGACTCGTAAGGAGAAAATGCTTTTATGAGACCCTTACGGCTCATAAAATTGAAAAGTCTTAGGTGATAGGGACCTAAACCTGTCTGCTAAGCCACCGCTTCCCAACAGGAAAAGGCAAATGATTAATTGCTCCTGGCACATGTGCTTCAGTGTTAGCAACGCTGATGCCTACCCTAACCCCAAAATTCCAAACTCCAATCCAATAGACCCCTAAGTCTTTAAACTGGGAATAGATGATCCCTAAGTCGTTAAACTGGGAACAGATGACCTCTAAGTCGTTAAACTGGGAACGAGGGAAATTCCCTCACGGCAAATGATGATTCGCTCCTGGTACCATATTCCAGTGTAGCGGTGCTGATGTCAAACCAAAACCAGAATCCCCAAATCCTGTCATGACAGATGATGATTCTCTCCTAGTACTATATTCCAGCGTAGCGGTGCTGATGTCAATCCAAATCTCATCAAATCAACAAAACAACCAATGACCTCCCCGGCAGAATCAAATTCCACCTCGGAAACAAGTCAACTTCATACCTGACACCGCAAGAAGCGGAGCAAGTCAAGTCCAGAACCGACTGTCCACGTCGCTAAAAAGGTAGCACCGACCGTCCACGTCGCTAAAACGGCAGCACCGACCGTCCACGTCGCTAAAAGGGCAGAATCGACCGTCCACGTCGCTAAAATGGCAACACCGACCGTCAACGTCGCTAAAAGGGCAGCACCGACCGTCCACGTCGCTAAAAGAGCAGAACCGACCGTCTAAGTCGCAAAAAGGGCAGAACCGATCGTCTACGTCGCAAAAAGGGCAGCACCGACTGTCCAAGTGGCTAAAAGGGCAGCACCGACCGTCCATGTCGCTAAAATGGCAGCACCGACCGTCCACGTCGCTAAAAGGGCAGAACCGACCGTCCACGTCGCTAAAATGGCAGCACCGACCGTCCAAGTCGCAAAAAAGGCAGAACCGACCGTCCAAGTCGCAAAAAGGGTAGAACCGACCGTCCAAGTCGCTAAAAGGGCAGAACCGACCGTCCACGTCGCTAAAAGGGCAGCACCGACCGTCCAAGTCGCAAAAAGGGCAGCACCGACCGTCCAAGTCGCAAAAAGGGCAGAACCGACCGTCCACGTTGCTAAAAGGGCAGCATCGACCGTTGAAGTCGCAAAAAGGGCAGAATCGACCGTCCATGTCATAAAAAGGGCAGTGCCAGCTTCCCAAAAGCGGGAACCAAATTAAGTCGCCTCCACGTGAAAGAAGATCCATACCCACATGTGTGGTGTGCATTTATTGATGGGGGGCAATTTGTTGGGGTAAAAATTTACACCCCGGTTGACCAAGTCAAAATCAAAGTCAACCCCAAACCAAGTGGGCCCAAGCCCAGATCAAGTGGGCCCATGCTCGGGTCGAGTCCGAACATGAAGCGACCGGCCTCCCCCCATGCCAAGATAAAAATTTTGTAATAAATAATTTTGTTGTATTTTTTTTATTTTATTTTTTGAATAAATGTAAGAAAAATGGGCATAAAGCCGAATTTTTGTAAAGCCCATAGCTTATGTGCAAAAAGAAATGGCACATGAGCCATGGGATAGGCAAAATGCCATTTTGTGAAGCCTAAGGGGCTATGTGTAAAGTGTATAGCCTATAAAGGCAAAGATAGTGAAATATCTCAACAACTTTTTCTCTCTCCAAAAAAGAGAAATCCAGATCTGAGATCTTCCTCATTCCTCAAGGTTCTACTTCTTTCTTTTGAATTAAATCAAGAGTTTTACTCTTCCTTTTATAAAACTAAATAGTTTTCCACCACAAAACCCACAAAGGAGAACTCAGATCTTCCATCAGATCTTAAAAAGAGGAGATTTTTAAAATCTCACATCTCTCAATCTTCAAGATCCTGCCAACAGAGGAGGAAGAAGGAGACCCATCTCCAGAAACCCCACTTTGGGGAAGAACTAGGGCTCAAGGGAAGAAGCCCTTCATCAGCTTCAAATCATCCTAGGAGTTTAACTCCTCACACACACACAATAATAATAAGCGCTCTTTTCTGGGAGTATAACTCCCATTGCAAGGACCAAGTCCCTTTTGCAGTCTGAACGCTCACGTGCTGACACGTGGGGCGTTAGCGCTCAAAACGCTAGCGCCCTTGCGTTCAGAGCGCTAGCACCGGAGCGCCCATATGCTGAGACGTGGGGCGCTAGCGCTCAAAGCGCCCTTGCGCTCAGAGTGCTAGCGCCCAAAACGCTAGCGCCCGAGCGCCCACGTGCTGACACGTGGGGCTTAGCGCTCAAAGCGCTAGCGTCCGAGCGTCCATGTGCTGACACGTGGGGCGCTAGCGTTCTTGCGCTCAGAGCGCTAGCGCCCGAGCGTCCACATGCCTGGCACGTAGGGCGCTAGCGCTCAAAGCGCTAGCACCTAAAGCGCCGGCGCTTTTTCCCACGCATCCTTTGGATGCCCCTTTCCTTTTTTATTTATTTTATATATATGTATATATACATACACACACATACTCCAGAACACTGTCCCTCTTAAAAAAAATTGAGCCGGGGCGCTGCCCCGCACCTCCCAAAGGGGCTGCTAGCCCCCTTGAGCCCCAGTCCGCTATCCGGGTAGTGGGACCCCGTAAAAACTCTGCGGGGCTCCCGATACATCCAAAACCCCTTCAAAACACGACACTGCACATTGAGTTCACATGACCAATGTAACCCGTCAATCGGAGGTTCTCTCGCTCCAAAGGCGAGGGGCAATTAACGGCAGCTTAGTCCACGGCTGCCGGAGATTCGGATCCCCACAATCATTAAATCCTGGGCTACCCTAGGCAGAGGAATCTGTAATGCGCCTGACAAGCGCGCGTATTCCCATCTTAATGGGGTGACGAAAAACACCCTACAGATGTCACGCCCCACTTCCCAGTGTGCGCTAAGATTGGCACGTGACAGAGCCAACCATGTTACCCGTGGTTAGGAAACATCCCTCCACAGTCACATTACGGCTGTCTATAAGATATCAAGAACAGTAGAAATAAAATAAACTATCTAGTACATGTCCATTTGCCAGAATAAACGAGTCAAGAAATAATATGCGGAAGCAATAAATCCAATAAACAATAACAATTTGGAAAGTACGTCCCAAATACGAGCTCACATCAGGAAATGAAAATGCTGAAAGAAAACTAAACTAAAATACAAACAGGATTCTCACTGCTCTGTCTGTCGACTGAAGTTCTCCTGGTCGGCCTACGAGAAAGGTAGAGGATCTGGGCCATGCAAAACCCAGACGTCAGTGCATCATAATATCAAACAATAAAATATAATCAGGAGGTGACAAGATATACAGGAATGAGTATGAACAGTGATAAAGGTATAATAGTAACATGAATATGGAACAATGAAGTGTATGTGCATGCGGTGAGTAATCTATGCTACTGGGTTAAATTACTCTCAAGTCTTTGAAATCAATTTAATGAATCGTCAATATAACTCAATAGTATCCCGTGCGTGCCCGGGACCATGGTCCAGATTCTCGGGCTGAAATCCGAGACATGCCGCTAGGCATTAAACATGAAATATGTACAGATGAATGATGTCAGCGGCATCATCCCGGGGCTGGCCTAGCCCGTATAACTGATCAGTATAAGCGTCGAACTGTTGAGTTACAAGTCAGGTTTCATCATTGATTTCCCCTTACCCCCCAAGTTATGTGTTCAAGTCAGGTATCGATAAATCTGGAGCTAATGCCAACACAGGATCAAGCAGGTACAAGTTTGTCTGTACAGACAACATGATACGTCCGTCAGGACATGTCAGGATTGTCGGAATTAGAAACAAGATCAGGTAACATGTCAAGTAGTGGTGTATCAGGTCATGTCAAGTAGTGCACATTGTAACATATAGGTGTCCAATAGTAAAATGTAGCAAGTATTGAATCACGGCAGAAGTACGAATGTACGGTAAAAACATGGATGCACAAATATTTATCAGGGGTTACATCATGACTAGGTAGGATGCACATTATCAAGCATTGGGTATTAATATAACAATAATATGAGTTAATGTAATATGGCATGCAACTAGGTATGCAGAATTAATGATATGGATACACAATAAAACATGGATACTCAATTAACTATCAGGGGTTATAACTACCGTTCCACGACTATGTCGGATGCACATTATCAAGTATGGGGTGCTAATATAACAATAATATGAATTAATACGATATGACATGCAACTAGATATAAAGAATTAATGGTATGGGTACACAATAAAATATGGATGCTCAATTATCTATCAGGGGTTACATTTACAGCTCCAAGACTAAGTGGGATGCACATTACTAAGAATGGGGTGTTACTATAACAATAACATGAATTAATATGATCTGTAGATGCAGCTACATATATAATAGATGATATGGATGCATACGGGTATCCGAAAACAGTAAAACTTTAATATGGATGTATAATGCAATCAACATGTAATATTTGTATTCATATGGATGCAAGATAAGTATTTTAGCATGTAGCAAGATAAACTTGTCTCGATTGGATCACACGACGGGTACGTACGGCACGTCCGGCGTCAGTTGAACTTCGCAACGCACACACGGCACACAGGACGGGTCCAGGCAAAGCTAGCAGGTAACCACGCAGGCAGGGGACGTCCACTGGATTACTCAGATCGTCGGCAGCAGTACGGCTCCGGCGGTGATCACCGGAATCAAGATCAGGAAAGAAAGAAGAAAGAAGAAAGAAGAAGAATTGCACTGGGGTTTTGTTCCGGGGTCAGAGGTGAGGCGAGGGAGTCGTCGACGACGGTGATCTGTCGATGGCGAGGTGCAGACGATGGAGTTTCTGGGATTGGGGCAGTGGGGGTGCTAGGGTTTCTGTGCAGGGAAAGAAGAGGAGCTCGGGGTTGGCTTGGGTTTGCAGGTGAGATGAGAGGAGAATGGGCTGAGGTGATGAGGGTGCGAAGGTGAGGCGATGACGATGGATCGCCGGTGATGGAGATGGGGTGTGCAGGAGAGGTGAGGGTTATGGGTTTTGTGCAGGGTTTTGATGGTTGTTGGGATGTGCAAGGAGGTCGGGTAAGGGAAGAAGAGGGAGTGGAGACAACGGGGGTGAAGTTGGTTGCGACGGCGACGAGGGCAGACGAAGCTAGGGTTAGGGTTGATGGGTTCTCGTGGGGCGGCAGGTATTTAAAGAAGAGGGAGAGAAGGTGAGCGTAGTGGGTGAGGGAGATGACGGGATCTCGGAAGTGAATAGGATTTGCGAGAGGAGTGAGAAAGCGAGAGAAAGAAAGAGAGACGTGGGGATTCGAAGAAAAATAATAATAAAAATATAAATAATATATTTGAAGAGAGAGAGAGAGCTGTAACAATATAAAAAATATATAATTAGTTAAATTTTATATATATTCGTATAAAAACAGTTTAATATATTAGGATTTAAAATATTAATAAATTTGAGTTTTTTGGCTAATACAAAAATAGTCTAAAACACGCCAGCGTCGGGTCAAAAAATCCAGTTTTAAAATACGTAAATTATACGTAGTGACCAAAACCAAAATAGGATATCTGGGTAACGAAAAAGCATACCCCAAGAACGGATGCACGCACGTGTACGTAGCCATCCAAACAAGTTTGCTACACTGAACGGGACGAGAACAAGGTATGCGGATGCTACGACAGGGTTAAGGGTATCATGCAGGCCATGCTATATATTTTTAAAATATTTTATGTGACTTTAAATGTTATATTAAAAAATGCAGATGCCAGATAAAATGCCAATACGCGGTATAAAATGAAAATGCACGGATTCATATAATAAGCCGGGATAAATCATAAACAGGAATCAAGACGGGTTTCCAGTAAGCGGGTCGGGTCGGATGCAAATACAGATGTCAAATACACTATTCGCACCCAAAACACAATAAATCGGGAAAATACCATAAATAAAGAAATACTCAAGATAGAACTGGTATAAATGAACTAGGGTGTTACAAAGGAAGAGGATGGATGTTTATTTATAGGTGATAAAGTATGATTACAAGACGTAATAGATTGCCTACCTATATGAATGTGAGGGTGCGGTCGTCTTCTATGGGATCAAAAGATTTTCTCGGAAGCGTTCATGAAACCAGGAGATGCATATGGCCATAATAGTGCAAGCTTATGAATTACTTAATCTTTCAGATGTATGTATGTGCTTTATACCTTGTCCTTTGCAAAGGGTCATCGGTTCAAAACTTCGGTTACCGTGCATCTTGATTGGACTTTAATGTAAATGCACTAAGTGAAGATTCAAGTCCAGAAGATATCTTCATGGTATGTATATACATTTAGTACTAACTTTTGTTTGTTTTTGGAATTTTTTGAAATTGGTGGGGAATGTTATATTATTTGTATAATGTAAGTAATTTCAACAAATTAAAATTTCTATTTTGGTTTTATAGTTGACCGTGGTCAAACACATTTGAATTCAAATCTCCATTCCATTTCGTTGGAGGCAAATCTCCTTCCCATTTTGTTGGAGGGAGTAGTTATAGGTAGTTATGGGGATTTAAATTTTGAATTCAAATGATGAAAGGATTCCATTCGCATCCTGTGAGAATAGATTTGGGGATGAAAATATGATGGTTAGAAAATCCTAACCTATCACCACTTTATATAAATATCATAACTTATTATAAATATACTCCGAGTACATCATAGCCGTCCAATACATCATATATCATCATAACACTTCCCCTCAAGTTGGATCATATACATCACACATGTCCAACTTGTTACAAATAAAATATACACGAGTTTTCCCTAGAGGCTTAGTGAAAAATCAGCAAGTTGGTTTTCCGAATTCACATGGATCGTATCTTTGACTCTTTCCTCGATCTTTTCACGAAGGAAGTGACAGTCAACCTTAATGTGCTTTGTCCGTTCATGAGAAACAGGGTTGTTATCACAATCTTGTTGTCACAGTAGAGTTTCATAGGTGCAACAACACCGTACTCAAGCTTTGTAAGTAGAAAACGAATCCACACCAACTCACTCATGGTGTTAGCCATATCTTTGTACTCCGACTCTGCGCTGGATCGAGAGACCACACTTTGTTTCTTGTTTTTCCAAGTGAACAGAATTATATTGAGGAAGATTGTATTTGCTTAAGAAAATTATCAAGAGTCCATACACATATTTATAGTGAGAGTTACAGATCACATCTTAATTTAATAACAAACTATATCATAACTGATATCAACTAAAAAATATACTCAACCAATATATAACAATTTATATTCATAACACTCCCCGCAAGCTGGAGCGTAGATATCAATCATGTCAAATTTGGATGGAAGACGAGTGAAAACCGGTCGAGAAAGAGGTTTGGCAAAAATATCTGTTAGTTGAATTGCAGAGGAAATATGCTGGAGTGCAACCATCTTATTTGTCACTAATGAAGTGACAATCTATCTCGGTATGTTTGGTCCGCTCATGAAAAACTGGATTTTTAACAATGTGAATTACGGCCTTGTTATCACATAAGAGTGTAGTCAGAAGAGAAGAAGGGTTGTAGAGGCTTATTTACAAAGGAAATTAAAATACAATTTTTAAAAGAAACCCGATTTTTATAGTAAAGGATATTTTAGTGTAACGTTGTATTCGTATCAATAATACGCTCACAGAGTATCGTGCTATGGAAACATGCGTGTATGTGAGGGGTGGGTCATTACCCCGTGAAGTTTTCTAAAGGCATAATTAACAAAAATACTAAAAGATGTGATATGTGAAGTTCATGGTATTTAAACGAAAAACTTAAATTAAAGTTATTTTGCTTGGAATTCTAGGTTACAATTTATTCTAAACATTTATAATAATGTTATAAGTATTGTGTAAAAGTTCTATGAACAATATGTAAGGAAAAGGATGAGTTTTTAGGGTTTAGAAGATCGATATCGGTATTAACTCCACTTACCAATGTTCGTTTTAAAAAAGATTTTCAAAGAGGAAAAGAGATTGGGAGGGACTTACCGGTTGATTATATTAGGAAGAGATAGAAGAATAGATTGTTGCCGTCGTGGTGTCGCGGGATCGTCGGAATTGCTTTGATTCCTCGTCGGGAGTTGGTCATTGGTTAACTTCCCTTCTACTCCACTTTGTATTTTGAGGGTTTTGGCTAGAATTTTCAGAATGAGGAAGAGCTAGGGCATGTGATAGTATTTATAGTGTGGAATTAGGGTTTTGAGATTAAAAGAGTGAATTAAATTGCATGAAAATGTGATAAATTGGGGAATTGAGGGGTCTCTGTTTGATTGCAGAGTAATCAAACAGTGCAGGGGTAATGGGGGTAGAGGAAATGACATGTGTGCAAAACTCGGGGTCCATTTGCTACGGGGGGCCGTCCCCGCCGGCAAATCTTGGCATCTCGCCGGTCAAATGTTGAAAGGAAGCCAGTGGATTCATGCCATGTGTCCATGTCTGTATTTATACCCTTTTGCACATGTTTATTTTTCCAGATTTTTCATTTTTACGTGCATTGCACGTGTAAAATTTTGGGCTTCCAAAAAGTTTAAAAATAAAATCTGAAAAAAATAAATGTGTCTAATGGGATTCGAACACAGGGGATACGTCACAGCAGTGTAAGGCTTTACCAGTGAGCTACAGGTTGTTTCTTGCTATTCTTAAGCAAAATTTATTTATAACTTGTACCTAGGCTGTTATACTCTCTTCTGTACATTAAACTGAAAAATTTTGTACAGAAAATTCAGAGTCGTTACACACTTGTTTGACGCTCTTACACTCACATGGGTATTATGTGAAGTATTTAATTATGGGCATCGCCTAATGAACGCTGAGCACTTAGACATTTTCGCTGTTTATGGAGTGTTAAAACACTTTTCTCTTATTATTTTTGGTGGCGCCCACGTGAGGAGCACGTGCGGCGCTGGGCGCTGCCCAATCATTGCTAAGCACTTAGCCGTTTTGGCTATTTATGGAGTGCTAAGCACTCTTATTATTTTTGTGCCGTCCACATGAAGAGCACGTGCGACGCTGGGCCTGCCCAATCAGTGCTAAGCACTCAGCCGTTTTGGTTATTTATAGAGTGCTAAGCACGTCCACATCCACGTACACGGCCAGACGGAGTGTAGGTCTCACGTCTATGTCCACGTCCTTAAATAACAAATGTGGTCGAGACATGCTCAATAGACGGGAAAGAGATTGTAGGCACACGATAAATGCTTTACAGGATGCTCGTCGGTGATGAGGAACCACTCTGAGAAAGAATGAGGGAGCGGACGTTCTCAAAACCGGATGGTAGTCGAGCCAAGAGTAACGAGCCAACAAGAGATTCACGATGTTTGCGGGTGACAGTAGGGTCAGTGGAGATAGGTTGATAGACATTCCACTGATCAAGAAGTCCACTGAAGAGGGTACCAAAATCCTGAATATCGACTCCTAAATTGGTCGTAGTAAAATGTGGAAGATGTCATAAAGCTTCTGCAAGTTATCCTCAGACGAATATAGAGAACGAAGATGTGTCCAAACCTCCGTTGCTGTTTTCAGAGATAAAATAGATGTATAGCAGAGAATCCATAGAGTTAGACAACCAAACAATTATCTTGTTGTCGTTCTGGAACCAGATATCAAAGTTGGGATCTTTGGAGTCAAGAGGAGCATCCATCAAGTGGCGGCGAAGGTCTTTGCTGTTCAACACCCGTTCCATAGTTTTGGACCATTGAAGGTAATTTTTTGCGCCGAAAAAAGAGATCATAGTCAAACGAAAATCCTTTTTAAAATCAACAGACGATAGAGAGGCCGAAGTAGCTTAATCTTTAAGCAAAATCCATGATAAGCAGCGCAGAGGTAGATCTTGAGAGAAAAACATTTGTCTAACCCAAAACAAGTATAAGACGCAAGTGGATCTACCAGATCATGTAGATACTAAGGTTATTAAGAGTATTTAATACCCTGGAAGAGTGTTGTAGCCAGGTTCGAAGGCATCTGGAGGCTTCTAGGAAGGATCGATGGCCTCTGGGTGAGGGGATCGAAGGTTTCGAGAGCCAGGGAGACGTCCAGGAGAGGTACGATTATTTGGAGATTGCTGGGTTAGTTCGAAGGGATTTGGATGGATTTTTGAAGGGTGCAAGGTGGTCGAAGGGGTCTCCAAGGGGGTTCAACGGGATTTGGGTTGGTTTTGAAGGGCTCTGGGTGCTCGTCGTGGTCTCTGGGGGTTTCGACGAGGGGGCGTCGAGGGCAGAGGATGGTGCTATAGGGCAGGCGAGGGATCGAATAGTTTCCGGAGAGGGTTGTGAGGAGGTAGGGTTAGGGTTTCGAGTGCCGGAGGGGGGTGTGGGGGGACGGCGGGTGCAGGAGGGGAGATCTGGGGGACGGTGGGTGCAGGAGGGCAAGTCGAGGGTAGGTCAAGGGTAAGGGATGCGACATCGATGATCGGCGGCGTTCAGGTAAAAGAATAGTTTTTTAAAATTATGTTTAAGCTTTGATACCATGAACAGAATTATATTGAGGAAGATTGTATTGGTTTAAGAAAATAATTAAGAGTCTATACACATATTTATAATGAGAGTTATAGATCAACTCTCAATCTAATAACAAATTATATCATAACTAATATCAACTAAAAAATATACTCATAACTAATATATAATAACTTATATTCACAACACCAAGAAACCAAATTCCCTCCGGTAAACATAGAAATCAGTAGTCGACCTCCTGTCGTCAGGAGACCCTGCCCAGTCTGCATACATGAAACCTGTGATCTTGGAATGCCCATAGTCCTTATAGACGATACCTTTTCCCGGTGCACTCTTTAAGTACCTCAAAATACGGAAGGCTGCATAGCCTCGTGAGGATCTGTAACAACGGAGTCCAATTCTATAAATTTCAGTTACCGTATGTGTGGTGTGATATTTATTTCATTTGTCTTGCTTGCCTGTTGCTAGTTATAATTTACCCCGACAATTCATATTCTGCATATAACAATTTAAGTCATCTAAAATAAATTAAAAATAATTGACATGGCCTGCTTGATACCCCTAACCCTGTGGTAGCGTCCTTACATCGTGTTCTCGTCCCGTTCAGTGAAACGGACGTGTTTGGACGGCTACGCGCACGTACGTGCGTCCGTTCTTGGGGGCATGCTTTTTAACTATAAAATCCTTCATTTTAATTTTGGGAACCTACCAATAATTTTTATATTTCAAATTCAAATTTTTGGACTCGACCCGGACGCAATTCTGAAATATTTTGCAATTACGCCAAATCCTATTTTCTAATATTTTTTAAACCAGCGAAATTTAAAATTCACACAACCAGAAAATATTTTCCCCACTTTTTAAAATCTTTCTCAAAATTTTTCCCCAACTCCCCAGCCAATCCAATCGTTTCTTTAACACCCCGGCCCCACACTTTTTCATTCGTCTACTAAATCTTTCTCATTTTTCTCCCTTTATTGGCCACGAGCCAATCACGGCACACACCTCCTTCACCGGGCCCCACACTCTCTCTCCTTCTCTCTCTCTTCTCTCTCTCTCTGGCGCTAGAAGCCAATTTTCTTTCTCTTCAAATCTTTCTCTCTCCTCTCTATCTCTCTCCTCTTCTTTCTCCTCTCTTTCTCCCCGCGTCTTCTCTCTCTCTCTATCTTCTTCTTTATATTTCCTTCCCCCTTCAAAAAATAAACAGAACCCATCCCTGAGAAACCTAGCCGCCTTCCTCCCTCGCCTCTGCCTAGCGCCGACGACGCTGCACCAGCCTCGTCGCCCCTCAACACTCGTCGCAGCCGCCTCTACCCTCCGTCCTTCCTCCTTTCCTCCTCTCCCCGAGCACCCTGCACGAGCAACCGCGCACCCCCTGCACACTGCTGCACACCGTAGGATCGCCGCCGGTGATCTTGATCCGCGTCCCTGGCCTCGGGCACCCCCCTCGGTGAGCATGGCTTCCCTTCTTCTTCTTCTCCTTCCTTCTCCTTCTTTATTTTCTTTTCTTCTTTCAGATCTATTCTTGACTGACGGTGGTCGCTGCAGGTACCTCGTCGGAGCTCCGTCGACGCCGTTGACCCTCACGATCCCTTTCCAGACCATTGTAAGCCTCCTTCCCTTCTTTCTCTTTCTCTGTCTCTTTTCTCATTCATGCAGTCTTGAAATATCGATGTTCACTGTTTTGTGTTTGGCCGGAATCCGACCGTGCCGGCGACGTTTCCCGACGACCCAGCGAGTACCTCCGACCCGTGTGACTCCACTGTTCGTCGTTTGGGTTCATTCCGTGAACCGTGCGCGCGTCGCGATTTTTCCCCGCCGACACGTAACGTTCCGTTTTCCGTTTCGCGACCCGTCGAGACAAGTTAATCTTGCTACATGCTATTTAACTTATTTTATGACTATTTAAATATAGATTATACCTGTAATGTAAATCTAGTACCACATGTTTCGTTTTATAACACTTCAGTGTTCCGTTGCATTCGTTTATACTATTTTAGATAGTTATATTTTGTTCTTGATATCTCTACAGCCGTAATGTGACTATGGATGGATACTTCCTACCCACAGGTAGCATGGTTGGCTATGTCACGTGCCCAATTTAGCGTACTCTGGGAAGCGGGGCGTGACAGGATCATACATAAACTGGCTCACTACATTGACCGGGATGGCTATGTCTGGACGAGTGACGGTCAGGTAGTTAAGTTTGCCAACCAATCTCTTGTATCGTCCTGGATCAGAAACAGGCTCCCCCGACCCGCAAAGAGCTTCACATTCGGGTCCATAGGAGAGTCGATGGGCTTACAACCAGACATACCGGCCTCCGAGAGCATATCACGCACATATTTCGTAGAGTGGCGAAAATCCCTTCCGTCGGTGACCACTGTTCCTGCCAAAATTTTGGCTCAAAACCCGTTCCGTATAAAATAATAACAATAAAATAAATAAATAAATAATAATAAAAGAGAAAATCTCCCTTTCAAAGCAAAGCTCTGTTCAAATTCCAAGGTGGGAGATGAAGCAACGCTTATGTTTCCCCGAATCAGAGCAAAGGTCTGCCTTGAAATTAAAGTTAAAATTAAAGAAGCAACGCTTCAGATTCCTTGCGCTGGGCGCAACGCGCCACGTGTCAAAATCAGGCACGCCAGCGCAAGGAGCGCAGCGCACCCAATCAGAGCAAAGCTCTGTTTAAAATTCAAATTTTAAAGGAAGCAACGCTTCAGCTGGACTGCGCTCTGCGCTGCGCGACACGCGGCAGCGCAGTTGCGCTGCGCTCTGCGCTGTGCGGCACGTGTCAAGCGCAGATGCATTTGCGCCAATGCCAGCACCAAAACAGAATTAAAATTCTGGAAAGATCTTTCTGATCTTATTAAAACAAGAAAATTGTCTTCTGTAAAACAGAAGCTCTTGGATCAAAGATCCAACGGTAAGGAAAAATCCCTAAATCACTCAGAGAAAGATCTTTTCAACTGATTTAACAAATCAAATGGCACTATAAAAAGGCCCCTAGACTCCAAGTCTAAAACACACAGAAACAGAAAAACACAGAGAGAAAAACAGAGAATTCCTCTAAAGAATTTTGAGAAGAGCTCAAAGAAAGATAAAGGTAAAAACCTTTGAATAAAAGAAGAGTTTCTTCTAAAATGATCATTGATCTAAGAAAAAATCTTCAATAAAAAAAATATAATAATAATAAAGGCATTGCCTTTTGATGAACCACTGGTTCTGGAATCTTAAAAGATTCTTTTCTTGAATCCAAAATTGGATCAAAATATTAAAACAGTGCCTTGCACTTGTAAATCTGCACTGTTGCGCTTTTGGGTTGGCGCAAGCCACCAAAGAGCGCCACGTGTCAGCTCCAGAACAACTTGCGCTATGCGCTTTAAAAACAGAGCACTGCTCTCTTAAATTTGGCGCAAGTCACCAAAGCGCGCCACATGTCAGCAGCGCAACAGCGCAGCGCACTGCGCTTGCGCTCACCAGAGCGCGACACGTGTCACCTCCACATGCGTTTGTGCCTTGCGCTGGCGCAAAGCGCCTGACAAGCCACGTGGCGCTTTGTCAGGCTAATTAATGCACTGCATTATTAAAAAAGGGGACAGAGCCCAACTAAAAAGGCTTAACAGGCCTAATAAAAAATGCAATGCATTATTAAAAATAGGCAGAGCCTAAACAAAGGTGTGTCAGACCAAAACAGATGCTGTGCATCATTTAAAAAGGGCAGAGCCTAAACAAAGGTCTAATAGACCAAGCAAAAATGCCATGCATTATTAAACAGGGGCAGAGCCCTAGTAAAGGCCTAACAGACCAAATGCAAATAAAAATGTTGAACATTCTCAACTGGACTTAGCCCAATTCTGGCCGTAAGTCCTCAAATTAAATTAACTGAGTATGATTGCTCTCTTAATCAATTTACACCTGGTTCAAGGGTACATCTCCGAACTCCTCTGATATTTGTCGTTGTAATCTTTCAACGTCTTCAGAGAGGTGACGGGTCCCGACAACCACTTATTGATACGGACTGCGGGGTCCTTAAACTCGTGGACCGAAACGTCCTTAAACTAATATTCGTCCCAAAATGGGAACGTTGGACCGAAATGTCCTTAAACTAATGTTCGTCCCCAAATGGGAATGTTGGACCACTATGTCTCTAAACTGGAACAATAGAGCCAACTGCTCTTTTGTCGGATCCAAACGATCCCGTTAAGTTGATTTTAGTCTGGAGATTAGGCTAACGTATTCTTAACAAACGTTTAAGTTGATCTTAGCCTCAAACATGGCTAACGTGTCCTTAAACTAATATCCGTCCCCAAAATGGGAATGTTGGACCACTATGTCCCTAAACTGGAACATGGACCCCCATGTCCCTAAACTGGCAATGGACCACTATGTCCCTAAACTGGAACATGGACCCCCATGTCCCTAAACTGCAATGGACCACTATGTCCCTAAACTGGAACATGGACCCCCATGTCCCTAAACTGGCAATGGAGCCCCCAAATGCTCTTTTGTCGGATCTAAACGATCCCGTTTAAGTTGATCTTAGCCTCGAATATGGCTAACGTATCCTTAAACCTTTAAACAAACTTTAGTCCCAAATTGGACTATAGATTTCCCCAATCGACTTTGGTTCAAGGGTACATCTCTGAACTCCTCTGGCACCTGTCGTTGTAATCCTTCAACGTCGTCAGAGAGGTGACGGGTCCCGATGGCCATATATGCAATGGACCACTATATCCCTAAACTGGAACAATAGAGCCTCCAAATGCTCTTCTGTCGGATCTAAACGATCCCGTTAAGTTGATCTTAGTCTCAAATTAGACTAACGTATCCTTAACGAACGTTTAAGTTGATTTTAGCCTCAAATTTGGCTAACGTATTCTTAAACCAAAACCCCAAACCCAAATCTAAGTAAATACGGATTTGGACTAATCCACGTCCTACGGGCGATGACATAAATTAGTCTCCGTATACAATCCACGGGCAACCACAAACAAAACAAACACACACGGCACGAAGTGAAATTCTGGAGAAGGAGAAAGTGGTTGCCGTGATGCGGTAGCGTAATTAACCGCAGGAGCTTGCGCCTGCAGGGGAGAGCGTCCCCACAATCAAAAACCACTCAAGTGGAGGAATCTGACGAAGTTTGCTACATCGGCCGCATCCGTCCAAACCTCCGATACACGGTGCCATAAATCAACTTGGCATGTTCGGAGAGGTGGACGGATAAAACCAAATAGTATCTGCCCCGAATCTCAGGCAAGACGTCCATGTCTTGGCCGCCGTTCGGAGGGGAACAGATTCTGGCACGCCCGGTGGGACCTTTTCCTCTTTCCACTCCACACTTCGTGTGTCGTGTTTTTCCCGTGATCGGATAATCGCGGTGTGTATATTTGTGGTTGCCCTTAGGGTAGTGGATACTGAAGTCGGCGCTTCGTTTTTATGAAGAATGGCGTTTGTTCCGATCTTAGCAATACAGGCTCTGTCATATCTGGTGGAGTCAAGTACGGGCCACTTGCAGGCTCAAATCTCTGCAATCCGGCTCTTCAAGAAATCAACGGGCTTCTTTTTGGGTCGATGCTCCCACCTCCCACCCTCGGTGCCTCAACGCCGATGGAGGAAGCCCAGAGGATGTCTGTCGTCCATAGGCGGGCTCCCCAAGCAGCAGCTTTGCCGACGGAATCGGTCCTCAAACAACTGGCACATGCCAAAGACCAAGGTCGACGCAGGGGGCGGAATATTCAAGCTCTTCAAGAAATCAATGGCTTCAAACTGTACTAACTGTAACAACAACTCTCGCTCTATCCCATCTGGAGGAGTAATCTACGGGCCCCAAGCGACCTCCCTTTTCACTGTGCCAGTGGAGCAGGTAACTCAAGCCACCACTGAGCTATTCTTCGGGACCATGCTCCCGCCAACGAGCTTCAGCGCTCCTGTACCATCACAAAAAGCTCCCGAGAAGTCGTTTTTCAGCGCTCCTGTGCTTATTTACGCTTTACTTTGCATTATACTATATATAAGCACTCACAAAAAAATTGTGATAATAAAAGAGTAGAAAGTGAAAAATTATATTTAAAAGATAGGAATAGTTTAAGAAAAACAAGAAAGTTAGATGTTTTCTTAAATGAAACTAGTAATAAGTAGTTATGAGCTGTTGTCCCAAGGGTTAGTAAGATGAAGGAAATTACTAATCTGAGGATAAAAATAAGCCTGAAAAATAGTTCCTATTCTGGAAGCCAAACATTTGAACGTTGATACCCTACTATACGCACTTACACACATCTTGAAACTCGGGATAGTAGAGGATACCTTGAAATGCTCTTGTCTAAAAGCCAAAGTATGAAGAAAATAAAAGTGGAGAATAAAAGATAAAATGGCGAAAAGAAAAATGAACACTGGTTTTGTTATCACCGAGGCAACAATAAAAAATATAGCGAGGGTGCTTTATCACCTAGTGCCTTAGACCAACTGGTTTGGGAGCCACTGCTAAGCTTTAGGTGTTACAAGACGAGGAAAAACACCTAATTAGCAAGCACATGAGTAATCGGTCGGTTAGTACCTCAAGAAGTATTAACGGTCGCATGAAGAATGTGTGAGCAAATTCCATCTAAATATCTATTAAAAAGTACTAAGGTAGATGGACAGGAGTATGATTGCTTGAATTGAATTCTCTGAGTGTAGGGATGTCCAGTTCACACACGTAGGGGTATATGATCAATGTTTGGAAGAAAGGTAGGAATGAAAGCTAAAGACGATGTTTTATTGAGGGATAATGTGATTTCTAACATTTTTTCATGACCATTAAGATAGGGTTCATAGCAACTGAAAAGCTGGTATAGTTGAAAACTCTTATTTTCAAGTTCTTTCTTTTATAGTTCTTATCTTCATATAACTTTCACCATCTCTCTTTTATTATAGGATTTTGTGGGTGTAATCCGCTGAAAACCCTCAGGAGACAACACTCCTCCTACTAGGGATATACCACTGGCGCCGAGTAAGGAAGGCTGGGGGCAACTCTCCCTCTGAATTGACTCCGCCGGCTCCAACGGTGGAAATTGATACTGCTGTTTCAACTGGGAACAGTTTTGAACCACTTAGGAGGGTACGCAACAACTCTTCGACGGCCGTGCTAAAAAGATCTCCACCTATGGAGAGCACTACAAGGGTGAAGCCGGAACAGCCCCCTCAACGGCTGTCCTCTAAAATCTACAAGGTCTGGCGTCAAGTCAAAGACTCGGTAATTGATCAAGATCATCCCCGCCGACAGAAAAAGGTGAAAGTTCAGCGGGAAGAAGCCCGTCCTGTCAAGCCACAAAAGGCGACAGCTATTTGGGTGCCCACTGCAACGGCCCCCTCAACTTCGACCACTCACAAGAAAAGAAGACCGGAGAAAATCCCTGAGTCTGCGACGAATCGCAGAGACACTGAATCTAAACGCCCCAAATCTGGGGGCATAGTGGTGCACACTGTCTATATGGCATCCGGGAAAGAGGACAGCCGCGCTGCGACGGGTCACCGACCGCTCACTCGATCCGTGACCAAAGCCCAGGAGCAACAACAGAAGCTTCAGGAAATGATGACTGCAATGGCCGCACTTACCGGGCCAAAAGAAAGCTCGGAGGCATCATCAGAACAGCGACACGAACAAGAAACTGATGCTGACTTCTTACGTAGAGTCCTTGAAAAGAAAGACAGAGAAGCCGCAGAGCAAGCGGCTAACATAAAGCAAATGGCGCTTCTCTTCCAAGACATGGTAGGGATGATGTTACAGCTGAACCCTCCAGCTGATGACCCTCCGATCATTATTGAAGACGGTAAAGAGGAGACATCTAATCCTCCGCCGGCTCTTTCAGCAGCCAAGGAGGAAACCATTTCCAAAGCTGCACAAGACGACTATATAGCTCAGCAGATACGAATTCATCAGGCGAATGAAGCGGCTGGGCAAATTGTTAGAACCGGATGGCCCTATCCGAGCTGGTATGACCAAATCAGTTACCCGCCGGTATATACGATCTCTAAGTTTCACGTATATAAAGGGACAGGGAATCCCATCAGCATGTCGCTCAATTCCGGGCCTTATGCGGCAACACGGGAGGCGACGACAAACTGTTGCTTCGCCAATTCGTCGGCAGCTTAACAGAAACAGCCTTTGAATGGTATTCGGAGCTACCTAACGACTCTGTCAAAACATTTGCGGAGATGGAGCTACTGTTTACACAAAGATTCGCGAGTGCTAGCGGACGCATCCCGATCACGGTATTGATCAATGCCAGGGTAAGGCCAGGCGAAACTTAGGTCCAGTATGCGATACGGTGGCGTAATCTGTGGTCAAAATGCGAACAACGCATCGAAGAAGCACCTGCGGTAGGCATGTTCGTGGGCACTCTTGATCCGCAAGCGACCATCTTGCAATTCATGATGTTCTTCAGGCCGACCACCTTCCAGGCCTTGATCGACAAATTAGCCCAAATGGACCATATGGGCCATGGACCGTCTTCTCCAAAACCGGACTCTCGAAATGAGAAGGGAAAAGGAAAAGCGATCGTCGTCGCCAATGCTCAACAACAGCCAAGCAACTTGAAGCCGGTTGTCCGTCGAAACAATATGCGTCCATGCGTATCCCTCCAGGAGAAGCTAGGGCGTCCTTACTCGTTTCCTCAAAATAAAACAAGAAGACTGTTCGAGCTGGCACTGCGCAACAGGCTCATCAATCTGCCAGATCCAAGACGCCCGTTGCAGCCAAACGACGTCAATGATCCCAATTACTGCCCCTACCACCGAGTGTTGGGTCATCCGATTGAGGATTGCTACGTCTTCAAAAACTGGATTGAAGACCAATACCTACAAGGCAAGTTTGCGTTGTCTGAAAAGTGGAAGGTAAACCCACCACAGCCGCACACTCCAAAGAAGACGGACGCACTGAGGGCAACTTGTCACGTGATCTCTCATTCATTGATAGACGATAAAGAGGCTCCTTGCGTCGAGAAAAGAGGGCGGATTCTAAACCGGAACTTCTGTGGCTGCCAGACGAGATGATCAACACCTTCCTGAATCAGATTCGTCTGAAAGTTAAAGCCAATCAAGAGCGTGAGATGACCATATTGGAAGGAGCTAAACGCCGGCGTTTAGACGAAAGAGCCGAGGCACTCCCGTCAAACCAAAAAACATCTGCTGCGGATAAAAACAAATTCAAGACGAGGAAAAGGTTTGCTAAGGCCATATCAATGGGAATGAAGCTACCACCCTATGAAGAAAACACTCTCGATGGAATAGAGATGCATCTTAACTACTGCTTGTATCATCAGAGGATCGCACATCCTACTGAAGACTACGACTCCTTTAAGTGTTGGTGGCAAGGGTATGCCGCTCATAGACAACACGTCAACAGAATAAAGCGGGAAGCTCGTAGACAGCGAAAAGATACGACAGATGAGCATAAAAGAGTTGCCGGCAATTGTCACAGGGACGAGCCCGGGGGATCACGAGTTCTCACCTTCGGAAGCGATTCTGACGAAGAAGTCGCCCTCAACCCTCTCTTCGAGGAATCCATTTCTAAAACGAAAGAATTGGGGAGTTGTTAGAACATTCAGCCGTACAATCAAACGCTACCCGGAAAAAACCTCGGACCCGCAAACAATGGAGCGAACAAAAAGGATAAAGGAAAGGAAAAAAACGCCCTTCGTCGCCAACACTCAACAACAATCGAGTGGCTCTAGACCGGTTGTTCGCCAAAACAACAAGCGGCAACCCCTCTGGAAGAGGTTGAAACGTCCTTACTCATTTCCCCGGGATAAAACAAGGAGACTGTTCGAGCTGGCAGTGCGCAACAGACTCATCAATCTGCTGAGTCCAAAACGTCCGTTGCAGCCAGGCGATATCAACGATCCCAATTATTACCCCTACCATCGAGCAGTAAGTCATCCGATCGAAGATTGCTTCGTCTTCAAAAACTGGGTTGAAGACCAATACCAGCAGGGCAAGTTCGCGCTGTCCGAAAACTGGAAGGTGAGCCCGCCACAACCACATGCTCCAAAAAAGATGGATATGCCGGGGGCATCATGCTCATTCATAGGGAAAGCCCCATAGACCGAAAAGTCAGCAAACTAGAGATTCGCCTCAAATACGGCGACGACGGACCGAAACGTCCTTAAACTAACGACGGACCACTACGTCCTAAAACTAGCTGAAGACCGAAACGTCCTTAAACTACTACCGCGGCATCCTCAGGCTGACGAGATAAAAAAAGAGAAAAGAATAAAGAATAAAAAAAGAAGGAAAAAAAAGAAGGAAAAAAGGAAGAAAAAAAAGAAACGGTATGTCCATAAGCGAAATGGGCACGGATGAAAACCCGAAAGGGCTCCGTGAGTAAAAACAGCAGGGCTACCGGCGAGTGTTCGTAAAAACCCAAAAGAGCGCGACCTCGTTAGAAAAAAAAGAATAAAAAGAATAAAAAAAAGACGGTATGTCCATAAGCGAAATAGGCACGGATGAAATCCCGAAAGGGCTCCGTGAGTAAAAATAGCAGGGCTACCGGCGAGTGTTTGTGAAAACCCGAAAGGGCGCAACCTCGTTAAAAGACACTTACAAGGTCCTCTCGACCTTGTAAGGAGAAACCACCCGTGTGAGATCCTTACGACTCACAGGGAAGCAACACACTTAGAGATCCCCACGATTCTTAAGGAGAAATTACACTTGCGAGATCCTCACGACTCGTAAGGAGAACTCTTTTATGGGACTCTCACGGCTCATAAGATTTGAAAGTCTTAAGTTACAGAGACATGAACCTGTTTTTAAGCAACCCCTACAACCTCCGATATTGCCCTACAAGCGGTTCAGTATTGACCCTTGTATACAATCCACGGGCGCGAATAAATATTTCCCTAACCAAGTCTCACCCGTGACTGGGGATATGTCCATATGATGAACAACCCTTATAAGTCCTCTCGACTTATAAGGAGAAAACCCTTTTGTAAGATCCTTACGACTTACAGGGGAACACACACTTAGGAATCGTCACGATCCCTAAAGAGAAAACGCACCTACAAGATCCTCACGACTTGTAGGGAGAAATACTTTTGTGGGACCCTTACGGCTCATGAAGTCAAAAGCCTTAGTCGACGGGATCCTAACCCTGTTTGCTAAGCCACCTTTATTCAACATCGACAAAGGCAAATGATGATTCGCTCCTGGCAATGTCCCAGTTGTAGCGATACTGATGTCTAAACCGGTATCAAATTCCAAGCCCTTTCATGGCAAATGATGATTCGCTCCTGGCAATATTCCAGTTGTAGCGATGCTGATGCTGAGATTGGCACCAGATTCCAAGTTTCACACTCGTGACAAAAAAATCAGCGAACCACACATGCATACGAAATAACCGAAATGATGGGGCAACTTACAATAAAAATCAGCAAGTAAAAATGTATGCATACGAAATAGCCGAAATGATTGGGCAACTCGCAATAAAAAGCAGCGAGTAAAAATAAAATAAATAGCCGAAATGATTGGGCAACTCGCAATAAAAAGCAGCGAGTGAAAATAAATAGCCGAAATGATTGGGCACCGCGAAAAATAGCCGAAATGATTGGGCAATCGCGACCTTCGCGATATAAAGCTGAAATGATAGAGCATCGCGGAAAGAAATAAAATGAAAAATATATATAACGAAATTTATGCCTTAAGGGCGATATCATAGCAATCCCTGTATGCAATCCAGGGACAAACAAAAAGAGAACCATACCTTCCCAATAGGCTACATCAGAAAGCGAAGCCAAATCTCGGCGGGTCATAGACAACCTAGAGACAACCTCGACATTTGTCGCAATATTGCAGACACAATGTCAACAAACGAAGCAAAAGATCCTTAGTTTCAGGGTCTCGACGTCGATATCGACAACTTAGAGATCACCAACGGCGTTTCTCCTCATTCCAACCAGATGCAGACGTGACGTCAACAATCGACCTCAGAGTCGCAACGAAACAAAACCATAGCAAAGTCCCTAGTTCCAAATCTCAATGGACACATCTGCAACCTGGAGACCAACGACGGTGGGCCTCCTCATTCAAGCATGACACAGATGTTACACCATCAAACGGAACCACGACATAGTCTCTAGTTCCAAATCTTAACGGCAATATCTACAGCCTAAGAATCAGCAACGGCGTTCCTTTGCAGTCCAGCAGAATGTAGATGCAACGTCAACAAAAGACCCCATGGTCAGTAAAGCGGAGTGACGGCAAAATCCCAGCTCCACCTCAGCATTCGTCTCGTTACAGCAGACGCAATGTCAACAACGGCATTCCTTCGCAGTCCAGCAGGATGTAGATGCAACGTCAACGAAAGACCCCATGGTCAGCTAAGCGGAGTGACGACAAAATCCCAGCCCCCCCTCAGCATTCGTCTCGTTACAGCGGACGCAATGTCAACAACGGCGTTCCTTCGCAGCCCAGCAGGATGCAGAAGCAACGTCAACAAAAAACCTCATGGTCGAAATAAAGCAGAGTGACGGAAAAATCCCAGCTCCACCTCGACATTCGTCTCGTTACAGCAGACGCAATGCCAGTAAATAAAGCAAAGGCCAAATTCCCAGCTTCAGGGTCTTGACGGTAACTCATATAAAACCCGAAAGACTACCGGAGATCATCCCACATGGAGTGGTCACCACCTCGACGTTCGTCTCGATACAGCAGACGAGATATCAACAATGGCGTTCCTTCGCAGTCCAACAGAATGCAGAAGCAACGTCAACAAAAGACCTCATGGTCGAAATAAAGCAGAGTGACAGAAAAATTCCAGCTCCAACTCAGCATTCGTCTCGATACAGCAGACGCAATGTCAACAACGGCGTTCCTTCGCAGTCCAGCGGGATGTAGATGCAACGTCAACGAAAGACCCCATGGTTAGCTAAGCGGAGTGACGACAAAATCCCAGCTCCCCCTCAGCATTCGTCTCGTTACAGCAGACGCAATTTCAACAACGGCGTTCCTTCGCAGCCCAGCAGGATGCAGAAGCAACGTCAACAAAAGACCTCATGGTCGAAATAAAGCAGAGTGACGGAAAAATCCCAGCTCCACCTCGACATTCGTCTCGTTACAGCAGACGCAATGCCAGCAAATAAAGCAAAGGCCAAATTCCTAGCTTCAGGGTCTTAACGGTAACTCATATAAAACTCGAAAGACTACCGGAGATCATCCCACATGGAGTGGTCACCACCTCGACGTTCGTCTCGATACAGCAGATGAGATGTCAACAATGGCGTTCCTTCGCAGTCCAACAGAATGCAGAAGCAACGTCAGCAAAAGATCTCATGGTCGAAATAAAGCAGAGTGACGGAAAAATCCCAGCTCCACCTCGACAATCGTCTCGATACAGCAGATGAAATGTCACCCCGGCGTTCTTCCCCCAGCAGAATTCGGACGCGCCAAAGCAAACGAAGCAAAGGCCAAATTCCTAGCTTCAAGGTCTTAACGGCAAGTCATATGAAGCCTGAAAGACAACCGGAGATCGTCTCACACCAGTGCGGAACGGTCACCACCTCGACGTTCGTCTCGACACAGCAGACGCAACATCATCAAACAGCGGAGCCACGGCAAAGTCCCTAGTTCCAAACCTCGACGATTCACCAACAACCTAGAGCCAACCGCGACATTCGTCTCGATATAGAGGACGTAATGCCAGCAAACGAAGCAAATGCCAAATTCCTACCTTTAGGGTCTTGACGGCTAGTCATATAAAGCCTGAAGGACTATCGGAGATCATCCCACACCAGCGCGGAGTGGTTATGACTCATCGGGGCTCTCCAAAATGAGCCTAACCTCAAGTAAAAAGTGACATGAAATATCCCTACGCTTGCTCTTTCGACGGTAATACTATCTGGAAGATTACTTGAAGACGTCTTGTCCAGCCCCCGAAGGGATCAGAGACACGACAATCGCAAGGCTACTCGAACAGTAAGATTGCATATCGAGAAATATATCAGCCAACGCGACGGTACGACGGCCAAAACCCTAATTGCCACAGACCTTAACGGACCTCTGTCGTAAAAAGTAGAGGTTAACTGTGACGTTAGGATATTCTTGCGAGAAATGCTCGATTCGTCTCGACTTGTAAGGAAATTGATGTCTTTGCGAGAACTTCTCGATTCGTCTCGACTTGTAAGATAAAGCCTTGGGCAGCGGGGATTAAAAAACCTGTTTCCTAAGCACTGGGATCTTGCAATCGGCCCAAAACGGTCTCTTGCATACTATCCACGGGTCTCACTCTCCGAAGTCGAATTTCGACAAGGAGGGAAACAACCGCTTACGGGTCCTCTCGACTCATAAGAGGGAAAATTCTCTTATAAGATCCTTACGACTTATAAGAGAAAACGCACTTAGGAATCCTCACGATTCTTAAGGAGAAAATACACCTATGAGATCCTCTCGACTCGTAGGGAGAAAAGTCTTTATGAGACTCTCATGGTTCATAAACTTGAAAAGTTTTAGACTACAAGGACCCTAAACTTGTCTCCTAAGCCCTCAATTCAGTGACCATGCATAACTTTGCACTACTTCACCAACGTACATACTTACGTAGGCAAAGTAGTGGGGGGCATTTATTCCCGCCAAAATTTTGGCTCAAAACCCGCTCCGTATAAAATAACAATAAAATAAATAAATAAATAATAATAATAAAGGAGAAAATCTCCCTTTTAGAGCAAACCTCTGTTCAAATTCCAAGGTGGGAGATGAAGCAACGCTTCTGTTTCCCCCAATCAGAGCAAAGCTCTGCCTTGAAATTAAAGTTAAAATTAAAGAAGCAACGCATCAGATTCCTTGCGCTGGGCGCAACGCGCCACGTGTCAAAATCAGGCACGCCAGCGCAAGGAGCGCAGCGCACCCAATCAAAGCAAAGCTCTGTTTAAAATTCAAATTTTAAAGGAAGTAACGCTTCAGCTGGACTGCACTCTGCACTGCGCGACACGCGTCAGCGCAGTTACGCTAGCGCAGTTGCGCCGCGCTCTGCGCGAGACGTGGCAGCGCAGTTGCGCTGCGCTCTGCGCTGTGCAACACGTGTCAAGCACAGATGCATTTGCGTCAATACCAGCACCAAAACAGAATTAAAATTCTGAAAAGATCTTTCTGATCTTATTAAAACAAGAAGATTGTTTTCTGTAAAACAGAAGCCCTTGGATCAAAGATCCAACGGTAGGGAAAAATCCCTAAATCACTCAGAGAAAAATCTCTTCAACTGATTTAACAAATCAAATGGCACTATAAAAAGGCCCCTAGACTCCAAATCTAAAACACACAGAAACAGAAAAACACAGAGAGAAAAACAGAGAATTCCTCTAAAGAATTTTGAGAAGAGCTCAAAGAAAGAAAAAGGTAAAAACCTTTGAATAAAAGAAGAGTTTCTTCTAAAAAGATCATTGATCTAAGAACAAGATCAAAGATCTTCAATAAAAAAAATATATAATAATAATAAAGGCATTGCCTTTTGATGAACCACTGGTTCTGGAATCTTAAAAGATTCTTTTCTTGAATCCAAAATTGGATCAAGATATTAAAACAGTGCCTTGCACTTGTAAATCTGCACTGTTGCGCTCGTGGGTTGGTGCAAGCCACCAGAAAGCACCACGTGTCAGCTCCAGAACAACTTGCGCTATGCGCTTTAAAAACAGAGCACTGCTCTCTTAAATTTGGCGCAAGTCACCAAAGCGCGCCACGTGTCAGCAGCGCACTGCGCTTGCGTTCACCAAAGCGCGACACGTGTCACCTCCACATGCATTTGCGCCTTGCGCTGGCGCAAAGCGCCTGACAAGCCACGTGGCACTTTGTCAGGCTAATTAATGCACTGCATTATTAAAAAATGGGACAGAGCCCAACTAAAAAGGCCTAACAGGCCTAATAAAAAATGCAATGCATTATTAAAAATAGGCAGAGCCCAAACAAAGGTGTTTCAGACCAAAACAGATGCTGTGCATCATTTAAAAAGGGCAGAGCTTAAATAAAGGTCTAATAGACCAAGCAAAAATGCCATGCATTATTAAATAGGGACAGAGCCCTAATAAAGGCCTAATAGACCAAATGCAAATAAAAATGTTGAACATTCTCAACTGGACTTAGCCCAATTCTGGCCGTAAGTCCTCAAATTAAATTAACTGAGTATGATTGCAATCTTAATCAATTTACACCTGGTTCAAGGGTACATCTCCGAACTCCTCTGATATTTGTCGTTGTAATCTTTCAACGTCTTCAGAGAGGTGACGGGTCCCGACAACCACTTATTGATACGGACTGCGGGGTCCTTAAACTCGTGGACCGAAACGTCCTTAAACTAATATTCGTCCCAAAATGGGAACGTTGGACCGAAATGTTCTTAAACTAATGTTCGTCCCCAAATGGGAATGTTGGACCACTATGTCTCTAAACTGGAACAATAGAGCCAATTGCTCTCTTGTCGGATCCAAACGATCCCGTTAAGTTGATCTTAGTCTGGAGATTAGGCTAACGTATCCTTAACAAACGTTTAAGTTGATTTTAGCCTCAAACATGGCTAACGTGTCCTTAAACTAATATCCGTCCCCAAAATGGGAATGTTGGACCACTATGTCCCTAAACTGGAACATGGACCCCCATGTCCCTAAACTGGCAATGGACCACTATGTCCCTAAACTGGAACAATAGAGCCCCCAAATGCTCTTTTGTCGGATCTAAACGATCCCGTTTAAGTTGATCTTAGCCTCGAATATGGGTAACGTATCCTTAAACCTTTAAACAAACTTTAGTTCCAAATTGGACTATAGATTCCCCCAATCGACTTTGGTTCAAGGGTACATCTCTGAACTCCTCTGGCACCTGTCGTTGTAATCCTTCAACGTCGTCAGAGAGGTGACGGGTCCCGATGGCCATACATGCAATGGACCACTATGTCCCTAAACTGGAACAATAGAGCCTCCAAATGCTCTTCTGTCGGATCTAAACGATCCCGTTAAGTTGATCTTAGTCTAAAATTTGACTAACGTATCCTTAACGAACGTTTAAGTTGATCTTAGCCTCAAATATGGCTAACGTATCCTTAAACCAAAACCCCAAACCCAAATCTAAGTAAATACGGATTTAGACTAATTCACGTCCTACGGATGACGACATAAATTAGTCTCCGTATACAATCTACGGGCAACCACAAACAAAACAAACACACACGACACGAAGTGAAATTCTGGAGAAGGAGAAAATGGTTACCGCGATGCGGTAGCCTAATTAACTGCAGGGGCTTGCGCCTGCACGGAAGAGCGTCCCCACAATCAAAAACCCCTCAAGTGAGGGGGAATCTGACGAAGTCTGCTATATCGGCCGCATCCGTCCAAATCTCCGATACACGGTGCCATAAATCAACTTGGCATCTTCGGAGAGGTGGACGGATAAAATCAAATAGCATCTGCCCCGAATCTCAGGCAAGACGTCCATGTCTTGGCCGTCGTTCGGAGGGGAACAACCACGATACCTCAATGCCTAAAATGTATTTCAAGCCCTTAGGTCTTTGGTGCAAAATTACTTCTGAAGACGAGTCTTTAAGTCAGAAATCTCTCTCATCATATCCTGTAATAACAATATCGCCCACATAAACGATCATAAGGATTCTCTTTCCACCGCAATGCCGATAGAAAACCGAATGATCACTATTGGATCTTTGTAAACCAAAGGTTCTGACATCTGTCAGTCTTCTAAATCATACACGTGGAGACTGTTTGAGGCCATACAATGATCTTTTGAGCTTGCAAACAAGTCCAAACTTTTCCTGAGCAACAAAGCCAGGCGGTTGCTCCATATATACTTCTTCCTGGAAAGTACCATGTGGAAATGCATTCTTCACATCAAGCTGATGTAAAGGCCAATGATACGTGACAGCCAACGATAAAAAGATGCGAACGGGGGTCATCTTGGCCACGGAAAAGAAAGTCATCATAATCGACCCATAAGTCTGCGAGTATCCTTTTGTCACCAAATGAGCTTTCAGCCGAGCAAGAGAACCATCAGGATTCGATTTCACAGTATATACCCACCGGCAACCAACTGCCTTCTTCCCAACGGAAACATGAGGAAGATCTCATGTACCATTAAGACGTAATGCTAGCATTTCCTCCATTGCTCTCTTCCATCTAGGATTAGCTTGTGTATCAGATACTGAACCGGGAAGAGAGCGAGAATCTAAGGTGAAATGAATCCACGATATGAAGGAGACAATCATGCATATGTGACATACTCATTGGTGGGATATCGAAGAGTAATAGTACGTGTACCCTTCCTAAGGACGATAGGAATGTCTAACTCAGAAAGATCCGGATCTAGAGTTGGAGGGGTGACCGGTGGATCTAGAGTTGGAGGTAACTGGTGGGAGCTCGGCTGGAGCTGGAGGCTGTTGTACCCGTTTGTTATACACCTGAGTAACATGTTCTTGCATTAGTTCCTCGGTTTGGTCCACAGAAGGTTCGATTAGAAGAAGAGTGGATGGGGGTAGCTAAAACATCAAACTTATTGATAGGGAAATCCTCACGGACAGATGGAGAAGAATAGGCAGAGGAAAAATACGGAGTTTGGTGAAGTCGAGTGGCGAGGATCCGGTTGCAACAATAACTTGGGTGGCGGCAAGGGGTTTGATGGCGGCAAGGGGTTTGGTGGTGGTGGTTGGGTTTGGGTATGAGATATGAGAATGGAGGAGTAAGAAGAATAGGGCGACGACAGCGATCGTCGTGTGGCGGCGACAGCGATCGTCGTGTGGCGGCGGTTTGGGTGACGGCCGGCTTTGACACCATGTGAGAATAGATTCGAGGATGAAAATATGATAGTTAGAAAACCCTAACCCATCGCCACTTTATATAGGTATAATAACTCATTATAAATATATCCCGAATATATTATAGCCGTCCAATATATCATATATCATCATAATGCATCCCTTCAACTCTTATTTATACCAACTTGTTTTATTGTTTTAAAGATACATTTTCTCTTTTCTCTCTAATTGGTAATCATAAAGATCAAGTTTTTCGGGAGGGACAATTCTCTGCAGGTGCAACGCGAGAGATTGTACACACAAGGTTGTGTTGTTGTATCCTGAGAGCAAATCGCATCAATCCCCGTTGTATTATAGGGGAGCGAATATTGCTTTAAAGAAAGCGTCAAATGTGCTTCGACCCAATCTATTGTGTTTGTGTTTTTCTTGTCATTGAATTCAACCCCAATTTTGCAACTACTAACAACTGTATTGCCTTGACGAAATAATGTAGTCTCGAAGGAATTTTGCAAGTCCCATTCACAGCAACTGCTAAGAAATGGAATCAGTCCAACCTCAATATCTCTCAGGTTCATGTACAAACATTGGAGTAGACAATCAATCATTGCTTTGCCATCATTTTCCAAAAAAACAAAAAATAAAAAATCTTACCATAAAGGAATTCTTTAGCGAAAATCAGGTTATGATGATGCTCAATATTAGCGACGCCTGGGATCAGGACACGTGGCGGATGTCACGTCGTATAAGTCGGAAGAAAGGGCCCACCGAGGCCGACCAGGCCTCCCTTGTACCCGACTTGCAATCATAAGCTAGCCCCACTCGGGGCTCCCCGCAGATTGGCCTCCTCGGCCCCTCAGCTCGCCCCGAGCTGCCACAAGACCAAGACTCCTCGGCCTTCTCGCTCGTCCCCGACCCCCGGCCGAGGCCGTCTTCTTCGGTCCTCCGACCAGCTCCACCGCTCACAGGCGTAACCGCCGCTCCGCGAATCTCGCCATGCGCGGATTCTCCGCCAGCAATATCCCACGTTCCACGCCTCCGCGATCCCCATTAATGGGCGATCCGCTCTCTACGCAGGCGTGACGTCGGGAGAGTAACTGCTGGCGAGATTCTCGCGCCTGCTGCAGCGTTCCATCACCGCTATATAAACCCCCATCGCAGAGGGGTCAAGTAAGCCATTTTTTGACTCACTTGGCCATTACGCTGTTCGGATCTAGTACTAACTTGATCGTCGGAAGGTCCTTGGTGGCGTCAAACCACCCAGGGACTTCTTTGCAGGTATTTGGCGTCCAACTCCTCCAATCACCAAATCTCCTCAAAACCCATTAAGACCCACACGCGACAGGGGATCCCCTCCAGAATCCACCAGGAGATCGACGGAAGACAACATCTGAAGGAGATCTGAATAGGACCTCCATCAGTTGGCACCGTCTGTGGGAAAGCAAACTCCTAAAAAAAACAAAGTTGGCCTTCCGATCTCCCTCCACATGGCAAGCGACCATCCTGAAGATTCGGGTACCAGCCGCCGCCTCCCCCTCACCGGAGGCACGGATGAACCTCCTCTGGGGACCATCATCCACGCCCTCACCAGCTGAATAGATCGGCTACAGTCCATCGTGGAGGCGCTCGTCCGCGCCTAAACGGCCGGGCCTGGGCCCCACCTCGCCGCTCCGCATCCTGAATGCTCTGCCCCCATCGGCACGGCCGACCACCGGCTGGCTGCGACCCCTGACTACGGATCTCATAGACCGATACTCCCTGAGGCCCGTTGGGCACCTCGCGGCTCCACCCTAAGGTCCGCCGCCGGAGCACCACGTCTCGAACCTCTTCGCGACCCTTGTCCCCCTGAGGAGATGTCGGTCACCTCGCCTGCCTACAGGCACGGCCGGCACCCACTCCCCCGGTGGGGCCGCACAGAAGGGGCTCGCCACGACGGCTCGAGAACCACCACGCCCGGGGATCTGAGGAACCTCATCGAGAGGAACCGGAGCCGTGCCTAAACGCAGGTCTCCCACAGCGGGGGTCAGGGATCACGAGGCGCCGAGTCCTCGGGGTACCACAGCCGACTCGACGCCCTTGAGAAGAAGATCGAGGGCATGCGCCGGGAAGGTCACCTTTCGGCCGACGGGGCCGAGTACGCCGCCGAATCGTTCACCAAACCGTTCACCGAGGAACTGCTCGTTGTCCACGTCTCCTCGCGCAACAAACCCCCGAAGGTCTCTCTATTCGACGGGAAAACTGACCCGAAAGACCATTTGGACTCTTTCACCGCGGGAATGAACTTCCAGGACCATTCCGATGCCGCCCAGTGCAGGGCCTTCCCAGCCACCCTCATCCGTTCTGGTCGGGACTGGTTTCGAGGACTCGAGCCTCGCTCAATCTCGACCTTCGACGAGCTGGCTACTCAGTTTCTCGGCCAATTCGTTGGGAACCGTCGGCAGAAGCGCACGGTCGACTACCTCTTCACAATTAAGAGTGGAGACAAAGAGACATTCAAAGCTTACATCACCCGCTTTTACGACGCCCTCCTCGAGGTTCCCGAGCACCGGGATAAGACCGTCATCACGGCGCTCAGATCTGGTTTGAGGCACAAGGAGTGGCTGCGCTCCTTTGTGTTGGCACAGCCTAAGACCATGGCCGAGGTCAAGACGTGGACCGAGCGCGAGGTTCAGCTAGAGTCCGAGGTGAACGCGAACCTCCCCCGAACAGATCGGTCCAACCAGAAGAAGAGGGCTCGGGAGGAGAGGCCGGAGCGTCAGCAGCCCTATCACCCGAAGTTCCAAGAGTACACCCCGCTCAATGTCTCTCTCGCAGTGTTACTGGAGGAGGCCCAAGGCGAAGGGTTCTTCAAGTTCCCTCCAATCCCGTGTCAGGCCTCAAAGCGGACCCGGGGCCCTTACTACGCCTTCCACCGGACGCTGGGTCACGCCATCGAGGATTGCAAGCAACTCCGGGATTACATCGAAGAGCTCATCCGATCGGGACACCTCGCCGCTTACTTAAGGGATAAACGGCAGGCCGACCGCGAACAGGAGCAGCGTCCACCTCCCGCCGAGCTGACCATCGGCCAGATCATGCTTGCCTCCTCGGACGACCAGTCCGGCGCCCGGGTAGCCCCGTACCCGGTGCGAAGCTCGAAGACCAGCAAGCTGCCAGGAAGCTCGGGCCACGCTGATAGGGTCATCTATTAGCATGTACTTTTCTTCTGAGGCAATGTAAACTCTCCCTAGAGTCTATTGTTAATTTAATAAAGATCAACAGAACATTGCGAAGAAAGTAGAAAAGATCTTATTTATTCAAGAAAAAGGGTGAGGTATTATGGGCTCCTCAGCCGTACACGCAAAAAGAAAAAAAATATTTACAACAATGGGGGAAGGGGGTGCGGAGAGCACCGCTCGTGATACTCGGTGAAGATCTCCGCCAGCTGCGGCCTCGCAAGGTCCAACCTCTCCCCTCGGTTCCCCCCACGCGCATTGATCCCGAGCCTCAGCTCATAGCACTCGCGGACGAGTGCTTCCGAGCGAGCCAGCCGATTCGCAGAGATAAGGCCGAAGCGCCTCAAAGACCGCAGCTTGCCTACGGTCTCGTCGTAGAGCTGCTCGGACAGGGGTTGTAAAGCCCCGTCGACGCCCTCCTGATGGAGTACATCAGCAGCTGCAGCAGGAAAGAATGCCGGGGGAGCAACCGGCCGAAGTGGTCCTCGATGCTCATGTACACCAGCTGCACCGTATCCTCGGTACAGTTCTGGTAGTACAGGTACACGTCTTCGAAACTGATGATGTCGGGGATAGTGAATGGGAAGTCCGACATTCTCAACGCTCTGTTTGCAAGGGAAGGAAGATCTAGTGCTCCTTCAGCCTTATATAGCCCGCTGCGTCCCAGAGGAACTCAACGGTCACCCACTCTCGTCCAAGGAGTTGCTGCCACACGACGGTCACTAAGCCTCCTCTGACAGAGCCGAAGCGACGCGGCCCTGGCGCTTCACCTCCCCCCGCATTCAATACGCATGCAAACCGTTCCAGTTCCCCAGGCGTATGGTCGGGCGAAACCTATTGAAGATTCGACCGAGCAGCTGCCCTGCTCGGTCATCCCTGGCGGGTAGCTCCCCTACCGCAGCACCAAGGGTCAGAAAGCCTCGCCAAGAGGTGACCCGCAGCTGCCAGAAGCTGCCCTACTCGGTTATCCCTGGCAGGTAGCTCTCTTACCGCAACGCCGGAGATCAGAACCCTCGCCAAGAGGCAAGCCAGCAGCTGCCCTGCTCGTTCACCCCTGATGTGTAGCTTCCCTGCCGCAACGCCAGGGACTAAATCCCTCACCAGGAGGCAACCTAGCAGCTGCCATGCTCGGTCACCCCTGGCGGGTAGCTCCCCTACCGCAACGCCGGGGATCAGAAAGTCCTCCCGGAGGTAGTCGGGCCTAACCATCGCTCGGCTATCCCTGGTGGGTAGCTTCCCTACCGCAACGCCAGGGATCAGAAAGTCCTCCCAGAGGCAGTCGAGCACAACCATCGCTCGGCTATCCTTGGCGGGTAGCCTCCCTACCTCAACGCCAAGGATCAGAAAGCCCTCCCAGAGACGGTCGAGCCCGAGGATCCCTCGCTCGACTATCCTTCAGGACACAAGCCCTCGCCAAGAGGCATCGGGCAGTAACCCTGCCCAGCCAAGGGTCCTTGGTAGGCTTCTACAGCCCCTCCCGTGCCAAGGACCAAAGTCCTCCCAGAGGCAGTCGAGTCCTTGATCGGCTATCCCCGGCCGGTAGCTTCCTACCACAACCGACAGGGATCAAAGTCCTCGCCAAGAGGCACTGGGCAGTAACCCTGCTCGGTCCTCGTCTTGAAGGATCAAAAGCCATCGCAAGAGGCAACCGGGCAGTTACCCTGCTCGGTCCAAATAAGGCACGACAAACTGGAGACCGCCTTCCTCCACCGTGATCGGCGAAGACGGTCCCCGAGCAGATCTCCTCTTGAGCGGCTCGGTGGAAAGCCGGTCTCCTCCTCCGAGGCCGGGTCCTCCAAAATTCGAGCCCGACTCCGACCCGACGTTCTGCTGGGCCCCGAGGCGAGATTCGCTTCCGAGCGCTCGCGGGGCATTACCGTCGGGGGAGAGGGAGCCGGGGCAGGCTGTGAACGAGAAGAGCCGGTGCCCCCAACCTTCGCAGCCGGCCTCGGCTGGCGCATTGAAGCCCGGAGCGAGTCTATGTCCATGGATCCTGCACAGAACCAAATGTAGAGAGAGTCAGCGATACAAGCAACATACGAACCAAAAAGGAAAAACTAAACTTACCAACGAACTCAACAGGGCTGAGCCCGGCCTAACTCAGAACCCTCTCGGACAACAGCACGTCGAAACAGGGGATGGGCTCCCACGACGCCACTTTCACCGCAACGGGGTCACTGGACTGGTTCCCCGGTAAGTGCTTCTCCCTCGACCACTCTGTAGGCACGGGCCAGTTCTCGCTCTCGGGAGGGGAAACGAAGAACTTCTTCTTCCAGTCATGAATGGAAGAAGGCAGTGTCACAACCCCTGCCTCGGCGAGGCTCCCTGGTCGTTTTCTGAAAGAGAGATAAACCCACCTCGGGTCGTCTGCTCGACCACCGGGGTGATTTTTGAAGACGAGGGAAGAATTAAGGAGGGAAAGACTGAAGGGGATCGCCTGTAACTTCAGGCGGACCAGGTCTCCGAGGAGAATCCTCCATGAGTTTGGCACCAACTGACCGGGGGCTAACCCGAAGAAGTTCAACGCCTCAACGGCCTCAGGAGAGAAGGGCAGACGCATTCCACCCTAAAATGCTTCCAAATACAGGGCGATCTCCCTGCCCCGTACTTGGTCTGCCCCCTCTTTCCTTGGCCCGGCGGAGCGTATAGCGCGAGGGGATGTGGAAGCGAGCCCGCGCGTTGGCAAGCTCGCCCTCATGCCTTATCCAACACGAGGCACTGGGGGCTGCATCTACCGCCTCCTCCATGGGGGCTGCCCCCGCCACATGATCCCGGAAAGAGGGGCCAACCCCTGCCCCCCAGGAGGACTCATGCTCACCTAAAGGGTTCCTAGAACCTACCCCAACGACATCTACCGACTCGATAAGAGAAGACATCTAACCTTGGAAAGAATGATCCTCGGGGAACGGAAGTGGAAGGAAGAAGACGAGCGCCGAGCAACCGAGACTTGGAACGAGAAATATGAGGGAGTAGGAGCCCCGGAACGGGCCCCACCCCTATTTACCGTCACAAGCGACCTCATCCAACGGTGTCCTTCATCTTCCGCCAAGACGCCTCCTCGCGTCCAACGGCTCCAATTGCTTCACGTCGCAGGTCTGCACATGTCGCGTCAACCAACTGACGCTTGACACGTGGGCCATCACTTCAAAGCGACATGAACCGGCGCACCCTCCATAAATGCAGAGATCTTGTCCTGATTCGCTGGCAGAAAAGACAGCTCGCGGCCCAGGGACGCGTACCGACGAAACCATTAGGAGGGAGCTCACCCCGGGCGGCCCGGCGGTCCACTCCTGACCCGACCCACTGGCTGGTCGGGACAAGAGTGGGGGGCTGATGATGATGCTCAATATTAGCGACGCCTGGGATCAGGACACGTGGCGGATGGCACGTCCCATAAGTCGGAAGAAAGGGCCCACCGAGGCCAACCAGGCCTCCCCTGTACCCGACCTGCAATCACAAGCTAGCCCCCCTCGGGGCTTCCCGCAGATTGGCCTCCTCGGCCCCTCAGCTCGTCCCGAGCTGCTACTAGACCAAGACTTCTCGGCCTTCTCGCTCGTCCCTGACCCCCCGGCCGAAGCCGTCTTCCTCGGTCCTCCGACCAGCTCCACCGCTCACAGGCGTAACCGCAGCTCCGCGAATCTTGCCATGCGCAGATTCTCCACCAGCAACATCCCACGTTCCACACCTCCGCGATCCCCATTAATGGGTGACCCGCTCTCTACGCGGGCGTGACGTCGGGAGCGTAACTGCTGGCGAGATTCTCGCGCCTGTTGCTGCGTGCCATCACCGTTATATAAACCCCATCGCAGAGGGGTCAAGTAAGCCATTTTTTGACTTAGCCATTACGCTGCTTGGATCTTGTGCTAACTTGATCGTCGGAGGGTCCTCGGTAGCGTCATACCACCTCGGGACTTCTTTGCAGGTATTTGGTGTCCAACTCCTCCAATCACCAAATCTCCTCAAAACCCATTGAGACCCACACGCGACAGGGGATCCCCTCCAGAATCCACCGGGAGATCGACGGAAGACAACATCTGAAGGAGATCTGAATAGGACCTCCATCAGGTTACCTTCAGTATTTCTAAGTGCTGCACCTCGAGCAGAGCTAACAAGCACGGATACTTGTATATATCTCACAAATTGTTTCCGATCACGCATCGGAGTCCAAAACTCTCGGATTCTTCGGATTTGCTTGGACTTGTAAATGTCTCATTAACCTCTCTCGAATCGATGCATCTTCTTTCTCTCGAAAATTAAGACACTCAAAAGATTTAAAGTGCACCGAATATCTAACATAATGCCATTATTTATTTATTTATTATATATTGGTTTGTATACCTTAATATATATTCATATTTAGTTAATTTAAAATCGATATAAAAATGTATCCTATAACCTAGGTTTCTGGAAAATTGCAAATCCGTGAATCCGTATCGTATTGTATCCCGTATCCAAACCTGTGCTACATCGTAGCAGAGTCATCGTCATCATCCTGTGCTCCATCTACGTTGAGTTTAAGTTTACCTGAGGCAGGTCTGACCCAGTTTAAAGTAATTGCCTGCTTAGTTTTATGTGCGAGGGAAATAACATCGGAGACATTTAAGCTGGTTATCATCCATGCTTCAGTGGGGGCAAACTGCAAGTTTCTTGTAAGTTATTGCCAAATTTCTGATATATGAATGTATTCTATGCCAAATTGACAGAGCACGAGCGCCCCCCCCCCCCCCCCCCCCGCAACCCCCCCAACCCCCACCCCACATGAGCACACACACAACCACAACCACCCTTATGTGCATGTCTATACACGAACTAGACATGCACTTTAAGATAGAACTTGTTTCTTTTATCTCGCTACCCAACTTTTAGCTTATAGTAAGATGTATATTTATTATTTTTGAGTTTTTCCTCTTGCAGGGGTTAGGGCTTGCATTGAAGCTAAGCAACCAGTTCCAGAAGAGCCTTACGAAATTTATCGAATAAGCCTTGGGGAGTTTGTTGGGTCTTATGGGCCGAAGAATGGAAGACTCAGAGCTATGGAGAAGGTACATACATACAGCCCACCCACCACCAAAAAGGAACTTAAACTCAAAATTATTTCAAAGACGATAAATTTTCACATGTTCTAAGTCTGTAATTAGCAAAAACATAAATACGTAAATGGAATTTGTGAAGTATCAGTTAGCTTGATATGCATTGTTATCTTACAAGCCGACAGTTCAAGCTTTTGAGTAAAGGGGTATTGAAATGGTAACCGAGAAAATCAGGTTCAAAAGGGACCGGGATCAAACCTAATCGTTTGAACCTAGTCGTGTTCAAATGAGTGTGTCTATTTCGACTAGGTGACATTCGGGCTAATTGCCAGATTTAAGCCTTGTCTATGTCCTGAAGCATGCTTGCATTATGACTTCCATTGTATGTGTGTAAACTAATATACTGTAGCCTTTGAAAATGTTTGTCTCAGAGGCCGAAGATTTTCTCGGGGTCGAGTTTTTACATCAGTAAGCAGTTCGTGGCGTTTGACAAAGACGCCATTGGAAAACTTGTCGTAGCTGCCGGCGGAGCTCTCTTGAAAGAAGATGAACTCAACTCACTGAGCACAAACAAAAAGGTATCACCACCTTCTGTATCCTGTTTCATTGTTTTCAATGAATGTCTTGGTGAGATTGGAATGAAGAGGCGCAATGAGGTCGCAACTGTGGCAGCGGCAAACATGGGTATCGCGGCGATTGGCCATTTGTGGCTTTATAAAACGATTGCTTGTAGCAACTCTGCGGCCGAGCTAGCAAAAGGTGGTCGTTAATTTTGAGCTATAAGGTTGGATCTGTTGGGTTTGGCTACTCGGCTCTTGTGTTGGTTGCATAAATTTGAACTTGTGACCTCCTGGTAAATCCCGTTTCCCGACTGACTGTTTCATGGGAAAATGTCATTTATTTAAATCCTGGAAGGATCCTTTTGGTATTGTATGTATGAGAGTATGATGATGTAAATAGTATTTAAATCCTGGAAGGATCCCTTTGGTATTGTATGAGTAAATAGTATGAATCTTTTTGTTAGATAATGATGGTTACCAAATTATGACACTGTATGATAGATTATTTATATATGTTATGTTCATCATGATGAGTTTTGTTAGGTTTATTCGATGAATTGTTCGATACTATCTGCCATGATTCTTTGTCTTGTTATGTCTCATATAACTATTTTTTGGATGCGACTCTTCTGAGAATTGAACCGACAATCTCTCGTGCAGGATAGGAAAGCATGTCGATAGGAAAGCATGTCTCTTGGACCGGGACCGGGTTTTCTTTGTTTGCATATCAGGTTTATTTCATTCCTGTTTGGACCAAAATAAGTAGAAATTTTCTCATCTAAAATGCTAGCATTTATAGTTCCAGGGCATCACTTATAATGTCACTGGACTCCAAGTAATTTGAAATCTCTAGATTAAAATTACTAGTTTCATTGTGACGCGACCTGGATCGCGTCAAAATGTTACCTTCCGTTGATCTACTGATGGCAGTGGCGGTGGCGGTGATGGGTGGCTGAGATTGGATCTGGAGGCTGTCGCTCCTGAAGCGTGTGGATCTCAATGGGTTTGAGGTTGTCCTTGCCGAGCTATCTGTAAGGAAGTCTCGGGATGATTGTACCACCGAGGATCCTCCGACGGTCAAGTTAGACTAGAGATCCGAGCAGAGTAACAGATTAGTGGAATAAAAATGGCTTACTTGGACCGTCTGAAGAAAGGGTTTATATAGCGGTGGCAGCAGGCAGGGCAGGCGCGATAATCACGCCGGCCGTTACGTTCCCGACGTCACGCCCGCGTGATGAGCGGGATTTCCCATTAATGGCGAGACAGGCTCGTTAATGGGGGATCGTGATGGCATGGAACGTGGGATGTGGCCGGCGGAAATCTCGCGCATGACGAGATTCGCGGGATGACGGTTGTGCCTGTGAACGGTACCGTTGGTCAGTCGATGAGACCGAGGAAGATGACCTCGGCGGGAGAGCTCGCGGTCGAGCGGGAGAGCCGAGGTATCTTGGTTCTGCTCGAGCCCGGAGGCGAGCTGAGAGGGCCGAGGAGGCTCGGGCCTGTGATAGCTCGAAGACGAGCTGTGAGGCCGAGGAGGCCAATTGTGCTAGGGGCTCGGAGGTGAGCCAGCGTTTGCTTGTAGGACGGGCACAGGAGTGGTCTGGTCGGACACTGTAGGTCCTTTCTTGTGAGCCCTGGGACACGTCATCTGCCACGTGTCATGATCTGGGAGATCACCGATATCGAGCATCATCACATTGTAACACATTTGATGCATTGTTCAACTGTCCTAGGCAAGTTTGAGCAAAAGAAATACATCGATATGCACAGATGCGTTCTTCGTTCTTCTTGATTTTTATTTACATTTTAAAGTTGAACAAATAATTACTAGTCTAGTATAATTTAGGCTATCTAAATTGCACATTCATCACATCACAATAATAGGTCGAATTTTATTTGAACTGAGAAAATAGTCAATGTGAGCTCATGAACCAGTCGTACAGTATTCCGTAAAGTTTTTTCAAATCTTTTATAACCCTTCACTTATAACCAACTTATTTTTCTTGAAAAAGATCTTAAATGGTAAATGATCATGAGCGCTAACCATGAACGAATACACAAAGGCTAGAACAAAGACAGTTTCCATATCTAATTAGCTTTGCATTTACCATGATATCGGGGAAAAAAAAACTAATAACTGTATCCATGAAACATGTGCTAGCACAAAGAGCTCTGAAAAAGACCTGAAGCACACTTTATGTTTTTAGTTTCTAAAATTCCCAACCCAAACCAGGGATAAGAATGAGATATAGCATTATAACGCAAAAAAACCAGAGATAGAGACAGGGTTCCAACTATGAGATCCAAGTCTATAAAGAGCAGTAGGGGAATGAAGAAAGCTTATGAGATCGATAAACACTACAGAAAGCCACAAGAGGAAAAAACACAGCTATAATTTTGGCTTCTCAGGCAAAAAAAAGAGTACGCAGTTAAATTGAGCTAATGACTCAGAGAAAACTTTAAGAAAAGGAGATCGTCATTAGCCTCATATAAAAAACCTTTGAGAAACAAACATATTCAGTATCAAAATTGGGGATGAAATAAGGATCGTAAGTATCAAGCAAAATGTGAGAAGGATCCCCTAAGTATAGGTCCTTAATCATGGGAAAGAAACTGCGACAAGTGATTTTATCATGAATATTGTTCATAGACACTCCCACCGAAGGCAAAAAATAGTACACAGCTGTATTGATAATTTGGGAATGGGTACTAATTTTCTCCTAAAAAATTCTCTTGTTTCTAGCAGTCCAAATCCAAAGAGGCCAACAGACCGAGTAAAGAAACGTGTACCAAAAATGAGAGTCATGATCATTGAAAAATCTATCCGATAGCATCAAGAAAAGATGTAGGAATGACATAAATGTGAATATTTTTTAGAATGTCACCCCACACTTGTTTGGCCATAATGCAGTAAAAAATATGGTTAGAAGATTCAATCATGCAGTCACCTAAACAACAAGCAGCATTACCAGTCCAGCCTCTAACAATCAGATTTTCTTTAGAAAGAAGTGCAGGATATTGTGCCCTCAAGGAAATTATTGTAATTGCAGATAGACGATTATGATAATTGAGAGAGGACCTATAGGTATAACGGTTTTACTCGAAATGATAGTATGCTATCTGGTTTGTTTTTATCATTGATGTGTATACGTTTTACTTGTTATTACGTGTCGTTAATACATAATGATGAAGCCCGTAGGATTCTTGCTTGACTACTAGCATTATGATAGCGATCATATACGTGAGAGCTGGATAGTCCATAAGCATATCCTTAAATGTCCCTAGTCGAGAGAGTATCGAGACTGGGCATTGATATTCCGAAGTAAACTAGTGTATACGTTTATAGATCCCGACGAGGGGCGGTGCCCAGTCTCAAAAGCCATTGGTGTTATGTCACCTAAGATAATATACAAGTGGTCAATGGAGGTGAGTACACCGGACGGACTCGTCGAGAACTTCTAGATGGTATTATATTTATCGTTAAATAGAAGTTCTCTAGTGGCATGAGTACGGGTTAATGTTTTGACCTGAGATCGTCATTTGTCTCGTGTGAGCTCCCACTGTACTTAGATTACTATCCTACCATGGCTCAAATGAGTCATACAAACAAGTTTTAGTTGGGTACAGTTCCGAGCCACATGGAGGCAGTAAGCGATTGTCAGGGATTCGTCTCTCCTGGTATTAGGAGTCGATGTCGCGCTGCGTTCGGATGGCCATCATCCTAAATCTGTGGCCATGGTGGATGAGATTTACTGATAAGAGTTTAGTAGTTTCTCGGTTGATGATAAGCTTCACTCTGACACGACTTATTGGGTTATTAGGAGTCTGACATTATCCACCCCGGAGACCCGATATGCAATACTCTTAGACAAAGAGACCGAACTGTACGAACATTATCACATTCAGGTTTAGTAGGGTATGGACGGACTTGATTGTCGACCTCCCTTTCGGTATATACCTGGGTGGCCGTTATGTACAGCTAGTGCCGTTGACGAGCTTGTGATTATGAATTTATCCAGTAACTCACTGCCAGCGTATTGTCGAGTCTTTAGAGTCCCACACAGAGAGTTTTTCCGGTTCAGACGATATGATATAGATGACGTATGTTGGTACATACAGTGGTCAGATTAAGTACATGTACAAACTACACGAACTTTAATCGGACGGTTGATAATACTAGCCGGCTTAGAATTAAGCCGAATTATTAAATCAAGTTTTGATTTAATAATTTATATATATATATATTTATTTATTTATTATATATATATATATATATTCTAGTATTATTGTTCACTATTCATTTTCTCTCTCTTGACTATTCGTATTTTTATACGGATATGCATGTATGTATTTCGATACGTATACCGGGAAGTATTCATATTTATACGGAAATACTTTTAGAAGAAAGACACCTCATTTGTTGATTTTCATTTTAGGAAAATCAAATATGAGGTGGAGGGTGAGATGGCATTTGAGTATGGTTGTGGACATATAGAGAAGGATGGGTTTCATTTGTTTATTTGGTACAAGTTTATGATCTTTTTTGGATGGTTGAAAAATATATGAAGCCATATTCTTCTCTCATTCTTTTTACACAACATGCAAACACTTAGTCATTTTTGTGACATGGTACTTCTCCATTCTCTTCTCCTCTTTCTTTCATGCTCTCTTGAACTTGGTTCTTAGTGAGAAAATGATAGTGGAAAATTCTCACATCCCCACTCTCTATTCCTAAAAAGTTTGGAGCGTCGGTTGCTTCACTAGCTGAAGATGAAGCTTGGATCGGTTCTCTCGGGTGGATCATCTTCGGCAAGAACGGTCGTTTCTCAAGCTTGTTCCCGACGGCCTACGAGGATCTTGGAGGGGTCTTCCACGATTCGGTGGACACGCGACAAAGGTTGTAGTTTTTACGAACCTTGTATGTTTAGTTGCTACTTTTAGTGTTTGGAACGATTGATAGGGATATATTTCTAGTGCTTTCTTGTAAATTTTTGTTTTTCGATTCCGTATCTGCCGCGGCGAGAGCACTAGGAACTTTTAATGGTAGCAGAGCCAAACACTACAACTAGATTAGACGATATCTTAGTGTCGGGAACGAATATTTACCCATAATTAGTTTCGAATTATAAGTTTCTGTCCATTTCAAAACAGCACCTAGAATTTTTTTTGTATATATCAGTGTGCTACATTTTAAGAAAGAAAACTTGGCACAAAATTCGAGGACAAGCAGACAAAGTGTGGCCGAAATTCTCTTCCCAATTTTCTCTGTTTATCTCCAAATTTTTTCAGTTGTTTGGAATTGTAGAAACTAAATTTTTGGTATACCTCATTTTGCCCCAGCTTTTGTTTTGTATTGTTTGTGCATACAAGCAATACGGGACTATTTTCGATCAAAATTTTAGTATCGTTTATGATCCGTATCTTTGTATGTGTGTTGTTAAACGTCATCTAATTACTATATATTCAATTAGACGGGGATGCACACTTGCTTGTGTTTCTTGTTCTGTGATATATATATATATATATCTTGTTGTGGTTTAGCCGGATTGTCGTGTTGGATAGCCTCTCATGCGTTTGCTTGTACAATTTTATTTTATATATGTTGTATTCATTTGTTTGGGACGAGCTCTAACTTGTGGCTGCCGTTTCCGTATTACGTATATTCTTTTATTGGGGCTCGATCAGGATGCGGTCGATATCACCGTTGTATATTTTTCTTTCTGTATTAGGATTAACCTAGAAGAAATGCTCGAGCAGCCGGGTTCTAGAGTGTGCTAGGTGACCGTCTCATAGTGTTTAAGACCGGACCGCTTCGCTCTAGAATTAGCGGGCTGCTTGTCGCACTTGTAGGGGTTATAGGATCGACCCACGGAAGAGTGCCCAAGTTACCGGATTCTAGAAAGCGACGGGTGATCGACTCATGTTATTGAGGGCGGGTTATCCAATTTCTAAAATTGGCAGGTTCCTTGCCGCACTCGTAAAGGTCTAGGATTGATATTGTACGGGCTAGCCACACGACCAGAGATCGTCACATTTTATTTGTGGCTCAATTGAAACACGGGGCTCCTAATTTATTCGCTATTTCATATTGTTTGCTGCATACCTGTGATGTTATTACATGCCTGTGATGATATATATTATATATATTTAGTATATGTTTCTATATGTTTTGCATCCACTCTAGCCATGTCCCCGCCCTACCGTAAGTTAGGTAACCTTACGGTGAAGACTCAGGACCTCGTGGTGAATGCGGATGACATATAAAAGCATACTATTTTGGTTGTTTCTGGTATGGATTAGAAACTTGTAATAATGGGACTGTGTTATATGTTTAATACAAGAAAAACAAACCTTATATGATGTTGTTGGAACCAATTTTTAAAACTACTCGGTTTTTTTCAAAACCATAGTCATATTCTTTTGCTTTGCATAGAGGTATTCAGTTAGGAATATCCTGCAACTCATTTTATGAGGAAAGAACCTTGATCCCTTCACAGGAAGTTCGCTCTTAAGCAAAAGTTTATGTTACTAGTTTTAAAGGCGGAGCCTAAACCACTCCTTTTCAAAATCACTCGAGTTCTTTCAACGATATCAAGTTCATTGCGTTAAAGGTTTTTCGCCAAAAACCAGTCGTAGCCCTCCGTCATTTCAGATGAGTAGTGTCTACTATTCGTGCTATGTATTTTGGCTTACGTCAAGGCATAGTGTACGGTAGTTAGGTATCGCTTGTCTGTTGCATAGAGACGCGATTATTTAGGACAGTCGTACAGTTATTTTGGCATACGTCAAGAACTTATACATGTGGGTCTAATTCAATTCAGGACAATGATGGGCTGAACTTGACTAACGTCTTGTGATATGTTGGCCTACGTCATGTTCATAAGCGTTACGGGTAAAAACCATATCGGGAGTTTCAAATATAAGGGAAACTTTCCAAGTTTGCGCATACCTTCTGAAGTGTGGTAATTTTAGTCGGCTTCCGTCAAAATTGTAACACAATGATAGTTGGGTCCCGATTCCCACTGATGAGTATGTATTACTCCTTAGGAGATTTTCACTTTACAATTAACTAATCTTTTAGGTGTCTAAAAAGTGTTAATAAGGTTACACCTCTATGGAAATGGGGTTATTAAATTAGGTTCGTGCGAAAGCACGTGGGACTTCTCTCGGAGTACCAACACTGGCCTGGATGGACGGTTAGCGAACTTGTAAGGTGTATATGATCTCGACTAGTTCTCCTTTTAGGGTTTGAAGGAAAATTCGAGAATTTAGTGGGAGCCATCCCGATTAGATGAATTGATAACCAATCTAATCTTGATAGAGTGCACACTGAGTGTTTCTTTTCTCTTTCTGGTAACAGCGACCCATGACTTACCTTAAACTCATGAACCAAATTGACCGAACCTTCTTACACATTTTGGTTTTGGATTGTCATGATTCACGACAAAATCGCATATATCCCTACTAGTCCTACTTTCCCTTTGCTTTTCTCCAAAACACTCTGTATCACTACGATGATCCATATTGCTTGAAACGACCATTACATATGAACTCGAAGAAATTATTTCAGTCGAGAATGTCCACTAGTTCTGGAGAAATTGAATTGCATTATTCGGCCGTCTCTTCTCTTTACCTTCTCTCAGGTTGCGAGAGCTCCTTATATTAGGAGAGTACACCTATTACGCTTATTGGATAGTCTTCTTCCAAATCTTAGGCTGGTGCCGAAAGGCAAGGAAAAAAGAAAACCAATCAGTCTAAGTATGGTATAGAAGGTAAAATGAAGAGACACATAAAGGATTGGAGTGAGGGCAAAGGAAATTGCGACTACTGTTGTAAATCTGAACAATAGAAGAGGTATTACTTGGAATACCCGGCCACCCCCTTGAAACATTTATGTTTCAGTTTTTCTGTGATGTTATAATTGAAATCTGTTTTCCTAATTAATTCTGACTCCAAAGTATGTATATACCGGATTTGGATCTCACATCTGTATGACGGTATGGATGCTAAAAAGGAGTAGAATATTGGGAAATGGATGAATTGATTCTCAATATCGGGATTCGTAGCAATTGTTGATATTAAATCAAATCATCTGGTTTTGCCTAACGGTAAATATTTGGTTTTTGAATAACCGTTGTTATGCACCAATTTTTAAAATAATATATCTGTATCTTTATTTTATAAAGTGAGATATAAATTTTGAAAATTGTGTTCTAAACATTTACCTTTATCAGTTGAGAATAAGGTAAGGTGCATAGAATAATGGTATAAACGTTCTTAACCAAAATATAGTTTTTCAATTTACAACACACGGAGTTTGAGTTAGTATACTCTTGAGACTTATACAGGGTAATGCATGTTGTCCGGTGTCCTTAAGGATAAGGGGATGATACTCTTACTTCATTCAGGTCCACCTATGAGTTCTCTGGCTTTAGACACGCATTTGTTGAAATACAAGATCCAAATATTTTAAGAAGTTTATAAGTATAAGAATAAAGTAGAGAACCATACGTTGGAAGTATCAGGGTTCTTCGAAGTGATCGAAGATATCGATACTAATGCTAGGTATTCCGTTATAGTAATATTGAGAACTTGATTCTCTCTCAGATTGCTCATCTACGGGTGCGTTCCACGATGAATAATGTTGTATGGCCTTTTCCTTCCATTTGGAATATGCACCGGAAACAACTGCATAACTTTTGAATCTGGTTCCATCTAAATTAGTGCATTCGATTCTATATGAACATAGATTGGTTGTATATCTTGAGATTATTAAAATATGGAGTTATCCGGTTTCTGTTTAAAAGCAGAATCCGGACAAACTCAAAGCACATTTCGGTAATGGCAGTTTGTGGTTTATCACAAGCGTTTGCTAGTGTTTTGCTTCTACCATTTTCAAGATCAATAGTTACATTGTTCTTGACTCGCCACCTTTTATAAAAAGAATCTTTTTTGCAAAACAAACTAGTGGGAGTATGGTAGAACTGGAAGTGATTCCAGAACTACAAACGGTTACTGAAAATTCAGTAGACCCTAAAGATTCAATTGAACTTGACAAACCGTTAGTCATTCCGCAGATTTTAGTAGGTCGCCTCAGTCACCTAAGAGATATTTTGGTTTTCTCATAGACGGTGACGGAAGGTCAATATCATGGTGATGATGGCCCTACTAGTTATCAGCATGTCATAGGAAGTGGTAACTCCCAGATGACCTGATGCAATATATCCAAGATAGACTCCACGCACTTCAGCAAATTATGGAATTTGCTGGGTGCTCCTGAAGAGGTAAAACCCATTAGGAGTAAGTAGATCTTTCGAGATTTATGCAGGTGGAAAGGTATTGATCTAATAAGACTAGACTTGTTGTAATGACTATGGGAAGGATAAGCATTCCTACCGAACAAAGAAAGTGAGACCATGTGAGATCATTCAATCAAGTTTTAGCCAGCCTAGGGGTGAAATGAAATCACTAAAAATAGCATTTTCGCCGGATCAAAATGACATAAAAAAGTCAACGAATTGGAAGATTTTACCTCGGGTCAACTCAGAATAAGAGTGGTCTTCAAGAGCTGCTTCCTAGTGCCCGGTGTGGATTGTGATGAGATTTTCACTTCAGTGTCTACGCTGAAGTCCATATGGATATGACTTGGCACTGCTGCTATTCTTGATTATGATATCTGGCTAGAGAATGACTATAACGTCTTTCTAAATGAGAATTTAGAAGTACACGTGTATATGACTCTGTCATAGGGTTGCTTATGTATATTCGTAGACTAAAGTATGCATAGCGGAGTCAGATCATCTGTTTTGATGTGGCAGTCAAGGTGACTGACTTCATCAAAACAACAGATGAACCTAGTAAGAAAGGTGTAGGGAGTACTGTCCTGAGATTTGGATGACATACTCCTGATAGGAAGTGATATTCCTATATTACAATCAGCCAAACTTTGGTTGTCATTGTAGGGTTACTAGGCACATGCGCAGGGGTCTATAAGGCATCAACCATACCCGATTTAAAATTTAGCCGTGCCGAACAACCCTAAACCAAGATCTTAGACTAGAGATTAGGCGAAACAAAGCATGTTAAACACTTTAACACTAAGAGTTTGGGATTACAACCTTTATAGTCCGGTCCTTCACTTCATAAGCTCTGTATTGTGGTCCCTTCGCTGCGATCATCAAGTTCCGGACTCTCAAGAGGCTTTATGAAGAGAAAGATGCAAGCTTGCTTCCGATCTTCGATAACAAAGATGATCTACCTTGAAGTTTCATTAACACAAGCTCTCATTCACAAAATAAAGTGAACACCCTAATCTAAATGGTTAGGATAGATTAGGATGATGAAGTAGGATTTTAGCTCTCATTTATTTTCATTAACTCACTCATTTTCATCACAAGAATCAAAGCTAGAAAGCTTTGCAAGAAGGAAGAAGAAGATGAACAATGAATAATCCTTTTGTGATGAATAATGAATTATCCTTTTGTGATGAATAATGAATTGTGTTGATAATTACTTATGCAACCATGGTTAAAGATGATAGGCTAACCATTGTAGAGACTTAACTTGGGTTAAAAGGTGTGGGTTGGGTTTGGAAATATCTTGCAAAATATCTTTGCAAAAACAAAAAGAAAGTTTCTAGAAGCTTCTAGAAAAATTTAACCCAAATCAAACCCTAAGCTCGTTTAATCTCCACTAATCATGTTGTATTGGTAATTATAACATGTTACAATATTATATATCACATATATAATATATTTTTGTAACAAAAGAAAATAATACAATTAACATATATCGCATATATATCAATGTATTACTCGAGTGAGAAAAAGAATTTTTTAGTGAGCTTATATCAGTTAATGTAATTTAATATATCAAATATATAATTATACATTAAATTATTGAATCAACACTTGATCCAATAATCCGGATATTTCACAAATAACCGACTAATATTATCTGTATCAATTCATCGAATCAACACTTGATCCGATGACCCGGCTATATCACATATACCCGGCCGATATCTCATATCGCGAGAATCTAATACGGTATCGCATACACACATCATTCTCGATCCCACACATATCATATATATGCTCCTACTCCGTTTTGCCTGAGCCAAGAAACCTCTGTGTAGACTCTAAAGAATCGTCAATACGCCGGCAGTAGGTGATGATCATATCAAACACCGACAAGCTGCAAGCGGTCAGCTAAACGTAACAGCCACCCAGGTATTGAGCGCTCAGAAGATCAACAAGCAAGCCTGTACATTCTCCTGTGAATCCAGTCAGTAACACTCCCGTACAGTCCGGTCTCGTCGTCTGATATGTCGCATATCTCGCCTAGGGGTGGTAAACGTCAGACCCCAGTAGCTTAATAAGTCGTGTCGATATGAGGTCCATAACAGTTCGAGAAACTACTAATAACACTTACCAGTAAATCTCAGCAATCCTGGCCAGGGATTTCCAGTTATTGCCAATCGAATACAGCGCAACATCAACTCCCTATATCGAGAGAGACGGATCCCCTCCTATCGCTCATTGCCTCCATATGATTCGAGATTGTACCCAAAAGCCAGCTTTTTGCACGCCCTCTTGGACGTAGTATGATGGAAATCAAAGCACAGTGGGAATCACACAAGACTCTATAACGATCTCGGGTCTACAGACTACTCTGTACCAGTGTCACCAGAGAACTGCCATCTGACGTGAGGTATAATACCATCTGGGAGTTCTCGGCGAGTCCGTCCAGTGTACCCAGTCTCCACTAAGCACCCGTATACCTTTTCTGATGTCAAACACCAATGGATATGAGATCATCCATCGCCCATCATATGGGTTAAGAAGCGCATATGCTAGTCTACTCTGGAGTATCGATGCCCTGTCTCGGTACTCTCACGACTAGGAACATTTGAAGGATGTACTTAGCGACTACACTGTCCTCACTAGTATGATCCACATCATAGTCCTGGTAGTCAAGTACTCATCCTAAGGGCTTTATCAACATGTAACATAGAGACAATCAGAGTATATGTTAAGATAAAGAGTAACCGGATAGCGTACTAGCATGTCGAGCAAGAAAGTCCTCCCTATATATGTCCAAGCATCCACTACAATATACATCGTATGTACAGTAATGGCCTCTAGGGCATACATATAACTAACAATCTCCCGCTTGCACTAAGACCGTCTGATATGGTATCGCATACCCAACAATGAGCTGCGGTTGAAGTATCTCATACTCAACCATCCCATAAGAGTATCTACTGGGAAAAAGGCCTTTGTGAGTGGATCCGTGCTGTTGTCCTCTGTGTCTACTCTCCTAACCTCGATCTCCCTGGAGATCAACCATCTCCATGATCAGGTGATGCTACCTAAGAATTATATCTGGATTTCTGATGGGACGGGGGTTCCTTGGCATAAGCCACAACTCCATTGTCACACAATGGTAGGAACGAAGTTCATTTCATGAACTTATATATCCAGACTGCCTCTTTGGTAGCATCCTTGGTAACGATGTATCTTACCTTTAATCGTCTAGTAAGTCACGGTATCTAGCTTGGAACTCTTTCAACATACCGTCCCTCAAGTGAGGGTAAAGACAATACCTACGACTGACATTCAGTCGTCCTTATCACCCTGGAACCTTTCCAGTGATTCTCCCCAGGATCGATTGATACCATCTCACTATAACTAGTGAGAATCCTAACATCCAATTAGATCTATCTCATAGATCTAAAACCCAGGATTTAGGAGGTATCGCTTTGATCCTATATGGAGAATCCTTGTGATAAGCGGAGATTGACCGAGCGTAGCATAGGAAACTCCTTTCCTATCAAGAGTATGTCATCCACGTACTTTACAAGGATCACCACCATACTCTCTACTACCTTTTTGTATATACAACGTTCATCTACCATTTTGATGAAGTCAAACTCTTTGACTACCACATCAAAACAGACGTTCCAACTCCGCGATGCCTGATTTATCATATAAAACATCTTGCACACGTTTCCGCTGCTCCTATTGTCTACGAAGCCCTCTAGCTGTGTACTTATAGACGCTCTCTTCCAAATCAACATTTAGAAAAGCAGTCATGACACCTAACCGCCAGATATCGTAGTCATGGTATGTAGCCGTGGGAAGTAGGATCTGGATGGACTTAAGCATAGCTTTGAAAGTCTCAACTTTTCCATGTACACCAAGTAATCTTCTCAAGATATACTTGCTCCTGATGGGGATTTAACCCTTCAGATAAAGCAACCAAAGTCCATACTTTGTTGGTGTATAAGGATTCCATCTCAGATCGCTAAGCATCCAGCCATTCTTACAGAGTCCCACTCCTGATGGCCAGCTCGAAACTAGTTGGGTCATCATCTCATGATGCAATCCTCGCTCCCACTGTCATAGAGAAACCGAAGTATCTCTCAGGTGGGTGAGGAAACCTACTAGATCGGCGGAGAGGCTAAGGTTCGTTGGTTACTATTGAATCCTTCGGTTTTACCAAATCATCAGCTGCAGTTTGTATAGCTGGAACTCTTTCCAGTTCTACCTCATGACCACTAATTTCTTCATAAGAAATTCCCTTTCATATAGGTGGCATGTTGAGAAATGAAACATTTTTTATTCCTCGGTTTGGTAGAAGATATTTTCTTGCGAATGCTTGGGATATCCAACAAACTTCCACAGAACTGACTTTGCCTCAAGCTTGTCCGGATTTTGCTTTTAGACATAGGCCGGACAACTCCAAATCTTAACATACTTAAGATATGGGCTCTTCCAATTCCATATCACATATGAAATGGTAGGCAACCGATTTGATTGGAACCCTATTCAATAGGTATGCAGCTTTTCAACTGCATAACTCCCAAAAGGAAATAGGAAACTCAGTAGTACTCATCATAGAGCGCACCATATCAAATAGGGCGTGATTTTTCCGCCCCGATACACCGACATGCTGTGGTGTATACGGAGGAGTAATGCTGAGAGAGAATCTCATTCTCCTTTAGAATAGTCCAGGAATCTCCGTGCTCAAGTATTCTCTTCCCTGATCTCATCAAGGGACATAATACTAATACCCAGTTTTTGGTTCTCTACTTCTAACTCATATTCATTGAATTTCTCAAAAGGTTCAGACTTGTGTTTCAACAGGAATACATGTGCGAATCTTGAGAGACCATCAGCGAATATAATGAAGTATAAAGAACCGGTCCTGGCATGTGTAGACAGGGGACCTTCATACATCAGCATGTATCAATCCCAAGAGTTCACTAACTCTTTCTCTGTTTCCAATAAACGGAGCTGTGGTCATCTTATCTCTGTGACATGACCGGAAAGTTTCACAAGATGTAAATTTAAACTAATTTAAATATGCATCTATATGTAACTTTAGCTAGTCGGGTCGCATTGATATGACCTAGTCTACAATGCCTCAAGAAGGATTTGTTCATTTCTGAACTCTTCCTCTTGTGTGTGTTCTGTACGTTAAGAACTGTGGTTTTGTAGGGTTCCTAGGCACTCTCAAGAGGTCTCACAAGGCATCAACCATGCCAATTTCAAATTTTAACGGTGCCAAGAAACCCTAACAAGATCGTTGGCTAGAAGTTTAGGCGAATCATGCAACTAGTTAACAAATTAACTACAAGAACGGAAATACAACCTTTGTAGATCCGGTTCTCCACCTCCATAACTCCGCAATGAAGTCTCCTCGCTGTCCAAATGGAAACCCGGGCTCTAGCGTCGGCTTCATCGGAGAAATGGGCGGGCAAGGTCGTCGGCTTCGTGCCGAAGATGATCTACGTCGAGGCATCGCAAGATCAAGCTCCCACTTCACCAAGTCATGAAACTTGTGAAGAAAACACACTCTACTACTTGGCAAGAGGTAGAGGATGAAGAAATAGGAAGTGGGTAGACTTTAGAATTGGATTTCTCACTCTTTTTCATCAATCACCATTGATGAAGCAAGCTTTCTTCTTTGAAGATGAAGAAGAAGAAGAAGATAATGAATATGATAAGTTAATTAAATTAGAATAGAAAATCAAAACTTATCATAAACAAAACCATAGTTAGGTGTAGAGAGTGGACTATGGTTAAATGGAGTGGTTAGGGTTAAGCATGAGACAAAATGGTGACTTAGTCAAACCTTCATGAATCTTCATGAAAGAAACAAATGAAAGCCACCATTTTCTCTTTATGCATTTTATTTTCCAAAAAGAATAAATGAAATAAATAAATGAATAAGTAAAAACAAAACCCTAACCATTACACAACCATGGTTTAATCTTTACACTTAGCCAATTTAGCATGCATAATCAAACATGATACAAACTAGTGCACAAAATTATATCGTATATACAATGTGCACATCCGAGTGAGAAAATCCATCTTAAGTGAACCAATACTAGTTAATGCAAAGTAATATATCAAATATATAATTATGCATTAAATCATTAAATCAACACTTGACACAATGATCCGGTCATGTCGCACACAACCGACTAGTATACAATGTATCGATTTATCGAATCAATCCTTAATTCGATAACTAGGTTATATCGCATACAACCATTCGACACATTCATCGCGAGAATAGAATACGGTATCACATACACGCATTATTCTCGGTCCCGCACATATCTCATATGCGCTCCTATTTCGTTTCGCTTGAGCCAGGAAACCTCTGTGTAGGACTCTAAAGACTCGTCAATACGCCGGCAGCAGGTGATGATCATATCAAACACCCACAAGCCGCAAGCGGTCTGCTAAACGTAACGGCCACCCGGGTATTGAGCGATCAGAAGATCGACGAGCAAGCCCGCTCACACTCCTGTGAATCCAACCAGTAACACTTACCGTACAGTCCGGTCTGTTCGTCTGATATGTCGCATATCTCGCCTAGGGGTGGTAAACGTCAGACCCCAATAGCTCGATAAGTCGTGTCGATATGAGGTCTATAACAATTCGAGAAACTACAGGTAACACTTACCAGTAAATCTCAGCAACCCTGGCCAGGGATTTCCGGTTATAGCCAATCGAACACAGCGCAACATCAACCCCCTATACCGGGAGAGACGAATCCCCTCCTATCGCTCATTGCCTCCATGTGACTCGGGACTGTACCCAAAAACCACCGTTTTGCATGCCCTCTTGGACGTGGTAAGATGGAAATCAAAGCACAGTGGGAACCACACAAAACTCTATGACGATCTCGGGTCAACAGACTACTCTGTACCAGTGTCACCAGAGAACTGCCATCTGACGTAAGGTATAATACCATCTGGGAGTTCTCGGCGAGTCCGTCCAGTGTACCCAGTCTCCACTGAGCACCCGTATATCATCTCTGATGTTAAACACCAATGGATATGGGATCATCCATCGCCCATCTGTATGGGTCGAGAAGGTATACGCTAGTCTACTCTGGTATATCGATGCCCCGTCTCGATACACCCACGACTAGGGACTTTGAAGGATGTACTTATGGACTACCATGTCCCCACTAGTATGATCCGCATCATAGTCCAGGTAGTCAAGTACATATCCTAAGGGCTTTACCAACATGTAACAAGGAGACAATCAGTGTACACGTTAAGGTAAAGATCAACCAGATAGCATACTATCATGTCGAGCAAGAAAGTCCTCCCTATATATGTCCCAGCATCCACTACAATATACATCCTATGTATAGTAATGGCCTCTAGGGCATACATATAACTAACAGGTTTGATTTTAGAACGTCCATGCTTTTAGATAACGTGCCTGAACCGATCAACTCTTGATATAGGAAATGTTCAAAACATTATTCAACAATACAAAATTATATCCTTCTTTACTAATAAAGAGACTGATATGATGTTGTATATCAGGTTCGGTATCTAATAACATTCGTTCAGAATCAATATATTCTGGTAATACAGGGTGATAACTACCAACAGACTTGGCTGCAACTCTTGCACTGTTTCTATCTCATGAAATTTATCACCCGTTCTCTGTTCTCTACCTATCTGTAGCCCATATAACAAATTACATTTGCGGGATCCTGATCCGGTATCTCATACCCAGAACGTAAAGGATACTGAGAAACAGTTCTGTGTAATGAACACACCCGAAGAAGATGTATCAACATGTACTTTCTTCGTTTGGGCGGCACGGGAATTCTGGTAATCCCCTATTTCCTGCTCTGTCTTATAACAATTATAAGTTGGAGCGGGACCAACGTTCCTTAGCGCAGTATAACAAGCGGGTTCGGTCAATACATCCGTATTATTATTTTGATTAAGGCGTGACATAGTCGTAACCAGGAGAGAGAGAAGAAAACACTCAGCGTTCGTTTTTACAAGATTAGATTGGTTATCAATTTATTTAATCAAGATGTCTCCCACTGTTTAGTCAAATCTTTCTTCAAACCCTAAAAGAAAAGACTAGCCGGGATTTATTACACTCTACAAGTTCGCCAATGTTTCAGCCAGGCTAGTGCTGGTATTTTGAGGGAGGTTCCTCGTGCTTTCGCACGGAACTAATTAAAGTAAACTTCGTTTTCCCAGGGGCGTAACCCCGTTAACACCTTTCTAGACACCTACTTGATTGGCTAATTGTAATGTGTAAAACTCTCCCAGGAGTAACTCTTACTCGCAGCGGGTATCGGGATCCAACTATCTCATAAAAGGTATGCAATCTCATTGCAAATTTCAACACTTGAAATTTCCAATAATATTTTACCCTTAGCGTCCTATGACCTTGACGCAGGCCAACAAACCATAGTCCGCTAGTAAGGTTCAATCCGTACATTTCCTGATTGAATTAAACCCACCCGCATGACCCTTGACGCAGGCCAACAAAGTCGTACGACTACCCTAATCCAATCGCATCGTATGCTACAGATAAGTACTAGTTAGTTACCGCACACTACGCCTTGACGCAGGCCAACAAACGTAGCACGTATACTAAACAGTCTTTATCTGAAATGACGGAGGGCTACGACAGGTTTTTAAGAAAACCCTTTGCGTAATGAACTTGATATCGTTGTAGAATCGAGTGATTTTTAATGGAATGTTTTTTAGGCCTTTTCTAGTTTTGCTAAAGAGGTCACTCCTGGTGAAGGGATCGTCGGCTCTTTCCTTATCGAATAAGGTGCAGGATATTTCACAAATATCACTATGCAAAGTAAAAACTATAGAAACAATCAAAAGACAAACCGAGTTTGTAGCATCTGCTGGTTTCGCTAAAGAGATCACTCCCGGTGAAGGGATCTCGGCTCTTTCCTTATCGAATAAGGTGCTGGATGTTCTACAAGGAACACCGCTATGCAAAGCAAGAACTAGAGCTACCAGTTTTTAAACAAGTTTCTACAACATCTTTAGGTTTCTTTTTGGTTTCATTAATCTCATTAATGAAGTCCCATTTTAATTATGCTTCGCAAGCATCACATTTGAAATGAAATCTGCAATATAACATATATCTCATATATATAATATAAGCATTCATCTCAGGCAGTAATATGATCTCATCACAGAACATTGCAGCAGAAGAACATATATGCAATATTGGATATACTAGGACGTCTGTGTTTTAATACGAGCCTGTATAAAACACGGATTCCACGGTCGCGATGAATAGCCAAACCCACATCCCTAGACCCCTACGAGAGCGGCAAGCAACTCTGCCAATTCTAGGGTTAGGTGACCTAGTCTCGACTCCTCGAGATGGTCTCCCACTGGACCCTAGAACCCGGTTACTTGTGCTCCCCGCCTTGGGTCTACCTAATGCGGAAAAGTAAATAATATACAATGGTGACATCATCCTCAGCCCGGAAGTGCCCCAATAAAAGAATATTACATACAAATGAATTTTACATGAATGAAAAAGAAAAACCCTCATCTCACATAAAACCCACGGCTATTCAAAACGCGACGATCCAATATAACATATCACAGCAACACATAATATCTCATATCATCAACGTAAGCAAGTATGCGTATCCCGATTGTCGTTGATGTATAGCAACGAAGCCGGCGATACACCACATATTACGCTTACGGTCACAGAAAAGAAAGTGTAAAAGTACAACAGTTGGAATCCGCAACCTCCTTAGACATCGCATGCCTAACCAAATGAATTCCTTAGACATCGCATGCCTAACAATTATAAACCCCGCATTTTAGTCTCATTATCAAAAACTCTTTTCAATATCAAGTCGGGAAATTCAACAAGATTCCCGACATCCTGATCGAATGCTCGTCGCAAACTTTATTAGACGGCCGCACCCCCGGATGCCGTCGATGAAGTGCACTAAGGCGGAACACCGCTGCCGCGAGCACCCGAACGGATGCTTTTAGCGACGGGGTTCTCCTACAGTCACTTGGTCGGGGCAATGGGGCGTGGCTGTCTATTAAGTTTACCCGGCGAGTATCCGCGTACACTACGTGATTGCAACGGACTTTTGATCACATCAAAATTCCGTGGCAACAGATCATCCGAGACTAAACTGCTAGATTTATAACATTCAAATTAGTTATCTCATAACTATTTGTGCATTCCAAATATTGTATCATATTCCAGATAAATAGACAATGTTAAACTTTCCGATCGAATAATCAAACACCCAAGTTTTCCCAAATAGCTCAACACTTGAGCGGAGTTCAAAAATATCCATTACATGCCACAGTACCAATGGTCCAGCCGTAGAAGGGTCAAGCCAACGCCTCATATGTGGCAACGCCGTACTGCCCCAAACCTAAGGTTCAGAGGCGGTTCAGACGGTCACATAATCGAGTTAAGGTTTGTGTTCTTCTAGAGGGTCCACCGCGTTACTTGCATGATTTTCTGGAAGTTTCAAACTCGAGAAAAAATCCAACTTTTGAAAAAATTTCCGACAGGGGAAAAAGTGAGTTATTGATATCCGTTCGAACTTTTTAACACGTTCTAAAATTATCCGGAAAAAACTTAAACAAAGTTAAATTATCCGATCGAATCAACGAGTCCCCAATACATCCTAAAAAACTCAACACTTGAGTAGAAATAAAAATTCCCAAAAATATCAGGAAAGAAATACAGACATTACTGTGCAAACAGTAAACCCTAATGTTACTGTTTGGCCGCGGAACCGCCGCTCAAGCCAGGTCATTGCCACGGTTCCGCGGCGCATTGAAGGAATTGGAGTCACGTGTTGCACAGTAATTCTTGTATTTCCCTGCTGATTTTTTGAGTATTTTTAATATGAAAAAATTAACATTTTTACAAAATTTCCAGAGAAGGGTATGTTTCGGGGTTTCGGGGTTCGATCGGACTTTAAACTTCGTCCAGACTTCGCCTAAAGCTCTCGCTTGGCTCTGATACCACTGTAGGGTTACTAGACACACGCGCAAGGGTCTATAAGGCATCAACCATGCCCGATTTAAAATTTAGCCGTGCCGAACAACCCTAAACCAAGATCTTAGACTAGAGATTAGGCGAAACAAAGCATGTTAAACACTTTAACACTAAGAGTTTGGGATTACAACCTTTGTAGTCCAGTCCTTCACTTCATAAGCTCCGTGTTGTGGTCCCTTCACTGCGATCATCAAGTTCCGGACTCTCGAGAGGCTTTACGAAGAGAAAGATGCAAGCTTGCTTCCGATCTTTGATAATAAAGATGATCTACCTTGAAGTTTTATTAACACAAGCTCTCACTCACTAAATGAAGTGAACACCCTAATCTAAATGGCTAGGATAGTTTAGGATGATGAAGTAGGATTTTAACTCTCATTTATTTTTATTAACTCACTCATTTTCATCACAAGAATCAAAGCTAGAAAGCTTTGCAAGAAGGAAGAAGAAGATGAATAATGAATAATTCTTTTGTGATGAATAGTGAATTGTCCTTTTGTGATGAATAATGAATTGTGTTGATAATTACTTATGCAACCATGGTTAAAGATGATAGGCTAACCATTGTAGAGACTTAACTTGGGTTAAAGGGTGTGGGTTGGGTTTGGAAATATCTTGCAAAATATCTTTGCAAAAATAAAAAGAAAGCTTCTAGAAGTTTCTAGAAAAATTTAACCCAAATCAAACCCTAACCTCATTTAATCTCCACTAATCATGTTGCGTTAGTAATTATAATATGTTACAATATTATATATCATACACATAATATATTTTTGTAACAAAAAAAAATAATACAATTAACATATATCGCATATATATCAATGTATTACCCGAGTGAGAAAAAGAATCTTTTAGTGAGCTTATATCAGTTAATGTAATTTAATATATCAAATATATAATTATACATTAAATTATCGAATCAACACTTGATTCGATAATCCGGCTATTTCACAAATAACCGACTAATATTATCTGTATCAATTCATCGAATCAACACTTGATCCGATGACCCGGCTATATCACATATACCCTGCCGATATCTCATATCGCGAGAATCTAATACGGTATCGCATACACGCATCATTCTCGGTCCCGCACGTATCATATATGTGCTCCTACTCCGTTTTGCCTGAGTCAAAAAACCTCTGTGTAGGACTCTAAAGAATCGTCAATACGCCGGCAGTTGGTGATGATCATGTAAGTACACGGTAGCGTCCCGGCCGTCTAACACACGCCAAATGTGGAACAAAAACTTTTTACAACTGGCGCTATCGTATACCATAACCCGGATATGCCATTAAAGCTAAACTAACAAACTACAAAGTGGGTAGAAATGTTATACCGAACGATCCGAGTCTTTCGGTCTTCAACCATCATCCCACACTTTGTTGCGGCTGCTCCGATCTCCTGAATCTCCAGTCTCCTCGTCCAGCTGGCACCACGTCGACGGATCTTTAAACGGGCTCCCGCCTCTGAACCGAGGCAACTCGATCATCAAGTTTGCCAAAAGAGATGACCAAGATTGATGTAGAGAATGAGTACAACACTTTGTCTCACTACGTCAAAGCCATGGACGAACGGTTAAAGAAGTTGCCTTTTGGATCGGGTGAAAATGAGAAATAAGCAATCTTAATTTTCATGAAGCAAAACCGTAATCTTTTTTTTCAAATGAACAACCACCTTCTCATCTAGGAATGGCCGACCACTTAAGATGAGGGGGGAGGTGAGTGTAGGAGAGGAGTGGTGACCATAACAATGAATGAGCTAATGAGTCATTATCAACACCTTGCACAAATAATCAATACATACAATGAATCATACTCTAGTCATCATCCATCATTAAATGCACAATTAATGAACTAATGACTCACTAGCCTTATCACCATCTAGAACCATCTAGAACCATGACTCACCCAAGAAAAGATAAATCCGTATTAAACCGAATGTTTAATACGGGTGAGAGAAAACTGGAAACTGGCAACTTCCAAAAGCGACCCCGAAACGAATTTCAGGATAACCCCGTAACAGTATTAACATACCCGCATTCGTATTACGACCAAATACAAATGCAACTGAGACAAAGATATTATATCTACACAGTATAATACTCGGATCCGGCTTAAACCAAAGCCCACCAGTATTATCTGCCCGAAATATGACACGTGCGTAAACGCACGTGCATTTTCCGAACCCTGCCATAAAACCATACGGCCTCTACAACGTTTCGTCCGAACTTGGGAAACTGTCTGTAGGGGACTCTAATGACTCATCAACACACTGGCATTGGGTGTAATCACTAGCACGTCAGAGGTACAAGCTGTACGTAACGGTTGCCTATGTATTGATCGGAAGGGAAGCTGACGAGCGAACTCATTCAGAAACCCTACTGAGCCTGACAGTGACAATATCCATACAGTCCGGTCCGTTCGTCTAAGAGTATCGCATATCGAGTCTAGGGGGGTGGATAAAGTCAGACCCCTAATAACGCGATAATTCGTGTCGGTATGAAGCCCATCACCTCCTGAGAAACTACTGATCCAAATCAGTAATTCTCCACTATCTCGGCCGAGGATTTCTAGTGATGGCCATCCGTGCACTGTGCGACATCAACCCCCAATACCGGGAGAGATGAATCCCCGACGATCCGCTCACTGCCTCCATGTGGCTCGGGACTATACCCAACTAAAACCTGTTTACACGTCTCCTTTGAGCGTGGTAGGGTAGTAATCTAAGCACAGTGGGAACTCATACGAGACAAATGACGATCTCAGGTCGAAAAATTAACCTGTACACATGTCACCTGGGAACTGCTATCTGACGATATGTATAATACTAACTAGCATGTTCCCGGCGAGTCATGTCCGGTGTACTCATAACCCAATGAGCACCTGTATATATCTTAGGTGAACCAACTAACACCAATGGCTTGTGAGACCGGCCACCGCCCCTCGTCGGGGTCTCGACTGTTTACACTAGTCTACTTTGGAGTATCGATGTCCTGTCTCGAAACTCCCACGACTAGGGACACTTTAAGGATGTGCTTATAGACCCCAGCTCCCACGTATATGATCGCCATCATACTGCTGGCAGTCAAGCAAGAATCCTTTGGGCTCTATCAACATATAATAGCGAACTAAAGCATGTATACTATGATAAAGACAAACCAGATAGCATACTATCATCTCGAGCAAGACTGTCATATCGGTATAGGTCCTCCCTCAATTATTGCAATCACGTACCTGCGATCCACTAATTGACTTTGAGGGCACTATATCCAACAATCTCCCACTTGCACTTAAGACTAATTATTGCGATGTCATATAGTCACAGCCCGTGTGATACCGAATACCCAACTTCTCTACTAATCAGTTTCACAAAACTAGTTTGTAAAACTCCCGAGAAATAGCCTCAGTGAGTGGATCCGCCCTGATGTTTCTTTCTATGTCTCTCTTAATCTCAACTTCGCGGAGAAAATTGTCTCCCGAATCGAGTAATAGGTGTCTTAGAATATGTCTGGATATCTGATGGGACCTGGTTCATAAATGAACTCCAAATCCAAACTTCTTAGACTATAGTGATCACTGAACCTAATCAGTATCCAGCACTATACCTCCCACAGTATCCTCTTGGACAACCAATCCATAATACTGTTCCTCGTCAGAGGGAAAACTACAACTCTGACAATCACTCTGTCATCCAGGTCATCTTGGAAGCCTGGAATGATAACCGTCTCCTCAAGGAGGCTGCCATTATCAAATCCATAGAACATCCATTCATGTTCTAAAACTGCTTCCTAATGTTTCTCCAGGATTGGATTAATATAAACTTATCACATCTAGTGCAAAAACAATATCTGGTGTGGTACTTGACATCTCACGATTGACTCAATTGCCTAAGCAAGTGATCTGCCAATCATGCACATCCCTCTCCCCTTTAGTCTGTAAGACACCTTTAGAGAAGGTGACTCCATCACCTGCAGGTACACCACCATGCCAGGAGTCATCTATTCTAAAATACTATTAGAATACTGTCAAAGTACGCATATTGGGAAACTACCCAAATCTAGATCTAAAACCATAGATCTAGTAACCAGAATGTCTGATATTATATCCATATCCTGTGTGAAAAAACAACTGTGTGACGACCAAAGTACAACTGATCATAGTATAGGAATTTTACTTCCTACTCTGTGTATGTCATCCAAATACCAGGACATCACACCCTACTACCTTCTTAACAGATCCATCCTCTATTCTGATGAAGTCAAAGCCATGACTGTCACATCAAAAACAGATGATCTATCTCCGCTATAACTGATCAAGTCTATAAATAGACATAAGCTACTTGCCCACCATGCTTCCGCTGCTCCCACTGACCACAACAACCCTCTGGCAGAATAATATACTGTTTACCCCAATCAGATCAAAGCTCTGCTCAAATTCCAAGGCGGGAAATGAAGCAACGCTTCTGATTCCCCCAATCAGAGCAAAACTCTACTTTGAAAATTTAAATTTTAATAATAAATGAAGCGACGCCTCAGATCCCCCGCGCTGCGCGCAGAGCGCTACGTGTCAAAATCAGGTACGCCAGCGCAGGGAGCGCAACGCCCAAGGCAGCGCGCCCAATAAGAGCAAGGCTCTATTTAAAACAAAATTAAAAGAAGCAACGCTTCAGATGCGCTGCGCTCTGCGTTGCGCGACACGTGTCAGCGCAGTTGCGCTAGGCCTTGCGCTGCGCGATACGTGTCAGCGCAGTTGCCCGAGCGCAGTTGCGCTGCGCTGTGCGCTGCGTGACACGTGTCAAGCGCTGGTGCATCTGCGCCAAACAGAATTAAAATTACAGTAAGATCTTTCTGTTCTTGTTAAAACAAGAAGATTGTCTTCTGTAAAACAGAAGCCCTTAGATCAAAGATCCATTAGTGGGGAAAATTCCCCAAATCACTCAGAGAATGATCTCTTTAACAAATTTAACAAATTAATGGGCACTATATAAAGGCCCCTAGACCCCAATTCAAAGGACATGAACGTCGAGAACATCTAGAACTTCAAAAGCAACAAAACAGAGGGAACTCTGAAGAATTTTGAGAAGAAACTCAAGAAAAAAAGAAGAAGGTAAAAACCTTTATAAAAGAAGAACTTCTTCTGAATAGATCATTGATCTAAGAACAAGATCAATGATCTTCAATAAATAATAAATAATAACAGTGCCTTACACTTTTTTATGAACCATTGGTTCTGGAATCTTAAAAATTCTTTTCTTGAATCCAAAATTGGATCAAGTTATTAAAACAGTGCCCTGCACTTGCAAAATTTGCACTGTTGTGCTCCTGGGTAGGCGCAAGCCACCATAGAGCGCCACGTGTCAGTTCCAAGACCACTTGCGGTGTGCGCTTTTAAGATAGAGCATTGCTCTCTGAAGTTGGCGCAACTCACCAGAGCGCGCCACGTGTCAGCAACGCAATAGTGCAGCGCACTGGCGCAGCGCACTACGCTGTTGCGCTTGCGCTCACCAGAGTGTGACACGTGTCACCACGACAAGCGCTTGCGCTCAGTAATTGGCGCAAAGCGCCTGACAAGCCACAGTCAAGAAATTAATGCACTGCATTATTTACAGAAGGGCCAAGCCTAATTAAAAAAGGCCTAACAAGCCTAATAAAATACAATGCATTATTTTAAAGAAGGGCAGAGCCCAAACAGATACTCTGCATCATTTATAAAGGGACAGAGCCCAAATCAAAAAGGCCTAGTAGGCCAGAATAAAATGCAGTGCATTATTAAACAGGGGCAAAGCCCTAGCACAGGCCTAATAGGCCGGAAATAAAAAATGTTGAATATTCTCAACTGGACTTAGCCCAATCATGGCCGTAAGTCCTCAAATTAAATTGACTGAGCAAGACTGCTCTCTTAAATCAATTTACATCCGGTTCAAGGGTACATCTCTGAACTCCTCTGACACCTATCGTTGTAATCCTTCAACGACGTCAGAGAGGTGATGGGTCCCGACAACCACACATCGATATGGACTGCGGGGTCCTTAAACTCGTGGACCGAAACGTCCTTAAACTAATATCGTCCCAAAATGGGAATGTTGGACCGAAATGTCCTTAAACTAATGTTCATCCCCAAATGGGAATGATGGACCACCATGTCCCTAAACTGGAATATGGACCACTATGTCCCTAAACTGAAACAGTAGAGCCCAAATGCTCTTTTGTCGGATCTAAACGATCCCGTTAAGTTGATCTTAGTCTCAAATTAGACTAACGTATTCTTAACAAATGTTTAAGTTGATCTTAATCTCAAATAGGGCTAACGTATTTTTAAACCCTCAAACAGACTTTAGTCCCAAATTGGACTATAGGTCTCCCAACCAACTTTGGTTCAAGGGTACATCTCTGAACTCCTCTGATATCTGTCGTTGTGATCCTTCAACGTCGTCAGAGAGGTGACGGGTCCCGACGGCCATACATTCAATGGACCATTATGTTCCTAAACTGGAACAATAGAGCCCAAATGCTCTTTTTTCGGATCTAAACGATCCCGTTAAGTTGATCTTAGTCTCAAACTGGACTAACGTATCCTTAACAAACGTTTAAGTTGATCTTAGCCTCAAATATGGCTAACGTATCCTTAAACCAAAACACCAAACCCAAATCTAAGAAAATACGGATTTGGACTAATCCACGTCCTACGGGCGACGACATAAATTAGTCTCCGTATACAATCCACGGGCAACCACAGACAAAACAAACACCCACGACACGAAGTAAAATTCTGGAGAAGGAGAAAGTTGTTACCGCGATGCGGTAGCGTAATTAACTGCAGGGGCTTGCGCCTGCAGGGAAGAGCATCCCCACAATCAAAAAACCCCTCAAGCGAGGGGGAATCTGACGAAGTCTGCTACATTGGCCGCATCCGTCTAAACCTTCGATACACGGTGCCATAAATCAACTTGGTATCTTCGGAGAGGTGGACGGATAAAACCAAATAGCATCTGCCCTGAATCTCAGGCAAGACGTCCCTGTCTTGGCCGCCATTCGGAGGGGAACAGATTTCGGCACGCCTGGTGGGACCTTTTCCTCTTTCCACTCTACACTTCGTGTGTCGTGTTTTTCCCGTGATCAGATAATCGCGGTGTGTATGTTTGTGGTTGCCCTTAGGGGAGTGGATACTGAAGTCGGCGCTTCGTCTTTATGAAGAATGGCGTTTGTTCCGACCTTAGCAATACAGGCTCTGTCATATCTGGTGGAGTCAAGTACAGGCCACTTGCAGGCTCAAATCTCTGCAATCCGGCTCTTCAAGAAATCAACGGGCTTCTCTTTGGGTCGATGCTCCCACCTCCCACCTTCGGTGCCTCAACGCCGATGGAGGAAGCCCAGAGGATGTCTGTCGTCCACAGGCGGGCTCCCTAAGCAGCAGCTTTGCCGACGGAATCGGTCCTCAAACAACTGGTACATGCCAAAGACCAAGGTCGACGCAGGGGGCAGAATATTCAAGCTCTTCAAGAAATCAATGGTTTCAAACTGCACTAACTGCAACAGCAACTCTCGCTCTGTCCCATCTGGAGGAGTAACCTACGGACCCCAAGCGGCCTCCCTTTTCACTGTGCCAGTGGAGCAGGTAACTCAAGCCACCACTGAGCTATTCTTCGGGACCATGCTCCCGCCAACAAGCTTCAGCGCTTCTGTACCATCGTAAGAAGCTCCCGAAAAGTCGTTTTTCAGCGCTCCTGTGCTTATTTACTCCTTACTTTGCATTATACTATATATAAGCACTCATAAAAAAATTATGATAATAAAAGAGTAGAAAGTGAAAAAAATATATTTAAAAGAGGGGAATAGTTTAAGAAAAACAAGAAAGTTAGATATTTTCTTAAATGAAACTAGTAATAAGTAGTTATGAGCTGTTGTCCTAAGGATTAGTAAGATGAAGGAAATTACTAATCTGACGATAAAAATAAGCCTGAAAAATAGTTCCTATTCTAGAAGCCAAACATTTGAATGTTGATACCCTACTATACGCACTTACACACATCTTGAAACTCAAGATAGTAGAGGATGTCTTGAAATACTCTTGTCTAAAAGCCAAAGTATGAAAAAAATAAAAGTGGAGAATAAAAGATAAAATGGTGAAGAGAAAAATGAACACTGGTTTTTGAAGGGTTCCTAGGCACACTAATGAGGTCTCACAACAGATCAAACATGCCCAATTCAAAAAAAAATTCATGTGCCTACAAACCCTAATACGGATCGTTAACTAGAGGATAAGGCGATGCAAGCAAGTAAACGACTTTATTGCTAAAGGAAAGTGACTACAACCTTTGTAGATCCGGTCCTCCACTTCCTTGGCTCCGTGATGACGTCCCTCCGCTGTACTCATCGGAATCCTAGACTCTCGCGGTGGTTTCATCGGAGAAAAGATCGGGCTAGGTCGTCGACTTCGATGCCGAAGATGATCTACGTCGAGGCAACTCAAGATCAAGCTCCAACTTCACCAAGTCATGAAACTTGTGAAGAAAACACCCTATACTACATGGTAAGTGGTAGAAGATGAAGAAATAGGAATTGGGTTCACTTTAGAATTGGATTTCTCACCCTTTTTCTCATTTCACTATTGAAGCTAGCAAGCTTTCATGAAGCTTGATGAAGATGATGAAGATGAAAGAATAAAAAAGAATTGTCTTAAAAAGAAAATCCCATTCATTCTTATCATAATGCAACCTTGGTTAAGTGTAGATAATAAACCAAGGTTAGGTGAATGGTTAGGTTTAGGCAAAAGACAAAATGGTAGATAATCTAAAGAAGCTTCATGAAGCTAAAGCAAAGAAACAAAATTAGCCACCATTTTCATTTTGCCAAAAATGAATAAATGAATAAGTAAATAAACAAAACCCTAACCATTCACTTAAACATGGTTTAAAGTAAACATACACCCAAACTTGCATGATACAATCAAGTGCACAAAAATATATCACATATACAATGTGCACATCAAGTGAGAAAATCCATTTTAAGTGAACAAATACTAGTTAATGTAAAGTAATATATCTAATATATAATTATACATTAAATCATTAAATCAACACTTGATTTAATGATCCGGTCATATCGCATATGACCGACTAATATCCAATGTATCGACTTATCGAATCAATCCTCGATTCGATAACTAGGTTATATCGCATACAACCAATCGATACATTCATCGCGAGAATAGAATACGGTATCACATACACGCATTATTCTCGGTCCCGCACATATCTCATATACGCTCCTATTTCGTTTTGCTTGAGCCAGGAAACATCTGTGTAGGACTCTTGTCATGCCCCGCTTCCCAGAGTACGCTAGATTGGGCACGTGACATAGCCAACCATGCTACCTGTGGGTAGGAAGTATCCATCCACAGTCACATTACGGCTGTAGAGATATCAAGAACAAGATAAAACTATCTAAAACATGTCCATAATCCAGAATAACAGGAGTCAATAATAAATAAATGCGGAAGCAAATGATCCAATACAAATAACTGAAAAGTGTGTCCCATAATGCGGGCTCACATCAGGAAATAAATACAGGAAATAAAACTAACTACTACTGAACTCACAGCTCAGCCTGCTGGCTGAAGTACTCCTGCTCGGACTACAACAGCGGTACGGAATCTGGGCCATGCAAAACCCAGACGTCAGCGCGTCATGTCATCAAGTAATATAATATGAACAGTGTAGCAGGCAATGTAATATAAACATGAATACAGCAAGAATAACAATAATATGAATCATACCAGTATAGGGTAGCGTGCAGTGGGTAAACTAAACTGTTCTATCAGGTTTTCTATTCTAAAGTCTTTGAAATCAATTGATGAATCATCGATGTAACTCAATAGTATCCCGTACATACCCGGGACCACGGCCACAATATTCTCGGCTGCAGCCGAGACATGCCGCTAGGCACAAAACAGGAATGTGTACACTCGATAGTATCCCGTACATACCCGGGACCACGGCCACAATATTCTCGGTTGAAACCGAGACATGCCGCTAGGCACAAAACAGGAATGTGTACACTCAATACAGGTAGTGAACTGTCGAGTTACAAGTCAGATTTCACCTTTGATTTCCCCATACCCCCAAGTTATATGTGTATGTCAAGTCAGGTATCCAGTAATCAAGAAACTAATGCCAACACAGGATCAGGTAAACAGGTTTGTCTGGATAGACAACAGGAACGGTCCATGAGGACTACATGTTATGTTTGTTGGCATTAGACACAAGATCAGGTAACAGGTAAAGCCTTGGTACATCAGGTCAAGCCAGGTAATATATAAAGGTGTCATGTCATGTCAAGAGTGTACGGTACCATGTCATGTCAAGTAGGAAGTGTAACAGGTCATGTCAGGAAGCACAAGATGTCATGTGGGTGCTCATAATCAACTAACATAAGCATGTGTATAAATAAACAAGCATGAGTACTATCAGAACAATAAACTGGAACATGTAATATGATATGCAAATAGTGTTGGAGATAGTGCCCTCAGAGTCAATTATTGGATCACAGGCACGTGATTGCAATGATTGAGGGGAGGACCAATCCCGGTAGGACAGTCTTACTCGAGATGATAGTATGCTATCTGGTTTATCTTTATCATCGTGTACTGCTTTAGGTGACCTTTCGAGTCGCTATTACACGTTGATAAAGCCCCTTGGATTCTTGCTTGACCACCAGCAGTATGAGGGCGATCATATAAGTGGGAGCTGGGGGTCTACAAGCATATCCTTAAAAGGTCCCTAGTCGTGGGAGATTCGAGACAGGGCATCGTTTCTCCAGAGTAGACTAGTGTATACAGTCGAGACCCCGACGAGGGGCGGTGGCCGGTCTCACAAGCCACTGGTGTCAGTTGGTTCACCTAAGATGTATACAGGTGCTCATTGGGTTATGAGTACACCGGACAGGACTCGCCGGGAACCTGCTAGTTGGGCATATACCAGACGTCAGATAGCAGTTCCCTGGTGACATGTGTACAGGTTAGTTCATCGACCTGAGACCGTCATTTGTCTCGTGTGAGTTCCCACTGTGCTTTGATTACTACCCTACCACGGCTCAAAGGAGTCGTGCAAACAGGTTTTAGTTGGGTACAGTCCCGAGCCACATGGAGGCAGTGAGCGGATCTGCAGGGGTTCGTCTCTCCCGGTATTGGGGGTGAGGTCGTGCTGTGTCTAGGAGAGCCAGAACATGAAAAGTCCTTGGCCAAGGCAGGAGATTTGCTGGTAGGTATTCCAGTAGTATCTCAGGGTGTTCTGGGCTACACTCCGACACGACTTGTACCGCTTTTGGGGGTCTGACTTTTACCAACCCCCTAGGCCCGCCATGCGATGCTCATAGACGAACGGACCGGACTGTACGGATATTGTCACTGACAGGCTCAGTAGGGTGTCAGGATGAGTTCGCTCATCGACGTCCCTTTTGGTCAATAGCTGGTGGCCCGTCACGTATGGCTAATACCTCTGACGTGCTAGTGGTTAAATCCACAGCCATAGTATTGACGAGTCTTTAGAGTCCACCACACAGACAGTTACTCAGGTTTCGGGCGAAACGCTGTAGAGGCCGTATGGAGATATGGCAGGGTTCGATCAGATACGTGCGGTATTGCACGGATCGTGATCGGACGGTTTTTACTAGCCGGCTTTGGCTTAAGCCGGATTCTAGTATTAGATAGTATAGTTTTGTCTCTTTGCATTTGTGTTCAGTGAGAATACAAAAGCGGGCATGTATTTGCAGTAGCGGGGTTTTCCTGTAATTTATTACGGGATCGGTTTTCTGAAGTTGCCAGTTTGCATTCCGTTCCGGCCGGTTTTCCTTCATTCCTTCTCGGCCGGACTTTTGGTGGAGGGGGTTATTTGCAAGTTCACAAATAACTCTTTTGTGGAGGGTTTTCTTGCACTTTTGGATTATGATGAGACTTGCTTCATCATGATATTCCTTTCTTATCCATTTGATGGCTTTTCACTTGATGGTTTTGATTAGTGAGATGGGTGAGAAAAGATGTGAGGTTTATCTTATCTTATTTTTCCATTCTATTATGATATACATAATATGGTGCCTTTTTTTTCTCTCTCTCCAATCTCATTCTTGAGATGTTGGGCCGGCCACTAGAGAGGAGTGGAGAGAGGATCATTTCTTTTTGAGTGAGAAAAATGTTTCATATCCTTTTTGATGCTACCAAATCCAAAAGCACATTCTTCTTTAGTTGCTTTCTTCTCCTCCTCACATCCTTCCATCAAGGCAACTTCAAGAACCCCAAAAGAGATAGCCTTCCACACTATTCTATAGCATCTCTTGGACGCGTCGGCTGGCCAACTTCGCGCCCGAGTTGCCTCGGTCAAGAGGCGGGAGCCCGTAAAAGATTCCGGCTACGTGGTGCCCCTTTCCGACGAGCGAGGAGGTGACGGAGATTCCGCAAGAGATCGGAGTGGAGATGAAGACCGAAGGACACGGATCGCTTGGTATAACTTCTCTACTCTTTTCTATTTTGCTAGCTAGCTAGGTTAATGGCCCGATCCGGGTAAAAGTCCGCGGTGGTGCCGTTTTGCAAAGTTCGCAAAGTTTTTGTTTTCCGCGTTTCCGGCGTCGGGTCGACGGCCGGGGCGCCCCCGCGGGCTTACATTGGTATCAGAGCCACGCCATTAACCTTCACTAGCTTGCTCTAGCGCGTTTAGAACTCGATCGAACAAAATCCCCAAAAACCGTATTTTGTGCACATGTGTTCTCTGTTAAAATTTTTTGAGCTCCTAAAATTTTTCAGGTTGTTTCAGAGGCATGTACATGCAATTATAAGAATTCTGGGAAAATACGATCCACTGATTCCTCACTTCGACCGCGGAAGCGCGGCCAAACCCCTGGTTTGGCCGCGCTTGCGCGGCGAAAAAGAGGAATCGTGGCACCATATTTTCCCAGTAAGCTTATGTGTTGAAAATAGGGTATTTGGGACATTTTCTTTGGGCCCAGATTTTCTGTAAGTGCTACAGTAGTGTGTGGGGCCCACTTTGATAAATTTGTTCGATCGGATATTTTAAACATGCTAGTTCACAGTTTTTACATTATATCTGCGACCGTGAATGTCACTTGATCGGTAAATCCCGTCTAACTGCTATAGCCCGGTTAGACGGATTTGCGAACGTGACTTTCACGTTGATGTTCTGTGATTGTACTGTGTTGTTGCGGATCGGTCGTGGGGGATAGCCTGGTTGCAGTGATAGTACAGTTTGTTGTATTATGTACATTTGATATTGCGGGGCGAGCGTCCGACATGTGGACTGCCGTCACTGCCTGTTTGTATTATTTTTCTGGGGCACGACCTGGTTGCGGTCGATGTACCCGTTGTATGTATATTTTACTTTCTGTACTAGGATTACCCCGCGGAGGGGTGCACGGGCAGCCGGGTTCTAGAGGGCAACGGGCCCGCATCTCATGGCTTTGAGACGGAGGGGGCTTCACTCTAGAATTGGCGGGCTATTCGCCGCACTCGTAGGGGGTATAGGATTGACCCAGGAGGGGTGCCCAAGTTACCGGATTCCGTGAAGTGCTGGGTGGTCCATTCACGTTGCTGAAGGGGGCTGCCTCGCTTCAGGTTTTGGCGGGTGACTTGCCGCGCCCGTAGGGGTCTAGGATTTCATTGCACAGGCTATCCACACGACCAGGGGAACGTCGGGTTTCAGCGGCTCTGTGAAACCCGGGGATCCCAGATATCTGTATTGATCTGTGTTGCTATACTTTTCTGTGTTGCTTTTTATCACGCCATGAGCGAAAATTATATATTATATATATATTAGTAGATGTTGTATATGTTTTTCATCCGCGCTAGTCCAGTCCCCGCTCTGTCGTTAGTTAGCTAACCTAACGAGTGATGACGGGACCCAGTGGCGAATGCGGATGGCATATACGTACATCAGTATATTTTCGTTCTTTGTGGTGTGATCAATTGATGGGACTGCGTTGATTCGGATCAATGCAAGATAAATAAACCTATTCTGATGTTGTTGGAACACTTTTCAAAAAGCTGTTATTGCAAGGGCATTCTCTTTTGTTTTGCACAGTGGTATTCATTTGGAATATCCTGCTCCTCAGTCGACGAGGCAAGGGCCGAGATCCCTTCACCGGGAGTGACCCCTTGGACAAAAGTTTGCGTCAGGGCATTAACTTCACTATAGCCGATTGCTTTTGCTTTGCACCGTGGTATTCAGTTGGAATATCCTGCACCTCATTCTACGGGGAAAGAGCCGAGATCCCTTCACCGGGAGTGACCTCTTTAGCAAAGGTTGTCGTCACTATATTTTTATAAAGCTATCAGTTCCTTCAACGATATCAAGTTCATTACGTTAAAGGTTTTCGCCAGAAACCATTCGTAGCCCTCCGTCATTTCATATGGATGGTCAATAGTATTCAAGCTGTGTATGTTGGCCAAAGTCAAGGCACAGTGTTTGGTAGCTGTTGGGTATTCATATGCGGCATAGATAGATGCGTTGGTTTGGGACAGTCGTACTGCCATTTTGGCCAAAGTCAAGGGTAGGTACGGGTGGGTTCAAATTAACCAGGAAAATGACGGGTAGAACTTGACATGTGACTTATGATATGTTGGCCAAAGTCAAGGTCATAAGAGCATGGGGCAGAAATCTACATCGGGAGTTTCAAAAGAACTGAAACTTGCCAGATATGCGCATACCTTCTGGAGTGTGATAACGTGAGCGGATTCCGTTACGTTATCATGCGATGAGAGTTGGATCCCGATTCCCACTGATGAGTTGGTTTACTCCTCGGGTTATCCCGGCTAATTCTTCTTTCAGGTTTGGGGAAGAATTTGACGTTACAGTGGGAGGTTTCCAGATTAGATAAATTGGTAACCATTCTGATCTAGGTTAGAGTGCACGCTGAGTGTTTCTTTTCTCTCTCTCTCTGGCAGCGACCATTGACCCGACCCTAGACTATGACTCAGTGACCAAGTTGACCGAACTTTCTTAACACTGGCTTTTGGATTGTCAGAGTTGCAGACCTCTTTGCCACTCCTACTTTTACTCTTTTCTCCGGAACACCCCGTATTACTACGAACGTCCACTTCCATTGGACAAAACCATCGCATGGTTATATACGAACTCGAAGGACTTCGAGGATGGTTTCCGGTTCGGGAGAAAACGAATAGGACTATTCAGTTGTCTTTACCTTTTACCTTCTCTCAGGTTGCGAGTACTCCTTGGTTTAGGAGATAGTACACCTATTACGCAAATTGGATAGTCTTCTTTCAGACCCTAGGCTGGTGCCGACCGGTAGGGAATGAAGAAAGCCAATTAGCCTAATCGGTGTATAGAAGGTATTAAGTTCAGACAAAGCGAGGGATTAGTAAGAGGGCAAAGTAAATTGCGACTGCTATTCACAACCTAACCATGTACTTCTTTGTCAATCCTAAATCACCTATGAATTAAGTACATTCGGTTGTCTTTTATCCTCACCTTCTCTCGCATTGCGAGTGCTCCTCGGATTAGGACAGTACACCCATTATGCTTTTTGGATAGTCTTCTTCCAAACCATAGGCTGGTGCCGAACGGTAGGGAAGGAAGAAAACCATTTGGCCTAAAGGGGTGTACAGAAGGTAATGACTAAAGACATGTAAAGGGATTTGGAGAGGTGGCAAAGAATTATACAGTTATAGTTGTGAATCTGGATAATGGAAGAGGCATTACTAGGAATACCAGCATACCCCATCGAAACATTTCAATGTTTCAGTTTCACTGTGTACTGTTAAATGAAAACTGATTTCCCAATTAGGCACTTGCTCCAGGGTATGTATTTACCAGGTAGGATTCTCACATCTGTATGGTTTTACAGATGATGAGTGGGAGTAAGTTATTGGGGATTAGATGACCATCCTCATATATCGGGATTCGTTGGAATTGGTGATATTTGAGGAAGCCACCTGGGTTGTTTGCCGGTCGGCAAATATTTGGTTTTGAATATCCGTTGTTGTGCACCAATTTCAAATTGATATATCTGTACGTCTATTTTTATAGAGTGAGACATATCTTTTTGAAATTATGTTTATGACATTTACCTATACCAGTGGATGGTCAGGTAAGGAGCATTGAACAACGGTGTAATTCTTCTTAACCAAAAGTACAGTTTTCAACCTACGACACACATTGAATGAGTCACTAGACTCAGGGGACTTATACAGAGTATTGTATATTGTCCAGTGTCCATTAGGACAGAGGGGTTGGTCCTCGTACTATATTCTGTTTACTTTTAACTTCTCTAGTTCTTAGACATGTGTTTCGTAGAAACGCAGGGTCTAAGTTTTGAGGAGTTATAGGTATAAGAGTAAAGTAGAGAACCAAGTGTTGCAAGTATCGGGATTCTTCAAGGAGATCGAAGATGTAGATACTTGTGTATGGTATTCAGTTGATAGTAATGGTTAAGAGAACTTGCTTCTCTTTCAGGTTACTCATAATTGGAAGCACTCCTAAGTTGAGTAACGCTGATCGGCCTCTCTTCCATTTACTTGACATGCACTGGAGACAGCTGCATGATTTGAATCTGGTTCAATTAAATCAGTGCCTCTGTTTCTTGGATATAGAACAGTTCATATCTTGACATTGTTAAGATACGGGGAGTTGTCCGGCTTATGCTTAAAACCAGACTCTGGACAACTCAAGGCACGTTTCAGTAGTGGCTGTTTGTGGGTTGACCCGGGCTATGACGAGGGTTGATTTTCTACCATCTGGAAGATCAATAGAGATATTGTTCTTGACTCGCCACAGTTTTATCAAAAATGGATTTTTTCAGAAAAACAGTAGTGGGAGTATGGTAGAACTGGAAGTGATTCCAGAACCGCAAACGATTACTGAAGATTTGATAAGAACCTAAAGATTCAATCTGGTTTGACATTCCATTGGCCACTCCGCAGATAAGGTGGGTAACCTCAGGCACCCGAGAGGTACTTCGGTATGCTCAAGAACGGTGGCAGGGAGGTTCTTGTTTACCCAGACTTGCCATTGCTGTTGTTCCAGGCTGCGAGACCCGGCGGGAGGATGAGTATAGCGTCGTTCTAAACTGGCTTTAGAAGTGCACGTCTATATGACTCTGCCAGAGGGTTGTCGTAGTCAGTGGGAGCAGCGGAAGCATTGGTGGATATCAGGCTTATGTCTATTTATAGACTAAAGCAGATATAGCGGAGATAGATCATCTATTTCTGATGTGACAGTCATAGGTATGACTTCATCAGAATAGGGGATGGATCTGTTAAGAAGGTAGTAGGGTGTGATGTCCTGGTATTTGATGACATACACAGAGTAGGAAGTGATATTCCTATACTACGATTGGTTATACTTTGGTCGTCACACGGTGGTTTCTCCACAAAGGACTTGGATATTATATCAGACATTCTGGTTACTAGATCTATGGTTTTAGATCTAGATTTGGGTGGTTTCCCAATATGGGTACTTTGACCGCATTCTATGAGTATTTAGAATGGACGACTCCTGGCACGGTAGTGTACCTGCAGGTAATGGAGTCACCCTCTCTAAAGGTGTCTTACAGACTAAAGGGGAGAGGGATGTGCATGATTGGCAGATCACTTGCTTAGGCAATTGAGTCAATCATGAAATGTCAAGTACCACACCAGATATTGTTCTTGCAGTAGGTGCAATAAGTTGATATTAATCCAATCTTGTAGAAACAGTCGGAAGCAGTTTTAGAACATAAGTTGATGTTCTAAGGAATTGATAACGGCAGCCTCCTTTAGGAGACGGTTATCATTCCAGGCTTCCAAGGTGACCTGGATGGCAGAGTGGCTGTCAGAGTTATAGTTTTCCCTCTGACGAGGGGCAGTATTTTGGACTGGTGGTCCAGGTGGATACTGAGGGAAGGCATGGCGCAGGATACTGATTAAGTTCAGTTGACGATACAGTCTAAGAAGTTTGGATTTGGAGTTCATTTATGAGCTAGGTCCCATCAGACATCCAGACATTCTAAGACAGGTATTGCTCATTTCGGGAGATGGCTTTCTCCGCGAACTTGAGATATTGAGAGAGACATAGAAAGAAACATCAAAGCGGATCCACTCACTGAGGCTATTCCTCGAACGCAATAGTTTCGCAAACGAGCTTTGTGAGACTGACTAGTAGAGGAGTTGGGTGTTCGGTATCACACGGGCTGTGAGTATGCGACATCTCAATAATTAGCCTCGAGTGCAAGTGGGAGATTGTTGGAGATAGTGCCCTCAGAGTCAATTATTGGATCACAGGCACGTGATTGCAATGATTGAGGGGAGGACCAATCCCGGTAGGACAGTCTTACTCGAGATGATAGTATGCTATCTGGTTTATCTTTATCATCGTGTACTGCTTTAGGTGACCTTTCGAGTCGCTATTACACGTTGATAAAGCCCCTTGGATTCTTGCTTGACCACCAGCAGTATGAGGGCGATCATATAAGTGGGAGCTGGGGGTCTACAAGCATATCCTTAAAAGGTCCCTAGTCGTGGGAGATTCGAGACAGGGCATCGTTTCTCCAGAGTAGACTAGTGTATACAGTCGAGACCCCGACGAGGGGAGGTGACCGGTCTCACAAGCCACTGGTGTCAGTTGGTTCACCTAAGATGTATACAGGTGCTCATTGGGTTATGAGTACACCGGACAGGACTCGCCGGGAACCTGCTAGTTGGGCATATACCAGACGTCAGATAGCAGTTCCCTGGTGACATGTGTACAGGTTAGTTCATCGACCTGAGACCGTCATTTGTCTCGTGTGAGTTCCCACTGTGCTTTGATTACTACCCTACCACGGCTCAAAGGAGTCGTGCAAACAGGTTTTAGTTGGGTACAGTCCCGAGCCACATGGAGGCAGTGAGCGGATCTGCAGGGGTTCGTCTCTCCCGGTATTGGGGGTGAGGTCGTGCTGTGTCTAGGAGAGCCAGAACATGAAAAGTCCTTGGCCAAGGCAGGAGATTTGCTGGTAGGTATTCCAGTAGTATCTCAGGGTGTTCTGGGCTACACTCCGACACGACTTGTACCGCTTTTGGGGGTCTGACTTTTACCAACCCCCTAGGCCCGCCATGCGATGCTCATAGACGAACGGACCGGACTGTACGGATATTGTCACTGACAGGCTCAGTAGGGTGTCAGGATGAGTTCGCTCATCGACGTCCCTTTTGGTCAATAGCTGGTGGCCCGTCACGTATGGCTAATACCTCTGACGTGCTAGTGGTTAAATCCACAGCCATAGTATTGACGAGTCTTTAGAGTCCACCACACAGACAGTTACTCAGGTTTCGGGCGAAACGCTGTAGAGGCCGTATGGAGATATGGCAGGGTTCGATCAGATACGTGCGGTATTGCACGGATCGTGATCGGACGGTTTTTACTAGCCGGCTTTGGCTTAAGCCGGATTCTAGTATTAGATAGTGTAGTTTTGTCTCTTTGCATTTGTGTTCAGTGAGAATACAAAAGCGGGCATGTATTTGCAGTAGCGGGGTTTTCCTGTAATTTATTACGGGATCGGTTTTCTGAAGTTGCCAGTTTGCATTCCGTTCCGGCCGGTTTTCCTTCATTCCTTCTCGGCCGGACTTTTGGTGGAGGGGGTTATTTGCAAGTTCACAAATAACTCTTTTGTGGAGGGTTTTCTTGCACTTTTGGATTATGATGAGACTTGCTTCATCATGATATTCCTTTCTTATCCATTTGATGGCTTTTCACTTGATGGTTTTGATTAGTGAGATGAGTGAGAAAAGATGTGAGGTTTATCTTATCTTATTTTTCCATTCTATTATGATATACATAATATGGTGCCTTTTTTTTCTCTCTCTCCAATCTCATTCTTGAGATGTTGGGCCGGCCACTAGAGAGGAGTGGAGAGAGGATCATTTCTTTTTGAGTGAGAAAAATGTTTCATATCCTTTTTGATGCTACCAAATCCAAAAGCACATTCTTCTTTAGTTGCTTTCTTCTCCTCCTCACATCCTTCCATCAAGGCAACTTCAAGAACCCCAAAAGAGATAGCCTTCCACACTATTCTATAGCATCTCTTGGACGCGTCGGCTGGCCAACTTCGCGCCCGAGTTGCCTCGGTCAAGAGGCGGGAGCCCGTAAAAGATTCCGGCTACGTGGTGCCCCTTTCCGACGAGCGAGGAGGTGACGGAGATTCCGCAAGAGATCGGAGTGGAGATGAAGACCGAAGGACACGGATCGCTTGGTATAACTTCTCTACTCTTTTCTATTTTGCTAGCTAGCTAGGTTAATGGCCCGATCCGGGTAAAAGTCCGCGGTGGTGCCGTTTTGCAAAGTTCGCAAAGTTTTTGTTTTCCGCGTTTCCGGCGTCGGGTCGACGGCCGGGGCGCCCCCGCGGGCTTACAAATAGATATAATTTCAAGGATATAGATGCACAGTTATCGATTAGGGTTACATTTATAGTTCCAATATTAATTAGGATGCAATTTATTAAACATGGAGTGTTAATATCACACTATTATGTAGTAATGTGATTTATGGATGCAATTATATGTATCTTAAATGCGATGGATGCAAACGGGTATCCGAAAAGTTATAAAACTATAAAATGGTAATGTGGGATGTACAACTAAGCAATATGTAATATAAATATTGATATAATAATATTAATATGGATAGCATATTCAAAGCGATTAATAACTATAAAAGTGGTATTGATTAACCATGCACAAGAAAGTTCCGTTCAGAAATTCAGCATCACCCTAATTTCTAAAATAACTTAAAAATAACAAACGTTCTCCAAAAGGGACGTGACTTATACCAAAAAAAAGATAATTCAATAAGGTTTTCAGTTTTATAAGTATAAGCATCTCAGGTTGTCCCTACAAAAAGTTATAAACATTCGAAATTGAAAGTTTGCTGCTGGAATTTCTCTGGACAGCAGTTTGGAGACATTTTCATTTGCATTTTACGTTATTTAAACAATTTATTTTGCAAGTAAATATTTCATATAGTTATAGTATTCTGAGTTAGCTTCGTAACGAACTAAAGAACGTATACTAATGATTTTTCTATGATTTATAATGAATTTTATAAGATAAGGTGTACAGTAAATTTCAGATTTGTCATATCCGATTTTTCAACGACGTTTCATGTGTAAACTATAAGATTTTCAAATGTATAACATTATAAACTAATTAAAGATAATAATAATAAATATTACGACGATATATATTTTAAATGATATGGTTGCAGTATAATGTAATCTAGTATGTCACAAGATAAGTTTTCATGATCTAGATTTAATATGATATAAACGGATGCAAACGGAACATCGAAACGTTATAAAATTAAATATGGGGCACTAGATTTAAACTATAGGTATGGTATTTATTTAAATAGGTATAAAATGAATTATATAGCATGTAGCAAGATTAATTTGCCTCGATGGGTCGCGAATCGGGAAAACGGAACGTTAACCGTCGGCGGGGAAAACTCGCGACGGACGCACGGTTCACGGAATGAACCCAAACGACGAACAAAGGAACCACACGGGTCGGGGTACCTCGCAGGAACGTCGAGAAGCGTCACCGGCACGACGGAATTCCGGCAACAAAAGAACAGTTAAAAAAATTGAGAAACGAGACATGAAGCAAGAAGAGAAAGAATGATAAAGAGAAGTACGAGAGAATATATGATAGAGAGAGAGAGAGAAAAAGTGGAGAGAGAGAGAGAGAGCTGCAGGTGGGGGCCCACGGAATTAAAAGGAACGCGATTGGCTAAAGGGGAATCGTTAGTTAGGGATAAATATTAATTAAAGATTCAAAACATTTTAAGGAACAGTAGGATATATATATAGGTTAATTTAAAGATTTAAAAGATAGGTAATGAACAGTAAGATATCAGGTTAGTTAGAAAAATATATGCGATAGTTTTAATAGTATTAAAATTTGGGATTTTGGCGCCAAATAAAACATTTCCAAATCACGCCCGGGTCGGGTCCAAAAATTTGAAATTGAAATAATAGGATTTTAAGCGGGATCCAAATTTTAAAATTAAGTGTTTTATGATCAAAAAGCATACCCTCAAAACGGACACACGTACGTGCACGTAGCCGTCCAAACTCGCCCGTTTCACGGAACGGGACGAGAACACAATGCACGGACGCTACCACGAGGCTAGGGGTGTCAAGTAGGCCAAGATGAATATTTTCAATTTTATTTTAGATGCCGAAATTTGTTATATGTAGAAATGACTTTGCCGGGTAAATTTTACAGTAAGCAACAAATAAGCAAGTTAAATGAAATGAGTACCACATTATACTCAAACAGTAACTGAAAATAGTAGCATTGGGCTCGGGTGTTACATTATACCCAACTCCAAAAAGAATTTCGTCCTCGAAATTCCAAGAATACAAAGATAGATAACTACAAGAAAAGGTGAGGAAATTTCTGCCGGATTTCATCTTCTCGTTCCCAAGTGGACTCTCCATGCGAGCGATTACCCCAAGAAATAAGCACAAGGGGGATAATCTTGTTCTTAAGAACCTTTTTCCTTCGATCCACGATTTCAATCGGTCGCTCCTCAAAAGTCAAGTCTTCTCGTACTGTTAGCTCTGAATGATCCAAAACGTGTGTTTCATCTCGAACATACTTACGGAGTTGAGATACGTGAAACACATTGTGCACATTTGCCAAGGACTGCGGTAACGCCAAACGATACGCTACCTCACCAACACGCTCCACGATCTTAAGGGTCCAACGAATCGAGGACTAAGCTTTCCTTGACTTCCAAAACGAATCACCCCTCTAGTCGGTGATATCTTCAAGAATACCAAATCACCCACGGTGAACTCTAGAGGTCTTCTTGACGTATCTGCCCAACTCTTCTGTCGGTCCTGTGCTGCCTTCATATGATTTCTGATAGGGTTAACCTTCTCAACTGTCTACACAACCAAATCTGGTCCCAATAATCTTCGTTCACCGACATCGTCCCAACAAACAAGTGAACGGCATTTACGACCATACAAAGCTTCAAATGGAGCCATCTGAATAGTTGCCTGAAAACTGTTGTTGTAAGACAACTCCACCAAAAGTAGATGATCCTCCCAAGACCCCTTGAAGTCCAACATGCATGCTCTCAACATATCCTTAAGAGTTTGGATCGTTCTCTCCGACGACCATCAGTTTGAGGATGATAAGCTGTGCTAAACTTCAATCGAGTCCCCAAACTTTCCTGTAAACTCCTCCAGAAGTGTGATAAGAACCGAGTGTCCCGATCGGACACGATGCTCACCGGTACTCCATGCAATCTTACAATCTCCTGCATGTACCGCTCTGCCAAAGTCTCTGTTGATTGACCAACCCGAAAAGGAATAAAGTGAGCTGCCTTGGTCAGTCGGTCAACAAATACCCATACTGCATTGTTGCTTTTTGGACTCCACGGTAAAGCCGTCACGAAATCCATGGTTATATGTTCCCACTTCCACTGAGGAATCGGAAGTGGTTGCAATAAACCAGCAACCCTTTGATGTTCAGCCTTAACTTGCTGACACACCAAGCACTTTGCCACAAAGCGAGCAATCTCCCGCTTCATGCCCTCCCACCAGAAATGCTGTCGAATATCTCGGTACATCTTTGTGCCTCCTGGATGTACAAAATAAGCTGAGCTGTGTGCCTCCTTCATAAGCTCTTCACGAACATCACCCTTTGGCACACACAAACGGCTACCATACCTCAACAAACCATCTTAGTGGATCAATAAATCTGTTCGTAGCCCGGCTTCAACCTGCTCTCGAAACTTTTGCAGTCTAGGATCCTGCGATTGAGCTGCTTTAATATTCTCGATCAAAGACGAATGTACTTGCAGCTGCAACAACTGTCCCGTAGAACGCGGTAGCACAACCTCCAAGTCAAATCTTCGAAAATCTGCGACGATCTCCTTCTGCGTAGTTAACACCTGAATTACTGGTAACCGACTAAGCGCATCTGGCACAACATTAACCTTCCCCGGATGGTACTTAAGATCAAGATCGTAGTCAGCCATCAGCTCCAACCATCTACGCTGCCTCATGTTAAGCTCCTTCTGTGTGAACACATACTTCAAGCTCTTATGATCTGTAAAAACTTCGACTCTTTCGCCCAAAAGGTAGTGTCTCCAAATCTTCAAAGCGAAAATCACAGCCGCAAGCTCCAAGTCATGAGTTGGATAATTCTTCTCATGGGTCTTCAACTGTCTCGATGCGTATGCTACAACCTTCCCATGCTGCATCAAAACACATCCCAATCCTTTCCCAGATGCGTCGCTGTGAATCACCAATCCTTCGGAATTGTCTGGCACGGTCAGAATAGGGGCGGTTATCAACTTCTGCTTCAACGTCTCGAAAGCTAACGCACACTTATCCGCCCATACAAAAGGTACCTCCTTGCGCGTAAGCTTGGTCAACGGCTCTGCCAGACGAGCAAAGTTCTCTACAAATCTCCTGTAGTATCCGGCTAATCCAAGGAAACTTCTTATCTCAGCAACATTCTTTGGAATAGGCCAATCTCGAACTGCTGCAATCTTTTCTGGATCGACGGCAATGCCATCGCCAGACACAACATGCCCCAAAAACCTTACTTCCTCCAGCCAAAACTCGCACTTACTCATCTTCGTATACAATTTCTCCTGTCTCAACGTCTGCAGTGCGATCTTCAAATGCTCAGCATGCTCTTCAAAACTCTTCGAGTAAACCAGAATATCGTCAATGAATACCACAATGAACTGATCCAAGAACGGTGAAAAGATTCGGTTCATCAAGTCCATGAATACTGCCGGCGCATTCGTTACTCCGAAGGGCATCGCTAAGTACTCGTAATGTCCATACCGAGTTCGGAATGCCGTCTTGCAAATATCTTCTGTTTTCACTCGGACCTGATGATATCCGGATCGTAAATCCAACTTCGAGAATACCCTCGCGCCACTAAGCTGCTCAAAAAGTTCTCCAATGCGAGAGATCGGGTACTTGTTCTTGATAGCCACCTGGTTTAATTCTCGATAGTCGATGCACATCCTTCTTGTGCCATCCTTCTTCTTTACTAGAAGAACTGGAGCTCCCCAAGGCGAGTTACTGCTTCGAATCCAACCCTTTTCAAGCAATTCAGCAACCTGTTTCTTTACTTCTTCCAACTCTACTGGCGCCATTGGATAATACGCTTTAGATACTGGCGTTGCACCAGGAATAAGATCAATTGCGAACTCCACGTCTCGCTTTGGCGGTAAACCCGATATATCTTCAAACACGTCCATAAAATCATGAACAACAGCCGGCTCTTCACTTTTATCACTTCCATTGATGCAAGAATATTATTTGTCGGCCTAGCCCTAAACTCGACTGGCCCGACAGAACTGCTTCTTTAACGCAACTGCTGTCTGCTGCAAACTCCCTTTCATCTCAGATAAACTCTGCTGCTCTTGGCTGCTGCAAGTATTTGTGAGAAAGTGGTCAAACCCAGGGAGACAATCTGCCTCTGGATGTCCATGTCCAGTCTGTGCATGAACCTCCGTGCCCTGTCTGCATCGTTGGCAACTAAAGGTCCAGCGAAACTACTGAGTCTCGTCCATTCTGCTACATGCACATCTACGGGTGCTCCCTTCTGCTTTAGTCTGATGAACTTCTCTTCCATTTCCTCCCGTGCAGTCCGCGGGAAGAACTTCTCCAGGAAACTCTTCGAAAAATCCGCCCACTTGATCGGCTTGGGCAAACGGTTCTCTTCTACAAGCCACCATTCTCGGGCGTAATCCACTAGCTGAATGCGTACCACAACAATTTTTTTGTCATCTGGAATCTGTGCCGCAAAAAGCAAGTTCTCTGAGTCAACTAGCTACTGCTCCACTGGCAACGGCTCCTTTAAACCAGTAAATGTAGACGGACCCAACCGCCTGAAATCTGCTACGGTCCCTACTCGGTCAACTGGTCTAGCTCCAACATTGTTCACAGACTGCTGAACGATCTGCAAACCTTCCCGAAACGAGTCCGCTTGCTGCTGGATCAGCTCAGTCTATTTCTTTGATTCTCCAGCATTCCTCTTATCACTCCAAGCATGGCGGCTTCGTCCACACTCCTCTGGTATGTCTTCAATTTCTTACCGGCCATATTCCTAAACTCAAAATTCCCAACATTAGCATGATGATAGATTTTGAATATAGATCAAGGCTAGAACTCCAAGATACTTAAATAGAGTACCGCATTGTAACTATGCCGCGGTATCATAGCCACAATTACATAACTCCATCCAAGTCGCTTAAGTCCTAGAGATAACAAGGAATCAGGTTTTCGAATCGATATGCAAAGGAAGTTTGCACATCGTAAAAGATATAATCAGGAAGAATGTGATTCAAGAATGGTAAAAACGGTCAAGGTGGCAGGACATGTTTCCTAAACACGGGTATTCTGATTCGTGTATTGGGTACAATACCCAACTACAAAAGAATTAACCTGACTATCCTATGGCTTTGATACCAAAAGAACCATGTCACGCCCCGCTTCCCAGAGTACGCTAGATTGGGCACGTGACATAGCCAACCATGCTACCTGTAGGTAGGAAGTATCCATCCACAGTCACATTACGGCTGTAAAGATATCAAGAACAAGATAAAACTATCTAAAACATGTCCATAATCCAGAATAACATGAGTCAATAATAAATAAATGCGGAAGCAAATGATCCAATACAAATAACTGAAAAGTGTGTCCTATAATGCGGGCTCACATCAGGAAATAAATGCAGGAAATAAAACTAACTACTACTGAACTAATATCTCAGCCTGCTAGATGAAGTACTCTTGCTCGGACTGCAACAGCGGTACGGAATCTGGGCCATGCAAAACCCAGACGTCAGCACGTCATGTCATCAAGTAATATAATATGAACAGTGTAGCAGGCAATGTAATATAAACATGAATACAGCAAGAATAATAATAATATGAATCATACCAGTACAGGGTAGCGTGCAGTGGGTAAACTAAACTGTTCTATCAGGTTTTCTATTCTAAAGTCTTTGAAATCAATTGATGAATCATCGATGTAACTCAATAGTATCCCGTACATACCCGGGACCACGGCCATAATACTCTCGGCTGCAGCCGAGACATGTCGCTAGGCACAAAACAGGAATGTGTACACTCAATAGTATCCCGTACATACCCGGGACCACGGCCACAATATTCTCGGTTGAAACCGAGACATGCCGCTAGGCACAAAACAGGAATGTGTACACTCAATACAGGTAGTGAACTGTCGAGTTACAAGTCAGATTTCACCTTTGATTTCCCCATACCCCCAAGTTATATGTATATGTCAAATCAGGTATCCAGTAATCAAGAAACTAATGCCAACACAGGATCAGGTAAACAGGTTTGTCTGGATAGACAACAGGAACGGTCCATGAGGACTACATGTTATGTTTGTTGGCATTAGACACAAGATCAGGTAACAGGTAAAGCCATGGTAGATCAGGTCAAGCCAGGTAATATATAAAGGTGTCATGTCATGTCAAGAGTGTACGGTACCATGTCATGTCAAGTAGGAAGTGTAACAAGTCATGTCAGGAAGCACAAGATGTCATGTGGGTGCTCATAATCAACTAACATAAGCATGTGTATAAATAAACAAGCATGAGTACTATCAGAACAATAAACTGGAACATGTAATATGATATGCAAATAGATATAATTTCAAGGATATGGATGCACAGTTATCGATTAGGGTTACATTTATAGTTCCAATATTAATTAGGATGCAATTTATTAAACATGGAGTGTTAATATCACACTATTATATAGTAATGTGATCTATGGATGCAATTATATGTATTTTAAATGCGATGGATGCAAACGGGTATCCGAAAAGTTATAAAACTATAAAATGGTAATGTGGGATGTACAACTAAACAATATGTGATATAAATATTGATATAATAATATTAATATGGATAGCATATTCAAAGCGATTAATAACTATAAAAGTGGTATTGATTAACCATGCACAAGAAAGTTCCGTTCAGAAATTCAGCGTCACCCTAATTTGTAAAATAGCTTAAAAATAACAAACGTTCTCCAAAAGGGACGTGTCTTTTACCAAAACAAAGATAATTTAATAAGATTTTCAGTTTTATAAGTATAAACATCTCAGGTTGTCCCTACAAAAAGTTATAAACATTCGAAATTGAAAGTTTGCTGCTGGAATTTCTCTGGACAGCAGTTTGGAGACATTTTCATTTTCATTTTACGTTATTTAAATAATTTATTTTGCAAGTAAATATTTCATAGAGTTATAGTATTCTGAGTTAGTTTCGTAACGAACTAAAGAACGTATACTAATGATTTTTCTATGATTTATAATGAATTTTATAAGATAAGGTGTACAGTAAATTTCAGATTTGTCATATCCGATTTTTCAACGACGTTTCATGTGTAAACTATAAGATTTTCAAATGTATAACATTATAAACTAATTAAAGATAATAATAATAAATATTACGACGATATATATTTTAAATGATATGGTTGCAGTATAATATAATCTAGTATGTCACAAGATAAGTTTTCATGATCTAGATTTAATATGATATAAACAGATGCAAACGGAATATCGAAACGTTATAAAATTAAATATGGGGCACTAGATTTAAACTATAGGTATGGTATTTATTTAAATAGGTATAAAATGAATTATATAGCATGTAGCAAGATTAACTTTCCTCGATGGGTCGCGAATCGGGAAAACGGAACGTTAACCGTCGGCGGGGAAAACTCGCGACGGACGCACGGTTCACGGAATGAACCCAAACGATGAACAAAGGAACCACACGGGTCGGGGTACCTCGCAGGAACGTCGAGAAGAGTCACCGGCACGACGGAATTCCGGCAACAAAAGAACAGTTAAAAAAAATGAGAAACGAGACATGAAGCAAGAAGAGAAAGAATGATAAAGAGAAGTACGAGAGAATATATGAGAGAGAGAGAGAGAGAAAAAGTGAAGAGAGAGAGAGAGAGAGCTGCAGGTGGGGGCCCACGGAATTAAAATGAACGCGATTGGCTAAAGGGGAATCGTTAGTTAGGGATAAATATTAATTAAAGATTCAAAACATTTTACGGAACAGTAGGATATATATATCGGTTAATTTAAAGATTTAAAAGATAGGTAATGAACAGTAAGATATCAGGTTAGTTAGAAAAATATATGCGATGGTTTTAATAGTATTAAAATTTGGGATTTTGGCGCCAAATAAAACATTTCCAAATCGCGCCCGGGTCGGGTCCAAAAATTTGAAATTGAAATAATAGGATTTTAAGCGGGATCCAAATTTTAAAATTAAGTGTTTTATGATCAAAAAGTATACCCCCAAAACGGACACACGTACGTGCACGTAGCCGTCCAAACTCGCCCGTTTCACAGAACGGGACGAGAACACAATGCACGGACGCTACCACGAGGCTAGGGGTGTTAAGTAGGCCAAGATGAATATTTTCAATTTTATTTTAGATGCCAAAATTTGTTATATGTAGAAATGACTTTGCCGGATAAATTTTACAGTAAGCAACAAACAAGCAAGTTAAATGAAATGAGTACCACATTATACTCAAACAGTAACTGAAAATAGTAGCATTGGGCTCGGGTATTACAACTCTAAAGACTCGTCAATACGCCGGCAGCAGGTGATGATCATATCAAACACCCACAAGCCGCAAGCGGTCTGCTAAACGTAACGACCACCCGGGTATTGAGCGATCAGAAGATCGACGAGCAAGCCCGCTCACACTCCTGTGAATCTAACCAGTAACACTTACCGTACAGTTCGGTCTGTTCGTCTGATATGTCGCATATCTCGCCTAGGGGTGGTAAACGTCAGACCCCAATAGCTTGATAAGTCATGCCAACGTAAGGTCCATAACAATCATGAATCTACTGATAACTCTTACCAGTATATCACTGCAACCCTGGCCAGGGATTTCCTGTTATGGCCAGTCGAGCATAGCACAACATCAACCCACAATACCGGGAGAGACGAATCCCCTCCTATCGCTCATTGCCTCCATGTGAATCGGGACTGTACCCAAAAACCACCTGTTTACACGACTCAGTAGAGCCGTGGTAGGGTGGAAATCAAAGCACAGTGGGAGACACACAAGACTCTATGACGATCTTGGGTCAACAGACTAAGCTGTACCAGTGTCACCAGAGAACTGCCATCTGACTTGAGGTATTATACCATCTGGGAGTTCTCGGCGAGTCCGTTCAGTGTACCCAGTCTCCACTGAGCACCCGCATACCATCTCTGATGTCAAACACCAATGGATATGGGATCATCCATCGCCCATCACATGGGTCGAGAAGATATACGCTAGTCTACTCTGGAATATCGATGCCCCGTCTCGATATTCCCACGACTAAGAACATTGAAGGATGTACTCATAGACTACCCTGGCCCCACTAGTATGATCTACATCATAGTCCTGGAAGTCGAGTACTCATCCTAAGGGCTTTATCAACATGTAACAGAGAGACAGAAAGTATACATGTTAAGATAAAGAGCAACCAGATAGCGTACTATCATGTCGAGCAAGAAAGTCCTACCTATATATGTCCCAGCATCCATTACAATATACATCCAATGCACAGTAATGGCCTCTAGGGCATACATATAACTAACAATCTCCCACTTGCACTAGTGCCATCTGTAGCAGTAGTTGCAGTATCACATACTCAACCATCCTATATAAGTCTCTCTCTGGGAAAAAGCCTTTGTGAGTGGATCCGCCGTATTGTCCTCTGTGTCTACTCGCCTAACCTCGATCACCCTGGAGATCATCTATCTCCATGATCAGGTGATGCTGCCTCAGAATATGTCTGGGTCACTGATGGGACCAGGGTTCCTGGGCCGAAGCCACACTTCTATTGTCATACAATGGTAGGAACCGAGTTCATCTCATGAACTAATATACACCCAGACAGCCTCTTTGGTAGTATCTTAAGTAGCGATGTATCCAGCCTTAATCGTCTAATATACCACGATATTTAGCTTGGAACTCTTCCAACATACCGTCCCTTTACCGAGGGTAAAGACAATGCCTGTGACTGACATTCAGTCATCTTTATCACCCTGGAACCCTTCTAGTGATTCTCCCCAGGATCGATTGATACCATCTCACTACATCTAGTGAGAATCCTAGCATCCAATTACATCTATCTCATAGATGAAAACTCAGGATTTAGGAGGTATCACTTTGATCCTATTGGAGAATCCTTGTGATAAGCGGAGATTGACCGAACGTAGTATAGGAAACTTTTTTCCTATCAAGAGTATGTTGTCCACGTACAATACGAGGATAACCACCTTACTCTCTACTACCTTTTTGTATATACAAGGTTCATCTACCATTTTGATGAAGTCAAACTCTTTAACTATCACATCAAAACAGACATTCCAACTCTACGATACCTGCTTTATCATGTAAAGCAACTTGCACACGTTTCCGCTGCTCCCACTATTTACGAAGCCCTCTGGCTGTGTTCTTATAGACGTTCTCTTCTAAATCATCATTTTAGAAAAGTGGTCATGGCACCCAACCACCAGATATTGTAGTCATGATATGTAGCAATGGCAAGTAGGATCTGGATGGACTTAAGCATAGTCCCTGGAAAAGGTTTCATCATTATCCATGCCTGGTTGTTGACTAAAACCTTTAATAAGTTTAGCTTTGAAAGTCTCAACTTTTCCATCTACACCAAGTAATCTTCTCAAGATATACTTGCTCCTGATGGGGATTTAACCCTTTAGATATAGCATCCAAAGTCCATACTTTGTTGGTGTACATGGATTCCATCTCAGATCGCTAAGCATCCAGCCATTCTTACAGAGTCCCTACTCTCGATGGCCTGCTCGAAACTAGTTAGGTCATCATCTCATGATGCAATTCTCGCTCCCACTATCATCGAGAAACCGAGGTATCTCTCAGGCGAATGAGGAACCCTACTAGATCGGCGGAGAGGCTGAGGTTCATCGGGAACTATTGAATCCTTTGGTTCTGTCAAATCATCAGCTGCAGTTTTGTATAGCTGGAACCTTTCCAATTCTACAGAACTGACCTTGCCTCGATCTTTTCCGGATTTTGCTTTTAGACATAGGCCGGACAATCCCCAAATCTAAGTAACTTAAGAGATAAGCTCTTCCCATACCATATCTTATATGGAATGGTAGGCACTGATTTGATTCGAATCCAATTCAATAGGTATGCAACTTCTCAAGTGCACAACCCCCAAAAGGAAATAGGTAACTCAGTAGTACTCATCATAGAGCACACCATATCTAATACGGTGCGATTGCTCCGCCCTGATACACCGTTGTGCTGTGGTGTATTCAGAGGAGTAATACTGAGAGAGAATCTCATTCTCCTTTAGAATAATCCAGGAATTCTATCCACAAGTATTCTCCTCCCTGATCACATCAAAGGACATAATACTTATACCCGTATTGGTTCCCTACTTCTAGCTTATATTCTGTGAATATCTCAAAAGGTTCGGACTTGTGTTTCAACAGGAACACATGATTGAATCTTGAGAGATCATCAGAGAACATAATGAAGTATGAAGAACCGGTCCTAGCATGTATAGACAGGAGACCTTACATACATCATCATGTATCAGTCCCAAGAGTTCACTAACTCTTTCTCTGTTTCCAATAAACAGAGCTATGGTCATTTTATCTTTGTGACATGACTGGCAAGTTTCACAAGATGTAAATTCAAACTGATTTAAATATGCATCTAAAATGTAACTTAAGCTAGTTGGGTCACATTGATATGACCTAGTCTACAATACCTCAAGAAGGAATCGTTCATATCTGAACTCTTCCTCTTGTGTGTGTTATGTATACTAGGAACTGTAGTTTGATTTAGAACGTCAATGCTTTTAGATAACGTGCCTGAACCGATCAACTTTTGATATAGGAAATGTTCAAAACATTATCCAGCAATACAAAATTTTATCATTTCTTTACTAATAAAGAGACTGATATGATTTTGTATATCAGGTTCGTTATCTAATAACATTTGTTCAGAATCAATGCACTGGTAATACAGGGTGACAGTGACCAACAGACTTGGCTGCAACACTTGCCCCGTTCTCTGTCTCATGAAACATATCACCCGTTCTCAGTTCTCTGCCTTTCTGTAGCCCTATGTAACAGATTACATATCTGGGATCCTGATCCGGTATCAGATACCCAGGATGCAGAGGATACTGAGAAACAGTTCTGTAAAATGAACACACCCGAAGGAGATGCATCATATGCACTTTCTTCGTTTGGGCGGCATAGGAATTCTGGTATTCCCCCATTTCCTGCTCTGTCTTATAACAATTATAAGTTGGAGCGGGACCAACGTTCCCCAGCTCAGTATAACAAGCGGGTTCGGTCAATACATCCATATTATTATCTTGATTAAGGCGTGATATGGTCGCTACCTAGAGAGAGAGAGAAGAAAACACTCTGCGTGCGCTCTTGCAAGATCAGATTGGTTATATATTTTATCTAATCAGGATGGCTCCCACTGTTTTTATCAAATCTTCCTTCAAACCCTAAAAGGAAAGACTAGCCGGGATTAATCACACTCTACAAGTTCGCCAATCTTTTAGCCAGGCCAGTGTCGGTATTTTGAGGGAGGTTCCCCGTGCTTTCGCACGGACCTAATTACAGTAAACCTCGTTTTCCCAGAGGCGTAACCCCGTTGACACCTTTCTAGACACCTACTTGATCGGCTAATTGCAAAGTGCAAAACTCTCCCAGGAGTAACAATTACTCGCAGTGGGTATCGGGATCCAACTATCATATAAAAGGTATGCAATCTCATTGCAAATTTCAACACTTGAAATTCCCGATAAAGGTTTTTACCCCTAGCACCTATGACCTTAACTATGGTCAACAAATCATAAGTACTAGTCAAGTTCTACCGGTCATTTCATGATTAATTAGACCCACTCACATGACCCTTAACTAAGGTCAACAAAGTCACGCAACTGTCCTAACTAATCGCATCATATGCGGTGTAGGAAGACATCACTTAGCTACCGTACACTGTGCCTTGACTATGGTCAACAAACACAGCACGAATACTAAGTACTCTACTTCCTAAAATGACGGAGGGTTGCGGATGGTTTTTATGAAAACCTTTAACGCTTTGAACTTGATCTCGTTGCAGAATCAAATGGTTTTTAAATGGAATGTTTTTGAGGCTTTTCTAGTTTTGCTAAAGGGGTCACTCCCGGTGAAGGGATCGTCGGCCCTTTCCTCGTCGAATGAGGTGCGGGATATATCATATATATCACTGTGCAAAGCAGAAACTATAGAAGCAATCAAAAGACAAAGCGAGTGTGTAGCATCTTCCAGTTATTGCTAAAGGGGTCACTCCCGGTGAAGGGATCTCGGCCCTTTCCTCATCGAATAAGGTGCAGGATGTTCTACAAGGAACACCGCGATGCAAAGCAAGAACTGTAGCTACCTGTTTTATTTTGAAATTTGATTCCACAACATCTTTTAGGTTTATTTTCTTTCATTAATCTCATTAATGAATGTCCCATCATTTAAGTCCACCTAAATATCACAGATAAATATAACGTACGCTTATGCCATCCGCATTCGCCTCGATGTCCCGTCTGCACCGTTAGGTTAGGTAACTAACGCCAGAGCGAGGCAGGGCTAGCGCGGGTGAAAAAAATAAGCAACGTCTATATAATATATCATATTTACTATATACAATATCTATCTGAACATATCACATGATCACATCACAGATAACGCAGCAGAAAAAAAAACATATGAAATATTGGATATATTAGGACGTCCGTGTTTTCAATACGAGCCAGTATAAAACACGGATTCCACAGTCGTGATGAATAGCCAATCCCACACCCCTGGACCCCTTCGAGAGCGGCAAGCAACCCTACCAATTCTAGGGTTAGGAGACCCGGACTCGACTCCTCGAGGTGGTCTCCCACTGGACCCCAGAACCCGGTTACTTGTGCTCCCCTCCTTGGGTCTATCCTAATGCGGAAAAGTAAATAATATACAAATGGTGACATCATCTGCAACATGGAAGTGCCCCAATAAAAGAATATTACATACAAGTTTTTACATGAATGAAAATGAAAAACACTCATCTCACATAAAAAAAACCCGGCTATTCAAACACGACGATCCAATATAACATATCCAGCAACACATAACATCACATGGCATCAACGTAAGTAAACATGCGCATCCCAATTGTCGTTGACATATAGCAACGAAACCGGCGATATCACATATTACACTTACGGTCGCAGAAAAGAAAGTGTAAAACTATAACAGTTGGAATCCGCAACCTCTTTAGACATCGCATTCCTAATCAAATGAAATACTTAGATATCGCATGCCTAACAATTATAAACCCCGCATTTTAGTCTCATTATCGAAAACTCTTTTCAATATTTAGTCGGGCAATTCAACAGGATTCCCGACACTCTGATCGAATGCTCGTCGCAAACTTTAGTAGACGGCCGCACCCCCGATACCGTCGACGAAGTGCACCAGGACGGAACACCGCTACCGCGAGCACCCGAATGGATGCTTTCGGTGACGGGGTTCTCCTACAGTCACTTGGTCGGGGCTATGGGGCATGGCTGTCTATTAAGTTTACCCGGCGAGTATCCGCATACTCTACGTGATTGCGACGGACTTTTGATCACATCAAAATTCCGTGGCAATCGATCAAGTGAGACTAAACCGCTAGATTTATAACATTCATTCAGTTATCTCATAACTACTTGTGGATTCCAAATATTGTATCACATTCCGGATAAATAAAAAATGTTAAACTTTCCGATCGAACAATCGAACACCCAAGTTTTCCCAAAACAGCTCAACACATGAATTAAGTTCAAAAACATCAATTTCATGCCTCAGTACCAACGGTCCAGCCGTAGAAGGGTCAAGCCAACGCCTCACATGTGGCACGCCGTACTGCCCCAAACCCTAAGGTTCAAAGGGCGGTTCAAGACGGTCACATAATCGAGTTAAGGTTTATTGTCTTCTAGAGGGACCATCGCGTTACTTGCACTACATAGAACGTCGTTAAACTATGGAAAAATCCATCAATTGGAAATTTCCCGGCAGGGGAAAAAGTGGGTATTTATATCCGGTCGAACTTTTTAACACATTCTAAAATTACCCGGAAAAACACATAGACAAAGTTTGATAATCCGATCGAATCTACGAACTCCCAATACAACCCAGAATACTCAACTCTTGAGTAAGTTTTAAAAATTCCCAGAAAATACAGAACCAAAATATAGGAATTACTGTGCAAAAAGTAATGGAAGAGGCGACAGTACGGCCGCGGAACCGCCGCACGAGCCAGGCTCCTGCCGCGGTTCCGCGGCAGTTTAATTGATTTAGGGCATCGTTTTGCACAGTATTTCTTAGAATAGCCCGCTGATTTTTCTGCATATTTTTAATTTGGAAAATCTCACTGTTTTAAAAAATGTACAGAGAAGGGGTCGGATTAGGGTTTCGTGTTTCGATCGGACTTAAAACATCGTCTACGCATCGCCTAAGGCTCTATCTAGGCTCTGATACCACTGAAGGGTTCCTAGGCACACTAATGAGGTCTCACAATAGATCAAACATGCCCAATTCAAATTTTTTTTCATGTGCCTACAAACCCTAATACGGATCGTTAACTAGAGGATAAGGCGATGCAAGCAAGTAAACGACTTTATTGCTAAAGGAAAGTGACTACAACCTTTGTAGATCCGGTCCTCCACTTCCTTGGCTCCGTGATGACGTCCCTCCGCTGTACCCATCGGAATCCTAGACTCTCGCGATGGTTTCATCGGAGAAAAGATCGGGCTAGGTCGTCGACTTCGATGCCGAAGATGATCTACGTCAAGGCAACTCAAGATCAAGCTCCAACTTCACCAAGTCATGAAACTTGTGAAGAAAACACCCTATACTACATGGCAAGTGGTAGAGGATGAAGAAATAGGAATTGAGTTCACTTTAGAATTGGATTTCTCACTCTTTTTCTCATTTCACCATTGAAGCTAGCAAGCTTTCATGAAGCTTGATGAAGATGATGAAGATGAAAGAATAAAAAAGAATTGTCTTAAAAAGAAAATCCCATTCATTCTTATCATAATGCAACCTTGGTTAAGTGTAGAGAATAAACCAAGGTTAGGTGAATGGTTAGGTTTAGGCAAAAGACAAAATGGTAGATAATCTAAAGAAGCTTCATGAAGCTAAAGTAAAGAAACAAAATTAGCCACCATTTTCATTTTGCTAAAAATGAATAAATGAATAAATAAATAAATGAATAAGTAAATAAACAAAACCCTAACCATTCACTTAAACATGGTTTAAAGTAAACATACACCCAAACTTGCATGATACAATCAAGTGCACAAAAATATATCACATATACAATGTGCACATCAAGTGAGAAAATCCATTTTAAGTGAACAAATACTAGTTAATGTAAAGTAATATATATAATATATAATTATACATTAAATTATTAAATCAATACTTGATTTAACGATCCGGTCATATCGCATATGACCGACTAATATCCAATGTATCGACTTATCGAATCAATCCTCGATTCGATAACTAGGTTATATCGCATACAACCAATCGATACATTCATCGCGAGAATAGAATACGGTATCACATACACTCATTATTCTCGGTCCCGCACATATCTCATATGCGCTCCTATTTCGTTTTGCTTGAGCCAGGAAACCTCTATGTAGGACTCTAAAGACTCGTCAATACGCCGGCAGCAGGTGATGATCATATCAAACACCCACAAGCCGCAAGCGGTCTGCTAAACGTAACGACCGCCCGGGTATTGAGCGATCAGAAGATCGACGAGCAAATCCGCTCACACTCCTGTGAATCTAACCAGTAACACTTACCGTACAGTCCGGTCTGTTCGTCTGATATGTCGCATATCTCGCCTAGGGGTGGTAAACGTCAGACCCCAATAGCTTGATAAGTCATGCCGACGTAAGGTCCATAACAATCGTGAATCTACTGATAACTCTTACCAGTATATCACTGCAACCCTGGCCAGGGATTTCCTGTTATGGCCAGTCGAGCATAGCACAACATCAACCCCCAATACCGGGAGAGACGAACCCCCCTATCGCTCATTGCCTCCATGTGAATCGGGACTGTACCCAAAAACCACCTGTTTGCACGACTCAGTAGAGCCGTGGTAGGGTGGAAATCAAAGCACAGTGGGAGACACACAAGACTCTATGACGATCTCGGGTCAACAGACTAAGCTGTACCAGTGTCACCAGAGAACTGCCATCTGACGTGAGGTATTATACCATCTGGGAGTTCTCGGCGAGTCCGTTCAGTGTACCCAGTCTCCACTGAGCACCCGCATACCATCTCTGATGTCAAACACCAATGGATATGGGATCATCCATCGCCCATCACATGGGTCGAGAAGATATACGCTAGTCTACTCTGGAATATCGATGCCCCGTCTCGATATTCCCACGACTAGAAACATTGAAGGATGTACTCATGGACTACCCAGGCCCCACTAGTATGGTCTACATCATAGTCCTGGAAGTCGAGTACTCATCCTAAGGGCTTTATCAACATGTAACAGAGAGACAGAAAGTATACATGTTAAGATAAAGAGCAACCAGATAGCGTACTATCATGTCGAGCAAGAAAGTCCTACCTATATATGTCCCAGCATCCATTACAATATACATCCAATGCACAGTAATGGCCTCTAGGGCATACATATAACTAACAGTTTTGTTATCACCGAGGCAGCAATAAAAAAAATATAGCGAGGGTGCTTTATCACCTAGTGCCTTAGACCAACTGGTTTGGGAGCCACTGCTAAGCCTTAGGTGTTGCAAGACGAGGAAAAACACCTAATTAGCAAGCACATGAGTAATCGGTCGGTTAGTACCTCAAGAAGTATTAACAGTCGCATGAAGAATGTGTGGGCAAATTCCGTCTAAATATCTATTAAAAAGTACTAAGGTGGATGGACAGGAGTATGATTGCTTGAATTGAATTCTCTGAGTGTAGGGATGTCCAGTTCACACACGTAGGGGTATATGATCAATGTTTGGAAGAAAGGTAGGAATGAAAACTAAAGGCGATGTTTTATTGAGGGATAATGTGATTTCTAACATTTTTCATGACCATTAAGATAGGGCTCATAGCAACTGAAAAGCTGGTATAGTTGAAAACTCTTATTTTCAAGTTCTTTCTTTTATAGTTCTTATCTTCATATAACTTTCGCCATCTCTCTTTTATTATAAGATTTTGTGGGTGTAATCCGCTGGAAATCTTCAGGAGACAACACTCTCCTACCAGGGATATACCACTGGCGCCGAGTAAGGAAGACTGGGGGAAACTCTCCTTCTGGACTGACCCCGCCGATTACAACCGCCCTCGAAGGTTCCTTGGGTGCGTTATGGGCACAAGGGAATGACCAAGGGAAAGAAAGAGCTCTCTATTACTTAAATCGAGTTCTCCTGGGGGCAGAAAGCAATTACTCCCCCATCGAAAAACACTGCCTGACATTGATCTTCGCGATAACAAAGCTCAGGCACTATGCGTTGGCACATGAAGTCCGTCTTATATCGAAGGTGGGCCCTCTCAAATATTTGATGTCGAAGGCCATATTGACAGGGAGACTCGCCAAATGGGCCTTGCTCTTAATGGAGTTTTCGATAACCTATCAGCCTCTTAAGGCAGTGAAAGGCCAGGCCATCGCCGACTTCCTCGCTGAGCATCCGATACCGGCCGATTCCTCTCTGAATTGCGAACTACCAGACGAACATGCGTTTGATGCGATCGACGGTAGTGATACCCGATGGGAACTCTATTTTGATGGAGCGTCTTCCATGAAGAAGCGCAAACAAAGCACCCCTATAATCAAATCGGGGGTAGGCCTCATCTTCGTAACTCCACAAGGAGGGATAATGCGCTTTGCTTTCTCCTTAACAGAGCCAAGGACGAACAATGAAGCCGAATACGAAGCTTTGATAGCAGGCCTTGAGATCGCCATCGACATGGGAATTGAAAATCTCCTTATATATGGAGATTCTCAACTGGTCGTTAGTCAAGTAAACGGCGACTACCAAACGTGCAAACCCGAACTGGTAAAATATGGCGAGAGAGTACAGCAACTGCTGACTCAAATCCCCTCCTATATGCTGGAAAACATACCGCATGCAGAAAATAGCAAAGCCGATGCGTTAGCCAAGCTCACTAAAGAACTGGCCGACGAAAACCTCGATGACGTAAGGATCATGGTACAAAGCTGTCGAGTGCTTGCCCCAGCAGAAATATCTCCTGAATCATCCGAAGAAAAGGGAGTGACTGAGCAAATGGCAATGCAAATAAAAGACCAGGAAAAGGCTGAGGATTGGAGAGAAGTCTTTATAGACTACTTCAAATCCCGTCAAACACCTGAAAATGCTTCCTCAAGACATTAGCTCATGAAACGAGCTCTGTCTTTTGCCTTCGTCAACGATACTCTGTACAAGAGGTCGTTTGATTCTCTGTGGTTGAGATGTCTGGGACCTGACGAAGCGAAAAGAGTCGTTCAGGAAGTTCACGATGGACTCTGCGGTTCTCACCAAGCAGGCCCGAAGATGAAGTTGAAAATTAAACGGATGGGCTACTATTGGCCAACGATAATTCAGGACTGCGTCGAATATGCGAAGCAATGCCACTCATACCAGATTCATGGGGACTTCATTCATCAGCACCCAAATCCTCTACATCTAACAGTGGCTAACTGGCTGTTCGAAATGTGGGGAACTGACGTAATCGGCCCCATCGAACCAGCATCGTCCAGGGGACATCGATTCATCTTGGCGATGACTGACTACTTCTCCAAATGGGCAGAAGCAGTACCGCTGAGGGAAGTGAAGACGGAGAATATCCTCCATTTTTTCAAGACGCACGTAATTTATCGGTTTGGAACTCCGCGACGGATCATCTCCGATAACGGGCCAGCCTACAGAAGCCACAAGATCAGCCGCTTCGCGCAACAACACAACATAGACCGGAGATATTCCTCAGTTTATAATCCCCGAGCTAACGGTCTAGCTGAAGATTTCAACAAGACCTTGACGAAGATTGTGAAGAAGACGGTGTCCCGAAATAAGAAGGACTGGCACGAAAGACTGCAAGAAACTCTCTGGGCGTATCGAACTACGTTCAAGACGGCCACGAACACAACGCTGTACGCGTTGGTATTCGGTACAGAAGCAGTACTCCCTCTCGAGATAGAGCTACCTTCTCTACGAGTGGCAGTCCACTACGAGCTGACGGACGAAGAAAATGCTCACCTTCGGCTTGAGGAGCTTGATGCCCTTGATGAAACACGGCTCATAGAGCAACAAAATCTAGAGGCTTATAAAGCAAAGATGACGCGCTCATATGAAAGATTGACTAGGCCGAGGACATTCCGCCAAGGCGAACTCGTGCTAGTGGTCAAAAGACCTATGATCCCCAATCGCGTTAAGCGGGGAAAATTCGAGCCGAACTATGAAGGCCCGTACATAATAGACAAGGTCTATCAGGGTGGAGCCTATCTACTCATGGATATGCACGGTGAAAGGCCTTTCAGGCCAATAAACGGCCGCTTCCTAAAAAAATACTACGCTTAATGAGCCACAGCCTAGGTCAATGATAGATGACGACGACTATGTCCGCTCGCTATCTTCCTAAGCTCAAACTCTATAAGCAGTAGCCGGCCTTCTCCTAACCGGACCGAAACGTCCTTAAACTAATGACGGACCGAAACGTTCTTAAACTAACGACGGACCGAAACGTCCTTAAACTAATGACGGACCGAAACGTCCTTAAACTAATGACAGACCGAAACGTCCTTAAACTACTACCGCAGCATCCTTAGGCTGACGAGATGAATAAAAAAAAGGAATAAAAAAATAAAAATAATAAAAAATAATAATAATAATAATAATAAACGGTATGTCCATAAGCAAGATGGGCACGGATGAAAACTCGAAAGGGCTCCGTGAGTAAAAACAGCAGGGCTACCGGCGAGTGTTCATGAAAATCCGAAAGGGCGCGACCTCGTTAGAAAAAAGAATAAAAAGAATATTAAAAAAACGGTATGTCCATAAGCAAAATGGGCGCGTATGAAAACCCGTAAGGGCTCCGTGAGTAAAAATAGCAGGGCTACCGGCGAGTGTTTGTGAAAACCCGAAAGGGCGCAACCTCGTTAAGAGACACTTACAGGGTCCTCTCGACCTTGTAAGGAGAAATCACCCGCGTGGGATCCTTACAACTCACAAGGGAGAAACACACTTAGGGATCCCCACGATTCCTAAGGAGAGAATACACCTACAATATCCTCACGACTTGTAGGGAGAAATACCTTTGTGAGACCCTTACGGCTCATGAAGTCAAAAGCCTTAGTCGACAGGACCTTAACCCTGTTCGCTAAGCCACCTTTGTTCGACATCGACAGAGGCAAATGATGATTCGCTCCTGGCAATATCCCAGTTATAGCGGTGCTGATGCCGAAAACGGTGTCTAATTTCAGGTTTACGGCGAAAAGCCAGGAGGCCACACATGCATACGAAATAGCCGAAATGATGGGGCAACTTGCAATAAAAAAGCAGCAAGTAAAAACGTATGCACACAAAATAGCCGAAATGATTGGGCAACTCGCAATAAAAAATAGCGAGTAAAAATAAAATAAACAGCCGAAATGATTGGGCACCGCGAAAAATAGCCGAAATGATTGGGCAATCGCGACCTTCGCGATATAAAAGCTGAAATGATAGAGCATCGCGGAAATAAAACGATAAAAAAAATATATGAAACCTTTTGCCCTACAGTTGAGATCACATCGATCCCTGTATACAATCCAAGGGCACAAACAAAGAGGGAACTATACCTTCCCAACAGGCTCCGCCAGAAAGCAAAGCCAAATCTCGACGGTTCACCAACAACCTAGAGATAACTGTGACATTCGTCTCGATATCTCGATACAACAGACGCAGTGCCGGCAAACGAAGCGAAGATCAAATTCCTAGCTTCACGGTTTTGACGGTAACTTATATAAAACCTGAAAGACCACCACAGATCGGTTCAACCCCGAAGAAACCAGTGTCTTCGGAAAAATCCTTCGACTCAGGGAAACCAGTGTCCTTGACGAGAACATCCTGATTCGCATCGACCCGCAGAGAAACTAGTGTCTTTGCAGGAGTATCTCGATTCGTCTCAACCCCAGGGAAATCAGTGTCCTTGGCAACCTCCTCGATTTAGAGAAACCAGTGTCCTTGACGAGAGCCTCCTGATTCGCGTCGGCCCGCAGAGAAACCAGTGTCTCCGCAGGAATACTCCGATTCGTTTCAACCCCGAAAAAACCAGTGTCTTCGGAAAAATCTTTCGACTCAGGAAAACCAGTGTCCTTGACGAGAACATCCTGATTCGCGTCGACCCGCAGAGAAACTAGCGTCTTTGCAGGAATACATCGATTCGTTCAACCCCAAGGAAACCAGTGTCCCTGGAAAATACCTCAATTCAGGGAAACTAGTGTCCTTGATGAGAGCCTCCTAATTCGCGTCGGCCCTCAGAGAAACTAGTGTCTCCGCAGGAATACTCCGATTCGTTTCAACCCCGAAGAAACCAGTGTCTTCGGCAAAATCCTTCGACTCAGGGAAACCAGTGTCCTTGACGAGAACATCCTGATTCGCGCCGACCCGCAGAGAAACTAGCGTTTTTGCAGGAATACATCGATTCGTTTCAACCCCAGGGAAACCAGTGTCCCTGGCAAATACCTCAATTCAAGGAAACTAGCGTCCTTGATGAGAGCCTCCTGATTCGCGTCGACCCGCAGAGAAACTAGCGTCTTTGCAGGAATACATCGATTCGTTTCAACCCCAGGGAAACCAGTGTCCCTGGCAAATACCTCAATTCAGGGAAACTAGCGTCCTTGATGAGAGCCTCCTGATTCGCGTCGGCCCTCAGAGAAACCAGTGTCTCCGCAGGAATACTCCGATTCGTTTCAACCCCGAAGAAACCAGTGTCTTCGGCAAAATCCTTCGACTCAGGGAAACCGGTGTCCTTGACGAGAACATCCTGATTCGCGTCGACCCGCAGAGAAACTAGCGTCTTTGCAGGAATACTCCGATTCGTTTCAACCCCGAAGAAACCAGTATCTTCGGCAAAATCCTTCGACTCAGGAAAACCAGTGTCCTTGACGAGAACATCCCGATTCGCATCGACCCGCAGAGAAACTAGCATCTTTGCAGGAATACATCGATTCGTTTCAACCCCAGGGAAACCAATGTCCCTGGCAAATACCTCAATTCAGGGAAACTAGCGTCCTTGATGAGAGCCTCCTAATTCGCGTCGGCCCTCAGAGAAACTAGTGTCTCCGCAGGAATACTCCCATTCGTTTCAACCCCGAAGAAACCAGTGTCTTCGGCAAAATTCTTCGACTCAGGGAAACCAGTGTCCTTGACGAGAACATCCTGATTCGCGTCGACCCGCAGAGAAACTAGCGTCTTTGCAGGAATACATCGATTCGTTTCAACCCCAGGGAAACCAGTGTCCCTGGCAAATACCTCAATTCAGGGAAACTAGCGTCCTTGATGAGAGCCTCCTGATTCGTGTCGGCCCTCAGAAAAACCAGTGTCTCCGCAGGAATACTCCGATTCGTTTCAACCCCGAAAAAACCAGTGTCTTCGGCAAAATCCTTCGACTCAGGGAAACCGGTGTCCTTGACGAGAACATCCTGATTCGCGTCGACCCGCAGAGAAACTAGCGTCTTTGCAGGAATACTCCGATTCGTTTCAACCCCGAAGAAACCAGTATCTTCGGCAAAATCCTTCGACTCAGGAAAACCAGTGTCCTTGACGAGAACATCCCGATTCGCATCGACCCGCAGAGAAACTAGCATCTTTGCAGGAATACATCGATTCGTTTCAACCCCAGGGAAACCAATGTCCCTGGCAAATACCTCAATTCAGGGAAACTAGCGTCCTTGATGAGAGCCTCCTAATTCGCGTTGGCCCTCAGAGAAACTAGTGTCTCCGCAGGAATACTCCCATTCGTTTCAACCCCGAAGAAACCAGTGTCTTCGGCAAAATTCTTCGACTCAGGGAAACCAGTGTCCTTGACGAGAACATCCTGATTCGCGTCGACCCGCAGAGAAACTAGCGTCTTTGCAGGAATACATCGATTCGTTTCAACCCCAGGGAAACCAGTGTCCCTGGCAAATACCTCAATTCAGGGAAACTAGCGTCCTTGATGAGAGCCTCCTGATTCGTGTCGGCCCTCAGAAAAACCAGTGTCTCCGCAGGAATACTCCGATTCGTTTCAACCCCGAAAAAACCAGTGTCTTCGGCAAAATCCTTCGACTCAGGGAAACCAGTGTCCTTGATGAGAACATCCTGATTCGCGTCGACCCGCAGAGAAACTAGCGTCTTTGCAGGAACATCTCGACTCGTTTCAACCCCAGGGAAACCAGTGTCCTTGGCAAACTCCTCAACTTAGGGAAATTAGCGTCCTTGATGAGAGCCTTCTGATTCACGTCGGCCCGTAGAGAAACCAGTGTCTCCGCGAGAACTTCCCAATTCGTCTCAACTTGCAAGATAAAGCCTTAGGCAGCAGGGATTAAAAAACTTATTTCCTAAGCACTGGAACCCTGCAAGTCGGTCTAAAACGGTTTCTTGCATACTGTCCACGGGTCTCACTCTCCAAAGTCGAATATCGACAAGGAGGGAAACAACCGCTTACGAGTCCTCTCAACTCGTAAGAGGGAAAATTCTCTTATAAGATCCTTACGACTTGTAAGAGAAAACACACTTAGAAATCCTCACGATTCCTAAGGAGAAAATCCACCTACGAGATCCTCTCGATCCGTAGGGAGAAAAGTCTCTATGAGACCCTCACGGCTCATAGGGTTGAAAAGTCTTAGGCAGCAGATCTGAACCGGCGGCCTAAGCCATCGCTATCTCTTGAAGAAACCAAGATGCTTACTCTATTATCTGTCAACCATGTTTATCAAGACAACATGCCGATAATAAAAGAAAGAAGAAAGTGACAGAAAGAACATCTGATTGGCGTTTGATCAAGCACTCGAGACACACTCATTCATGCATGTGCAAAAGACTCAGAGCGAGAAATAAAACAAGCTGAAAGGAGAAATTTTCCATTACAAAGTGTTCTTACAATCATAAAGAAATAAGCAAAAACATTATTCAAATTATTACAAAGGTATAACCTCAGATCCAGGGCACGGATTGAGGAATTCAAAAGTAAGGCCTTCTAGAGTTCTTCTGGCCTTTCTGATTATTCTCGTGCGCAGCCTCTCGCGCTCGCGTGTGTCAAGATCTTCGGCAAGGCCCCCTATCCTTCGATAAGCAGCGATTAACGTCGTCTGCTGAAAAACTTGATGAAGAATGTCGACGAGGCTGTCCCGTCGATTCTTTGAGATTGGCCCCGACAGGTACACTGAATGCACCTTGTCTTCGGTGTCATCCAGCGCATTGAGCGGCATGGCCTCGTGGAACCCCGGGAGTGCTCTCCAAATTGCTCCCAGCACGACTTTCAAGAGAGCTGAAAGACGAGGAAGCAGCCAACCGACGCTTGCGTTAAGGTGACCCATAACCTCTGCATACTGGGCATCTGTAAACTCCTGGTGTTGATGATGGCCCTGTGCGCGGATATCCTCATAGGTGATGAACTCGTGCAGACTGTATAGACGCACCACCATAATGCCTGAAGGAAACAGTACGGGGAGATTAGCAAATAAAAAGACACAGGGAGTTAAAATCCTCGAGAGCAATGCTCTGCAAACAGGAGTGACACTTGTCAAAATCCAATAATAAGGGGAATTTAAAGAAATTCCCCGAGAACTCTGAGATCCTTACTATTAAAAGATGATATAATCCATTAAAGATAAAACTCCATTTTTAATCTTCATTATACATGATTAAACTCTCAAAAGTTCGTCATTTTTAGATCAAAAGATCTATGTTTTGCCAAAGATGCAAAACTCTGTTCATGGGTTAAGAAACCCTGAAGCAGATTCTTAAGAGCAAGGCTCTATTGGTGAAACCCCAAAAGGGTTTTCTTTAGATCAAAGATCTATGAGAGCAAGGCTCTATTAAATAAAATTGATTTAATTCAAGATTAATTTCTACCTAAAAAGTTTCTTTTAAAAGAAAAATTTAACTCTGGGAGTTCTTGAAGGTAAGAGCAAGGCTCTGAAGTTTTAAAAGTAAAAATTCTAAAGATGATAATCATCTGTTGAGAACCAAAGGTCTTATTTATAAGTATCAAACGCCCTTTCAACTTCCAAAAGTTGCCGCAACGTTTGGAATTCTGCCACCATTGCGCTCATGTTTGGGGCCACGCAAGTGCAACGGTGGGGGGGCATTTGTTTACCCCAATCAGAGCAAAGCTCTGCTCAAATTCCAAGGCGGGAAATGAAGCAACGCTTCTGATTCCTCCAATCAGAGCAAAGCTCTATTTTGAAAATTTAAATTTTAATAATAAATGAAGCGACGCCTCAGATCCCCTGCGCTGCGCGCAGAGCGCCACGTGTCAAAATCAGGCACGCCGGCGCAGGGAGCGCAACGCCCAAGGCAGCGCGCCCAATCAGAGCAAGGCTCTATTTAAAACAAAATTAAAAGAAGCAACGCTTCAGATGCGCTGCGCGACACGTGTTAACGCAGTTGTGCTAGGCCTTGCGCTGCGCGACACGTGTCAGTGCAGTTGCGCTGCGTTCTGCGCTGCCCGACACGTGTCAGCGCAGTTGCGCGAGCGCAGTTGTACTGCGCTGTGCGCTGCGCGACACGTGTCAGCGCTGTTGCGCTGCGCTGTGTTCTGCGCGACACGTATCAAGCGCTGGTGCATCTGCGCCAAACAGAATTAAAATTCCAGTAAGATCTTTATGTTCTTATTAAAACAAGAAGATTGTCTTCTGTAAAACAGAAGCCCATGGATCAAAGATCCAACGGTGGGGAAAATTCCCCAAATCACTCAGAGAATAATCTCTTTAAAAAATTTAACAAATTAATAGGCACTATATAAAGGCCCCTAGACCCCAATTCAAAGGACATGAACATCGAGAACATCAAGAACTTCAAAAGCAACAAAACAGAGGGAACTCTGAAGAATTTTGAGAAGAAACTCAAGAAAAAAAAGAAGAAGGTAAAAACCTTTATAAAAGAAGAACTTCTTCTGAATAGATCATTGATCTAAGAACAAGATCAATGATCTTCAATAAATAAAAAATAATAGCAGTGCCTTGCACTTTTTTATGAACCATTGGTTCTGGAATCTTAAAGATTCTTTTTTTGAATCCAAAATTGGATCAAGTTATTAAAACAGTGCCCCGCACTTGCAAAATTTGCACTGTTGCGCTCCTGAGTTGGCGCAAGCCACCAGAGAGCGCCACGTGTCAGCTCCAAGACCACTTGCGCTGTGCGCTTTTAAGATAGAGCATTGCTCTCTGAAGTTGGCGCAACTCACCAGAGCGCGCCACGTGTCAGCAACGCAACAGCGCAGCGCACTGGCGCAGCGTATTGCGCTGTTGCGCTTGCGCTCACCAGAGTGTGACACGTGTCACCACGACAAGCGCTTGCGCTCAGTAATTGGCGCAAAGCGCCGGACAAGCCACTGTCAAGAAATTAATGCACTGCATTATTTACAGAAGGGCCAAGCCCAATTAAAAAAGGCCTAACAAGACTAATAAAATGCAATGCATTATTTTAAAGAATGGCAGAGCCCAAACAGATGCTCTGCATCATTTATAAAGGGACAGAGCCCAAATCAAAAAGGCCTAGTAGGCCAGAATAAAATGCAGTGCATCATTAAACAGGGGTAAAGCCCTAGCACATGCCTAATAGGCCGGAAATAAAAAACGTTGAATATTCTCAACTGGACTTAGCCCAATCATGGCCGTAAGTCCTCAAATTAAATTGACTGAGCAAGACTGCTCTCTTAAATCAATTTACATCCAGTTCAAGGGTACATCTCTGAACTCTTCTGACACCTATCATTGTAATCCTTCAACGGCGTCAGAGAGGTGATGGGTCCCGACAACCACACATCGATATGGACTGCGGGGTCCTTAAACTCGTGGACCGAAACGTCCTTAAACTAATATTAGTCCCAAAATGGGAATGTTGGACCGAAATGTTCTTCAACTAATGTTCGTCCCCAAATGGGAATGATGGACCACCATGTCCCTAAACTGGAATATGGACCACTATGTCCCTAAACTGGAACAATAGAGCCCAAATGCTCTTTAGTCGGATCTAAACAATCCCGTTAAGTTGATCTTAGTCTCAAATTAGACCAACGTATCCTTAACAAATGTTTAAGTTGATCTTAACCTCAAATAGGGCTAACGTATCTTTAAACCCTCAAACAGACTTTAGTCCCAAATTGGACTATAGGTCTCCCAACCAACTTTGGTTCAAGGGTATATCTCTGACTCCTCTGATATCTGTCGTTGTAATCCTTCAACGTCATCAGAGAGGTGACGGGTCCCGACTGTAGGGTTGCTAAGAACGCGCACAAGGGTCTACGAGGCATCAACCATGCCCGATTAAAAATTTAGCCATGCCGAACAAGCCGAAGCCGGATCTTTAAACTAGGGTTTAGGCGATAACTAGCATGTTAAATATTTTAACACTAAGTGAGAGGGATTACAACCTTTGTAGATCCGGTCCTTCACTTCTTAAGCTCCGTGTTGAGGTCCCTTCGCTGCGATCATCGTGTTCTAGACTCTGGAGAGGCTTCACGAAGAGAATGATGCAACCTTTGCTTCCGATCTTCGATACTAAGATGATCTACCTTGAAGTTTCATTAACACAAGCTAACACTCATAATATGAAGTGAACACCCTCATCTAAATGGCAAGGATAGATGAGGATGATGAAGTAGGATTTTTGCTCTCATTTATTATCTTTTTCTCACTCACTTTCATCACAAAAGAAAGCTTTTTCATGAAGGAACTCAAGGAAGAAGAAGCATGAATGAAGATGATCACCCTTTCCTTTTGTGATGAACAATGAATTATTGTAGCGGTTACAAATCTAACCAAGGGTTAAGCATGAGAGAGTTAACCCTTGTAGAGAGTTAACTAGAGTTAATGGTTTGGATTGGGTTAACATAATATCTCACAAAAAATATCAAGCAACCACAAAGTCAAAGCTTCATGAAGCTTCATGGAAGCTTCATGCAAAAGCTAACCCTAATCCAAACCCTAACCAAGTTTAAACCCTAATCCATTGTTAAATTTGTAACCCTAACATGTTACAATATTATATATATCACATATACAATATATTTTGTAACAACAGAAAATAATACAATTAACATATATCGCATATATATCAATGTATTATCCCGTGCGAAAATGAATCTTTTAGTGAGCTAATATTAGATAATGTAATTTAATATATCATATATATTATTATACATTAAATTATCGAATCAACACTTGATCCGACAATCCGGCTATTTCACAAATAACCGACTAATACGATGACCCGGCTATATCACATAGACCCGGCCGATATCTCATATCGTGAGAATCCAATACGGTATCATATACCGCATTATTTTCGGTCCCGTACATATCACATATGTGCTCCTACTTCGTTTTGCCTAAGCCAAGAAACCTCTGTGTAGGACTCTAAAGAATCGTCAATACGCCGGCAGTAGGTGATGATCATATCAAACACCCACAAGCTGCAAGCGGTCAGCTAAACGTAACAGCTACCCGGGTATTGAGTGCTCAGAAGATCAACAAGCAAGCATGTACATTCTCCTGTGAATCCAATCATTAACACTCCCGTACAGTCCGGTCTCATCGTCTGATATGTCGCATATCTCGCCTAGGGGTGGTAAACGTCAGACCCCGGTAGCTTGATAAGTCATGTCGATGTGAGGTCTATAACAGTTCGAGAAACTACTGATAACACTTACCAGTAAATCTCATCAACCCTGGCCAGGGATTTCCGGTTATAGCCAATCGAACAAAGCGCAACATCAACTCCCTATACCGGGAGAGACGAATCCCCTCCTATCGCTCATTGCCTCCATGTGATTCGGGACTGTACCCAAAAGCCACCTTTTTGCACGCCCTCTTGGACGTGGTATGATGGAAATCAAAGCACAGTGGGAATCACACAAGACTCTATGACGATCTCGGGTCAACAGACTACTCTGTACCAGTGTCACCGGAGAACTGCCATCTGACGTAAGGTATAATACCATCTGGGAGTTCTCGGCGAGTCCGTCCAGTGTACCCAGTCACCACTGAGCACCCGTACACCATCCTTGATGTCAAACACCAATGGATATGGGATCATCCATCGCCCATCATATGGGTCAAGATGCGTATACGCTAGTCTACTCTGGTGCATCGATGCCCTGTCTCGATACACCCCCGACTAGGAACAATTATAGGATGTACTCGTCGACTACCGTGGCCCCACTAGTATGATCTCATCATAGTCCGAGTAGTCGAGTACATATCCGAAGGGCTTTATCAACATGTAATATAGAGACAATCAGAGTACATGTTAAGATAAAGTACAACCAGATAGCATACTATCATGTCGAGCAAGAAAGTCCTCCCTATATATGTCCTAGCATCCACTACAATATACATCATATATACAGTAATGGCCTCTAGGGCATATATATAACTAACAATCTCCCACTTGCACTAGGGTCATCTGTTTTGGTATCACATACCCAACAATTAGCTGTGGTCGAAGTATCTCATACTCAACCATCCCATAAATGTCTCTACTGGGAAAAAGGCCTTTGTGAGTGGATCCGCGCTGTTGTCCTCTGTGTCTACTCTCCTAACCTCGATCTCCCTGGAGATCAACCATCTCTATGATCAAGTGATACTGCCTAAGAATTATATCTGGATTTCTGATGGGAAGGTAGTTCTTTGGCCAAAACCACAACTCCATTGTCACACAATGGTAGGAACGAAGTTCATCTCTTGAACTTATATATATATCCAGACTGCCTCTTTGGTAGCATCTTTGGTAACGATGTATCTTGCCTTTAATCGTCTAGTATGTCACGGTATCTAGTTTGGAACTCTTCCAACATACCGTCCCTCCACTGAGGGTAAAGACAAAGCCTGCGACTGACATTCAGTCGTCCTTATCACCCTGAAACCTTTCCAGTGATTCTCCCCAGGATCGATTGATACCATCTCACTACAACTAGTGAGAATCCTAACATCCAATTACATCTATCTCATAGATTCAAAACGTAGGATTTAGGAGGTATCACTTTGATCCTATATTGAGAATCCTTATGATAAGCGGAGATTGACCGAGCGTAGCATAAAAAACTCCTTCCCTATCAAGAGTATGTCATCCACGTACTCTACGAGGATCACCACCATACTCCCTACTACCTTTTTTTTATATACAAGGTTCATCTACCATTTTGATGAAGTCAAACTCTCTGACTACCACATCAAAACAGATGTTTCAACTCCGCGATGCTTGCTTTATCACATAAAACATCTTGCACACGTTTCCGCTGCTCCCACTGTCTACGAAGCCCTCTGGCTGTGTACTTGTAGACGCTCTCTTCTAAAATATCATTTAGAAAAGCAGTCATGACACCCAACCACCAGATATCGTAGTCATGGTATGTAGCCGTGGCAAGTAGGATCTGGATGGACTTAAGCATAGCTTTGAAAGTCTCAACTTTTCCATATACACCAAGTAATCTTCTCAAGATATACTTGTTCCTGATGGGGATTTAACCCTTCAGATAAAGCAACAAAAGTCCATACTTTGTTGGTGTATAAGGATTCCATCTCAGATCGATAAGCATCCAGCCATTCTTACAGAGTCTCACTCCTGATGACCAGCTCGAAACTAGTTGGGTCATCATCTCATGATGCAATCCTCGCTCTGTCATAGAGAAACCGAAGTATCTCTCAGGTGGGTGAGGAACCCTACTAGATCGGCGGAGAGGCTAAAGTTCGTTGGAAACTATTGAATCCTTTGGTTCTACCAAATCATCAGCTGCAGTTTGTGTAGCTGGAACCTTTCCAGTTCTACCTCATGACCACTAATTTCATCACAAGAAATTCCCTTTCACAAAGGTGGCATGCTGAGAAACAAAACATCTTTTGTTCCTCTGTTTGGTAGAAGATATTCCCTTGCGAATGCTTGGGATATCCAACAAACTTCCATAGTACTGACTTTGCCTCGAGCTTGTTCGGATTATGCTTTTAGACATAGGCCGGACAACCCCAAATCTTAACAAACTTAAGATATGGGCTCTTCTCTTTCCATATCACATATGAAGTGGTAGGCAACTGATTTGATTTGAACCCTGTTCAATAAGTATGCAACTTCTCAAGTGCATAACTCCCAAAAGGAAATAGGAAACTCAGTAGTACTCATCATAGAGCACACCATATCACATAGTGTGCTATTGCTCCGCTCCGATATACCGACGTGCTGTGGTGTATACGGAGGAGTAATGCTGAGAGAGAATCTCATTCTCCTTTAGAATAGTCCAGAAATTCCGTGCTCAAGTATTCTCCTCCTTGATCTCATCAAAGGACATAATACTTATACCCGTATTTTGGTTCTCTACTTCTAACTTACATTCTGTGAATATCTCAAAAGGTTCGGACTTGTGTTTCAACAAGAACATATGTCTGAATCTTGAGAGATCATCAGAGAATGTAATGAAGTACAAAGAACCGGTCTTGGCATGTGTAGACAAGAGACTTTCATACATCAGCATGTATCAATCCCAAGAGTTCACTAACTCTTTCTCTGTTTCCAATAAACAGAGCTATGGTCATCTTATCTTTGTGACATGACCGGCAAGTTTCACAAGATGTAAATTCAAACATATTTAAATATGCATCTAAATGTAACTTAGCTAGTCGGGTCGCATTAATATGACCTAGTCTACAATGCCTCAAGAAGGATTCATTCATTTCTGAACTCTTCCTCTTGTGTGTATTCTGTATACTAAGAACTGTAGTTTGATTTAGAACGTCAATACTTTTAGATAACGTACCTGAACCGATCAACTCTTGATATAGGAAATGTTCAAAACATTACCCAACAATACAAAATTATATCCTTTCTTTACTAATAAAGAGACTGATATGATGTTGTACATCAGGTTCGGTATCTAATAACATTTGTTCAGAATCAATGTATTCTAGTAATACAGGGTGACAGTGACCAACAGACTTGGCTGCAACACTTGCACCATTTCTATCTCATGAAACTTATCACCCGTTCTCAGTTCTCTACCTTCCTGTAGCCCATGTAACAGATTACATATGCGGGATCCTGATCCGGTATCTCATACCCACGACGTAAAGGATACTGAGAAACAGTTCTCTGTAATGAACACACCCGAAGAAGATGCATCAGCATGCACTTTCTTCGTTTGGGCGGCACGGGAAATCTGGTATTCCCAATTTTTCCTGCTCTGTCTTATAACAATTATAAGTTGGAGCGGGACCAACGTTCCCCAGCTCAGTATAACAAGCGGGTTCGGTCAATATATCCGTTTTATTATCTTGATTAAGGCGTGATATGGTCGCTACCTGGAGAGAGAGAGAAGAAAACACTCAGCGTATGCTCTTGCAAGATTAGATTGGTTATCTAATATATCTAATCAGGATGTCTCCCACTGTTTTAATCAAATCTTCCTTCAAACCCTAAAAGGAAAGACTAGCCGGGATTAATTACACGCTACAAGTTCGCCAATCTTTCAGCCAGGCCAGTGTCGGTACTTTGAGGGAGGTTCCCCGTGCTTTCGCACGGACCTAATTAAAGTAAACCTCGTTTTCCCAGAGGCGTAACCCCGTTAACACCTTTCTAGACACCTACTTGATTGGCTAATTGTAATGTGTAAAACTCTCCCAGGAGTAACTCTTACTTGCAGCGGGTATCGGGATCCAACTATCTTATAGAAGGTATGCAATCTCATTGCAAATTTCAACACTTGAAATTCCCAATAAAATTTTGCTCCAAGCGATCTATGACCTTGACTGAGTCAACAAACCATAGACCGCAACTAAAGTTCAACCCGTCATTTCCCGATTGAATTAAACCCACCCGCACGACCCTTGACTGAGTCAACAAGGCCGCACGACTACCTTAATCCAATCGCATCATATACTTTGCAGATAAGCACTAATCAGTTACCGCACACTACGCCTTGACTGAGTCAACAAACGCAGCACGAATACTAACTATTACTTATCTGAAATGACGGAGGGCTACGACAGGTTTTTAAGAAAACCCTTTGCGTAATGAACTTTATATCGTTATAGAATCGAATGATTTTAAATGGAGTGTTTTTTAGGCTTTCCTAGTTTTGCTAAAGGGGTTACTCCCGGTGAAGGGATCGTCGGCCCTTTCCTCATCGAATAAGGTGCAGGATATATCATATATACCACTATGCAAAGCAAGAACTATAGAAGCAATTAAAAGACAAACCGAGTTTGTAGCATCTGCTAGTTTCACTACAGAGGTCACTCCCGGTGAAGGGATCTCGGCTCTTTCCTTATCGAATAAGGTGCTGGATGTTCTACAAGGAACACCGCTATGCAAAGCAAGAACTAGAACTACCAGTTTTTAAACAAGTTTCTACAACATCTTTAGGTTTCTTTTATTTCATTAATCTCATTAATGAAGTCCCATTTTAATATGTTTCACAAGCATCACATTTGAAACAAAACCTGCAATATAACATATATCTCATATATATAATATAAACATTCGTCTCAGGCAGTAATATGATCTCATCACAGAACATTGCAGCAAAAGAACATATATGAAATATTGGATATACTAGGATGTCCGTGTTTTCAATACGAGCCTGTATAAAACACGGATTCCACGGTCGCGATGAATAGCCAAACCCACATCCCTAGACCCCTACGAGAGCGGCAAGCAACACTGCCAATTCTATGGTTAGGAGACCCGGTCTCGACTCCTCGAGATGGTCTCCCACTGGACCCTAGAACCCGGTTACTTGTGCTCCCCGTCTTGGGTCTACCTAATGCGGAAAAGTAAATAATATACAATGGTGACATCATCCTCAGCCCGGAAGTGCCCCAATAAAAGAATATTACATACAAATGAATTTTACATGAATGAAAAAGAAAAACTCTCATCTCACATAAAAACCCCGGCTATTCAAACGCGACGATCCAATACAACATATCACAGCAACACATAATATCTCATATCATCAACGTAAGCAAGTATGCGTATTCCGATTGTCGTTGATGTATAGCAACGAAGCCAGCGATACACCACATACTACGCTTACGGTCACAGAAAAGAAAGTGTAAAACTACAACAGTTGGAATCCGCAACCTCCTTAGACATCGCATGCCTAACCAAATGAATTCCTTAGACATCGCATGCCTAACAATTATAAACCCCGCATTTTAGTCTCATTATCAAAAACTCTTTTCAATATCAAGTCGGGCAATTCAACAAGATTCCCAACAACCTGATCGCATGCTCGTCGCAAACTTTAGTAGACGGCCGCACCCCCGATGCCGTCGACGAAGTGCACTAAGGCGGAACACCGCTGCCGTGAGCACTCGAACGGATGCTTTTGGCGACGGGGTTCTCCTACTGTCACTTGGTCGGGGCTATGGGGCGTGGCTGTCTATTAAGTTTACCCGGCGAGTATCCGCGTACGCTACGAGATTGCGACGGACTTTTGATAACATCAAAATCCCGTGGCAACCGATCATCTGAGACTAAACTGCAATGTTTATAACATTCAAATTAGTTATCTCATAACTACCTGTGGATTCCAAATATTGTATCACATTCCAGATAATTAGACAATGTCAAACTTTCCGATTGAATAATCAAACACCCAAGATTTCCCCAATATATCTCAACACTTGAAATCAATTTAAAAACATCCATCACATGCCACAGTACCAATGGTCCAGCCGTAGAAGGGTCAAGCCAATGCATCACATGTGGCACGCCGTACTGCCACAAACCCTAAGGTTCAGAGGCAGTTCAAGACGGTCACATAATCGAGTTAAGGTTTGTTGTCTTCTAGAGGGTCCACCGCGTTACTTGCATGACTTTACGAAAGTTTCAAATTCGAGAAAAAATCCAACTTTTGAAAATTTTCCGACAGGGGAAAAAGTGAGTTATTGATATCCGGTCGAACTTTTTAACAGTTTCTAAAATTATCCGGAACAAACTAAACAAAGTTAAATTATCCGATCGAATCAACGAGTCCCCAATACAACCCTAGAAAACTCAACACTTGAGTGGAATTAAAAAATTCCCAGAAAAAATTAACAAGAAAGGACATAAGAATAATTACATGAAATTCCAGGGACTAAGTCACAATTTCGGCCGCGGAACCGCCGCCAAACCCTTGGTTTGGCCGCGGTTCCACGGTCAAATAGTTGATTCAGTTGACCGTACTTCACAGTAATTCTTAGTTTTTCCTGCTTGTTTTTCTGAGCATTTTTAATTAGGAAAAAATCAACATTTTTGAAAATGTACAGAGGGATAAAATTGGGGTTTTCCGGGTTCGATCGGACTTTAAATTTCGCTCAGATTTCGTCTAAAGCTCTAGCTTGGCTCTGATACCACTGTAGGGTTGCTAAGTACGCGCACAAGGGTCTACGAGGCATCAACCATGCCCGATTAAAAATTTAGCCGTGCCGAACAACCCGAAGCCGGATCTTTAAACTAGGGTTTAGGCGATAACTAGCATGTTAAACATTTTAACACTAAGTGAGAGGGATTACAACCTTTGTAGATCCGGTCCTTCACTTCTTAAGCTCCGTGTTGAGATTCCTTCGCTGCGATCATCGTGTTCTGGACTCTGGAGAGGCTTCACGAAGAGAATGATGCAACCTTTGCTTCCGATCTTCGATACTAAGATGATCTACCTTGAAGTTTCATTAACACAAGATAACACTCATAATATGAAGTGAACACCCTCATCTAAATGGCAAGGATAGATGAGGATGATGAAGTAGGATTTTTGCTCTCATTTATTATCTTTTTCTCACTCACTTTCATCACAAAAGAAAGCTTTTTCATGAAGGAACTCAAGGAAGAAGAAGCATGAAAGAAGATGATCACCCTTTCCTTTTGTGATGAACAATGAATTATTGTAGTGGTTACAAATCTAACCAAGGGTTAAGCATGAGAGAGTTAACCCTTGTAGAGAGTTAACTAGAGTTAATGGTTTGGATTGGGTTAACATAATATCTCACAAAAAATATCAAGCAACCACAAAGTCAAAGCTTCATGAAGCTTCATGGAAGCTTCATGCAAAAGCTAACCCTAATCCAAACCCTAACCAAGTTTAAACCCTAATCCATTGTTAAATTTGTAACCCTAACATGTTACAATATTATATATCACATATACAATATATTTTGTAACAACAGAAAATAATACAATTAACATATATCGCATATATATCAATGTATTATCCCGTGAGAAAATGAATCTTTTAGTGAGCTAATATTAGATAATGTAATTTAATATATCATATATATTATTATACATTAAATTATCGAATCAACACTTGATCCGACAATCCGGCTATTTCATAAATAACCGACTAATACGATGACCCGGCTATATCACATATACCCGGCCGATATCTCATATCGCAAGAATCCAATACGGTATCATATACCGCATTATCCTTGGTCCCGCACATATCACATATGTGCTCCTATTCCGTTTTGCCTGAGCCAAAAAACCTCTGTGTAGGACTCTAAAGAATCGTCAATACGCCGGCAGTAGGTGATGATCATATCAAACACCCACAAGCTGCAAGCGGTCAGCTAAACATAACAGCTATCCAGGTATTGAGCGCTCAGAAGATCAACAAGCAAGCCTGTACATTCTCCTGTGAATCCAATCAGTAACACTCCCGTACAGTCCGGTCTCGTCGTCTGATATGTCGCATATCTCGCCTAGGGGTGGTAAACGTCAGACCTCAGTAGCTTGATAAGTCGTGTCGATATGAGGTCTATAACAGTTCGAGAAACTACTGATAACACTTACCAGTAAATCTCATCAACCCTGGTCAGGGATTTCCGGTTATAGCCAATCGAACAAAGCGCAACATCAACTCCCTATACCGGGAGAGACGAATCCCCTCCTATCGCTCATTGCCTCCATGTGATTCGGGACTGTACCCAAAAGCCATCTTTTTGCACGCCCTCTTGGACGTGTTATGATGGAAATCAAAGCACAGTGGGAATCACACAAGACTCTATGACAATCTCGGGTCAACAGACTACTCTGTACCAGTGTCACCGGAGAACTGTCATCTGACGTAAGGTATAATACCATCTGGGAGTTCTCGGCGAGTCCGTCCAGTGTACCCAGTCACCACTGAGCACCCGTACACCATCCTTGATGTCAAACACCAATGGATATGGGATCATCCATCGCCCATCATATGGGTCAAGATGCGTACACGCTAGTCTACTCTGGTGCATCGATGCCCTGTCTCGATACACCCTCGACTAGGAACAATTATAGGATGTACTCGTCGACTACCGTGGCCCCACTAGTATGATCTCATCATAGTCCGAGTAGTCGAGTACATATCCGAAGGGCTTTATCAACATGTAACATAGAGACAATCAGAGTACATGTTAAGATAAAGTACAACCAGATAGCATACTATCATGTCGAGCAAGAAAGTCCTCCCTATATATGTCCTAGCATCCACTACAATATACATCGTATATACAGTAATGGCCTCTAGGGCATACATATAACTAACACCGACGGCCATACATTCAATGGACCACTATGTCCCTAAACTGGAACAATAGAGCCCAAATGCTCTTTCGTCGGATCTAAACGATCCCGTTAAGTTGATCTTAGTCTCATACTGGACTAACGTATCCTTAACAAACGTTTAAGTTGATCTTAGCCTCAAATATGGCTAACGTATCCTTAAACCAAAACACCAAACCCAAATTTAAGAAAATACGGATTTGGACTAATCCACGTCCTACGGGCGACGACATAAATTAGTCTCCATATACAATCCACGGGCAACCACAAACAAAACAAACACCCACGATACGAAGTGAAATTCTGGAGAAGGAGAAAGTTGTTACCGCGATGCGGTAGCGTAATTAACTGCTGGGGCTTGCGCCTGCAGAGAAGAGCGTCCCCACAATCAAAAAACCCCTCAAGCGAGGGGGAATCTGACGAAGTCTGCTACATTGGTCGCATCCGTCTAAACCTTCGATACACGGTGCCATAAATCAACTTGGTATCTTCGGAGAGGTGGACGGATAAAACCAAATAGCATCTGCCCCGAATCTCAGGCAAGACGTCCCTGTCTTGGCCGCCGTTCGGAGGGGAACATATTCACGTGCACTTCTAAAGCTAGTTTAGAACGACGCTATACTTAACCTCCTGCCGGGTCTCATAGCCTGGAACAACAGTAGTGTCAAGTCTGGGTAAACAAGAACCTCCATGTCACTGTCCTTGAGGCTACCAAAGTACCTTTCGAGTGTCTGAGGTTACCCACCATATCTGCGGAGTGGCTAATGGAATGTCAAACTTGATTGAATGTTTAGGTCTTATTAAATTTTCCGTAATCGTTTGCGGTTCTGGAATCACTTCCAGTTCTACCATACTCCCACTACTGTTTTCTGAAAAAATTCATTTTAATAAAACTATGGTGAGTCAAGAACGATATCACTATTGATCTTCCAGATGGTAGAAAGTTAACCCTCGACATAGCCCGGGTCAACCCACAAACTGCCATTACAGAAACGTGTCTTGAGTTATCCAGAGTCTGGTTTTAAGCATAAGCCGGACAACTACCCATATCTTAATATCGTTAAGATATGAACCATTCTATATACAATATAGAAATAGAGGCACTAATTTAATTGGAACCAGATTCAAATCATGCAGCTGTCTCCAGTGCATGTCAACTTAATGGAGAGAGGCTAATCAGCATTACTCAACTTAGGAATACATCCAATTATGAGTAGCCCGAAGAGAAACAAGTTTCTCAAAACCATTACTATCAACTGAATACCAATCACAAGAATCTACATCTTCGATCTTTTTGAAGAATCCTGATACTTGCGATACCTAGTTCTCTACTTTATTCTTATACCCACAACTTCTCAAAACTTAGACATTGTATTTCTACGAAACACTAGTCTAAAAACTAGAGAAGTCATAAGTAAACAGAACATAGTACGAGGACCTACCCCTTTGTCCTGACGGACACTGGACAACATATAATACTCTGTATAAGTCCGCTGAGTTGAATAACTCAAAACCTGTGCATCGTAGGTTGAAAACTGTATATAGGCGATTTCCTCAAATATCACCAATCACAACGAATTCCGATATAATGAGGATGATCACCTAATTCCTAATAACCTACTCCCACTCATCATCTGTAAAACTATACAGATGTAAGAATCATACCTGGTAAATACATACCCTGGAGTAAGTATCTAATCGGGAAATCAGTTTTCCTTTAACAATGCACTGAAACATGAAAATGTTTCGTAGGGGTATCCTGTTATTCCTAGTAATGCCTCTTCCATAATCCAATTCATGACTTTAACCGTATATTTCTTTGCTATCTCTCCAAATCCCTTTATTTGTCTTTATTCATTACCTTCTGTACACCATCGTTAGGCTAAGTGGTTTTCTTCCTTCCCTACCGTTCGGCACTAGCCTATGGTTTGGAAGAAGACTATCCAGTAAGCATAATAGGTGTACCTGTTAGTTATATGTATGCCCTAGAGGCCATTACTATACATAGGATGTATAATGTAGTGGATGCTTGGACATATATAGGGAGGACTTTCTTGCTCGACATGATAGTATGCTATCTGGTTGCTCTTTACCTTAACGTGTACACTGATTGTCTCTCTGTTACATGTTGGTAAAGCCCTTAGGATGTGTACTTGACTACCTGGACTATGATGCGGATCATACTAGTGGGGACATGGTAGTCCATAAGTACATCCTTCAAAGTCCCTAGTCATGGGTGTATCGAGATGGGGCATCGATATACCGGAGTAGACTAGCGTATACCTTCTCGACCCATACAGATAGGCGATGGATGATCCCATATCCATTGGTGTTTGACATCAGAGATGATATACGGGTGCTCAGTAGAGACTGGGTACACTGGACGGACTCGCCGAGAACTCCCAGATGGTATTATACCTTACGTCAGATGGCAGTTCTCTGGTGACACTGGTACAGAGTAGTCTGTTGACCCGAGATCGTCATAGAGTCTTGTGTGGTTCCCACTGTGCTTTGATTTCCACCTTACCACGTCCAAGAGGGCGTGCAAAATGGTGGTTTTTAGGTACAGTCCCGAATCACATGGAGGCAATGAGCGATAGGAGGGGATTCGTCTCTTCCGGTATAGGGGGTTGATGTTGCGCTGTGTTCGATTGGCTATAACCGGAAATCCCTGGCCAGGGTTGCTGAGATTTACTGGTAAGTGTTACCAGTAGTTTCTCGAACTGTTATAGACCTCATATCGACACGACTTATCGAGCTATTGGGGTCTGACGTTAACCACCCCTAGGTGAGATATGCGACATATCAGACGAACAGATCGGACTGTACGGTAAGTGTTACTGGTTGGATTCACAGGAGTGTGAGCGGGCTTGCTCATCGATCTTCTGATCGCTCAATACCCGAGTGGCCGTTACGTTTAGCAGACCGCTTGCGGCTTGTGGGTGTTTGATATGATCATCACCTGCTGCCGGCGTATTGACGAGTCTTTAGAGTCCTACACAGAGGTTTCCTGGCTCAAGCGAAACGAAATAGGAGCGCATATGAGATATGTGCGGGACCGAGAATAATGCGTGTATGTGATACCGTATTTCATTCTCGCGATGAATGTGTCGAATGGTTGTATGCGATATAACCTAGTTATCGAATCAAGGATTGATTCGATAAATCGATACATTGTATACTAGTCGGTTGTGTGCGACATGACCGGATCATTGAATCAAGTGTTGATTTAATGATTTAATGCATAATTATATATTTGATATATTACTTTGCATTAACTAGTATTGGTTCACTTTAAATGGATTTTCTCACTTGGATGTACAAGTTGTATATGTGATATACTTTTTGTGCAAATGGTTGTATCATGTTTGATGATGCATGAATGCTAGGTTTTGTGTAAAGAGTTAAACCTTGGTTAAGTAAATGGTTAGGGTTTATATTTATTTATTCATTCATTTATCTTTTTATTTATTGGAAAAGATAAAAGAATAATACAAAATGGTTGCTTTCAATGGAGAAGCTTGTTGAAGCTTCATGAAGGTTTTGACCAAAGTAACCATTTTGTCTTCTTCTCCTTAACCCTAACCATTCCTTTAACCTTGGTCAATTCTCTACACATAACTATAGTTAATATTATGATAAGTATTGTTTTTCTTTTCTATTCTAATTAACTTATCATAACATTTTTATCTTCTTCTTCTTCTTCTTCTTCTTCACATGAAGAAGCTTGCCTCCATCAATGGCAACTTGATGAAAAGAGTGAGAAATCCAATTCTAAAGTGAACCCACTTCCTATTTCTTCATTCTCTACCTCTTGCCAAGTAGTAAAGTGTGTTTTCTTCACAAGTTTCATGACTTGGTGAAGTGGGAGCTTGATCTTGTGATGCCTCGACGTAGATCATCTTCGGCACGAAGTCGACGACCTAGCCCGCCCATTTCTTCGATGAAGCCGACGCTAGAGACCGGGATTGCATTTGGACAGCGGAGAGGACTTCATCACGGAGCCGTGGAGGTGGAGGACCAGATCTACAAAGGTTGTATTTCCGTTCTCTTTAGTAAAGTAGTTTACTAGTTCTTGTTTCGCCTAAATTTCTAGTTAACGATCCGCAGTCTAGGTTTTCTCGGCACCGTAAAATTTGAAATTGGCATGGTTGATGCCTTGTGAGACCTCTTGAGAGTGCCTAGGAACCCTACAGTGGTATCAGAGCCTAGCTAGAGCCTTAGGCGATGCGTAGACGGAGTTAGAAATCCGATCGAACCGAAACCCCATTGCAAAATCGCTCTCTGTACATTTTTCAAAACTGTTGAATTTTGTGAATTAAAAATATGCAGAAAAATAAGCAGGAAAAACTAAGAATTACTGTGAAGTTTGGGCTCCTAATACCATAATTCGACCGCGGAACCGCGGCCAAACCAGGGGTTTGGCGGCGCTTCCGCGGCCCAAATTTGGACTTAGTCCCTCAAATTTCATATATTTATTCTTAGGTCCTTTCTTGGCAATTTTTTATGTGAATTTTTTAATTCCACTCAAGTGTTGAGTTTTCTAGGGTTTTATTGGGGATTCGTTAATTTGATCGGATAATTTAACTTCGTTTATGTTTTACCGGATATTTTAGAAACTGTTAAAAAGTTCGACTGGATATAAATACCCACTTTTTCCCCTGCCCGGAAATTTCCAAGTGTTGGATTTTTCCGTAGTTTAATAACGTTCTAAGTAGTGCAAGTAACGCGATGGACCCTCTAGAAGACAACAAACCTTAACTCAATTATGTGACCGTCTTGAATTGCCCTTTGAACCTTCGGGTTTGGGGCAGTACGGCGTGCCACATGTGAGGCGTTGGCTTGACCCTTCTACGGCTGGACCGTTGGTACTGAGGCACGAACTGAATGTTGTTAGACTTATTTCATGTGTTGATCTGTTTCGGGAAAACTTGGGTGTTTGACTGTTCGATCGGAAAGTTTAACATTTTCTATTTATCCGGAATGTGATACAATAATTGGAATTCACAAGAAGTTATGAGATAACTGAATTAATGTTATAAACATAGCAGTTTAGTCTCACTTGATCGGTTGCCACGGAATTTTGATGTGATCAAAAATCCGTCGCAATCACGTAGCGTACGCGGATACTCGCCGGGTAAACTTAATAGACAGCTATACCCCATAGCCCCGACCAAGTGACTGTAGGAGAACCCCGTCGCCGAAAGCATCCGTTCGGGTGCTCGCGGTAGCGGTGTTCCACCTTGGTGCACTTCGTCGACGGTATCGGGGGTGCGGCCGTCTACTAAAGTTTGCGACGAGCATTCGATCAGGATTTCGGGAATCTTGTTGAATTGCCCGACTTGATATTGAAAAGTGTTTTCGATAATGAGACTAAAATGCGGAGTTTATAATTGTTAGGCATGTGATGTCTAAGTATTTCATTTGATTAGGCATGAGATGTCTAAAGAGATTGCGGATTCCAACTGTTGTAGTTTTACACTTTCTTTTCTGTGACCGTAAGTGTAATATGTGATATCGCCGGTTTCGTTGCTATATGTCAACGACAATTGGGATGCGCATATTTACTTACGTTGATGACATGTGATGTTATGTGTTGCTGGATATGTTATATTGGATCGTCGTGTTTGAATAGCCGGGGGTTTTTATGTGAGATGAGTGTTTTTCATTTTCATTCATGTAAAAACTTGTATGTAATATTCTTTTATTGGGGCACTTCCAGGTTGCGGAAGATGTCACCCTTTGTATATTATTTACTTTTCTGCACTAGGATAGACCCAAGGAGGGGAGCACAAGTAACCGGGTTCTGGAGTCCAGTGGGAGACCAACTCGAGGAGTCGAGTCCGGGTCTCCTAACTCTAGAATTGGTAGGGTTGCTTGCCGCTCTCGTAGGGGTCTAGGGGTGTGGGTTTGGCTATTCATCATGACCGTGGAATCCGTGTTTTATACTGGCTCGTATTGAAAACACGGACGTCCTAGTATATCCAATATTTCATATGCTTCTTCTGCTGCGATATCTGTGATGTGATCATGTGATATGTTCTGTGATGGATACTGTATATAGTATATATGATATATTATATAGACGTTACTTATGTTTTATACCCGTGCTAGCCCTGCCCCGCTCTGCCGTTAGTTACCTAACCTAACGGTGCACGAGGGGACATCGAGGCGAATGCGGATGGCATAAGTGTACGTCGTATTTATCTGTGATGTTTAGGTATATAAATGATGGAACTTCATTAATGTGATTAATGAAATAAAAGAAACCTAAGATGTTGTAGAATCGAATTTCAAAATAAAACAGGTAGCTATAGTTCTTGCTTTGCACAGCGGTATATATGATATATCCTGCACCTCATTCGACGAGGAAAGGACCGAGATCCCTTCACCGGGAGTGACTCCTTTAGCAATAACTGGCAGATGCTACAACCCTCGGTTTGTCTTTTGATTGCTTTTAAGAGTTTTTGCTTTGCACAGTGATATATGTGATATATCCCGCACCTCATTCGACGAGGAAAGGACCGACGATCCTTTCACCGGGAGTGACTCCTTTAGCAAAACTAGAAAAGCCTCAGAAACACTCCATTTTAAAATCATTTGATTCTACAACGATATAAAGTTCATTACGCAAAAGGTTTTCTTAAAAACCCGACGTAGCCCTCCGTCATTTCAGATAAGTCCTAGTTAGTATTCGTGCTGCGTTTGTTGACTCAGTCAAGGCGTAGTGTGCGGTAGCTGATTAGTGCTTATCTGCAAAGCATATGATGCGATTAGATTAGGGTAGTCGTGCGGCCTTGTTGACTCAGTCAAGGGTCGTGCGGGTGGGTTTAATTCAATCAAGAAATGACGGGTTGAACTTTACTTGTGGTCTATGATTTGTTGACTCAGTCAAGGTCATAGATCGCTTGGGGCAAAATATTATCGGGAATTTCAAGTGTTGAAATTTGCAATGAGATTGCATACCTTCTATGAGATAGTTGGATCCCGATACCCGCTGCGAGTAAGAGTTACTCCTGGAAGAGTTTTATACATTACAATTAGCTGATCAAGTAGGTGTCTAGAAAGGTGTTAACGAGGTTACGCCTCTGGAAAAACGAGGTTTACATTAATTAGGTTCGTGCGAAAGCACGGGGGACCTCCCTCAAAGTACCGACACTGGCCTGGCTGAAAGATTGGCGAACTTGTAGTGTGTAATTAATCCCGGCTAGTCTTTCCTTTTAGGGTTTGAAGGAAGATTTGATAAAAAGCAGTGGGAGCCATCCTGATTAGATAAAATAAAACCAATCTATTCTTGCAAGAGCGCACGCTGAGTGTTTTCTTCTCTCTCTCTCCAGGTAGCGACCATATCACGCCTTAATCAAAATAATAATACGGAATATTGACCGAACCCGCTTGTTATACTGAGCTGGGGAACGTTGATCCTGCTCCAACTTATAATTGTTATAAGACAGAGCAGGAAATTGGGGAATACCAGATTTCCCGTGCCGCCCAAACGAAGAGAGTGCATGCTGATGCATCATCTTCGGGTGTGTTCGTTACAAAGAACTGTTTCTCTGTATCCTCTACGTCCTGGGTATGTGATACCAGATCAGGATCCCAGATATGTAATCTGTTACATAGGGCTACAGAAAGGTAGAGAACTGAGAACGGGTGATAAGTTTCATGAGGCAGAAAACGGGGCAAGTGTTGCAGCCAAGTCTATTGGTCACTGTCACCCTGTATTCCAAATACATTGATTCTGAACAAATGTTATTAGATACCGAACCTGATATACAAAATCATATCAATCTCTTTATTAGTAAAGAAATGATAAAATTTTGTATAGTTGGATAATGTTTTGAACATTTCCTATATCAAAAGTTGATCGGTTCAGGCACGTTATCTAAAAGCATTGATGTTCTAAATCAAACTACAGTTCTTTAGTATACGGAACACACACAAGAGGAAGAGTTCAGAAATGAACGAATCCTACTTGAGGCATTGTAGACTAGGTCATATCAATGCGACCCGACTAGCTGAAGTTACATGTAGATGCATATTTAAATCAGTTTGAATTTACATCTTGTGAAACTTGCCAGTCATGTCACAGAGATAAGATGACCATAGCTCCGTTTACTGGAAACAGAGAAAGAGTTAGTGAACTCTTGGGATGATACATGTTGATGTATATAGGTCCCCTGTCTACACATACCAAGACCGGTTCTTTGTACTTCATTACATTCTCTGATGATCTCTCAAGATTCAGACATATGTTCCTGTTGAAACACAAGTCCGAACCTTTTAAGATATTCACAGAATATAAGTTAGAAGTAGAGAACCAATACGGGTATAAGTATTATGTCCTTTGATGTGATCAAGGAGGAGAATACTTGAGCACAGAATTCCTGGACCATTCTAAAGGAGAATGAGATTCTCTCTCAGCATTAATCCTCCGTATACACCATAGCACGATGGTATATCGGGGCGGAGCAATCACACCCTATGTGATAAGGTGTGCTCTATGATGAGTAATACTGAGAAACCTGTTTCCTTTTTGGGAGTTATGCGCTTGAGAAGCTGCATACCTATTGAATAGGGTTCGAATCAAATCAGTTGCCTACCACTTCATATGTGATATGGAAAGGGAAGAGCCCATATCTTAAGTTAGTTAAGATTTGGGGTTGTCCGGCCTATGTCTAAAAGCAAAATCCAGACAAGCTCGAGGCAAGGTCAGTTATGTAGAACTGAAAATGCTTCCAACTATACAAACTGCAGCTAATGATTTGGTAGAACCGAAGGATTCAGTAGATTCCAACGAACTTCAGCCTCTCCGCCGATCTAGTAGGGTTCCTCACCCACCTGAGAGATACTTCGGTTTCTCTATGACAGTGGGAGCGAGGATTGCATCATGAGATGATGACCCAACTAGTTTCGAGCTGGCCATCAGGAGTGGGACTCTGTAAGAATGGCTGGCTGCTTAGCGATCTGAGATGGAATCCATGTACACCAGCAAAGTATGGACTTTGGCTGCTATATCTGAAGGGTTAAATCCCCATCAGGAGCAAGTATATCTTGAGAAGATTACTTGGTGTAGATGGAAAAGTTGAGACTTTCAAAGCTAGACTAGTTAAAGGTTTTCGTCATCGACCAGGCATGGATAATGATGAAACCTTTTCCAGTACCTATGCTTAAGTCCATCCAGATACTACTTGCCACGGCTACATACCATGACTATCTGGCGGTTGGGTGTCATGACTGCTTTTCTAAATGATGTTTTAGAAGAGTGCGTCTATAAGTACACAGCCAGAGGGCTTCGTAGACAGTGGGAGCAGCGGAAACGTGTACAAGATGCTTTATAAGATAAAGTAGGCATCGCGGAGTTGGAACATCTGTTTTGATGAAGTAGTCAAAAAGTTTGACATCATCAAAATGGCAGATGAACCTTGTATATACAAAAAGGTAGTAGGGAGTATGGTGGCGATTCTCGTAAAGTACGTAGATGACATACTCTTGATAGGGAAGGAGTTTCCTATGCTGCGATCGATCAATCTCCGCTTATCACATTGATTCTCCACATAGGATCAAAGTGATACCTGCTAAATCCTTGGTTATGGATCTATGAGATAGATCTAACTGGATATTAGAATACTCACTAGTTGTAGTGAGATGGTATCAGTTGATCCTGGGGAAAATCACTGGAAGTGTTCCAGGGTGATAAAGATGACTGAATGTCAGTCACAGGCATTATCTTTACCCTCAGTAAAGGGATGGTATGTTGGAAGAGTTCCAAGCTAGATACCGTGACATACTAGACGATAAAGGCAGGATACATCGCTACTTAAGATGCTACCAAAGAGACTGTTTGGGTGTATGTTGGTTCATGAGATGAACTACGTTCCTACCATTGTGAGACAATGGAGTTGTGGCTTATGCCAAGGAACGCCGGTCCCATCAGTGATCCAGACATATTCTAAGGCAGTATCACCTGATTATGGAGATAGTTGATCTGCAGGGTGATCGAGATTAGGAGAGCAGACTCAGAGGACAACACGGCGGATCCACTCACAAAGGCCTTTTCCCAGAGAGAGATTTTTATGGGATGGTTGAGTATGAGATACTACAACCACTGCTATCAGATGGCCCTAGTGCAAGTGGGAGATTGTTAGTTATATGTATGCCCTAGAGGCCATTACTATACATAGGATGTATAATGTAGTGGATGCTTGGACATATATAGGGAGGACTTTCTTGCTCGACATGATAGTATGCTATCTGGTTGCTCTTTACCTTAACGTGTACACTGATTGTCTCTCTGTTACATGTTGGTAAAGCCCTTAGGATGTGTACTTGACTACCTGGACTATGATGCGGATCATACTAGTGGGGACATGGTAGTCCATAAGTACATCCTTCAAAGTCCCTAGTCGTGGGTGTATCGAGACGGGGCATCGATATACCGGAGTAGACTAGCGTATACCTTCTCGACCCATACAGATGGGCGATGGATGATCCCATATCCATTGGTGTTTGACATCAGAGATGATATACGGGTGCTCAGTAGAGACTGGGTACACTGGACGAACTCGCCGAGAACTCCCAGATGGTATTATACCTTACGTCAGATGGCAGTTCTCTGGTGACACTGGTACAGAGTAGTCTGTTGACCCGAGATCGTCATAGAGTCTTGTGTGGTTCCCACTGTGCTTTGATTTCCACCTTACCACGTCCAAGAGGGCGTGCAAAACGGTGGTTTTTGGGTACAGTCCCGAATCACATGGAGGCAATGAGCGATAGGAGGGGATTCGTCTCTTCCGGTATAGGGGGTTGATGTTGCGCTGTGTTCGATTGGCTATAACCGGAAATCCCTGGCCAGGGTTGCTGAGATTTACTGGTAAGTGTTACCAGTAGTTTCTCGAACTGTTATAGACCTCATATCGACACGACTTATCGAGCTATTGGGGTCTGACGTTAACCACCCCTAGGTGAGATATGCGACATATCAGACGAACAGACCGGACTGTACGGTAAGTGTTACTGGTTGGATTCACAGGAGTGTGAGCGGGCTTGCTCGTCGATCGTCTGATTGCTCAATACCCGGGTGGCCGTTACGTTTAGCAGACCGCTTGCGGCTTGTGGGTGTTTGATATGATCATCACCTGCTGCCGGCGTATTGACGAGTCTTTAGAGTCCTACACAGAGGTTTCCTGGCTCAAGCGAAACGAAATAGGAGCGCATATGAGATATGTGCGGGACCGAGAATAATGCATGTATGTGATACCGTATTTCATTCTCGCGATGAATGTGTCGAATGGTTGTATGCGATATAACCTAGTTATCTAATCAAGGATTGATTTGATAAATCGATACATTGTATACTAGTCGGTTGTGTGCGACATGACCGGATCATTGAATCAAGTGTTGATTTAATGATTTAATGCATAATTATATATTTGATATATTACTTTGCATTAACTAGTATTGGTTCACTTTAAATGGATTTTCTCACTTGGATGTACAAGTTGTATATGTGATATACTTTTTGTGCAAATGGTTGTATCATGTTTGATGATGCATGAATGCTAGGTTTTGTGTAAAGAGTTAAACCTTGGTTAAGTAAATGGTTAGGGTTTATATTTATTTATTCATTCATTTATCTTTTTATTTATTGGAAAAGATAAAAGAATAATACAAAATGGTTGCTTTCAATGGAGAAGCTTGTTGAAGCTTCATGAAGGTTTTGACCAAAGTAACCATTTTGTCTTCTTCTCTTTAACCCTAACCATTCCTTTAACCTTGGTCAATTCTCTACACATAACTATAGTTAATATTATGATAAGTATTGTTTTTCTTTTCTATTCTAATTAACTTATCATAACATTTTTATCTTCTTCTTCTTCTTCTTCACATGAAGAAGCTTGCCTCCATCAATGGCAACTTGATGAAAAGAGTGAGAAATCCAATTCTAAAGTGAACCCACTTCCTATTTCTTCATCCTCTACCTCTTGCCAAGTAGTAGAGTGTGTTTTCTTCACAAGTTTCATGACTTGGTGAAGTGGGAGCTTGATCTTGTGATGCCTCGACGTAGATCATCTTCGGCACGAAGTTGACGACCTAGCCCGCCCATTTCTCCGATGAAGCCGACGCTAGAGCCCGGGATTGCATTTGGACAGCGGAGAGGACTTCATCACGGAGCCGTGGAGGTGGAGGATCAGATCTACAAAGGTTCTATTTCCGTTCTCTTTAGTAAAGTAGTTTACTAGTTCTTGTTTCGCCTAAATTTCTAGTTAACGATCCATAGTCTAGGGTTTCTCGGCACCGTAAAATTTGAAATTGGCATGGTTGATACCTTGTGAGACCTCTTGAGAGTGCCTAGGAACCCTACAGTACCCTCCTTAACCTAGGAGTACTCGCAACTTGAGAGAAGGTGATGATAAAAGACAACTGAATAATACCTTATTCTATTTCTCCTGAACTGGGAAAAAATTAAAGATGAAATAGGAGTGGCGATGAAGCACGCGGTTTGGTCGTGAATGATAGCAGTCACATTTTACTTTACTCTCTTTCTAATCTCTTTATTTTGTCATTAGTTATTACCTTCTGTACACCTTACTTACGCTAATTGGTTTTCTTCATTCCCTACCTTTCGGTACCTGCCTATGGTTTGGAATAAGACTATCCAATAAGCGTAATAGGTGTACTCTCCTAAACTAAGGAGCCCCGCAGCCTGAGAGAAGGTGATAATAAAAGACAACTGAATAAACCAATTCTATTTCTCCTGAACCTGGATCCATCCTCGAAGAAGTCCCTTCGAGTTCGTATATAACCATACGATGGATCTATCCAATGGAAATGGATGTCCGTAGTAATACGGGGTGTTCTGAGAAATACAAAGGGTAAAAGAAGGAGACAATGATTTATGCAACTCGGACAATCCAAAAGCCAGTATTTTAAGAAGGTTCGGTCAACTTGGTCACTGAGTAATAGTCTAGGGTCGGTTGACGTTCGCTGCCAAAGAGAGAGAGAAAAGAAACACTCAGCGTGCACTCTAACCTAAATCAGAATGGTTATCAATTTATCTAATCAGGAAACCTCCCACCGTACCGTCAAATTCTCCTCTAAACCTAAAAGAAGAATCAATCGGGATCACCCGAAGAGTAAACCAACTCATCAGTGGGAATCGGGATCCAATTATCATCGCATGATAACTTGATAGAAGCCACTCAAGTTATCACACTCCAGAAGGTATGCGCATATCTGGCAAGTTTCAGTTTGTTTGAAACTCCCGATGTGATTTTTGCCCCATGCTCTTATGATCGTGACTTTGGCCAACCCATCATAAGTCACATGCCAAATTCTACCCGTCATTATCCAGGTTAATTTGAACCCACCCGTACATACCCTTGACTTTGGCCAATAAGGCAGTACGACTGTCCCAAACCAACGCATCTATCTATGCAACAGATGAATACCCAGCAGCTACCAAACACTATGCCTTGACTTTGGCCAAACAAACATAGCTTGAATACTATTGACCATCCATAAGAAATGATGGAGGGCTACGGATGGTTTTTGGTGAAAAACCTTTAATGTAATGAACTTGATCTCATTGAAGGAACCTGATAGCTTTTTATAAAGATATAACCTTTTTGCTAAAGTGGTCACTCCCGGTGAAGGGATCTCGGCTCTTTCCTCGTGGAATGAGGTGCAGGATATTCTAACTGAATATCGCGATGCAAAGCAACTTGTAATCGATTATAATGAAGTTATTACCCTGACACAAACTTCTGCCCAATGGGTCTCTCCGGGTGAAGGGATATCAGCCCTTACCTCGTCGAATAAGGTGCAGGATATTCCAACTGAATACCACTATGCAAAACAAAAGGAAACGTCTTTGTAATAACACTTTTTAAAACTGTTCCAACAACATCAAATATAGGTTTGTTTTCCTTCACATTGATCAAAATCAACGCAGTCCCATCAATTAATCACACCAGAAAAGAACGAAAATATAATGTACGTATATACCATCCGCATTCGCCACTGGGTTCCGTCATCACCCGTTAGGTTACTTAACTAACGACAGAGCGGGGACTGGACTAGCGCGGGTGTAAAACATATACAACATCTAATAGTATATATACCAATATACAGTAATCGCTCCAGGCGTGATAATATGCAACATTACAGAAAAGTAATAAGCATCACAGAACAATACAGATAATCTGGGATCCCCGGGTTTCACAGAGCCGCTACTTAAACCCGACGTTCCTCTGGTCGTATGGATAGCCTGTACAATAAAACCTAGACCCCTACGGTTGCGGCAAGTTACCCGCCAAAACCTGAAGCAAGGCATCCCCCTACAGCAAAGTGAATAGACCGCCCGGCACTTCACGGAATCCGGTAACTTAAGCACCCCTCCTTGGGTCAACCTGTACCCCCTACGAGTGCGGCGAACAGTCTGCCAATTCTATAGTGAGGCCCCTCTGCCTCTCAAAGCCATGAGATGCGGACCCGTTGCCCTCCAGAACCCGGCTATCCGTGCACTCCGTCGCGGGGTAAACCTAGTACAGAAATAAATAATATGTACAACGGGTACATCGACCTCAGCCCGATTGTGCCCCAAAAGAATATTATACAAACAGGCAGTGACGGCAGTCCACATGTTGGACGCTCACCCCGCAATATCAAATGTACAAATAAATTTAAACAACACTACCATTGCACACTGCTATCCACCACGACAATCCGCAACATCACAGCACAACACAGAACATCAACGCGAATGTCACGTTCACAAACCCGTCTAAAAGAATTATAACAATTAGACGCAATTTACCGCTCAAATGACATTCCCGGTCGGAGATATAATGTAATTACTGCATACTAACAAGTTTAAAATTTCGATCGACAAAACTTTCCGAAGTGGGCCCCACGTACATCTGGTGTACAGTAATAAAATCTGGGCCCAAAAGAAATATACCAAAAACCACAATTTACCATGGAAAGCTCACTGGAAATATTTGGTGCACTGTTCCTACATACTGGCCGCGGTTCCGCGGTCAAACCCTAGTTTTGACCGCGGATCCGCGTCGATGTTGTGGGATCACGTGAACAAATTTTCCCAGTTTGCTTAAAAAGGCCTGCTCTATTTTCTGTGATATGCAAAATAACTTTTAGATCCTTTTAAAAATCGACAGAAACTTTAACCCAGAAAATTGTAGTTTTCGAAAATCCGTTCGATAGATATTTTAAACGCGTTAGCACAAGTTAGTAAAGCTTAATGGCGAGGCTCTGATACCAATGTAAGTACACGGTAGCGCCCCGGCCGTCTAACAGACGCCAAATGCGGAACAAAAACTTTTTACAACTGGCGCTATCGTATACTATAACCCGGATCTGCCATCAAAGCTAAACTAACAAACTTCAAAGTGGGTAGAAATGTTATACCGAACGATCCGAGTCCTTTGGTCTTCAACCATCATCCCACGTTTTGTTGTGGCTGCTCCGATCTCCTGAATTTTCAGTCTCCTCGTCCAGATGGCACCACGTCGACGGATCTTTAAACGGGCTCCCGCCTCTGAACCGAGGCAACTCGATCATCAAGTTTGCCAAAAGAGATGACCAAGATTGATGTAGAGAATGAGTAGAACACTTTGTCTCACTGCGTCCAAAGCCATGGACGAACGGTTAATGAAGTTGCCTTTTGGATCGGGTGAAAATGAGAAATGAGCAATCTTAATTTTCATGAAGCAAAACCCTAATCTTTTTTTTCAAATGAACAACCACCTTCTCATCTAGGAATGGCCGGCCACTTAAGATGAGGGGGGAGGTGAGTGTAGGAGAGGAGTGGTGACCATAATAATGAATGAGCTAATGAGTCATTATCAACACCTTGCACAAATAATCAATGCATACAATGAATCATACTCTAGTCATCATCCATCATTAAATGCACAATTAATGATCTAATGACTCACTAGCCTTGTTACCATCTAGAACCATCTAGAACCATGACTCACCCAAGAAACGATAAATCCGTATTAAACCGAATGTTTAATACGGGTGATAGAAAACTGGAAACTGGCAACTTCCAAAAGCGACCCCGAAACGAATTTTAGGATAACCCCATAACAGTATTAACATACCCGCATTTGTATTACGACCAAATAAAAATGCAACTGAGACAAAGATATTATATCTACACAGTATAATACTTGGATCCGGCTTAAACTAAAGCCCACCAGTATTATCTGCCCGAAATATGACACGTGCGTAAACGCACGTGCATTTTCCGAACCCTGCCATAAAACCATACGGCCTCTACAACGTTTCGCCCGAACTTGGGAAACTGTCTGTGGGGGACTCTAATGACTCATCAACACACTGGCATTGGGTGTAACCACTAGCATGTCAGAGGTACAAGCTGTACGTAACGGTTGCCTAGGTATTGATCGGAAGGGAAGCTGACGAGCGAACTCATCCAGAAACCCTACTGAGCCTGACAGTGACAATATCCGTACAGTCCGGTCCGTTCATTTAAGAGTATCGCATATCGAGTCTAAGGGGGTGGATAAAGTCAGACCCCTAATAACGCGATAATTCGTGTCGGTATGAAGCCCATCACCTCCTAAGAAACTACTGATCCAAATCAGTAATTCTCCACTACCTCAGCCGAGGATTTCTAGTGATGGCCATCCGTACACTGTGCGACATCAACCCCCAATACCGGAAGAGACGAATCCCCGACGATCCGCTCACTGCCTCCATGTGGCTTGGGACTGTACCCAACTAAAACATGTTTGCACGTCTTCTTTGAGCGTGGTAGGGTAGTAATCTAAGCAAAGTGGGAACTCACACGAGACAAATGACGATCTCAGGTCGACAAACTAACCTGTACACATGTCACCTGGGAACTGCTATCTGACGATATGTATAATACCAACTAGCATATTCCCGGCAAGTCCTGTCTGGTGTACTCATAACCCAATGAGCACCTGTATACATCTTAGGTGAACCAACTAACACCAATGGCTTGTGAGACCGGCCACCGCCCCTCGTCGGGGTCTCGACTGTATACACTAGTCTACTCTGGTGTCACGCCCCGCTTCCCAAAATGTGGAATACGGGAAGCGACGAAGGCCAGCCGTGCTACCTACGGTAAGGAAAAGTCCTTCCATAGTCACATAAGGCTGTCTAGATTAACCTGTCAAAAATAAAATCCAATACCAAAAGAAATAATACTGATAATCATGCTGCAATGAAACCACAAGAAATCCTAAAAATGGGTCCACTAGATAATTGATGCAATTAAAGATCCAAAACAAAAGATTCGGAATAAAATAAGATCCGAAAGAGATACAAAAGTCCTAATGTCCCATAAGGGCGCACATGCTAAAGGCTAAAAGTAAAGGAAAATAAACCTACGATTACTGATCTTCAACAAAGTCCTGGTAGCCGTTCTGATCCCGCTCAGCCTAAAAACCTGTCTCTAAACCTGAGATGGCAAATCTCAGGGATGTCAGAACACCCCAGCAAGTACTCAACGTATAAAGTGTGTGTAGCATAATAACAAGAATATATAAAAGTGAAGCCCGGTGCGCAAGAAAACATGTATATAAGTAATTAAATGCTCTAACACTATGAAACATGTATGTAAGAGATCGGGTCATAACCTAACTGGCCACTAAAAGGTAAACTATCCTATCGTAAGCTTGAGTGTGTGCGTCAACCTCTGCAGGAGTATTCCTAACCCAAGAGTGGTGTCCCAGGGGCTAGGAAACACGAGCCCAACTGTGGAATGAACAAGTGACCGCTATAGCCCGGTACGAGCTGTAATCATGTGACCGCTATAGCCCGGTACGAGCTGTAAACATGTGACCGCTATAGCCCGGTACGAGCTGTAAACATGTGACCGCTATAGCCCGGTACGGGCTGTAATCATGTGACCGCTATAGCCCGGTACGAGCTGTAAACATGGGACTCCTGAGATCCTGTTGTACAATGCACACTCAAACTATCCCAACACCCACGTATTTATAGCTGATATAGTAAAGATTAAAATCACTAATTAAAAATGCTGAAAAGACAGGAACTTGTGGTATGGTAATTGTATGGAAATAAAACTGGTGAATAGTGGTGTCATGGCATGTAGTCCAGCATTCTAATTAATGATTTCATTTTAATATAAATAACAAGGATCATGAACAAGCATGTCAAATACAATAGTTATAAAATGATAGTGTCCATAAACAAGAATAGCATGTTAAGCTTTCACAAGCATGCCGACAATGATAGTCTCAAGTAAAATGTTAAATATAGACGATAGAATATGATAAGGTTAAAAATGTAAACAACACTCAACATAAATATGCAAGCATCTGTATTTAACATCCGATTTTATTTATTGAAAAGAATAATAAATTAAAATATGGTTTTAAAGGGTTAATATAGTTAAATGAGAATGACAAATTACAGATGCGTAAAGCGGATGGTGGTAATAGTATAATTACGAGATAATAGTAAGTAAGATAAAATAAATGACAGATTGACTAGTTATCATGTAAGTGCTAATAATAAGTTTTATAATCATGTGATAATAAAAAATATTAATATAAATTATAGTATCAAAATAATTTATATGATTAGGGCACATAGAATGCAGCGATATTATAATGAGTGATAATGTAGAAAGTTTAATTTATATATATAAAATATTAAGCCCAAAGCGTTTATTGATTAACAGTAATAATGGCATATTTTTGTGTTTTAGATTAGAATATAAGTGTTAACATTCTGCATGCTAGTGTATACCAATATTGTTGCAACAGAAACATATAAACTTATAAAGCTTTTTATATATTAAACCACATTTACATTTTAATAGTTATTTTATTACGTTTGCACTTTTACAGTTCACTTGATGAAAAGATTAATAGGTATTCTAGATCTTGGGGTTTTCATCATATGTATAAGTATTATAAGATATATTAATAAAGTGGCAGAATATTACAATTTTATTTAAATATTGTAAGTTAATAATTTATTTAGAGAATTCCCGATGTTGCATTGACTAAAAAATAAAAGAGTAAGAGTACTTGCCTCGGAGACAGATAAACACGACGACACGAAGAACAACTCCAAGATTTGATTGCTCGGCTAATTTTGAAGAAGAAGAAAATATTATGATGCGAAAAAGAGAAGGTTGATTTATATGAGAAGGGGAGAGATGATAATAATTAGGTTGTTATTTATAGGGAAGAGAGAGATTGTTTAAAGATTGGAGAGATTATTATAATTGGAGAGAGAAATATTCTGATGAGATGAGATTTGGATTTGATTTTATAAAAGAGAGATATGATGGGTTGTTATATACTTCTATAAAATATTAGAAAAGTTGTATATATACATATTAGTTTGTATATAATTAGAATAATAGAAAAGTATATGTATATATACATATTAGTATATAGTAAAAATATATGTAGATATGTATATAGTTATGGGTTAATAAAAATAAATACAATTAGTTATATATATAAGATTTTATGATATCAAATAACTAAAATATATTTTCAGTTAAACTATCATAACAAAATATCTTCAATTATATATATGTATGTATATAGATTTGTAGAAAAAATAATTAAAGAGAGTAGATTTGAGAAAGAGAATCTGCTGAGAGAGATTAGATGAGCGATTGTTAGGATCAGGATTAATAAAAGATTTAAAAATATATTTGGTTTGGTAAAATTATTTAGTTTGGAGAGAGAGAAAATATTTGTTTTAAAAAGAATCAAGTTATCAGGTGAGACATATATGGTGATTGGAGAGAGAAAATTGAGTTGTTAGTTTAGTAAAAATATTTATATGGTTAAAAGATTTAACAGGGGCTCTCATGACTTTTCAAAATTAAATATTCTAACCAAATAAATATCGTAAGACAAAATATCTTATAAATAGAATTTTAAAAAATGGGTAAAATCTTATGTATATGTATTGTTTAAAGAAATACCAAATAAAATATCTTTTGTTTAAATTATGATACTAAAATATAAATATGATTATAAAATAGTGTTAGACAAATAAATATTTAAATACTAATAATATGCATATTTAACAAACTTGAAAAAAACCATAATTATATGCATATATCTTAATTAAAGGTATTAAACTCCAAATTATAATAATAATAAAACAAAGCCCAATATATCCAAAAAGAAAAAGGAACGTACGATCGGATAAGGGTGTTACATTCTACCCACCTTACAAGAAATTTCGTCCTCGAAATTTGAAGAACAAAAATACAAGGTCGTGAACTAATTACAAGGATCAATGAAAATAGATGGGTATGAAAAATCAAGGATCAAGGAAACAAATGAGGGTATGAAGAGTCACGGTCTTGGCTCGAGAAATCGGCGTGTTCAAGAAAATCAAATCAGTGGAAACAAATCAAATAGAACTCTAAGTTACTCAACCAGATGACTCATTGTAACCATGCCGCGGTACATGGATACAATATCGTAATTCCATCTCAGTCGCCCGAATCCTATAATCGGAGTCAAGGAAATATGCAGCATGACACACTGGGGAGAACCTATACGTGTGATTCTAACCTAAAAGGTCGGTAGAACCAAGACTAATTTTGACGTCAGCCTGGGCTCTGATACCAAGAAAACCTTGTCACGCCCCGCTTCCCAAAATGTGGAATACGGGAAGCGACGAAGGCCAGCCGTGCTACCTACGGTAAGGAAAAGTCCTTCCATAGTCACATAAGGCTGTCTAGATTAACCTGTCAAAAATAAAATCCAATACCAAAAGAAATAATACTGATAATCATGCTGCAATGAAACCACAAGAAATCCTAAAAATGGGTCCACTAGATAATTGATGCAATTAAAGATCCAAAACAAAAGATTCGGAATAAAATAAGATCCGAAAGAGATACAAAAGTCCTAATGTCCCATAAGGGCGCACATGCTAAAGGCTAAAAGTAAAGGAAAATAAACCTACGATTACTGATCTTCAACAAAGTCCTGGTAGCCGCTCTGATCCCGCTCAGCCTAAAAACCTGTCTCTAAACCTGAGATGGCAAATCTCAGGGATGTCAGAACACCCCAGCAAGTACTCAACGTATAAAGTGTGTGTAGCATAATAACAAGAATATATAAAAGTGAAGCCCGGTGCGCAAGAAAACATGTATATAAGTAATTAAATGCTCTAACACTATGAAACATGTATGTAAGAGATCGGGTCATAACCTAACTGGCCACTAAAAGGTAAACTATCCTATCGTAAGCTTGAGTGTGTGCGTCAACCTCTGCAGGAGTATTCCTAACCCAAGAGTGGTGTCCCAGGGGCTAGGAAACACGAGCCCAACTGTGGAATGAACAAGTGACCGCTATAGCCCGGTACGAGCTGTAATCATGTGACCGCTATAGCCCGGTACGAGCTGTAAACATGTGACCGCTATAGCCCGGTACGAGCTGTAAACATGTGACCGCTATAGCCCGGTACGGGCTGTAATCATGTGACCGCTATAGCCCGGTACGAGCTGTAAACATGGGACTCCTGAGATCCTGTTGTACAATGCACACTCAAACTATCCCAACACCCACGTATTTATAGCTGATATAGTAAAGATTAAAATCACTAATTAAAAATGCTGAAAAGACAGGAACTTGTGGTATGGTAATTGTATGGAAATAAAACTGGTGAATAGTGGTGTCATGGCATGTAGTCCAGCATTCTAATTAATGATTTCATTTTAATATAAATAACAAGGATCATGAACAAGCATGTCAAATACAATAGTTATAAAATGATAGTGTCCATAAACAAGAATAGCATGTTAAGCTTTCACAAGCATGCCGACAATGATAGTCTCAAGTAAAATGTTAAATATAGACGATAGAATATGATAAGGTTAAAAATGTAAACAACACTCAACATAAATATGCAAGCATCTGTATTTAACATCCGATTTTATTTATTGAAAAGAATAATAAATTAAAATATGGTTTTAAAGGGTTAATATAGTTAAATGAGAATGACAAATTACAGATGCGTAAAGCGGGTGGTGGTAATAGTGTAATTACGAGATAATAGTAAGTAAGATAAAATAAATGACAGATTGACTAGTTATCATGTAAGTGCTAATAATAAGTTTTATAATCATGTGATAATAAAAAATATTAATATAAATTATAGTATCAAAATAATTTATATGATTAGGGCACATAGAATGCAGCGATATTATAATGAGTGATAATGTAGAAAGTTTAATTTATATATATAAAATATTAAGCCCAAAGCGTTTATTGATTAACAGTAATAATGGTATATTTTTGTATTTTAGATTAGGATATAAGTGTTAACATTCTGCATGCTAGTGTATACCAATATTGTTGCAACAGAAACATATAAACTTATAAAGCTTTTTATCTATTAAACCACATTTACATTTTAATAGTTATTTTATTACGTTTGCACTTTTACAGTTCACTTGATGAAAAGATTAATAGGTATTCTAGATCTTGGGGTTTTCATCATATGTATAAGTATTATAAGATATATTAATAAAGCGGCAGAATATTACAATTTTATTTAAATATTGTAAGTTAATAATTTATTTAGAGAATTCCCGATGTTGCATTGACTAAAAAATAAAAGAGTAAGAGTACTTGCCTCGGAGACAGATAAATACGACGACACGAAGAACAACTCCAAGATTTGATTGCTCGGCTAATTTTGAAGAAGAAGAAAATATTATGATGTGAAAAAGAGAAGGTTGATTTATATGAGAAGGGGAGAGATGCTAATAATTAGGTTGTTATTTATAGGGAAGAAAGAGATTGTTTAAAGATTGGAGAGATTATTATAATTGGAGAGAGAAATATTCTGATGAGATGAGATTTGGATTTGATTTTATAAAAGAGAGATATGATGGGTTGTTATATACTTCTATAAGATATTAGAAAAGTTGTATATATACATATTAGTTTGTATATAATTAGAATAATAGAAAAGTATATGTATATATACATATTAGTATATAGTGAAAATATATGTAGATATGTATATAGTTATGGGTTAATAAAAATAAATACAATTAGTTATATATATAAGATTTTATGATATCAAACAACTAAAATATATTTTCAGTTAAAATATCATAACAAAATATCTTCAATTATATATATGTATGTATATAGATTTGTAGAAAAAATAATTAAAGAGAGTAGATTTGAGAAATAGAATCTGCTGAGAGAGATTAGATGAGCGATTGTTAGGATCAGGATTAATAAAAGATTTAAAAATATATTTGGTTTGGTAAAATTATTTAGTTTGGAGAGAGAGAAAATATTTGTTTTAAAAAGAATCAAGTTATCAGGTGAGACATATATGGTGATTGGAGAGAGAAAATTGAGTTGTTAGTTTAGTAAAAATATTTATATGGTTAAAAACTTTAACAGGGGCTCTCATGACTTTTCAAAATTAAATATTCTAACCAAATAAATATCGTAAGACAAAATATCTTATAAATAGAATTTTAAAAAATGGGTAAAATCTTATGTATATGTATTGTTTAAAGAAATACCAAATAAAATATCTTTTGTTTAAATTATGATACTAAAATATAAATATGATTATAAAATAGTGTTAGACAAATAAATATTTAAATACTAATAATATGCATATTTAACAAACTTGAAAAAACCCATAATTATATGCATATATCTTAATTAAAGGTATTAAACTTCAAATTATAATAATAATAAAACAAAGCCCAATATATCCAAAAATAAAAAGGAACGTACGATCGGATAAGGGTGTTACATATGGAGTATCGATGTCCTGTCTCGAAACTCCCACGACTAGGGACACTTTAAGGATGTGCTTATAGACCCCAGCTCCCACGTATATGATCGCCATCATACTGCTGACAGTCAAGCAAGAATCTTACGGGCTCTATCAACATGCAATAGCGAACTAAAGCATGTATACTATGATAAAGACAAACCAGATAGCATACTATCATCTCGAGCAAGACTGTCATATCGGTATAGGTCCTCCCTCAACCATTGCAATCACGTACTTGCGATCCAATAATTGACTTTGAGGGCACTATATCCAACAGATCATATCAAACACCCACAAGTTGCAAGCGGTCAGCTAAACGTAACAGCCACCCAGCTATTGAGCGCTCAGAAGATCAACAAGCAAGCCTGTACATTCTCCTATGAATCCAGTCAGTAACACTTCCGTACGGTCCGGTCTCATCGTCTGATATGTCGCATATCTCGCCTAGGGGTGGTAAACGTCAGACCCCGGTAGCTTGATAAGTCGTGTCGATATGAGGTCCATAACAGTTCGAGAAACTACTGATAACACTTACCAGTAAATCTCAGCAACCCTGGCCAGAGATTTCCAGTTATAGCTAATCGAACACAGCGCAACATCAACTCCCTATACCGGGAGAGACGAATCCCCTCCTATCGCTCATTGCCTCCATGTGATTCGGGACTGTACCCAAAAGCCACCTTTTTGCACGCCCTCTTGGACGTGGTATGATAGAAATCAAAGCACAGTGGGAATCACACAAGACTCTATGACGATCTCGGGTCTACAGACTACTCTGTACCAGTGTCACCGGAGAACTGCCATCTGACGTGAGGTATAATACCATCTGGGAGTTCTCGGCGAGTCCGTCCAGTGTACCCAGTCTCTATTGAGCACCCGTATACCTTCTCTGATATCAAACACCAATGGATATGAGATCATCCATCGCCCATCATATGGGTCAAGAAGCGCATACGCTAGTCTACTCTGGAGTATCGATGCCCTGTCTCGGTACTCCCACGACTAGGAACATTTGAAGGATGTACTTAGCGACTACACTGTCCTCACCAGTATGATCCACATCATAGTCCTGGTAGTTAAGTACTCATCCTAAGGACTTTATCAACATGTAACACAGAGACAATCAGAGTACATGTTAAGATAAAGAGTAACCAGATAGCGTACTATCATGTCGAGTAAGAAAGTCCTCCCTATATATGTCCAAGCATCCACTACAATATACATCGTATGTACAGTAATGGCCTCTAGGGCATACATATAACTAACAGTCACAGACACATAGGATCTGGATAAGATATCACGAATTATGGTGACTAGATTTATGGTTTTAGATCTGGATTTGGGAAGTGTCCTAATCCGGGTACTTAGACACCGTTCTAAAAGAGTTTTAAAATGGACGACTCCTAGCGTGGTAGTGTACCTGTAGGTAATGGAGTCACTCTCTCTAAAAAGATGTCTTTTAGACTGATGAGTAGAGAGACTTGCATGAATGACATATCACTTGCTTAGGTAATCGGGCCAATCATGCGATGTCATGTACAAAACCAGATATTGCTTTTGCACTTACTGTAGTAAGCAGACATTAATCCAATCCTTGAGAAACAAAGTGAAGCAGTTAAGAACATAAGAGGATGTTCTTAGTATATAGTAACGACAGTGTCCTTCAGGAGGCGGTTATCAGTTCTGGCTTCCAAGGTGACCTGGATGACAGAGATGCTGTCAGAGTTTTGAGTTTACTATCTTCTGAGGCGCAGTATATTGGATAGGGTTCCAATAGAGATACTGAGGTAGACATGATGCAGGATGCTGGTTATTACTCAACAGAGGATGCAGCCCAAGAAGTTTCTTGGATAAAGTTGTTCCTTTATGAACTTGGTCCCATCAAGTATACAGACAAATTCTTGAGGCGGGGTATCGCTCAGTTCAGGAGATTATTGATCTCCGCGAAGTTGAGATTTAGAGATATGAAGTTGGAACATTGTAGCGGATCCGCTCACTGAGGCTATTTCTCGAACACGGATGTTTTTCAAACGAGCTTTGCGAAACTGATTAGTAGAGAAGTTGGATATTCGGTAGCACACTGTAACGACTCTGAAATCTTAGTACGGAAATTCTTTTGTTAAAATACAGAATAGAGTTTCACAGCCTGAGTACAAGTTATAAGTTAATTTTTTTAAAGAAAAGCAAGAAATAACTTGTGCTCATTGGTAAAGCCTTGCACTGCTGTGACGTAGCTCCTGTGTTCGAACCCCATCAGACACATTATATTTTTTCTGATTTTTCTTTTCAACTTTTTGGAATCTCAAAAGTTTACACGTGCAATGCATATAAAAATGAAAAGTCTGAAGAAATAAACATGTGCAAAAGAGTATTAATACAGAGAGGAACACATGGAACCAATCCGACGGCCCCAATCCCACAAACGACCGGCGAGATTGCCATTTTGGCCGGCACCGACGGGCCCCCGAGCCCAATGAACCCAGGGCTTTGCACACAAAACCCTTTCCCTACCCCTAACTCCCCTACACTGTTTGATTGCTCTGTAATCAAACAGAGACCTTTTAATTCCCCATTTATCCTCATTTTAATGCATTTTAATTCATCTTTTTAATTCCAAAACCCTAATTACACACCATAAATACTATCACATGTCCTAGACCTTCATCATTCTAAAAATTCTAGCCAACATTCTCAAAATTTCTCAAGTACAAATGAAGTACAAGTAGAGTTAGCAAGTGATCAAGTTCCGGCGAAAATCGAAACAAATTCCGACGATTCCACGGTACCATGACGACAACCCTCTCTCCTTCTACCTTCTCTTAACCTAACCAAGTGGTAAGTCCCTTCCAATCCTCATTCTTCTTCTCTAAAAATTCTTTTTCAAAATATATGTCGGAAGTGGAGTTAATACCGATATCTTCTTCTATACTATATAAAATCCACTTTTTCTTACATATTTGGCATCCATATCCTTACACAAAGTTTGTAATCATAAAACTAAGGTTTAGAACCAACTTTCACTCAAAAATGTCATGTAACATAACTTTAACTTAACTTTTACATTGAAGTACCATGAACTTTATATATGTCATCTTATATTGCTTTGCTTAAAACATACGTTTAGGAAAATTCACGAGATAACGACCTATCTCACATATACACATAGTTCCATAGCACGATACTCTTCGAACGTATTTTTAGTTACGAATACAAGATTATATCAAAATACCATTTACTATAAAAATGGTTTTCTTTGGAATTGTATTTTAAAATTTCTTTGCAAATAAGCCTCTACAACTCTTTTTAGGGGACCCGCTATTGGATGGTGCGGATTATCGCACATCCTTAGGCTAGTGGAGCGAGATGCAGATCTCTTCACGAAGCATTCGGTTTTGAAAGATTTTTAATACGGTTTTTAAGAAAAACGTAATTTTTCTATTTAAATAAAGATTTAATTTTTAATAATTATATAAATATTACTAATTCATATATTTTCAAAATATAATAAAATTAAATTTTTTTCAAATTAAAGAATTACAAGTTTCATCAAAATACCATCAAGATACCAACAAAAGTCAAGCTTTACAGTAAAATACCATGAACTTTCCAAGCTAAGCTATTATCACTAAAATACCTCAAATCCCTAAAATTCACATTCATTGAAACCCTAAATAATATAAATAATTTCTCGAGATTATTTTGAAACTATATATTAAAAATATTTTTCATAAAACACCCTCGAATTATATAAAACTATATTTAAGGACTTTAGTAAATATAGGTTTAAGCGGGATCAATTCTTTTGAGCCCCAAGGGGCCGGAGAAAGTGAGTTCTTGCCTATTTAAGATAGAAAACTTAACGGTATTATCAATGGTAATTTTCTTGGAAAAATACACAAATCCTGTTGTCCATATACGGTAGTTACCGATAATTCCCGAACCAATTCACGATCTAAATCAGTTTATAAGTTTCTGACTCAAGTCTGAGTTTAACTCAAGTCTGAATCCAAACTCAAAACCTGAATCTAAAACCAAAAACGAATACTTGATCATGAATACTTGAATTCAAACATCAAAGCAAACATGTATACTTGACCCTTGATCATGAATCGGAACACTTGAACTTGACTAAAACGAAACATGAATATTTGAACACTATGACTTGATTCGAACTATGAATATATCTTGACATGGATATATGAATACTTGATATAGACATGAACTCAATCTTGCAACTTGATGTATTCATGGATTCGAGTAAGGCTGATAATTTTAACTGTAACATAGAATACACGGGGTGTTGGGATAGTTCATGCGTGAATCCAATGAAATCTCAGGAGTCCCACTAGAACAGGAATCCATGTTTACTAACACAAGCAAGCTTTCATGTGGGCCCGTGTTTGCTTACTCCTGGATTACAGCCTGTTGAGTTTGGAATACTTCAACACTAGCTTGAAGTCCCGTTACTAACACTTGATTCGGGCCCGTAATTCCTTCCCTCTGAATTACAGCCTGTTGGGTTCGAGAACACTCTTGAGATTGGTTGACATTCATCCTTAAACTTACGTTAAATTAGTGTATCCAAGTAAAAACCTGTTAAGACATTTACATTCACTGCATGTTCACTATACTTATACTACACGGCCATGTTACATTTGTTGGCCATGCTCATGCTATGCTGTCATGCTTATCTACTTGTTATATATTACCATACTTGTTCACATATATTACGATAACACTGCATGCTAAATAAACTTGCCGTGTTTATATTAAACAACATGCTGACACAACATACTTCATACTCACTTGTTCATATTATACTTTTACTTTATCATTACACTTTATACTTCATTTCATTTCTTGGGGACTTACCAAGCGAAAGTTCGCTGACGGGCATTCCCATCTTTGTTTTCTTGGAATGTTCTTCAGATACTGTGAAGACTGGGGAGGTAGACATCTCAGAGGAGGAGCACGATCAGATCGCGACCCCGGCCTAGACCAGTTATCTTCTTCTCAGTTTATGTATACCATTTGTTTAGGCATTTCCATTCTTGTATTTTTCTTCAGTTGATATCATGTATTGTAAATGAATCAAGTTGAATGTAAATAAAGCTGTTGAATTATAAACCTCATGTTAATTTTCTTGTCATTTTTATATTGTTTCTTTTATGCTTAGCGTATTTATTCCGGGAAAGGACCTTCTCGAAATAAATACGTCGCGGGCCTCATCACGTATCTGCTTCCATCTACTGGGAAGCGGGGTGTGACACACACGAGCTGTTGGTATGCGATACCACAATAATTAGCCTCAAGTGCAAGTGGGAGATTGTTGGATATAGTGCTCTCAAGGTAGTTATTGTAATTGCAGGTAGGTGATTATGATAATTGAAGGAGAGCCTATACAGGTAGAACAGTCTTACTCGAAATGATAGTATGCTATCCGGTTTATCTTTATCATTGATGTGTATATATTTTACTTGTTATTACGTGTCGCTAATACAAAATGATGAAGCCCGTAGGATTCTTGCTTGACTATCAGTATTATGATGGCGATCATATACGTGATCCTTAAATGTCTCTAGTCAAGAGAGTATCGAGACCAGGCATCGATATTCTAGAGTAGAGTAGTATATAAGTTTCTAGACCCCGACGAGGGGCGGTGGAGGTGAGTACACCAGACGGACTCACCGAGAACTTCTATATGGTATTATATCCATCGTCAGATAGAAGTTCTCTAATGGCATGAGTACATGTTAGTCTTTTGATCTGAGATCATCATTTGTCTTGTATGAGTTCCCACTGTACTTAGATTACTAGCCTACCACGGCTCAAAGGAGTCGTGCAAACAGATTTTAGTTGGGTACAGTTTCGAGCCACATGGAGACAGTAAGCAATTGTCAGGAACTCGTCTCTCCTGGTATTAGGAGTCGATGTCGTGCTATATTCGGATGGCCATCACCCTAAATCCGTAGACACGGTGGATGAGATTTACTGATAGAAGTTCAGTAGTTTCTCTGTTGGTGATAAGCTTCACTCCGACACGACTTATTGGGTTATTAAGGGTCTAGCATTATCCACCCCTAGACCCGATATGCGATACTCGTAGACTAAAAGACCGGACTGTATGGAGATTGTCACATTCGGGCTCATTAGGGTACGGACGAACTTGATTGTCGACCTCCCTTTCGGCATATACCTAGGTAGCCGTTACGTACAGCTAGTGCCGCTGACGTGCTTATGGTTATGCATTTATCCAGTAACTCACTGTCAGTATATTGTCGAGTCTTTATAGTCTCACATAGAGGGTTTTCTGGTTCAGGCAATAGGATGTAGATAATATATGTTGGTACATACAGGGGTCCGATTAAGTACGTGTATAAGCTACAAAGATTTTAATCGAACGATTGATAATACTAGCCGGCTTGGGATTAAGCCGGATTATTAAATCAAGTTTTGATTTAATAATTTATATATATGTTTTTAATATATATTCTAGTATTATTGTTCATTATTCATTTTCTCTCTCTTGTCTATTCGTATTTTTATACGGATACGTGTATATGTATCTCGATACGTATACCGGGAAGTATTCCGTATTTATACGGAAATACTTCTAGAAGAAGAATACCTCATTTGTTGATTTTCATTTTAGGAATATCAAATATGAGGTGGAGGGTGAGATGACATTTGAGCATGGTTATGGACATGTAGAAAGGGATGGGCTTCATTTATTTATTTGGTAAAGGTTATGATATTTTTTGGATGGCTGAAAAATATATGAAGCCATATTCTTCTCTCCTTTTTACACAACATGCAAAACACTTGCCATTTTTGTGACATGTTATCTCTCCATTCTCTTCTCCTCTTTCTTTCATGCTCTCTTGAGCTTGGTTTTTAGTGGCAAAATAATAGTGGAAAATTTCTACATTCCCACTCTCCATTCCTAACAACCTTGGAGCGTCGGTTGTTTCACTAGCTGAAGTTGAAGCTTGGATCAGTTCTCTCGGATGGATTATCTTCGGTAAGGACGGTCGCCTTTCAAGTTTGTTCCCGACGGCCTACGAGGATCTTGGAGGGGTTTTCCATGATTGGATGGACATGTGACAAAGGTTGTAGTCTCTACGAACCTTGTATATTTAGTTACTAGTTTTAGTGTTTGAAACGATTGCTAGGGATATGTTTCTAGTGCTCTCTTGTAAATTATCGTTTTTTGATTCCGCATCGGCCGCTGTTGTCACGGCGAGGGTACTAGGAAATTTTAAGAAGCCTATCATTTACAAGCAGCTAAATGAAAATTTTAATTTTCAAAGGGACTTAGCTGATCCAAATGATTTTATAAGAAGAAAAATTCTCATTAGAATCATTTAGCACAGAGTAAGCAGATCTAACAGTAAAGATATCATGAGAAAGTATGTTTCCATATAAACTTGTCCCCAATGTTCTTATTTAAACTCATATTTGATAAGTAAGAAAGGAGATTAGAAATCTCGCATTGATTTTTATCTGACAAAACTCTGTTGAAGGCTAATTTCCAAATCCAAGTTTCGCCAATATAATAACCTTGAGATGAAGCCGTTGTTTTGAGAGTAGAGATCAGAGAAAGCATCTGCAAAAGTCTTATTAGCTCAATCACACCTGTTAAAACGGGACATCCTTCTCATCTCCAACCTTCTAAACAATATTATTGAAAAACCAATCATAATTCTAAGAGATTCCCTTCCAAAATATTGAGGAATTATTGTTTTTTTAAAAATTTATCTTTGTAATTGTAAATGGAGGTTAAAACTTCAATGGAATAGTTATAGCAAACTCAAAATCAAGAATTGCAGACATTAATCTGATGCCAACAAAAGGATTCCTACCAAAATAGAATTATATAGTTGGTAGTCAACTCATCAAATATTTTGCAACCAAACAAAGTGATTTACAATTTTTCACATACTACCTTTCACAATTTTGAAAACCCATGTTTTAGAGTCAAGCAACCACCATCTAAATATTTGTAAACAACAAAAGGCTTTCTAGAAACAATCTCTAAATTAATTATATCTCTTGATTAATTATTCCAATTCACACACTCTAGACAAATTTATTCCTGATCCGCGGCGCATGATAAGAGGTCTTACAAGCGCATGATAGCAAATTCCGCTCGTTTCAAGTGGGCAAAAGCCCACCATTGACTCATTCTCCAACGTAGTGCTCTCTCTTTCTCATCTCTGTGTCTAAAATTTGAAGAATTTTAGGTTAAAATTTGGCGTTTTGGTAGATGGTTCTTTTATAGAATTTCATCGGTTCCTTCTCATGAGAAACCCTAGCTTGCAGTTAGAATTAGATGGATTCATGTGTCAACGATGCTAGCAGTGGCACTTGCAACGGAATTAAACCCTATTCTGCTGAGAAATCGACGGAGGGAGCTTGCAAGGCTGAGGAGGAGGAAGACGAAGCCGAAAGCAGGTCGCTTTTGCACTCGAAGCCGCCGAAGGTTGCCGTCAATGGCGGAATCGCGAAGAAGAGGCAGAGGAGCACGAAGCGGAGGGTTCAGTGGAACGATCGAAATGGGAAGAAGCTCGTCGAGGTCTTGGAATTCGAGCCCAGGTTCGATCTAGGGTTTTGATTCGTTTCTTTCGCGTTGACTTTGGCTTTGTTGTGCTGGTTTTGTCTTTAGTTAGTGATCTAGTAGAAAAAGATCCTGTTTGTATGGAATTTGAGCTTAATTCTTCATATTGATTTGAAAATTTAAGATGTCTTGGTTAAGATCTCCTTGCTAATTCTTAGAGTTGGAGCTAGAAAGTACCACAAAACCTGAAAAGGTCGTAATTTGTTTTTAAAAAATGAGTAGTTATCTTGAAACAAAAGGAGGCATTTTGTTGGTGTGAACTATGGAAATGGTAGTGTAGCATAGGGAGTTAAGATTTAGTTGTACACACATTGATTATATTTGCTTCGTCGGCATGTTGTATGTGCGGATGGTAATTGGTGTCCGAGTTTGTGCTTGTCACAACCCAAGTAATTTAAGTTTTCGATCGACTGTGTAATGATGCATCTCACGGTGTTTTATATTTCTGTTTTGATCACTGATAAGCATTCTAGCGCCAAGCTTCGAATTGAGTATAGATGCGTAGGCTATATTATTCTTAGAAGAAGAAAAAAACTTGGCCTTGGAAATTAAATCATTACCAACAGCGAGGTGCCTTTGGTGCCCTCTAGTGTCATAATCCTTACATGATCAAGTAAGTGAACTCCTTCAAACTTTTGCTAATTTTGCACTATACATTTTTAACACAAACAGAAACCAATGTAAACAATGTCCGACTTTGGAATTGGATTGCAGCTCTCTACACCCTTATTTATTTAATAGAGAAAGTGAAATGGAAACATCTAATATTAAGAAATTGCCAAAGCCCTTTTAGATTATGTTTTCAGTCAAAGGATTGTAGATAGTAAATATCATCTCTCGAACCCGAAGGAAGGCATCAACTTTCAACACCTATTCTGAGATTTAAATTAGTCGATTAAACATAAAATATCACTTTCAAATCTTTTCAGGAACTCTAAAAAGGGGACAACTTTCTGTAGATTGCCGGATATTTTATGTTTTTTTTTTAAATTTCAAGGCTTTCTTCAAAAAATTTTAAAGCTCTGTATTCTAGACCGACAGTTTTTTCCATCACCATTAAGCCCCTCCATTCCCTCCCTATGATGGCCCTTGTCAACTGGAACCTTGTGATAATGGAGTTTCTTTGTGTCATGATCCAGAGCCGATCCCATGTTGATGCGAAAAGGTGATGATAATGAAAATAATCTGAATCTAAGTCGACCGTGGCTGGTTGCTTATCCAAATCATTTCCAACAGCTTATTGCCTTATTTTCATGCCTTGTTGCCTTTTCTTTTCTGTCCCTACTTTCTCTGTTCAGTGACGCACATAATGAATTTTCCACCACTTTGCCCCATGGCCGTGATGATGCAACTCCTCGTCATGTTAATGTAATTTGTAGTAATTTCTCAGTCAATTCCTAGCTTCTTCCTTATATTTGCTGCTCCATCCATCTTGGCAGTCTTAATTTGATTATGCCATCATATATGTTTGCAACTTTGCATAGGTCGTGTTTTATGCATCACCATGAACTACATGTTTTTATTGCATAACTCGTCATGCACATAGTTAATCAACTTTGCATAGGTCGTCTAATATGCATTTCAGTCTATCTTATTCATTAATATTAAGTAGCATGTAAAATGTGCAATATAATGTTGGATGCTGGCGTATCATCCTTTTTTGGCTTTAAGAGACACTTGGCACAAAATTAGCGAAAGCTTGAATGAATTTTTCCTAGTTGATCCAATAACGAATATGAACTTACAGATGCACTAGAGAAACTTCAAAAGGGTTTAATTTGATTCTCAAAACTCTTTTATATACTATATAAATATAACCTTGCAATATAATACAAAGTACTTTGTTCTTGAATATCTTCTCTTGGTGTAAGTTTTGATCATTGGCATCTTTATTTTTTGTGGTTGAAACATTGGGGTGTAATTTATATTTTGTTTCCAAATCCATTTATGTCAAATAATTATTGGATTTTGTTCAATTTGAAAAACACTGATTATCTAATGCTATAGAAAATGGTATCTGCTCATCTGGTGCATACGCCAGCGCATAGTATACTGTGCAAAACAACATATGTGGTTTAGGTATTTAAAGAGAGATTTTCTGGAAAATCAATATAAAGACATAAAAAGGTGGAAATGAAGATTGTCGGAAATGACCCAATATGATGCATACAAGTGAATCAAGACTACTCATATTATTTTGTTAGTATATATACTTTCCTGTTAAGTTCGTAATCCAGTAGCCCTTTTCTTACATCATAACATTTATTATTATCTTTTTAAATTTTCGATTTTCTTACAGCGATTCAAGCGACTCAGAGGAGGACGAGTATGGAGATTCTTGTATCTGTACTATAATGTAGAGATCTCTCTTGCACATAATATCACCGACGCAATATCTGCTGTTGTCGCAGATCCATCTCAAGCGAGGACTGGACCTGGACGCATGCAATTGCTTCTTGTATTCATATCTGCTGCCAAAATGGAGACCTAAGAAGGTCTTAGCTCACGAAGCAGCTATGTAAACTTCATTCTTACCGAGGTGACACCTTCCTCTTTATTTTGTTTCTCTTTTTTCTGTTTCTCGGTTGTTTGATAATTTAAGAGTATTTCAAAGGGGTCATTTCAGATTGACAGGTAACCTGTGATAAATCATGCAGACTTCATTTTTCTGGTATTGAGATTTGATGCATGGCAGAATAGGCAAAACATAAGTTTATACCCTTTTTATGTATGATTTTTGGATCATTGCCAAAAATTTCATACTTTTTTTGGTCTCTTATATCAGTTATATGTAATATTTTTGTATTGCATGTTTAACATTTGATTTCTTTGAGTCCTCCATGATGGTAACTTGTTATAAAACATTCAAACTTCATTATTGGCTTTTGTGATTGGATACATATCGGAATAGTTGAAATATAGCTTGCTTCTTAATTTTCATTTTGTAATAATTAACAATAATCCATGCCTTGTTTCTCCCATATATGCAATGTTTTGTATTACATGTACACCACTTGGTTGCCTTCAGAAACTTTTTGCTGAGGGTTAGGTTATTCAAGTTCATTTCAATTACATTTTTTTTTTGAAATGTTGTGATGAGAGCTTTATATAGTTTTCATTTATATAGAAATTTCCATCCAAGTTCTAACGAAGGAAAATCTTTCTTGGCAAGATTGGCTATAATTTCATATTGAAGATTATCAAGATAGCAATAACTAATTTGGAAATGTGTTCATTTTTCACCCTTATTTTTATTACTCTATCCTTATCTTGACTTTCATACATTTCTTAATTATATTTTCATGTCATTAAACTCGTTATCCAATTGTCATAGGCATTTACTGATTTAAAAAGTTTATTGTTGACTATGGATCATTAATATTAATTTTGTTATTCAAGTATTGGTTTGATGATGATTTTCTAAATTTCATGGTACGAATGTCACTATGGTGATAATGAAATTCATAATAATGAGATCACATAGACATGTTGCTACTAATTAAATTTCATGGTGCTGTCTGCATTCATAATTGCATTAAGTTAAACATGTTGCAAATGATTAACTTTTGGTGGTGGTTTTAATTTATTTATTTTTATCAGTGAGCAATTGCTCAATTGGTATGACACTTTACTTCCGTTGTTTGATCTTTAGGAGGGAGGGGAGAGAGGGAAAATGGCCACAATTTAAAGTTTAAAGTTTTCGGGTCACAGTGCGTTATTTATTCTTTGAACAAGTAGTAAATTATTTTATTTTATTTTTTGGAGGAAATTTGAACAAGTAATAAATGAAAAGAATGTTGCACCGAAGATCAAAATTGACCTAACATAACTATGATAAAGCTTGGGTTCAGGTGATGCATGAAGAGCTTTACATAAGTTCCAACAAGAACTGTAAGTATCATACTTCATCGTTTATTAATGGAACAAAAAGAAAATTCCAAGGATATATTTTGCGTGCTCTCTCTCTCTCTCTTATTTTCCGTTGAAGCCAAACAAAAGGTAAACAGCCTTTGCTTTTAGTTTTTCGTGTGTTCCGCTTTTCTTTCAAATGAAAGCACAAACTTTATTGCGAAGAAACTTTATCCGGCAAACAATGTGAAATAGTAACGTATTTGGCTGTGAAGTTTGTTTGCCAATGACAACAAAGAATCGTCGTGCCAGGAAGAAGTAGAAGTAAAAGAAAACATGTGATTCATTTTGAAGACGAGGATATCAAGCCATATTAAGGGAAAGGAGAACATGAGAGGCCAAGCATTTCAAATCCAATTGTCAAAACTAGAAATTGAGAAGGTGAGCAGACATAGTACAATATTTGGCGATGGATGATATATTTGCATCATAAAAATGTTTTAATATCTCTTTCAAAATAATATTATTCTTTTATCAAATATCTCCCATAGATGATGCGAGTCGATGAAAAGTCTTAGATATTTATAATTTCTTTTGTAATCTTTAAAATGGAAATAAAAATAAATGTTTTTATTTACTATCAGCATTCTATTTCGTTTTCATGTCCAACTCTATTTTTGGAAGCAATGTCTAATAACCAAATTAACACCGATTCAGTTTTGCATAATTAATGAATTAGATATAGTAAAATGGAAAATGAATGGAGAAAATCAATATATTTAGAAAAGTATTATTAAGAATTTAATTACATAAATGCATAAAAATGCTATTAAAAATTAATTTATATGTTACAAATAATTATAGAATGTGTCATGAGCTTGTTTAATTATTGCGGTTCTTTATGAAAAATGAATATGCTTATTTTGACCAATTACTTTTGCATTTGAATGTTGAAGTGTAAAATGGTAAATTCATTAGTTTGAGAGTATTAGTTGGCATGATCTGAAGTTACTGTTTCATGATAAAATTTTCTTAAAATTTTGTATTATTTTATAAAGAAAAAAGGATATGCTTTTATAATACTTCAACGTGTTCTGGTTATACTAGTAAAGATGAGTAATATTTTATGTATCTACTTATGTATGGTGTGATCATGTTGACGCGTATAGTATTCGTCTATCTGTCCGCAATTCACAGGAAGATCTGCACGACCCTATTCTCAGGGCCCTTTTTTTCTCCTATTTTAAGTGTTTTTTCTTACCTGCCATTTCCAAATCTTGCGTGTTTGGAAGCCTCCAAAACTTCATGTTTGTAAATATGACCTTCAATTCTTTTAAGTTATCTAAATTGGTCCTCCTGCTGTTTCCATCCAAACTTCATTAGGATTTCCATCCAAACTTCATTAGGAAATAAGAAAATGGAATCTGAGATGCTACATGAGCAAGTTTCCTCCTATGATGTTGAAAAAAGTCAGTACTTCATCAATTTTTTCGACGATCGGGATCCACCATCTTATCATTGTGCAAGATGTCACCGTTGATTTTATGATGTAAAAATACTAAAAATGGCACACCATCGGAAAAGCGTTCATTTTGCATCAGAAAATCGTTCATTTTGCATAAAAAAATCAACATTGACGGGATACTTTTTCGACGATCGGGATCCACCATCTTATCATTGTGCAAGATGTCACCGTTGATTTTATGATGTAAAAATACTAAAAATGGCACACTATCGGGAAATCGTTCATTTTGCATCAAAAAATCAACGTTGACAGGATGCTAGATTCTCATTAAATTTGGTGTATCCACATCTTGCACGATAAAGATGAAGACGGTGGATGCTGATCGTCGAAAAAATTGATGGAGTGTTGAATTTTTTCGACGCCATAGGAGGAAACTTTCTCTCACATGAGATTCCGTTTTCTTTTAGAAAATACCATTTTACCACATCTTCTTCTTCTTGTTGTTCTTCCATCCTCCATCAACATCATTCTTTTATTTATTTTCAAATTCTAGTAACATTTTCTTTTAATTTGGCCATCTAGTAGAAGTTTATCCATTTATAATCATGAGTCTGCGTGATCTTTTTTTTTTTTTGAGCCATCTCGAGTGGACTCCATGTATAACAAGCAATTAATATTATTTTAAAATAGGAGCAAATATGTGAAGTAAAGAAAGGTCAGAGAGTAGATCAACTACTTAGAATCTTAGTTAGATTAATTAGAGGGTCCTTTTAGACAGCGGAGAAGATTTGGAGGGCCTATAAAGAAATATGAAGTTATAGTGGTTTTATTTTAAAACATGAAAGATTCGAAGGATGTATGTAGAAAGAACACATCATACGAGCTATGATTCTTGAGCCCCTAATAACTTTTTCCCCCTTCTTGTAACTTGTAAAGTTTTGACATGATTTCACCCACAGTGAATAATGTCAGAAAGAGGGGGCTTTTAGACTCAAGACTGGAAAGCTCTCTCGTTACCCATTTAACTTAAATGAGAATTCACTTTGCTCGACTACTCTTTTTCCTTCACAAAATTGAACTCGACAGTCTCTCAATTTATGTTGCATGCCAATCAAACTAAGGGTCCTTTCGGGGAGTGGCGCTCGCCGCTCCTCCGAGCGCTCGAGCGGAGACGGATTCCCACCGCTCAATTTGAGCAATGGAAAAGAAAGGATGGGCCTCCCCCTCCATTAATTGATTTTATAAAAAATAATTATGTTGTGCTTTGATCTTTTTTTTTAATTAAAAAAGAAAATAAATGGTGGGTCCCCTCCTTTAATTCTTTTTTAAATTACAATGGTGGGTCCATATTGACCAAACCATAGTTTCACACTGCTCTCCCGAACACACTTCAAAATATGGTTTGGTTACAAAACATGGTTTCACAATCATAGTTTCAAAATCATGGTTTCACACCGCTCATCCGAACTACACATGGCTTCTTGTAGTTTCATTGCATATTCGAGAATGCAGGGAGAGGCCATCTCGTGGAGTCGAGACCGGGACACCTCATTCTCGGATTGACGGGTTGCTCGCCGCACTTATAGGGGGTATAGCTCTGATGAAGGGTTGCCCCGTTTCTAAGATGGCGGGTGGTTTACCGCGTTCGTAGGGGCCTTGGTACGATATTATACGGGCTATCCACACGACCGGGGAATATTGCGTTTTATTTGCGGTTCAAATGAAATATGGGGTTTCTAATTTATCTGCTATTCCATATTGTTTGCTGTAAGCCTGTGATGTTTATTACCTGCTTGCGATAATTATATATATTAGATACTTCTACATGTTTTGCATCCACGCTAGCCCTATCTCCGTCCATCCGTAAGTTAAGTAACCTTATGATGAAGGCCCGAAACCCCGTGGCGAATGTGGATGGAATATAAAAATATGCTATTTTGGTTGTTTCTGGTTTGACTAGGAATTTAAATGATGAGATTGCATTAATTCAGACTAATGCAAAGAAATAAACCCAGATTGATATTGTAGGAACCAACTTTTAAAAGAAATTATAACCGTATTCTTTTGCTTTGTATAGTGGTATTCGGATAAGAATATTCTGCACCTCATTCGATAAGATAAGAGCCCTGATCCCTTCACGAGGAATCCGCACTTAAGCAAAAGTTTACGATACTGTAACCACTCGGTTTTCTTCAAAACCACTCGTTTTAAAAACGGAATCTAAACAACTCCTTTTCAAAACAGCTCGGTTCCTTCAATGATATTGTCACGCTCCGCTTCCCGGTGTAAGGTAAGGAGGCGTGACTGGCCGCTACGTATTTACTTAGAAGTAAACACGCTAAGCGTAACCAAGCAATATAATGTAAATATACACAAGAAGACATGAAATATAAATGAACAGCAACTTTTATTTATTAAACATTTCTTTGCAATACAACTGAAAAGTAAATACAATGATGAAAGCAATGTCTAAACAATGGCATGAATTGAAAGAAAAGTATGTACAAGTAAAGCCTAATGGTCATGCTGCTCAGTGGTCTGCTCCAAGTGCTCCTGGCTGGTCTCGAACTCCTCAGAGTCGGGTCCTCCTGACAACATTCCAAAGAAAGAAGAGAAATAAGAATGTCGTCAGCGAACAATCGCTCGGTAAGTCCCAAATAGAGATAGAAATAGAATAGACAGATAAGAGAATGTAACTGGTATAATATTTGATTGTTATGCTAACGCAGTTGTTTGTAACTTGGTACAGAATATGCCAGTGTATACGAGAGGAGTCCAACTTACACCGTGGACTATAGTAACCCGTAGTACAAAACTCCGTCGATAAAACCATGGAACAACGGCAATGGATGTGTAGTTACGTCTTTTAATGACTATCTCGTGCCACTTTTAATACATTCCGTATCAGTTTACCCCTTTAAAACCCCGTAATGTATTATGTATTGATGTATATTGTTTTGTTTAATAGATGTACGACTTGCCGAAACCATGATATCAGTAGTTCATATAAACGGAAGGGATATAAACGGATAGTCATGTAAATAGAGTATATCCATGGTTCGGTTCGGTCAAGTCATGTTCATGTTGATATAGATTGAATTCTGGTATAAATGGATTCATATTGAATTAGAGTTATACTTGAATCATATTTAATGATAGATTGATTGATTCCGATTAGACTGAGATTCTGCCTGAGTCAGACACTTAAACAGAATTGAAGTCCTGAATTAGTTTTGGAGTTATCGGTAACTGCTGCATATGGACGGCAGGATTTGTGTCTTTTTCCAAGACAATAACCATATTGATAACACCGTTTTTAGCTTGTCTACCTTAGATAAGCAAGCACCCATATTCTCCGGCTCCCTGAGGCTCAAGAGAACTGGTCCCGCTTAAACCTATATTTACTAGGGTCTTTATTGTAAATTAATATAACTTGAGGGGGTTTTATGAAAAATAGTTTTGATATATTTTCAAAATAAAGCTCAAGTATTTATTTATCATCTTCAGGGTTTTCATAGTTATAATTTTTATAAAATGAAATATTCTAGTGGATATAAACCTAACTTTGAATAATATATAGTATTTTCTTGTAATTTGACTTGTATTGATAGTGATGGTATTTTCATGAAGTTTTGTGATTCTTTTCTTTTGATGAGAAAATATGGAATATATTATATATTTAAAATAGATATTTAGAATTTATTTATTAAATAGAAATCACGTTTTCTTAAAAATTGTAATAAAAATTCTATCGAGATCGTATGTTCCGTGAGGAGATCTGCATCTTGCTCTACTAGTCCCGCGGATGTGCGATAACCTGCACCATCCCGACCTGGTTCCCCAAAATGGGTTGTAGAGGCTTATTTGTAAGGAATTAATTAAAACAATTTAAAGAATACGGTTTTGATAGTTTAAGGTATTTTAATGTAAATTAAATTTTGTCTCGCAAAAATTGTTACAAAGCCATCGTGCTATATCAAGATGAGTGTTGTGATAAGATAGGTCATTATCTCGTGATTTTTCTAAAGGTAATATGATCAAAACGATAAAATAATGTCGTATGTAAATTTGATAGTATTTTACCGTAAAAATGAAATAAAAGTTGCAATACATATTATTTTGAATTGAAACATGTTGTAAATGTTGTTTTATATTTGCTAAACAATATATGAAAAGATGGTAAATTTGTTATTAAGAAAATTGTGTTTCTGATGAAATTAGAATCGGAAGTCGGAATAACTCCGCTTCCGACGAGTTTTGAAAGGAAATCTTTTTTAGAGGTGAAAAAGAGAGAAGAGAAAGGGCTTACTGATTGAAAGGAAATGGGAGAGGTAGAGGAAACCTTTGAAGGTGTCGGGGAGTCACGGTGTCGCCGGTTTCTTTCCGAAACGTCGCCGGAACTTTGACCTTGGCTAACTCCACTTGTACAACCTTTTGACTTAGGAAAATTTAGAGAGTTTTGGCAAAAGAATTCTGAATGAGGATGGCTATGGTGTAGTGTGGTATTTATAGGAGAAATTAAGGTTTAGGGTATTGAGATGAGAATTAAAAATGTATTAAAATTTGGTTTTAAGGCTCATTTTAATTCTCTGGAAATGTGCAGGGAAATCAAACAGATTAAGGTTAGTGGGGTAGGTTAAAGGGTGCTAGGGTTAAAAAATTGAAGTATTTGGAACGGGAGGGACCGGCGGCGCCGGCCCCAGAGAGAATCTCGCTAATCCATTTTGGGGTGAGGGGCTCTGGATCTTTGACACGTGTCCTAGGCTGTATAAATACTATTTTGCACATGTTTGATTTTTTCAGTGACTTTTCATTTTACGTGTAGTGCACGTGTAAACTTTTGAGCTTCTAAAAGTTTAAAAGAAAAATCAATAAAAATGTTATATGGCTGACAGGATTCGAACACAGTGGCTACGTCACAGCAGTGCAAGGCTTTACCAATGAGCTACAAGTGATTTCTTGCTGTTCAAAAGAAATTTAAATTTATAACTTGTGCTCAGGCTAAGGTACTCCTTTCTGTACTTTACAAAAAAAAATTGTACAGAAGTTTTAGGGTTGTTATAAATATCAAGTTCATTACATTTAGGATTTTCTTAAAAATTAACCGTAGACCTCTGTCATTTCCTACGAGTAATGCTCAGTATTCATGCTACGTATGTTGGCTAAGTCAAGACGTAGTGAACGGTAGCTAAGTAATGCTTGTCTGTTGTATACATATGCGATTATCTAGGATAGTCGCATAGCCATGTTGGCTCGGTCAAGAACTTATGCCGGTGGGTCTAAATTAATCAAGATAATAACAGGTTGAACATGGGTAGCGGTTTATGATATGTTGGCTTAGTCAAGATCATAAGCCGTGTAACAACCCTAAAAGTCTTATACACTTTTATTGATCCAATGTTAATAAAAGGGTGTATTTCTGTCCTGGTTTCGAATTATAAGTAATTTTTGATAACTCATGTACAAGAAGCTCCTTATAACTCACTGGTTAAGTATTTTCTCTGTTGTCCTATAGCCTACAAGTTCGAATCCCATCAGTACTAATTATTTTAAATATTTTTCTTTTTAGTTTTTCGCGGAAAAATGAAGAGTTGTATATAAATCAAACAATAAAAACAAGACATAAATACCCAAATGAATGCACTGCACGAACCCCGAGACCAAACTCCACTTTTGGACTGCCGGTTTCCTCATTTTGACCGCCACCGGCGGTTGATGTGGCCCCAAATCCCCCAATTTTTTTCCTGTGCATCCCTTCAGCTCTCCACTACTCCTTTTTCCTATTTGATTTTCCTACAATTAAACAGAGAACCCCAGACCCTTCATCTACCCCTTTACCTTCACTTTTAATACATTTTATTATTTTTTTTAATTTTCTCTACACCTATATTTACCCCTATAAATATCTAGCCTTTCTCCTTAATTCTTCTCCTAGATTATTCTGAAAATGCCACTGAAAATTCTCTCTCTCAAGTCTCACTCTAGCAAAGGAAGTTAAGCGCACAAGTCTAACCCAACCCCGTCGCTCAAGTTCGTTCCTCCGCGCGTTAGCTATCTAGAGTTCATTCTTGTGCGCGTAATCGGACCCAAGCTCAAGTCTCCACGCACCGTGGGACTCGGTTCCTCAACCGAGACTTCTTCTCTTCTTTTTCTCACTTGTACAAGTACAAATGAAAACCGTAATTCTCCATCCCTATCTCCCTTTTTCTTTCTATCCTACATTCAAATTTGTAAGTATCAACCCTCTTGGCTTCTCTTTTTTCCTTTTCTTACATCACCATAAAAAATACGACTTTTAGTGGCTAACATCATTTTTAATTTAATTGTTGTAAAATTTTGACATATCCATTATAGTTTCATATTAGTATTAACAAAAAATTATCACCCACCATCATACCACCAATTACGTATCATATTTCACCTACATATCATATGAATTTAAAATGAAAGCTTGCTATTGTTAAACTACCCTAGAATGCATGTAACGCCAAAATACTATGAACTTAAAGAGTACCCCTTATTCGATAATTAGCATATATATCTTTAGGAAAATTCACGGGGTAACGATCTACCCCACATACACAATTTTGATGTATAGCACGATATTCTAAATATATGGTTGGTTCAAAAAATAGGTTTTATATTAAAATACCACAGTTTTACAAAAAAGGTTTCTTTTAATCGATATTTTAAATACTTGGCAATTGCTCCTCTACAACTCTCGTTAGGAGACCCGTTAATGAATAGTGCGGATTATCACACATCCTGAGAATAGTAGAGCAAGATACAGAACTCCTCACGGAGTATTCGGCATCGAAAGGAAATAAAAATACGGTTTTTAAGAAATACGATTTTTCTAAACAAAACTAAACTTTGGAAAATTATATAAAACTAGGAATCCGTATTTTTAATAAAAATAAATTATGAAAACTATATTTTTAAAATGAAAAATTAGAATTTTAATAAAATACCAACAGGTTTTCAAAAGTAATAGTTTTTCATAAAAGTAACATAAACTTTCAAAAGCTAGATTTTATCACTAAAATACCACAATAATTAAAATACATGTTCATGAAAACCCTAAATATTATAAATCATTCTCGAGATTTATTTTTAAACCATATTAAAATATTTTTCATAAAATTCTCTCAAGAAATGCAAACAATATAAATACAATGTAAATCACAATATTAAATATTAAGGACTCTAGATTAATATAGGCTTAAACGGTATCATTTTTCTTGAGCTTAGAGAGCCGGAGAAAGTGAGTGCTTGCTTATTCAGGTTGGACAACTTAATAGAGTTATCAATGGAAATTGTCTTGGAAAAAAATATAAATCCTGCCGTCCATGTGCAACAGTTGTTCGATTACTCCCAAACTTAAAAAATTCAAGAGCTAAATCTTTTCATAAGATATTTACTCTAATCTGAATACAAACTCAGCCAGGATCTAAATTTTAACATAAACTTGAACCCTTGATCATGAACTAGAACATTGGAACTTGAATATCCCAAAACTTGAATACTAGAATATTATGACTTGGCATGCACTTGACATGAATACCAGAACACAATGGCTCCTATTGAAACTGACTTGACTCGAACCATGAATACAACTTGATATGAATATATGAACACTTGACACGAATACTTAAAATTGACATGAACTCAATCTTGCAACTTGATGTATTCGTGGATTCGAGTAAGGCTGGTAATTTTAACTGTAACCTAGAATACACGGGGTGTTGGGGTAGTTTAAGTGCGAATCCAACGAAATCTCAGGAGTCCCCCTAGATCATGAATCCATATCTACTAACACAAGCAAACTATCATGAGGGCCCGTGTTTCCTTACTCCTGGATTATAGCCTGTTGAGTTTGGAATATTTCAACACTAGATTGAATTCCCGTTACTAACACTTGATTCATTCCCGTGGTTCTTTACTCCTGAGTTACAACCTGTTGGGTTCGAGAACACTCTTGAGATTGGTTGACATTCACTTTTGAACTTACGTTAAATTAGCTTACCCATGTAGAGACCTTTTAGGATACTTACATGCACTTCATATTCACTATATCTATACAACACGGCCATGCTATAATATACTCATTTCACTTTGCCATGATATATATAGAACTGCATGTTAAATAGAATTGCCGTACTTATATTAAATGACATGTTTAAACATTATATATCATAGTCCATTACTTCATGATATCCATTTTTCTTTGTCATTAAACTTTTATACTTCACACCTTTTTCTTGGGGACTTACCGAGCGAAAGTTCACTGACGGGCATTCCACCCACCTTTGTTTCTTGGAATGTTCGTCAGATACTGTGGAGACTGAGAAGGTGGACACTAAAGAAGAGGAGCATGATTAGATCGTGACTCAGGCCCAGACTAGTTATCGTTTTTTCAGTTTATGTATGCCACCTGTTTAATCATTTCTGTTCTTGTAGTTTCCTTTTCAGTTGAACTCATGTCTTGTAATTGTATCAAGTTTGAATGTAAATAAAGTTGTTGAAATTTAAATCTCGTGTTAATTTCTTGTCATTTTATATTACTTATTTTACGCTTAGCGTATTTACCCCGGGAAGTGACCTTCTCGAAATAAATACGTCGTGGGCTAGTCACGTGTCGTCATCATCTACTGGGAAGCGGGGCGTGACAAGCCATTAGGGGTAAAAACTATATCGTGAATTTCAAATATAAGAGAAACTTTCCAGGTTAGTGCATATCTTCTGGTGTGTGGCGACTTGTTGGCTTCTATCAAGGTTATCACACGATGATAGTTGGGTCCTGATTTCCACTGTGAGTAAGACTTACTCCCGGGAGATTTTCAGATGATTTTGATTATTTCTCCTTTAAGGATTTTAAGGAAAATTCGATGAAACAGTGGGAGCCATCCTGATTAGATAAATTAATAAACTAATCTAATCTTAATAGAGTGCACGCTGAGTGTCTCTCTCTCTCTGACAACGATCATGACTGATCTTAAACTAAAACTCGTAAACCAAGTTAACCGAACCTTTTTACATATGGTTTTGGATTGTCATAATTCATGACAAAGTCGCATATGTCCCTGCTACTCCTACTTCCCCTTTGCATTTCTTCAGAACATTTCTTATTATTACGAAGATCCATATTTTTTGGATAGGTCATCGTATAGTTACATATAAACTCGAAGAAAGTTGTTTCAGTCCAAGGTTGGCCACCGGTTCTGGAGAAATTGAATTATATAATTCTGTTCTCTCTTCCTTTTATCTTCTCTCAAGTTGTGAGCTCCTTGTTTTAGAAGGGTACACCGGTGACGCCTGTTGGATAGTCTTCTTCTAAACCTGAGGATGGTGCTTTAAGGTAGGGAAGGAAGAAAACCAACCAGTTTAAGTATAGTGTATAGAAAGTAAGAAGTAAAGACATATAAAGAGGTTGAAGTGAGGGCAAAAGAAATTGCAACTACTGTTATATGTCTGGGTTGTGGAAGATGCATTATTAGGAATACCGGGCCACCCCCTTGAAATATTTTATGTTTCGGTTTTCCAGTGTGGTTATAGTTGAAAAATGTTTCTCAATTAATTCTTACTCCTGCGTTTTTGGATACCGGATTAGAACCCCACATCTGTAAGGCTTTACAGGTGCTGAGAAGGAGTAGAGTATTGGGAATTGGGTGATTTGATCCTCAATATCAGAACTCGTAGCAATTGGTGTTGTTGGGGAAATCACCTGGTTTTGCCTAGCTGCATATTTTTGGTTTTGAATATCCATTATTATGCACCAATTTCAAATTGATATATCTGTATCTTTATTTATAAAGTGAGATAATTTTTTAAATTATGTTTAGAACATTTACTTTTATCCGTTGATGATTATGTAAGGTGTATTGAACAACAGTGTAATTTTTCTTGACCAAAATACAGTTTTCAACATACAACACACGGAATTTGAGTTAGTGAACTCATTGAACTTATACATATTTATGTATGTTGTCCGATTCCCTTTAGTACAAGGAGTTAGTACTCTTATTTCATTCCGTTATACCTATGATTTTTCTGGTTTTAGACACGCATTCGTTGAAATGAAAAATCCAAAGATTTTAAGAAGTTCATAGGTACAGGAATAAAGTAGAGAACCATGTGTTGGAAGTATCAAGATTCTTTAAGATGATCGAAAATATAGATACTTATGCTAAGTATTCTATAGATGTCTAAATTAAGAATTTGATTCATTCTCACGTTATTTATCCGCGGATGCGCTCCATGATAAGTAATGCTCAGTGGCCTCTTTCATTTTGAGATATTCATTGGAAACAGCTACATAACATTTGGATTTGGTTCTATCTAAATTAGTGCTTATGATTCTATATTGGATATAAAATGGTATCATATTTTAAGATTATTAAGATATATGGAGTAATCCGGTTCGTATTGATAACAGAATCCGGGAAAACTCAAGGCACGTTTCAGTAATAGAAGTTTGTGGGTTATCGCAAGCATTCACAAGGGTTTAACTTCTACCATTTTCAAGATCAAAAAAATCGTTTTGTTCTTGACTCGCAACATTTTTAGTAAAATAAATTCTTTGTAAAAGATATAAGTTGGAGTATGGTAGAACTAGAAATGATTCTGGAACCATAAACGATTATTGAAAAATTAGTAGAACCTAAGAATTTAATTGGATTTGATAAACCATTAGCCGCTCCACAGAATTAGTGGGTGACTTCAGCCGCCTAAGAGGTACTTCGGTTTCCTCGTAGACAGTGACGGGAAGGTTTGCATCATGGCGATGATGACCCTACTTGCCACTGCTGCTTCATAACTATGAGATCTGGCAGGTGGAAGACTATAACATCTTTCTAAATTTGGAATTTAAAAATGTACATGTATATGACTCTGTCAGAGGGTTATCACGGTCGGTGGGAACAGCGGAAGGTGCGCAAGTTGCTTAACTCTATTGATAGACTAAAGCATGCATAGTAGAGATGGATCATCTGTTTTGATGTGACAGTCATAGTGTTTGACTTGTTGGATATGTATGCCCTAGAGGCCTATATTGTATAGGATGTTAGGAATATGTATGTACATGACAATCTTGCTCAATTATATAGTATACTATTTTGGTTGTCTTTATCTGAACATGTGTATTTGTTTTTTTTGCTGGTTTGTATTGCTTATACATGTTGATAAAGACTCGATACAGTAATATACTATTTTGGTTTGTCTTTATCTTAACATATGCATATATTTTTACTTCATATCTCATATAGCTGATAAATGTTGATAAAGCCCGTAGGATTTTATTTGACTGCGAGCGTTATGATGGCGATCATACTTATGGGGGCTAGATGGTCTAAAAGCACATCCTTAAATGTCCCAAGTCGGAGGAGCATCGAGACCGGGCATCGATATTCCAGAGTAGACTTGTGTATACATTTCTAGACCCTGACGAGAGGCGGTGGTTGGTCCCACAACTATTGGTATGATCACCTAAGATTGTATACAGATGCTCACTGGGGGTGAGTACACTGGACGGACTCGCCGAGAACTTCTAGATGGTATTATACATATCATCAGATAGCGGTTCTCAGGTGACATGAGTATAGCTTAGTCTTTAGACCTGAGATCGTCATTTGTCTCGTGTGAGTTCCCACTGTACTTAGATCACTACCCTACCACGGCTCTACTGAGTCGTGCAAACAGGTTTTAGTTGGGTACAGTCCCGAGCCACATGGAGGCAGTGAGCGATTGTCAGGAATTCGTCTCTCCCGGTATTGGGAGTCAATATCGCACTGTGTCCGTTTGGACAGAACCATAAGACCTTGGACAAAGTAGATAGGATTTACTGATGGTTAGATCAACAGTTTCTCAGATCGGTCCTGAGCCACATTGACACGACTTATCGGGTTATTAGGGGTCTGGCGTTTACAACCCCCTGGACCCGATATGCGATACTCTTAGACGAAAAGACCGGAATGTACAGAGATTGTCACGAATAGGCTCAGTAGGGGTTCGGATGAGTTTGCTCGTCGGCCTTCTATTCGACAGGTACCTGGATAGTCGTTACGTACAGCTAATTCCGCTGATGTGCTTGTGGTTAAATCCACTGCCAGCGTACTGTCAAGTCTTTAGAGTCCCAAACCGTGGGTTTTCCTGAATCAGGCGAAATGATGTAATGGCCGTATTTTGATACGTGCATGGTTCCAATCAAATGAGTGTACTGGCTACCCGGACTTTTGATCGGACGGTTGATAATACTAACCGGGTTAGGATTAAGCCGGATTATTAAATCAGGTATTGATTTAATAATTTACATATATATTTCGATATGTATATTCTAGTATTATGTTCCTTATATTATTTTATCTCTCGGGTTTTCGTATTTCGATACGAATACGGGTATGTATATACGGAGATGTATTCTTGTATTTATACAAGTATACATTCTAGAAGGTGGGCACCTCATAATGGATTTTTTATTTTGCATAAATAGAAATGAGGTGTAAAGGTAAAGGGAAGGAGAGAGGGAGGCATGGCGAGGGTTGTAGGAAAATGAATTGTTAATTCATTTGCCTACACTACTCAAGCATGGTTGCATTTTTATAATGCAAAATCGGTTTTCATAAAACCATAACTGCTATGCTTGAATGAAATATGAGGAGCTCATTCTCACCATTCACTTATCTCTCTTCTCTTGAGTTTGAGTTTGAGCTTGAGCTTGAGCTCTATCTTTTCCCCTTTTGCTCTAGTTTTTTAGCTTGATCTCCACCTTCATCTTACTTACACTCTCACGTCTTGAGAAACAAGAGAATGAGATAGATAAACACTTGAACAACTCCATTATATCTCTAGATATCACTTCTTAGCAAGTTGTGGCTCCCAGTTGCTTTACTCGATCGATCGGCGTGAAGCTAGAGCCTTGAACCCATTCCCTCAGGTGGATCATCTTCGACGAAGGTAGACCGGCGGTCAAACTCGATCACGGAGACCCCGATGAGCCAAAGAAAAGGAGGTGAAGACCGAAGGACACGAATCCTTAGGTATAACCCCTCAACCGAGTAGATAAACTCCTCCATGTTTATAAGTTTAGTGTTTGGATAGATTCTAGGTCGTAGTTTGTAGCGCCATTTTTTAAAATTAAAGTTTTTCATTGTGCAAAGGCCGCGGGTTAGCGGTTAGGACGCTAGGAGCTCCAACATGGTATCAGAACCACCCAAACATTCGTGCCCAGCGCATAGTGCAGGGACCAAATCCCTTTTGCTGCTGACGCCCAACGCCCGCGTGCCAGGCACGTGGCCATGACAACTTAACCTAATCTAATCCTTGTTTAACCCTTAACTTAAACCTCTAGATATTTCCTTGCTTTGTTTTGTTTTGGGAGAGGAGGTGGCATGGTGACATGGTGGGCATTAATGGTTGCATTAATGAGAAGTTAATGCAAAGGGTGTACTTACCCTCTCACCTTAATCCCACCTCACACTCTCTCTTTATCATTTCTTTCACTCTCTCTCATTCTCTTTCACTTATCTATTTCTCATCTCCTTCATTCCCTCAACTGAACGCTTGCCCATTTCATCACAAAACCATCACAAACTTCACAAAATCTCACCAAAATCACTTCTTTTGCCTAGTTTTGCCTCTTGGATGCCCTGGGGCTTGGAAATCTAGGATCTTTGAGTTTGTGGGAGTAGGTAATGATCTCTATCTGTTAATTAAGTCTTTTTAGTGTTGTGTAGTCTTTTAGTTTTAGTTTTGAACGTTTAAAGTTAAGTTTCGTGCAAATATCGTATTTTTTAGTGTCGTTTGTGATATCTGTGATATGCTGTGACCCCGAGAGTATGCTAGAAAACCAAATAGTGTAGTTGTATTGTACCTGAGACCCTAAGCCTTCACCTGAAGCACGAACCCCAAGGGCTCGGTTTTGGCCGGCGACTTTCCCTTGAAATCCGTCGACCTTGGTTTTTGTGTGGGGTTTTGGGTTGGGTTTTTCAGGGTAGTTGTATGCTTTGGTTTAGGCGTGTTTGGTCCTGTTTGATTTTTGGGTTTTCTCTGTATACAAAATCTGGGATCACATAGCTAGTTTCTTGTGTTACGATTACGCGCGATATGTTATACGACACGGATCGTGCACTTTGTGTGGTTTTGCTCTTGGGTTGGTTTCGTAGTGTCGCTACACACGTTAGCCACAATACGAACACTTGAGAGTATGTTTTGAGTTGATGCGTCGGTCCAACGTAGTTTGTATGTGTTATTGGTCGTTTGCTAATATACATACTTGTTTTATTGATTTATGTTTTAGGTTCGCAGGCGAGGACTTCGGACACTGCAAAGAAGGAGAAACAGATGGTTGGCTTTACTTAGCCAGGAGCGTTGATGAGTAGATTTAACATCTACAGGGGAATCGCCCGTATGGCGTTATGCGTCTGGGCTAGGGATGATATGATATTAGTCGCATATTCTATTGCATATATAGATTTTGCACATACACCTCATTGCATATTATTACCTGTTGTGCTTGGACCTGTACCCTTAGGACACTGCACTATTATTGACGGCTCATGTGCACGGGCACTGATTGTATGCTACACACACCGTTAATAATTGCCATGACACGCACAATACCTATACATATGTAATATTGTATTGTTTAGGGATATTGAGACATGATCCTTATTTTCTTTCGTGCATATGACCTATAGCATACCTGTATACACATATGCCTTAACATGCTTACATGCTAGTTACCCTTGTACCTATATGGTATTGTACCATTAGTGATAGGTATATACACATATGAGACATAGCTACATGTACATCTTGCATACATACTTACACTTATACCTGGAGGGTATTACATCATTACCGATAGGTAGATACATATACTTTGCTATACCTACATGTTTACACATATATCTGGCTATAGCTACATGTTCATCTTTATTTGATATTATAGGGACTTGGAGAAATTAGGAACCGCATGATATATATATTAACTTGTTGCAGTTAAATATCGGCTTTTCCTTTATATGCTCACATTACAGTTTTATGTTGCATATATTATATTCATGGATTTTCTCATTGAGATATGGATTTTTCATGATATTTTCTGGATTTGAGGACCGTGGTAGTTTCATGAAATTATGCATTATTTGAAAAACCCGGTTTCTCTTGATATGATATTTCAGCAGCCACTATAAAATTTATCGGTTCTGATAAATATACCCCATGCGAAGAGGCGTCGTGGGCCGTGTGCGGGTACATGGTGGGGCCCGGAGGTACCCCGGGGTAAGAAAGGTATTTCGATGGACCATGCCGATAAGCCTGACAGGGGAACCATACCTACCGGTGACAGTACCTATGACTCGGCGGTTATCGTGGGGATACCGACCGGAGTCATGTACGTATGGATACGTCGAAAGGCGAGAGTCGAACCTGGGCACTCGGGTTTTCGAGATAGCGTATGATACGTACCTATCAGGGGGCCAGTCGTGGTGACAGCGCCTGATAGATCAGTATTTATGTATCGATGCTTGACACATGTTTTCATGATATTTTTACTCCTAAATATATATAACAGTGGAGTAGGACGCATATATATATATATATATATATATATATATATATATATATTTATATATATTAGTGGAATGGGACGCTAATATATTTGTATACATATCTAATTTATATACATCATCATAATGATTCATGCAAATATACTTAGTCATTTATGAGATTACTTGATATTGGACATTGGATATATGAGATTATTTGATATTGGACACTACAGGATATATGAGATTATTTGATATTGGACACTACAGGATATATGAGATTATTTGATATTGGACACTCAGGGTATATGAGATTTACTTGATATTGGACACTCAGGATATATGAGACTTACATGATATGAGAGCTAATTTGGGGGCTGATTTGAGAAAATTGGGATTTGGATTGTCTTGATGGACTTTGGTCCTATCACGAGATCAGGATTCCGTGAGGATGACATGTTTTATCCCATACTCCGCATTTACTTTATATGCATTGCTTCATGTATTAGTGGTACCTGATAGAGTACCTTTCATGACTGTTGCATATACATATTGCCATTTATTGCTTCATGTATTAGTAATACCTGATAGAGTACCTTTCATGACTGTTGCATACATATTGTCATTTATTGCTATTGTTTGCATATGTTAGATTCGCGTTGTACATACATACTTGCGATTACCTGCATATGTTATTTACTATTCACGAGTTGGCAACTCACCCCCGTTGTGCCACAGTGTTTTGCAGGTTCCTCAGAGTAGTCGGGGCAGGTTTTTTCATTTATCGTATCATCTTTTGCTGCGGATACCGCTTCGGCTCAAAGTGTGCAGTTTTGCTTTAGGTGGGTTTTGCGGTTATCCGTTTATGTACATTGTATCTTGATGTATCTTGTACTCTCCATCTACCATTATCTTGTATTGACTTAGAGACTTGATGTGAGGACGATATTGTGTATTATTTTGTGACTTGGAGGTCTTTTATGCAGTTTTATTTACATCGTCTTTTATTTCTTCGCTACGGCGTCGTATATCTGTTGTGGTGGTTGTTTTCCGCCTTTGGGCGTGTATTTGCTCCCGTTTGGGGATGCTTTACTTATTTTCTTTGTTGTATTTGGGGCTAATTTTTACAAAGGAGGGGCTGCCAAAATTTTAAAGGAAATAAAGATGGACTTTAAAGAATTTGGGTTGAGATTTCAAAAGTTTTTAAAATGTTATTATCACTTACTACTTTTGATGGTTTAGATTGCTGGGTTTTCGGCTTACTTAAATTGCGTTACGCTTTTAGACGTTGCGTAGTTTAAGGGCCATCACGTGCCAATTTCGGGTCGTGACAAGAACTTGGTTCCAAAGATGACCAATGACTTCCTGACACATGGCATCTAAAACGATGTTCGTTACACCATGATCTCTTCCTTCGATCTGGAGTTCGGTTCAAGGGTACATCTCTCTACACCTCTAATACACGTCGTTGTAATTCTTCAACGATGTCGGAGAGGTGGAGGGTCCCGACAACCAACAGCTCTTGGATGCACTCCCAAACCCATGAATATACCCCAATGGACCGTAATGTCCTTAAACTAGCCATGGACCATAATGTCCTTAAACTAGCTGTGGACCGTAACGTCCTTAAACTAAAACGATAAAGCCCAAATGCTCTTTCGTTGGATCAAAAATGATCCCGAACCCCCGTTAATTAGATCTTAGTACAACATCGGATTAACGTATCCTTAACAAATATTTAAGTCGATCTTAATCTCAAATAAGGTTAATGATCCTTAAATCAGACCAAACCCAAATCTAGGAAAATACGGATTTGGACTAATCCACGCCCTACGGGCGACAACACAAATTAGTCTCCATATACAATCCACGGGCAACCAAAAATAAAACAAACACACACGACACGAAGTGAACATCTGGAGCAGGAGAAAGTGCTTATCGCTACGCGGTAACGTAATTAACTGCAGAGGCTTGCGCCTGCAGGGAAGAGCGTCCCCACAATCAAAAACCTCACAACTAGGGGGAATTTGACGAAATCTGCTACAACGGCCGCACCTGTCTAAACCTCCGACACACGGTGCCATAAATCAACTTGGCATCTTTGGAGATGTGGACGGATAAATTCAAATAGTATCTGCCCTCAAATTCAGGCAAGACGTCCGTCTTCCCGGTTTTCAGCGGTAAACAAATTCTAGCACGCCTGGTGGGACCTTTTCCTCTTTCCACTCCACACTTCGTGTGTCGTGTTCGCTAACGGATCGTGGTTTAATATGGTTGCCCCTGGATTCGAGATACTAAGATTTGGTGTCTTGCTCCATGCAGAAGTGAAGATGACATCGATGACTTCCAACTGCACCAATTGCAACAACAACTCCCACTCCGTACTTGCTGGAGGAGTGACTTATGGGCCCCAAACGGACTCCATCTTCGCAATGCCAGTTGAACAAGTGACTCAGGCCACTACTGGACTGTTCTTCGCAACCATGCTCCCGCCAATGAGCTTCAATGCTTCTGTTTATCTCAATCAGAGCAAAGCTCTGTTTAAATTCCAAGGTGGAAAAAGAAGCAATGCTTCTGTTTTTCTCCAATCAGAGCAAAACTCTGTCTTAAAATTAAAAAGAAAATTAAAGTTAAAATAAAAAATTAAAAAGAAAATTAAAGTTAAAATAAATGAAATAACTCTATAAGAGCAAAGCTCTAAAAATAAAAATAAAAAATAAAAAATAATAAAAAAAAATTAAAAAAAATAAAATAAAATAAAATAAAATAAAAAAAAAAGCACTGTTCTGCGCACTGCGCAGTGCGCAGTGCGCGCGCAACTGCGCGCTGCGCAGTGCGCGCGCAACTGCGCGCTGCGCAGTGCGCGCAACTGCACGCCGCTGCGCGCTGCGCAGTGCGCGCCACTGCGCGCTGCGCAGTAAAAAAAAAAAATAATAAAATAAAAAAATAAAAAAATAAAATAAATTTTTTTTATTGAAAAACAGAATAAAGATTTGAGGAAATCTTTTCTGTTTTTGTTAAAACAATAAGATTTCTTCTGTAAAACAGAGACCTTTGGATTAAAGATCCGACGGTGGGGAAAATTCCCCAAATCACTTAGAGAATGATCTCTTTAACAAATTTTAACTAATTTATGGGCACTATAAAAAGGACCCTAGAGCTCAATTCAAAGGCATGAACATCTTGCTAAAAAGAAAAAAAAGAAGAGAACTCTTGAAGAATAAAAAAAAAGGTAAAAACCTTTTAAAGAAGAGAAAATTCTCTTATGAACAAGATCATAGATCTTTAACGTTAAATAAGTAAATAAAATAGTGACTTGCACTTGTTTTATGAACCATCGGTTCTTGAACCTAAAAGGTTTCTGAAATTAATAGTGCTTTGCACTTGTTCATGAACCTTTGGTTCTTTAAGATAAAAAAAAAACTTATCTTCTTCTTTGATTTAAATTAGATCAAAGAATTTAATAGTGCTTTGCACTTGTTTTTTGAACCATCGGTTCTTGAACCTAAAAGGTTCTTAAATTAATAGTGCTTTGCACTTCATATGAACCACTGGTTCTCTAAAATAAAATAAAAAACAGAAATAAAAAAATATAGTGCTTTGCACTTTTATGAACCTTTGGTTCTTGAAATAAAAAGAAAAACTTGTTTTTCTTTAATCTAAATTAGATCAAGAAATCAAATAGTGCTTTGCACTTCTTTTATGAACCATTGGTTCTTGAATCTAAAAGATTCTCAAATTAATAGTGCTTTGCACTTATGAATTTGCATTGTTGTGCTTTTTGATTGGCGCAAAGCGCTTGATAAATGCAATGCATTTTCTAAAGGGCCAGGCCCAAACCAAAAAGACCTAGTAGGCCTAATTAAATTGCAAGGCAATAAATGGGCAGAGCCCAAATAAATTGATGCTTTGCATCCTTTATACAAGGGCAGAGCCCAAATAAAATTGATGCCTTGCATCATTCCTAAAAGGGCAAAGCCCAAAACAAATTGATGCTCTGCATCATTTCTGGGCAAGGCCCAAATAAAAATAAAAAAAAGAAATGCAATGCAAAAGCAAATAAAATGTTGAACATTTCAACTGGACTTAGCCCAATTTTGGCCATAAGTCCTTAAATTAAATTGACTGAGCAAAATTGCTCTTCTAAATTAATTTACATCCGGTTCGAGGGTACATCTCCGAACTCCTTTGACATCCGTCGTTGTAATTCCTCAACGACGTCAAAGAGGTGACGGGTCCCAACGACCACACATCGATATGGACTGCGGGGTCCTTAAACTCGTGGAACGAAACGTCCGTAAACTAATATCGGACCGAGACGTCCCTAAACTAATATCGGACCGAGACGTCCTTAAACTAATATTGGACCACCACGTCCCTAAACTGGAATATGGACTACCACGTTCCTAAACTGGCACAATAGAGCCCAAATGCTCTTTTGTCGGATCTAAACGGTCCCGTTAAGTTGATCTTAGTCTCAAATTGGACTAACGTATCCTTAACAAACGTTTGAGTCGATCTTAGCCTCAAAAATGGCTAACGTATCCTCCAAACAGACTTTAGTCCCAAATTGGACTATGAATCTCCCAAACTGGAACAATAGAGCCCAAACGCTCTTTTGTCGGATCTAAACGATCACGTTAAGTTGATATTAGTCTCAAACAGGACTAACGTATCCTTAACGAACGTTTAAGTTGATCTTAGCCGCAACGCGACTAACGCATCCTTAAACTAAAAACACCAAACCCAAATCTAAATTAAATACGGATTTGGACTAATCCACGTCCTACGGGCGACGGCATTACTCAGTCTCCGTATACAATCCACGGGCAACCACAAACAAAACAAACACACACGACACGAAGTGAAATTCTGGAGAAGGAGAAAGTTGTTACCGCGATGCGGTAGCGTAATTAACTGCAGGGGCTTGCGCCTGCAGGGAAGAGCATCCCCACAATCAAAAACCCCTCACCCTGAGGGGGAATCTGACGAAGTCTGCTACATCGGCCGCATCCGTCTAAAGCTCCGATACACGGTACCATAAATCAACTTGGCATCTTCGGAGAGATAGACGGATAAAACCAAATAGCATCTGCCCCGAACCTCAGGCACGGACCCAAAGTCCAGGCCGCCGTTCGGAGGGGAACAGATTCTGGCACGCCCGGTGGGACCTCTTCCTCTTTCCACTCCACACTTCGTGTGTCGTGTTCGCGAACAAATCGCGGTTTGCTGTGATTGCCTGTGGATTCAAGGTACTAAGATTTGGTGTCTTGCTCCGTGCAGAAAACAGAAGATCAATGGCTTCGAACTGCATCGCCTGCAGCAACAGCTCTCGCTCCGTCATTACTGGAGGAGTGACTTATGGGCCCCAAGCGGCCTCCCTTTTCAAAATGCCGGTGGAGCAGGTGGCTCAAACCACCACTGGACTATTTTTTGGGACCATGCTCCCACCAATGAGCTTCAACGCCCCAATGACATTGCAAGAAGCTCCAAAGAAGTCGGTCTTCGATCGACTTACCACTGCCGCGACTCCTCTCAACAGGTCGCCCAACTCCACTGCTTCAGGTTTTAATGGATTAGGCCAGAGCTCCATCGGGCCCATGAAGAAGCCTGCCATACCAGAAGACGTTATCCCGAAGCGGATAGCCATCCCAACTCCCGTTCCTGGCAAAATCACCAAGGTTGTTTCCCATGTCCAGAAGTCCGCTTCTGACAAGTTGGCCGTCCCCGTTCAACGGACGTCGATCTTTAAAAAGCTGGTACCGGTATATTCTGACCAACACAGGGGGCATGAGGAGGTTACCCCTATAGCTGAAACAACTCCATCAGCACGACACGCTCGACGTCGCCACTGGCGTCGGGTAAGGAAGGCTGGGGGCAACTCCCCCTCTAGGATAACTCCGTCAGCTCCGATGGTGAGAATCGATACTGCTGTTCCAACCAAGAACAGCTTTGAACTGCTCAACAGAGTGCGCAGAAATTCTCCTACTGCGATGTTGAAACGAACTCCTTCACCTGTGGAGAATACTCCAGAGAAGAAGTTAGAGCAGCCCCCTCAACGGCTGTCCTCTAAAATTTACAAAGTCTGGCGACAGGTCCAAGAGTCGGTGATCGATCAAGACTGCCTCCGACGACAGAAAAAGATGAAGGTTCGGCAGGGGAAGGATTACTCTGTTAAACCACAAAAAGCAAAAGCTATTTGGGTGCCCACTACAACGGCTCCCTTAACTCCAATCACTCAAAAAAGGAGGCCACAAAAAGCCCCTGTGAACATGGCGAAGTATAAAAGCGCCGAATACAAACGTCCCAAGTCTGGGGGCATGGTGGTGCACACTGTTTATATGGCTTCTGGAAAGGAGGAAAGCCGCACTTCTACGGGCCACCGACCGCTCACCCGATCCGTGACGAAAGCCCAGGAGCAACAACAAAAGCTTCAGGAAATGATGACTACAATGGCTGCACTCACTGAGCCAAAAGAAAGCTCTGAAACGTCTTCAGATGAGCGTCAAGAACAAGAAACCGACGCTGACTTTTTACGCAGAGTCCTCGAAAAGAGGGACAAAGAAGCTGCAGAGCAAGCGGCTAATATAAAACAGATGGCGCTCCTCTTCCAAGATATGGTAGGGATGATGTTACAGCCGGAACCTCCTGCTGAAGATCCTCCGATCGTCCTTGAAGACGACAGGGGAGAAACGTCAAATCCTCCGCCGGCTCTGTCAACAGCCAAGGAGGAGGCAATCTCCAAAGTTGACCTAGACGAATATATAGCTCAGCAGATCCGGGTTCATCAGGCGAATGAAGCGGCTGGGCAAATTGTTAGAACCGGACGACCGTATCCAAGCTGGTATGACCAAATCAGTTACCCGCCAGGATATACGATCCCTAAATTCCACGTATATAAAGGGACAGGGAATCCGCATCAGCATGTCGCTCAATTCAGGGCCTTATGCGGCAATACTGGAGGCGATAACAAATTGTTGCTACGTCAATTCGTCGGCAGCTTAGCAGAAACAGCCTTTGAATGGTATTCGGAGCTACCTAACGACTCTGTCAAAACATTTGCAGAGATGGAACTGCTGTTTACACAAAGATTCGCAAGTGCTAGTGAACGCACCCCGATTACCGCACTGATAAATGCCAGGATAAGGCCCGGCGAAACGTGGGTCCAATACGCAACACGATGGCGGAACCTATGGTCGAAATGCGAACAACGCATAGAAGAGGCACCTGCGGTAGGCATGTTTGTGGGCACTCTCGATCCGCAAGCGACCATCTCGCAATTCATGATGTTCTTCAGGCCGACCACCTTCCAGGCCTTGATCGACAAATTAGCCCAAATGGACCAGATGGGCCATAGACCGTCTCCTCCAAGACCCGATCCCCGAAATGAGAAAGGAAAAGCGATCATCGTCGCCAACGCTCAGCTACAGTCGAGCAATTCAAAGCCGGTCGCTTGCCAAAACAACGTGCGTCCACGCCCATCCCTCGAAGAGAGGCTAGGACGTCCTTACTCGTTTCCTCAGAATAAAACGAGAAGACTGTTTGAGCTGGCAGTGCATAACAGACTCATCAATCTGCCGAGTCCAAAGCGTCTGTCGCAGCCAGGCGATCTTAATAATCCCAATTATTGCCCTTACCACCAAACGGTAAGTCACCCGATTGAGGATTGTTTCGTCTTTAAGGGATGGATCGAGGATCAATACCTGCAAGGCAAATTCACGCTGTCTGAAAGCTGGAAGGTAAACCCCCCACTGCCGCACTCTCCAAAGAAGACGGACACGCCGGGGGCAACTTGTTCTTTCGTCGAGGATGAAAACGATAGAGAAAACTTATCGGATGAATCCGAAGACTACGTAGCGACTTGTCATGTGATTTCTCATTCACTGACGGATGATGAGGAGGATCCTCGCGCTGAGAAATCAACGGTGGGCCCTGAAACAGAAATTCCGCGGCCGTCAGACAATTTGATCGATGTCTTCCTAAATGAAATTCGTCTGAAAGCAAAAGAGAATCAAGAGCATGAAATGGCCATATTGGAAAGAACCAAGGTATTCCCGTCAAATCAAAAGCCACACACTGCGGGTAAAAACAAATTCAAGACAAGGAAACGGTTCGCCAAAGCTCTATCAGTAGGAATGAAGCTACCGCCCTCTGAAGAAAATGCTTTCTCTGAGGTAGAGGTGCACCCTAACTTCTGTTTATATCATCAGAAGATCATACATCCTACCGAAGACTGCGAATCCTTTAACTGTTGGTGGCAAGGGTATGTCGCTCAAAAGCGACACTCCGACAGAACAAAGTGTGAAGCTTGTGGACATCGAAAAAATGCGATAGATGAGCGCAAAAGAGCCACCGCCGACTGTCATATAGCCGACTTCAAGGGATCACAAATTATCACCTTTGGAAGCGACTCTGACGAAGAATCTACCCCCAACTCTTCCCTCGGGGAATCTATTTCAAAAATAAAGGAATTGAGAAGCTGCGAGAACGTTCAGCCGTGCAATCGCATGCTACTCGGAAAGAATCCCGGCCCTGCAAACAACGGAGCGAACAAAAAGGATAAAAGAAAAGGAAAAAAAGCCCTCGTCGCCAGCGCTCACCAACAATCAGGTGACCCTAGACCGGTTGCTTGCCAAAGCAACAAGCGGCAATCCCTCCAGGAAAAGTTGAAACGTCCTTACTCGTTTCCGCAAGATAAAACAAGGGGACTATTCGAGTTGGCAGTACGCAACAGACTCATTAATCTGCCGAATCCAAAACGTCCGTTGCATCCAGGCGATGTTAATAATCTTAACTATTGTCCTTACCACCAAACAGTAGGTCACCTGATCGAGGACTGCTACGTCTTCAAAAACTGGGTTGAAGACCAATACCAACAGGGCAAGTTTGTGCTGTCTGAGAACTGGAAGGTGAGTCCGCCACAACCGCACGCTCCGAAGAAGATGGATACGCCGGGGGCATCATGCTCATTCATAGAGAAAGCCTGACGGACCACTACGTCCTAAAACTGGATAACGGACCGAAACGTCCTTAAACTAACAACGGACCGAGATGTCCTTAAACTAACGACGGACCGCAATGTCCTAAAACTTGCAAATGACCGAAACGTCGTTAAACTACTCCCAACCCGCAGCATCTTCAGGCTGACGTGTTAAAAAAAAAAAAAAAAAAAAAAAACTGTACGTCCACAAGCAAATTGGGCACGGATGAAAACCTGAAAGGGCTCCGTGAGTAAAAACAGCAGGGCTACCGGCGAGTGTTCGTGAAAACCCGAAAGGGCGCGACCTCGTAAAAAAAATAATAATAAGAAGAATAAAAAAAAAAGGTAAGTCCATAAGCAAAATGGGCACGGATGAAAACCTGAAAGGGCTCCGTGAGTAAAAACAGCAGGACTACCGGCGAGTGTTTGTGAAAACCCGAAAGGGCGCAACCTCGTTAAGAAACACTTATAGGGTCCTCTCGACCCTGTAAGGAGAAACCACCCGCGTGAGATCCTTACGACTCACAAGGGAGCAACACACTTAGGCATCCTCACGATTCCTAAGGAGAAAATACACTTGCGAGATCCTCACGACTCGTAAGGAGAATTCTCTTATGTGACCCTCACGGCTCATAAGATTTGAAAGTCTTAAGTTACAGAAACCTTAACCTGTTCTTAAGCAACCCCCACAACCTTCGATATTGCCCTACAAGCGGCTCATACTGACCCTTGTATACAATCCACGGGCACGAATAAATATTTCCCTAACAAAGTCCCATCCGTGACTAGGGATATGCTTGTACAGCAAACAACACTTGTAAGTCCTCTCGACTTACAAGGAGAAAATCCTTTTGTAAGATCCTTACGACTTACAGGGAAACATACACTTAGGAATCCTCACGATCCCTAAGGAGAAAACACACCTACAAGATCCTCACGACTTGTAGGGAGAAATACCTTTGTGAGACCCTTACGGCCCATGAAGTCAAAAGCCTTAGCCAACAGGACCCTTAACCCTGTTTACTAAGCCACCTTTGTTCAACATCGACAGAGGCAAATGATGATTCGCTCCTGGCAATATCCCAGTTGCAGCGATGCTGATGCCTAAACCGGCATCAAATTCCAAGTCCTTTCACGGCAAATGATGATTCGCTCCTGACAATATTCCAGTCACAGCGATGCTGATGCCAAGATTGGTATCAGATCCCAAATCCCCTACTCATAAAAAAAAATGCATACGAAATAGCCGAAATGATGGGGCAACTTGCAAACAAAATCAGCAAGTAAAAATGTATGCATGCAAAATAGCCGAAATGATTGGGCAACTCGCAATAAAAAACAACGAGTAAAAATAAAATAAATAGCCAAAATGATTAGGCAACTCGCAATAAAAAGCAGCGAGTAAAAAGAAAAAATAGCCGAAATGATTGGGCACCGCGAAAAATAGCCGAAATGATTGGGCAATCGCGACCTTCGCGATATAAAAGCTAAAATGATAGAGCATCGCGGAAAGAATAAAAAAAAAATGAAAGAATGAAACTTTTTGCCCTACAGGTGAAATCGCATCGATCCCTGTATACAATTCAGGGGCACAGATAAAGAGGGAACCATGCCTTCCCAACAGGCTCCATCAGAAAGCGAAGCCAAATCTCGACGGTTCATAGACAACCTAGAGACCATCTCGACATTTGTCGCAATATTACAGACACGATGTCAACAAATGAAGCAAACGAAGATCTCGAGCTTCAGGGTCTCGACGTCAACATCGACAACTTAGAGATCACCAACGGTGTGCCTCCTCATTCCAGCAGGACACAGATATTACACCATCAAGCGGGGCGATGGCAAAATCCCAGCTTCACTTCAGCATTCGTCTCGATACAGTAGACGTAATGTCAACAACAGCGTTCCTCCGCAGTCCAGCTGGAGGCAGATGCAACGTCAACAAAAGACCTCACGGTCGAAACAAAGCGGAGTGATGGCAAAATCCCAGCTCCACCTCAGCATTCGTCTCAATACACCAGACGCAGTGTAAGCAAATGAAGCGAAGGCCACATTCCTAGTTTCAACGTCTTTACGGTAACTTATATAAAACCAGAAAGACAACCGGAGATCATCTCGCACCAGCACAGAGTGGTCACCACCTTGACGTTCATCTCGATACAGCAGACGAAATGTTAACCCCAGCGTTCGTCCTCCAACAGGATTTGGACACACCAAAGCAAACGAAGCGAAGGCCACATTCCTAGCTTCGACGTCTTGACGGTAACTCATATATAAAACCGGAAAGACAACTGTAGATCATCTTGCACCAGCACAGAGTGGTCACTACTTCGACGTCCGTCTCGATACAATAGACGAGATGTCATCCCAATGTTCGTCTCGACACAGCAGACGCAACGTCATTAAACAAATGGAGCCACGGCAAAATCCCTAGTTCCAAACCTCGACGGTTCACCAGCAACCTAAAGACAACCTCGACGTCCGTCTCGATACAGCAGACGAGATGTCGCCCCAACGTTCGTCTCGACACAGCAGACGCAACGTCATCAAACAAACGGAGCCACGGCAAAATCCCTAGTTCCCACCATGACATTCGTCTCGATACAGAGGACGCAATGCCAGCAAACGAAGCAAAGGCCAAATTCCTAGCTTCAGGGTCTTAATGGCAAGTCATATAAAGCCCGAAAGACTATCGGAGATCATCCCACACCAGCGCGGAGTGGTTATGACTCATCGGGGCTCTCCAAAATGAGCCTAACCTCAAGTAAAAAGCGGCATGGCAAATTCCTAGCGCTTGCTCTTCCGACGGTCAAACTGCCAAGGAGGATTGCTTGAAGACGTCTTGTCCAGCCCCCGAAGGGATCAGAGACACGGCAGTCGCGAGGCTACTCGAACAGCACGATTGCCTATCGAGGACTATATCAGCTTATGCGACGGTACGATGGCCAAAACCCTAAGTACCACCGACCTTAACGGGCTTCTGTCGTAAAGAGCAGAGGTTAAATGCGACGTTAAGATGTTCTTGCGAGAAACGTTCGATTCGGCTCGACTTGTGAAAAATTGTCGAGGCGGCTCGACTCGTGAGATAAAGCCTTAGGCAGTGGGCATAAAAGAAGCCTGTTTCCTAAGCATTGGGACCCTGCAAGTTGGCCCAAAATGGTCTCTTGCATACCATCCACGGGTCTCACTCTCCAACGTCGAACTTCGACAAGGAGGGAAATAACCGCTTACAAGTCCTCTCGACTCGTAAGAGGGAAAAATTCTCTTGTAGGATCGTTACGACTTATAAGAGAAAACCACACTTAGGAATCCTCACGATTCCTAAGGAGAAAACCCACCTACGAGATCCTCTCGATCCGTAGGGAGAAAAGTCTCTATGAGACCCTCACGGCTCATAGAGTTGAAAAGTCTTAGGCAGCAGATCTGAACCTGCGGCCTAAGCCCTCGCTATCTCGTGAAGAAATCAAGAAGCTTACTCTATTACCTGCTAATCGTGACGACATGCTGAGAAAGAGGAAAAGCAACAGAAAGAACACCCGATTTACGTTTGATCAAGCGTTCAGGACGTATTCATTCATGCATGGGCAAAAAGACTTAGGACAAAGATATATAATAAAGACAAGCTGGGATAAAAAAAAAAATTCCATTAATATTGCTCGAAGTTCTTACAGTCATAAGAATAATAAACGAAAGTTACAATGGAATAACCTCAGATCCAGGGCATGGATTGAGGAATTCAAAAGCGATCCTATCTATGACTTTCCAAGCCTCGCGGACCATCCTAGTGTGCTTCCTTTCGCGAGCACAAACGTCAGGGTCCCTTCCGATGTCTTCCACCCTCCGATAAGCAGCGAGTATGTCAGACTGTTGAAAGACCTTGTGCAAGAGGTCGATAAGACCGTCTTACCGTCTCTTCGAGATAAAATTCAATAGGTACACGGAGTACGCCTTGTCCTCAGCGGCATCCAACGCCCTAAGCGGCACGCCGGAACAGAATAGGGGAAGCGCTTTCCAGATAGCTCCCACGATAAGTTTAAGAAGAAAGGAACGTCGGGGATGCAGTGGACCGTTATATGCGTCGAAGCGACTCATTATTTCAGCACACTCCTCGTTTGTGAACTCCTGATTTTGAGAGCGGCCAAGTCGGCGGATGTCCTCATGAGAGATGATCTCGTTAAGAGCATACATATGGGCGTCCATTGTTCCTGTGAAAGAGAATCAACAGAATTATCAGAAAGACTGATTAAGCAAAACGATATAATGCACTGAGAAATAAAATGTCATATTTAAGTTCCAAGATCCATTAAGAATCCTCAAAAGTTCTTTTATATGATTTGGGAGGAGCAAAGCTCCATTAATGAATTAAGAAAATCCAAGGAAAATCTTTTAGAGAGCAAAGCTCTATTAATGGAACTCTAATAGGGCTCTTCTTAGTCTTCTATAGACCCCCTTAGAGCAAAGCTCTACTAAGTGAAACCCTAAATGGGTCTTCTTTAGATCTGGGATTTATTGAGAGCAATGCTCTTAAAATTGATTTAATTTAATTAAAATTAATATTTTTACCTAAAATTCTCTAAAAGTTTGAACTTTTAAAAGTGTTTAAACAAGAGAGCAGGGCTCTGAGTTCTGAAAGTAAAATTTTAGAGCTGAGAATCATCTAAGAGACCAAAGGCCCTATTTATAGGCATCAAGTGCCCTTTCAGCTTCCAAAAGATGGCGCGACGGTTCGGAGTCTGCCACCGCTGCACTCACGTTAGGAGACCACGTAAGCGCAACGGTGGGGGGGCATTTGTTTATCTCAATCAGAGCAAAGCTCTGTTTAAATTCCAAGGTGGAAAAAGAAGCAATGCTTCTGTTTTTCTCCAATCAGAGCAAAACTCTGTCTTGAAAATTAAAAAGAAAATTAAAGTTAAAATAAAAAATTAAAAAGAAAATTAAAGTTAAAATAAATGAAATAACTCTATAAGAGCAAAGCTCTAAAAATAAAAATAAAAAATAAAAAATAAAAAAAAATAAAAAAAAAATAAAAAAAATAAAAAAATAAAAAAAAAGCACTGTTCTGCGCACTGCGCAGTGCGCAGTGCGCGCGCAACTGCGCGCTGCGCAGTGCGCAGTGCGCGCGCAACTGCGCGCTGCGCAGTGCGCGCGCAACTGCGCGCTGCGCAGTGCGCGCACTGCGCGCCGCTGCGCAGTTAAAAAAAAAATAATAAAATAAAAAAATAAAAAAATAAAATAAAATTTTTTTATTGAAAAACAGAATAAAGATTTGAGGAAATCTTTTCTGTTTTTGTTAAAACAATAAGATTTCTTCTGTAAAACAGAGACCTTTGGATTAAAGATCCGACGGTGGGGAAAATTCCCCAAATCACTTAGAGAATGATCTCTTTAACAAATTTTAACTAATTTATGGGCACTATAAAAATGACCCTAGACCTCAATTCAAAGGCATGAACATCTTGCTAAAAAGAAAAAAAAGAAGAGAACTCTTGAAGAATAAAAAAAAGGTAAAAACCTTTTAAAGAAGAGAAAATTCTCTTATGAACAAGATCATAGATCTTTAACGTTAAATAAATAAATAAAATAGTGCCTTGCACTTGTTTTATGAACCATCGGTTCTTGAACCTAAAAGGTTTCTGAAATTAATAGTGCTTTGCACTTGTTCATGAACCTTTGGTTCTTTAAGATAAAAAAAAAACTTATCTTCTTCTTTGATCTAAATTAGATCAAAGAATTTAATAGTGCTTTGCACTTGTTTTATGAACCATCGGTTCTTGAACCTAAAAGGTTCTTAAATTAATAGTGCTTTGCACTTCATATGAACCACTGGTTCTCTAAAATAAAAAAAAAACAGAAATAAAAAAATATAGTGCTTTGCACTTTTATGAACCTTTGGTTCTTGAAATAAAAAGAAAAACTTGTTTTTCTTTAATCTAAATTAGATCAAGAAATCAAATAGTGCTTTGCACTTCTTTTATGAACCATTGGTTCTTGAATCTAAAAGATTCTCAAATTAATAGTGCTTTGCACTTATGAATTTGCATTGTTGTGCTTTTTGATTGGCGCAAAGCGCTTGATAAATGCAATGCATTTTCTAAAGGGCCAGGCCCAAACCAAAAAGACCTAGTAGGCCTAATTAAATTGCAAGGCAATAAATGGGCAGAGCCCAAATAAATTGATGCTTTGCATCCTTTATACAAGGGCAGAGCCCAAATAAAATTGATGCCTTGCATCATTCCTAAAAGGGCAGAGCCCAAAACAAATTGATGCTCTGCATCATTTCTGGGCAAGGCCCAAATAAAAATAAAAAAAAGAAATGCAATGCAAAAGCAAATAAAATGTTGAACATTTCAACTGGACTTAGCCCAATTTTGACCATAAGTCCTTAAATTAAATTGACTGAGCAAAATTGCTCTTCTAAATTAATTTACATCCGGTTCGAGGGTACATCTCCGAACTCCTTTGACATCCGTCGTTGTAATTCCTCAACGACGTCAAAGAGGTGACGGGTCCCAACGACCACACATCGATATGGACTGCGGGGTCCTTAAACTCGTGGATCGAAACGTCCGTAAACTAATATCGGACCGAGACGTCCCTAAACTAATATCGGACCGAGACGTCCTTAAACTAATATTGGACCACCACGTCCCTAAACTGGAATATGGACTACCACGTTCCTAAACTGGCACAATAGAGCCCAAATGCTCTTTTGTCGGATCTAAACGGTCCCGTTAAGTTGATCTTAGTCTCAAATTGGACTAACGTATCCTTAACAAACGTTTGAGTCGATCTTAGCCTCAAAAATGGCTAACGTATCCTCCAAACAGACTTTAGTCCCAAATTGGACTATGAATCTCCCAAACTGGAACAATAGAGCCCAAACGCTCTTTTGTCGGATCTAAACGATCACGTTAAGTTGATATTAGTCTCAAACAGGACTAACGTATCCTTAACGAACGTTTAAGTTGATCTTAGCCGCAACGCGACTAACGCATCCTTAAACTAAAAACACCAAACCCAAATCTAAATTAAATACGGATTTGGACTAATCCACGTCCTACGGGCGACGGCATTACTCAGTCTCCGTATACAATCCACGGGCAACCACAAACAAAACAAACACACACGACACGAAGTGAAATTCTGGAGAAGGAGAAAGTTGTTACCGCGATGCGGTAGCGTAATTAACTGCAGGGGCTTGCGCCTGCAGGGAAGAGCGTCCCCACAATCAAAAACCCCTCACCCTGAGGGGGAATCTGACGAAGTCTGCTACATCGGCCGCATCCGTCTAAACCTCCGATACACGGTGCCATAAATCAACTTGGCATCTTCGGAGAGATAGACGGATAAAACCAAATAGCATCTGCCCCGAACCTCAGGCACGGACCCAAAGTCCAGGCCGCCGTTCGGAGGGGAACAGCTTCAATGCTATTACAAGAAGCCCCAAAGAAGTCGGTCTTCGATCGGCTTGCAACTACTACGACCCCTCTCAATGGGTCGTCCGAGTCTGCCGTATCAGCCTTCGACAGGCTAAGTCAAAGCTCAAGTAGGCCCGCAAAGAGACCCGCAATACCTGAAGGGGTTATCCCGAAACGGATAGCCATTACAGCCCCGACAAACGAAGTCATCAAAGGGGCTTCTCCTGCTAAGGGATCAGTCTTCGCAAGACTGGCCGTTCCAACTCCTGCTACGGGTGAGATCATTACAAGTTCTTCCCCTATTCGAAAGTCAGTCTTCGACAGGCTAGACGTTCCCTCTCAACGGACGTCAGTCTTCGACAGGTTGGCACCAAAAGCAGCCTCTCATCAAAACAAGGGGCATGACAAGGTCGCTCCTACAACTGAGGTGATCCCATCCGCAAGACACGCTCAACGTCGCCATTGACGCCGAGTAAGGAAAGATGGGGGCAGTTCCCCTGCTGGACTTACCCCACCAGCTCCAATGGTGGAAATTGAAGCTGCTGTTCCAACTGGGAACAACTTCAAGCTGCTCAGGAGGGTGCGCAAGAACTCTCCAAACGCCATCTTGAAGAAGTCTCCTCCGCCTGTCGAAAACACAACACAGGTAAAGCCGGAACAGCCTCATTAGCGATTGTCCTCCAAGATCCATAGAGTTTGGCGGAAATTCCAAGGCTCTGTAATTGACAAAGATTACTCTTGCCGGCTGAAGAAGACGAAGGCTCGGCAAGAGGAAGACCATCTCTCTGCCATACCACGAAAGGTATCGTCTGCATGGGTGCTTGCCGCAACGGCCCCTTCAACTTCGACTTCCCATAAGAGGAGAAGGCCGGAGAAGATCCCTCTGCCCGCGGAAAATTTCAAAGGCAGTGGACCCAAACGCCCCAAGTCTGGGAGTATGGCTGTGCACACGGTGTATATGGCTTCCAGCAAAGAAGAAAGCCGTACTTCCACAGGTCATCGACCACTTACACGGTCTGTAACGAAAGCTTAGAAGCAACAACAAAAGCTCCAGGAAATGTTGATAACAATGGCCGCACTTACTGGGCAGAAAGAAAACCCGGAAGGATCGTCGGAACAACGCCAGGAACAAGAGACCGACACCGAATTCCTACGGAGGGTGCTTGAAAATAAAGATAAAGAGGTCGCGGAACAAGCGGCTAATATAAAACAGATGGTGCTTCTATTTCAAGATATGGTTGGGATGATGATACAGCCGGATCCTTCCGCTAAAAACCCTCCAATAATCATTGAAGACGACAGAGAGAAGACATCGAACCCTCCTCCGGCCTTATCGGCAGCCAGGGAGGAGACGGTCTCCAAAGTTGCCCTTGATGACTACATAGCTCAACAAATACGAGCTCATGAAGCGAACGAAGCGGCATGCCAGGTCGTTAGAACTGGGCGACCTTACCCAGGCTGATACGACCAAATTAAGTACCCACCAGGATATACGATCCCCAAATTCCATGTGTATAAGGGGAAGGGCAATCCGCACGAATACGTTGCTCAATTCAGAGCTTTGTGCGGCAACACCGGGGCCGATGACAAGTTATTGCTTTGCCAATTTGTTGGCATCTTGGCGGAGACATCATTTGAATAGTATTCGGAGCTTCCGAATGATTCTATCAAGACATTTGCAGAAATGGAGCTATTGTTTACACAAAGGTTCACGAGCGCTAGCGAGCGCACCCCGATCACAGCATTAATCAACGCCAGGATGAAATCGGGAGAGACATGGGTTCAATACGTAATTCGGTGGCGTAACCTATGGTCAAAGTGTGAACAGCGCATAGAAGAAGCTCCTGCTGTGGGCATGTTCGTGGGGACCCTTGATCCTCAGGCAACTATATCCTAGTTTATGATGTTCTTCAAACCGACCACCTTCTAGGTATTGATTGACAAACTGGCCCAAATGGACTAGATGGGCCATAGGCCGTCCTCTTCAAAGATAGATCTTTATAATGAAAAGGGTAAAGAGAAAGCGACCTTCGTCGCCAACGCTCAACAACAACCAAGTGACCTGAAACCGGTTATTCGCCAAAACAGCAGACCGCGAGCCCTCGAAGAGAAGTTGAGACGTCCTTACTCATTTCCCCGGGATTAAACAAGGAGACTATTCGAACTAGCGGTGTGCAACAAGCTCATCACTCTACCGGATCCGAGATGCCCACTGCAATCGGGCGACGTCAACAATCCCAATTACCGTCCCTACCACCAAATAGTGGGCCACCCAATTGAAAATTGCCATGTCTTTAAAAACTGGGTCGAAGACCAGTACCAGCAGGGCAAGTTCGCGCTGTCCGAAAACTAGAAGGTGAACCCGCCGCAGCAACACGCTCCTAAGAAGATGGACACGCCGGGGGCATCATGCTCATTTATAGAAGAAGCTCCGTGGAAAGTGGTCCTTTCAGTTAAAACTAAAAGAATGCTGAAGGAACTTCAAGCATGTCCGGCGATTAGGTGGAAGAGCCCGCTGGAGCCTGAGATCGTTGACGGAATGCTGAAGCCGTGCCCAACGCTGAAAGTTGGTAACGATGGGCAAAATCTCCAGGCCAAGCCTCAGAAATCTTTAGAGAAAAAGAAGAAGGCTGTCACGCCCCGCTTCCTAGAGTACGCTAAGATAGGCACGTAACATAGCCAACCATGCTACCTGTGGAAAGGAAAATCCCTCCACAGTCACATTACGGCTGTAGAGATATCAAGAACAGGAAAAATAAACTAAAACTATCTAGTACATGTCCATAAGCCAGAATAAAACGAGTCAAGAAATAATAATATGTGGAAGCAAAAGATCCAATAAATAAAACACCTGGAAAGTAAAACTGGATACCAACAGGATCCTCACCGCTCGGTCTAACAGCGGCAATACTCCTGATCAGTCTGCAACAAAGGTAGAGGATCTGGGCCATGCAAAACCCAGACGTCAGTGCGTCATAATATCAAGCAACAATACATCAAGTAGCAAGACATGCAGGTATGAGTATAAACGGTAAGACAGATATAACAGCAATATAAATAAGGACAGTGAAGGGTAGTGTGCAGTGAGTAATCTAGACTGGTCTACTGGGTTAACCACTCTCAAGTCTTTGAAATCAATTTGATGAACCATCGATGTAACTCAATAGTATCCCGTGCGTGCCCGGGATCACGGTCTAAGACTCTCGGGCTGAATCCGAGATGTGCCACAAGGCAGTAAAAGGGTAGTAGGTAATGACGAGTGATGTCAGCAGCATCATCCCGGGACTGGCCCAGCCCGTAAGACTGATCAGGAAAGGTATAGAACTGTCGAGTTACAAGTCAGGTTTCATCATTGATTTCCCCATATCCCCAAGTTATATGTGTTCAAGTCAGGTATTAAATAATCTGGAGCTAATGCCAACACAGGATCGGGCAGGTACAGGTTTTTTTGGATAGACAACAGGAAATGTCCGTAAGGATAACAGGTCAGGTTTGTTGGCATTAGTCACAAGATCAGATAACCGGTAAAGCCATGGTACATCAGGTCAAGTCAGGTAGCATATAAGTATCATGTCATGTCGAGAGGTGCACGGTACCATGCCGTATCAAGTAGTGGGTGTAACAAGTCATGTCAGGGTGCACAAGATGTCATGTGGGTGCTCATAATCAACTAATCATAAGCATAGGTATACAAAACAAGTATGGGGTACTATTGGAACAATAAAATGGAACATTGTAATATGAAATGCAATCAGATACAGATTAAGGTATATCGATGCACAGTTATGATTAGGGTTAAGGTTAAAATTCCAACACTAATTAAACTACAATTTATCGAATGAGGAATGCCAATAGTATAATATAATATATTCAAGTGATCTCTAGATGCAATAATATGTATACTAGACGAGATGGATGCACACGGTGTTTGAAAAGTTATAAACTATTTTATGGTGTTATGGCAATGCAACCAAGCACTATGATGTAAATATGGACGTGGGCACAAAATATTGTAGTCTAACATGCAACCAGGTATATTTTCATAATTAATTCTAAAATGATATAAACGGGACATCGAATGGTAAAATGTAATATAGGGCACTAAATTCAAACTTAATGCTTAATATATATCTGAATAAATATGAAATATTATAAATATCATGTAGCAAGTTTTACTTGCCTCGGGGATCCACAGATATATATCACGCAGCAAGAATGCGATAAAATTACGGAAAATCTCCATTGGGGCATTTCGTCGAACACTTTGAGCGCATACACGAACATTGACGGGATGGAGATCTAGAGGCAGAGAAATGATCACATCGTTCATATAATTGCAGGCCACACATTGGAGCCTCGGTTCTCGCCTCGGAGTCGCGTCGAATGGGCTGACGATTGTCAAGGGTTCGTTGTCAATCGGCCAAGAGGGGAGGTGATCTCAGTTGGCGTTCTGGGGTTTTGCCGACGGTGGATTCAGGTGAGGGAAGGAGATGGTTGCGGTAAGGAGAAGATGGTGATAGGTTTTAAGGTTTGCTGGCGACGATGGCTGCTCGGTGTCGGGTTGACGTCGATGGGAAGAAGAAGGAGTTGGTGGTGTCGGTGGTGGATGGAGAGGATGAAGGTGGAGATGGAGACAAGATCGTGATGAAGTGGCTGCGGGCGAGATGGAGATCGGGGTACGACGACGAGGTCGGAGCTCCGGCAATGGGGTGCAGGCGAGGTCGCAATGTCGGGATCTTGGGTTTTCGTGGGGTTTGCAGCGGGGAGGAGAGAGAGAGAGGTGTGGTGGTCGAGGAGATGGGTGGAGACGACGAAGAAGGTGGTGAGATGGCGAGGGGTCGTCGGTGGCGAGGGCAACGCGAGGCGCAGGCGACGGCAGTTGAGGTTCTTGGGTTCACCGCGTCTCATCGTCGGGGATGCAGTGGAAAGAGACGAGTGAGATAAGGTTGAGGTTGAGAAGTGGAGACGGAGCGAGGGGAGGTCGACGGCGAAGAGGGCGAGCGAGGGACCATCGGCGGTGGGTTAGGGTTTACGAAAAGAAGAAAGGTGGGGAGAGAAAGAGAGAACGCATGTAAAAAATATGAATAATATAAAGAGAGAAAGAGAGACAGAGAGAGAGAGAATGCGAGTGGAGAGAGAGAGAGAGTCAGGAGAGAGAGAGAGAGAATTCGTTATGATTTGATTTGTTTAGTTAAAATAATATATATATATATAATTCTAAGTGTTAGTATATAAGGATAAAATAATATATTTTAGTTAAAATTATATTAATAGTTTATAAATATATAAAGAATATAATATTAGTCCGTTTTGAGATTTTGGCAAATACAAACTTACTCCAAAACATGCCCGGGTCGGATCTAAAATTTCAGATTTAAAATATGAAAAATATATGCGATTTCCAACTTTCAAAATGAATGCTCAGGTAACAAAAATGCATACCCCCAAGAACGGATGCACGTACGTGCGCGTAGCCATCCGAACACGTCCGTTTCACTGAACGGGACGAGAACAAGATACGCGGACGCTACCACGGGGTTAGGGGTATCATGCAGGCTATGAAATGCAATTTTAAATTATTTTACAAGACCTAAAATATTATATGGTAAAAAATGCAATACCAGGTAAAATGCCAACATGTACTAATCATGAGACGCACGTGTCCATGCAACAAGTCAAGGTAATCTATAAATAAGAATCAAACATGTTCAAGCAAGCGGGTCGGGTCGAATGCAATGTAAAGTGTAAAATACCTTTCGCACCCACAATACGTTAAATCAAGAATATCACGAATAAAAAAATACGAGAACTGGAATTAGTATAAATGAACTCGGGTGTTACATTATACCCAACTACAAAAAGAATTTCGTCCTCGAAATTCCAAGAACAAGAAAGGATAAACAATCAACACACTACAAGAATAGATGTGGAAATTTCTGTCGGAATTCATCTTCTCGTTCCCAAGTTGATTCTCCATGCGAGCGGTTTCTCCAAGAAACAAGTATAAGAGGGATAAACTTGTTCTTAAAATTTTTTTCCCTTCGATCCACAATCGACATCGGTCGCTTCTCGAAAGTCAAATTTTCTTGTACAGTCAGCTCCGAATGATCCAACACATGTGTTTCATCTCGAACACACTTACGGAGTTGAGGTATGTGTAATGCGTCATGAACATTCGCCAAGGGTTGCGGTAACGCCAATCGATACGCCACTTCTCCAACACGCTCCAAAATCTCAAAAGGTCCAATGAATCGAGGACTAAGCTTTCCTCGACTTCCGAAACGAATCACCCCTCTAGTGGGTGATATCTTCAAGAATACAAGATCACCAACAGCGAGCTCTAGAGGTCTTCTCGATATAACTGCCCAACTCTTTTGTCGATCTTGTGCTGCTTTCATATGATTCCGGATAGTATTAACCTTCTCAACTGTCTGCACAACCAAATTTGGTCCCAACAATCTTCGTTCACCGACATCGTCCCAACAAACAGGTGAACGACACTTGCGACCATATAAAGTCTCGAATGGAGCCATCTGAATAGTAGCCTGAAAACTGTCATTGTAAGAAAACTCCACTAAGTGTAGATGATCCCCCCATGAACCCTTGAAGTCTAACATGTAAGCTCTCAACATGTCTTCAAGAGTTTGGATCGTTCTCTCCGACTGGCCATCTGTCTGAGGATGATAGGCTGTGCTAAACTTCAATCGCGTCCTCAAAATTTCCTGTAAGCTCCTCCAAAAGTGTAATAAGAAACGGGTGTCACGGTCGGACACGATGCTCACCGGTACTCCATGCAATCTTACCATCTCCTGCATGTACCGTTCTGCCAAAGCTTCTGTTGACTGACCAACTCGAAATGGTATGAAATGAGCTGCCTTGGTCAATCACCCAACAATCACCCAAACTGCATTGTTGCCTTTTGGACTCCGCGGTAGAGCCGTCATGAAATCCATGGTTATATGTTCCCACTTCCACTGAGGAATCGGAAGTGGTTGCAATAAACCAGCAACCCTTTGATATTCAGCCTTAACTTACCGACACACCAAGCACCTTGCTACAAGCGGGCAATCTCCCGTTTCATACATTCCCACCAGAAATGCTGTCGTATATCTCGGTACATCTACGTGCCTCCTGGATGTACGGAATATGCTGAGCTGTGCGTCTCCTTCATAAGCTCTTCGTGAATATCTCCCTTTGGCACACACAAACGGCTACCATATCTCAACGAACCATCTTCATAGATCAATAAGTCTGTTCGAAGTCCAGCTTCAACCTGTTCTCGAAACTTCCGCAGTCTTGGGTCCTGCAATTGCGCTGCTTTAATATTCTCGATCAACGACGACTGTACTTGCAGCTGCATCAACTGTCCCGAAGAATGTGGTAGCACAATCTCCAAATCAAATCTTCGAAAGTCTTCAATAAGTTCCTTCTGTGCAGTCAACATCTGAATTGCTGGCAACCGACTAAGCGCGTCCGGCACAACATTAACTTTCCCCAGATGGTACTTAAGATCAAGATCGTAGTCAGCCATCAGCTCCAACCATCTACGCTGCCTCATACTAAGCTCCTGCTGTGTGAACACATACTCCAGGCTTTCTAATCGGTGAATACTTCGACCCTTTCGCCCAATAAGTAGTGTCTCCAAATCTTTAAAGCAAAAATCACAGCTGCTAACTCCAAGTCATGAGTTGGGTAATTCTTCTCATAGGTCTTCAACTGTCTCGACGCGTAAGCTACAACCTTTCCATACTGCATCAAAACACATCCAAATCCTTTTTCCAGATACGTCGCTATGAATCACCAATTCTCCAGAACCGTCTGGTACGGTCAAAATAGGAGCGGTTATCAGTCTCTGCTTCAATGCCTCAAAAGCTGACGCACACTTATCCGTCCACACAAATGGTACCTCCTTACGCGTAAGCTTGATCAAGGGCTCGGCCAAACGAGCAAAATTCTCCATGAACCTTCTACAATACCTGGCAAGTCCAAGAAAGTTTCTGATCTTTGCAACGTTCTTCTGAATCGGCCAATCTTGAACTGCTGCAATCTTCCCTGGATAAACGACGATTCCATCCCCAGCTGCGACATGCCCCAAAAACTTCACTTCATCAAGCCAAAACTCGCACTTGCTCATCTTTGCATACAACCTTTCTTGCCTCAATGTCTGTAGTGCGATCTTTAAGTGTTATGCATGCTCTTCAATACTTCTTGAGTAAACCAGAATATCATCAATGAACACCACTATAAACTGGTCCAAGAACGGTGAAAAGATTCGGCTCATCAATTCCATAAATATCGCCGGTGCATTCGTTACTCCGAAGGGCATCACTAAGTACTCGTAATGTCTATACCAAGTTCTGAATGCAATCTTGCAAATATCTTCTGATTTAACTCGGACCTGATAATATCCGGACCGCAAATCCAGCTTCGAGAATACCCTCGCGCCACTAAGCCGCTCGAACAATTCGCCATTGCGAGGGATCGGGTACTTGTTCTTAATAGTCACCCAGTTTAATTCTCGATAATCGATGCACATGCTCCTTGTGACATCATCTTCTTTATTAGAAGAACTGGAGCTTCCTAAGGTAAATTGCTGCTGTGAATCCAACCCTTCTCAAGCAATTCGGTAATCTGATTCTTGACTTCTTCCAACTCCACTGGTGCCATTTGATAGTACACCTTTGAGATTGGCGCTGCACCAAGAACAAGATCAATCACGAACTCCACATCTCGTTTTGGTGGTAAACCCGAGATGTCTTCGAACACGTCCATGAAATCTCGAACTACTGCTGGCGCTTCCTCCTTATCATCTTCCATTGACGAAAGAACAATGCTTGTCGGCCTAGCCCTAAACTCGACTAGCTCGACAGAACTGCTTACTCCAGCAAAGATAAACTCTGGATGTCCGGGAATCTGGAAAATCACTTCCTTTATCCTATACTCAATGTGAGCGTGGAAAGTGCCGAGAAACTCCATTCCCAAGACAAAAACAAACAAAGGGATGCACCAGAACTGAATAATTCTAATGCGGGAAGACATAAACAAGTAGGATACCTGAAACGATTTCACCTGAAGCAAAACACTGAAGAAGATAAGCTCGGTAAACAGAATTCAAACTTGCGATAAACATGAACTGGAAAGCAAGAGAAACAAGGCGATATAACGACCATGGAACAATGAAGTGAATCAAGACCAGGACTCCAAGTTACTTAAATAGAGTACCGCATTGTAACCATACTGCAGTTCATGGGTACAATTACATAACTCCACTCAAGTCGCCCAAATCCTAGTATCAGAATCAAGGAACAGGGAGAAACAATAGTGAACCAAAAAGGTTCCAAGTCGAGATGCAAAGTGGTTTACATATCATCAAGGCAAAGGATAAGAGAAAGATATGATTCAAGAATGGCAAGATGGTAAAGTGGCAGGACATGTTCCTAATCTCGAGTATTCTGATTCGTGTATTGGGTGCAATACCCAACTACAAAAGAATCAAACCCGATTAACCTATATCCTATGGCTCTGATACCAAACAAACCATGTCACGCCCCGCTTCCCAGAGTACGCTAAGATAGGCACGTGATATAGCCAACCATGCTACCTGTGGAAAGGAAAATCCCTCCACAGTCACATTACGGCTGTAGAGATATCAAGAACAGGAAAAATAAACTAAAACTATCTAGTACATGTCCATAAGCCAGAATAAAACGAGTCAAGAAATAATAATATGCGGAAGCAAAAGATCCAATAAATAAAACACCTGGAAAGTAAAACTGGATACCAACAGGATCCTCACCGCTCAGTCTAACAGCGGCAGTACTCCTGATCAGTCTGCAACAAAGGTAGAGGATCTGGGCCATGCAAAACCCAGACGTCAGTGCGTCATAATATCAAGCAACAATACATCAAGTAGCAAGACATGCAGGTATGAGTATAAACGGTAAGACATGTATAACAGCAATATAAATAAGGACAGTGAAGGGTAGTGTGCAGTGAGTAATCTAGACTGGTCTACTGGGTTAACCACTCTCAAGTCTTTGAAATCAATTTGATGAATCATCGATGTAACTCAATAGTATCCCGTGCGTGCCCGGGATCACGGTCTAAGACTCTCGGGCTGAATCTGAGACGTGCCGCAAGGCAGTAAAAGGGTAGTAAGTAATGACGAGTGATGTCAGCAGCATCACCCCGGGGCTGGCCCAGCCCGTAAGACTGATCAGAAAATGTATAGAACTGTCGAGTTACAAGTCAGGTTTCATCATTGATTTCCCCATATCCCCAAGTTATATGTGTTCAAGTCAGGTATTAAATAATCTGGAGCTAATGCCAACACAGGATCAGGCAGGTACAGGTTTTTTTGGATAGACAACAGGAAATGTCCGTAAGGACAACAGGTCGGGTTTGTTGGCATTAGTCACAAGATCAGATAACCGGTAAAGCCATGGTACATCAGGTCAAGTCAGGTAGCATATAAGTATCATGTCATGTCGAGAGGTGCACGATACCATGTCGTGTCAAGTAGTAGGTGTAACAAGTCATGTCAGGATGCACAAGATGTCATGTGGGTGCTCATAATCAACTAATCATAAGCATAGGTATACAAAACAAGCATGGGGCACTATTGGAACAATAAAATGGAACATTGTAATATGAAATGTAATCAGATACAGATTAAGGTATATAGATGCACAGTTATGATTAGGGTTAAGGTTAAAATTCCAACACTAATTAAACTACAATTTATCGAATGGGGAATGCCAATATTATAATATAATATATTTAAGTGATCTATGGATGCTATAATATGTATACTAGACGAGATGGATGCACACGGTGTTTGAAAGGTTATAAACTATTTTATGGTACTATGGCAATGCAACCAAGCACTATGATGTAAATATGGACGTGGGGACAAAATATTGTAGTCTAACATGCAATCAGGTATATTTTCATAATTAATTCTAAAATGATATAAACGGGACATCGAATGGTAAAATGTAATATAGGGAACTAAATTCAAACTTAATGCTTAATATATATCTGAATAAATATGAAATTTTATAAATAGCATGCAGCAAGTTTTACTTGCCTCGGGGATCCACAGATATACGTCACGCAGCAAGAATGCGATAAAACTACGGAAAATCTCCATTGGGGTATTTCGTCGAACACTTTGCGCGCATACACGAACATCGATGGAATGGAGATCTAGAGGCAAAGAAATGATCACATCGTTCATATAATTGCAGGCCACACATTGGAGCCTCGGTTCTCGCCTCGGAGTCGCGTTGAATAGGCTGACGAATGTCAAGGGTTCGTTGTCAATTGGCCAAGAGGGGAGGTGATCTCAGTTGGTGTTCTGGGGTTTTGCCGACGGTGGATTCAGGTGAGGGAAGGAGATGGTTGCGGTAAGGAGAAGATGGTGATAGGGTTTAAGGTTTGCTGGCGACGATGGCTGCTCAGTGTCGGGTTGACGACGATGGGAAGAAGAAGGAGTTGGTGGTGTCGGTGGTGGATGGAGATGATGAAGGTGGAGATGAAGACAAGATCGTGATGAAGTGGTTGCGGGCGAGATGGAGATCGGGGTACAACGACGAGGTCGGAGCTCCGGCAATGGGGTGCAGACGAGGTCGCAGCATCGGGATCTTGGGTTCTCGTGGGGTTTGCAGCGGGGAGGAGAGAGAGAAAGGTGTGGTGGTCGAGGAGATGAGTGGAGACGACAAAGAGGGTGGTGAGACGGCGAGGGGTCATCAGTGGCGAGGGCAACGCGAGGCGCGGGCGACGACAGTTGAGGTTCTTCGGTTCACCACGTCTCGTCGTCGGGGATGCAGTAGAGAAAGACGAGTGAGATGAGGTTGAGGTTGAGAAGTGGAGACGGTGCGAGGGGAGGTCGACGGCGAAGAGGGCGAGCGAGGGACCATCGGCGGTGGGTTAGGGTTTACGAAAAGAAGAAAGGTGGGGAGAGAAAGAGAGAACGCATGTAAAAAATATGAATAATATAAAGAGAGAAAGAGAGACAGAGAGAGAATGCGAGTGGAGAGAGAGAGAGAGAATTCGTTATGATTTGATTTGTTTAGTTAAAATAAATAATATATATATATATATATAAAATTCTAACTGTTAGTATATAAGGATAAAATAATATATTTTAGTTAAAATTATATTAATAGTTTATAAATATATAAAGAATATAATATTAGTCCGTTTTGAGATTTTGGCAAATACAAACTTACTCCAAAACACGCCCGAGTCGGATCTAAAATTTCAGATTTAAAATATAAAAATATATGCGACCTCCAATTTTCAAAATGAATGCTCAGGTAACCAAAATGCATACCCCTAAGAACGGATGCACGTACGTGCGCGTAGCCATCCGAACACGTCCGTTTCACTGAACGGGACGAGAACAAGATGTGCAGACGCTACCACGGGGTTAGGGGTATCATGCAGGCTATGAAATGCAATTTTAAATTATTTTACGAGACCTAAAATGTTATATGGTAAAAGATGCAGTACCAAGTAAAATGCCAGCATGTACTAATCATGAGACGCACGTGTCCGTGCAACAAGTCAAAGTAATCTATAAATAAGAATCAAACATGTTCAAGTAAGCGGGTCGGGTCGAATGCAATGTAAAGTGTAAAATACCATTCGCACCCACAATACGTTAAATCAAGAATATCACGAATAAATAAATACGAGAACTGGAATTGATATAAATAAACTCGGGTGTTACAAAGGCCAAGAAGCCCGTGCAGCTCGACGGCAATTGTACGGGTCTGCAAAAGTACATCGACGAACTGGAGGAATACAACCAAAAAGCGCGAACCCCAGTCACACTGGAAGAATTTCTCAAGCATATTCTTGAAAACGAAGACAGTGACATTGATGAAGGAGACGACTCGTCAGAAGAACCCGAGAAGTATGTGGCGAGCTGCCACATGACTCTCACTCGTCGATAAACGGCAAAGAAGCTCCTGACGTAGAAAAACTGGAGGCAGATCCAGAACTAAAACCCATGGAACCGTCAGATGACCTCATTGATAAGCTGCTGAACGAAGATCTTCAAAAGAGCAAAGCTGATCGAGAACGTGAAGCGGCCATTTAAGAAAAGGCCAAGCGCCGGTGTCAGGCCAAAAAAGCTCCGGTGATGAGAAACCATAAAGTACCTCAACCGGATCAAAGTGCCCTTGCCACCAGCAGGAGCAGAATCAAGATAAGGAAGCAGTTCGCCAAAGCTCTATCAATGGGAATGAAGCTGCCACCTTCCAAAGAAAATACTTCTGGGAATACGTGCCCCGACGAATCGGATGTCCATCCAAAATACTGTTTGTATCATCGGAGGGTCACACGCCTTACCGAACAGTGCAATGCCTTCAAGAAGTAGTGGCAGGGATACGTTGCCCACCGACAACACTTCAAGCGGGTAAAGCGCAAAGCCCGTCGGGAGCAGAGAAGCACGACAGACGAGCGTGAAGGAACAGCCGGTAACTGTCATATGGTTGATGCCATCCCGACAAGAGCAAAACCTCAAGTTCTTACCTTCGGGAGCGATTCTGACGAAGAAATAGCCCTCGGCCCTCTCTTCAAGGAATCCACCTCTGAAAAAGAAGAGGAGATGAAGAACTGTGAGAACATTCAGCTGCATAACCGTACGTTACCTGAAAAGAATCTCGGACCTTCAAACAAAGGTTCGGGCAAAAGGGACACAGGGAAGTCAAAAGTCCCTGAGGAGATTGCCCTTGACGATAGAATCATTGAAGAGCTCACAACCAAGGACCCGTCCAAGAAGAACAAGGTGGATTATAATGTCCTGGCACATCTGAGGAAGATATCTTCACAATTGAGTATTTTGGATGCCCTTCTCCTGTCTAAAGAAATACGAGATTCCCTGATCAAGGTATTACAAGAGCTCGACCAGTTTCAAGCCTTTCTGGCAGAAGAAAAGATGAAGGACGAGCTGGAAGAAGTCCACACGGCTGATATCACCTTCAGCGATGAAGACCCCCTTCTAGAAACGTGTGAGCACAACCATCTGCTGTATATAATCGGGTATTGTCACGATATCAAGATAGGGAAGATCCTGGTTGACAACGGGTCCTCCGTCAACCTTCTCAATGTAAGGGTGTTGAAGAAGATTTTCATGAACGTGCAGCACCTGGCTCGGGATAAAATTACCATCTCCGGTTTTGACTCCCAATCATCACAAACGCTCGAGTCTATAATACTGACCTTACGCTTCGGGCTGTTTGTCACTGATATCAAGTTCCATGTTATTAACGCCAAAACTTGCTACAACGCTTTGCTCGGCAGGCCTTGGTTATATGAGTACAACATCATCCCTTCTACACAACATCAGTGTATGAAGTACTTCAAGGACGGCCTCGAGTACACAGTTACGGGGGAGCTGAACCCATTCTCCGTAAATGAAGTTTGCAAATATGAAGACGCCAAATACTTCTTACCAGACTTCGAAGACATAGAAAGATGTCACAAACCGGAGAATAAACAAAAAGCCATCGCCACTATCCTGATATTCGGAAGCATACCGAAGAAGATGAAGAGATGGTCTACTCGGGACAACCCCAAAGCAATAGGCCAGGACCATCTACTCCTATGTTGGTCTTTGGCAGTGACTCTGAGGACGAGGCCAATACAGTGTTCTCCATCTGCCCGTCAATACAGACCTTTGCTGGAGCTGACCAGAGTTTACAGATTATCCTGGTCCTGCAGCGGCATTACAAAGAACTTGATGCACTTGGTACGTACAGCGTGCAAGAGCTGTAGACCTTCTACATCCCTCCTAAGCAAAGAGGTAAGAAGGCGATCCTTTTCTACCAATCCATAGAGACTAAAGTGGAGAAAGAAGTATGGCACGGTGCTGAACCTGCGCTCGACAGCCTTCAACCAATCCGTCTTTCCAGATACTACGCAGAGGGACTGGAAAGGCTATTAAGATGCCAAGGCGTACCCTTCAAACAAACTGCTCGACAAGCCCAGTTCTATAACAAGATTTGGGACGTTCCCGGGACTCAGCGAAAGATGACCAACGGAAGAATAGAGACGACCGGCCTTGGATACGTTTGGTCCAAGAAACGGGAGTGATTCCATGGCTTCCATATTATAAATAACTCCGGTGGAGAAGCGAATACATTTCCAAATAGCGTTGATGTCGAACCAAAGCAAGATCCCGCCGTGAGAATACCAAGCCCGTCATTCGAAGAACAGATTGACAAGCTGATAAGAGAAGTGGGTCAAAAGGTTCGGAATGACCATAGCCGCGAAATGGACATTCACGAGAAAGCCAGGATGCAGCGTATCATTCAGCAGGCTACGGAAGGAGAAGACGACGATACCCTTCACCCTCGGCCTGCCATGCGCTCTCGCGGCAAGGGAAAAGTCCGACGCAGAAGCAATGATAAGATCAAGAATGAGGACGGCGTTCAAAAACAACGAAGCGGATCCAGGAAGCCATGCGAGCGAGGAAAAGTCAGCTGGAACCCGCCTTTTATGAAGAGATGGGTCGGGAGTACTCTTTCCCTCAAGACAAGATAAGGAAAATATTCAACCTTGTCATGAAGCATCAAATGATGATGCTCCCGGAGTGTCGATACCCCGAACAGATAAACGAGATTCATCCCCCGGATTATCGCTCCTACCACCGAGTAGTGGGACATCCTCTTGAAGACTGCTTCATCGTCAAAGACTGGGTTGAAGATCAGTATCAGCTGTTCCCGCCAAAAATTTCTGCGCAAAAGAGTCCAAGGTATCAAATGGCAGCAATACGCTTAAGAAAATGTGAACCAGTATTTTCCGAGCTGTATTTTGACAAACCCCCAAATGGGGGGTCACGTGCTCACACGTGACCAGGCCTCACGTGCAAACACGTGACCTTTTTATAGGCAGATTCTATCTAGCCTGAATGCCTAATTGATAAAGTCACGTGCCCACACGTGATGGGCTCTTGAACCCACTGAATTAATAGAATTAAATTCTAATTAAAAGGAATTAAAAGTATTTATTCCCTCTAAAATATATAAATAAAGCAACAAGGAAACCCCCCCTCCCACGTCATCGGGTCTCACGTGCAGACACGTGACCTTTTACAGGCGAAGCCTGTAAGCGCTGAATAAAATAAACAATTAGAAATTCTTAATCAGTGGGGTCACGTGCCAACACGTGATGGGCTGCTGATCCCTCTGAACTAATAGAATTAAATTCTAATTAAATGATTAATCAGTGGGGTCACGTGCTAATACGTGGTAGACTCTTGAGCCCTATGAACTAATAGAATTGATTTCTAATTAAATGCTGGATCAGTGGGGTCGCGTGCCAACACGTGATGAGATCTTAAACCCTCTGAACAATAGAATTAAATTCTAATAAAAGGGAATCAAAAACCCTAACTGGAAAATTATTTCCTTAAATCTTTCCAAACAGAAAAGATTGCATTCTGTAAAGTGGAGCACCGTTGGATTAAAAAACCAATGGTGATTAAAAATCACCAATTTATAGAAAGATTCTATACAAGGAAATATTTTCCTAAAAATTGCTGACAACAAAAAATAAAATATCTTTTGGATTAAAAATCCAATAGTGAATAAAATTCACCGAATGATCTAAAAGATCATGTTGGTTATAAAATCAATCAAAAATCTTTCAATGAAAAATTGATTAAACAAACTGATTCTTTCCTTTATCCTATAAATAGAAGCCAAGAAGAGAAGAAAAAAGGAGAGACAACAACAGAGAGAAAAGAAGATCTCTTCAGAAAAGAAAGAAAACCCTAGGTAAGAGAGGGAAAAAGATCATTCTATAAGCTTGTTTACCGCCGAAAATCGGGAAGACAAACGTCTTGCCTGAATTTGGGGGCAGATGCTAATTGGTGCTATCCGTACACCTCTCCGAAGATGCTAAGTTGATTTATGGCACCGTGTATCGAAGGTTTAAACGGATGCGGCCGATATAGCAGACTTCGTCAGATTCCCCCTCGTTGATGAGGGTTTTTTGATTGTGGGGACGCTCTTCCCTGCAGGCGCAAGCCCTTGCAGTTAATTACGCTACCGCATCACGGTAACCACTTTCTCCTTCTCCAGATGGTCACTTCGTGTCGTGGGTGTTTGTTTTGTTTGTGGTTTCCCGTGGATTGTATACAGAGACTAATTTATGTTGTCGCCCGTAGGGCGTGGATTAGTCCAAATCCGTATTTTCTTAGATTTGGATTTGGGGTTTGGGTTTAAGGATACGTTAGCCTCATTTGAGACTAAGATCAACTTAAATGTATGTTAAGGACACGTTAGTCTAATTTTTAGACTAAGATTAACTTAACGGGATCGTTTAGATCCAAAAAAAGAGCAATTGGACTCTATTGTTTAGTTTAGGGACATTGCGGTCGATTAGTTTAAGGACATTGCGGTCCATCGTTAGTTTAAGGACGTTTCGGTCCATGAGTTTAAGGATCCCACAGTCCGTAGTTTAAAGACATCGTAGTCTATGAGTTTAAGGACATCATAGTCCGTGAGTTTAAGGACCCCACAGTCCATAGTTTAAAGACATCGTAGTCTATGAGTTTAAGGACATCGTAGTCCGTGAGTTTAAGGACCCCACAGTCTGTAGTTTAAAGACATCGTGGTCTATGAGTTTAAGGACATCGTAGTCCGTGAAATGTGTGGTTGTCAGGACCCGTCACCTCTCTGAAGACATTGAAGGATTACAACGACAGATATCAGAGGAGTAAAGAGATGTACCCTTAAACCGGTGTGAGTTGGTTGAAGGATCTGTAGTCCAGTTTGGGACTGAGATCTGTTAAATATTCGTGAGCAGATGGGCTCAGTTCAATATAAGTTGAGGACTTATGACCAATATTGGGTTAAGTCCAATAAGACTAAAACGTTTAACATTTTATTGTTCTGGGTTGTTGAGCCTTTATTTGGGCTTGGCCCTTTTAATAATGCTGAGCATTGGATCCTGACATTTTTTTTGTCTTGTATTGAATGCATAGCATTCATCAGAACAATGTGTGTTCTGACAGCACGCCACGTGGCGCGCCAGGCGCTTTGCACCAATTAAAGAGCGCATTGCGCTTCTGCCAAGTAGCGCACACGAAAAGGACACGTGTCGCGCTTGGCGCTAAGCGCCAGATGATGGGCGCATTGCGCCAGTTTATGAGCGCATTGCGCTTTCAATTTATGAGCGCATTGCGCTATTTCAGTGGCACACATGTGAGTGATACGTGGCACGCTTGGCGCTGAGCGCCAGCCCATGAGTGTAGTGCGTTATTTTAGAAGCGCAAAGCGCAAGTTGCATACGTGGTTGACACGTGGCGCATTTTGACGCTGAGCGCCGGTCCAAGGAGCGCAGAAGCGCAGTTCAAGAGTGCAAGGCACTTTTCAATAGCGCAAAGCGCATTTGATCAAATTTATGATATGTAAACAAATTTATGTTCTTTTTAAAGGGGGCTTTGCCTCAAGATTCAAGAATAACAGTTCTTATTTTTGAAAAGGCTTTGCCTTTGCAGATCAATGATCTCTGAATGAAGTAAATACTTCTATGATGAGATCTTTTGATCTCTTTTAATAAAAGACCTTGGTCTTTTATAGATTTATGATCTTTTAAGAAGAAAATTCTTCTGTTTTAATGAGATGATTTCATCTCTTTGTTCAAGAATCATTCTTTTTACCTTGAAGAAATGATCTTCTTTCAAGAGCTTGCTCTTTTTCTTTTGAGTCTTCTCAAAGTTTGTAAGGGGTTTCTCTATATCAGACTTGAAGTCTTGGGGCCTATATATAGGGCAAATTAATTTATTAAATCAGTTAAAGAGATCTTTCTCTGATTGATTTGGGAATGTTTCTCCACCGTTGGATCTTTGATCCTAGGGTTTCTGTTTTACAGAAGGCAATCTTCTTGTTTTTAACAAGATTGGAAAAATCTTTCCATAACAGAATTTAATTCTGATTAATTAATGATTTATCATTATTAGATCTTTTGATCTAACGGTGGGGAATTTTTAATTCCAGCGCTGGCGCACCCGTGCTTTGCACGTGGTGCGCTGCTCAGAGCGCAGCGCACTTTGCACTAGCGCACCTACGTTTGACACATGGCGTGCAGCGCAGCCTGCTCTAGCGCACCCGTGCTTGACACGTGGCGCGCAGCAAGCCTAGCGCTGAATCTGAAGCGTTGCTTCAATTTTTGAATTTTTAATTTTTAAAATAGAGCTTTGCTCTGATTGGGGGTGCGCTGCCTAGGGTGCAGCGCATCTGTGTTTGACACGTGGCGTGCAGCGCGCCTAGCGCTGAATCTGAAGCGTTGCTTCAATTTTTAAATTTTGAATTTTAAAACAGAGCTTTGCTCTGATTGGGGGTGCGCTGCCTAGGGCGCAACGCACCTGACGCTAGCGCATCTGTGTTTGACACGTGGCGCGCAGCGCGCCTAGAGCTGAATCTGAAGCGTTGCTTCAATTTTTAAAATTTGAATTTTAAAACAGAGTTTTGCTCTGATTGGGGGAAACAAATGCCCCTGCCGTTGCGCTCATGTGACGCATACGTGAGTGCAGCGGTGGCAGCATCTGAGCCCTTGGATCAACTCAGAAATTGAAGAGGCGGTTCAATACCTATAAATAGGACCTTTGGTCCCGTAGATGATTTTCATCTTCTTTCTTGAGAATTTTTATTCAGAGCATTGCTCTTCAGAACTTTTCAAGAGTCAGAACTCTATCAAAACTTAGGTAAAGTTTAAATTTTTTTTAATGAATTAGGGTTGTACCTATTAACAGAGTCTTGCTCTTCATAGATCTTTGATCTAAAGAAAACCCATTTAGGGTTTCATTAGCAGAGCTTTGCTCTCATGAACCCATAGATCTAATGAGATCTTTTCTTGGGGTTTCTTAACCCTTGAATCAGAGCTTTGCTCTCATGAACCCATAGATCTAAAGAGATCTTTTCTTGGGGTTTCTTAACCCTTGAATCAGAGCTCTGCTCTTTTGATAACATGTAGATTTCTTAATCTTTGATGAAGAACTCTTAAGAGTTTGTTCATGGATCTTTAAGATCCTAAAAGTTTTTAATTCATTAAAATTAATTTTAATTAATTCTTGATGGATTTTTCCATCATCATTACAGAGCCAGGCTATTAAGGAATCTTATTCCTTCATGATTAGAGTTTGACAAGTGTCACTCTATCATAGAGCTTTGCTCTCAAAGGGAGATTTTCTCCTTTTCCCGAGGGATCTCTCATTCAATGAGAATTTTCTTGAGGATTTCCTCATTAATTAACGGTCTCATCCAATGATGAGGCTGTTTTATTAATTGATGCATTGTCATCTAGATTTTGTGGGTCCCCCTTTGGTCCCCTTTCCTCTACATTGCAGTGTGGTAAAAATTTTAAAGTACCGAGTGTCGGAATTTTTTAAATTAAATTAAAGCACTGACAGTTGACTTCTGTCCCTTGTTGCAGGCGACATGTCTTTCGATGCTACGTTTCCATTCGTCCGTTCAGAGGGAGGATTCCCTGAGGCACCTGTGGACTGGAAGGTTCTCGCGCTCATCAAAGACCGTGACCCGGAACACAAAAATCTTCACTTGTGGGGTAGATGGTACGACCAGATTATCAGAGGTCGTCAAAGTTTCTCTTGTGCGACGCCGTCGGAGCCTATCTCGGTGATTCCGTATGCAAATGCATCCCCGGTGAACTATGCCGCGGAGGTTATCAATTGGACTTCGGAGGGTCTTCTTCAACCTTCGATTGCCGCCGTACCCATGCAGCCGCTGGCGGCTTTGGACACCCTGGGGCGGCGCATATGCCAGGACGAGTCGCGCCATTGGGGACAACCCTACAACATCGGGCTAACTCCCCGTCATCCAGCCGGGTATTTACAGTGGGCCAGGTACATCTTGTCGGCGAAGAAATCGCAGTTGCTAAACCTCGGCCTATACCCTAAGGTCTACGCTTCATTGTTCCAATATTCCGCTCCTCCCACATGGTGGATCAAGGCGTTCTTGGAGCAGTGGAACATCCCGACCCATACCTTCCTTCTACTGGATAGAGAGGTTTCCATTTCCTTGGAAGAATTTGCCGAGGTTTCCGGTCTACCGGTCAGGGAGGAGCACTACGAGGAGCTGCTTCCTCCGGATGAATATGTTTTTGCCACCAAACTAGTGGTGATGGGACTCACGCCAGAGAACGCCATTCAGCACCAGTTCCCTAGTCTGATAAAGGTGTTGAACATGTACGAGAGCCTCTTCCTGGAATCCGGAGGCCGGAGGGGGGTCAGTTTTGCGGACTTCATTGCCCGTTTTCTTCGTTTGGAGATTTTGTCGCGACGAAGCGAAAAGTTTGTTAAGCTCGATGATCCTTTCGGTTTTGGCTTGGACCGTCAGCCGAGACTGGAAGCTGATCAGAAGGGCTTCTTTCTTCCTGACGCTGCGGTCATCCCTCTGTCAGAAATCGCCGTCCTGGGCATTGATGAGGAGGCATTCTTTCTTGGGTTTCTTGGGCTATAGTTGAGTTGGTTCGCGCTCCTTATGCATTCTCGTTACATGAGGCCTTCCGTCTTCTACCCCGCGCATCGCATGGTTGCTGGAATGCAAGTGGCCATCGGGATCGCCGGGTTAGCCCACCTATACCACGGTCTTAGCGTAGCGGCGGATACCACTGAACCGGGGGTGCATCCTGCCAACTTTCCGATGCATTACTTCACTTCATGGATAGAGATGCACATGCTCGGGATCTTCGGCATTCATAAGAGATCTTCGTTTTACGAGAGATGCAAGTTCCCTCGGATTATGCGGCTAGTTGACGCCTCCATCGTGAGTCCATCACAGCGGGAAGCTAGGGGCTTGCTCCTTTGTCCACGCACGGTCGGAGATGGTATGTCTTTCACGGATAAAGTATTGACCATCGGCCAGGAAACTTCCAAGGCGGTGCTGTCATTGCGAGACACTTTTAAGGACGGGGCCTCCGTGTTGAAAGCCCAGGAGATTCTCCATTTGTACTCCATCAGGCCGGGCTTTCTCGTATTCTGGCAAAATGATGCGGCGCTATTTATGAGATACAACCCCCATCATTTTGCCCAGCAGCTGAGTTACAATCAAGGGGTCCCGCTGGAGGCTCTCTTGGTAGAACCCGTTGCCACTAAAGAGGGAATGCGGAGCGCGCTGCATCATTTCATGCGCTTAAATACGGGATCTCACTTCTTTATCAGTGAACCGAGTTGCGTCCCGAGGGCCCTTAACGTACACGTGGCCTGGTATCAACTTGCAACGGGTGCTGTTATCAGGGAGGAGAAGCGGTTGCTAGTTGACCGCAAGGGTGCACCCTCTGCTAGTGACCGAAACCTCCCCTTGAAGCGACGGACCATTGTCATTCCCCCGCTAAGAGGAGCTGCTGTGATTGAAGTCCCCGAGGACAGGCCTGAGCTACCGGTGCCCCGTGCTCCCGTGGAGACGGTGGATGTACCACCGATGCCCCGTGCTCCCGCGGAGACGGTAAATGTAGCTTCCCCTGAATCTGGCATGGGCTCAGATATCGGGACTCGTCGCCCCAAAGTGCCCACCAAGCGTAAGCTTGTGCTTGCTGCGACTGGAGCTCGCGCGCAGAAGAGGAAGAAGAAATCGGTCCTCTTTCTAGATGCTGTACTCGGCCTGGAGCCTCAGGCTCCTTATAACGAGGGCCTGAGCGAATATGGGACCAACGAAGGTATCTTCATAGCGCCGGAAGATACTGATCTCGAGGCTGCTATTGCAGCTTCTGTGCGATCCGCAAGCCACCAAGCGGAAATTGCCACCCTCGCGCAATCAAGTAAACATCAGTCGCACCTTGTTATTGCATCATATCTTTATTTTATTATCATGTCTTGACTGACATTTTTTCTTCTGTAACAGGCTTTACCACTGAAGAGGTTCTGGCGGCTTCCCTTAGGACCTTTGAGGAGGAGAAGAGGAATCGCGCCTTGTTGGGCATTGGTATGTCTCGGCTCATTGCATCTTCATTTTCCTTTCTTATGGACAATCTAACCCCTTCTTTATCTTATCGCAGGGACCATAATGTCAATCTCGCAAGGTGATGTGGAGATTCTTCCCGGGCCAGCCACCGAAGTCCCGGCCTCTTCGGAACTGCCAAAAGAGACCTTACTCAAACGACCGATGATGGAAGCTATAACGGCTCCAGAGGTAACCCTTGGCGCGGATGACGGCGTCCTAATTATGGAGGTGTCCAGAAGATCCACTTTGACGGCCCGAATAGAAAGGAACCGCCGAATGCGCGCGGTAAGGGAGCGTAGTGCTGCCTTGGCCGTGGGTGCGGGTTCGAGCACCGCTACCCCTACCCCTACTCCTTCAGAGGAATCCTCAGATGCCTTGTCCACTGCCTATAGACGGGCAGCACGTGTGGCTCGGGAAGCGGTCGGAAGACCAACTCAAGGTAATGTGACACGGGGTTCCGTTGTCAAAGTTTTAAATATCAATTCTCATATATCTTATCTTGCAGGGCTGAGACTTACCGAAGAAGTGGCAGCGACCGCTGAGCCTGAGGTAGCGGTAGAGGAGGTAGTCGTGATTGCCGAACCCGAGGCGGCGGTAGGCGAGATGGCTGCGATCGCCGAGCTCGAGGTAGCGGCGGGTGAGACAGTCACGATCGCCAAGCCTGAGATGGCGGTAGGTGAGATGACCACCATTGCCGAGCCTGAGGTGGCGATGGGTAAGATAGCTACAGCCGCCGAGCCTGAGGTGACGATGGGTGAGACAGGTACAGCTGCCGAGCCCGAGGTAGCCACTCTTTCGCAAGAGTCGGGCACTGCCCCGATCGTCACTTTTTCTGCCTGCGGCTCTTTGCCATCTCCTGGCGTCGCAAGCGTTATGACGGCTCTCGTAGAGTTAGGGGATGAGGCGACGGGAGGTGAGACCATCCCGATGGAAGCGGATGAAGCAGTTGTTGTATCAAGTGACGCCCTCGTCACGGTTCGGACTGGCGACTCATCAGGTAGATTTTGGGTCATTGCTTTTCTTTTTATTCTGCAATCCTTTTCGATCTTCCCTGACAGTATTTATCTTGTTTCTAATGCAGGTGTGGCGAACGTTAAGGTTGCGCTACCCGAGGCAGCGCCATCAGCTACCGCTTTGACGGTGACACCTCCTCTACCCTCTCTCGTACCATCTCAGATGTTGGAAGGTGCGGATTCGTGATCCATCAGTCTTATTTTTTAGGCTGTATAACTTATGTACTGACGTTGCATTACTGCGTCCTTGCAGGAGTCCTTTTTGACCACCTGTATCAGGTGCTGCACCCACACTTCTCCTTCCCGTCAGAGATTAGTCCGCCTGGTGGTGTCGGTGAGTATCTTTTCTAAATGACGTCCTTTCTTTAACGGGTAGTCACATTATTGTTAATCCCTCTTTGTATTGCTTGTAGCCTTACAAATCGAAGGCGGGGACGAGGCTATCGTTGCGCCACCAGTACTCCCAGCTCTGCCCCCTGTTGCAGCCGGTATAGTAGACTCTATTTTTCGTGTATTTTCTTTATTTCCTGAGCCGATATCTGACAATGATTTATTTTGCAGCAATCACATCGACTCCAGCCCCGTTTAAGTCTCGCATTATGATGCCGGCAGGGCCCTTTTCCAGGCGTCCATCCTCGAAAGGCGCCGCGAATAGTCTGCACATGCTGAGCGACTATATTGAGGAGCTCGACGTGGAGACTCCCACATCTGCTACGGATTTTGCCGCGGATGTTAACCCTATGCTGGAGATGCTCGTGAACTTTCATGGTGAGGGCGTCGTTGAGTCTTGGGTTAATCGCTGCAGGGAAATTGAGGCTTGCCTGCATGAGCTTGAGCTTAGGCGTCCTGCTCCTGAGATTCTGGCTGTGAGCACTCAACGGGCTACGTGGATCGAGCAGAGTACTTCTTACTTCCGCTATCTTGAACAAGAAGTGGCTTTAAAGCAAAAGGAATGTAAAGAAACTTCAAGCGAATCTGCTTGACTGCATGCTCAGGTTGATGCGAATACTGCCCAGTTGAAAGTTATCTTCGAAGGCCTTCTGCGATGCATTTCTGACGTGTTAACACTGAGGCAGAAGCTCGACGTCGTCGAGCGGGATGCATAAAATCGTGAAGCAGCTCAGCGGGCCGTCGAGGAACAACTTTCGTCTTACTTGCAGCAGCGAGCCCAGGTCGAAGCAGAGTTGGCTGCGGCAGCTGATCAAGAAGAGGGGCTGAGGGAAGTACGCGAGCGGCTAATCGAATTATTGAAAGCACTTCCCTCTCAATAATTTTTTTTTGTACCATTTGTAATTTTGAATAAAATGTATTCATTCTTTTATTCTTTCATATGATGTATTTTGTACCCAATTGAATTCATGAATAAAAGATACATTTCTTTCGCAATGTCTTGTGTCATCTTTCTGCTTTCTTCTTTCTTTTGTTATCAGCATGTCACCTTAGCAAACATAGCTGGCAGATGATTGGGTGAGCATCTTGTTTTGGCTTCTTCGAGAGGTAGTGATGGCTTAGGAAGCGGGTTCAGATCTGCTGCCTAAGACTTTTCAACTTTATAAGCCGTGAGGGTCTCATAAAGACTTTTCTCCCTACGAGTCGTGAGGATCTCGTAGGTGTCTTTTCTCCTTAGGAGTCATGAAGATTCCTAAGTGTGTTTTCCCTTATAAGTCGTAAGGATCTTATATGAGAGCTTTCTTCCTTACGAATCGAGAGGACCCGTAAGTGTTTAATGAGATTGACGTTATCCGCATTTCACGGCGTCATTGGGTGACGTATTTCCAAGGCGGGGTCATGTGGATGACGTATTTCCGAGACGGGGTCATATAGATGACGTATTTCCACGACGGGGTCATGCGGATGACGTATTTCCGAGACGGGGTCATGTGGATGACGTATTTCCAAGACGGGGTCATGTTGATGACGTATTTCTGCTACGGGATCATGTGGATGACGTATTTCCGTGACGGGATCATGTTGATGACGTATTTCCGAGACGGGGTCATATGGATGACGTATTTCCGCGACGGGGTCATGTGGATGATGTATTTCCGAGACGGGGTCATGTGGATGATGTATTTCCGAGACGGGGTCATGTTGATGACGTATTTCCGCGACGGGGTCATGTAGATGATGTATTTCCGAGACGGGGTCATATAGATGACGTATTTCCACGACGGGGTCATGTGGATGACGTATTTCTGAGACGGGGTCTGTAGATGACATATTTTCAAGACGGGGTCGTATGGATGACGTATTTTCGAGATGGGGTCATATGGATGGCGTATTTCCGCGACGGGGTCATGTGGATGACATATTTCCGAGATGGGATCATGTGGATGACGTATTTCCGAGACGGGGTCATGTTGATGACGTATTTCCGCTATGGGGTCATGTGGATGACGTATTTCCGTGACGGGGTCATGTTGATGACGTATTTCTGAGACGGGGTCATGTGGATGACGTATTTCCGAGACGGGGTCGTATTTCCGAGACGGGGTCATATGGATGATGTATTTCCACGACGGGGTCATATGGATGACGTATTTCCGCGACGGGGTCATATGGATGACGTATTTTCGAGACGGGGTCATGTGGATGACGTATTTCCGAGACGGGGTGGTATTTCCGAAACGGGGTCATATGGATGGCGTATTTCCTCGACGGGGTCATGTGGATGACGTATTTCCGAGACGGGGTCATGTGGATGACGTATTTCCGAGACGGGGTCATATGGATGACGTATTTTCGAAACGGGGTCATATGGATGACGTATTTCCGCGACGGGGTCATGTGGATGACGTATTTCCAAATCAGGGTCATATGAATGACGTATTTCCGCGATGGGGTCATGTGGATGACGTATTTCCGCTACGGGATCATGTGGATGACGTATTTCCGTGACGGGGTCATGTTGATGACATATTTCCGAGACGGGGTCATATAGATGACGTTGCGTCTGTTGTAATGAGACGAATATTGAAGTGGTCTTCAGGTTGTCTATAAACCATCGAGATTTGGAGTAGGGGCTTTGCCGTGGCTTTAGGGTTGATTGCAGCGTATGAATCCTGCTGGAATGGGGAGGAACGCTGTTGATGATTTCTAGGCTATCCCTGAACCGTTGAGATTTGGCTTCGTTTCGATGCAGCCTAGCGGTAAGGTATGATTCCCTCTTTGTTTGTGTCTCTGGATTGTATACAGGGATCGATGTGATATCACCTGTAGGGCATAAATTTCATTTTTCTTTATTTCTTTCCGCGATACTCTATCATTTTAGCTTTTATATCGCGAAGGTCGCGATTGACCAATCATTGTGGCTATTTTTCGCGGCACCCAATCATTTCGGCTATTTATTTTATTTTTACTCGCTGCTTTTTATTGCGAGTTGCCCAATCATTTCAGCTATTTTGCATGCATACATTTTTACTTGTTGATTTTGTTGCAAGTTGCCCCATCATTTCGGCTATTTCGTATGCATGTGTGGCTCGCTAGCTTCTTTGTTGCAAGCTTGGAGTTAGACACTGATTTCGGCATCAGCACCGCTACAACTGGGATATTGCCAAGAGAGAATCATCATTTGCCTCTGTCGATATCGAACAAAGGTGGCTTAGTGAACAGGATTAGGATCCTGTCGACTAAGGCTTTTGACTTCATGAGCCGTAAGGGTCTCATAAAGGTATTTCTGCCTGCGAGTCGTAAGGATCTTGTAGGTGTGTTTTCTCCTTAAGAATTGTGAGGATTCCTAAGTGCATGTTCTCTTATAAGTCGTAAGGATCTTATAAGAGTGTCTTCTCCTTATAAGTCGAGAGGACTTACAAGGGTTGTTCACCGTGTAGACATACCCTAGTCACGGATTGGACTTTGTTAGGGAAATGTTTTTTCGCGCCCATGGATTGTATACAAGGGTCAGCATTGAGCTGCTTGCAGGGCAAAATTGGAGGTTGTGGTGACTGCTTAAGAACAAATTCAGATTCCTATAGCTTAAGACTTTTGAATCTTATGAGCCGTGAGGGTCCCATAAGAGGGTTCTCCTTACGAGTGATGAGGATCTCGCAAGTGTAATTTCTCCTTGGGAATCGTGAGGATCCCTAAATGTGTTGCTCCCTTGTGAGTCGTAAGGATCTCACGCAGGTGGTTTCTCCTTACAAAGTCGAAAGGACCTTGCAAGTGTCTTTTAACGAGATCGCGCCCTTTCGGGTTTTCACAAAACTCGCCGGTAGCCCTGCTGTTTTTACTCACGGAGCCCTTTCGGGTTTTCATCCGTGCCCTTTTTTGCTTATGGACATACCGTTTTTTTTCTCTTTTTTTTTGTATCAGCTTTGGGATGCTGTAACCCATAGTAGTTTATCGACGTCTCGGTCAACAGCTAGTTTTCGGACATAGTGGTCCATTGTTAGTTTAAGGAAATTTCGGTCCGTCGTTAGTTTAAGGACGTTTCGGTCCGTCGTTAGTTTAAGGACGTTTCGGTCCGTTGTTCGTTTAAGGACGTTTCGGTCCGTTAGCCGGTTAGTACTTATAGAGTTTGGGCTTAGGAAGATAGCGAGTGGACATAGTCGTCGTCATCTATCATTGACCTAGGCCATGACTCGTCAGGCGTAGTACTTTTTTAGGAAGTGACCATTTATTGGCCTGAAAGGTCTTTCACCATACATGTCCATGAGTAGATAGGCCCCACTCTAGTAGACCTTGTCTATGATATACGGGCCTTCATAGTTCGGCTCGAATTTCTCCCGTTTGGCGCGATTGGGGATCATAAGTCTTTTAACTACTAGCACGAGTTCACCTTGGCGGAATGTTCTCGGCCTAGTCAATCTCTCATATGAGCGCATCATCTTTGCTTTGTAAGCCTCCAGATTTTGTTGCGCCATGAGCCGAGTTTCATCAAAGGCATCGAGCTCCTCAAGCCGAAGGTGAGCATTCTCTTCGTCCGTTAGCTCGTAGTGAACTGTCACTCGTAGAGAGGGTAGCTCTATCTCAAAGGGGAGTACCGTCTCTGTACCGAATACCAATGCGTACGGCGTTGTGTTTGTGGCGTTTTGAACGTAGTTCGATATGCCCAGAGAGCTTCATGCAGCCTTTCATGCCAGTCCTTCTTATTTCGAGACACCGTCTTTTTTACGATTTTCTTCAAGGTCTTGTTAAAAGCTTTAGCTAGACCGTTAGCTCGGGGATTATAGACTGGAGAGTATCTCCAGTCTATGTTATGCTGTTGTGCGAAGCGGCTGATCTTGTGGCTTCTATAGGCTGGCCCGTTATCGGAGATAATCCGTCGTGGAGTTTCAAACCGATAAATGACGTGCGTCTTGAAGAAATGGAGGATATTCTCCGTCTTCACTTCCCTCAGCGGCATTGCTTCTGCCCATTTGGAGAAGTAATCAGTTGTCGCCAAGATGAATCGATGTCATCTGGACGATGCTGGTTTGATGGGGCCGATTATGTCAGTCCCCCACATTTCGAACGGCCAGCTAGCCACTGTTGGATGTAGCGGATTTGGATGTTGATGGATAAAGTCCCGGTGAATTTGACACGGATGGCACTGCTTCGCGTATTCGAGGCAATCTTGGATCATCGTGGGCCAATAATAACCCATCCGTTTGATCTTCAGCTTCATCTTCGGCCCGGCTTGGGGAGATCCGCAGAGTCCGTCATGAGTTTCTTGGACGACTCATTTTGCCTCCTCAGGTCCCAGGCATCTTAACCACAGAGAATCAAATGATCTCTTATACAGAGTATCATTGAAGAAAGCAAAAGATAGAGCTCGTTTCATAAGCTGATGTTTTGAGGACGCATCTTCAGGTGTTCGATGAGATTTGAAATAATCTATAAAGACTTTTCTCCAATCCTTAGCCTTTTCCTGGTCTTTTATTTGTAGAGTCATTTGCTTGGTCGTTCCTTTTTCTTCGGGCGACTCCGGAGATATTTCTGCCGGTGCGAGAACCCGACGGCTTTGCACAACGATCCTCACGTCATCGAGGTTTTCGTCAGCCAGTTCTTTAGTGAGCTTGGCTAATGCGTCCGCTTTGCTATTTTCCGCACGCGGTATGCTTTCCAAGGTGTAGGAAAGAATTTGGGTCAGCAGTTGCTGCACCCTCTCGCCGTACTTCACCAACTCTGGCTTGCACGTTTGATAGTCGCAATTTACTTGACTGACGATCAGTTGGGAGTCTCTGTATATGAGGAGGTTTTCAATTCCCATGTCGATGACGATCTCGAGACCTGCTATCAAAGCTTCATACTTGGCTTCGTTATTTGTCCTCGGCTCTGTTAAGGAGAAAGCAAAGCGCATTATCCCTCTTTGTGGAGTTACGAAGATGAGGCCTACCCCCGATTTGATTATAGGGGTGTTTTTTTTGCGCTTCTTCATGGAAGACGCCCCATCAAAATAGAGTTCCCACCGGGTGTCACCACCGTCGATCGTGTCAAATGCATGTTCGTCGAGCAGTTTGCAATTCAAAGGAGAATCGGCAGGTATCGGATGCTCAGCGAGGAAGTCGGCATGGCCTGGCCTTTCACCCCTTTAAGAGGCCGATAAGTTATCGAGAATTCCATCAAGAGCAGGGCACATTTAGCGAGCCGTCCTGTTAATATAGCCTTCGACATCAAGTATTTGAGAGGATCCACTTTCGATATGAGATGGACCTCATGTGCCAATGCATAGTGTCTGAGCTTCGTTATTGCGAAGATCAACGCCAGGCAGTGCTTTTCAATAGGAGAGTAATTGCTTTCTGCCCCCAGGAGAACTCGACTCAGATAGTAGAGGGCTCTCTCCTTCCCTTGATCGTTTTCTTGTGCCCATAGCGCACCTAAAGCACCTTCGAGGGCTGTTGTGTACAGGACGAGAGGTTTTCCTTTAACGGGAGCGGCCAGTACTGGCGGATTCTGCAGGTATTGCTTGATTTCGTCTAGCGCGCTTTGGCATTTTTGATCCCAGACGAACGGGGTTCCCTTCTTCATTAGGTGACTGTAGGGACGGCACTTGCCTGAGAGATTGGCTATAAATCGCCGGATATACGCGACCTTTCCTTGGAGAGACCGCAATTGCTTGAGAGTCGGCGGAGGTATTTCCATAATCGCCTTGATCTTTGACGGATCTATCTCAATGCCTCGGTGTCGGACGATGAATCCTAGGAATTTGCCCGAGGAAACTCCGAACACGCATTTGAGAAGGTTCATCTTCAAGTTGTATTGCCGAAGGCGCTGAAACACGATCTTCAGATGCTCTAAATGTTCCTCGTATGATTTGCTTTTCACTACGAGGTCGTCGATATAGCATTCGACGATTTCATGTATGAGGTCATCGAAAATTTTCGTCATGGCCCTTTGATAGGTGGCGCCGGCGTTCTTTAGACCGAAAGGCATCACCTTGTAGCAGAATATGCCCAAAGGGGTCCGGAAAGCGGTGTGCTTCTGGTCCTCGGGATGCATCTTTATCTGATTGTATCCTGACGATCCGTCCATGAAGGAGAAGACTACATGAGTAGACGTGTTATCTATCATCAGCTCGGTGACCGGTACTGGAAAATCGTCCTTTGGGCAAGCTTTATTGAGATCCCGAAAGTCCACGCAGATGCGCACCGTCCCGTTTTTCTTCATTACCGGGACGATGTTGGCGATCCAGTCAGGATACTGAACCTCTTGGATGAAGCCAGAGTCAATTAGCTTCTTGACTTCGGCGTTGATGCTCATCTCAAGCTCGAGCCGCATTCTTCTCGGCGCTTGTTTGATCGGCTTGACGTCCGGGGATATCGCCAATTTGTGCACAGCAATCTCTGGATCTAATCTTGGCATCTCGGAATAGTTCCATGCAAAGCAATCTTTATGCTGCATAAGCACGTCCTTCAGCATAGCCACCCTTTCTTCAGACAACAGCTCACTGACGAACGTCGGTCGCGGGTCACTTGCAGTCCCCAAATCAATTTTACTGAGGTTATCTGCAGTAGTGTGTATTCCATCTTCCAGCTCTTTTGGCGCTGGTGGAAACTCTGAGATCATCTCATCATCATTGTTTTCGAAGCACCAGGGGAGGTCATCCATATTCTCGGACTCCTCTTTTGACTGCGTTATCGCGTGACAGGTACGATATCGTTTCCAAGATCGATGTTGATCTGGTTCTTCTCTCGCTATATGCGTGGCTTTCGGTTCATGCTTCTGTGGCAGGCTTACCTTCCAGCTGCTGGATAGAGCGAACCTGCCTTGTTGATATTGGTCTTCGACCCAGTTCTTGAAGGTGAAGCAGTCTTCGAGAGGATGTCCTTTTGCTTGGTGATAAGAGCAGTAGTCTGGGTGAGAGACCTCGTTGGCTTGCTCGGGGTGCTTGGACTCCGGTAGTGTCATCATCTGATGCTTTACGGCGAGATCGAATATCTTCTTTGCCTTGTCTTGGGGAAAAGAATATTCCCGACCCATCTTCTTTATAAGGGACGGATCCCGGCTGCTTAACCCTTGCTCATGTGGCTTCTTAGACCCGCTGGGCTGCTGTCGAAAGTTTTTTCCGATCTTTGGTTTATTTTTGCCTCTGCGTCGGGCCTTTTGTATGACGGATTAATAATGAAGAGCATTGTCATTCTCCGCGGCCTGTTGAAGGAGGCGCTGCGTCCTGGATTTTTTGTAAATGGCCATCTCATGGTTATGGTCATTCCGGACCCTTCGACCCGCATCCCTTACTAGCTTGTCCATCCGTTCTTCGAACGATGGACTCGGCGTTTTGATGACAGGACCTTGTTTTGGTTCAGGGTCAGCGTTTTCTAACAGGGCGTCTTCTTCTTCATCGAAGTCATGTATGACGTAGCTACTATGGACTCACTCTCGTTTTTTGGATTGAACATGTCCAAGCCCGATCGTTTCCATTCTCCCATTGGGCAGCTTTCGCTGAGTTCTGGGGACGTCCCAAATCCTATTGTAGAATCGAGCTTGTCGAGTAGTCTGTCTGAAGGGTACCCCTTGGCACTTCAATAGCCTTTTCAAGCCTTCCGTGTAATATCTAGGCAGACGGATGGGCTGGAGCCTGTCGAGCGTAGAATCGGCGCCGTGCCAGATTTCCTTCTCCACTTTGGTTTCTCTAGATCGGTAGAATAGGATTGCCTCTTCACCTTTTCGTCTGGGAGGGACGTAAAATGTCTGTAGTTCTTGCACACTATAAGCTTCAAGTGCATCGAGATCTTTGTAATGTTCTTGTAGAACCATGGTAATTTGCAAACTCTGATCTTTATCGGCGGAGATTTGTATCGACGGCCGAGCAGAGAATACAGCATTGACCTCATCTTCCGAGTCGCTGCCGAAGATCAACATAGGGATGGACGGTCTCGGCTTGTTGTATTGGGGCGGCCCTGAATAAACTATCTCTTCGTCCTCCTCGGTATCACTCCCGAAGACCGGAATAGTAGTGATAGCTTTGTTCTTCGGTTTGTGACATCTTTCCGTGTCCTCAAAGTCTGGTAAGAAGTATTTTGCATCTTCGTACTTTCGGACTTCATTCACGGAGAATAGGTTCAACTCCCCCGTCACAGTGTACTCGAGACCATCCTTGAAATACTTCATACACTGATGTTGTGTAGAAGGGATAATGTTGTACTCGTGTAACCATGGCCTGCCGAGCAAAGCATTGTAGCATGTCTTGGCGTCAATGACGTGAAATTTGATATCCGTGACAAGTAGCCCGAAGCGCAGCGTCAGTATCACAGACCCGAGAGTCCGTGATGACTGAGAGTCGAAACCGGAGATGGTGATTTTATCACGATCGAGGTGCTGAACGCTCATGCAGATTTCCTTCAACACTCGCATGTTGAGGAGATTGACGGAAGACCCATTGTCAATCAGAATTTTTCCTATCTTGATATCGTGACAGTATCCGGAGACATAAAGGGGACGGTTGTGTTCGCACGTCCCAAGGAGGAGATCTTCATCTCCGAAGGTGATATCGGCTGTGTGTATTTCTTCCAGCTCGTCTTTCATCCTTTCTTCGGCGAGGAAAGCTTGGAATTGCCCTGTCTCTTGTAGCGCCTTGATCAATGAATCTCTCGCCTCTTTGGATAGCATAAGGGCGTCGAGAATGCTGAGCTGCGAGGGTAGCTTCCTCAAGTGTGCCAGATCGTTGTGGTCCACCTTGCTCTTCTTCGGCGGGTCTTTGGCTGTCAGCTCTTTGATGGCTTGGTCATCAAGGATGATATCATCAGGGACCTTTTCTTTTCCCTTATCTTTTCTATTTGACCCACTGTTCGAGGGCCCAAGATTCTTTTCGGGCAGCGTACAATTGCGCAGTTGAATATTTTCATAGGTCTTCGGTTCTTCCTCTTTTCCCAAGGTGGACTCTTTAAAGAGAGGACCAAGAGTCATTTCTTCGTCAGAGCCGCTCCCGAAGGTGAGAACTTGCGCTCCCCCAGCGTTGACCATGCGACAGTTGCCGACAGTTCTTTTGTGCTCCTCGGTCGTATTTCTTTGCTCTCGACGGGTTTTGCGTTTCATCCGCTTGAAATGTTGCCGGTGAGCAACATATCCCTGCCACCATCTTTTAAAAGCGTCGCATTCTTCGGTGGGGTGCGAAATCTTTCGATGATATAAGCAGTAGCTAGGATGTGTTTCTGCTTCACCAAGGGCGTTCGCTTCGGAGGATGGCAGCTTCATTCCCATCGATATGGCTTTGGTGAACCTTTTCCTCGTCTTGAACCTGTTTTTATTTGCAACGGAGGTACTTTGATCTGGTGAGAGTGTTTCGACCCTTTCGTCCAGTCGCCGGCGTTTGGCTTTTTCAAATATGGCCATCTCACGCTCCCGATCAGCTTTACTTTTTGAAAGAGCTTCGTTGAGGAATGCGTCGATCATTTCGTCTGATGTCCTCGGAAGTTCTGGTTTAGGATTTGCCCCCAGTTTCTCTGTGTAAGGAGCTTTTTCATCGTCTATCGACGAGTGAGAGATCACATGTCAGCTTGCTACGTAATCTTCAGATTCATCCGACGAGTCTTCTCCATTATCGTCATCTCCGTCCTCAAGGACGTGGCTGAGAAATTCTTGGAGTGTGACTGGAATCCGCGTTTTTTGATCATATTCTTCCAACGCGTCAATCTGTTTTTGCAGGTCTGTGCGCTTGTCACCAGGCTTCATGAGCTTCTTGGATTTCTTCTTCTTCTTCGATGATTTTGACGGCTGGGTGTGAGTGCTTTGGCTATCACCACCAATTTTTGGAGTTGGGTGATTTGTGAATGAGATTTTTATATCAAAGAATTAATTACCGCAATCAATAACGGCGTCGCTTGGTAGCTAGCCGGTGAGTACGGGTCGGTCCACAGGGATTTTGTGTATTTTCTATTTGTTCTAACGAGTTAATTCCAATTGGTGTTGGATTGATTATCACTCAAAACTGAAATGAGTTTGATTAAAATCTTGCTAGGGTTAGGTTTAGGTTAAATTTAGAAAGTCAATATTCCTCACCGTTTTCTATACCCTAATTAAGATCTATTAGGTGTTATGGTAATAATTAATAAAGTGGATTAGTACCATCGGGAAGAAACTAGGTTTCTTCCTCTAGGTTCTTGTTCTTCCTTTCTTAATTCTTACCCTAACCTCCATAGAAAACATGCACAACCGGTCTTTTATACTACGGTATCACCGCTACCTCGTGGGATAGGGTGCCGTAGTGAGCGGTGTGTGTATGTATGTATGGAGTCCTATAAAAATATGTGATGGGCAAGAAATGGGTGAGAAATTTTCATCTCTCAAACATTTCCTATTCCTAACCCTAACAAGTGAGGAACTACTCACTTATTAGAGAATTGATAAAAAGAGACATTTTTATGATTTTTAATTCAATAACCTAATTATCTAAACTAGGGCAAATAATTAAAATTATAACTAGGGCAGATAAAGAAAAATCTATACTAGGGCAGGAAAGAAAATTTAACTAGGGCAAGATAAAGAAAAAGCCTTACTTTATTTGACGCACTCTTCAACATTACAAGAATTGAAAATTCTGAAATAGATGAATAAAATGAGGCACAAGAAGAGGCATACCTCAAAAAAGAGGTTTAGGGTTTCTATTTATAAATCATAGAAACCCTAGGGTTACATTCGATCCCTATCTGCATTTACAAAATTACCCCTAAGAAGCCTAGTCAACGCACCGCCCCACCGACAAAAATTGCACCAACACGTGCTCCATATGGCCGCGGAACCGCGGCCAAAACCCATGTTTGGTCGCGGATCCGTGGCTATATAGATGGGCCTTGGGCTGGAATTTTCTGTTGTGGGCTATATTTTATGTTGCATTTTCCGGTATATTTTATGTTGCATTTTCCTTGACTTTTCTTCATTTGGTTCTTCAGAATGTCTTCTAGTTTCTTCCAGATTTCCACAGTGCATACTGTTGTGGACTTTTATCGTTTGCTTCGCGTTGAAGTCTTGAATCTTTGTGCTGCCTTTGTACTTTGTGAAATTGTTCATTGATCTTCGTTTGTTCTTCAAACTGTAGGCATGATAAAGATTCTCTATTTGTTGGTCGAAGTCTCACTTTTATATCGTCCTTTCATCATTTTCACTGTTTTGTTCCGAGAACCTGTAACCTGCAACTATGTAGCAGACATGGATCAAAAGCACCTATTTATTTGTAAAATGAATAAGAATGGGGAATATAATAATGCAAAATTATGATATGAACAAATACCCCCAAACTTATCTTTTGCTCGTCCTCGAGCAAACCTAGTTTTATTCTCGAAAAAGACCCAACCTCACTTGCGCAGGGAAACGCGATTGCACTGAGCTCGTACAACAAGCCGTTAAACCTCTAGGTGTCCCTAGTAGGAGGAGTGTTGTCTCCTGAGGGTTTTCAGCGGATACTACCCACAAAATCCTATCAATTCGGCCTATTGAATTTTATTCTCCAATTAGGTTTTCCAACAAGGAATTCTATTATTTTCGACTCAGAAATTATCCACCCGTATTTTTCACGCTTCCTTATCATTAACTTAAGATTATATATGTTTTGTAGATTTACTTAACTTTTAGCATCTTTTGAGTTTTCCTTCTAGGTTCCATCTCAACTTAGGAATTTTATCATCTTTACTAAAGATATAAGTCCTATATTTCATTCCTATCTCTCATCTAAAGCCCAATCATATACCCCTACGTGTGTGTATATATCACCCCTACATTTGGAAATTCAAATCAAGCTATTATACTCTTGTCCATCATCTAAAGTACTTTTCAATTGGTGAATTTTTAGATGAAATTGCTCACACATTCTTCATGCGACCGTTAATACTTCTTGAGGTACCAACGACCGATTACAAAATGTATTTGCACATTAAGGCGTAATTCCTAGTCTTGTAACACCTAAGGCTTTAGCAGTGACTCCCAAACCAGTTGGTCTAAGGCACTGGGTGATAAAGCACCCTCGCTAAATATTTTTTCTATTTATGCAGCCTTAAGTAATTACAAAAACCAGTGTTCATTTTTTTTATTCATACTTGTATTTTTATTTTATTTCCCTTTATACTAAGGACTTTAGACAAGAGCATTTCAAGGTCTCTTCTACTATTCCATGTTTCAAGGTTCGTGTTTGTGCAATTTGTAGGGTATATATTTTTAGAATTTAGATTTAAGCTTAAGAATTATTTTTCAGACTCATACTTTAATAAAAATATCGATACTCTTCCTTTATCTTGACTTAGCCCAAGAAGTGAACTCAAGATTTGCCTATTTCTAAGTAAAGTACAAAGAAATATATTTTCTACCGTTAAATTTTAAGAAAGGTTATTTTTTAGGGTTTTTAATTTACTAAGTTGAGAATCTAGTTTTTTTCCTATCTAGTCAACTGTCATGTCAAACTTAAGTCAAATATGGCCAAAATTGAACTTTTCATTTTTTATAATTTTTCAAATTTTTCAATTTTTTATGGGTTCTAAAATAAGTATGCAAATGCAAAAATATACACATGAATGCGAAGGAAGAAGGCTTACCGAGCACACCCCCAAACTTAAACTTGACAATGTCCTCACTGTCATACTACACCAAAAGGGTCAAAATGGCCGGTATTCCCCTGTTTATTTTTTATGTATTTTTTTTATTAATATATATATATATATATATATATATATACGAAAAGCCCCCCAAACTTAAATGAGATAGTATTTCCACTGTTTTAAGCGTTAAAATTCAGAGTTAGGGAGGAGAAAAATCAAACTATACAAGGCCTTACACAGGCCAAAGGTTAGCACCAACCATTCAAAAAAATTATCGTTATAATGGTTGGGTTGGTGGAAAAATGGAGTGTAGAGAAAGGAGTTGAGAAACACACGAGACCGTATGGGAAGAAATGTGGAATATGGTCTCGGTATATTCGGAGAAGAATGGCGGAAGAGAGAAAGAAATGTAGTACGAACTTGAGGGTGTAAATTAGTGAATAAATTAGCACAAATTGTGATGACCGATATGTTAAAAGCGATTGTGCTAATTTATCAACCCGTCGAGAAATGGGGTCAAATCCCTCAAGATTCGCAAGAGAACATGAGTACGTTGAACTTGGTAAACCATCAATTGGAAGCGTGACGGATTCTTGCGCGGTCGAAACGATGGAAAGGACGAAGGAGAGTGATTTAAGAAGGGTATCATTCTCACCTAAGTAAGCATATGTAAGGTGAGACGGCAACAGTTTGAGTTCGAGTTTCAAAGGTGAAACAATTGAAGGTGAAATTGGTGAAACTATCTCGAACTCAAAGGATTCCATCAATGGTTCGAAATCACTATAAGCAACCGCTTCGGATGGTTCAACTGACTCATCTGAAAATTCAAAGGACTCAAACTCGGGCGGTGAGTCTTCAAAATCGTCCAAAAAAGTGAAACACTCGTAATCGTTATCGGTTATGAGAACTGTGTCAGATTCAAGGAAGAACGCACTAGTGGCATCAAACCTTCTGTGATCGAACAGAAATTTTTCAAGCTCACAGTCCTCCTGCGTGGTCGGAACGATGGAAAGGATGAAGGGTGATTTAGAAAGTATAACAGTTAAAGGTTCAGGAGGATGAATTGGAAAATCCGACACATCAAACAAAACTGGTTCATCCTCAATACTGTCCTTAAAAGTTATTTCATCCATGCAATTATCATCAAAATCAAGATGCATATGAAGTTCAGGAGAAACATTAAATGACTCGGGATGATGAATTGGAGAGAAAATTTCAGTCAAATCTACGGGTTCATCATCCAAAATATTCCTTGCGTCAATATCCTCAATCAAGTGAAAATCAATTTTTTCGGACACCTCATCAAAAGCATGGATATTTATCAATTCAGGTTCTAGATTGGAGGTGTAGAGGTCAAAAGGATTGGTGATGGTTTCACTCGAAAGGGACCCTTCACAATCTGGCAAATCAAGCACTACAAAGTCACACAACTCATTAAACGTTTTATTTTCAACTGGTGAATCATTTGGGACACTTGTTTGAAAACCGGAGTTGTGGGATTCAATTGAGGATGGGTAGGTTTGATTTGGAAGTGTGTAGAACTCACTCTCACCACTCAAATTCTCACTCTGTCCAACCGCCTCATCATACATTGGAAAATTTGAAGCTAGTTGGAAACTAGCTACCGGGTCACTAGGTTGCATGAGGGCGGCAATGGACGCATCCAAATTCCTCATCTGTTGGTTTGTCGCTACAATATTAGCTTCCAACGACTGTTCTAGACTAGACATGGGTTGTGAAGTGGTTTCAGTAAAAAATTCAAAGTTGTTTGGATTTTGGAAACTCCCAAATGGTTGTGTAGAAGCAATGTCTAGGGAAGGTGTGAAAGTTGGGTAGGACTGGTTGGAATTGAATGGTTGGACAGGAGTAGAATCAACATTTGAATAAAAAGGTGAATGGACTTGTTGATCCCAAGAACTGGAAGTGTTGAAAGGAATGAAAGATCGGTTACGAGATTGTTCAATATGTTCAGCAATAGGCATGGGTTTCGGAGTTACAACAGGACTCGAAAAAGTAGTATCAACATAAGAAGGTGGTGAAGGTTGAAATGGTTGATACAAAGTGGATTGTGGAGTCAAACTATTTCTCCTAGACGCTTCTATTCGATCTTTCAAAGAAATTTTGGGTATGGAGGGGTCGTCCGTAATTCGACCAAAACAATTTGCGTATGAAGCAACGTTCGGATGAGGGTACCAAAGTTCGGCAAGAGTTTTGGGAGGTGGGGTACCCATGATGTAAGAAAGGAGAAGAAAAAGAATGTGGGGTGCACGGATTTCTTAACGACAAGTTGCAAGTTTTTGTAAAAAAAAAAATTCTTTTTGTGTTTTTTTTATGGAGCTTTTTGCAAAAAGATTTTCAATAAAAGATTTAGACACACGTTCAATCAATCACAAATGCACAATCAAGCCTAGATCTAGGGTCACCTAGGTCAGCTAGACAGCTCCTAACTGTTCCAAAGGGCAAGAAGTAGGACCTCAAACCGCCTCTGTTAGTTATATGTATGCCCTAGAGGCCATTACTGTACATTGGATGTATATTGTAGTGGATGCTGGGACATATATAGATAGGACTTTCTTGCTCGACATGATAGTACGCTATCTGGTTGCTCTTTATCTTAACATGTATACTTTCTGTCTCTCTGATTACATGTTGATAAAGCCCTTAGGATGTGTACCCAACTTCCAGGACTGTGATGCAGATCATACTAGTGGGGCCTGGATAGTCAATGAGTACATCCTTCATTGTTCCTAGTCGAGGGAATATCGAGACGGGGCATCGATATTCCAGAGTAGACTAGCGTATATCTTCTCGACCCATGCGATGGGCGATGGATGTCCCATATCCATTGGTGTTTGACATCGGAGATGGTATGCGGGTGCTCAGTGGAGACTGGGTACACTGAACGGACTCGCCGAGAACTCCCAGATGGTATTATACCTCACGTCAGATGGCAGTTCTCTGGTGACACTGGTACAGCTTAGTCTGTTGACCCGAGATCGTCATAGAGTCTTGTGTGTCTCCCACTGTGCTTTGATTTCCACCCTACCACGGCTCTACTGAGTCGTGCAAACAGGTGGTTTTTGGGTACAGTCCCGATTCACATGGAGGCAATGAGCGATAGGAGGGGATTCGTCTCTCCCGGTATTGGGGGTTGATGTTGCGCAATGCACGACTGGCCATAACAGGAAATCCCTGGCCAGGGTTGCAGTGATATACTGGTAAGAGTTATCAGTAGTTTCACGAATGTTATGGACCTCAAGTCGGCATGACTTATCGAGCTATGGGGTCTGACGTTTACCACCCTTAGGCGAGATATGCGACATATCAGACGAACAGACCGGACTGTACGGTAAGTGTTACTGGTTGGATTCACAGGAGTGTGAGCGGGCTTGCTCGTCGATCTTCTGATCGCTCAATACCCGGGTGGCCGTTACGTTTAGCAGACCACTTGCGGCTTGTTGGTGCTTGATATGATCATCATCTGCTGCCGGCGTATTAACGAGTCTTTAGAGTCCTACACAGAGGTTTCCTGGCTCAAGCGAAACGAAATAGGAGCGCATATGAGATATGTGCGGGACCGAGAATAATGCGTGTATGTGATACCGTATTCCATTCTCGCGACGAATGTATCGATTGGTTATATGCGATATAACCTGGTTATCGAATCAAGGATTGATTCGAGAAGCCGATACATTGGATACTAGCCGGTTATATGCGATATGACCGGATCATTGAATCAAGTGTTGATTTAATGATTTATTGTATAATTATATATTTGATATATTACTTTGCATTAACTAGTATTGGTTCACTTTAAATGGATTTTCTCACTTGAATTGTGCAAGTTGTATATGTGATATACTTTTGTGCACATGATTGTATCATGTTTGATGATACATGCTTATTTGGTTAAGTGTAAAGAATTAAACTATGGTTAAGTTAATGATTAGGGTTTTGTTTACTTAATTACTTATTCATTTATCTTATTTATTTATATCCATTTTGGAAAATGAAAAAGATAAATGAATGGTTGCTTGTTTTGTTTTTAGTTGAAGATTCTTGAAGTTTTGACTTAGTCTCCATTCTTGTCTTATACTTAACCCTAACCATTTAAACTAACCCTAATTCATTCTCTACACTTAACTAAGGTTAGATTATGATAAGTATTATATTTATTTTCTATTCTAATATACTTATCATATCTTTTTCATCTTCTTCTTCATGAGCAAGAAGAAGAAAAGCTTTCTACACCAATGGCAACTTGAGAAATCAAGTGAGAAATCCAATTCTAAAGTCTACCCACTTCTTATTTCTTCATCCTCTACCTCTTGCCAAGTTGTATAAGGTGTTTACTTCACAAGTTTTCAAAGCTTGGTGAAGTTGGAGCTTGTTCTTGTGATGCCTCGACGTAGATCATCTTCGGCATCGAACCGACGATCAAGCCCGCTCATTCTCCGATGATGCCAATGCAAGAGTCAAGGGTTCGATTTGGACAGCGGAGGGAGATCATCGCGGAGCTTAGGAAGTGGTGGACCGGATCTACAAAGGTTGTAGCCCCTTTCCTTTAGCTATATTTCCGTTTACTTGCTTGCTTCGCCTATTTATCTAGTTAACGATCCGTATTAGGGTTTATAGGCACTTGTAAAATTTGATTTGTGCATGTTTGATCACTTGTGAGACTCCATTAGAGTGCCTAGGAACCTTACAGTGGTATCAGAGCCTAACTAGAGCCTTAGGCGAAGTCCCGACGGAATCAGAAGTCCGATCGACCCAAAACCCGACTTGAAAAATGCTCTCTGGACTTTTTTGAAAAACGTGGTTTTTTGTAGATTAAAAATATTCAGAAAAATCAGCAGGATAATCTAAGAGTTACTGTGAATTTCGATGGACTAATTCCATCAATGAGCCGCGGATCCGCGGCACGAGCATGGCTCGTGCGGCGGTTCCGCGGCCATTTTGTCGTTTTGTGTATTTAATTTTTCACAGTAATTCTCAGTTTTCTGTTCTGGTTTTCCTGGGAATTTTTAATATTTATTCCAGAGTTGTATTTTTTGAGTTGTATTGGGGACTCGGTGTATTCGATCGGACTGTCTAATTTTGTCGGTGTGCTTTTCCGGGTATTTTTAGAATATGTTAAAAAGTTCGACCGGATATAAATACCCACTTTTTCCCCTGCCGGGAAATTTCCAATTGTTGGATTTTTCCGTAGTTTAACGACATTCTAAGTAGTGCAAGTAACGCGATGGACCCTCTAGAAGACAACAAACCTTAACTCGATTATGTGACCGTCTTGAACTGCCCTTTGAACCTTCGGGTTTGGGGCAGTACGGCGTGCCACATGTGAGGCGTTGGCTTGACCCTTCTACGGCTGGACCGTTGGTACTGAGGCACGAACTGAATGTTGTTAGACTTATTTCATGTGTTGAGCTGTTTCGGGAAAACTTGGGTGTTCGATTGTTCGATCGGAAAGTTTAACATTTTCCATTTATTCGGAATGTGATACAATAATTGGAATTCACAATAAGTTATGAGATAACGGAATGAGTATTATAAACATAGCAGTTTAGTCTCACTTGATCGGTTGCCACGGAATTTTGATGTGATCAAAAGTCCGTCGCAATCACGTAGCGTACGCGGATACTCGCCGGGTAAACTTAATAGACAGCCTCACTCCATAGCCCCGACCAAGTGACTGTAGGAGAACCCCGTCGCCGAAAGAATCCGTTCGGGTGCTCGCGGTAGCGGTGTTCCGCCTTGGTGCACTTTGTCAACGGCGTCGGGGGTGCGGCCGTCTACTGAAGTTTGAGACGAGCATTCGATCAGAATGTCGGGAATCCTGTTGAATTGCCCGACTTGATATTGAAAAGAGTTTTCGATAATGAGACTAAAATGCGGGGTTTATAATTGTTAGGCATGCGATGTCTAAAGAATTCATTTGGTCAGGCATGCGATGTCTGAGGTGGTTGCGGATTCCAACTGTTGTAGTTTTACACTTTCTTTTCTGTGACCGTAAGTGTAATATGTGATATCGCCTGTTTCGTTGCTATATGTCAACGACAATTGGGATGCGCATATTTTCTTACGTTGATGACATGTGATGTTATGTGTTGCTGGATATGTTATATTGGATCGTCGTGTTTGAATAGCCGGGGTTTTTTTTATGTGAGATGAGTGTTTTTTCATTTTCATTCATGTAAAAACATGTATGTAATATTCTTTTATTGGGGCACTTCCAGGTTGCGGATGTTGTCACCATTTGTATATTATTTACTTTTCTGCACTAGGATAGACCCAAGGAGGGGAGCACAAGTAACCGGGTTCTGGGGTCCAGTGGGAGACCATTTCGAGGAGTCGAGTCCGGGTCTCCTAACCCTAGAATTGGTAGGGTTGCTTGCCGCTCTCGTAGGGGTCTAGGGGTGTGGGATTGGCTATTCATCACGACCGTGGAATCCGTGTTTTATACTGGCTCGTATTGAAAACACGGATGTCCTAGTATATCCAATATTTCATATGTTTCTTCTGCTGTGATTTATCTGTGATAAGATCATGTGATATTCTGTGACAGATATTATATATAGTATATATGATATATTATATAGACGTTGCTTATGTTTTACACCCGCGCTAGCCCTGCCCCGCTCTGCCGTTAGTTACCTAACCTAACGGTGCAGACAGGACATCGAGGCGAATGCAGATGGCATAAGCGTACGTTATATTTATCTGTGATGTTTAGGTGGACTTAAATGATGGGATATTCATTAATGAGATTAATGAAAGAAAATAAACCTAATTGATGTTGTGGAATCGAATTTCAAAATAAAAACAGGTAGCTACAGTTCTTGCTTTGCATCGCGGTGTTCATTATAGAACATCCTGCACCTTATTCGATGAGGAAAGGACCGAGATCCCTTCACCGGGAGTGACTCCTTTAGCAATAACTGGCAGATGCTACAACCCTCGGTTTGTCTTTGATCACTTCTATAGTTTCCGCTTTGCACAGTGATATATATGATATATCCCGCACCTCATTCGACGAGGAAAAGGCCGACGATCCCTTCACCGGGAGTGACCCCTTTAGCAAAACTAGAAAAGCCTTGAAAACATTCCATTTAAAAACCATTTGATTCCGCAACGAGATCAAGTTCAAAGCGTTAAAGGTTTTCACAAAAACCATTCGCAACCCTCCGTCATTTTAGGAAGTAGAGTACTTAGTATTCGTACTGTGTTTGTTGACCATAGTCAAGGCACAGTGTACGGTAGCTAAGTGATGTCTTCCTACACCGCATATGATGCGATTAGTTAGGACAGTCGCGTGACTTTATTGACCTTAGTTAAGGGTCATGTGGGTGGGTCTAATTAATCACGAAATGACGGGTAGAACTTGACTAGTACTTATGATTTGTTGACCATAGTTAAGGTCATAGGTGCTAGGGGTAAAAACCTATATCGGGAGTTTCAAGTGTTGAAACTTGCAATGAGATTGCATACCTTCTATGTGATAGTTGGATCCCGATACCCACTGCGAGTAATTGTTACTCCTGGGAGAGTTTTGCACTTTACAATTAGCCGATCAAGTAGGTGTCTAGAAAGGTGTCAACGGGGTTACGCCTCTGGGAAAACGAGGTTTACTGTAATTAGGTCCGTGCGAAAGCACGGGGAACCTCCCTCAAAGTACCGACACTGGCCTGGCTGAAAGGTTGGCGAACTTGTAGAGTGTAATTAATCCCGGCTAGTCTTTCCTTTTAAGGTTTGAAGGAAGATTTGATAAAAACAGTGGGAGCCATCCTGATTAGATAAAATATATAACCAATCTGATCTTGCAAGAGCGCACGCAGAGTGTTTTCTTCTCTCTCTCTCCTGGTAGAGACCATATCACGCCTTAATCAAGATAATAATACGGATGTATTGACCGAACCCGCTTGTTATACTGAGCTGGGGAACGTTGGTCCCGCTCCAACTTATAATTGTTATAAGACAGAGCAGGAAATTGGGGAATACCAGAATTCCTATGCCGCCCAAACGAAGAAAGTGCATATGATGCATCTCCTTCGGGTGTGTTCATTACAAATAACTGTTTCTCAGTATCCTCTGCATCCTGGGTATATGATACCGGATAAGGATCCCAGATATGTAATCTGTTACATAGGGCTACAAAAGGGTAGAAAAACTGAGAACGGGTGATAAGTTTCATGAGACAGAAAACGGGGCAAGTGTTGCAGCCAAGTCTATTGGTCACTGTCACCCTGTATTACGAATACATTGATTCTGAACAAATGCTATTAGATACCGAACCTGATATACAAAATCATATCAGTCTCTTTATTAGTAAAGAAAGGATATAATTTTGTATTGATGGATAATGTTTTGAACAGTTCCTATATCAAAAGTTGATCGGTTCAGGCACGTTATCTAAAAGCATTGACGTTCTAAATCAAACTACAGTTCCTTGTATATTGAACACACACAAGAGGAAGAGTTCAGAAATGAACAAATTCTTCTTGAGGCATTGTAGACTAGGTCATATCAATGCGACCCGACTGGCTGAAGTTACATTTAGATGTATATTTAATCAGTTTGAATTTACATCTTGTGAAAACTTGCCAGTCATGTCACAAAGATAAGATGACCATAGCTCTGTTTAAAGGAAACAGAGAAAGAGTTAGTGAACTCTTGGGATGATACATGTTGATATATGTAGGTCCCCAGTCTACACATGCCAGGACTGGTTCTTTATACTTCATTATATTCTCTGATAATCTCTCAAGATTCAGTCATATGTTCCTGTTGAAACATAAGTCCGAACCTTTTGAGGTATTCACAGAATATAAGTTAGAAGTAGAGAACCAATAACCGGGTATAAGTATTATGTCCTATGATGAGATCAGGGAGGAGAATACTTGTGCATAGCATTCCTGGACTATTCTAAAAGAAAATGAGATTCTCTCTCAGCATTACTCCTCCGTATAAACCATAGCACGATGGTATATCGGGGCGGAGCAATCACACCCTATATGATAAGGTGTGCTCTATGATGAGTACTACTGAGTTACCTATTTCCTTTTTGGGGGTTATGCACTTGAGAAGCTGCATACCTATTGAATTAGGTTTGAATCAAATCAATGCCTACCACTCCATATGAGATATGGTATGGGAAGATCCTATCTCTTAAGTAAGTTAAGATTTGGGATTGTCCGGCCTATGTCAAAAGCAAAATCCGGACAAGATCGAGGCAAGGTCAGTTCTGTAGAACTGGAAAGGTTCCAGCTATTCGAAACTACAGCTGAAGATTTGACAGAACCAAAGGATTCTATAGTCCCCGACGAACCTCAGCCTCTCCGCCGATCTAGTAGGGTTCCTCAACCGCCTGAGAGATACCTCGGTTTCTCGATGACAGTGGGAGCAAGGATTGCATCATGAGATGATGACCCAACTATTTTCGAGCAGGCCATCGAGAGTAGGGACTCTGTAAGAATGGCTGGATGCTTAGCGATCTGAGATGGAATCCATGTACACCAGCAAAGTATGGACTTTAGCTGCTATATCTGAAGGGTTAAATCCCCATCAGGAGCAAGTATATCTTGAGAAGATTACTTGGTGTAGATGGAAAAGTTGAGACTTTCAAAGCTAGACTTGTTAAAGGTTTTCGTCATCGACCAGGCACGGGTAATGATGAAACCTTTTCCATGGAATATGCTTAAGTCCATCCAGATCCTACTTGCCATGGCTACATACCATGACTGCGATATCTGGTGGTTGGGTGCCATGACTCCTTTTCTAAATATTGATTTAGAAGAGAACGTCTATAAGAACACAGCCAGAGGGCCTCGTAGACAGTGGGAGCAGCGGAAACGTGTGCAAGATGCTTTATAAGATAAAGCAGGCATCGCGGAGTTGGAACATCTGTTTTGATGGATTAGTCAAAGAAGTTGACATCATCAAAATGGTAGATGAACCTTATATAAACAAAAAGGTAGTAGGGAGTATGGTGACGATCCTCGTAGAATACGTGGATGACATACTCTTGTTAGGGAAGGAGTTTCCTATGCTACGCTCGATCAATCTCCGCTTATCACAATGATTTTCCATATAGGATCAAAGTCATACCTACTAAATCCTAAGTTTTGGATCTATGAGATAGATTTAATTGGATGTTAGGATACTCACTAGTTGTAGTGAGATGGTATCAATCGATCCTGGGGAGAATCACTGGAAGGGTTCCAGAGTGATAAGGACGACTGAATGTCAGTCGCAGGCATTGTCTTTACCCTCGGTAAAGGGACGGTATGTTGGAAGATTTCCAAGCTAGATATCGTGACAAACTAGACGATAAAGGCTGGTAACATCGTTATTAAAGATACTACCAAAGAGGCAGTTTGGGTGTATATAGGTTCATAGGATGAACTAGGTTCCTACCATTGTGTGACAATGGAAGTGTGGCTTCGGCCCTGGAACCATGGTCCAATCAGTGACCCAGACAAATTCTGAGGCAGCATCACCTGATCATGGAGATAGTTGATCTCCAGGGTGATCGAGGTTAGAAGAGAAGACTCAGAGGACAACACGGCGGATCCACTCACGAAGGCCTTTTCCCAGAGAGAGACTCATATGGGATGGTTGAGTATTAGATACTGCGACCACTGCTACAGATGGCCCTAGTGCAAGTGGGAGATTGTTAGTTATATGTATGCCCTAGAGGCCATTACTGTACATTGGATGTATATTGTAGTGGATGCTGGGACATATATAGATAGGACTTTCTTGCTCGACATGATAGTACGCTATCTGGTTGCTCTTTATCGTAACATGTATACTTTCTGTCTCTCTGATTACATGTTGATAAAGCCCTTAGGATGTGTACCCAACTTCCAGGACTGTGATGCAGATCATACTAGTGGGGCATGGGTAGTCAATGAGTACATCCTTCATTGTTCCTAGTCGAGGGAATATCGAGACGGGGCATCGATATTCCAGAGTAGACTAGCGTATATCTTCTCGACCCATGCGATGGGCGATGGATGATCCCATATCCATTGGTGTTTGACATCGGAGATGGTATGCGGGTGCTCAGTGGAGACTGGGTACACTGAACGGACTCGCCGAGAACTCCCAGATGGTATTATACCTCACGTCAGATGGCAGTTCTTTGGTGACACTGGTACAGCTTAGTCTGTTGACCCGAGATCGTCATAGAGTCTTGTGTGTCTCCCACTGTGCTTTGATTTCCACCCTACCACGGCTCTACTGAGTCGTGCAAACAGGTGGTTTTTGGGTACAGTCCCGATTCACATGGAGGCAATGAGCGATAGGAGGGGATTCGTCTCTCCCGGTATTGGGGGTTGATGTTGCGCAATGCACGACTGGCCATAACAGGAAATCCCTGGCCAGGGTTGCAGTGATATACTGGTAAGAGTTATCAGTAGTTTCACGAATGTTATGGACCTCAAGTCGGCATGACTTATCGAGCTATTGGGGTCTGACATTTACCACCCCTAGGCGAGATATGCGACATATCAGAAGAACAGACCGGACTGTACGGTAAGTGTTACTGGTTGGATTCACAGGAGTGTGAGCGGGCTTGCTCGTCGATCTTCTGATCGCTCAATACCCGGGTGGCCGTTACGTTTAGTAGACCGCTTGCGGCTTGTGGATGCTTGATATGATCATCATCTGCTGTCGGCGTATTGACGAGTCTTTAGAGTCCTACACAGAGGTTTCCTGGCTCAAGCGAAACGAAATAGGAGCGCATATGAGATATGTGCGGGACCGAGAATAATGCGTGTATGTGATACCGTATTCCATTCTCGCGACGAATGTATTGATTGGTTATATGCGATATAACCTGGTTATCGAATCAAGGATTGATTCGAGAAGCCGATACATTGGATACTAGCCGGTTATATGCGATATGACCGGATCATTGAATCAAGTGTTGATTTAATGATTTATTGTATAATTATATATTTGATATATTACTTTGCATTAACTAGTATTGGTTCACTTTAAATGGATTTTCTCACTTGAATTATGCAAGTTGTATATGTGATATACTTTTGTGCACATGATTGTATCATGTTTGATGATACATGCTTATTTGGTTAAGTGTAAAGAATTAAACTATGGTTAAGTTAATGATTAGGGTTTTGTTTACTTAATTACTTATTCATTTATCTTATTTATTTATATCCATTTTGGAAAATGAAAAAGATAAATGAATGGTTGCTTGTTTTGTTTTTAGTTGAAGATTCTTGAAGTTTTGACTTAGTCTCCATTCTTGTCTTATACTTAACCCTAACCATTTAAACTAACCCTAATTCATTCTCTACACTTAACTAAGGTTAGATTATGATAAGTATTATATTTATTTTCTATTCTAATATACTTATCATATCTTTTTCATCTTCTTCTTCATGAGCAAGAAGAAGAAAAGCTTTCTACACCAATGGCAACTTGAGAAATCAAGTGAGAAATCCAATTCTAAAGTCTACCCACTTCTTATTTTTTCATCCTCTACCTCTTGCCAAGTTGTATAAGGTGTTTACTTCACAAGTTTTCAAAGCTTGGTAAAGTTGGAGCTTGTTCTTGTGATGCCTTGACGTAGATCATCTTCGGCATCGAACCGACGATCAAGCCCGCTCATTCTCCGATGATGCCAATGCAAGAGTCAAGGGTTCGATTTGGACAGCGGAGGGAGATCATCGCGGAGCTTAGGAAGTGGTGGACCGGATCTACAAAGGTTGTAGCCCCTTTCCTTTAGCTATATTTCCGTTTACTTGCTTGCTTCGCCTATTTATCTAGTTAACGATCCGTATTAGGGTTTATAGGCACTTGTAAAATTTGATTTGTGCATGTTTGATCACTTGTGAGACTCCATTAGAGTGCCTAGGAACCCTACAGCCTCTTCACCGCCAATTGTGGCCAGGTAAGCACAAGTAGAGAAAGGAGGGATCCGCTCACGAATCACCGTGAGACGGGCCTTTTAAAGTTACCTTTCACTACCTGTCTAGCCTAGGCACCACAAAGTCAGGTTAGGATCAACGGTCGATGCCTTCAACTATTCCTTTGTCCATTGAGCGCGAAGTCCTTAGGGCCGAGTCTAATCTTTTTTAATTAATTGATGGTCAATGCAATATGCTTTATGTGATTTTTGGGGTCCTGGGAAGGGTGATGAAATCCCCACCCAATCTGGATTGGTGTTCAAGCTCCTTAAAGTCAATTTAAATATGCAAAACAGTAAACACAATCACATGCGGAAAAAAAAAATTTAGCGCGGCGCAAAGAATCCTGCACAAGATCAATTATTGGAGAAGGGGAGAAATTTTTGGCGCAAAAAATCCTGCAGGCAAATTTTACAGAGGAGATATCAGGGGGTTCAGAGAAGAAAATAAAACTTACAGAGGGATTTTGGAATGATGACGTCACCCAGGCGCCACGGTTCCGCGGCTAAATATAGCCTTTGACCGCGGTTCCACGGTGGGATCGTTGACTCAGTCCTCTAACTTCTTCTGTTACTCTATTGTGGTTATCCTCTGTTTGTTCAGATCTACGGTTTTCTGTTTTGCTCTCTGGATTTTTCCAGATCTGAATTTGTTCTTCGATCCTGCACAATTCAAACGAAAATACCCTTCACAAAATAACAAGATGATAAATTTTATTTATTTTTTTATAATTTTTTATTTTTCAGTTTTTATGAGTTTTATGATTTTATATTAACCCGAAATCGCAAAAAGAAAATACCACGCCATCCCCGGCAACGGCGCCATTTGATTTGTGAATGAGATTTTTATATTAAAGAATTAATTACCGCAATCAAGAACAGCATCGCTTGGTAGCTAGCCGGTGAGTACGGGTCGGTCCACAGGGATTTTGTGTATTTTCTATTTGTTCTAACGAGTTAATTCCAATTGGTGTTGGATTGATTATCACTAAAAACTGAAATGAGTTTGATTAAAATCTTGCTAGGGTTGGGTTTAGGTTAAATTGGGAAAGTCAATATTCCTCACCGCTTTCTATGCCCTAATTAAGATCTATTAGGTGCTATGGTAATAATTAATAAAGTGGATTAGTACCATCGGGAAGAAACTAGGTTTCTTCCTCTAGGTTCTTATCCTTCCTTTCTTAATTCTTACCCTAACCTTCGTGGAAAACATGCACAACCGGTCTTTTATACTACGGTATCACCGCTACCTCGTGGGATAGGGTACCGTAGTGAGCGGTGTGTGTATGTATGCATGGAGTCCTATAAAAAAATGTGATGGGCAAGAAAGGGATGAGAGATCTTCATCTCTCAAACATTTCATATTCCTAACCCTAACAAGTGAGGAATTACTCACTTATTAGGGAATTGATAAAAAGAGACATTTTTATAATTTTTAATTCAATAACCTAATTATCTAAACTAGGGCAAATAATTAAAATTATAACTAGGGCAGATAAAGAAAAATCTATATTAGGGCAGAAATGAAAATTTAACTTGGGCAAGATAAAGAACATTACCCCTAAGAAGCCTAGTCAACGCACCGCCCCACCGACAAAAAATGCACCGACACGTGCTCCATATGGCCACGGAACCGCGGCCAAAACCCATGTTTGGTCGCGGATCCGCGGCCATATAGATGGGCCTTGGGCTGGAATTTTCTGGTATATTTTATGTTGCATTTTCCTTGACTTTTCTTCATTTGGTTCTTCAGAATATCTTCTAGTTTCTTCTAGATTTCCACAGTGCATAATGTTGTGGACTTTTATCGTTTGCTTCGCGTTGAAGTCTTGAATCTTTATTCTGTCTTTGTACTTTGTGAAATTGTTCATTGATTTTCGTTTGTTCTTCAAACTATAGGCATGATAAAAATTCTCTATTTGTTGGTCGAAGTCTCACTTTTATATCGTCTTTTCATCATTTTCACTGTTTTGTTCCGAGAACCTGTAACCTGCAACTATGTAGCAGACATGGATCAAAAGCACCTGTTTATTTATAAAATGAATAAGAATGGGGAATATAATAATGCAAAATTATGATATGAACATTGGGCACGGCTTCAGCATCCCTTCGATGATCTGAGGTTCCAGTGGATTCTTCCACCTAATTGCCGGACATGTGTGGAGATCCTTTAGCATTATTTTAGTCTTGGCTGAAAGAGCGACCTCCCATGGAGCTTCTTCTACGAAAGAGCATGATGCCCCCGGTGTATCCGTCTTCTTGGGAGTGTGTGGCCGAGGCGAGTTCACCTTCCAGTTCTCAGATAATACGAACTTGCCCTGCTGGTACTGATCTTCTATCCAGCTTTTGAAGATGTAACAATCCTCGATTGGATGGCCCAACATTCGGTGATAAGGGCAATAGTTAGGATTGCTAATGTCGTCTGGTTGCACTGGGCGTCTTGGCTTCGGCAGATTGATGAGCCTGTTGCGCAGTGCAAGCTCGAATAACCTCTTCGTCTTGTCTTGAGGGAACGAGTAAGGGCGTCTCATTTTATCTTCGAGAGATCGAGTTCTATTATTTTGGCGATCAACTGGTCTCGGGCCACCGAGCTGTTGTTGAGCATTGGCGACGACGATCGCTTTCCCCTTTCCCTTCTCATTTCGAGAGTCCGGCTTTGGAAGAGACGGTCTATGACCCATCTGGTCCATTTGGGCCAGCTTGTCAATCAAGGCCTGGAACGTGGTTGGCTTGAAGAATATCATGAATTGGGAAATAGTTGCATGAGGGTCCAGAGTGCCCATGAACATGCCCACCGCCGGCGCTTCTTCAATGCGTTGTTCGCATTTCGACCACAGATTCCGCCATCGGATTGCGTATTGAACCCGTGTCTCGCCTGGCTTCACCCTGGCATTGATCAATGCCGTTATTAGGGTGCGTTCACTAGCACTCGCGAATCGCTGGGTGAATAATAGCTCCATTTCTGCGAAAGTCTTGACGGAGTCGTTTGGAAGTTCAGAGTACCATTCGAACGCTGTCTCCGACAAGCTGCCAACAAACTATCGGAGCAAAAGTTTATCATCACCCCCAGTGTTGCCGCAAAGAGCCCTGAACTGGGCGATATGCTGGTGGGGATTGCCCGTCCCTTTGTATACATGAAATTTAGGGATCGTGTATCCCGGCGGGTACTTTTTTTGGTCATACCAGCTTGGATACGGTTGCCCAGTTTTAACAACTTGACCGGCCGCTTCATTCGCCTGGTGAGCTCGTATTTGCTGAGCTATGTAGTCATCCAGAGCGGCCTTGGAAATGGTTTCCTCTTTGGCTGCTGAAAGAGCCGGAGGAGGGTTCGATGTCTCTCCTCTGTCATCTTCAATAATGATCGGAGGGTCTTCAGCTGAAGGATCCAGCTGTAACATCATCCCGACCATGTCTTGGAAGAGAAGTGCCATTCGTTTTATATTGGCAGCTTGTTCTGCTGCTTCTCTGTCCTTCTTTTCGAGGACTCTGCGGAGGAAGTCGGTATTGGTTTCTTGTTCATGACGCTGCTCTGATGACGTCTCTGGGCTTTCTTTTGGCCCGGTGAGTGCGGCCATTTGCGTCAGCATTTCTTGAAGCTTCTATTGCTGCTCCTAGGCTTTTGTCACAGATCGGGTGAGCGGTCGGTGACCCGTCGAAGCGCGGCTTTCCTCTTTTCCGGAAGCCATGTAAACAGTATGCACCTTTATACCCCCAGACTTGGGGCGTTTCGGCTCAGCGTCTTTGTGGTCTGCCGTAGTTACAGGGGCTTTCTTTGGCCTCCTTCTCTTTTGAGCAGTTGACGTTGAGGGGGCCATTGCAGCGGGCACCCAGGTAGTTGCCGTCCTTTGTGGCTTGACAGGACGGTTCTCTTCCTGCTGAACCTTCACCCTTTTCTGTCGGCGAGGGTAATCTTGATCAATCACCGACTCCTGGACCTGTCGCCAGACTTTGTAGATTTTGGAGGATAGCCGCTGAGGGGGCTGCTACGGCTTTGTTTCTGTAACATTCTCCACGGGTGGAGGAGATCTTTTCAGTACGGCGGTAGGAGAGTTCCTGCGCACCTTGTTCAGCAATTCAAAGCTGTTCCCGGTTGGAACAACAGCATTGACTTGCACCGTTGGGGCTGGTGGAGTTAGCCCAGAGGGGGAGTTGCCCCCAGCTTTCCTTACTCGACGCCAGTGGCGACGTCAAGCGTGCCGAGCTGCTGGGATTGATTCAGCGATGGGGATGGCTTCGTCGTACCCCCTGTTATGGAGAAGGGCTGTTGCCAGCGTCAGCCTCTTGAAGACTGATGTCCGTTGAGTAGCAGTATCTAATCTGTTAAAGACATACTTTGGAGCAGGGATGGCTATCCTCTTCGGAATAACCTTTTCTGGAACTGCAGGCTTCATCATAGGCCGCATGAACTTTGGCCCAACCTTTCGAAGACTGAGGCGCTAGAGCTGGACGACCTGTGGAGGGGGCCGCTGTAGTTGCAAGCCGATCGAAGACCGACTTCTTAGGAGCTTCTTGCGATGGTACAGGGGCGCTGAAGCTCATCGGTGGGAGCATGGTCCCGAAATACAATCCAGTGGTGGCCTGAGTCACCTGGTCCACCGGCATTGTGAACAGGGAGGCCGCTTGGGGCCCGTAAGCTATACCTCCAGATGAGGCGGAACGTGAGTTGCAGTTGCAGCTGGAACACTTCACGCAAGTAGACGCCATTGATGTTTCATTTTCTGCGCCAAGCAAGAAACCAAATCTTAGTACCTCGAATCCAAGGACAACCATATCAAACCGCGATTCGTTCGCAAACACGACACATGAAGTGTGGAGTGGAAAGAGGAAAAGGTCCCACCGGGCGTGCCAGAATCTGTTTACCGCCGAAAACCAGGAAAACAAACGTCTTGCCTGAATTTGGGGGCAGATGCTAATTGGTGCTATCCGTCCACCTCTCCGAATATGCCAAGTTGATTTATGGCACCGTGTATCGAAGGTTTAAACGGATGCGGCCGATTGTTCACACCATAATATTGTATTATTATATTCCCCATTCTTATTCGTTTTATAAATAAACAGGTGCTTTTGACGCATGTCTGCTACATATTACAGGTTACAGGTTCTTGGACAGAAAACGGTGAAAACGATGAAAAGACGATGCAAAAGTGGACTTTGACCAACAAACAGAAGACTCTTGATCAAGCCTACATCAAAGATAAAATTCACAAAGTACAAGGCAATGCAAGGTCCAAGATTACAAAGCGAACGGTTAAAAGTCCACCGTAATTGTTTACTGGAGATCTGGAAGAAACATAGAAGCTATTTTAATAAAAGAACCAAATAATAAGGAAGCCCAAAAACAGAAGAGCCAACAAAGGAAATTTCAAGGCTCAATACTTCCTTTTAAAGAGACAGAGACATAAAATTTTACCAAAGCTTGAAGTCTACTTTGACTAGGTCTTCCTAAGGATATTTTGGAAAATATAGACGTGCGAATCAATTGTAACCTAGGGTTTCTTATCTTCTATAAATAGGAACTCTAAATCATTGTATTCTTTTCATGCCTCCCTATGCCTCTTTCATTAATAAAATTTAGATTTCTTTTGGAGAGTATCGATGCCTCTTTTCATTTCAGAAATTCAGATCTGACAAGTCTTGTGTTGATATTTGGAGAGAGCCATCTGTAAAGTAAGTAGATAATTTCAATTCTTGCCCTAGGTAATTTTTCATTCTCTGCCCCAGATTAAATTTAATTCCTTGCCCTAGTTAGATATTAGATCTTTAATTCAATTGCCCTAGATTAATTTAGTTTTTAGATTTAATTAATCCATTCACACCGTTTGGAATTAACTCGTAAGAGTGATTAGGAAATTCACAACATCCCTGTGGACCGACCCGTACTCACCGGCTAGCTACATGCGACGCCGTTCTTGATTGCGGTAATAGATAGTTTTTGAGATCAATCAAATGGCGCCGTTGCCGGGGATGGCATGTTATTTCCTTTTTGCAATTTCGGGTTAATATAAACTAAAAAATCTGAAAAATCTGAAAAATTAAAAATATATATATATAAAAATTTTATCATCTTTGTATTTTGTGAAGGGTATTTTTTTGTTTGAATTTTGCAGGATCTACAATCGAGACGGATCTGGAAAAATCCAGAGTGCGAAACAGAAAAAGGTAGATTAGGACAGAAAGTGATTGGAACAACAGAGCAGCAAAATTTTTTTTGAGACCTGACGCTTCAAATCCGCCGCCCTTCCGCCGCGCAAGCGCGCTCCCGCCGAGTTTCCGCGGTCCATTTTCCACGTTAGCGCGCGTGTTTTGCACTGTTTGCTCCCCTTTTCCCTCTTCTGCCAATCCCCATATATCTTTTGTCAAATATTCTGCAGGATTCCTTGCGCTTAAAAATCTTCCCTTCCAAATAAAAAATCTTGTGCAGGATTCTTTGTGCCGCGCATAAAATAAAAAGATTTGATTGCAAGTGATTTTTCTGTTTTGCATATCTTTAAAACCGACTTTAAGGGGCTTTTGACCAATTCAGATTGGGTGGGGATTTCATCACCCTTTCCAGGACCCCAGAAATCACATAAAGCATTTGCATTGACCATATCTTAATTAAAAAATACTATACTCGGCCCTAAGGACTTCGAACTCAATAGGACAGAGGACTAGTTATAGGCATCAGCCGTTAATCCTAACCTGACTTTGCAGTGTCTAGGCAAGTGTGTCCAAGGCGAGTGGTTACTTAATTAGGACCGCTACTTGTAGCGGGGAGCCTCCCACTCACCTGGCACTTACCTGGCCGCAATTGGCGGTGAAGAGGCGGTTTGAGGTCCTATTTCTAGCCTTTTGGAACAGTTAGGAGCTGTCTAGCTGACCTAGGTGACCCTAGATCTAGGCCTGATTGTGTATTTTTGGTTGATCGAAAGTGTGTCTTAGCCCTTTATCGAAAATCTTTTTTTGCAAAAAGTTCCAAGCAAATAAAAAAAAAGGAAAAAGGAAAAAATCTTTTATAAAAAGACTTGCAACTTTTATCGCTAAGAAATCTTTGCACCACCTACCTACTTTCTTTTCTCTTTCTTCTATCATGGGTACCCCACATCATAAATCTTTTGCCGAACTTTGGTATCCCGAACCTAACTTTGCCTCGTACGTCAATTATTTCGGTCGATTTAAGGAAGATCCCTCCGTGCCCAAAATATCTTTGAAAGATAAAATAGAAGCGTCTAGGAGAAACAGTTCGACTTTGCAACCCACTTTGTGTCAACCAAGTCAACCTTTACCACCTTCATATGTTGATACCATTTTTTCGAGTCCAGCTGTAACTCCTAAACCGATGTCCATTGCTGAGCATATTGCTCAATCTCGTAGCCAATCTTTCACCCCTCTTCACTCATCTAGTTCTAGGAATCAACAAGTCCATCCACCTTTTTATCCATATGTTGATCCTACTCCTGTCCAACCACCCACTTCCTACCAGTCCTACCCGACTTTCCCACCTTCACTAGACAATGTTTCTACACAGCCTTTTGGAAGTTTCACGTATCCACACAACTTTGAATCTTTTACCGAAACCCCTTCACAACCCATGTCTAGTTTGGAACAGTCGTTGGAAGCTTATATTGCAGCAACAAACAAAATGACTAGGAATGTGGAAGCGTCCATAGCCTCCCTTATGCAACCTACTGAACCGGTAACTAGTTTCCCACTAGTTTCAAATTTTTCAATGTATGAGGAGACGGTTGGACAGAGTGCGAATTTGAGAGGATTTCCAAATCAAACCTACCCTTACCCAATTGAAGCCCACAACTCCAGTTTTCCATCGAATGTCCTAAATGATTCATAAGTTGAAAATAAAGACGAGTTGTGTGACTTTATAGTGCTTGATTTGCCAGATTGTGAAGAACCCCTTTCGAGTGAAGCCACACCTAATCCTTTTGACCTTTACACCTCCACTTTAGAACCTGAATTGATAAATATCCATGCTTGGGATGAGGTGTCTGAAAAAATTGATTTTCACTTGATTGAGGATATAGACGCCGGGAATATTTTGGATGATGAACCCGTTGATTTAATTGAAATTTTATATCCAACTCATCATCCCGAGTCATTAATTGTTTCTCCCGAACTTCATATGCGTCTTGATTTTGATGATAATGGCATGGATAGGCTAAATATTGAGGAGAATTATGAGGATAATATTGAGAAGAGTATTGAGGATAATATTGAGGTTGAACCATTTTTGTTTGATGTGTCGGATTTTCCAATTCATCATCCTACTGTTACACTTCCTAAATCAAACACCCTCTTTTCCATCGTTCCGACCACGCACAAGATCACGCTTGACGACTGTGAGCTTGAAAATTTTTCCTTTGAATCTGACACAGTTCTCACAGCCGATAACACTTACGAGTGTTTTACTTTTTCGGACGATGTTGAAGACTCACCGCCCGAGTTTGAGTCCTTTGAATTTTCAGATGAGTTAGTTGAACCATCAGACTCGGTTGCTTACAGTCGTTTCAAACTATGGATGGAATCTTTCAAATTCGAGACAGTTTACTACGGTGAGAATGAGCCTATCCCTAATTCACTCCCTTTCGTCTGTCCTATCGTTCCGACCGTGCAAGAGACTGTTACGCCTTCATCTCCACTACCGAGTTCGATGTACCCATGTTTTCTTGCGAATCTTGAGGAATTTAACCCCATTTCTCGACGGGTTGATAGATTAGCACAATCGCTTTTAATACATCGGTCATCATAAATTGTGCTAATTTATTCACTCGATTTACTCCCTCAAGATCGTACTCCACTTCTTTCTCTTTTCCGCCATTCTTCTCCTCCACCGAGACCATATTCCACTCTTCGACCCATACGGTCTCGTGTGTTTCTCATTTTTTTTCTTTCCACTCCATTCTTTCACCAACTCGATCATTACCACGATAAGATTTTTCAATGGTTGGTGCTAACCTTTAGCTTGTGTAAGGCCAAGCATAAGTTTAGGGGGAACCTTGTTGTATATATGTATACATATTTTTGTTTTCTTTTTCTATAAAAAATATAAAAAAAATTCAAAACATTAAAAAAATATTTAAAAAATATTTTGTAAATAAATAAACAGGGGAGTGCCGACATTTTGACCCTCTTGGTGTTGCATGACAGTGAGGACACTGTCAAGTTTAAGTTTGGAGGTATGCTCGGTACGTCTTCTTCCTTCGCATTCATTTGTACATATTTTTTGCATTTGCATACTTATTTGAAAACCCATAAAAATTTGAAAATTTTAAAAATTATAAAAATTAATGTATTCAATTTTGGCTTATTTGACTTGAGTTTGACAAATAGGTTAACTGGCTAGGAACAACTAGATCTTTGACTTAGTAAATTAAAAACCCTAAAAATAACCTTCCTTAAAGTTTAATGGTAGAAAGTATATGTCTTTGTAGTTTATTTAGAAATAGACGAATTTTGAGTTCACTTCTTGGGCTAAGTCAAAGCAAAGGAAAAGTATTGATATTTTTATTAAAGTATGAGTTTGAAAAATAATTCCTAGCTTAAGTCTAGATTCTGAAAATGTATACCCTACAAATTGCACAATCACGCACCTTGAAACTTGGAATAGTAGAAAAGACCTTGAAATGCTCTTGTCTAAAGTCCTTAGTACGAAGAAAATTAAAAAAAAATACAAGTGTGAATAAAAGAAGAAAAAATGAACACTGGTTTTTGTGATTACTTAAGGCTGCAAAAATAGAAAAATATTTAGCGAGGGTGCTTCATCACCTAATGCCTTAGACCAACTGGTTTGGGAGTCACTGCTAAAAGCCTTGGGTGTTACAAGACTAGGAATTACGCTTTAATGTGCAAACACGTCTTGTAATCGGTTGTTGGTATCTCAAGAAGTATTAACGGTCGCATGAAGAATGTGTAAGAAAAATTCATTTAAAAATTCACCAATTAAGAAGTGCTTTGGACAACGGACAAGAGTATGATTGCTTGATTTGAATTTCCAAGTGTAGAGGTGATTTATACTCACACGTAGGAGTATGTGATTGGAGTTTAGATGAGAGAAAGGAGTGAAGAATAGAACTTGTATCTTTAATAGAGTTGATAAAAATTCCTAAGTGGAGATGGAACCCTAGAAGGAAAACTTAAGAAATGTCGAAAGCTAAGTAAGTCTATAGAACATGTATAATCTTAAGTTAGATAATGAGGAAGTGTGAAGAATGTGGGTGGATAATTTACGAGTCGAAGATAATAGAATTCCCTGTTAGAAAACCTAATTGGAGAACAAAAGTCGAAAAAGCCAAATTGATAGGATTTTGTGGGTGTAATCCGCTGAAAACCCTCAGGAGAAAACACTCCTCCTACTAAGGACACCTAGAGGTTTAACGGCTTGTTGTACGAGCTCAGTGCAATCGCGATTCCCTGCGAAAGTGCGGTTAGGTTTTTGCAGAGAATTAAAAAATAAGTTTGCTCGAGGACGAGCAAAAGATAAGTTTGGGGGTATTTGTTCACACCATAATATTGTATTATTATATTCCCCATTCTTATTCGTTTTATAAATAAACAGGTGCTTTTGACGCATGTCTGCTACATATTACAGGTTACAGGTTCTTGGACAGAAAACAGTGAAAACGATGAAAAGACGATGCAAAAGTGGACTTTGACCAACAAACAGAAGACTCTTGATCAAGCCTACATCAAAAATAAAATTCACAAAATACAAGACAATGCAAGGTCCAAGATTACAAAGCGAATGGTTAAAAGTCCACCGTAATTGTTTACTGGAGATCTGGAAGAAACATAGAAGCTATTTTAATAAAAGAACCAAATAATAAGGAAGCCCAAAAACAGAAGAGCCAACAAAGGAAATTTCAAGGCCCAATACTTCCTTTTAAAGAGACAGAGACATAAAATTTTACCAAAGCTTGGAGTCTACTTTGACTAGGTCTTCCTAAGGATAGTTTGGTAAATGTAGACGTGCGAATCAATTGTAACCTAGGGTTTCATATCCTCTATAAATAGGAACTCTAAATCATTATATTCTTTTCATGCATCCCTAAGCCTCTTTCATTAATAAAATTTAGATTTCTTTTGGAGAGTATCGATACCTCTTTTCATTTCAGAAATTCAGATCTGACAAGTCTTGTGTTGATGTTTGGAGAGAGCCATCTGTAAAGTAAGTAGATAATTTCAATTGTTGCCCTAGGTAATTTTTCATTCTCTACCCTAGATTAAATTTAATTCCTTGCTCTAGTTAGATAGTTAGATCTTTAATTCAATTGCCCTAGATTAATTTAGTTTTTAGATTTAATTAATCCATTCACACCGTTTGGAATTAACTCGTAAGAGTGATTAGGAATTTCACAACATCCCTGTGGACCGACCCGTACTCACCGGCTAGCTACATGCGACGCCGTTCTTGATTGCGGTAATAGATAGTTTTTGAGATCAATCACCGATGTAGCAGATTTCGTCAGATTCCCCCTCGTTGATGAGGGGTTTTTGATTGTGGGGACGCTCTTCCCTGCAGGCGCAAGCCCCTGCAGTTAATTACGCTACCGCACCACTTTTTCCTTCTCCAGATGGTCACTTCTTGTCGTGGGTGTTTGTTTTGTTTGTGGTTGCCCGTGGATTGTATACGGAGACTAATTTATGTTGTCGCCCGTAGGACGTGGATTAGTCCAAATCCGTATCTTCTTAGATTTGGGTTTGGGGTTTGGGTTTAAGGATACGTTAGCCTCATTTGAGACTAAGATCAACTTAAACGTATGTTAAGGACACGTTAGTCTAATTTTTAGACTGAGATCAACTTAACGGGATCGTTTAGATCCAACAAAAAAGCAATTGGACTCTATTGTTTAGTTTAGGGACATTGCGGTCGATTAGTTTAAGGACATTGCGGTCCATCGTTAGTTTAAGGACGTTTCGGTCCATGAGTTTAAGGACCCCACAGTCCGTAGTTTAAAGACATCGTAGTCTATGAGTTTAAGGACATCGTAGTCCGTGAGTTTAAGGACTCCACAGTCCGTAGTTTAAAAACATCGTAGTCTATGAGTGTACGGACATCGTAGTCCGTGAAATGTGTGGTTGTCGGGACCCGTCACCTCTCTGAAGACGTTGAAGGATTACAACGACAGATATCAGAGGAGTAAAGAGATGTACCCTTGAACCGGTGTGAGTTGGTTGAAGGATCTGTAGTCCAATTTGGGACTGAGATCTGTTAAATATTGGTGAGCAGATGGGCTCAGTTCAATATAAGTTGAGAACTTATGGCCAATATTGGGCTAAGTCCAATAAGACTAAAATGTTTAACATTTTATTGTCCTGGGTTGTTGAGCCTTTATTTGGGCTTGGCCCTTTTAATAATGCTGAGCATTGGATCCTGACATTTTTTTTGTCTTGTATTGAATGCATAGCATTCATCAGAACAATGTGTATTCTGACAGCGCGCCACGTGGCGTGCCAAGCCCTTTGCGCCATTTACAGAGCGCATTGCACTTCTGCCAAGTAGCGCACACAAAAAGGACACGTGTCGCGCTTGGCGCTAAGCGCCAGATGATGGGCGCATAGCGCCAGTTTATGAGCGCATTGCGCTTTCAATTTATGAGCGCATTGCGCTTTCAATTTATGAGCGCATTGCGCTATTTCAGTTACGCACACGTGAGTGACACATGGCGCGCTTGGCGCTGAGCGCCAGCCCATGAGCGCAGTGCGCTATTTTAGAAGCGCAAAGCGCAAGTTGCATACGTGGTTGACACGTGGCGCATTTTGGCGCTGAGCGCCGGTCCAAGGAGCGCAGAAGCGCAGTTCAAAAGTGCAAGGCACTTTTCAATAGCGCAAAGCGCATTTGATCAAATTTATGATCTGTGAACAAATTTATGTTCTTTTTAAAGGGGGCTTTGCCTCAAGATTCAAGAACAACAGTTCTTATTTTTGAAAGGGCTTTGCCTTTACAGATCAATGATCTGTGAATGAAGTAAATACTTCTATGATGAGATCTTTTGGTCTCTTTTTATAAAAGGCCTTGGTCTTTTGTAGATCTATAATCTTTTAAGAAGATAATTCTTCTGTTTTAATGAGATGATTTCATCTCTTTGTTCAAGAATCATTCTTTTTACCATGAAGAAATGATCTTCTTTCAAGAACTTGCTCTCTTTCTTTTGAGTCTTCTCAAAGTTTGTAAGGGGGTTTCTCTATATCAGACTTGAAGTCTTGGGGCCTTTATATAGGGCAAATTGATTTGTTAAATCAGTTAAAGAGATCTTTCTCTGATTGATTTGGGGATGTTTCTCCACCGTTGGATCCTTGATCCTAGGGTTTCTGTTTTACAGAAGGCAATCTTCTTATTTTTAACAAGATTGAAAAAAAATTCCATAACAGAATTTAATTCTGATTAATTAATGATTTATCATTATTAGATCTTTTGATCTAACGGTAGGGAATTTTTAATTCCAGCGCTGGCGCACCCGTGCTTTGCACGTGGTGCGCTGCCAGAACGTAGCGCACTTTGCGCTAGCGCACCTACGTTTGACACGTAACGCAGGCAGCGCAGAGCGCAGCCTGCGCTAGCGCACCCATATTTGACACGTGGCGCGCAGCGCGCCTAGCGCTGAATCTGACGCGTTGCTTGAATTTTTGAATTTTGAATTTTAAAACAGAGCTTTGCTCTGATTGGGGGTGCGCTGCCTAGGGCGCAGCACATCTGTGTTTGATACGTGGCGCGCAGCGCGCCTAGCGCTGAATCTGAAGTATTGCTTTAATTTTTAAATTTTGAATTTTAAAACAGAGCTTTGCTCTAATTGGGGGTGCGCTACCTAGGGTGCAGCGCACCTAACGCTAGCGCATCTGTGTTTGACACGTGGCGCGCAGCGCGCCTAGCGCTAAATCTGAAGCGTTGCTTTAATTTTTAAATTTTGAATTTTAAAACAGAGTTTTGCTCTGATTGGGGAAAACAAAGCTCCTACTAAACAAAAGAGAATTTAATTCTCAAATTAAGAGTTTAACTCTTCCAAATAAGAACTTAGTTCTTTCTCTGGTTGAAGATCTGCAAAAGCAGATCTCCCTATAAGTTGAGAATTTAATTCTCATCAGGGAGATTCTGTCATGCGGATCTAAAACCTGAGAGAGGACCTAAGTTCAGAGAATTCTATTCTCCCACAAAGCATATAAGAATTTAATTCCTCCAACAAAGATAAGGTTTAACCCTTAATACAAAAACTTAGTTCTTCTTCATGGTAATAGGTCTGCAGAAACAGATCTCCCTATAAGTTGAGAATTTAATTCTCATCAGGGAGATTCTGCCATGCAGATTTAAAGCTTAGAAAGAGAATTGGGTTTAAAGAATTTAATTCTTTTAAACACATAGGAATTTAATTCCTCTAAATAAAGTTAGGGTTTAACCCTATAAGAGAATTTAATTCTTATACAAGAGATTTATCTCTCCATGCACGTAAAAGAGATCAGTACCCAACATGATCGCGTGTGTCCACGTGACTCCCCTCCCTCAACGATCAAAAGAGAATGAATAAAATTAGGTCACGTGCTCCCACATGACCCTTGAACAAACTTCTCAAAATAAAAGGGAGTGAAGCCAAGGCAGAACAGATTTTAGGCGTCTCACGTGTTCCCATGTGACCCCTAGCAATTATCAAACAAAAGAAGATTCTACCCAAGGGCAATGCCCACCTAAAGGAGGCCTCACGTGTCTCTACGTGCACCCTGTCAGACACCATTTTAAAGATGGGGTAAAACTGAAGGATTAATATCCAACGCATGGGCGCCCTCACGTGTCCCCACGTAACCCCTAACAAATAATGCATGGGTACCCATCACGTGCTCACACGTGATGGCCATAAAGATCAAGTGTTTAACATATATATATTCTGGGAGTAAAATAAAAGAAGCACAGCCCAATCTTCAGGTGCCTCACGTGACCCCACGTGAGCGCTTCAGTTTTAGTGTTTAACACTACTTTAAGTGCCTCACGTGGGAGCACGTGAGCGCTGAATGTATTCTAGTGTTTAACACTATATTCGAGCCAATCTTAGCCCAAATTAGCTAAGTCTTCCAGAGGCAGGACCCCCCTTTTTGACTGAACCGCAAATACACTCTTGTCTTCCAAAATTGATCATCTCATATGACATTTAAAGCAAAACCCAGAGCCTTTCAACCAACAATGGTTCAAGGGTACATCTCTTCACTCTTCTGATATTTGTCGTTATAATCCTTCAGCGTCTTCAGAGAGGTGACGGGTCCCGACAACCAGACATTCCACGGACTGTGGGGTCCTTAAACTCATAGACTATGATGTCTTTAAACTTTACAGACTATGACGTCTTTAAACTATGGACTATGATGTCCTTAAACTTTATGGACTATGATGTCCTTAAACCTATTGGACCACAAAGTCCCTAAACTAAAACAATAGAGCCCAAATGCTCTTTTGTTGGATCTAAACGATCATGTTAAGTTGATCTTAGTCTAAAATTAGACTAACGTATTCTTAACAAATGGTTCAGTTGATCTTAATCTAAAATTAGACTAACGTATCCTTAACAAACGTTTAAGTTGATCTTAGTCTCAAATGAGACTAACGCATCCTTAAACCCAACCCAAAACCCAAATCTAAGAAAATTCGGATTTGGAATAATCCACGCTCTATGGGCGACAACATAAATTAGTCTCCGTATACAATCCACGGGTAACCAAAAATAGAACAAACACACACGACACGAAGTGACCATCTGGAGAAGGAGAAAGTGGTTACCGCGATGCGGTAGCGTAATTAACTGCAGGGGCTTAACCTGTAGGGAAGAGCGTCCCCACAATCAAAAACCCTCAAACGAGGGGGAAATGACGAAGTCTGCTACATCGGCCGCATCCGTCTAAACATTCGAAACATGGTTCCATAAATCAACTTGGTATCTTCGGAGAGGTGGACGGATAAAACCAAATAGCATCTGCCCCCAAAATTCAGGCCAGACATCCCAACGTCCCAGTCGCGTCTTTTCGGTAGAGAACATCAGCAAGGCATGTTTGCTCTATCCGACAGTTGGAGGGTAGCCCCGCTACGAAAGCATGAGCCAAGAACAACCTACACTGCGAGGGAAAGTCTAGATCAGCATCGAGCTTGGAAACGAGCTCGTACCTGCCATATGATAACATTCTCAAAGGAAGGAAAGCACGGGAATATGGACGACCTCTCCCAATACTTCGCAAATGAAGATGAGAACGAGCTGATTTCAGAATTTCCACCGGCGCAAAAAGAGCTGGAAGATGGAATACACACCACATCAGACAACTTGAGAAAAATCGACTTGGTGACGGCAAACGACCCAAGGCCAACGTTCGTCAGTGAGCTGCTATCTAAGAAACAGGTATCCACGTTAAAGGATGTGCTTATGCAGTATAAAGACTGTTTCGTATGGAACTATTTCGAGATGCCGTGATTAGATCCAGAGATAGCTGTGCGTAAACTGGCGATATCGCCGGACGTCAAGCCAGTCAAACAGGTGCCAAGAAGAATGTGGCTCGAGCTTGAGATGAGTATCAATGCCAAAGTCAAGAAGCTAATCGACTCCGGCTTCATCCAAGAAGTTCAATACCCTGATTGGATCGCCAATATCGTTCCGGTAATGAAGAAAAATGGGACAGTACGCATCTGCGTAGATTTTCAGGATCTCAACAAAGCTTGTCCGAAAGATGACTTCCCAGTGCCTGTTACCGAGCTGATGATCGATAACACATCCACCCATGAAGTCTTCTCCTTCATGGACGGATCCTCGGGGTACAACCAAATCAAGATGCATCCTGAAGACCAAAAGCACACTGCTTTCCGGACCCCGCTGGGCATATTCTGTTACAAAGTGATGCCCTTTGGTCTGAAGAATGCTGGCGCCACCTACCAGAGGGCCATGACAAAGATCTTCGACGACCTTGTGCATGAGATTGTTGAATGTTATATCGACGACCTCATGGTGAAGAGCAACTCATTCGAGAAACACTGGGAGCATTTGAAAATAGTGTTCCAGCGTTTTCGGAAATATAATCTGAAGATAAATCCTTTTAAATACGCGTTTGGAGTTTCCTCGGGCAAATTCCTAGGATTCATCGTACAACACCGGGGCATCAAAATAGACCCGTCAAAGATCAAGGCGATTATGGAAATGTGTTCGCCAAGAACTCTCAAGCAATTGCGGTCTCTCCAAGGAAAGCCCGTATACATCCGGCGGTTCATAGCTAACATCTCCGGCAAATGCCGCCCCTACAGTCATCTAATGAAGAAATGGACCCCGTTCATTTGGGATAGTAAATGCCAAAGCGCGTTGGACGAAATCAAGCAATATCTGCAGAACCCGCCGGTACTGACCGTGCTGGTAAAGGGAAAGCCCATCATCCTGTACACAACAGCCCTTGAAGGTTCTTAGGTGCGTTATGGGCACAGGAGAACGACCAGGGGAAGGAGAGAGCTCTTTATTATTTAAGTCAAGTTCTCCTGGGGGCAGAAAATAACTACTCCCCCATCGAAAAGCATTGCCTGGCACTGATCTTCGTAGCAACGAAGCTCCGACATTACGCCTTGGCACATGAGATCCATCTCATATCAAAGGTGGATCCTCTCAAGTATTTGATGTCAAGAGCCATGCTAACAGGAAGGCTTGCCAAATGGGCCCTCCTCTTGATGGAGTTCTCGATAATATATCGACCCCTCAAGGCAATAAAAGGCCAGGCCATCGCTAATTTTCTCGTTGAGCATCCGATACCTGTCGACTCTCCCTTGAACTGCGAGTTGCCGGACGAACACGCGTTTGACGCAATTGACAAGGAGAAAGAAGGGAATAATACTCGATGGGAACTCTACTTCGATGGAGCGTCCTCCTTGAAGAAGAAAAAGCAAAACACCCCCTTGATTAAAGCTGGGGTATGCCTTATTTTCGTGACTCCACAAGGAGAGATTATGCGTTTTGCCCTTTTCTTAACGGAGCCAAGAACAAACAATGAAGCTGAGTATGAAACTTTGATAGCAGGTCTCGAGATTGCTGTCAACATAGGAATCGAAAACCTCCTCATATATGAAGACTCCCAGCTAGTCGTTAGCCAAGTAAATGGCAACTACCAAACGTGCAAGCCAGAACTGATCAGGTATGGTGAAAGAGTGCAGCAATTGCTGACGCAAATCTCCTCCTACACTCTGGAAAGCATACCGCGTGCGGAAAATAACAAGGCGGATGCGTTGGCCAAGCTAGCCAAGGAATTGGCCGACGAAGACCTTGATGACGTAAGGATCATCGTGCAGAGCCGTAGGGTTCTCACGCTAGTAGAAATATCTTCAGAGGGTTTAACAAATCCATCTGAAGGAAAGGAAATGATCAAACAAGCAGCCTTTCAAATAGAGGATGAAGAAAAGGTCAAGGATTGGAGGGAAGTCATCATAGACTACTTCAAATCCCAACGAACGCCCAAAAATGCGTCATCTAGACATCAGCTCATGAAACGAGCTCTGTCTTTTTCCTTCGTCAATGATACTCTATACAAGAGATCGTTCTACTACCTATGGCTAAGATGCCTGGGACCAGAAGAAGCAAAAAGAGTTATCCAAGAAACTCATGACGAACTCTGCGGTTCTCATCAAATTGGGCCAAAAATAAAGCTGAAGATCAAAAGAATGGGTTATTATTGGCCCACAATGATTCAGGACTGCCTTGAATATGCGAGGCAGTGTCGCTCGTGCCAAATTCACGGGGACTTCATCCGCCAGCATCCAAACCAGCTACACCCAATAGTAGCAAGCTGGCCATTCGAAATGTGGTGAACCGATATAATCGGCCTCATTGAACCAGCATCATCCAAAGGACACCGGTTTATACTGGCAACGACCGACTACTTCTCTACGTGGGCAGAAGCAGTACCACTAAGGGAAGTGAAAACGGAAAATATCCTCTATTTCTTCAGGACACATGTCATCTATCAATTCAGCACTTCGCGACGAATTATCTCGGATAATAGACCAGCTTATAGAAGTCATAAAATCATTCGCTTCGCATAGCAACATAAAATAAATTGGAGATACTCTTCGGTCTACAATCCTCATGCCAACGGTCTAGTTGAAGCTTTTAACAAGACCCTGACAAAGATTATAAAGAAAACAGTGTCCAGAAACAAAAAAAGACTGGCACGAAAGGCTGCATGAAGCACTCTGGGCGTACCGAACAACGTTTAAAACAGCAACGAATACAACACCATACACGTTGGTATTCGGTACGGAAGCAGTGCTTCCCCTGAAAGTGGAACTCCCTTCTCTATGAGTAGCGGTTCGATATGAGAAATGCTCATCTCCGGCTTGAGGAGCTTGACGCCCTCGACGAAACTCGCCTTATAGTGCAGCAAAACCTGGAAGTTTATAAGGCAAGGATGACGTGGTTATATGAAAAACTGACCAGGCCGAGAACATTCTGCCAAGGCGAACTTGTGCTAGTCGTCAAAAGACCTATGATCTCCAACCGTGCAAAACGGGGGAAATTCAAGCCGAACTATAAAGGCCCGTATATCATAAATAAGATCTACCAAGGTGGAGCCTACTTGCTCATGGATATACAGGGCGAAAGACCTTTCCGGCCAATAAACGGCCGGTTCCTCAAAAAACACTATGCTTGACGATTCATGACTTAGGTCAATGATAGATGACGACGCCTGTGTCCGCTCGCTATCTTACTGAGTCAAAAACTTTGAATAGTATGTAAAGAGAACCTCGCCTCAAATATGGCAACATCGGACCGAGATGTCTAAAAAAACGGCGATACCGGACCGAGATGTCCTTAAACTAGAACCTCGCCTCAAATATGGCGACATCGGACCGAGATGTCCTTAAACTAGTTATGGACCGTGTCCTTAAACTAACAACGGACCGCAACGTCCTTAAACTAGCTATGGACCGAGATGCCTTTAAACTAACGATGGACCGTAATGTCCTTAAACTAACGATGGACCGTAATGTCCTTAAACTAGCTATGGACCGAGATGTCCTTAAACTAACGATGGACCGTAATGTTCTTAAACTAGCTATGGACCGAGATGTCCTTAAACTAGCCATGGACCGAGATGTCTATAAACTAACAATAGACCGCAACGTCTTTAAACTAGCTATGGACCGAGATGTCCTTAAACTAACGATGGACCGTGATGTCCCTAAACTGAATACGCCGCCTCAAAAACTTGGCGACAGTGGAATCCGGGTCTACAAGTCCTAGCAGCGAGGATTGCAACTTAAATCTCTCTGGCTCCGCAGCTACCCCGGTTGGCGAAGTCCCACCGTAACAAAAAAATGGTACGTCCAAAAGCAAAATGGGCACGGATGAAAACCCGAAATGGCTCCATGAGTAAAAATAGTAGGACTGCCAGCGAGTTCGTGAAAACCCGAAAGGGCGCAGACTCGTAAAAAAAACTCATGCACACTTGCAAGGTCCTCTCGACCAAGTGAGGAGAAAACACCTGCGTGATATCCTTACGACTCACAAGGGAGCAACACACTTAGGGATCCCCACGATTCCTAAGAAGAAATTACACTTACGAGATCCTCACGACTCGTGAGGAGAATTCCCCCTACGAGACCCTCACGGCTCGTAGGATTCGAAAGCCTTAAGTTACAGGGATCTGAACCTGTTCTTAAGCCATCACATTCCCCAGAATGCCCTACAAGCGATTCAATATTGACCCTTGTATACAATCCATGGGCACAAATAAACGTTTCCCCCACCAAGTTCCACCAATGGCGCGAAATTTCCCCATTTGGCGAACGACACTTGAAAGTCCTCTCAACTTATAAGGACAAAACACTCTTGTAAAATCCTTACGACTTATAAGAGAACACACACTTAAGAATCCTCACGATTCCTAAGGATAAAACACACCTACGAGATCCTCATGACTCGTAGGGAGAAACACCTTTATGAAACCCTTACGGCTCATGAAGTCAAAAGCCTTAATCGACTGGATCCTAACCCTGTTTGCTAAGCCGCCTTTGTTTGAATCGACAAAGGCAAATGATGATTCGCTCCTGGCAATAGCCCAGTTGTAGCAATGCTGATGCCTAAATCAGTATCAAATTCCAAGTCCTTTCACGGCAAATGATGATTCGCTCCTGGCAATATTCCAGTCGCTGCGATGCTGATGCTAAGATTGGTATCAGACCTCAAGTTTCATGCTCGCAATAAAAATCAGCGAGCAAAATATATGCATATGAAATAGCCGAAATGTTTGGGCAACTCGCAATAAAAATCAGCGTGCAAAATATATGCATATAAAAATAGCCGAAATGTTTGGGAAACTCGCAATAAAAAGCAGCGAGTAAAAAAGAAAAACAGCCGAAATGATTGGGAACCGCGAAAAATAGCCGAAATGATTGGGCGATCGCGACTTTCGCGATATAAAAAGCTGAGATGATAGAGCGTCGCGGAAAGAAACAAAAAAAATGAAACACTGCCCTGCAGGTGAGATCACATCAACCCCTGTATACAATCGATGGGCACAAACGAAAAGGGAAGCACAGTGTCCCACTAGGCTTCGTCAAAGAGAAGCTAGATCCTGATGGCTACATCTACAGCCTAGAAATCAACAATGGCGTTCCTTCTCGTTCCAACCAGAAGCAGATACGACATCAGCAAAACGGAGCGACGACAAAATCCCCTTGTTCTAAATCTCGACGATTCACAGACAGCCTAGAGACTACCCCGGAACTATGGCAAAATCCCTAGTTTCAAGTCTTAACGGCGGCATCTATAGCCTAGAGATCAACCAACAGCGTTCTTCCTCCCTCCAGCAGGATACAGACGCGACATCAACAAACGGAGCCATGGCAAAGTCCCCTAGTTCCAAATTTTGGCGGTTCACAGATAACCCAGAAACAACCTTGACATTCATCGCTATATTGTAGACACAATGTCAACAAACGAAGCCAAGGAAAACCCCTCATTTCAGGGTCTTGACGGCAACTCAAATGAGACCTGAAAAGACTATCGGAGATCATCCCACTTCAGCGCGGAGTGGTCATGACTCATCGGGGCTCCCAAACTGAGCCTAACCTCAAGTAAAAAGCGACATGGAATATCCTTAACGCCTGCTCTTTCGAAGGTAATATTACCAGAAAGATTACTTGAAGACGTCTTGTCTAGCCCCCGAAGGGATCAGAGACACGACAGTCGTGGGGCTACCCGAACAGCAAGATTGCATATCGGGGAATATATCGGCCAACGCGACGATGCGATGGGTAAAAAATCCTACTACCACAGACCCTAATGGACTTCTATTAGTAGGAGTTAACTGTGATGTTAGGACACCCTTGCGAGAACTTCTCGATTCGTCTCGACTTGTGAGGAAATTAGTGTTTTTGTGAGAACTGCTCGATTCGTCTCGACTCGTAGGGAAAAGCCTTAGGCAATAGGGATAAGGACCCGTTTCCTGAGTACTGGGGCCCTGCAAGTCGGTCCAAGATGGACTATTGCATACTATTCACTGGCCACACTCTGCAAAGTCGAATATCGACGAGGAGGGAAACAACCGCTTACGAGTCCTCTCGACTTGTAAAGGGAAAAAATTCTCTTGTGAGATCCTTACGACTCTCAAGAGAAAACACACACTTAGGAGTCCTCACGACTCCTAGGGAGAAAATACACCTACGGGATCCACTCGACTCGTAGGGAGAAAAGTCTTTATGAGACCCTCGTGGCTCACAAAGTTGAAAAGTCGTAGACGGCAGATCTGAACCTGTTTCCTAAGCCATCGCTGTCCTGCAAAGAGATCAAGATAGACTGTCTACAAGACGTATTTGCTAAAGAGACACGACAGTACAAGTGCGTATGTGCTTAAATGGAAATGGTGTCCAAAACGTGCTGATTTATGTGCGACACTACAATAGTGCTCGCACTTAAAAGAAAATTCCTAAGGGTAAAGTATAAAGCTCATGTACAGAGGTAGGATACACGTACGAATATATGATGAATAGAAAAAATTCAACAGAAAACATTCAACAATCAATAATAAGGGAAATACATCGATATAAATATACTACTCTACAGGAAAAAGATCACCAAATATGGGATCAGAGATACAGGGGTTAACAAAACAAAATACAAAGTTTTCCAATTCCCTCTCTGCCCTCTCCACTATGTCGAAGTGACGGTCTTCGAGAGGAGTTGCTCCCCACCGATTAGCACCGTGCTCATCAGCGAAAGCGGACATGATGGCCCGTTGGGCTCTTATCTGACTCAGTAAATACACCGAACGATCCTTCAGAGCCTGGGTAATTAAGTGTGGCTCGTGGAAACACTCAATTTTGCCCTCCTCCGTATCAAGAATCGTCGGAGTCATCTTCACCGGATGAGGGGGAATATCAGCAAGCACGGACAGGAAAATCATCCTGAGCCAAATGGAACCTATAGGAAGAGGAGAGCCCCTACGGGCCAAGAGTTCGTACAGTGTCGCGTCATATTAGTCATCAGTGAAAAGGGGATCCGCTAACTGCGCGGTAAAACGAGGAACAATCTCCTCGATAGGCACCTCCCAGGGTTGCCGACGAGTGTAGAGACAATTGCAAGCCATAACCTTTGGTTTGTTTCTCAAAATGATCACCCTAAGGGTCTAAATGGTTCTCTCTTTGTGAAGAAAGAGGAAGATGTAGCTTCGGGTTATAAAGAGAAGCATTCAAAGCTATGCACAGAAAATATCGTGCATGGTGGAGCTATTCCTGAGGCCAAAAAAGGGGGGCATGGGAAAAAAAGGGTGACTCATTGGAATCAGAGTAGGGAGGCGAAACGACCTCATCAGCAGAGCCTCACGTGCATGGCATGTGAGCACCCACATTGATCCTTTTTTAAAACTAAAGCGGCACCGCATGTGCATAACACGTGAGCGCCGGCGCAAGTCCAGGATTAAAATCCCCAGCGGTGCCTCATACGCGAAACACGTGAATGCCAACAACAGTACAACGACACTTCATGCAGAATACGCGTGAGCATAAAAAAAGGGGAAAGAGGAAGTTTTGTCATTCATGCTCAAAGAACTTATACATGGTATAAAAACAAAAGAAAATGTTTACAATGGTAAGACACTTAATCCTGGTCATGGATTGAGGAATTTAGAAGTAAGGCCGAGTAAAATGCTTCTGGCTTCTCTGACCATTTTCGTGTGCATCTTCTCACGATTGCAACGTCAGGATTCTCGCTGATGTCATCCGTCCTATGATAGGCAGAAATTATCGTCGTCTGTTGGAAAACTTGATGCAAGATATCGACAAGACCATCTCGCTGCCTCTTCGAGATCAAACCCATCAGATATACTGAGTGCATCTTGTCTTCGGCATCATCAAATACCTCAAGCGTCATGACTTCGTTAAATTCAGGAAGTGCTTCCCAAATTGCCCCCACGATGATCTTCAATATAGCGGAATGACGGGGGAGTAGTCGACCGTTGTATTCATCGAAGCGGCGCATAAGCTCAGCGTATTGAGCATTCGTAAACTCCTGGTTTTGACAGCGGCCTTGGACGCGAATGTCTTCATAGGAGATAATTTCGTCAAAATCATACAAATAAACAGCCATAGTATATGAACAGAAAAATCAGCAAGAGTTTAGCGATCGAGATGATTAAGAAAACAATTATTATGAGAATCTAAAAAGATTCTCATTAAACGGACATGGGAGTTTAAACAACTCTTGACATCCTCATAGAGAAAGCAAGTTCTGTTAAAATACCCAACAAATTTGAATTTGTGCAAGTAAGAAAAAACCCTATGAAAATGTTCTCAAGACCACCAGGGAATGAAATTCCTGAAGGGCCCTGTTGATCTTCAGAGCAAAGCTCTTTGGTGAGTAATTAAATTCCTTTTGTACGATGGAATTAAATTCCAGAAACCCCCATGAAGAGGAAATGAAAAATAAAATGCCATGAATCCTTAAAGGTCAGAGGAGGAATGCCCAAGACATTGAGGGTTACTACTCAAACATCACGTCTTTGGATCTCTGAGAGATGGGTTTTAGAAAAGTGCAAAGCTCTCATGGTGGATTTAAAATCCAGAAGTTTTCCTTAAGAAAAGGGTTTCTCTGATGTTCAAGATCTTCACCTAAAAAAGGTTTCTTTTTCTGACAGAGTTTAACTCTGGAATTGCAATGGACAGAGAACTAAGCTCTGAAGAGGAGAATTAAATTCTCGAAAAAGACAAGGAAGGAAGAAGATGAAAGAACAGTGGCTTCCCAAAGGCCAAACCCTTGCATTTATAAGACGTGACAAGGGCGGTTCACCTCCCCGTTCCCCTAGGCAATCCAACGGCTATAAAGGTGACAGCGTTGCACTCACGTGCAAGCCACGTGAGAACAACGCTGTGGGGCCATTTGTTCCCTTATAAAAAAAAATAATAAATAAAAAGCGATGGAAAATTCCCTAAATGGAGTATCACGTGTCCATACGTGATGCGCTTTGGAGCAAAAATTATAGGCATTACGCTTAACAAATACGGCTGAAATTGAGCCTCACGTGCCGGTACGTAGGCATCTATATACAAAATATATAGGCGCCTTCCTAAAGCAAATAACAGGCCAAAAAAGCTCACGTGCCAACACGTGATTCTTTTCTCTAGGACCGCTGCATATAAGCAAACCGGTCTAATGCTATGGGTCATGTGCTACATGTGAGGGTTCCTAATACCTTCTGAGCCGATAGAATTAAATTAGAAATAAGAGAGATCAAAACCCTATTTGGAAAGTATTTCCCCCAATCTTTCTAAACAAGAAAGATTGTGCTCTGTAAAAAAGAGCACCGTTGGATTAAAGATCCAATGGTGATTAAAAAATCACTAAGCTATAGAATAACCTCTGTATGGGAAAATATTTCCCCAATCTTTCTAAATAAGAAAGATTGTGCTCTGTAAAAAAGAGCACCGTTGGATTAAAAGATCCAATGGTGATTAAAAATCACCAAGATACAGAATAAGTTCTGTATGGGAAAATATTTTCCCAATCTTGTTAAAAACAAGAAAAATGTTTTCTGTAAAACAGAAGTCTCTGGATCAAAGATCTAACGGTGGATAAAATCCCCGAATCAATCAAAAAATCTCTCAATGAGAGATTTCCTTAACTAAATCAACAAACTTGCCTTTACTATATAAAGGACTCGAGACTGAAGAGAGAAGAAGAGGAGACCCCCCATAAGATTTGAGAAAACAAAAAAAGAAGAGAAGTTCTCTTTGAAGAAAAAGAAACCCTGGGTAAAAAAATAGGACCTAGAAAGCATATTTATCTCCTCTTACAAGAGTTTAACTCTTCCAAAAAAAAAGAACTTAGTGTTTCCTCTGGTTGAGGTCTGCGGAAGCAGATCTTCCCACAAGTTGAAAATTTAATTCTCATCGGGAAGATTCTGTTTTGCAGTTCCAAAACTTAGAGGAAAGAACTAGGTTTGAAGAATTTAATTTTTCTAAAGACATAGGAATTTAATTCCTCTGATAAAACTAGGGTTTAACCCTGCATAAGAATTTAATTCTTATAAAACAAAGGACTTAAAATTCTCAAGATTTAGATCAAGAGCTCCCTACATATTAGCGTTTAACGCTATAACGACAGATCACGTGTTCCCACGTGAGCACCTCTGAGGAACAAAAAGGAACAACTGAGATCGAGTCACATGATCCCACGTGACCTCCAATAGTGTTTAGCACTTAGAAAAAAATAGGAAGATAAATCCAAAGGAGGCAGTGCCAAACTTGGGGGCGTCTCACGTGTCTACACGTGATGGTTACTGTAACATTTCAGAAAATATAAAATATTATTTTTGGAATTTAATATTAAAATAATATATTTCCCGGAAACTGCCCAATTTGCGAAATTGGGGTTTTCGAAAAAGGGTATAAATATATACCAATAATTATGAAATAATTGGAAATTAAAATAATTTATTCATTTAAAAATATATTTAAGAGATTTGGCATTTTTAAAATTTATTATATGCAGTTTAAATAAAAACCCGATTAGTGTACTGCTAATGGCGATTAAGCCAAATCCGTATTTCTACAGTTTTCATGGTTAGTACACCATGACATATTTCATTTGGTTACATGTTCATTTGTGTTGTGTTATGTTATGGTTTTATTATGGTGAGAAAGGAATAAGAAAAGAGACAATGATTGAGGAGAGAGAGATGGGACATAATGATGAGATGAGACCATGCGAGGAGAGAGAATGAGAGTGATAAAGAGAGAGGGAGAGTGCTGCCCCAACTCTTTTCCCCCACCATTTCTTCATCTCCTTCTTCATCTTCAAGCCCCCCTTCTAGTCTCATGACCCATCTCAAAATATTCACCAAAACCCTATACCCCTTTTACAAAAAATGATTACCTCCTCACCCCCATCACATTGGACCAAGAAAAGTGGGATTTTGATGACTTGGGACTTCTAGGGTTTTACTTGTGGCAACTTTGAGGTATAATCTCTACCAATTAGTTTAGTTTTAGTTTGTTATATTCTAGTTGTAGTTTAGAATGAGTTTTGTGGTGAGTTGTGAAGTTTGAAAATTCCTAGAAGAGGGTTGTGGGATTCTTGAGTTGTGAAGTTATCTATGAGTGTATTAGTGACTAGAAAACCCCCCATGGTGTTATAAACCCGGATCAAACACAAAGTATAACCTGAAACCCAAACCAGAAACTGTCCATGTCGGTTTTGTGTGTAATGTGAGGGTGCAGGGATATCAGGAGCGACCTGGAGCATTTTTGAGTTAAGCAAACAATACCAGAGACTTATTTATACCAATATGAGACCACCCTGACCAGACGAGACCCCAACTCTACCCCAAAACCGAGGAGGCCGGATTTCCCGGGGTTCTGGCCGGCCACTCTGTAGAGTTAGGTGTCTAGGTTGCTTCCATAGCTCATATATATCCTATATATCACCCCAGTGTTGTTTGCTTACCTTGTTTTTCCCTGAACTAAAATCTGGAGCATGTTTTCAAGGTTGCTGCCTTATGTTTTGCGATGTTTTTGAATCTAAGTTTTGGTATTTGGTTTTGTGTTCGATCACTTGACGTTTGTACGTCGAAATCGAGTGTTATTTGGTTGATTTTACAGAGCAAACCATAGGTTTTGACCTATGTGAGTTTCGTGTGTCGTTTCGATTGCGGATTGGATTTTAATGCGGCACGATACGTTATGATGTGTAGGTACCCTCGCAAGGACTTCGAGACAACAAGCAAGCGCGTGGCGATATTGGTATCGGCAAGTGAAGATCAAGGTGAGTAGATCTATATCTATGGGGGAAGTCGGGTGGATGACGTATAGCACCCCCGCATACTTTGATGGAAACCGATTTATATATAGATTATGGTTAATGAAATCTTTAATAGAATACTATAGATAGAGTTAAAATGGTAGTTAGAGAACTATATTAGAAACTAAGGATAGTTAGAAGTGATATGATACGGCTAGTATGTGATGACAGGATTTGAGGATGATATTTGATGATATTGCCGTTTAGGGTACTATAAGACTAGATAGCCGACGTAGATGCGTCATCCGAACCATACTTATTTCTAAATTGAAGAATCGTATGCATCTTTTAAACAGATATCTTGAGGGACGTTACGGATTTTCAAATGATATCTTTTCCTTAAAAACACTGTATCCCCTACTTTCAAAACTACGATTCATATCTTTTAAAACCTGATTGTATGGTTCGGATGTGTATGTTAGATTAGATACGTATGCTTATAGTAAAGGTAGAATGTATTTGTAAAATTGACTTGATGTGAGATATAATTATGATAAAAAGAGAATACGATTTAATATGTGATATGATGATATGTTGGTATACGAATGTGAGTCGATTGAGATGATTGATACCTTGCCGGTCCCCTGATATGAGATTGTTGCGGATGTGACCTGGGACATAGGTATATAGAGATACTTATACGTGTTGTGAATCGTGAGTGTTAGCCGTACGTGACGTTAGGTCCGTATCCTCCTCGTCTTATAGGTTGATAGGATCCCTGATAGCTTAATGCCGCCGTACGATGATTTTCCGTGCGTGATGAGTTTGGCTTGATGATTGATCCATACCCTTGACTAGAGGTTGCCATACGATGGATTATACCATACGCGATGTTGTTAGGCTATATGCCGATTGATAGATTTACCGACTCGGTCTTGTAGACACGTATACCTTATAGCTTTTAGCTGATAATTTACCTTATGCTGCATTCATGTTATGCGCATTGCGTTACTTATACCTGTGCTAGTACACCTGCACCATTATCGATGATGCGTATGTTACACTTACACAGATTTGCCGGCTCACACACTTCATCATCGATAATTGCCATGTCACTACACAGTAGGATTGCTGCATCATGATATGACTCTTCGCATAACTTACTTGCGTATATACCCACTTGTACATCCATATTGGCGCGCATACATATTGTACACCCATACTTGCGTATATACCCACTTGTACATCCATATTGGCGCACATACATATTGTACACCCATACTTACGTATATACCCACTTGTACATCCATATTGGCGCACATACATATTGTACACTCATACTTGCATATATACCCACTTGTATATCCATATTGGCGCACATACATATTGTACACTCATACTTGCGTATATACCCACTTGTACATCCATATTTGCGTGTATACCCACTTGTACATCCATATTGGTGCGCATACATATCTTGTGCATTCATGCCTACGTACATACACATTTGTACATACATAGATGATGCTGGCTTTGATTTTGGAGAATTGGGGACCGCATGTTATATTTTAAAAACTGGATCCAGTTAAAAGAGTGGTTTTCCCTTAATATGTCATATCACTGTTCCATATTGCATGATATTCGGATATGCTTACATTTCTGTTATATATCGCATACATCATGCTTTATGATTACACGCATTGAGATATGTTGTTTTCATGAGATTTCTGGATTTGAGAACCGTGGCTATTTCAAAAGAAAGCATGTACTGTTATAAAAACCCGGTTTCTCTTGATATAATATTTCAGTGCGTCCACCATGCGTTTTCTCGGTTCTGAGAGGTATGAAATGTGAAACCCGATTCGAGGAGCGGTAGGCATCGTTTGCGGGTACATGGTGGACCCGATGAGGTACCCCGGGGCAAGAAGACTCGTATTGTTAGACGGTGAGCCGGGCAGGGGAGCACTACCTACCGGTGATAGTATTTGGACTCGGCGGTTATCCGGAGGATACCGACCGGAGTAGCGAAATGGATATGAAGGCCGACCAGGGTGTGCGGCGCCTGAGAGCCAATCTGAGGATGCGACTGTAAGTCCATGTCACGCACCCCACAAACTTGCGGGGAGGTGGAATATATGAAAAACGATTATCAAAGCTTCGTAACACGGACTTGAGCCCATGAATCGTGTCTAAACCGTTACAAGCTAACTACGAGAGGTTTAACTACTCGGATTCGAAGTTATACCTCACGTTACTTGTCCTTCGGGTCTTCATCGCTGTCCTCCACTCCTCGTAGGCTCCTTGGAATATCGGCACCTCAACGGCCTCCTCGAGTCAAAGATGATCCATCCGAGAGCTCCTACTCCAAGCTAGATCTCTAACTTGAGATAACTAGGTTGCTCAAAGTGCTAATCTAAGCTACCTAGGGGATATAGAGTGAGGTTATGGATGTATTAGTCTAGCTAACCCTTGATCTCAACACATGAGAGGTTAGGGTTAGGGTTTGAAGAGAGAGAGCTTGAGGAGAGAGAAGGTGAGAAAGTGAATCCTTTTGGATGAATGAAATCATTTGTGTATATATAAAACATATGATATTATTTAGTAAATAATAAATATTGATTTATCGTCATGTTTCATTAATGCACTAAGTGATTCATCATACGAGTCATATAAATCATTAAATGAATCATTAACTCAATGTATGAATCACTACATGACTCACTAATCCAATTAATGCATATGCCACCTTAGCCTCCAACTCACCATGCTTCTAGAAGCTTCCCGAAAAATTACGAGAACGCCCCTCCAATCCGTGAAAACACGGAAAAACTTTAGACTGTATAAATCCAATAACCCGATACAAGAATCTGGCTTAAACCAAAGCCGGCTAGCAAAAACTGTCCGAACGTCGTACGTGCGTAAACACACGTACGTGTCCGAACCCTTGTCGTAAAACCATACGACCCCTATATCGTTTCGCCTGGAGCAGGGAAACTCTCTGTGTGGGACTCTAAAGACTCGACACTATACTGGCAGTGGGTTTAACCACAGACCGCAAGCGGCACTAGCTGTACGTAACGGTCCTCAGGTAGATGTCGATAAGAAGGCCGATGAGGAAACCCATCCGAACTCCTACTGAGCCTGATGTGACAATCTCCGTACAGTCCGGTCTGTTCGTCTAAGACTATCGCATATCGAGTCTAGGGGGCAGCAAGCGTCAGTCCCCTAATAGCGGTATAAGTCGTGTCGGAGCGTAGCCCATTACACCATGAGAAACTACTGGAACCTACCAGTAAATCTCGCTTGCCCTGGCCAGGGACTTTGCGTAATGGCTCTCTGACACAGCGCGATATCAACTCCCAATACCGGGAGAGACGAATCATGTCTAACCGCCACTGCCTCCAAGTGCTCGGGACTGCACCCAACTGCTACCTTTTGCACGACTCCTTTGAGCCGTGGTAGGGTAGCAATCTAAGAACAGTGGGACACACTCGAGGCGAAGTAGCAGTGTTAAGTCTGCGGACTATGCTGTACTCATGTCACCTGGGAACTGTTAACTGACGACGGGTATAATACCAACCAATAGTTCCCCTGTGAGTCATGTCCGATGTACCCGTAACCTAACGAGCACCTGTATACTATCTCCAGTACGACGTACTGATGGCTGTGGGATACACCATCTCCCCAACTGGGATGAGAAGCGTACACACTAGTCTACTCTGGAGTATCGATGCCCTGTCTCGATAATCCTACGACTAGGGACATGTATAGGATGTTGCTTATAGAATACCCAGCCCCCACTAGTGTGACTGCCATTACAACGCTGGTAATCAAGCAAAGAACCTATGGGCTCTACTAATATGTATAAGTGATACATTACAAGAAACATATGCATATATTAAAGTAGACACAAACCAAGTAGCATACTACCATTTTTAGCAAGACTGTTGTTTACCCCAATCAGAGCAAAGCTCTGTTCAAATTCCAAGGCGACAAATGAAGCAACGCTTCTGATTCCCCCAGTCAGAGCAAAACTCTACTTTGAAAATTTAAATTTTAATAAGTGAAGCAACGCATCAGATCCCCTGCACTGCGCGCAGAGCGCCACGTGTCGAAATGAGGCACGCCAGCGCAGGGAGCGCAGCGCCCAAGGCAGCGTGCCCAATCAGAGCAAGGCTCTATTTAAAACAAAGATTAAAAGAAGCAACGCTTCAGATGACTTGCGCTCTGCGCTGTGCGCCACGTGGTAGGGCAGCTGCGCTAGCGCAGGTGCGCTGCGCTCTGTGTTGCGCGCCACGTGGCAGCACAGCTGCGCTAGCGCAGTTGTGCTGCGATCTGCGCTGCGTGACACGTGTCACGCGCTGGGACGTTTGCGCCAAACAGAATTAAAATTCTAATAAGATCCTTCTATTCTTGTTAAAACAAGAAGATTGCCTTCTGTAAAACAGAAGCCCTTAGATCAAAGATCCAACGGTGGGGAAAATTCCCCAAATCCCTCAGAGAATGATCTCTTTAACAAACCTAACAAATCTATGGGCACTATATAAAGACTGTAGGGTCCCTAGGCACCCTAGTGAGGTCTCACAAGGCATCGAACATGCCAATTTCAAAAATTCTAGGTGCCGAGAGACCCGACTACGGATCGTTTGCTAGAAAACTAGGCGAAAAAGCTAACTAGTTAACACTTAACTAAGAGATACGGAAATACAACCTTTGTAGATCCGGTCCTCCACCTCCATGGCTCCGAGATGAGGTCCTCTCCGCTGTCCAAATCAAATCCGGGCTCTAGCGTCGGCTTCATCGGAGAACGAGCGGGCAAGGTCGTCGGCTTCGTGCCGAAGATGATCTACGTCGAGGCATCGCTAGATCAAGCTCCACCTTCACCAAACCATGATAACTTGTGAAGGAAACACACTTTACTACTTGGCAAGAGGTAGAGGATGAAGAAATAGGAAGTGGGTAGACTTTAGATTTGGATTTCTCACTCATATCATCAATCCACCATTGATGTAGTCTAGGTTTTTCTTCTTGAGTTGAAGGAAGAAGAAGAAGAAATGATATGATAAGTTATTTTAAAATCAAAAGTAAATCAATACTTATCATACTTTCAACCTTAGTTAATTGTAGAGAAAAGACCATGGTTAATGGAATGGTTAGGGTTAAGGATAAGAACAAAATGGTCACTTGGTCAAAGTCTTCAAGAAGCTTCAATATGAAACAAAATTAGCCACCATTTTCTCTTTATGCCTTTTCTAATTATTTCCAAAATGAATAAATAGATAAACAAATAAGAAAAGGAAATAAAACCCTAATCATATAAATAACCATGGTTTATTCTTAACATACACTTAAAATTTCATGTATCATCAAACATGATACAAGCAAATGTACAAATGTATATCACATATACAATGTGCACAATACAAGTGAGAAAATCCATATAAAGTGAACCAATACTAGTTAACGCAAAGTAATATATCAAATATATAATTATGCATTAAATCATTAAATCAACACTTGATTTAACGATCCGGTCATATCGCATATAACCGACTAATATCAACAGTAACAACTTATCGAATCAACACTTGATCCGATAACCCGGCTATATCACATATAACCGATCAATGTCACATATCGCGAGAATCTAATACAGTATCACATACTGGTATCATTCTCGGTCCCGCACATATCTCATATGCGCTCCTATTTCGTTTCGCTTGAGCCAGGAAACCTCTGTGTAGGACTCTAAAGACTCGTCAATACGCCGGCAGCAGGTGATGATCATATCAAACACCCACAAGCCGCAAGCGGTCTGCTAAATGTAACGGCCACCCGGGTATTAAGCGATCAGAAGATCGACGAGCAAGCCCGCTCACACTCCTGCGAATCCGACCAGTAACACTACCGTACAGTCCGGTCTGATCGTCTGATATGTCGCATATCTCGCCTAGGGGTGGTAAACGTCAGACCCCAATAGCTCGATAAGTCGTGTCGATATGAGGTCTATAACTATTCGAGAAACTACTGGTAACACTTACCAGTAAATCTCAGCAAACCTGGCCAGGGATTTCCTGTTATAGCCAATCGAACACAGCGCAACATCAACCCCCTATACCGGGAGAGACGAATCCCCTCCTATCGCTCATTGCCTCCATGTGACTCGGGACTGTACCCAAAAACCACCGTTTTGCACGCCCTCTTGGACGTGGTAAGATGGAAATCAAAGCACAGTGGGAACCACACAAGACTCTATGACGATCTCGGGTCAACAGACTACTCTGTACCAGTGTCACCAGAGAACTGCCATCTGACGTGAGGTATAATACCATCTGGGAGTTCTCGGCGAGTCCGTCCAGTGTACCCAGTCTCTACTGAGCACCCGTATATCATCTCTGATGTCAAACACCAATGGATATGGGATCATCCATCGCCCATCTGTATGGGTCGAGAAGGTACACGCTAGTCTACTCTGGTATATCGATGCCCCGTCTCGATACACCCACGACTAGGGACTTTGAAGGATGTACTTATGGACTACCATGTCCCCACTAGTATGATCCGCATCATAGTCCAGGTAGTCAAGCACACATCCTAAGGGCTTTACCAACATGTAACAGAGAGACAATCAGTATACACGTTAAGGTAAAGTTCAACCAGATAGCATACTATCATGTCGAGCAAGAAAGTCCTCCCTATATATGTCCCAGCATCCACTACAATATACATCCTATGTACAGTAATGGCCTCTAGGGCATACATATAACTAACAATCTCCCACTTGCACTAGGGCCATCTGTAGCAGTGGTTGTAGTATCTCATACTCAACCATCCCATAAAATTCTCTCTCTGGGAACAGGCCTTTGTGAGTGGATCCGCTGTGTTGTCCTCTGAATCTACTCTCCAAACCTCGATCACCCTGGAGATCAACCATCTCCATGATCAAGTGATACTGCCTTAGAATATGTCTGGATCACTGATGGGACCGGCGTTCCTTGGCATAAGCCACAACTCCATTGTCACACAATGGGAGGAACATAGTTCATCTCATGAACCAATATACACCCAAACAGCCTCTTTGGTAGCATCTTAAGTAGCGATGTATTCAGCCTTTATCGTCTAGTATGCCACAGTATCTAGCTTGGAACTCTTCCAACATACCGTCCCTTTACTGAGGGTAAAGACAATGCCTGTGACTGACACTCAGTCGTCATTATCACCCTGGAACCATTCCAGTGATTCTCCCCAGGATCGGTTGATACCATCTCGTTACAACTAGTGAGAATCCTAACATCCAATTAGATCTATCTCATAGATCCAAAACCCAGGATTTAGGAGGTGTCATTTTGATCCTATATGGAGAATCATTGTGATAAGCGGAGATTGACCGAGCGTAGCATAGGAAACTCCTTCCCTATCAAGAGTATGTCATCCACGTACTCTACGAGGATCGTCACCATACTCCCTACTACCTTTTTGTTTATACAAGGTTCATCTACCATTTTGATGATGTCAAACTCTTTGACTACTTCATCAAAACAGATGTTCCAACTCCGCGATGCCTGCTTTATCCTATAAAGCATCTTGCACACGTTTCCGCTGCTCCCACTGTCTACGAAGCCCTCTGGCTGTGTACTTATAGACGCACTCTTCTAAAACAACATTTAGAAAAGCTGTCATGACACCCAACCACCAGATATCGTAGTCATGGTCTGTAGCCGTGGCAAGTAGGATCTGGATGGACTTAAGCATAGCTACTTGAAAAGGTTTCATCATTATCCACACCTGGTCAATGATGCACACTTTTAACAAGTCTAGCTTTGAAAGTCTCAACTTTTCCATTTACACCAAGTAATCTTCTCAAGATATACTTGCTCCTGATGGGGATTTAACCCTTCAGATATAGCAACTAAAGTCCATACTTTGTTGGTGTATAAGGATTCCATCTCAGATCACTAAACATCCAGCCATTCTTACAGAGTCTGACTCCTGATGGCCAGCTCGAAGCTAATTGGGTCATCATCTCATGATGCAATCCTCGCTCCCACTGTCGTAGAGAAACCGAAGTATCTCTCAGGTGGGTTAGGAACCCTACTAGATCGGCGGAGAGGCTGAAGTTCGTTGGAATCTACTGAATCCTTTGGCTCTATCAAATCACCTGCTGCAGTTTGTATGGCTGGAACATTTCCAGTTCTACATAACAGACCTTGCCTCGAGCTTGTCCGGATTTTGCTTTTAGACATAGGCCGGACAACCCCAAATCTTAACTAGCTTAAGACATGGGCTCTTCCCTTTCCATATCACATATGAAATGGTAGGCAACTGATTTGATTGGAACCCTATTCAATAGGTATGCAGCTTCTCAAGTGCATAACTCCCAAAAGGAAATAGGTAACTCAGTAGTACTCATCATAGAGCACACCATATCAAATAGGGTGTATCTGCTCCGCCCCGACATACCATCGTGCAATGGTGTATACGGAGGAGTAATGCTGAGAGAGAATCTCATTCTCCTTTAGAATAGTCCAGTATTTCCGTGCTCAAGTATTCTCCTCCTTGATCTCATCATAGGACATAATACTTATACCTGTATTCTGGTTCTCTACTTCTCGCTTATATTCTATGAATATCTCAAAAGGTTCGGACTTGTGTTTCAACAGGAACATAGGTCTGAATCTCGAAAGATCATCAGAGAATGTAATGAAGTATAAAGAACCAGTCCTGGCATGTGTAGACAGGAGACCTTACATACATCATCATGTATCAGTCCCAAGAGTTCATTAACTCTTTCTCTGTTTCCAGTAAACGGAGCTATGGTCATCTTATCTTTGTGACATGACTGGCGAGTTTCACAAGATGTAAATTCAAACTGATTTAAATATGCATCTTTATGTAACTCTAGCCAGTCGGGTCGCATTGATCTGACCTAGTCTACAATGCCTCAAGAAGAATTCGTTCATTTCTGAACTCTTCCTCTTGTGTGTGATCCGTATACTAAGAACTGTAGTTTGATTTAGAACATCAACGCTTTTAGATAACGTGCCTGAACCGATCAACTTTTGATATAGGAAATGTTCAAAACATTATCCAACAATATAAAATTTTATCATTTCTTTACTAATAAAGAGACTGGTATAATTTTGTATATCAGGTTCGGTATCTAACAACATTCGTTCAGAATCAATGTATTGTAATACAGGGTGACAGTGACCAACAGACTTGGCAGCAACACTTGCCCCATTTTCTGCCTCATAAAACTTATCACCCGTTCTCAGTCCTCTACCTTTCTGCAGCCCTATGTAACAGATTACATATCTGGGATCCTGATCTGGTATCACATACCCAGGACGTAAAGGATACTGAGAAACAGTTCTGTATAATGAACACACCCGAAGATGATGCATCAGCATGCACTCTCTTCGTTTGGGCGGCACGGGAATTCTGGTAATCCCCAATTTCCTGCTCTGTCTTATAACAATTATAAGTTGGAGCGGGACCAACGTTCCCCAGCTCAGTATAACAAGCGGGTTCGGTCAATAAATCCGTATTATTATCTTGATTAAGGCGTGATATGGTCGCTACCTGGAGAGAGAGAGAAGAAAACACTCAGCGTGCGCTCTTGCAAGAATAGATTGGTTATTATTTTATCTAATCAGGATGGCTCCCACTGCTTTTTATCAAATCTTCCTTCAAACCCTAAAAGGAAAGACTAGCCGGGATTAATTACACACTACAAGTTCGCCAATCTTTCAGCCAGGCCAGTGTCGGTACTTTGAGGGAGGTCCTCCGTGCTTTCGTACGAACCTAATTAATGTAAACCTCGTTTTCCCAGAGGCGTAACCTCGTTGACACCTTTCTAGACACCTACTTAATCGGCTAATTGTAATGTATAAAACTCTTTCAGGAGTAACACTTACTCGCAGCGGGTATCAGGATCCAACTATCTCATAGAAGGTATGCAATCTCATTGCAAATTTCAACACTTGAAATTCCCGATAATATTTTGCCCCGAACGATCTATGACCTTGACAAGGTCAACAAACCATAGACCGCAAGTCAAGTTCAACCCGTCATTTCTTGATTGAATCAAACCCACCCGCACGACCCTTGACAAGGTCAACAAGGCCGCACGACTACCCTAACCCAATCTGCATCATATGCATAAGCAGATAAATACTGGTTAGCTACCGCACACTGCGTCTTGACAAGGTCAACAAACGCAGCACGAATACTAAATAGGATTTATCTGAAATGACGGAGGGCTACGACGGGTTTTTAGGAAAACCTATTGCGTAATGAACTTGATATCGTTGTAGAATCAAATGATTTTTAAAATGGAGTGCTTTTGAGGCTTTTCTAGTTTTGCTAAAGGAGTCACTCCCGGTGAAGGGATCGTCGGTCCTTTCCTCGTCGAATGAGGTGCGGGATATATCATATATATCACTGTGCAAAGCAAAAACTCTTAAAAGCAATCAAAAGACAAACCGAGTGTGTAGCATCTGCCAGTTATTGCTAAAGGAGTCACTCCCGGTGAAGGAATCTCGGTCCTTTCCTCATCGAATAAGGTGCAGGATATATCACATATACCTCTGTGCAAAGCAAGAACTGTAGCTACCTGTTTTATTTTGAAATTCGATTCTACAACATCTTAGGTTTCTTTTTATTTCATTAATCATATTAATGAAGTCCCATCAATTATGTACCTAAACATCACAGATAAATACGACGTACACTTATGCCATCCGCATTCGCCTCGATGTCCCCTCGTGCACCGTTAGGTTAGGTAACTAACGACAGAGCGGGGCAGGGCTAGCGCGGGTGTAAAACATAAGTAACGTCTATATAATATATCATATATACTATATACTGTATCTATCACAGAACATCTCATGATCACATCACAGATATCGCAGCAGAAGAATCATATGAAATATTGGATATACTAGGACGTCCGTGTTTTCAATACGAGCCAGTATAAAACACGGATTCCACGGTCATGATGAATAGCCAAACCCACACCCCTAGACCCCTACGAGAGCGGCAAGCAACCCTACCAATTCTAGAGTTAGGAGACCCGGACTCGACTCCTCGAGTTGGTCTCCCACTGGACTCCAGAACCCGGTTACTTGTGCTCCCCTCCTTGGGTCTATACTAGTGCGGAAAAGTAAATAATATACAAACGGTGACATCTTCCGCAACCTGGAAGTGCCCCAATAAAAGAATATTACATACAAGTTTTTACATGAATGAAAATGAAAAACACTCATCTCACATAAAAAAAACCCCGGCTATTCAAACACGACGATCCAATATAACATATCCAGCAACACATAACATCACATGTCATCAACGTAAGTAAATATGCGCATCCCAATTGTCGTTGACATATAGCAACGAAACCGGCGATATCACATATTACACTTACGGTCTCAGAAAAGAAAGTGTAAAACTACAACAGTTGGAATCCGCAACCACCTCAGATATCGCATGCCTGACCAAATGAATTTCTTAGACATCGCATGCCTAACAATTATAAACCCCGCATTTTAGTCTCTTTATCGAAAACACTTTTCAATACCAAGTCGGGCAATTCAACAGGATTCCCGACATTTTGATCGAATGCTCGTCGCAAACTTCAGTAGACGGCTGCACCCCCGTTACCGTCGACGAAGTGCACCAAGGCGGAACACCGCTACCGCGAGCACCCGGAGGGATGCTTTCGGCGACGGGGTTCTCCTACAGTCACTTGGTCGGGGCTATGGAGTGAGGCTGTCTATTAAGTTTACCCGGCGAGTATCCGCGTACGCTACGTGATTGCGACGGACTTTTGATCACATCAAAATTCCGTGGCAACCGATCAAGTGAGACTAAACTGCTATGTTTATATCATTCATTTAGTTATCTCATAACTATTGTGAATTCCAATTATTGTATCTCATTACGGATAAATAGAAAATGTCAAACTTTCCGATCGAACAATCGAACACCCAAGTTTTCCCGGTACAGATCAACACATGAAACAAGTCTAGCAACATTCAGTTCGTGCCTCAGTACCAACGGTCCAGCCGTAGAAGGGTCAAGCCAACGCCTCACATGTGGCACGCCGTACTGCCCCAAACCCGAAGGTTCATAGGGCAGTTCAAGACGGTCACATAATCGAGTTAAGGTTTGTTGTCTTCTAGAGGGTCCATCGAGTTACTTGCACTACTTAGAACGTCGTTAAACTACAGAAAAATCCAACACTTGGAAATTTCCCGACAGGGGAAAAATTGGATATTTATATCCGGTCGAACTTTTTAACATATTCTAAAATTTATCCGGAAAGCCACACAGACAAAATTTGATGCTCCGATCGAAACACCGAATCCCCAAAATAATCCCAGATTATTCAACTCTTGAATAAATTTTAAAAATTCCCAGAAAACTCAGAAGAATTTATCAGGAATTACTGTGCAAAAATATAGGGCTGACGTCACCAGAGAGCCGCGGAACCGCCACAGAAGCTAGGCTTCTGCCGCGGTTCCGCCGCACTAATTACTGTTCACCGAAATATTTTTGCATCGTAATTCTTATTTTTCCCTGCTGAATTTTTTAGTAATTTTTAATTTGGAAAAATCCCTGTTTTTAGAAAAAGGACAGAGAGCATTTTGTATTGGGGTTTCGGGTTCGTTCGGACTTCAAATTCCGTCTAGACTTCGCCTAAGGCTCTAGCTAGGCTCTGATACCACTGTAGGGTCCCTAGGCACCCTAGTGAGGTCTCACAAGGCATCGAACATGCCAATTTCAAAAATTCTAGATGCCGAGAGACCCGACTACGGATCGTTTGCTAGAAAACTAGGCGAAAAAGCTAACTAGTTAACACTTAACTAAGAGATACGGAAATACAACCTTTGTAGATCCGGTCCTCCACCTCCACGGCTCCGAGATGAGGTCCTCTCCGCTGTCCAAATCAAATCCGGGCTCTAGCGTCGACTTCATCGGAGAACGAGCGGGCAAGGTCGTCGGCTTCGTGCCGAAGATGATCTACGTCGAGGCATCGCTAGATCAAGCTCCGCCTTCACCAAACCATGATAACTTGTGAAGGAAACACACTCTACTACTTGGCAAGAGATAGAGGATGAAGAAATAGGAAGTGGGTAGACTTTAGATTTGGATTTCTCACTCATATCATCAATCCACCATTGATGTAGTCTAGGTTTTTCTTCTTGAGTTGAAGGAAGAAGAAGAAGAAATGATATGATAAGTTATTTTAAAATCAAAAGTAAATCAATACTTATCATACTTTCAACCTTAGTTAAGTGTAGAGAAAAGACCATGGTTAATGGAATGGTTAGGGTTAAGGATAAGAACAAAATGGTCACTTGGTCAAAGTCTTCAAGAAGCTTCAATATGAAACAAAATTAGCCACCATTTTCTCTTTATGCCTTTTCTAATTATTTCCAAAATGAATAAATAGATAAACAAATAAGAAAAGGAAATAAAACCCTAATCATATAAATAACCATGGTTTATTCTTAACATACACTTAAAATTTCATGTATCATCAAACATGATACAAGCAAATGTACAAATGTATATCACATATACAATGTGCACAATACAAGTGAGAAAATCCATATAAAGTGAACCAATACTAGTTAACGCAAAGTAATATATCAAATATATAATTATGCATTAAATCATTAAATCAACACTTGATTTAACGATCCGGTCATATCGCATATAACCGACTAATATCAACAGTAACAACTTATCGAATCAACACTTGATCCGATAATCCGGCTATATCACATATAACCGATCAATGTCACATATCGCGAGAATCTAATACAGTATCACATACTGGTATCATTCTCGGTCCCGCACATATCTCATATGCGCTCCTATTTCGTTTCGCTTGAGCCAGGAAACCTCTGTGTAGGACTCTAAAGACTCGTCAATACGCCGGCAGCAGGTGATGATCATATCAAACACCCACAAGCCGCAAGCGGTCTGCTAAACGTAACGGCCACCCAGGTATTGAGCGATCAGAAGATCGACGAGCAAGCCCGCTCACACTCCTGCGAATCCGACCAGTAACACTACCGTACAGTCCGGTCTGATCGTCTGATATGTCGCATATCTCGCCTAGGGGTGGTAAACGTCAGACCCCAATAGCTCGATAAGTCGTGTCGATATGAGGTCTATAACTATTCGAGAAACTACTGGTAACACTTACCAGTAAATCTCAGCAATCCTGGCCAGGGATTTCCTGTTATAGCCAATCGAACACAGCACAACATCAACCCCCTATACCGGGAGAGACGAATCCCCTCCTATCGCTCATTGCCTCCATGTGACTCGGGACTGTACCCAAAAACCACCGTTTTGCACGCCCTCTTGGATGTGGTAAGATGGAAATCAAAGCACAGTGGGAACCATATAAGACTCTATGACGATCTCGGGTCAACAGACTACTCTGTACCAGTGTCACCAGAGAACTGCCATCTGACGTGAGGTATAATACCATCTGGGAGTTCTCGGCGAGTCCGTCCAGTGTACCCAGTCTCTACTGAGCACCCGTATATCATCTCTGATGTCAAACACCAATGGATATGGGATCATCCATCACCCATCTGTATGGGTCGAGACGGTACACGCTAGTCTACTCTGGTATATCGATGCCCCGTCTCGATACACCCACGACTAGGGACTTTGAAGGATGTACTTATGGACTACCATGTCCCCACTAGTATGATCCGCATCATAGTCCAGGTAGTCAAGCACACATCCTAAGGGCTTTACCAACATGTAACAGAGAGACAATCAGTATACACGTTAAGGTAAAGTTCAACCAGATAGCATACTATCATGTCGAGCAAGAAAGTCCTCCCTATATATGTCCCAGCATCCACTACAATATACATCCTATGTACAGTAATGGCCTCTAGGGCATACATATAACTAACAAAGACCCCTAGACCCCAACTCAAAAGAGGAGAGAGGAAGAATCATCAAGAACTTCAACTCTGAAGAAATTTGAAAAGAGACTTAAGAAAAAGGTAAAAACCTTTAAAATAGAAGAATTTCTTCTAAATAGATCATTGATCTAAGAACAAGATCAATGATCTTCAATAAAAAAAATAAAAATAATAATAGTGCCTTGCACTTTTTATGAACCACTGGTTCTTTGAAAACAAGAAAAAACTTGTTTTTCCTGATCTAAAATTGATCAAAATATAAAACAGTGCCTTGCACTTGTAAATCTGCACTGTTGTGCTACTGGGTTGGCGCAAGCCACCAGAAAGCGCCACGTGTCAGCTCCAGAACGATCTACGCTATGCGCTGTTAAAATAGAGCACTACTCTCATGAATTGGCGCAACCCAGCAGAGCGCGCCACATGTCAGAAACACAACAGCGCAGCGCATTGGCACAGCGCACTGCGCTTGCGCTCACCAGAGCATGACACGTGTCACCTCCATATGGACTTGCGCTCCTCAATCAGCGCAAAGCGCCTAACAAGCCACGTGGCACTCTGTCAGATTAATTAATGCAACGCATTATTATAGGGCAGAGCCCAATTAAAAGGTCTAATGGACCAAAACAAATGCTCTGCATTATAAAAAGGGGACAGAGCCCAACCTAAAAGGCCTAAAGGGGCCAGAATAAAATACAGTGCAGGGGCAGACCCCTAATTAAGGTCTAATAGGCCTAATACAAGAAAAACGTTGAATATCTTCAACTGAACTTAGCCCAATCATGGCCATAAGTCCTCAAATGAAATTGACTGAATACGGCTGCTCTCTTAAATCAATTTACACCTGGTTCAAGGGTACATCTCTGAACTCCTCTGACACCTATCGTTGTAATCCTTCAACGACGTCAGAGAGGTGACGGGTCCCGACGGCCATAAATTCAATGGACCACCATGTCCCTAAACTGGAAATTGACCGTAACGTCATAAAACTAAACAATAGAGCCAATTGCTCTTTTGTTGGATCTAAACGATCCCGTTAAGTTGATCTTAGTCTCAGATCAGACTAACGTATCCTTAACGAACGTTTAAGTCGATCTTAGCCTCAATATGGCTAACGTATCCTTAAACTAAAACACCAAACCCAAATCTAAGTAAATACGGATTTGGACCAATCCACGTCCTACGGGCGACGGCATAACTTAGTCTCCGTATACAATCCACGGGCAACCACAAACAAAACAAACACACACGACACGAAGTGAAATTCTGGAGAAGGAGAAAGTTGTTACCGCGATGCGGTAGCGTAATTAACTGCAGGGGCTTGCGCCTGCAGGGAAGAGCGTCCCCACAATCAAAAACCCCTCAAGCAAGGGGGAATCTGACGAAGTCTGCTACATCGGCCGCATCCGTCTAAACCTCCGATACACGGTGCCATAAATCAATTTGGCATCTTCGGAGAGGTAAACGGATAAAACCAATTAGCATCTGCCCCGAATCTCAGCATCAGGACTTCGCAGTCCTGTGCGCCGTCTTTCGGAGGGGAACAACTGTATATTCAACTGTGAATATCCCAAGCTTCCATTAAGTAATATACAACCTAGTATGATACAATAATGGCCCCCTAAGGCATATACACTAACAATCTCCCACTTGCACTAGAGCCATGAGCTGGCATATCGTAGACCTATTATCTCGAATAGCCTCTCGAACTGCGTCTAAGGAATGGCCTTTGTGAATTGATCGACAATGTTATTCTCCGTCTCTACTCTTTTCACCTCGATCTCCCGGCGATCTACGATCTCCCTGATCAGGTGATACCGCCTTAGGATGTGTCTGGACTTCTGAGATGACCTGAGTTCCTTCGCTAAAGCTATAGCGCCGTTGTTGTCACAATACAGAGGTATTGGATCAACACTTGTATGAACCACCTGAAGTTCTGTGAGGAACTTCTTCATCCAGACAGCTTCTTTTGCGGCATCGCAAGCAGCTATGTACTCCGCTTCCATTGTTGAGTCAGCAACGGTCTCCTGCTTGGAACTCTTCCAACAGACCGTCCCTCCATTGAGGGTAAAGACATAACCCGATATGGACTTGGAGTCATCTTTATCACTCTGGAAGCCGGAGTCGGCAAAGGCCTCAATCTGGAGATCTTTTCCGCCATACCCCAAGAACATATCTTTAGTCCTTCTCAGGTACTTGAGAATGTTCTTTACTGCTATCCAGTGCTTCTCCCCTGGGTTTGCTTGATACCAGCTTACTACGCTCAATGCGTATGCTACATTTGGTCTAGTACATAACATCGCATACATTATAGAGCCTACTGCAGAAGCGTAGGGTATAATCGACATGCTATCCCTTTCCAAATCAGTCTTGGGAGACATATCTTTGGAGAGGGTGATTCCGTGACAAGCCGGTAGGTTACCGCGCTTAGAATCTTCCATACTGAATCTTTTCAATATGATGTCTATGTACCTGGACTGCGAAAGTTCCAACATCCTTTTTGATCTATCACGATAGATCTAGATCCCCAGAATGTAGGTGGCATCACCCAGGTCTTTCATGGAGAACTTCTGTGACAAAAATCTTTTGACTGACTGTAATATAGGAATATCATTTCCTATTAGGAGAATGTCATCTACGTACAAGACGAGGAATACTACAGCTCTCCCTACAATCTTACTGTAAATGTATGGTTCATCTGGGTTTTTGATAAAATCGAATTCTTTAACAGTATCATCAAAGCAGATGTTCCAACTCCGCGATACTTGCTTTAGTCCATAAATGGACTTAAGCAACTTGCATACTTTACCGCTGCTCCCACTCTGAATGAATCCCTCTGGCTGATCCATATAGACGCACTCTTCTAAATTACCATTTAGAAAAGCCGTCTTTACGTCCATCTGCCAGATCTCATAATCGTGGAAGGCAGCAATAGCAAGAAGGACCCGAATGGATTTTAGCATAGCTACTGGAGAAAAGGTTTCGTCATAGTCCAAATCAGGTCTTTGACGGAAACCCTTTGCAACAAGTCTAGCCTTATAGGTTTCAACCTGTCCATCTACACCAATCTTCTTTCTGAAGATCTATTTGCATCCTATAAGTTTTACCCCGTCTAGAGCAATGTCCAAAGTCCATACTTTGTTAGTGTACATGGACTCCATTTCGGTCTGCATTGCATCCAGCCATTTTACTGAGTCACCGCTCTGAATGGCTTGCTGGAAGCTAGTAGGATCATCATCATTAATGATGCAATCTTCTCGATCCCCGTCTATGAGAAAACTATAGTATCTCTCGGGCGGATGAGACTGCCTACTACTTCTGCGGATAGACGCTGGTATGTCCCTTTCTTCTGAAACCTCTGGTTCTACCATACTTTCAGTTGTAGTTTGTGGTTCTGGAATTTCTTCCAGTTCTATTTCGCTCCCACTTGTTTCCTTTTCTAAAAACTGATGTTCTAGAAAATGGGCATTACGAGAAACAAAAACCTTTTGTTCCTCTACGTAATAGAAAAAATACCCCCTGGAGTTCTTTGGGTATCCCACAAACTTACACAGTACTGAGCGTGCCTCGAGCTTGTCCGCATGTTGCTTTTTAACAAAAGCTGGACATCCCCATATCTTCATATATTGAAGATGAAGTTTCTTCCCACTCCATATCTGATATGGTGTAGTAGGCATGGTCTTGGTTGGAACTTTGTTCAAAAGATATGCAGCTGATTCTAGCGCATAACCCCAGAAAGATCGCGGTAACTCAGCCTTACTCATCATGGAACGAACCATATCCAATAGGGTTCGATTCCTCCTTTCTGATACACCATTGTGTTGTGGTGTGTATGGAGGAGTAAGCTGAGAGAGAATTCCATTCTCTTTTAAGCAACCCAGGAACTCGGCACTTAAGTATTCACCACCTCGATCAAATCTCAGTGTCTTGATACTTTTGCCTTTTTGGTTTTCCACTTCATTCTTGTATTCCTGGAATTTCTCAAAGGCCTCGGATTTATGTTTCATCAAGAAGACATGTCCATACCTAGAGAAATCATCCGTAAAAGTAATGAAGTAGGAATAACCACCTCTCGCATGTGTAGACATTGGACCGCACACGTCACTGTGTATGAGTCCCAAGAGCTCGCTTGCTCTTACTCCGTGTCCAGTAAACGGAGTCTCGGTCATCTTTTCTATGAGACAAGATTCACAAGTAGCATAAGATTGATATTCGAACGGATTCAAATATCCTTCTCTATGTAACTTAGTCGACCTTCTTTCATTGATGTGACCTAGTCTACAATGCCATAAGAAAGCCTGATTTAATTCCGGAGACTTTCTTTTAAGTGTGTTCTGGACATTGAAAACCTGAGCTTGACTCAATACGTATATGCCGTTATCTAATGTACCGGACCCAATCAAAACTTGATTTAGGTGGATGTGAACTACATCGCTTACGAATGTAAAATCATATCCCTCTCTTGAAAGTGAGGACACTGATATGATATTACAAGTCATACTAGGTACATACAGACAGTTATGTAGAATCAATATCTGCCCACTTGTCAAACCTAGGCGATATTCTCTCACGGATTCAGCGTCCACGCTCATTCCGTTTGCAACTCTGAGAGACAAATCACCTACCTTCATAACTCTACGGTTTCTCAAAGCATGTAATGAATTACAGATATGAGATCCTGCTCCGGTATCTAGTACCCAGGAAGTAGAGTTAATTGACAAACAATTCTCAATTACAAACACACTTGAGGCCGAAGCCACAACATGCTTCGTATCCTGGCTACTGGTTTCTAAAGCCCTGCAATCTTTCTGCCTATGCCCAATCCCATAACAATAGGAACGTCCCTCTTTTACTATATCCAGTCCCGAAACTTTTGCCCTTCTCTTTCCTTCTACTTCCCTGATTTCCTTCAGGGTAGGAGGCAGAGACTGTAGAATCAAGTCAGTATCTGACTCGTTTCCCAACGTGGTCTCCAGGTCCTGGAGCTCATCAATACAGCTAGTCATTGTAAGGACGTTGTCCCCTACAGATGACCCGACAGCCAACCTCGGTTGAATTAATTCGTTCGAGGTCTCATATCTTATGATATGAGATTGCTCTCCATATAAATCTTTGTTATGGAGAAAGATGGAAACTATGTCCATTTTCTCATGCTGCTTCTGGTATACACCATCAACTGAAGCTAACACGAGGCACTTGGCTTTCGTTTTATCCTTTTCCCTTGTCTGACGGTTATCCATATCCGCGACGGTAGAAACTGGACCTGGGACGGCGGGATCTTGAGTAGTAATAGGGTGGTCCAGCTTGTCATAGACAATAGACATCTAGACAGACCTTTGCCAGTCATATAAGTCAGATTCAGTCAATTTATTGTCTAGATGTAACCTAGTCGTGGTCACAAGGTCGCTGCAATTAAGAGAGAAAGAAGAAAAACACTTTTAGCATGATGCTCTTGCAAGTTTAGAGTGGTTTTTAATTTATCTAAACAGGATGGCTCCCACTGTTTCTCGAATCCCTCCTCAAACCAAAAAGGAAGAACTAGCCAGGACTATTCTCACCGTACAATTCTTGCTTAACCGTTCAGCCAGGCCAGTGTCGATACTTCGAGGGAGGTTTTCCAACGCTTTTGCGAAGTTCCTTAATTAAAGAACCTCTTTACTCTGGGGGCGTAGCCCCGCTGACACCTTTCTAGGCACCTACTTGGTTTATAGCATTGATCGTTATGTGACGAATCTCCTGATAAGTAGTATATACTCACAGTAGGATCAGGATCCAAAATATCATCGTATGATAATGTTGAAGGAATCCTACCAACATTCATCAAACTCCAAAATGGTATGCTCTCTCTGCAAATTTCAGTTTCTTTAGAAATTCCCGATATAAATTTTTGCCCCATGCTCTTATGACCTTGACGAAGGCCAACATATCATAAGTCACATGTCAAGTTCTACCCGTCATTATCCAGGTTAATTTGAACCCACCCGTACATACCCTTGACGAAGGCCAAAATAGTAGTACGACTGTCCCAAACCAACGCATCTATCTATGCTACAGATAAATATTCAGCAGCTACCAATCACTATGCCTTGGCGAAGGTTAAAATACATAGCTTGAATACTACTGAATATTTAACTGAAATGACGGAGGGCTACAACTGGTTTTGGCAAACCGTAAACGTAGTGAACTTGATATAATCGAAAGAACCTGATACTTTTTAAAAGGAGTGGTTAAAACTCCGCAATTAAAAATTCTGCTCTTTTTAAAATAACCGAGTGGTTTCTTTTAAATTTGTTCCAACGATTGAACTTTGGTTTATTTTCTTTGCATTATAATAATGTGTCCCATCATTTATCCTATCATTGCAGAAAACAATGAAAATACCACGTCCTCTTATGCCATCCGCATTCACCACGGGGTCCCGTCATCATCCGTTAGGTTACTTAACTAACGACAGAGCGGGGGCTGGACTAGCGCGGGTGTAAAACATAAGTGACATCTAATAGCTATCATATATAGTTATTGTACATTCGTCAGACGCAATAATAGGCATTCCAGATCACAGATGAACTTTATTGGATATACTAGCAATCCGCATTTGCTTTGAACCTGCAATAAAAGATGGATTACACAGTTGTGATGAATAGCCATTACCCCACCCTAGACCCCTACGGGTACGGCAAACTACCCGCCAAGTGCCCGAAGTGAAGCGGTCTCCCTCAACAACATGAGTAAGCCACTAAACACTTCAAAGTACCCGGTAGTTTGTGCACCCCACCTTGGGTCTATCCTAGGAGCATAAACAGTAAAATGAAATAATACAGCGGTGGCTACAACCGCAACCTGGAAGTGTCCCGCAAAAGAATATTACATCATATTATAATTACATCGAATGAATGAATATAAAACACATCTCAAACCCCGGCTAATCATCACAACATTCCAATCAAGTCCATATACACAAATAGTAAACATTACAGAAATGTACAACCCCCTGCCAACCGACATACTAGCAGTTAGGGGAGGTTTACGAACACATTAAACATTACAGATAATAACCCGATTAGCAATTAATTTAGAATATCGATCGACTACCTTTTTCCGTGTCTACCCCAAAAGCAAACCAGCACTGAAGTAACCTGGGTAGAAAGAGAACATTCTGGAAAACAGAAAACCAAAAAATATGAATTACCGAGCAAATCCGAGTCAACTCCGAGTTGACTCGGCGGCGGATCCGCGGCCAAAAGCACTATCTTGCCGCGGATCCGCGGCCATCTAACCGAGTTGAAGTCTCGTATTTTCCCAGAATTCTTATATTTACCTGCTGTGAATTTTAAGGCATATCAAATATTTTTTTAGACATGTTTAAAATTAACAGAAACTGTTAGGGTTAGGTTTTCGTTTTTCACGTTTTTCCGTCGATCGAACTTCTAATTAGTTGCTAATAAGCTCGTAATGGTTTAGTTGGCTCTGATACCACTGTAAGTTCATGTCACGCACCCCACGAACTTGCGGGGAGGCGGAATATATGAAAAACGATTATCAAACCTTCGTAACACGGACTTGAGCGCATGAATCGTGTCTAAACCGTTACTAGCTAACTACGAGAGATTTAACTACTCGGATTCGAAATTATACCTCGCGTTACTTGTCCTACTGGTCTTCATCGCTGTCCTCCACTCTTCGTAGGCTCCTTGGAACATCGGCACCTCAACGGCCTCCTCGAGTCAAAGATGATCCACCCGAGAGCTCCTACTCCAAGCTAGATCTCTAACTTGAGATAACTAGATTGCTCAAACTGCTAATCTAAGCTACCTAGGGGATATAGAGTGAGGTTTTGGATGTATTAGTCTAGCTAACCCTTGATCTCAACATATGAGAGGTTAGGGTTAGGGTTTGAAGAGAGAGAGCTTGAGGAGAGAGAAGGTGAGAAAGTGAATCCTTTTGGATGAATGAAATCATTTGTGTATATATGAAACATATGATATTATTAAGTAAATAATAAATATTGATTTATCATCATGTTTCATTAATGCACTAAGTGATTCATCATACGAGTCATATAAATCATTAAATGAATCATTAACTCAATGTATGAATCACTACATGACTCACTAATCCAATTAATGCAAATGCCACCTTAGCCTCCAACTCACCATGCTTTTAGAAGCTTCCCGGAAAATTACGAGAACGCCCCTCCAATCCGTGAAAACACGGAAAAACTTTAGACTGTATAAATCCAATAACCCGATACTAGAATCTGGCTTAAACCAAATCCGGCTAGCAAAAACTGTCCGAACGTCGTACGTGCGTAAACACACGTACGCGTCCGAACCCTTGTCGTAAAACCATACGACCTCTATATCGTTTCGCCTGGAGCAGGGAAACTCTCTGTGTGGGACTCTAAAGACTTGACACTACGCTGGCAGTGGGTTTAACCACAGACCGCAAACGGCACTAGCTGTACGTAACGGTGCCCAGGTAGATGTCGATAAGAAGGCCGATGAGGAAACCCATCCGAACTCCTACTGAGCCTGACGTGACAATCACCGTACAGTCCGGTCTGTTCGTCTAAGACTATCGCATATCGAGCCTAGGGGGCCGCAAGCGTCAGCCCCCTAATAGCGGTATAAGTCGTGTCGGAGCGTAGCCCATTACACCATGAGAAACTACTGGAACCTACCGGTAAATCTCGTTTGCCCTGGCCAGGGACTTTGCGTAATGGCTCTCTGACACAGCGCGATATCAACTCCCAATACCGGGAGAGACGAATCCTGTCTAACCGCCACTGCCTCCAAGTGCTCGGGACTGCACCCAACTGCTACCTGTTTGCACGACTCCTTTGAGCCGTGGTAGGGTAGCAATCTAAGAACAGTGGGACACACTCGAGACGAAGTAGCAGTATCAAGTCTGCGGACTATGCTGTACTCATGTCACCTGGGAACTGTAAACTGACGACGGGTATAATACCAACCAACAGTTCCCCTGTGAGTCATGTCCGATGTACCCGTAACCTAACGAGCACCTGTATACTATCTCCAGTACGACGTACTGATGGCTGTGGGACACACCATCTCCCCAACTGGGATGAGAAGCGTACACACTAGTCTACTCTGGAGTATCGATACCATGTCTCGATAATCCTACGACTAGGGACATGTATAGGATGTTGCATATAGACTACCCAGCCCCCACTAGTGTGACTGCCATCACAACGCTGGTAATCAAGCAAAGAACCTATGGGCTCTACTAATATGTATAAGTGATACATTACAAGAAACATATGCACATATTAAAGTAGACACAAACCAAGTAGCATACTACCATTTCTAGCAAGACTGTATATTCAACTGTGAATATCCCAAGCTTCAATTAAGTAATATACAACCTAGTATGATACAATAATGGCCCCTAGGGCATATACACTAACAGCGACGCCTGAGATATATGGGGATTTACGTGTAGATGCTGGACACGGGTTTCATGATGTTTTCGAGTGTCGATATTGGACACTCAGGTTCCATGATTTTGAGGTGTCGCTAGGGACACCCGTTGATTTATATCCTCATAGTTTCATGCATATGCTTTTATGATATTCACAGGCATTGATTATATGGTTGGACGAGATCCACATGCATACATACATTGATTATATGGTTGGACGAGATCCACATGCATACATACATTGATTATTGTTGGATTATATCCGCATACATATAGGTATTGATTACAGTATTGGCACATATACAGATACGGTCACCCTAGATATCATAGTATTACCTTTATGATATAGTTGACCTAGAAGTCGTTGTTTATTCGATTTCTATCTGTAATGTTTTTCTACTCACGAGTTGGCAACTCACCCCCGTTGTGCCACAGTTCTTGCAGATTGACCGCATGGATCCATAGCGGTATCGCTGGCATATAGTTTTATTTGGGTGTTTTGCATTGGTAGGTGGGGCATTTGTATCGTACCCACTCTTGTATTTATATTTCATATTGTATCTAATCAACTCCATAAATCAAAATTAGTATTTTTATAAGTAATGAGACTTAGTGAGATTTGTGGTTGCGAGACTTAGAGCGATGGTATTTCTGCTACTTGTAGTTTTGATGTCTTGCTTATTTATTTATCTTTGGTGATGAACTTCGCCGTTGGGCGTCATATACTTACATATACTGTCTTGCGTGGTTGTGATCCGCCGTTTGGCGAAGAGCTAGCTCCCGCTTGGGGATGCCATTATTCTTATTATGTATTTGTGGTTTTGGATCAAAATATACAAAGGAGATGCTGCTCAAATTTTTAAAAGACGAAACATGTTTTCAAACTAGTAAATTTCACTTGCATTTTTATGTTCCTTTTTTTATGCATTATAAAAACTTGATTTCATTATACCTTTATTTCAAAATTTCACCTCCTTTATTTTCTTAAAAAGATTTAGATTTCTGAGTTTCAGCTTACTTGAATTACGTTATGCATTTAGACGTTGCGTGATTTAAGTGCTGGTCACGAGCTAATATTCCGGGTCGTGACAAACTTGGTATCAAAGCACTAGGTTTAACCTTGATTCGAGTCTATGTTTGACTATGCGGAGTTTAGGGAGGGTATGTATTTCGGAACCTAGGCTTTGACCTTATGGAACTTAGACTTGAACGAAGGGGGAGGGTATTAGACCCGAACTTTCGTTTCATAGGCTGACCCTGATTGATAGAGTAGGTAGCTTGAGCAAAGTGACGTACCGTACGTATGTTCCGCGGCATATTTACGTTACGATACTCCGCTTAAGAAACCTTAGGATGTATATATTTTGAGATCTATGATTCTCTTCGTACCCATGATTATACATTCATTTGAGATCCTTGATTCTATTCGTTTCCATGATCATACTCTCATTGATGCTGGTCCTTCTTATGATCATGTATCCATTCTGGATCTGTCGTTTCCTTTCATGCCTTCGATCTGTTTTCTTCGATACTCGATTGAGGTTCCTGTCATCATGGTTTGAGCGCAGTTTGAGCTGCTACTAGTGTTGCGGTCAGGGCGAGCTCGTCATGGGCGAGAACTGACCATCATGTTTTCTGGTAACACGGGAACGTCTCAAGTTAGTATTTATGTTGTGACCTCTCGGATGAAGCGAGTGTTGGTTTTGCACCGGATGAGTGGGCCATTGATAGAGCTGCCAGTTGCTAGAGGACTGTTGATGTACAGTCGACCTCAGAGATTGTGATGTCATCTACCATGCAGACAGATGACCCAGCTGTTGCTGAGATTGATAGGATGTCACTTCCAGACTTACGAGCTGAGATCACCGGAGCTTCCAGGCAGAAATGCGACAGATGATAGCTAGTCTACCCCGAGTTGAGAGACGAAGGTGATTCGTCAGATTGATGCGCCGACGCAGGCCCAGTTGAGTTGAAGATTTCCAGTGTGGAGAGTCTTACTCAGATCCAGAGATGACCATGATGTATCGTCTTTCCTGGAGGATTGAGGCATTGTTTAGCATGCGGACGAAGAGTATTCACATGTTGTATAGGCGAAGTTAAAAAGTTCGAACGAATGTCAGAAAACCCATTTTTCCAAGTTTAAAGTATTCGGAGGAATATGCAAGCAATTCTGTGGGCCCTCTAGAAGAATGAAACCCTAACTCTGTAGGGTTCCTAGGCACTCTTGTGAAGGTTCATAAGGCATCAAACATGCCCGAATTAAATTTTAGACGTGCCGAACAACCCAAAACCGGAATCTTTGCTAGATTATTAGGGTTTAACATGCAAGTAAACATCTTTACTACTATGTGAGAGGGATTACAACCTTTGTAGTCCGCTCCTTCGCTTCACAAGCTCCGAGTAGAAGTCCCTTCGCCGCGATCCACGATCTCCCGGACTTAAGAGAGGCTCCACGACTCGAACGATCCATGATAGCTTGTCGTATTCCTTTTCTCCGATGATCTACGTCGAAATTGCAATAGCTCAAGCTCTCTCACTCTAATGAGGTGAACACCCTAATCTAATGGGCTAGATTAGATGAAGATGATGGAGTAGTATTTATGCTTTCTTTTTATATCATTTTCTCACAAAAAATCATCACAAAAGAAATCACAAGTGAGCTCTTTCTAAAACTCAAGAGAGAAGAAGATGAAGAATAATGAGATAATTCCTTTTGTCATGAATAATGAAATGTATATATGAATTAATAATGTAACCATAGTTTAGTATGACAAGGATAACCCTTGTAGAGAATAAACTAGAGCTAGTGTTTGGTTAGGTTAAAAAAATGAGTCATGGATAAATATCAACCATAATATCTTAACCAAGACAAAAGAGAAAGCTTCTAGATGGTGCAAGAAGAAGCTAACCCTAATCAAACCCTAACCTTGTTTAGTCATCACTAAACATGTTCCATTATTAATCATATCATGTCACAATAATATATATCACATATATATATTATATTTGCAACAAAAGAAAATAATACAATTAACATATATCGCATATATATTAATGTATTATCCGGTGAGAAAATGAAATAATAAAGCGAGCCAATATTAGATAATGTAATATAATATATCATATATATTATTATACATTAAATCATTGAATCAACACTTGATCCGACGATCCGGCTATATCGAATATAACCGACTAATATATCATGTACCGATTCATCGAATCAACACTTGATCCGAGGACCCGGTTCATATCTAAATATCGCGAAAATATAATACGGTATCTCATATCGCATTATCCTCGGTCCTGCACATATCACATATGTGCCTCTACTCCGTTTTGCCTGAGCCAAGAAACCTCTGTGTAGGACTCTAAAGAATCGTCAATACACCGGTAGCAGGTGATGATCATATCAAACACCCACAAGCTGCAAGCGGTCAGCTAAACGTAACAGCCATCCAGGTATTGAGCGATCAGAAGATCAACAAGCTAGCATGTGCGTTCTCCTGTGAATCCAATCAGTAACACTCTCGTACAGTCCGGTCTGTTCGTCTGATATGTCGCATATCAAGTCTAGGGGTGGTATACGTCAGACCCCAGTAACCGATAAGTCGTATCGATGTGAGGCTCATAACAGGTCGAGAAACTACTGGTAACACTTACCAGTAAATCTCTATATCATCCCTGGCCAGGGACTTCCAGTTATAGCCAATCGAACACAGCACAACATCAACTCCCTATACCGGGAGAGACGAATCCCCTCCTATCGCTCATTGTCTCCATGTGATTCGGGACTGTACCCAAAAGCCACCGTTTTGCACGCCCTTTTGGACATGGTAAGGTGGAAATCAAAGCACGGTGGGAATCACACAAGACTCTATGACGATCTCGGGTCTATAGACTACCATGTACCAGTGTCACCGGAGAACTGCCATCTGACGTATGGTATATCACCATCTGGGAGTTCTCGGAGAGTCCGTCCAGTATACCCAGTCTCCACTGAGCACCGGTACACCATCCTTGATGTCAAACACCGATGGATATGGGATCATCCATCGCCCATCATATGGGTCAAGATGCGTATACGCTAGTCTACTCTGGTGTATCGATGCCCTATCTCGATATACCCTCGACTAGGAACAGTTATAGGATGTACTCATCGACTAACATGGCCCCACTAGTATGATCCCATCATAGTCCCAGTAGTCGAGTACAGATCCTAAGGGCTTTATCAACATGTGAGAGAAAGACAGTAAACCAATACAAGTCAACATGTTAAGATAAAGGAAAACCAAATAGCATACTATCATGACGAGCAAGAAAGTCCTCTATATATAGATATCCAAGCATCCATTATAATATACATCATATGTACAACAATGGCCTCTAGGGCATATACATAACTAACAAACTCGACATGATGACCATGGAACCGCTTTTGAACCTTAGGGTTTGCGGAAGTTTAGCGGTGCCATCAGTGAGGCTTGGGTTTGCCCTTCTACGGCTGGTCCAGAGGTGCTGTGGTATGTACAAGATATTATTAAACTGTGCTCAGGTGTTGAGGTTTCGGGAAATTGTGGGACCTTGATGACTCGATCGAAAAGTTTAGCGTCGTCCGGATATCATGTGAAAAGAGATCAGCAAGCTGACCGGTTTCGGATAGAAGACCTCACTCAGATGCGTTGTGAGTTGATCGAGAACGGACGAGTATTGAGTATTCCTCCGATGGTTGGGACGAGTTCCCGAGGACGTGTTCGGCTAGAGATCTTCTATAGAGTGATGAAGATACCGAGTTTGTGATTTCGAGTCCGTATGAGAGACTTCGGATTGACCGTGGCCGAGAACAGTTGCAGTGCGCAGATAGTATGACGTAACGTCGAAGTGGACGATGAAAAAGACGAGTGGAAGAAGAGGTTCATGTGAGATGCTGACGAGCTGTTGCTATTCCTCGTCGAGATTAGAGATTTTATATTCATACAGAGGCGTGAGGTACGACCAGTTCTCGAGGAAATGTGTGCGGAAAATGCAGATGTCCAGAAAACGAGAAAATATTATGTAAGAGTACCAGCCTCCATACAGTTCAGCATGGGCGAGATCGGAAGAGACCTTGAGCAGAATTCTTTCCAGGTCACTACTGCGATAAGATTTGCACCCAGGATCAGATGTGTGACGTGTATTCAGAGGACCGGAGGCCGACGCCAGTAACGTGCTGCTTTACGAGTGGTCGTGATGATTGGCCGAGAGATGACCAGAGAAGTGCTAGAGCGGAATCGTTCCCGTTAGCACACCTGACCGGGCCGACGAGCCGATGGATTGCGAGATTGGTGAATCCACAGAGAAATGAAGACCCAGAGACAGAAGACGCCAGACCGTGAGCAGGAGGCAAGCGGATATTCTTGTTCTGTAGGTTTTAGGCGCACCGATTTATTTTTCGGCATTGTAGAAGGTGTACCTAAATGTCATTTATTGCGATTTGCGTTTGTGATCTGAGTATCACGCTTCTATCGCTTGGATTTGGGTTTTGATGATTGGGTTTCATGATATTGGTTTTCGTGCACCATAGCCCCACCTACTGGGAATTTACATTTTGCGTATAGTTATTGCACTTGATATATATTTTATACACCATTGTGTTGATTTGCGATTTGTGCATATCCATTGCATTTGATGTCGATACTGTACCTTCGTAGCATGTGTTTATAATTTCGTGGATTTCATATGGATGATGTGATTTTTGCACTCAGTATAGCTCGCATGTGCTTGCAGTGCATTGAAACGGATATTGTGCACCTAGTTGCACATGTTTTGGTATACACCTTGGTGCACTCGGTGTTCCTTTTATGCGTTTGAGTTATTGATTGTATTTCGTGCATTTGATGCACCGGATGTTGTTTTCGTGCACAATAGACGCGCCAGATGTGTTGTCGTGCACACCCGTTGCACTGGACAGATGTTTTCGTGCACACCTGTTGCACTTAGTTTTGCTTTGTGCATATAGTGGCACCTGTGTTTGGATTTGATTTCCGTGCGCACCAGACGCATGTGATTGTTGGATACGCCTTTTGCGGCTGATTTTACTTTTGAGTACTTTGTTTCCTTGATGGGCACCATATTATATAGTGGTCGAACAGGACTGATCTTAGGACAATACCTGAGTATTTTACATGCATTAAAAAGTTACCAAGAGGTTTTTAAAAAGGAGCTATAGTCTCGCTATTTCCTACGTGTCTGTGAGCGACACGAACGTTTATAAAGGAAAACCTTGTTGGAATATTTCAAAAAGGGCGGAACGTATATTTGAGCAAAACATATATGAAACTATATTTACTATTTTACAAATGAGCGTCCGTCACTTATGCCATGAGTTACGCATCACACGGCGATTCAGAAAGGATTTTGCATGTATTTTATTCAAATTTTGGGGTTTTTCAAGGATGCGTACTATACACGTATTATAGTATTTGACTAGTGTACATTGGATTTCAATAGTGGATTTTGAGATCTGTATCTCCATTGTAACTCCGAGGATATGCATGCAAATCAGATGATTTGCGTGACACTTGACGGAGTTCGATTTGAGTCTTGTATTCGTTTTCAGGCGCACGCGATGCGCTGTAGTATTTCTGCATTTTCCATGATTTCGGAGCCCCGTTGATTTGAATTGAGTATTGAAATATTTTAGTATTTGGGGGTTTAAATTTAAATTCGGGGACCGAATTTATTTGAGGAAAGATTGTAACATTTCAAAAAATATAAAATATTATTTTTGGAATTTAATATTAAAATAATATATTTCCCGGAAACTGCCCGATTTGCGAAATTGGAGTTTTCGAAAAAGGGTATAAATATATACCAATAATTGTGAAATAATTGAAAATTAAAATGATTTATTCATTTAAAAATATATTTAAGGGATTTGGCATTTTTAAAATTTATTATATGCAGTTTAAATAAAAACACGATTAGTGCACTGCTAATCGCGATTAAGCCAGATCCGTGTTTCTACAGTTTTCATGGTTAGTGCACCATGACATGTTTCATTTGGTTACATGTTCATTTGTTTTGTGTTATGTTATGGTTTTATTATGGTGAGAAAGGAATAAGAAAAGAGACAATGATTGAGGGGAGAGAGAGAGGGGACATAATGATGAGATGAGACCATACTAGGAGAGAGAATGAGAGTGAGAAAGGGAGAGAGAGGGATAGTGCTGCCCCAACTCTTTCCCCCCCCCCACCATTTCTTCATCTCCTTCTTCATCTTCAAGCCCCCCTTCTACTCTTATGACCCATCTCAAAATATTCACTAAAACCCTATACCCATTTTACAAAAAATGATCACCTCCTCACCCCCATCACATTGGACCAAGAAAAGTGGGATTTTGATGACTTGGGACTTCTAAGGTTTTATATGGTGGCATCATTGAGGTATAATCTCTACCAATTAGTTTAGTTTTAGTTTGTTATATTCTAGTTGTCGTTTAGAATGGGTTTTGTGGTGAGTTGTGAAGTTTGAAAATTCCTAAAAGAGGGTTGTGGGGTTCTTGAGTTGTGAAGTTGTCTATGAGTGTATTAGTGACTAGAAAACCCCTCATGGTGTTATAAACCCAGATCAAACACAAAGTATAACCTGAAACCCAAAACAGAAACTGTCCATATCGGTTTTGTGTGTAATGTGAGGGTGCAGGGATATCTGGAGCGATCTGGAGCATTTTTGAGTTAAGCAAACAATACCAGAGACTTATTTAGACCAATATGAGACCACCCTGACCAGACGAGACCCCAACTCCACCCCAAAACTGAGGAGGCCGGATTTCCTGGGGTTCTGGCCGGCCACTCTGTAGAGTTAGGTGTCTAGGTTGCTTCCATAGCTCATATATATCCTATATATCACCCCAGTGTTGTTTGCTTACCTTGTTTTTCCATGAACTAAAATCTGGAGCATATTTTCAAGGTTGCTGCCTTATGTTTTGCAATGTTTTTGAATCTAAGTTTTGGTATTTGGTTTTGTGTTCGATCACTTGACGTTTGTACGTCGAAATCGAGTGTTATTTGGTTGATTTTACAGAGCAAACCATAGGTTTTGACCTATGTGAGTTTCGTGTGTCGTTTCGATTGCGGATTGGATTTTAATGCCGCACGATACGTTATGATGTGTAGGTACCTTCACAAGGACTTCGAGATAACAAGCAAGCGAGTGGCGACATCGGCATCGGCAAGCGAAGATCAAGATGAGTAGATCTATATCTACGGGGGAAGTCGTGTGGATGGCGTATAGCACCCCCGCACACTTTGATGGAAACCGATTTATATATAGATTATGGTTAATGAAACCTTTAATAGAATACTATAGATAGAGTTAAAAAGGTAGTTAAAGAACCATATTAGAAACTAAGGATAGTTAGAAGTGATATGATACGACTAGTATGTGATGACGGGATTTGAGGATGGTATTTGATGATATTGCCGTTTAGGATACTATAAGACTAGATAGCCGACGTAGATGCGTCATCCGAACCATACTTATTTCTAAACTGAAGAATCGTATGCATCTTTTAAACAGATATCTTGAGGGACGTTACGGATTTTCAAATGATATATTTTCCTTAAAAACACCGTATCCCCTACTTTCAAAACTACGATTCGTATCTTTTAAAAGCTGATTGTATGGTTCGGGTGTGTATATTAGATTAGATACGTATGCTTATAGTAAGGTAGAATGTATTTGTAAAATTGACTTGATGTGAGATATAATTATGATAAAAAGAGAATACGATTTAATATGTGATATGATGATATATTGGTATACGGATGTGAGTCGATTGAGATGATTGATACTTTGTCGATCCCCTGATATGAGATTGTTGCGGATATGACCTGGGACATAGGTATATAGAGATATTTATACGTGTTGTGAATCGTGAGTATTATCCGTACGTGACGTTAGGTCCGTACCCTCCTCGTCTTATAGATTGATATGATCCCTGATAGTTTAATGCCGCCGTACGATGATTTTCCGTGCGTGATGAGTTTGACTTGATGATTAATCCATACCTTTGACTAGAGGTTGCCGTACGATAGATTATACCGTACGCGATATTGTTAGGCTATATGCCGATTGATAGATTTACCGACTCAGTCTTATAGACACGTATACCTTATAGCTTTTAACTGATAATTTACCTTATGTTGCATTCATGTTATGTGCATTGCATTACTTATACATGTGCTAGTACATCTGCACCATTATCGATGATGCGTATGTTATACTTACACAGATTTGCCGGCTCACACACTTCATCATCAATAATTGCCATATCACTACACAGTAAGATTGCCGCATCATGATATGACTCTTCGCATAACTTACTTGCGTATATACCCACTTGTACATCTATATTGGCGCACATATATATTGTACACTCATACTTGCGTATATACCCACTTGTACATCCATATTGGCACACATATATATTGTACACTCATACTTGCGTATATACCCACTTGTACATCTATATTGGCGCACATACATATTGTACACTCATACTTGTATATATACCCACTTGTACATCCATTTTGGCGCACATACATATTATACACTCATACTTGTGTATAAACCCACTTGTACATCCATATTGGCGCACATACATATTGTACACTCATAATTGCGTATATACCCACTTGTACATCCATATTGGCGCACATACATATCTTGTGCATTCATGCCTACGTACATACATATTTGTATATACATAGATGATGCTGGCTTTGATTTTGGAGAATTGGGGACCGCATGTTATATTTTAAAAACTGGATCTATTTAAAAGAGCGGTTTTCCCTTAATATGTCATATCATTGTTCCATCTTGCATGATATTCGGATATGCTTAATTTCTGTTATATATCGCATACATCATGCTTTATGATTACACGCATTGAGATATGTTGTTTTCATGAGATTTCTGGATTTGAGAACCGTGGTTATTTCAAAAGAAAACATGTACTGTTTTAAAAACCCGGTTTCTCTTGATATGATTTTTCAGTGCGTCCACCATGCGTTTTTTCGGTTCTGAGACGTATGACATGTGAAACCCGATTTGAGGAGCGGTACGCACCGTCTGCGGGTACATGGTGGACCCGGTGAGGTACCCCGGGGCAAGAAGACTCGTATTGTTAGACGGTGAGCCGGGCAAGAGAGCACTACCTACCGATGATGGTATTTGGACTCGGCGATTATCCAGAGGATACCGACCGGAGTAGCGAGATGGATATGAGGGCCGACCAGGGTGTGCGGTGCTTGAGGGCCGATCTGAGGATGCGGCACCTGAGATATATGGGGATTTACGTGTCGATGCTGGATACGGGTTTCATGATATTTTCGAGTGTCGATGTTGGACACTCAGGTTCCATGATTTTGAGGTGTCGCGAGGGACACCCGTTGATTTATATTCTCATACTTTCATACATATGCTTTTATGATATTCACAGACATTGATTATATTGTTGGACGAGATTCACATGCATACATACATTGATTATATGGTTGGACGAGATCCACATGCATACATACATTGATTATATGGTTGGACGAGATCCACATGCATACATCATGCTTTATGATTACACGCTTAATTTCTGTTATATATCGCATACATCATGCTTTATGATTACACGCATTGAGATATGTTGTTTTCATGAGATTTTTGGATTTGAGAACCGTGGTTATTTCAAAAGAAAGCATATACTCTTTTAAAAATCCGGTTTCTCTTGATATGATATTTCAGTGCGTCCACCATGCGTTTACTCGGTTCTGAGACGTATGAAATGTGAAACCCGATTCGAGGAGCGGTAGGACCGTCTGCGGGTACATAGTGGACCCGGTGAGGTAGCCCGGGGCAAGAAGACTCGTATTGTTAGACGGTGAGCCGGGCAGGGGAGCACTACCTACCGGTGATAGTATTTGGACTCGGCGGTTATCCGGAGGATACCGACCGAAGTAGCGAGATGAATATGAGGGCCGACCAGGGTGTGCGGCGCCTGAGGGCCGATCTGAGAATGTGGCGCCTGAGATATATGGGGATTTACGTGTCGATGCTGGACACGGGTTTCATGATGTTTTCGAGTGTCTATATTGGACACTCAGGTTCCATAATTTTGAGGTGTCGCGAGGGACACCCGTTGATTTATATCCTCATACTTTCATGCATATGCTTTTATGATATTCACAGACATTGATTATATGGTTGGACGAGATCCACATGCATACATACATTGATTATATGGTTGGAAGAGATCCACATGCATACATATATTGATTATTGTTGGATTATATCCGCATACATATAGGTATTGATTACAGTGTTGGCACATATACAGATACGGTCACCCTAGATATCATAGTATTACCTTTATGATATAGTTGACTTAGGAGTCGTTGTTTATTCGATTTCTATCTGTAGATATTTTTCTACTCACGAGTTGGCAACTCACCCCCGTTATGCCACAGTTCTTGCAGGTTGACCGCAGGGATCCGTAGCGGCATCGCTGGCACATAGCTTCATTTAGGTGTTTTGCTTTGGTAGGTGGGGCATTTATATCGTACTCACTCTTGTATTTATATTTCATATTGTATCTAGTCAACTCCATCAATCAAAATTAGTATTTGTGTAAGTAATGAGACTTAGTGAGATTTATGGTTGCGAGACTTAGAGCGAGGGTATTTCCGCTACTTGTGGTTTTGATGTTTTGCTTATTTATTTATCTTTGGTGGTGAACTTCATCGTTGGGCGTCGTATAGTTACATATACTGTCTTGCGTGGTTGTGATCCGCCGTTTGGCGAAGAGCTAGCTCCCGCTTGGGGATGCCATTATTCTTATTATGTATTTGTGGTTTTGGATCAAAATATACAAAGGAGATGCTGCCCAAATTTTTAAAAGACGAAACACGTTTTCAAACTAGTAAATTTCACTTGCATTTTTATTTTCCTTTTTTTATGCATTAAGAAAACTTGATTTCATTATACCTTTATTTCAAAACTTCACCTCCTTTATTTTCCTAAAAAGGTTTAGATTTCTGAGTTTCAGCTTACTTGAATTACGTTACGCATTTAGACGTTGCGTGATTTAAGTGCTGGTCATGAGCTAATATTCCGGGTCGTGACAAACTTAGTATCAAAGCGCTCGGTTTAACCTTGATTCGAGTCTATGTTTGACTATGCGAAGTTTAGGGAGGGTATGTATTTCGGAACCTAGGCTTGACCTTACGGAACTTAGATTTGAACGGGGGGGTATTAGACATGAACTTTCGTTTCATAGGCTGACCCTGATTGATAGAGTAGGTAGCTTGAGCAAAGTGACGTACCGTACGTATGTTCCGCGGCATATTTACGTTACGATACTCCACTTAAGAAACCTTAGGATGTACATATTTTGAGATCTATGATTCTCTTCGTACCAATGATTATACATTCATTTGAGATCCTTGATTCTATTCGTTTCCATGATCATACTCTCATTGATGCTGGTCCTTCTTATGATCATGTATCCATTCTGGATCTGTCGTTTCCTTTCATGCCTTCGATCTGTTTTCTTCGATACTCGATTGAGGTTCCTGTCATCATGGTTTGAGCGCAGTTTGAGCTGCTGCTAGTGTTGCGGTCAGGGCGAGCTCGTCATGGACGAGAACTGACCATCGTGTTTTCTGGTGACACGGGAACGTCTTGAGTTAGTATTTATGTTGTGACCTTTCGGATGAAGCGAGTGTTGGTTTTGCACCAGATGAGTGGTCCATTGATAGAGCTGCCAGTTGCTAGAGGACTGTTGATGTACAGCCGACCTCAGAGATTGTGATGTCGTCTACCGTGCAGACAGATGACCCAGCTGTTGCTGAGATTGATAGGATGTCGCTTCCAGAGCTTACGAGATGAGATCACCGGAGCTTCTAGGCAGAAATGCGACAGATGATAGCTAGTCTATCCCGAGTTGAGAGACGAAGGTGATTCGTCAGATTGATGCGCCGACGCAGGCCCAGTTGAGTTGAAGATTTCCAGTGTGGAGAGTCTTACTCAGATCCAGAGATGGCCATGATGTATCGTCTTTCCTGGAGAATTGAGGCATTGTTTAGCATGCGGACGAAGGGTATTCACATGTTGTATAGGCGAAGTTAAAAAGTTCGAACGAATGTCAGAAAGCCCATTTTTCCAAGTTTAAAGTATTCGGAGGAACATGGAAGTAATTCTGTGGGCCCTCTAGAAGAATGAAACCCTAACTCGACATGATGACCATGGAACCGCTTTTGAATCTTAGGGTTTGCGAGAGTTTAGGGGTGCCATCAGTGAGGCTTGGGTTTGCCCTTCTACGGCTGGTCCAGAGGTACCGTGGTATGTACCAGATATTATTAAACTGTGCTCAGGTGTTGAAGTTTCAGGAAATTGTGGGACCTTGATGATTCGATCGAAAAGTTTAGCGTCGTCCGGATATCATGTGAAAATTGATCACCAAGCTGACCAGTTTTGGATAGAGAACCTCACTCAGATGCGTTGTGAGTTGATCGAGAATGGACGAGTATTGAGTATTCCTCCGATGGTTGGGACGAGTTCCCGAGGACGTGTTCGGCTAGAGATCTTCTACAGAGTGATGAAGATACTGAGTTCGTGATTTCGAGTCCATGTGAGAGACTTCGGATTGACCGTGGCCGAGAACAGTTGCAGTGCGCAGATAGTCTGACGTGACGTCGAAGTGGACGATGAAAAAGACGAGTGGAAGAAGAGGTTCATTCGAGATGCTGACGAGCTGTTGCTATTCCCCGTCGAGATTAGAGATCTGATATTCATACAGAGGCGTGAGGTACGACCAGTTCCCGAGGAAATGTGTGCGGAAAACGCAGATGTCCAAAAAACGAGAAAAGATTATGTAAGAGTACCAGCCTCCGTACAGTTCGGCATGGGCCAGATCAGAAGAGACCTTGAGCAGGATTCCTTCCAGGACACTACTGCGATAAGATTTGCACCCAGGATCAGATGTGTGACGTGTATTCAGAGGACCAGAGGCCGACGCCAGTAACGTGCTGCTTTACGAGTGGTCGTAATGATTGGCCGAGAGATGACCAGAGAAGTGCTAGAGTGGAATCGTTCCCGTTAGCACACCTGACCGGGCCGACGAGCCGACGGATTGCGAGATTGGTGAATCCACAGAGAAATGAGGACCCAGAGATAGAAGACGCCAGACCGTGAGCAGGAGGCAAACGGATGTTCTTGTTCTGTAGCTTTTAGGCGCACCGATTTATTTTTCGGCATTGTAGAAGGTGTACCTCAATGTCATTTATTGCGATTTGCGTTTATGATCCGAGTATCACGCTTCTATCGCTTGGATTTGGGTTTTGATGATTGGGTTTCATGATATTGGTTTTCGTGCACCATGGCCGCACCTACTGGGTATTTACATTTTACGCATAGTTATCGCACTTGATATATATTTTATACACCGTTGTGTTGATTTGCGATTTGTGCATATGCTTTGCATTTGATGTCGATATTGTACCTTCGTAGCATGTGTTTATGATTTCGTGGATTTCATACGGATGATGTGATTTTTGCACTCAGTATAGCTCACATGTGCTTGCAGTGCATTGATACGGATATTGTGCACCTAGTTGCACACGTTTGATTGTTATTTATTCTGCGTGTTCAAGTTTTAGTTAAATACCGCAATCAAGACGGTTTCGCTTGTAGCTAGCCGGTTGAGTACGGGTCGTCCGCAGGGAGATGGGAATCTTTTTCTATGTGCTTTAACGAGTTAAGTCCAGTTTTTCAGATTTTGTTGTGATTAATTAAGCGGTAAAATAATATGTAAAGAGAGCTTGTTAGGGTTAGGATTATGTTAGTTTGAGTTAGGAGTCTCCCACATCTTTCGTTGCCCCTCTTAATCTCGGTGTTATGGTAATCGGCAACAACGGGGATTAGCACGACTAGGAAGGAACTTGCGAGTATAAGCTAGGCTTTCCAACGCATAAGTTCTTCCTTTTGGTGCTTGTCCGTCCGTTCTTGGCTCTTAGCCATAACCTCCGGTTAATTCAACCACAACCGGTCTCACTACGGAATCACCGCTTTCATGTAGGATAGGGTGCCGTAAGGAGCGGATTGTGGTTCAATTAACGGGAGTCGAATTAAGCTGTTGGGTAAGGAAAGAGTGAGAGAGATTTCCTTCTCTCAAACTTCCCTTATCCTACCCTAACAAGTATGAAACTACTCACACATCATGATACGGAAAAACAAAACAAAAGAGGAAGATAGAAAGAAAGAGATTAGAAGGATAACAACTAGCTATTTGCGACCTCACCTTGGCGAGGATCAAGCGTAAGCATCATGGTTGTGTTAATGATAAAGGAAAAGAGAAGAGAAAGAAAGAACAAGAAATAACAACAACTAGTTAACAAATGAAAATTACAACAATTAACAAGAGAACAAGACAAGCATATTAATAAAAGAGTCTTCTTTATTCATCATTCTTCACTCACAAAGCTCACTACAAGTTTTAATAGAGAAGAGATGAGAAGAGGAAGAAGAAACACAACTAAACCTAGAAAATAAAATACAAGATTATGCACACCTTTCCTTCACAAAGTTCTGGGCTATTTATAGGCTGAAAAATAAAAACCTAGGGCAACCACCAGAACACAACTGAAAAGACCAATCTACCCCTGAAATACGACCCTCTGACTCGCCAGTATGGCCGTGGATCCGCGGCCTAAGCCTCCTTATGCCGCGGATCCGCCGCACTCTGGTGGAGTCAGGGCATGGGGTTCTTGGTACTTCCCTGGTCTGCTGTCCCCTCTTTTCTGGTACATGTATTTTCTGAAAATACTTCCACATTTCTTCCAGAATTTCTGTTGAGGGAAATGTGGACTTTGGACATGGATTTTCTTGAGCTCCGCGTAGATTTCTTGGTCTTGGTGTTGCCATAATGCTTTGTGCATGAAGGTGATAATTGATTTGTCATTTTGTCTCTTAAACTGGTGTGTGGCAACAGACGGATAAAGAGCGGAGACCCGTGTTTTATCTGTGGTTGGCAGGAACTCGGATTTTGTCGTATTTTTCCATAGATTTCACCGTTTAGATACGAGAACCTGTATCCTGCAATTGACTAGCAAACACGGCTCAAGAGTACCTACCGATATGCAATGTGATAAAAATTGGGCGGTATAAAAATGCAAAAATCTGATATGAACAAATACCCCCAAACTTATCATTTGCTCGTCCCGAGCAAAGCCAATTTATTCACAAAAAATTTCCTAACCTCACTTTCGCAGGGAACGCGATTGCACTGAGCATATGCAACAAGCCGTTAAACCTCTAGGTGTCCCTAGTAGGAGGAGTGTTGTCTCCTGAGGGTTTTCAGCGGATACTACCCACAAAATCCGGTCAAGTTGGTTTTGTAAAATAACTAAGATTCAAACCCTAAAGTTTTGTTTCAGAAAATAACAATTCTATAATCCTAAGTCTAGACTATCGAACCTTTATTTTTCACACATCGCTTCTTCTATAACTACAGATTTTATATGTCTTTACGTGCAGTGCAAATAGTGTCGTTAAGTTCCAGAAGGATCGATTAAAGTCATCATGTCGCATAATAAAGCCCAGATAACAATTTTAAAAGGATCACATAAGTTTTATAAAGAGTTAAGCATTTTTCAAGTTTCGTTTTCCGGTAAGGTTTCAACTTCAGAATTTCTATCTTCCTTAACAGGAAACTAAGTCGTATTTTTCACTCCACCTTTTTCTTGTTTTTATTTCATACACACCTCTGTGAACGTGCAATAGTCTTTATCATAGAATAGAACCTTCATATCTCCGTTAAAAATTTTTATAAAAGCCTGTCTTTTATCAAGATTATTCTCACACAAAGAACCGTTAGGAATTTTAACTCGGAGAGAACACTTGCTTGACTTTGTTTTAAACTGGACTTTCTAGGCTTCTTAGCGAGCTTTGGGCCAATGCACCCAAACCAGTTGGTTTTAGGGCATTAGGTGTAGAAACACCCCAGCGGACTTAATTACTCAAGTTACCTAGGTCCAAAAACAAAAGACAGTTTGGCGTGAAAATCAGATGATTTAATACGAACGGAGACATAACCGGCAGTTCAATTATTTTATTTTTTTTGGATAAAAGACGTGTTTAGTGGGTTCGGTGTGTAATCATTCTAATCAAGTTTCAGATGGGTTATTTTTCAGACTTAGTTCCAATTACGGCATCAATAATATTCCTTCATATTCGCTTTCCTTCATAAACTATTCTTGACATTACTTATTTCATAACAAACCTATTTGATCCTCAGAAAATCATTTATCTGTTTAAAAGTTTTTAAACATAAAAGACTTGTCATCTAATTCCCAAAAACTCACGACACGTGTAGTGTGATGTAAAGACGTATATCAGCTATAGTTAACTTCAAAGGAGAGTTATCTTTCAGGTTTTCAAAATCTAAACATAAGATTTAGTTATTCCTATTTTTTCAAACAAAAACCGTCGAAATGTTGAATCAGAGTTCTTCCACAAGCTAACTTGACAGAAAAGTTTTTATATATTTTTTTAGAAAATTTTCAGATTTTTATGGATTTTATGGATTTTAATATGCAGATGCAAAATATACATATGAATGCGAAGGTGAGAAATGTGTACCGAGCGTACCCCCAAACTTAAACTGGACAGTGTCCTCATTGTCATTGCATGAAGAGATCATTTGAAGGGTCAAAATTGTCGGTTAGCGATACACAAATTTTTATTTGTTTTTGTTTTTAAAGAAAAGAAAAAGAATATACACAAATATATACAAAATGGTTTGTACATACCCCCAAACTTATTTGGAACAGTGTCCACTGTTCTTGGCTGGATAACCGAAGTTTGGTGGTAGGCAGAGGAAGATCATACAAGGTAAACCGGCTCATGTAAGAACAGGAGCTCCTCTGTTGGTTCGGCGCTAAGGTACGGTTTGCATCGGTGTCCGTTTACTTTGAAGAGTGAACCGTCCTTTGGATTTTCCAAATCCACAGCGCCCTGCGGATACACATTCCGCACAAAATACGGCCCTTTCCAGCGAGATCTGAGCTTTCCTGGATGGAAGTGAAGTCGGGTGTTGTAAAGCAGTACCTGCTGACCAGGTACAAAGGTTTTGCGCAAAAGATGTTTATCATGAAACACTTTCGTTCGGTTCTTAACGACAACCGCGTTATCGTAAGCCTCATCTCTAAGCTCGCTTAATTCGTTCAACTGCAGCTTCCGATGGCTGCCCGCATCCTCGAGAGACAGATTCGGCTCTTTTATCGCCCAAAATGCGCGATACTCTATTTCGACAGGTAGGTGGCAGGCTTTTCCGTACACAAGCCGATAGGGAGACATGCCAAGGTCGGTCTTATAAGCGGTTCGAAAAGCCCAAAGGGCATCAGTGAGTTTCAGCGACCAATCCTTACGGTTCTTGGAAACCGTCTTCTCCAGTATCTGCTTGATTTGCCGATTTGAAACTTCGGCCTGCCCGCAGGTTTGGGGGTGGTAGGGCGTAGAGAGCTTATGATTAATGGAGTATTTCCGCATCAAGGCCTCGAAGGTTTTGTTGCGGAAATGACTTCCATAGTCACTAATGATCGCTCGGGGGTGCCCAAACCGGGAGAAAATATTTTCTTTAAGGAACCTAACGACAATCTTGTTGTCGTTAGTCCGGCTGGGCACAGTCTCGACCCATTTAGAGACGTAATCAACAGCGAGAAGGATGTACAAGTTCCCGAAAGAGCTGGAAACGGCCCCATGAAATCTATCCCCCCAAACTTCGAAAATCTCCACAACCAAGATCGGTTGGAGCGGCATCTCGTTCCTCTGGGATATCCGGCCCATGTGTTGGCACCGGGAGCAAGTCTTGCAATAGTCATGAGCGTCTTTGAAGAGTTGTGGCCAGTAGAAACCACATTGCAAGATCTTCTCAGCTGTCTTTCTGGGGCCAAAATGCCCGCCACACGCTTGATCGTGGCAAAATGACAGCACACTCTTGAATTCCTCGTCAGGGACACACCGACGAATAATCTGGTCGGGACAGTACTTGAACAGATAGGGTTCGTCCCAGTAAAAGTGTTTTACTTGGGATAAGAAGCAAAGTCTGTCCTGACTTGACCATTCAGTCGGTAGTAATCCCGTGGCCAAATAGTTCACAATATCTGCGAACCAGGGTTCGCAAGATACTGTCAAGAGCTGTTCATCCGGGAAAACGTCGTTGATCGGAATTGGAAGCGAAGGCGAAGAAGGAAGTCGTGAGAGATGGTCGGCAACTACGTTTTCACATCCTCTTTTGTCCTTAATGACAAGGTCAAACTCTTGAAGCAAGAGGATCCAACGTATTAACCGAGATTTTGCATCTTTCTTCGCAAAAAGATGGCGCAGAGCAGAATGGTCGGTGTAGACAATGACTGGAAAGCCGATGAGGTAGGGCCTGAACTTTTCTAAAGCAAATACAACAGCTAAGAATTCCTTCTCAGTTGTTGTATAATTGAGTTGGGCGTCGTTCAGGGTTCGGCTCGCATAATAGATTACGTGCGGTATCTTGTTGATGTATTGTCCAAGGACAGCACCAATGGCAAAGTCGGATGCATCGCACATAATCTCGAATGGGTGCGTCCAGTCAAGTGAAGAAAGAACGGGAGCAGAAGTGAGTGAGCTTTTCAATGACTCGAATGCAGTCACACAGCTCGAGTTGAAGTCGAATGGCGTATCCTTGGCCAGCAAAAGAGTCAAGGGCCTAGCAATCTTGCTAAAGTCCTTGATGAACCGTCTATAGAAACCGACATGGCCAAGGAAGGCTCGGATATCTCTGACGCAACGGGGAGGAGGTAGATTGGAAATGACCTCAATCTTTGCTTTGTCAACCTCTATGCCATTTTGCGAGATGATATGTCCTAAGACAATACCTTCGCGCACCATGAAGTGGCATTTCTCCCAATTCAAAGTGAGATTCTTGTCCTTACATCGGGTAAGGACAGCGTCAAGATGCAGCAAACACTCGTTGAAGGAATCGCCGAAGATGGAGAAGTCATCCATGAAGATTTCCAGAAATTTTTCCACCATGTCTGAGAAAATTCCCATCATACACCGCTGGAAGGTAGCGGGCGCATTGCATAACCCAAAGGGCATGCGTCGATATGCAAACGTGCCGAAAGGACAAGTGAATGTGGTCTTGTCCTGGTCTTTTTCGGCGATGGGAATTTGATTATAGCCGGAGTAGCCATCAAGAAAGCAGTAGTACTCGTGTCCGGCCAATCGTTCAAGCATCTGGTCAATGAAAGGTAGCGGAAAGTGGTCTTTCCGCGTTGCGGCGTTGAGTTTTCTGTAATCGATGCATACTCGCCACCCAGTTTGGGTGCGAGTAGGGATTAACTCGTTCGCCTCGTTGGTTATGACCGTGATGCCCGACTTCTTGGGGACAACATGAATGGGGCTAACCCACTGGCTATCAGAGATAGGGTAAATGATACCACTATCTAGACATTTTACGATCTCCTTCTTCACAGCCTCTTTCATGACTGGATTGAGCCGTCTTTGTGGATCCCGGGCTGGTTTGGCATCATCCATCAGATGAATGTGATGCTCAACGATCAGGGGACTAATCCCCTTGATGTCCGCCATGGACCAGCCAAAAGCTTGCCTGTTGCTGTGCAAGACCGCGAGAAGGGCTTTCTCTTGCTCGGGAGCTAGAGAAGCCGAGATGATGATAGGGAGGGTCTCGTTCTCACCTAAGTAAGCGTACTTAAGGTGGGACGGCAAAGGCTTGAGTTCGAGCGTTGGAGGTGAAACGATGGAAGGCAAGATTGGTGCAAAGGTCTCGAACTCAAAGGACTCCAGCAAAGGTTCAAAACGAGTGTAGGCAACCGAGTTGGATGGTTCAGGTAACTCATCCGGAAAGTCGAAGGATTCAAACTCGGGTTGTGCGCAGCTAAGATCGTTCGAGAACGTGAAACACTCGTAGTCGTTGTCGGGCACAGAAACAGCAGCAGGTTCGAAGAGAAACGCACTAGTGGCGTCAAGATTATCGTGATCAAACAGAAACTCCTCGAATTCACACTCTTCTGGGGTGATCTCCTGGATCGAGCAGACGTCCAGTATATGAGCATTAGGTTCGGCGGGCTGATTCCCCAACCTAAAAATGTTGAGTTCAATCGTCATATTTCCAAAAGAGAGGTTCATCGAACCATTGCGACAATTGATCACAGCATTTGAGGTTGCGAGAAATGGGCGACCGAGTATCACCGGAATTTGATTCCGGGGGTTAGCTACAGGCTGTGTATCTAATACAATGAAGTCAACGGGGAATATGAAGTCCCCGACTTTTATTAACACATCCTCTAGCTCACCCTTAGGATGTGTGATCGATCGGTCGGCCATTTGGAGAGTGCAGTGCGTGGGTTTCAGCTCTCCGACGCCTAATTGCTCGTATACTGAATACGGAAGCAGGTTAACACTGGCACCAAGATCTAATAGTGCGCGGTTGATGTTCTTATCCCCAATGGTAATTGAAATCGTAGGACAGCCAGGGTCCTTCCGTTTTTGTGGTAAAGATTGGGTAAGGGCATCACTCACAGCACTAGCCAAAAAAACTTTCTTGGGTACCTGAGACTTCCTCTTTTTCCTGCACAAGTCCTTTAAGATTTTCGCATAGGACGGGACTTGTTGGACAGCATCTAAAAGAGGAATGTTAATGTTAACTTGCTTGAATAACTCCAGAATCTTCTCCATTTGAGGATTTTGTTTATTAGACCTCAACCGGTTTGGAAATGGAACATTTTGAAAATTGGTTGAGTCTAATACTGGAGGAGGAGATTGTGGAGTTGGAACAGATCCCAGAATAGGTGTTTTCGTGGAGTGAGAAGTGGGTCCATTCAGAGCAGAAGAAGAGGAAGGAGAGCCTTGTGAAGAACGGAGAATAGGCTCAGAAGACGAGGAAGAAGAAGAAGAAGAAGAAGAAGAAGAAGCGGCCGGGGTATCATCGTTGATTCGTTTGCCAGTGTTGTTTTGCAGCATCCTTCCCGATCTCAGTGTGGTCACGGCACTCACATTATGGTTCTGTTGTTCAAGAGCAACATGTGCATTATGTGGGTGACCGGGATTTGGGAGTGGTTGGGACGGGAGCTTCCCCTTTTCTCGCTCGCTTAAGGCCGCGTTCAGCTGTGCAATCTGGGCCTCGATGGTCTTGATGCTTTGCCCGTGTGCGGCAGTGTGTTGCACTAAGGACTGAATGGAAGACTGGATGTTGGCAGTGGATTGGGTCGATTGTTTAACGAACGCCTCCAGACTTCGTTCGAGCGAGGAAACCTTATCATTGTTTGACGGAACAAAGTTGTTTGGTGGAAAAGAATTGTTGGGTGCAAAGTTTTTCGTCTGATTTTGAAAAGGTTGGGGTTGGAAGGGCTGCTGATACTGAGTTTGTTGTTGCGCTTGTTGTTGCGGCGGAGGGGCCCTTTGGAAATTGTTGCCCTGGAATTGATTCTGATTCTGATTCCAGGCGAAATTGGGGTGGTTCCTCCAACCGGGATTGTAGGTGGAAGAGTATGGATCATTCCTCGGTCTTTGCTGGAATGCAGCATTAACCTGATCCTGTCCTTGCGAGGGTGGATTGTAAGGACACTCTTCGGTCAAGTGGGAAGGATCGGAACAACAAGCGCAAATGGTACGAAGGGGGAGAACAGGGGCAGGAGCAGGAGCAGAAAATTTGCTCTCTATCGCTTCAAGCTTTCTTGTTATTGCAGCCATTTCAGCTTTCATCGCAATAGAGATATCAAGTTGGTGAATTCCTACCCTAGACTGACCGGTAGAAGTGGAGGTAGAAGAAGAAGAAGCCGGTCTGGTGCTCTCCCATTGTAGCGTTTGCTCCGCAAGGTCGTCAAAGAACTGCCACGCTTCCTCGTCAGATTTCGATAGGAAGTGGCCCTGACAGATGGTTTCCAACAACTGCTTCGTTGCTGAGTTCAGGCCCTCGTATAAGGTTTGGCAAAGTTGTCATTTCTCTATACCGTGGTGAGGACACTGAACAAGAAGGTCTTTGTACCGGTCAAAGCACTTCCAGAAGGGTTCAGAAGGAAGCTGGGAGAATTGGTTGATTTCATTTCGAATCCTTGCGCTTTTATGATTCGGATAAAATTTCTTTAGAAACGCTTTTACAAACTCGTCCCAACTGGTTATGGAGTGGGAAGCGGTGCTATACAGCCATTTTTCAGCAAGATCGCATAAAATGAACGGAATGACCCGTAGACGTATAGCATCGTCCGACAGTTGGGTGGTTTTCATCATGGCACAGACGTTTTGAAATTTGTTGATGAAGATATAGGCATCTTCAGATTCAAGCCCATGAAATCGTGGAAGCATGTTGATGAAGTGGGGCTTAATTTCAAAATTATCTCCATTGGCCGGTGGAAGAGAAAGGCAGGTGGGAAGTGCAGAACGGGTAGGATAGAAACGATCCTGGAGCGCGATTCGCTGCGGCGCTACAACAGGCGGTGGTGGTGGGATATTGGTCTCCATAGGAGGTGGAGCCAATCCAGGGGTAGTCAAAGAGATGTTCGGATTAAATCCTGACATCGCGGAAGAAGAGGTTGGTGAAGGTGAAGGTGAAGATGTATGAACAGAATTCCGGTCAACGTCGGAGTTGGCCGGCAAAGGAAGGGGTGAAAGAGGAGTGGACGGAGTATCGACTTCGGAGTCGATCGCGTAGTCGGTAGCGACTAACGTAACGCGGACTAGACGGACGCTAGTGTCCCGAGTCCAAGCGGACATACACTAAACGAGTTTAGTATAGTCAAAGCGGAGAAGGTGAGGGTAAGAAAACGTCGATGGAGAAAACGATGGGTGGTGGGTGAAAAATGGATTTGGCGACAAAGGGCAAGTTTTTATAAAAGTTTTTGATTTTTTCTCGTTTTTTTTTAGAAAGAACTTTACAAAAATATGTACGGATATACGGCTTTAAGCAATCACAAACAAGATATGCACAATCACACCTAGATCTAGTGTCTCCTAGGTCTGCTAGACCTGCTCCAGAACTTAATTGTCGAAGCAAAACTGTGTCGAGAAACGGGCTTAAAAATACACTGATCACGAGACCAGGTAAGTGCAGAGATAAGGGGAGGTTTTCCAACGCTTTCGCGAAGTTCCTTAATTAAATAACCCTTTCTCTTTTGGCGGTTGCGCCGTTAATCCTAGACACCCCGTAAACAATATACCGTTAAGCGAGGTTCTAAACACGGTTTAACTTCTCCTAATGAGCGCGAAGTCCTTAGGGCTGAAGTTTAGTATTTTTTAATTACAATGGACAATGCATATGCTTTTGTGATTTTTGGGGTCCTGGGAAGGGTGATGAAATCCCCACCCAATCTGAATTGGTTTCAAGCCCCTTAAGTCCGTATTAAAGAATGCAAAGCGGTAACAAATCAACAGCAAACAACTTTTATTTTTGGCACGGCGCAAAGAATCCTGCACAAGAACAGTTTATTGGAAGGGGGAAGAGAATTTGCGCAAAGAAGGCTGCAGAAAACACAATTTATTGGAGTCCAGAGGAGTGGGAGAGAGGAGAGAGATTTACAGAGAGATTTTGGCCCACTGAATCCACCAAGTGGCCGCGGATCCGCGGCCTAAGCTTACTTATGCCGCGGAACCGCGGCAATTCTGTGGAGTTGGGTCTTCAGGTTTCTGGTGTTGGCTGTTTTGGGTGTCCTCTGCTGTTGTTAAGACCCTAAATCTGGATTTGCTCACAGGAACTGCTCCAGAATCTTAAAGTAGACCGTTTGCTTCGTATTGTCCGTCGCGGTGTAGCCGCGCAATGTGGGTCTATCTTCCCACGTCTTTGGCACTGAACTTGAACTTTGTATATTCTACGTCTTGGCCACTGAACTCGAACTTCGTATTTTCCTGCACACTTGCACAAAAACTAATCAAAAATAACAAGATGATTTTTTTACAATGTATATATATATATTTTTTTTTGGTTATATTTATATTCACAAGTTAACCCGAAATTACACAAAGAAATAAACTACCGTCTCCCCGGCAACGGCGCCATTTGATTGTTATTTATTCTGCGTGTTCAAGTTTTAGTTAAATACCGCAATCAAGACGGTTTCGCTTGTAGCTAGCCGGTTGAGTACGGGTCGTCCGCAGGGAGATGGGAATCTTTTTCTATGTGCTTTAACGAGTTAAGTCCAGTTTTTCAGATTTTGTTGTGATTAATTAAGCGGTAAAATAATATGTAAAGAGAGCTTGTTAGGGTTAGGATTAGGTTAGTTTGAGTTAGGAGTCTCCCACATCTTTCGTTGCCCCTCTTAATCTCGGTGTTACGGTAATCGGCAACAACGGGGATTAGCACGACTAGGAAGGAACTTGCGAGTATAAGCTAGGCTTTCCAACGCATAAGTTCTTCCTTTTGGTGCTTGTCCGTCCGTTCTTGGCTCTTAGCCATAACCTCCGGTTAATTCAACCACAACCGGTCTCACTACGAAATCACCGCTATCATGTAGGATAGGGTGCCGTAAGGAGCGGATTGTGGTTCAATTAACGGGAGGCGAATTAAGCTGTTGGGCAAGGAAAGAGTGAGAGAGATTTCCTTCTCTCAAACTTCCCTTATCCTACCCTAACAAGTATGAAACTACTCACACATCATGATACGGAAAAACAAAACAAAAGAGGAAGATAGAAAGAAAGAGATTAGAAGGATAACAACTAGCTATTTGCGACCTCACCTTGGCGAGGATCAAGCGTAAGCATCATGGTTGTGTTAATGATAAAGGAAAAGAGAAGAGAAAGAAAGAACAAGAAATAACAACAACTAGTTAACAAATGAAAATTACAATAATTAACAAGAGAACAAGACAAGCATATTAATAAAAGAGTCTTCTTTATTCATCATTCTTCACTCACAAAGCTCACTACAAGTTTTAATGGAGAAGAGATGAGAAGGGGAAGAAGAAACACAACTAAACCTAGAAAATAAATTACAAGATTATGCACACCTTTCCTTCACAAAGTTCTGGACTATTTATAGGCTGAAAAATGAAAACCTAGGGCAACCACCAGAACACAACTGAAAAGACCAATCTACCCCTGAAATACGACCCTTTGACTCGCCAGTATGGCCGTGGATCCGCGGCCTAAGCCTCCTTATGCCGCGGATCCGCCGCACTCTGGTGGAGTCAGGGCATGGGGTTCTTGGTACTTCCCTGGTCTGCTGTCCCCTCTTGTCTGGTACATGTATTTTCTGAAAATACTTCCACATTTCTTCCAGAATTTCTGTTGAGGGAAAGGTCGACTTTGGACATGGATTTTCTTAAGCTCCGCGTAGATTTCTTGGTCTTGGTGTTGCCATAGTGCTTTGTGCATGAAGGTGACAATTGATTTGTCATTTTGTCTCCTAAACTGGTGTGTGGCAACAGACGGATAAAGAGCGGAGACCCGTGTTTTATCTGTGGTTGGCAGGAACTCGGATTTTGTCGTATTTTTCCATGGATTTCACCGTTTAGAGCCGAGAACCTGTATCCTGCAATTGACTAGCAAACACGGCTCAAGAGTACCTACCGATATGCAATGTGATAAAAATTGGGCGGTATAAAAATGCAAAAATCTGATATGAACAACGTTTTTGATTTATACTCCTTGGTGCACTCGGTGTTGCTTTTATGCGTTTGAGTTATTGATTGTATTTCGTGCATTTGATACACCAGATGTTGTTTTCGTGCACAATAGATGCGCCAGATGTGTTGTCGTGCACACCCGTTGCACTGGACAGATGTTTTCGTGCACACCTGTTGCACTTGGTTTTGCTTTGTGCATATAGTGGCACCTGTGTTTGTATTTGATTTCTGTGCGCACCAGACGCATGTGATTGTTGGATACGCCTTTTGAGGCCGATTTTTCTTTTGAGCACTTTGTTTCCTTGATGGGAACCATATTATATAGTGGCCGAACAGGACTGATTTGAGGACAGTACCTGAGTATTTTGCATGCATTATAAAGTTACCAAGAGGTTTTCAAATAGGAGCTATAGTCTCGCTATTTCCTACGTGTCCGTGAGCGACACGAACATTTATAAAGGAAAACCTTGTTGGAATATTTCAAAAAGGACGGAACGTATATTTGAGCAAAACATATATGAAACTATATTTACTATTTTACAAATGAGCGTCCGTCACTTATGCCGTGAGTTATGTATCACACGGCGATTCAGAAAGGATTTTGCATGTATTTTATTCAAATTTTGGGGGTTTTCAAGTATGCGTACTATACACGTATTATAGTATTTGACTAGTGTACATTGGATTTCAATAGTGGATTTCGAGATCTGTATCTCCATTGTAACTCCGACGATATGCATGAAAATTAGATGATTTGCGTGACGCTTGACGGAGTTCGATTTGAGTCTTGTATTCGTTTTCAGGCGCACGCGATGCACTGTAGTATTTCTGCATCTTCCATGATTTCGGAGCCCCGTTGATTTGAATTGAGTATTGAAATATTTTAGTATTTGGGGGTTTAAATTTAAATTCGGGGACCGAATTTATTTAAGGGGGGAAGATTGTATTATTTCAGAAAATATAAAATATTATTTTTAGAATTTAATATTAAAATAATATATTTCCCGGAAACTGCCCGATTTGCGAAATTGGAGTTTTCGAAAAAGGGTATAAATATATACCAATAATTGTGAAATAATTGAAAATTAAAATGATTTATTCAGTTAAAAATATATTTAAGAGATTTGGCATTTTTAAAATTTATTATATGCAGTTTAAATAAAAACCTGATTAGTGCACTGCTAATCGCGATTAAGCCAAATCCGTGTTTCTACAGTTTTCATGGTTAGTGCACCATGACATATTTCATTTGGTTACATATTTATTTGTTTTATGTTATGTTATGGTTTTATTATGGTGAGAAAGGAATAAGAAAAGAGACAATGATTGAGGCGAGAGAGAGGGGGACATAATGATGAGATGAGACCATACTAGGAGAGAGAATGAGAGTGAGAAAGAGAGAGAGAGGGAGAGTGCTGCCCCAACTCTTTTCTCCCACCATTTCTTCATCTCCTTCTTCATCTTCAAGCCCCCCTTCTACTCTTATGACCCATCTCAAAATATTCACCAAAACCCTATAACCCTTTTACAAAAAATGATCACCTCCTCACCCCCATCACATTGGACCAAGAAAAGTGGGATTTTAATGACTTGGGACTTCTAAGGTTTTACTTGGTGGTATCATTGAGGTATAATCTCTACCAATTAGTTTAGTTTTAGTTTGTTATATTCTAGTTGTAGTTTAGAATGGGTTTTGTGGTGAGTTGTGAAGTTTGAAAATTCCTAAAAGAGGGTTGTGGGGTTCTTGAGTTGTGAAGTTGTCTATGAGTGTATTAGTGACTAGAAAACCCCCCATGGTGTTATAAACCCGGATCAAACACAAAGTATAACCTGAAACCCAAAACAAAAACTGTCCATATCGATTTTGTGTGTAATGTGAGGGTGCAGGAATATCTGGAGCGATCTGGAGCATTTTTGAATTAAGCAAACAATACCAGAGACTTATTTAGACCAATATGAGACCACCCTGACCAGACGAGACCCCAACTCCACCCCAAAACCGAGGAGGCCGGATTTCCTGGGGTTCTGGCCGGCCACTCTGTAGAGTTAGGTGTCTAGGTTGCTTCCATAGCTCATATATATCCTATATATCACCCCAGTGTTGTTTGCTTACCTTGTTTTTCCCTGAACTAAAATCTGGAGCATGTTTTCAAGGTTGCTGCCTTATGTTTTGCGATGTTTTTGAATTTAAGTTTTGGTATTTGGTTTTGTGTTCGATCACTTGACGTTTGTATGTCGAAATCGAGTGTTATTTGGTTGATTTTACAGAGCAAACCATAGGTTTTGACCTATGCGAGTTTCGTGTGTCGTTTCGATTACGTATTGGATTTTAATGCGGCACGATACGTTATGATGTATAGGTACCCTCGCAAGGACTTCGAGACGACAAGCAAGCGCGTGGCGACATCGGCATCGGCAAGCGAAGATCAAGGTGAGTAGATCTATATCTACGGGGGAAGTCGTGTGGATGGCATATAGCACCCCCGCACACTTTGATAGAAACCGATTTATATATAGATTATGGTTAATGAAACCTTTAATAGAATACTATAGATAGAGTTAGAAAGGTAGTTAGAGAACCATATTAGAAACTAAGGATAGTTAGAAGTGATATGATACGACTAGTATGTGATGACGGGATTTGAAAATGATATTTGATGATATTGCCGTTTAGGGTACTATAAGACTAGATAGCCGACGTAGATACGTCATCCGAACCATACTTATTTCTAAACTGAAAAATCGTATGTATCTTTTAAACAGATATCTTGAGGGACGTTACGGATTTTCAAATGATATCTTTTCCTTAAAAACACCGTATCCCCTACTTTCAAAACTACGATTCGCATCTTTTAAAAGCTGATTGTATGGTTCAGGTGTGTATGTTAGATTAGATACGTATGCTTATAGTAAAGGTAGAATGTATTTGTAAAATTGACTTGATGTGAGATATAATTATGATAAAAAGAGAATACGATTTAATATGTGATATGATGATATGTTGGTATACGGATGCGAGTCGATTGAGATGATTGATACCTTGCCGGTCCCTTGATATGAGATTGTTGCGGATGTAACCTGGGACATAGGTATATAGAGATATTTATACGTGTTGTGAATCGTGAGTGTTAGCCGTACGTGACGTTAGGTCCGTACCCTCCTCGTCTTATAGGTTGATAGGATCCCTGATAGCTTAATGCCACCGTACGATGATTTTCCGTGCGTGATGAGTTTGACTTGATGATTGATCCATACTCTTGACTAGAGATTGCCGTACGATGGATTATACCATACGCGATGTTGTTAGGCTATATGCCGATTGATAGATTTACCGACTCGGTCTTGTAGACACGTATACCTTATAGCTTTTAGCTGATAATTTACCTTATGCTGCATTCATGTTATGCGCATTGCATTACTTATACCTGTGTTAGTACACATGCACCATTATCGATGATGCATATGTTACACTTACACAGATTTTCCGGCTCACACACTTCATCATCGATAATTGTCATGTCACTACACAGTAGGATTTCTGCCTCATGATATGACTCTTCGCATAACTTACTTGCGTATATACCCACTTGTACATCCATATTGCCCCACATATATATTGTACACTCATACTTGCATATATACCCACTTGTACATCTATATTGGCACACATACATATTGTACACTCATACTTGCGTATATACGCACTTGTACATCCATATTGGCGCACATACATATTGTACACTCATACTTGCGTATATACCCACTTGTACATCCATATTGGCGCACATACATATTGTACACTCATATTTGCGTATATACCCACTTGTACATCCATATTGGCACACATACATATTGTACACTCATAATTGCGTATATACCCACTTGTACATCCATATTGGCGCACATACATATCTTGTGCATTCATGCCTACGTGCATACACATTTGTACATACATAGATGATGCTGGCTTTGATTTTGGAGAATTGGGGACCGCATGTTATATTTTAAAAACTGGATCTATTTAAAAGAGCGGTTTTCCCTTAATATGTCATATCATTGTTCCATCTTGCATGATATTCGGATATGCTTAATTTCTGTTATATATCGCATACATCATGCTTTATGATTACACGCATTGAGATATGTTGTTTTCATGAGATTTCTGGATTTGAGAACCGTGGTTATTTCAAAAGAAAACATGTACTGTTTTAAAAACCCGGTTTCTCTTGATATGATTTTTCAGTGCGTCCACCATGCGTTTTTTCGGTTCTGAGACGTATGACATGTGAAACCCGATTTGAGGAGCGGTACGCACCGTCTGCGGGTACATGGTGGACCCGGTGAGGTACCCCGGGGCAAGAAGACTCGTATTGTTAGACGGTGAGCCGGGCAAGAGAGCACTACCTACTGGTGATGGTATTTGGACTCGGCGGTTATCCGGAGGATACCGACCGGAGTAGCGAGATGGATATGAGGGCCGACCAGGGTGTGCGGTGCTTGAGGGCCGATCTGAGGATGCGGCACCTGAGATATATGGGGATTTACGTGTCGATGCTGGATACGGGTTTCATGATATTTTCGAGTGTCGATGTTGGACACTCAGGTTCCATGATTTTGAGGTGTCGCGAGGGACACCCGTTGATTTATATTCTCATACTTTCATACATATGCTTTTATGATATTCACAGACATTGATTATATTGTTGGACGAGATTCACATGCATACATACATTGATTATATGGTTGGACGAGATCCACATGCATACATACATTGATTATATGGTTGGACGAGATCCATATGCATACATACATTGATTATTGTTGGATTATATCCGCATACATATAGGTATCGATTACAGTGTTGGCACATATACAGATACGGTCACCCTAAATATCATAGGATTACCTTTATGATATAGTTGACCTAGGAGTCGTTGTTTATTCGATTTCTATCTGTAGATGTTTTTCTACTCACGAGTTGGCAACTCACCCCCGTCGTGCCACAGTTCTTGCAGGTTGACCGCATGGATCCGTAGCGGCATCGCTGGCACATAGCTTCATTTGGGTGTTTTGCATTGGTAGGTGGGGTATTTGTATCGTACCCACTCTTGTATTTATATTTCATATTGTATCTAGTCAACTCCATCAATCAAAATTAGTATTTGTGTAAGTAATGAGACTTAGTGAGATTTGTGATTGCGAGACTTAGAGCGAGGGTATTTCCGCTACTTGTGGTTTTGATGTTTTGCTTATTTATTTATCTTTGGTGGTGAACTTCACCGTTGGGCGTCGTATAGTTACATATACTGTCTTGCGTGGTTATGATCCGCCGTTTGGCGAAGAGCTAGCTCCCGCTTGGGGATGCCATTATTCTTGTTATGTATTTGTGGTTTTGGATCAAAATATACAAAGGAGGTGCTGCCCAAATTTTTAAAAGACGAAACACGTTTTCAAACTAGTAAATTTCTCTTGCATTTTTATGTTCCCTTTTTTATGCATTAAGAAAACTTGATTCCATTATACCTTTATTTCAAAACTTCACCTCCTTTATTTTCTTAAAAAATTTAGATTTATGGGTTTCAACTTACTTGAATTACGTTACGCCTTTAGACGTTGCGTGATTTAAGTGCTGGTCACGAGCTAATATTTCGAGTCGTGACAGTTACAAGATTTAAGTGTTTAACACTTATATGTATAGAACAAGGGAATAAGCCCAAAGAAACAGTGCCTAATATTCAGGTGCTTCACGTGCCACACGTGAGCCCTCCAAATTTCAATGTTTAACACTGCTTAAGAGGCTCACGTGAGAGCACGTGAGCGCCAAACAATTATCAGTGTTTAACACTGTGAGGGGCTAACCCTAGCCCAAATTAGCCAAGTCTCCTGAGGCCAAAAACCTTTTGACCATCAATCAATCGAGCCCTCCTGTACTCAGGTCTCCCCAAATAGACCTTAGTTCCAAAGATGACCAATGACTTCCTGACACATGGCATCTAAAACAATGTTCGTTACACCAAGATCTCTCCCTTCGATCTGGAGTTCGATTCAAGGGTACATCTCTCTACACCTCTGATACATGTCGTTGTAATTCTTCAACGATGTCAAATAGGTGGAGGGTCCCGACAACCAAAAGCTCTTGGATGCACTCCCAAACCCATGAGCATACCCTAATAGACCGTAATGTCCTTAAACTAGCCATGGACCGTAATATCCTTAAACTAGCTGTGGACCGTAACGTCCTTAAACTAAAACGATAGAGCCCAAATGCTCTTTCGTTGGATAAAAAATGATCCCGAACCCCCGTTAATTAAATCTTAGTCCAACATCGGATTAACGTATCCTTAACAAATATTTAAGTCGATCTTAATCCCAAACAAGGTTAACGATTCTTAAATCAGACCAAACCCAAATCTAAGAAAATACGGATTTGGACTAATCCACGCCCTACGGGACAACACAAATTAGTCTCCGTATACAATCCACGGGCAACCAAAAATAAAACAAACACACACGACACGAAGTGAACATCTGGAGAAGGAGAAAGTGGTTGTCGCTACGCGGTAATGTAATTAACTGCAGAGGCTTGCGCCTGCAGGGAAGAGCGCCCCCATAATCAAAAACTCCTCACAGCGAGGGGGAATCTGACGAAATCTGCTACAACGGTCGCATCCGTCTAAACCTCCGACACACGGTGCCATAAATCAACTTGGTATCTTTGGAGAGGTGGACGGATAAATCCAAATAGTATCTGCCCCCAAATTCAGGCAAGACGTCTGTCTTCCCAATTTTCGGCGGTAAACATTCCATTTACTACAGACAATACAATACAATCAATACAATAAGATATTACGGGGTTTATAAAGGGGTAGACTGGTATGGAACATGTTAAAGGTGGCACGAGATGATCACTTAAGACGTAATTACATCCATGCCGTTGTTCCGTGATATTTTCTACGGAGCCTTGTACTATGGGTTACCAAAGTCCACGGTATAAGTTGGACTCCTCTCGTATACACTGGCATATTCTGTACCAAGCTACAAATAACCGCGTTAACATTATAATCAAACATTATTAGTTATACTCTCTTTCTGTCTATTCTATCTCTACTTTTCTTTAGGACTTACCGAGCGATTGTTCGCTGACGACATTCCTATTTCTCTTTTTTCTTTAGAATGTTGTTAGGAGAACCCAATTCTGAGGAGCTCAAGACCAGCCAGGAGCACTTGGAGTAGTTCACAAAAGATTCTGAGCGGTGACTTTACTTGTACATATTTTTATTTCAGTTATGTCATTAGTTAGGTATTGCATTCCAGACTTGTATTTACATTTCCAGTTGTACCTGTAAAAGAATGTTTAATAAATAAAGTTGTTGTTCATTACATTCATGTCTCTTGTGTACTTACTTTATATTGATTAGATACGCTTAGCGTGTTTACTTCTGAGTAGATACGTAGCGGATCTCGCCGCGTCCTCTCCCGTATATTGGGAAGCGGGGCGTGACATTGTTCCCTACAACCTAAGGAGCGTAGCTACAGTTCAAGTTCATCCTAGGAACATATGAAGAAATTTCAAAGGTTGTAATTGCTAAACTCTTACTTATAGTGCTCTCTTTTATGTTGCTAGTTTAGTTGTTTGGGATGATTCTAAGGTTGTGGATGCTTTTGCTATCATGAAATTTTTTGTTTGCCATCATTCTTTCGCTTCCGTTGCGCACTAGCATCCCTACAGAGAGCAATCAGTAAAGATGGCAGGAAGATTCTGAAGAAAATGCCGTATAATTTCAAATGCAAGTTAGTGACGATGGAATGATTTTTTGAATGCAATTTGTCAGAATACATGTAATAGGTAGAAATGCATATAGACAAATGCTTTTCTAGAATTATCTTGAAAGAAAATGAAGAAATTTTCTAAATTGTTTCGAAAGAGACTCGATTTAGGCTAGGATTGAAAGATTTGCCTGTAATAAAATTTAGTTAAGATTCTGTCATATGCGATAACATATTTTTTAGGCAATTTCTCGGGCCCGTGCATGATACGAGGGCACTTGCTAGTGTGTGTGTGTGTGTATAAAACTCTAATGAGACTTGAAGCTTGATTTCAAGTATTTTGGATTTCCAATTCTGCTCTTACCATTTTATATTTTCCATATTTTTGTCCTCGATCATGTGGGTGAATCATGCCAATCTTTGTCATTTTCTTCAGAAAATTATCCTTTGCCCCTTAGATTTTAGGATATTTGCATTTGGCATCTTTTTTTTAATGACTGTGATCGGAAAAATTTAGCTTCCACTCCTAAGTTTTAAGAAAATTTGCATTGATCCCTTTTAAAGAAATTTGCATGCCGCTCCAATTATGTTCATCTACATATTGCCAAAAATATTGAAAAATTAGATTTTGCCCCTTTTTGTGTTTGAAATTTTATTTTGATTAAGTTTCTCATATATCTTCTTTCTACTTAAAATTGATTAAGTTTAGGTGCATATCTAAACTGATTTATATTTTGGAGTTATATAAAGTTACGGTAAACCGTAATAAACTCGATGTGATCCGCTGCGTCTCAAAATGAAAAACAGGCTAACAATGCGTCTTTATGGTTATTAGAGTGCTGCCCATCTATTGGGTTACATCATGTGATTCCAATCATGATGGTGCAATCGATCTTAGAACCAATTAATCCTGTCTACATTTTGTGTGGTTTTTGAATTAAAACGAATTGATAAAATTAGCATACTTTACAATTTTGTTTTGCTAAAAATTAGACTCTCAAACGAGTAAATCGCTACAATAAATATATAGAGTACAATATCAATATAGATTGCGGCATAATGTCTATCTTAAATTGTCATGATTATTCTTTATTTAGTTGTCATAAATTTTTAATATTTGGCAATATTTTTTATAGGAAGATCATGAAAAAATATCAAAACGAGTTTTTTTTTAACATTTCTCACAGACCCATGCATTTGCACGGCCAGTAGAAGTATATATTAGTTTCAAAAGAAGTCTTGTATTTCAGAGATGATGTGTGCTCTAGACAAACTAATTAAGAATGCGACAGCAACTTTTTAACAAAATATAAATATTCTGATAATGAATTTGAATAAACAAAATTTGAAAACTAAGTTATAATATAGAACTTGAGCAAAAGGAATTAGCTTTTTATGATGCCCAAAAACGGCAAAAAAATAAATTAATATATTCTTTGTATATAGTAGATAAACCAAGCAAAGGTACACTAAGAATTTTAGCAAGCACTAAGGCACCTGAGAATTTATATTTACACCAATAGAATCCTAGCAAGTAACAATGTCTTTTTAAAAGGGTGTGTTTAGAAAAAGTACCAAGGCCAAAAAGATGAAGTACGTGCCAATATACATATTTCATTTTGCCCCTCAAGGGCCACAACTTAATAAATAGTAATAAATGGGTCCTGTCAATGTAACCCTCCGGCCCCAAATATCTATATAAATGCCTACACTCAGAAAGTGTGGTGATGCACACATACAAAGCCCAAGGCCAAAAAGAAGAAGAAAAAGGGAAATGGCTTCAAGACCAGGACCTTGCGATATAGCCCTTCCTTTTCTTTTTCCAAAGGTTTGCTAGAGTCGAAAGTTAAGACTAAGTGAAATTTATTGCGATGTAGCCTTTCTTTTTCTTGGTTAGGGCTTAATGCTGCAAGCGTGTTCTACGTAGAGCTCCGTGGGTTTTGTTGTGTGTAATTGCATCTGTGTTTTGTTGTGTATAACTTATTTTGTTGTATAACAGACAGAAGAGTTGTTGGGATGATAATTTTACGAAAATTGTATAGGAAAATAGAGTTGCTGGGTTACCTCTACAATCTTATCTTATATAAAGCTATATGGGAAAAGATTCCCACTTCAAGCTTCCTTTTGTCTTTTTTGCTTGTGTATATATTATACTAGACTTTAACTCCAAGCATAACGCGTGGAATAAAAAATGGTCGAATATGTTTATAGATGGATTTTATTTTTAGCTATGATTGAAAAAAGATAAATATATATGTTTTTATTATGTTTGAAAAAAGATATATGATGGTCATTTTTTTTATGTGGATACAAATATTATTTTCTATAGACGAATTCGTACGTTACATAAAGTTGTTATAACTGTCTAAGCAATGCAATATATATATAAGAAATATTTTATAACTTAGATGTTAGTTTAACATTTCACGATTACATAAAAGTTTTGGTGTTTTTTTAACATATATACCATATACTCTGTTAATTTTCTATTTGCCCCTATAAGTCAATAAAATTCTAAAGATATCATGCACTACTTCAAACATGCTTGGCATCCATAGATAGATACATATATATAATGAGTAGAATAAACAGATAATAACATGAAAAATTATGATAAGAGAATGCGAAAACACTGGAAATCTCTCGACAAATTTATAACTCTATTTCAAAGTTTTTGCGGAACTAATTATTGAAATACTTATTTATATTTTTTGTCTGGAAATATCGGTGTGGAAGAAGTTTTAATTTTGTTTCATATCTTGGTGTCTTAGAATGAAATTGGGTTATATTTATGGACATTCTCTTAAATAATATATATATATATATATATATATATATATATGAGAATAATGGAGAAAAGAGGCCATAGGAGGAAATTTCCTCCTATGGCGTGGAAAAAATACAACCTCCACCAATTTTTTCGACGATCGGCTCCCATCATCTTCATCGTTATCATCTAAGATGTGGGTACACCAAATTTCATGTGATTCTACAACCTTTTCACCGTTGATTTAGCAATGTAAAAAGTTCTATTGTCGGTAAACCGTTAATTTTGAACCCACTAAATCAACGGTGAAAAAGTTGTGGAATCACATGAAATTTGGTGTACACACATCTTAGATGATAACGATGATGATGATGTGTGCCGATCGTCGGAAAAAATGGTGGAGGTTGCATTTTTTCCACGCCATAGGAGGAAATCCCCTCCTATGGCCTCTTTTCTCCATTAATCTCTCTCTCTCTCTCTCTATATATATATATATAAATAAGGGAGTGGATACCATCGGCCAGGTCTTATTTATATTTTTTGTCTGTAAAAACTATCCCCAATCGTCATTTATTCAAGCCGAGATCATCATGTCGACCTAGAATTCAAGCCGCCACCATCAACCAGATCTCGTTGAGATTGTTTGGGATTTGAATTGGGACTGGAAATTTCATATTTCTTGTGGAAATCCTGTGCCCAGGATACTTGCAGTTCAACGCCTCTCTCTTCTCTCTTCTCTCTCTCTAGTCTCAATGGCGGCAACAGCCTGCGCCTATTGCGGCGAGGGCCCGATCATAACCGATCCCGACACGCACGCCACCGTCTGCACCGCCTGCGGCCGCGTGCTGAGCACGGACGTCTTCGCCTTCGACGTGGGCCCATCTAACCCCAACCCATCAAACCCCAACCAATGCTCCTCCTCCTTCGTCTCCCAGAACTTCACCTACCACCAGCGCAAGCTCCACCACGCAAAAACCCTAATCCTCGACCTCACCTCCCGCCTCGGCCTCTCCTCCCGCTTCGATGAAACCCTTGCTTTAGTCTCCGATCTCACCTCCGACTCCTTCGGCGCCGGCGACTGGTTCCACGTCCTCTCCGCCGCCGCAGCCTACGTCGTCGCCCGCCGCCACCTCATCCCCCTCTCCCTCCATGAGGCCGCCTCCGCCGTCGGATGCGACCACCGCCAGATCGCGCGGATGGTGACGAGGGTCCTGGCGTTCGTCGACTCGGGCCAGCTGCCCTCGTTCGACGCCGTCGGCGCCCTGGATCGGGCCATCAGGACCTGCTCCAAGTTCAGGGAGCTCGAGCCGGAGAAGGCGGACGAGTTGGGCGCCATGGGGCGGTTCCTGATCCAGTGCATGATGAAGTGGTTCCTGATGACGGGGAGGCGTCCGCTGCCGGCTGTGGCCGCAGTGGCAGCGCTTGTGGCGGAGGTGAACGGGGTCGGGATCGAGGTGGACGAGATCGCCAAGGAGGTTTACGCGGGGGTGAACACAAGCAGGCTTCGTCTGCGAGAGCTCAAGGAGACCCTGGCGAGGGTCGCTAGGGCTCTGCTGCCTTGGGGGAAAGACGTCAACTTCAAGAATGTGGTGCATCATATACCAGTTTTGGTCAGGGTCATGGAGTCCAAGGCGAGGTTTGCGAGGAAGAAGGCGTTGGAGGAGGGTTTGGGTTTGGAGGAGATCGAGCCATTCAATTTGGATGAGTATTTGACTCTGTGTTCGAATGTCGACGACGACGATGAGGGTTTTGAGTATTTTCGAATCGGTTCGGAAGAGAGAGTGAGCAGCGATGAATTGAATAGCGTGAAGATCTCCGGGGAGCGGCTCTTGACTGCTTATAAGAATGCGGTGGATCAAATCGCCAACGTTCGCATCAATAACGAGCAAGGGACGAAGAAGAGAATGAGGAGAGAATTGGAGAATGAAGATTTGTTGGGTTCTTGGGAGGGGAGATGGGACTTGGGCAAGAAATTGTTGCATGAGCAAGTTTTGGAAAAAGATGTCGGCTTTGAGGCTCTGCCTCCATCTTTCGTCAGCGGCGTCGAGTCTCGAGAAAAGAGGAAAGTGAAGATTGAAGCTGCGAAGCAAAGGATTCATCAAACTATGAATCTTTCGACATTGGCTGATCAGGAGGAGCATGAGACGGTTTTGAAATCAAGGAAAAGTAGAAAGGGGAGGAAAAGGGAAGTTGGGATCAAAGAAGTTGATTGGGAGGATTGCATCATTGAGTTGTTGCTGCTTCACCGAGTGGACGGAGAGGAGATTGAGCAAGGGCATTATAGCAGGTTGCTTGATCTGCATGTTTTCAATTCATCGATAACGGAGAGTTAAATATGGTAACCAATAGAACCAAAGGTTGGGATTCTCGCATTCATCGTTATTCGGCCTTTGTTAATTGCATGATTCAGCTCAGGCCATTCAATTTTCCAATATATACATTCTTTTATATAGATGTATGAGTTTTGTTTGAGTCGTTTCTGGTGTTGCCTGTCACCAGATTGAAATTTTGAAATTTCGGTCCATTTTGGGTTGGTTGTAATATTTTGGTCCGTTTTGTTTGCATTGTTGTCATGATGCACGAGTTTCTTCCCATAATATAGTGAAGATCAATGAGTAAAGTTATGATCTACTGAATCGAGAGATTTCTGATTTTGTTGTTTATAGCTTCAGTCGTAATACTGAAGAGACTATATATCATTTGTCCGACAAGTATTGGACATGCGTCGGACACACGATATGCGTGTTGTATAGGTCTCTAGTAAAAAACCATGTTAGCATCATATTATATATTGAAACCTAGAGCTTGATTCATGTATGAATTTAATTGATCTTTCTTACTTCATATATGCATCTATGATAAACTTGATTTTGGTTTAACTAGTTTTCAGCTCATTGTTGTGATCAGTTTGTTAGTTGTTTTAATAGCATTATTTTCCCTTTTTATGGACATCAACTTTTTCTTACATGAACATATGTCTTTGATTTTTTCACTTCAGTGAATTACCTTATGTAACATAAGTATCAATGTGAGATTTTAGTTGTCCAATCTTTACTGGTTTAATATAATTTGCATGTTAATTATTATATATGAATGTGGATAATAATGATAATTTTATATTCGATAGTTTATTTATTCTTACACACACAAAAGAAACACTAAAATACTCTTAACTAATGCATCCCCCAAACTAAAGTCTTTTTTTTAAATTACAGTCCCTTAATCTTTGGTATTATCTTTTAGGGGAATTTTTTATCACCGAAATACATTAAATGTGGCACTTCAAGGGAATTGCATCGAATTTTTTTAAGGAAGATTAATGAAAGACAGTGATAATCAAAGGCAGTTCATCGAAATTCAGTCTTATATATATGCATGCCTATGATTATGTACGAGTTAAATTACTTTTATTGCTCTATTGAATTTGAACCTCTTAGTATGTGTGAGTTAAATTACCTTTACTGTTTTAGTGCTTGGCTTATATGTTACATTAGATATTAGTCCCAGCTGGAAAAGATTGCTCCTATATGGATGAATACCTTACTGAAAATGAAGGATGATCCAGAAACTTACAAGTATTTGGATGGGTATTAGAAATGTGAGAGATTTCAATCTAAATCTCTTGGGTCAGTCTCAATAGCAATCATCAGACTTAAATTATTTCTATTTACTTTTTTCCCATAGACTTAAATTATTTATATTTAGTTAAATTGTTTTATTGCCTCTTTGCATGGAGTGCAATACATTATTTGCGAAGAGTTCATGATACAGGTAGTGCTTGCAGATTCTTACAGTGCGCTATTTTTAAGTTTACCTTCATCAAGTGTATTTGCTTAAGGTACACTAAAATCTTTTATTCCAGCCTCCTTGGAACTTAAAAGGCGGATAAATATTTATTATTCATTATATTTATGGATGCAACCATTCATTTTTAGTGTCTAGTAGCTCTTCCTGTGGAAGCTTCAATCATTGCGTATACTATCATTGAGTTTGCTTATACTCTGTCAATGATTATTTACTACAATCTCCGATCACTATCTGGCATCTGTGTTTATTTATATGATGATATAATATGTAGCATCTTTGAACTAGTTTGAAGTTTGAATTTGTTAGGTATTGAAATGTTCACACATCTTACTCATGCTAAAAAATTATGTTATCTTATCGCATTGTCATATTACTCCATATTGACACATTTACTTATGCTTTAATTTCTTATAAAAAAAATAATGTTAAATCTAGGGTGAGCTAACTTACCGAAAAGCTGGGAATGTCGTGTTGACAGAAGATTGTATCTTAGCAGTCCACAACCAAGGAACCTTTCTTCATCACCAGGAGTTCTTGAAAGGTGTGGTATGCATTTTTATGTTGGGTTATTGCACAATAGGAACACCTTGTTTATCCCTTGTACCCCCTCAAGTGATCTATCAGTGCAGCGACGCCCCCGCACCCCTCCTCCGCTCTACCAAAACCCTCAATAACAATCAAATTTTATTCTAAACAACGCAAACAATTCTTTAATATTCCAGAAAGTTATTTATGCCATGTAGTACATATTTTGAGTGTGTTTAATGAATTCCTTGAGGGGGTATAAGTGCTATATGAGGTGAACTACAGTGAATTTTGAGCAATTGACCCTTAATTTTTATTTTTATTTTTCACAACATTTATGATCTGAAATCATCCAAAATGGGCGAAGGAACCCCAAAATGGGGAAAGGAACCTTTCTTTTTTCTCATCTAGGTTCTTGTTATATTGATGCTAGCAAATGTGTGTTTCTATCATGTATGTTTCATGCTATCCTGAAGTTAGTTATCTGGTTAAAGATCGCAATGCACAATATGTGTTTTCTCACTTGGAATCTTGTGATTTATCAGTCATAATTAGTATTTACGGGGATTGAAAGAAATAGTCTGTTTAGTAACTGGGGATTCTGAGCTCAGTTTTAGCGAAATCATACTTGGATTTGTAAGAGGCCTCACCATCTAATCTAGGGTTTTTTTTTTCTCAGTGTTAGAAGTTGTGGGTTGGTTTGTGTTGAAAACTGTAGAGAAGTGTGTGTTTCTCTCATCTATGTTTTTTGTTGTCTCAAAGCTTTAGGTTGTGAGAAGTCTTGTATTGAACATCAATCAACGTGGTTTACTTCTCTAGATTGGAAATTGCAATGTGTGATGCATGTGTTTCTCATTTTAGAATTCTTGTGATTTCTCCGTAGAAGTAAACATTCATGTGGTATGAGATACAAAGCTCGGCGATTCTGAGCTCAATATCAGCAAAATCACACTTGGAACCCACACTTGGAACTGTAAGAAGAGCCGCTTCTCTGATCTGGGTTCTTGTTATCTCAACATTTTAGGCTGTAGGTCGTTCTGTATTGAAAATTGTAGCAAACACATGTTTCTCTCATTTATGGCTCTTGTAATCTCATAACTTTAGGCTGTGAGTTTTCTTGAATCGAGTCCTAATAATTGGGGTGTACTTATCTGGATTAGAGATTGCGTGTACGATGTGCGTGTTCGTCATTTTGGGTTCTTGTGATTTCTTCGTGGAAGTAGTATATACAGGGTTTGAAAGAAATGGTCTGTTATAGTAAGAAAGCATGGTAATTCTGAGTCTCAGGATAAGTGAAGTCACACTTTGATACTTATGAAGTCTCAATTTCTCGTATATTACGTTGTGGCGGGCAGTCTGGATTAATCTTTGTTGTCGTTGGATTTCTCACTAGAGGCGGTATGATGAGGTAATAAAGGGGATTATGCCTGTTATTTGTATTTATTTGGTTGCTTCGATAATTTTAGAGGACACCATGTTAATTAGAAATTACAAAATCTCACTTTTCTCATCTAGGTTCTTGTTACCTCATCAATGTTTCAGGTCATGAGTTGTTCTTTATTAGATCTTAATTGGTTTTTAATTATCTCGACAGGAGGTCGTAATAAACGTGAGTGTTTGCTCCTTTTGGTTTCCTGCGATTTTAGAGATAGGTATTTTTTTATTATTTGATCTTACTTCTTATGGGGTTTCAAAGAAATAATTTCTGGTTTATTGTCGAAAGCTCAAAGACTGAGTGCAATATAATTGAAATCGTGCTTGGACCTGTATGAAACCACACATTTCTCATCCGTGTTCATGTTATCTCGAAGATTTAGGGTGTGGGCCACTGGACTCTATACAGGGAACTCACGGTCGGAATTATAAGAAATATCACATTTTCTCATCTGGATTCTTGTCTTAAAGTTTTAGATTGTGGGTAATTTTTATTTAATCCTAAATTCTTTACATGTGTTTCTCATTTGGGTTTCGTGCTATTTCTCAGGAGAGGTAGTTTTTATGGGGCTGTTGCTTTTATTATTTTGTTAACTAGGTTGCTTTGTTTTTTTTTTCCGCAGATGACATTTGGGGAGAAAAAATACAGAAAGAAGCACATGATATACTTAGTTATGCATTCGAAAATGGGATCAATATATTGGACACAGCAGAAGCAGTAAGTTTGTTAGCCTGGTTGTAGCATTAATTTCCATGAATTTGTGGGAAACGTCTTTTTTTTTTTTGTGGTTCTTGGGCTCTATGTCTGCCACATGGTTTGATGTAATATCCATATTATTATCTTATCACTTAATATATAATGGAGATGTTCTTCTAGAATTTTCTAGAATTCTCTGTTATAGTATAGGAGTTTATGACTTTTTTGGGTCATGGATCTTGCACTTATAAGACACTGTTGAAACTAGTTGATAGGCGCTTGCAAATAGTCAATGGATACCTTTTTCTGTATAGCCTTTCCCATTTGATGAGAGAATACACATGATTGTTGGATTTGTAACTAAAAAAATATTTGCCTAAGCTGCTACACACACACACACACGCTTCATGCAATAAGAAGCCTTAACGTGCATTCTTTATTTGCAACGTTAATTCAAAATTATAATAGACAATAGTACAACATCAGCGTTCCTTTATTCTGAACTCAAGGATTTAAGTAGGAAATACCTCTAATTATTGGAGGGGGGCTGTTGAGTAGGTTTAATATATATTCACTGTAGGAGATTCAGAGATGCCAGTATAGTTGTTCAAAGAAGAGACACAAACCTAGTGCATGTTTTCACAGAAAGTAAGTTCTTACTGCTCAGTTAATAAGGAGCAGTACTTCAACATGTGTGAATTTTTAAAGGAGTATATCATATCTTAAATTTTTTAATGTGGAGGTTAGACCTTATGTCCCCCTCGACTCCCATCAGGAAGTTCTTAAAAAAGGTCACATTTTCATGATTTTGTAGTGCTTGTTCTATTACCTTTTGGTGTTCCAGTGCCATCACCTCTTCTTAGTCATTTTGCTCGAATCTCTTGCCATTTCTTGTACTTGCAGCAAGAGTATTTGATGACGACATACCAATATACTGAGATTTATTCTCAACTCCGCCTGTGTTGTGTTGTGCTTAAATGTCTTATTCTTTCACTGCATGTCCCAAGACAAGATCAAGGAGGAGGGTTGTGTTATATAGTCGACAACCATCGTAAAACATATAGTCGGATATCTTTGAAATGAATCCTAAAGAGATTTCGTTCTTGTTGTCGTTCGACCTAACTCATCCGATATCGGTTGTAGGATTTAGCTTCGAGTATATATCATACCAATCCCGTGCTACTTTGCAGTATCCAATCCTAACGAAGAAAGAGACTCAAGGAAGTAGGGATCTTTACATAGGAAGTTGGTTGGCAGGATAAATCACATGATGGTTGGCAGGATAAATCACATGATGAGGTGAATTTGCTCTCCTTTACAAATTTCTCAAGATAAAGATATCTTCCCGCCAAATTTTTTGGCCAAAACTTGCTGTTCTTTTTATAAAAATAGAGGGCAGCACCCCACGTGCAAAGCACGTGAGCATTCACGTGCGAAGCACGTGAGCATTCACGTGCGAAGCACGCGAGTACCTGCTGCAGTTAGGATTAAATCGTATAGCAGCACCTACGTATTAAACACATGAGCATTTATCAGCAAAGCATGTGAGTACCGACTTCAAATAGGATTAAATCCAATGATTCCCCACGTGAGCATGCACGTGTTAAACACATGAGTTCCATTGTCGCATTTTTTGGAACCACCCACATGCAAAGCACGTGAGCGCCGCTGTCATATATGTATATGGCAGCACTCACGTGAGTGTCCCAATTTCAAATGCTCTCATCTGATAAAATTAAATTCAATGTGATAGAATTAAATTCGATGTGGGAAATATTTTCCCTGATCTTTGTAATCTCTAACAGCGAATCTTGGATTTAAAAAAATCACCAATTAAAATAGAATTAAATTCTATGTGATAGAATAAAATTCTATGTTAGGAAAATATCTTCCTAATCTTGTTAAATTAACAAGATATCCATATGATAGAATCAAATTCTATGTTAGGAAAATATCTTCCTAATCTTGTTAAATTAACAAGATATCCATATGATAGAATCAAATTCTATGTTAGGAAAATATCTTCCTGGTCTTGTTAAACAAATAAGATATTCATATAGAATTAAATTTTATGTGGGAAATATTTCCTGATCTAAAATAAGAAAGATCTTCTCTGTTAAACAGAGGACTCTTGAATCAAACATCCAATGGTGATTATAAAATCATTATCTGATCATCTGATAGAATTAAATTCTAACTCAGGAAAATATTTTTCTAATCTTGTTAAATAAACAAGAATGATTTTCTCTGTAAAACAAAAGGCTATTGGATTAAAATTCAACGGTGAATAAAATTCACATGTTGATCTTTAAGATCATTTCGATTGATTATGAAATCAATCATGATCTCTCAATGAGAGATTTTTGCAGCAAATTGATTTTTCTCTTCTCCTATAAATAGGAGTAAGGAGATTAAATCTAAAAAGAAGGAGACCACCCCAAAAACTTCTGTAAAAAATATACATAAGGTTCTCGCAAGCTTCCACAAAACAACAGAGAATTTAATTCTCAATAAAGAAGATCGTTTCCATGCTTAAAATCCTAGGTAAAAAAATATCGAGGTCAAAACATCTTCTTTACCTAACAAATCTAAGAGTTTAACCCTTCTCAAAGAACTTAGTTCTTTCTCTGAATCTGAGATCCACAAGACAAATCTTCCATAAGTTAAGAATTTAATTCTCATCGGGAAGATCTTGTTCTTGAGAATCAAAAATTCAAGGGAGAACATGGATAAAAGAACAGGATCTTAGTGATCGTTAATGGTCAAAATACCATTCACAGAGGTTTAACCTCTCTAAAAACATCAACAGAAATTAAATCTCCAAAACTCTCAGCGGCTCATGTGAAAAGCACCCAAGGCCAAAAGCTCAGCGCCTCACATGAAACATACGCGAGCGCTCAAAAGAAACCAAAGCTGAGCGCCTCACGTGAAATATATGTGAGTGCCAGACGCTCAGTGTATCATATGTAACACACGTGAGACCCAGAGAAAAATTAGTGCGTAACACTATTATAACGTTTTACGTGATATACACGTGAGCGCTATATGCAACTAAGTGTTTAGCACTGCTGGGTGTTACAGAAACCTAATCTTAGCCGAAATCGGCTAAGCGTATGTTCGTGATATCCAAACTAATATCCAAACTGATCTTACGTCCCATACATGTCTAACGATCTTCATTCCACACCTTCTAAGTTAATATTAGTCTCAAACAAGATTAATGATTCTTGGATGATCCACCATGATTCTTTCCCTCAAATACGGGATTTGGTTCAAGAGTACATCTCTTCACGCCTCTAATATATATTGTAATTTCTCAATGTCTTCAGAGAGATGGCGGGTCCCAATAACCAACAACTCTCTTCCTTTGTCTCCAAAATGGGAACGTTAGACCGAAATATCCTTAAACTAATATTCGTTCCAAACCTGAAATGTTGGACCGAAATGTCCTTAAATTAATATTCGTCCCAAAGAGCGAACGTTGGACCGAAATGTCCTTAAACCAATATTCGCTCCAAACACGGCGATAATGGACCGTGATGTCCTTAAACTAATATAATTGGGCCCATATGCCCATTTGTTTCTAAGTTGATCTTAGTCTTAAATATGACTAACGATTTTTAGATCAAACCCAAATATCTCATGAACTGATAGACCTCATTTATATAAGATCCGCGCCCTAAGTTCATTCCCGTTGGCAAACCAAGCTACCAACGTAGAGCCCGTCAAGTAAATCCTTAACCCAAACCCAAATCTAAAATATACGGATTTGAACTAATCCGTCCTACGGGCGACGACATAAATTAGTCTCCATATACAATCAACGGACAACTATAAACAAAATAACACACGGCACGAGCGAACTACTGGAGCAAGAGAAAGTGGTTATCGTAATTAACTGCAGGGGCTTGCACCTGCAAGGAAGAGCATCCCCAAAATCAAAAACCCCTCACAAATGAGGGGGATCTGATAAAGTTTGCTACAACGATCGTATCTATCCAAACCTATGATATACGGTGCCATAAATCAACCTGGTATCTTCGGAGAGGTGGTGGATATGTCCAAATAGTATCTGCCTCTAAATTCAGGCTTGACGTCCCAACGTCTCGGTCCGGTTTTCGGCGGTAAACAGATTCTGGCACGCCCGATGGGAGCTTTTCCTCTTTCCACTCCACACTTCGTGTGTCGTGTTTTTCCGCGATCAAATAATCGCGGTATATATGTTTGTAGTTGCCCCTGGATGAGGAGATAATGAAACTGGCATTTTGTCTCTTTGTAGAATGGTGTTTGCATCCACTCACCGCAACTCAGGCTCTGTCACATCTGGTGGAGTCAAGTATGGGCCATTTGCAGCCTCAAATCTCTGTAATCCGACTCTTCAAGAAATTTTTAGGCTTTTCTTTGGGTCTATGCTTCCATCTCTTACCCTCGGCGCCTCAACGCCGAAGGAGAGAGCCCAGAAGAAGTCTGTTTTCCACAGGCTGACTCCTTAAGCTCCAGTTCTGCCGACGGCATCGGTCTTCATACGACTGGCACCAGCTGAGGACCAAGGTCAACACAGGAGGCAGAATATTCAAGCTCTCAAAGAAAACATGGGGCATGCTCAGCAAAATCCCGAGGCTAATCAAATTCCGGCCGTAAGAAATGGTCGACATCGATATCAGCGTCATACAAAACAAGCTGGGGCAGTTCTCCGTTTGTGTTGACTCCACCCGCTTCAACTCCAAAGGTGAATGTTGTTGTTCCAACCGGGAACAGGTTAGAACTGCTGCGAAGGGTCGGACAAAATTCCCCCACTGAGCACTTAAAAGGTCTCCTCAGCCTATTGAGATCCAAGGAGAACAGAAGCTAGTTCGCTCTCTGAGAAATCTCTCTTCATCTATATATAAGGTGTGGAAGCAGGTGAAGGACCCAGTCGACAACCACTGCTCTTCCCCTAAATATCAGCCAAATTTTGACGAATCCCCTTTCAAATACAAGGGGACTCATCCCAAGGCGGGTCCTGATATGATGGCTCCTCCCAAAACAGCTTCTCACAAAAAAAGAGAGGCCGGATAAAGCTCAAGTGCCTGAGGCAAATTCTAAAGGCCAAGACCCTAAATGCCCTAAGCCTGGGAGCATGGTAGTTCACACAGTCCATATAGTGAACTCCAGAGAGGAAGGTCGTACTTCTACTAGTCACAGGCCGCATACTTGGTCTCTGACAAAAGCTCAGCAGCACCATGAAAAGTTACGGGAGATGCTTACTCAAGCGGCGGCACTTGCTAGTCCACCGCCTAGGCAAACTCTGAAGACGCACCTGAAGAAAAGACAGGGCAGGAGTCAGATATTGATTTTCTGAAGCCGCTCTCAAAAAAAGAGATGAAGAAGCGGCATCGATGTCCGCTAAAATAAACCAGATAGCCCTCTTGATCCAGAATATGGCTGGAATGATGGTCCACTCAGAACCACTGGCAGATGAATCGCTGGCCGTCATTCTTAAAGATGAAGGTGACACTTCATATCTTCCGCAAGCCTCATAACGGCTAAGGAGGAAATGATCCCAAAAGCAAAACTGGTCAAATATATTGCTCAGCAAATCAAATCTTACTACGCCAGTCAAACTGCATATAAATCAATCAAAACTGGTCTACCGTATCCGGCATGCTACGATCAAATACAATACCCGCCAGAATACATGCTTCCGGCGTTCCACATGTACAAAGGAACCGGGAATCCTTGCCAGCATATAGTGTGTTTTAAATCCATGTGTGACAACACTTAAGGAAATGATATACTGTTTCTCCGACAGTTCGTCAGTAGTTTGGCGGGCATCGCCTTCGAATGGTATGCGGAACTCCCAAATGACTCCGTGAATACTTTCAACGAGATGGAGATGCTCTTCTGTCAAACATTCGCTAGTGTGAATAAACGCACTACCGTAACGACATTGGTCAATGAAAAGGTTAAACCGAATGAGACATGTGTTCAATATGTTATCCGATGGCGATATCTTTGGTCAAAATGCGAGCAACGTATTGACGAAAGCTCCAGCCGTGGGAATGTTCATAGCCACCCTTGACTTAAATTTAAAGGCGTTTCCATATATGGCCCTCTTCAAGTCAACGACCTTCCAAGAGCTTATAGATAAAATGACTCGATTGGATCAGATGAGTCAAGGCCCTTTCTCTTCCGATGAAGATGTACGAAAAAGCAAAAGCAAAATGGTATTTGTCGCCAACGCTCAATAAAGAATGAGCGATTCCGAAACAACTCATCTCCAAAATAGCGACATCATGGGTTATACCTTTCGAAAGATTGGGACGCGAATACTCGCTCCCCTGGGATTTATGCAGTGGGAATATTGCTCTCTGGCGTAATGATCTCTACGCCAGATAGTCCTTTCTTCAAAATAGAAAGGATATTAAGGAACCTACAAACGGGTCGTACAATCAAATGGAATATCCCGCTTAAACTAAAAAACCATGGAAGGGATTTGGAATTCATGTCCCACTCTGAATCAGATGATGAGAAGAAAAACCCCCAAGTCAAGTTCATTCTTTCTAAGAAGAAGAAAACTTGGCAGAAGGAATGAGGTGATATCTCATTCTTTCATATATGAAGAAGATGCTCCATCAATGTCATAAAGCGACATTGATGAGCAGAGGGTAGGTGCCATGTAAAATGCCCGGTATTTCCCGCAAAACAACCCGATTGCTGCGATGGTAAAATAAACAGTCCAAAAGGGTGAAGATAGCCTAAGGTGTGAAGTGTCCATGCATACAAAAGACATACAGCAGCGTCTCTGCAAGGAAGCGTCGGAAGGAATAAGTTATGCAACTCTCCGACCAAATGATAAATGCGTCGCCCCAAACACGACGATATTGGACCGAAATGTCCATAAACTAGTGCATCGCTCCAAACACAGTGATATTGGACCGAAATGTCCTTAAACTAATATTCATTCTAAACATGAGAATAATGGACCGAAACATCCTTAAACTAATATTCATCCCAAACATGGGAATAATGAACCGAAACGTCTTTAAACTAATACCCGCCCCAAACACAGCGATAATGAACCGAGAAGTTTCTAAACTAGCGCGTTGTCCCAAATACGTCGATATGCTTTCTTGAGATGTATATTACAATCGAAGTCCCAACGGCGAAGGTTGTAACTCAAGTCCTACCGGCTACACAGCTACTCCAGCGATGAAGCCACCCAAAATTCCACCGGCAAACAAATGGGTCACCTGCGGCAAAGCTACTTTCGAGAGTTCCATCGTTCACAAAAAACGGTATGTCCACGAACGAAATGGGCACGGATGAAAACCCGAAAGGGCGCCGTGAGTAAAAACAACAGGACTCCCGGCGAGGTTGTGAAAACCCGAAAGGGCGCAATCTCGTTAAAAAAAAGAAAAAAGATAGACGGTATGTCCACAAGCGAAATGGGTACGGATGAAAACCCGAAAGGACGCTGTGAATAAAAACAGCAGGATTGCCGGCGAGTTTGTGAAAACCCGAAATGGCGCAATCTCGGGGAAAAAAAGGTGTGCACTTACGGGGATCCCTCGACCTTATCAGGAAAAAATACCTGCGTGAGATCTTTACAGCTCGCAAAGGAGTAACTCACTTAGGAATCCCCACGATTCCTATAGAAAAATTACACTTGCGAGCATAGTCACAAATTCGTGATTCGGGTATAATTCGGCGAGGTCAAAAATTCGGATTCGGGAAACTATTCGGAAAAAATCGGCAGGTATTCGGGAAAGATTCGACAAGTGTTCAGGAAATGTTCGGGGAGGATTTCGAGCAAGAAATTAATATATGAGACGGCTGGGTAAGTGTAGTTACCTGATCTAAATTCTATTATCTTTAAATAACAATTTTTCTTAGGAAACAATTATTCAAATTATTATACCTTGCTTGTTAAATATTAACTAAAATTTTAGAAACCAAATTCACTATAAAACTCTATGTAAAACAATTTTTATTACACTTTTACGGTTAAATACCATAAACTTTATATTCGACATCTTTTATCATATTTGCTTGTATTACTTTTAGAAAAATCTCACGAGATAATGACCTACCTCTTACAACACACATATTGACATAGTACGATTGATTGAAAACAATATTTTTGGGACAAATACGAATTTACATTTAATTACCATAAACAATTAAAAATTGTATTCTTTGAATTGTTTTAAATTAAATTCCTTACGATTACGTCTCTACAACCCACTTTTGGGGAATCCGATTTGGTTGGTGTGGGTTATCGCACATTCATCGGACTAGTAGGGCGAGATGCAGACCTCTTCATGGAGCATACGATCTCGATGTAATTTTTAATACAATTTTTAAGAAAACGTCATTTTCTATTTAATAAATAAATTCTATTTTTAATAATTATATATATATATATATATATTATCAAAATATCTATTTTATATTTATATAAATTCCATGTTTCCTAAACACAAGAATCACAAGTTTCATGAAAATACCATCAAGAATCCAAACAAGTCAAATTTACACAAAAATACCATATATTATTCAAGTTAGGTATTTATTCACTGGAATACATCACTTTTAAAATTTATATCCAAGAAAAACATAAATATGATAAATAAATACTTGAGAATTATTTTGAAATTATACTGAAACTATTTTTCATAAAACCCTCTCAAATTATATCAATTTACATTAAGGACCCTAGTAAATATAGGTTTAAGCGGGACCAATTCTCTTGAGCCTCAGGGAGCCGGAGAAAGTGGGTGCTTGCCTATTTAAGGTAGAAAACTAAAACGGGGTTATCAATGGTAATTGGTTTGGAAAAAGTCACAAATCCTGCTGTCCATTTGCAGCAATTTCCGATAACTCTAAAACCTAATTCAGGATTCCAATTTTTTTTAAGTGTCTGACTCAGATAGAGTCTCAGTCTAATCTGAATACAATTCTAACTTATATACAGTTCAAATATAACTCCAATACAACATGAATCCATATATACTGGAACTTGAACATGAATATCAGAATACTATCCAATATCAACATGACTTGATTTGACCGAGCCATGGATATATATTGACTTGACTACATGACTATCCGTTTACACCCTTATCTGTTTACATAAACAATCTATAGCATGGTCTCGGCAAGTCTTATACAACAAATCATTACAATCAATACAATATTCATTTACGGGGTTTTCAAGGGGTAGATTGGTACGGAATGTGTTAAAAGTGGCACGATGATGGTCACTATAATACACCTAACATGAACATCCGTTGCTATTGTCCCGTGCGTTTTGATGGGGCCTTGTACTCCTTATATCTTAGTCCACGGAGCAATTTTGACTCCTCTTGTATACACTGACACATTCTGTACCAAAATATAAACAACTACGTTATCATAACAAGCATAACCATATATATTTTATCTATTCTATTCTCTGTCTATTATTCTTTATTTTTTGGGACTTACCGAGCGATTATTCGCTGACGACATTCCTATTTCTTTTTTCTTTGAAATGTTGTCAAGAGGACCCGACTCTCTGGAGATCGAGCCCAGCCAGGATGATTTGGCGCAGTTCATTGAGAACCCAGAGCTCTAGTTCACTTGTATATATTTTTATTTTTAGTTCATGCCATTGTTTAGGTATTGCTTTCCAGCATTGTATTTACTTTTCAGTTGTATGTAAAGAATATTTAATGAATAAAAAGGTTGTTGTTTATTTATATCTCTTGTCATTTCATGTGTACATTTATTATATTGCTTATTTAGGCTTAACGTGTTTACTTCTAAGTAAATACGTCGCGTGTCTTATCGCGTCTCCTTACCCATACCCTGAGAAGCGGGGCGTGAAATTTTATGGTGAAAAACTATTTATTTTTGTGAAAGGAAGAGTTGAACTTTTGATTTAATTCAGAAAAGAAAAGAAGCTTTGAAACCCTGAGGAAAGAGAGGGAGGCACAGAAACCCTAACTTTTGAGGGGAATGAAAAATTATTTTATTTCATTATCATGTTGTCTTATATAGGCTTACAAATTTACACATAGCCCCTTGGGCTTTACAAATTTACACATAGCCCTTTGCCCATCCCATGTCTTATGTGCTCATTTCTTTTGCACATGAGTCATGAGTTTTACAAAAATTTGGTTTTATGCCCATTTTTCTTACATATATTCATAAAAATTATATCAAAATTATTTATTACATAATTTTCATATTGGCATGGGGGAGGCTAACCGCGGGGCTTGACTTAGGCATGGGCCCACTTGACCTGGGCTTAGGCCCATTTACTTGGGGTTGACTTTGACTTTGACTTGGTCAACCGGGGTGTAATTTTTGACTCCAACATCAATGTATAAGATGTATATGTGGTGTGATAACATGAATATATGCGTGTGTTAGTGTATATGCCCTAGGGGCCATTATTGTATCATACTAGATTGTATATTACTTAATGTAAGCTTGGGATATTCACAGTTATATATACAGTCTTGCTAAAAATGATAGTATGCTACTTGGTTTGTGTCTACTTTAATATGTGCATATGTTTCTTGTAACGTATCACTTATACATATTAGTAGAGCCCATAAGATATTTGCTTGATTACCAGCGTTGTGATGACAGTCACACTAGTGGGGGCTGGGTAGTCTGTAAGCAACATCCTATACAGGTCCCTGGTCGTTGGATTATCGAGATAGGGCATCGATATTCCGGAGTAGACTAAGTGTGTACGCTTCTCATCCCAGTTGGGGAGATGGTCTGTCCCACAGCCATCAGTACGTCGTACTGGAGATAGTATGCAGGTACTCATTAGGTTACGGGTACACCGGACAGGACCCGCAGGGGAACTGATTGGTTGGTATTATACCCATCGTCGGTTAACAGTTCCCAGATGACATGAGTACAGCATAGTCCGCAGACTTGACACTGCTACTTCGCCTCGAGTGTCTCCCACTGTTCTTAGATTGCTACCCTACCACGGCTCAAAAGAGTCATGCAAACAGGTAGCAGTTGGGTGCAGTCCTGAGCACTTGGAGGCAGTAGTGGTTAGATAGGATTCGTCTCTCCCGGTATTGGAAGATGATATCGCGCTGTGTCAGAGAGCCATTACGCAAAGTCCCTGGCCAGGGTAAACGAGATATACTGGTAGGTTTCAGTAGCTTCTCAGGGTGTAATGGGCTTCGCTCCGACACGACTTATACAGCTATTAGGGGACTGACGCTTGCCGCCCCCTAGGCTTGATATGCGATAGTCTTAGAAGAACAGACCGGACTGTACGGAGATTGTCACATCAGGCTCAGTAGGGGTTCGGATGGTTTTCCTCATCGGCCTTCTTATCGACATCTACCTGGGGACCGTTACGTACAGCTAGTGCCGTTTGCGGTCTGTGGTTAAACCCACTGCCAGCGTAGTGTCGAGTCTTTAGAGTCCCACACAGAGAGTTTCCCTGCTCCAGGCGAAACGATATAGAGGTCGTATGGTTTTACGACAAGGGTTCGGACGCGTACGTGTGTTTACGCACGTACGACTTTTCGGACAGTTTTTACTAGCCGGCTTTGGTTTAAGCCAGATTCTAGTATCGGGTTATTGGATTTATACAGTCTAAAGTTTTTCCGTGTTTTCACGGATTGGAGGGGCGTTCTCGTAATTTGTCGGGAAGCTTCTAGAAGAGTGGTGACTAAGGGGTTAAGGTGGCATTGCATTAAATGAGATTAGTGACTCATTTGTGTGATTCATCCATGTCATTAATGCATCATAAATGCTTAATGACTCATGGTGATGAATCACTCATAAATATTTATGAAGCATGGTTGTTAATTCTATTATTTGATTTTTGAATAAATAATAATGCTTCATATATATTATGATAACATCATTATCTCATTTCATTCTCATCTTCACCTTCTCTCTCCTCAAGCTCACTCTCTCTTCAAACCCTAACCCTAACCTCTCATGTATTGAGATCAAGGGTTATCTAGACTAATACATCCATAACCTCACTCTATATCCCCTAGGTAGCTTAGATTGGCACTTTAAGCAACCTAGTTATCTCAAGTTTGAGATTAAGCTTGGCGTAGGAGCTTTCGGGTGGATCGTTTTTGATTCGAGGAGGCCGTTGAGGTACCGATGTTCCAAAGAGCCTACGAGGAGTGGAGGACCGCGATGAAGACCCGAAGGACTAGTATTGTGAGGTATAACTTCATATCCAAGTAGTTAAACCTCTAGTTGTTTGTTAGCAATGGTTTAGAAACGATTCATGCGCTCAAGCCCGTATTACGAAGCTTTGATAATCGTTTTTCATATATTCCGCCTCCCCGCAAATTCGTGGGGTGCGTGACATGGACTTACAGTGGTATCTGAGCCAACTAAACCATTACTAGCTTGTTAGCAAATGATTAGAAGTTCGATCGACAGATAAACACGAAAACAGAATTTCAATACCCTAAGTTTCTGTTAATTTTAAGTGTCTGAAAAATTATTTGACATGCTTTAAAATTCACAGCAGGGTATTTTAAGAATACTGGAAAAAAACGAGTCAGTGAGTCGGCTAAACGGCCGCGTATCCACGGCAATAGAGAGCTTGTGCCGCGGATCCGCCACCGAGTCAACGCCGAGTTGACTCGGATTTGCTCAGTAATTCCTATTTTGTTATTTTCTGTTTTCTTGTATGTTCTGTTTCTGCCCAGGTTGCCTCTGTACTGAATTGCTTTTGGGGTAGACACGGATAAAGGCGATCGATCGATTTTCTAAGTTAATTGCTAATCGGGTTATTATCTGTAATGTTTTATGTGTTCGTAAACCTCCCCCAACTGCTAGTATGTCGGTTGGCAGGGGGTTGCAGATATCTGTGATGTTATTTTTAACTGTTTGTGTATATAAACTGTATTGGATTGTTGCGATGATTAGCCGGGTTTTGTGATGGGTTATTGTATTAATTCATTCGATGTAATTGTAATAAGTTGTAATATTATTTTGCGGGGCACATCCAGGTTGCGGTTGTAGCCACCGTTGTATTATTTCTTTTTACTGTTTTTGCTCCTAGGATAGACCCAAGGTGGGGTGCACAAACTACCGGGTATTTTGAAGTGTTGAGGCAGACCGCTTCACTTCTGGTACTTGGCGGGTAGTTTGCCGTACCCGTAGGGGTCTAGGGTGGGGTAATGGCTATTCATCACAACTGTGTAATCCGTCTTTCCTTGCAGGCTCAAAAGAAACGCGGATTGCTTGCATATCCAATAAAGTTTATCTGTGATCTGGAATGCTTATTATTGCGTCTAACGAATGTACAATATCTATATATGATAGCTATTAGACGTCACTTATGTGTTACACCCACGCTAGCCCAGCCCCCGCTCTGTCGTTAGTTAAGTAACCTAACGGGTGATGACGGGACCCAGTGGCGAATGCGGATGGCATAAGAGGACGTGGTATTTTCGTTGTTTTCTGCAATGATAGGATAAATGATGGGACGCATTATTATAATGCAAAGAAAATAAACCATAGTTTAATCGTTGGAACAAATTTAAAAGGAAACCACTCGGTTATTTTAAAAGATCAGAATTTTTAATTGCGGAGCTTTAACCACTCCTTTTAAAAAGTATCAGGTTCCTTCGACTATATCAAGTTTACTACGTTCACGGTTTTGCCAAAACCATTCGTAGCCCTCCGTCATTTCATATAGATAGTCAATAGTATTCAAGCTGTGTTTGTTGACTAAAGTCAAGGCACAGTGTTTGGTAGCTGTTGGATATTTATATGCAGTATAGATAGATGCGTTAGTTTGGGACAGTCGTATTACCTTGTTGACTAAAGTCAAGGGTATGTACGGGTGGGTTCAAATTAACCTGGACAATAACGAGTAGAACTTGACATGTGACTTATGATTTGTTGACTAAAGTCAAGGTCATAAGAGCATGGGGCAAAAATCCACATCGGGAATTTCTAAAGAAACTGAAATTTGCAGAGAAATGCATACCATTTTGGAGTTTGATGAATATTGGTAGGATTCCTTCAACATTATCATACGATGATATTTTGGATTCCGATCCTACTGTGAGTATATACTACTTATCAGGAGATTCGTCACTTAACGATCAATGCTATAAACCAAGTAGGTGCCTAGAAAGGTGTCAGCGGGGTTACGCCCCCAGAGAAAAGAGGTTTTTTAATTAAGGAACTTTGCGAAAGCGTTGGAAAACCTCCCTCAAAGTATCGACACTGGCCTGGCTGAACGGTTAAACAAGTATTGTACGGTGAGAATTGTCCTGGCTAATTCTTCTTTTATGGTTTGAGAAAGGATTCGAGAAACAGTGGGAGCCATCCTGTTTAGATAAACTTAAAACCAATCTAAACTTGCAACAGCATCATGCTAAAATGTTTTCTTCTCTCTCTCTTAATTGCAGCGACCTTATGACCACACATAGGTTACATCTAGATAACAAATTGACTGAATCTGACTTATATGACTGGCAAAGGTCTGTCCAGATGTCCATTGGCTATGACAAGCTGGACCACCCTATTACTACTCAAGATCCCGCCGTCCCAGGTCCAGTTTCCACTGTCGCGGATATGGATATCCGTCAGACAAGGGAAAAAGATAAAGCGAAAGCTAAGTGCCTCGTGTTAGCTTCAGTTGATGGTGTATACCAGAAGCAGCACGAGAAGATGGACTTAGTTTCCATCTTTCTCCATAATAAAGATTTATATGGAGGGCAATCTCATATCACTAGATATGAAACCTCGAACGAATTAATTCAAGCGAGGTTAGCCGACGGGTCATCTGTAGGAGACAACGTCCTTACAATGACTAGCTGTATTGATGAGCTCCAGGACCTGGAGACCGCGTTGGGAAACGAGTCAAATACTGACTTGATTCTACAGTCTCTGCCTCCTACCCTGAAGGAAACCAGGGAAGGAGAAGGAAAGAGAAAGGCAAAAGTTTCGGGACTGGATATAGTAAAAGAGGGACGTTTCTATTGTTACAAGAATGAACATTGGCAGAATGATTGCAGGGCTTTAGAAGCCAGTAACCAGAATACGAAGCATGTTGTGGCTTCAGCCTCAAATGTGTTTGTTATTGAGAACTGTATGTCAGTTAACCCTACTTCCTGGGTATTGGATACCGGGTCAGGAACTCACATCTGTAATTCATTACAGACTCTGAGAAACAGTAGGGTTATCGGGATAGGTGATATGACCCTCACGGTTGCTAACGGAATGAGCATGAACGCTGAATCCGTAGGGGAATATCATCTTAGACTGACAACTGGGCAGATATTGATTCTGCGTAACTGTTTTTATGTACCAGGTACGATTGTAATATCATATCTGTACCCTTACTATCTAAGCAAGGATATAATTTTACTTTTACAAGAGATGTGGTTCACATCCACCTAAATCAAGTTATGATTGGGTCAGGTACATTAGAAAACGGAATATACGTATTAAATCAAGCTCGGATTTTTAGTATCCAGAACACACTTAAAAGAAAGTCTCCGAAAACAAATCAGGCTTTCTTATGGCATTGTAGACTAGGTCACATCAATGAGAGAAGGTTGACTAAGTTACATGGAGAAGGATATTTGAATCCGTTCGAATATCAATCTTATGCTACTTGTGAATCTTGTCTCATGGGAAAGATGACAAAGACTCCGTTTATTGGACAAGGAGTAAGAGCAAGCGAGCTCTTCGGACTCGTACACAGTGACGTGTGCGGTCCAATGTCTACGCATGCGCGAGGTGGTTATTCCTACTTCATTACTTTTACGAATGATTTCTCTAGGTATGGATATATCTTCTTAATGAAGCATAAATCCGAGGCCTTTGAGAAATTCCAAGAATACAAGAATGAAGTAGAAAAACAAACCGACAAAAGTATCAAGACACTGAGATTTGATCGAGGTGGTGAATACTTAAGTGCCGAGTTCCTAGGTTACTTAAAAGAGAATGGAATTCTCTCTCAGCTTACTCCTCCATACACACCACAACATAACGGTGTATCGGAGAGACGGAACCAAACCCTATTGGATATGGTACGTTCCATGATGAGTAACGCTGAGTTGCCGCGATCATTCTGGGGATATGCACTAGAATCAGCTGCATATCTTTTGAACCGAGTTCCAACCAAGACTGTGCCTACCACACCATATCAGATGTGGAGTGGGAAGAAATCCTGTCTTAAGTATCTTAAGACATGGGGATGTCCAGCTTTTGTAAAGAAGCAGCATGCGGACAAGCTCGAGGCACGCTCAGTACAGTGTAAGTTTGTGGGATATCCAAAGAACTCCATGGGATATTGTTTCTATTACGCAGAGGAACAAAAGGTCTTTATTTCTCAACATGCCCGTTTCTTGGAAACTGAGTTTTTAGAAAATCAGAAGAGTGGGAGTGCAATAGAACTGGAAGAAATTCCAGAACCACAAGCTATTACTGAAACCTTGGTAGAACAAGAAGGTTCAGGAGAACAGGACATCCCGACGCCACTCCGCAGGAGTAGTAGGCAATCTCATCCGCCCGAGAGATACTACGGTTTTCTCATAGACGGGGATAGAGAGGATTGCACTATTGATTATAATGAGCCTACTAGCTTCCAGCAAGCCATTCAGAGCGGTGACTCAGTAAAATGGCTGGATGCAATGCGGACCGAAATGGAGTCCATGTACACTAACAAAGTATGGACTTTGGACATTGCTCCAGTTGGGGTAAAACCCGTAGGATGCAAATGGATCTTCAAAAAGAAGATTGGTGTAGATAGACAGGTTGAAACCTATAAGGCTAGACTTGTTGCAAAGGGTTTCCGTCAAAGACCTGGTTTGGATTATGACGAAACTTTTTCTCCAGCGGCTATGCTTAAATTTATTCGGGTCCTTCTTGCTATTGCTGCCTTCCATGATTATGAAATCTGGCAGATGGACGTAAAGACGGCCTTTCTAAATGGTAATTTGGAAGAAAGCGTCTATATGGATCAGCCAGAAGGATTCATTCAGAGTGGGAGCATCGGTAAAGTATGCAAGCTATTTAAGTCCATTTATGGACTAAAGCAGGCATCGCGGAGTTGGAACATCTGTTTTGATGATGCTGTCAAAGAATTTGACTTTATCAAAAATCCAGATGAACCATGCATATACAGTAAGATTATAGGGAGAGTTGTAGTATTCCTCGTCTTGTACGTGGATGATATTCTCCTAATAGGAAATGATATTCCTATGTTACAGTCAGTCAAAAGATTCTTGTCACATAAATTCTCCATGAAAGACCTAGGTGATGCCACCTACATTCTGGGGATCCGGATCTATCGTGATAGATCAAAAAGGATGTTGGGACTTTCGCAGTCCAGGTACATAGACACCATAGTGAAAAGATTCAGTATGGATGATTCTAAACGCGGTAACCTACCGGCTTGTCACGGAATCACCCTCTCCAAAGAGATGTCTCCCAAGACTGATTTGGAAAGGGATCGCATGTCGATTATACCCTACGCTTCTGCGGTAGGCTCTATAATGTATGCGATGTTATGTACCAGACCAGATGTAGCATACGCATTGAGTGTAGTAAGCCGGTATCAAGCAAACCCAGGGGAGAAGCACTGGATAGCCGTGAAGAACATTCTCAAGTACCTGAGAAGGACTAAGGAGATGTTCTTGGTGTATGGCGGAAAAGACCTCCAGATGGAGGCCTTTGCCGACTCCGGCTTCCAGAGTGACAAAGATGACTCCAAATCCATGTCGGGTTATGTCTTTACCCTCAATGGAGGGGCGGTCTGTTAGAAGAGTTCCAAACAGGAGACCGTTGCTGACTCAACGATGGAAGCGGAGTACATAGCTGCTTGCGATGCCGCAAAAGAAGCTGTCTGGATGAAGAAGTTCCTCACAGAACTTCAGGTGGTTCCTTCCAGTGTTGGTCCAATACCTCTGTATTGTGACAACAACGGCGCTATAGCTTTAGCAAAGGAACCCAGGTCCCATCAGAAGTCCAGACACATCTTAAGGCGGTATCACCTGATCAGGGAGATCGAGGTGAAAAGAGTACAGACAGAGAATAACATTGCTGATCCATTCACAAAGGCCCTTCCTCAGATGCAGTTCGAGAGGCTATTCGAGATGATAGGTCTACGATATGCCAGCTCATGGCCCTAGTGCAAGTGGAACATTGTTAGTGTATATGCCCTAGGGGCAATTATTGTATCATACTAGATTGTATATTACTTAATGGAAGCTTGGGATATTCACAGTTATATATACAGTCTTGCTAAAAATGTAGTATGCTACTTGGTTTGTTTCTACTTTAATATGTGCATATGTTTCTTGTAACGTATCACTTATACATATTAGTAGAGCCCATAGGATCTTTGCTTGATTACCAGCGTTGTGATGGCAGTCACACTAGTGGGGACTGGGTAGTCTGTAAGCAACATCCTATACAGGTCCCTGGTCGTTGGATTATCGAGATAGGGCATCAATATTCCGGAGTAGACTAAGTGTGTACGCTTCTCATCCCAGTTGGGGAGATGGTCTGTCCCACAGCCATCAGTATGTCGTACTGGAGATAGTATGCAGGTACTCGTTAGGTTACGGGTACACCGGACAGGACTCACAGGGGAACTGATTGGTTGGTATTATACCCATCGTCAGTTAACAGTTCCCAGATGACATGAGTACGGCATAGTCCGCAGACTTGACACTGCTACTTCGCCTCGAGTGTGTCCCACTGTTCTTAGATTGCTACCCTACCACGGCTCAAAGGAGTCATGCAAACAGGTAGCAGTTGGGTGCAGTCCCGAGCACTTGGAGACAGTAGTGGTTAGATAGGATTCGTCTCTCCCGGTATTGGGAGATGATATCACGCTGTGTCAGAGAGCTATTACGCAAAGTCCCTGGCCAGGGCAAGCGAGATATACTGGTAGGTTCCAGTAGCTTCTCAGGGTGTAATGGGCTTCGCTCCGACACGACTTATACAGCTATTAGGGGACTGACGCTTGCCGCCCCCTAGGCTTGATATGCGATAGTCTTAGAAGAACAGACCGGACTGTACGGAGATTGTCACATCAGGCTCAGTAGGGGTTCGGATGGTTTTCCTCATCGGCCTTCTTATCGACATCTACCTGGGGACCGTTACGTACAGCTAGTGCCGCTTGCGGTCTGTGGTTAAACCTACTGCCAGCGTAGTGTCGAGTCTTTAGAGTCCCACACAGAGAGTTTCCCTGCTCCAGGCGAAATGATATAGAGGTCGTATGGTTTTACGACAAGAGTTCGGACGCGTACGTGTGTTTACGCACGTACGACTTTTCGGACAGTTTTTACTAGCCGGCTTTGGTTTAAGCCAGATTCTAGTATCGGGTTATTGGATTTATACAGTCTAAAGTTTTTCCGTGTTTTCACGGATTGGAGGGGCGTTCTCATAATTTGTCGGGAAGCTTCTAGAAGAGTGGTGACTAAGGGGTTAAGGTGGCATTGCATTAAATGAGATTAGTGACTCATTTGTGTGATTCATCCATGTCATTAATGCATCATAAATGCTTAATGACTCATGGTGATGAATCACTCATAGATATTTATGAAGCATGGTTGTTAATTCTATTATTTGATTTTTGAATAAATAATAATGCTTCATATATATTATGATAACATCATTATCTCATTTCATTCTCATCTTCACCTTCTCTCTCCTCAAGCTCACTCTCTCTTCAAACCCTAACCCTAACCTCTCATGTGTTGAGATCAAGGGTTAGCTAGACTAATACATCCATAACCTCACTCTATATCCCCTAGCTAGCTTAGATTGGCACTTTAAGTAACCTAGTTATCTCAAGTTTGAGATTAAGCTTGGCGTAGGAGCTTTCGGGTGGATCGTCTTTGATTCGAGGAGGCCGTTGAGGTGCCGATGTTCCAAGGAGCCTACGAGGAGTGGAGGACCGCGATGAAGACCCGAAGGACTAGTATCGTGAGGTATAACTTCGTATCCAAGTAGTTAAACCTCTAGTTGTTTGTTAGCAATGGTTTAGAAACGATTCATGCGCTCAAGTCCGTGTTACGAAGCTTTGATAATCGTTTTTCATATATTCCGCCTCCCCGCAAGTTCGTGGGGTGCGTGACATGGACTTACAGAGTGTAGTGAAACCCGTGTGCGCAAGTAGAAACAGATACACATACACATTAATACTATAAAACAGACATGTAAACAGGTCAAGTTTGTCAAGTCACATCCTAACTGGTCACTAAAAGGTAATATATCATATCGTGAGTTCGAGTGTATGCGTTAACCTCTGCAGGAGTATTCCTAACCCAAGGGTAGGGCCCCAGGGGTTAGGAAACACGGGCCCAACTGTGGGATGAACATGCGACCGATATAGCCCGGTACGAGCTGTAATAACATGCGACCGATATAGCCCGGTACGAGTTGTCGGCATGGGACTCCTGAGATCCTGTTGTACAAACACACACTTAAACTACCCCCACACCCCGTGTATTCGTATCTACTATGGTAATAACTAAATCACTAATTAAGAATGCTGAAAAGACTAGAACTTATAATATGGTAATTGTATAGAAATGAAACTGGTAAACGGTAGGTTGTGTCATGTAATGTAGTTCAGCATTATAATTAGAGATATCTTTTTTACGTAAATGGACCGGAGTAATGAATAATCATGACATGTCAAAGGTAATTGTTATCTGGTAATAGTAACTGCATGAAGCCGATGTACAAACTGGTATGAGTCACACTTGTTATCTCAAGCTGGCTAATAAGATATATATATGAGACAGGTTAATATCTTTCGAACTTTATTTGTAGTTAAATAAAACTCATTGCAAATCCACACTTAATCTAGTTTTCTTTTTATCACTTTGCTGCATAAAATCTATATTTTTCTAACGATATAAAAATAATTAAGCACTAACACTTTTCTTTCTATTCCAACAATGCAGAAAAATATATGTATATATATACGAGGGGTTGCCGATATTGCATCGGCCAAAAGCAAAGCAAGAATACTTGCCTCGAGATGAATAAAGCCCAACGATACGATGCAAAGGTCCAAGCGTTGATGCTTGGCCAGGGTTTTTGTTGGGCTGGGGTCTAAGTTGCTGCAATGAAGTCGAGGAAGAGGCGATGGTGGCTAATAGGTGTGTTGTTGCTAGCAGTTGAGACGGCCAAGGGGGTGCAGTTCTAGGGTGAAGGAGATGGCAGAGGCGATGGTGGTCTGGGCTTCGAAGATGAGGGAGATGGTAAGGGTGTTGGGTTGCAGAGGAGATGGTGGTCGATGGAGATGGGATGGAGTTAAGTTTTGGAGTTGAGGCGACGATGATGACGATGATGGAGGTAGCCGGAGTTTGGGGGAGATGGTTGTGGATGCTCGGGAAAACAGCAAGCGGCGGCGATGAGGTGGAGATGAGGCGTTGGGTTGTGGAGGTTGGAGGTGACGGTGAGGATTGTGCTTGGGTGTGAGGGGGTCTAAGTTCACTGGCGAGATGGGTTCGATGGTGGTGATCGGAGTCGTGGGAGAGGTTATGGTTGTCGATGGTAATGGTGGTTGCGAGGTTGAGGTGTTGCGGTGCTTGGAGAAGGTGAAGGAGTGGCAGTTAGTGCTCGTCGGTTGTGTGGGATCGGAGGAGATGGTGGAGACGGGGAAGTCAATATGGTTGAAGGAGGCGGAGCGATGGAAGTGGCGATGACGAAGACGAGATGGGTCATGGGTGTTTTGAGTTAGAGCTCGGTGATGGGGATGAAGGCGACGGTGACGAGGAGATGGGTGCAGGCTATGGGTCGTGGAGGAAGACGCATGGCTACTAGGGTGGAGAAGAGGGTTGCGGCAATGGTCGGGGTGAGAGGAGGGGGAGTCAGGGTTGCTCGGCAGTGATGGTGGTGACGAGGGAATTTAGGCCTTTAAGTCGATGTCGTGCACCCCCTGTGTTCACGGGGAGGCGGAAATAGCAAAAAAATGATTTTTACGGGTTTCGCAACACCGACTAGAACCAAGGATCAATCATAAACCCTAGCTAGCAAACTACTTGAGATTTAACTACTCGGATGGATGTTATACCTCGTAGTATCATGTCCTTCGGGTCTTCTCGCTGTCCTCCTCATCATCGTAGGCTCCGAGGATCGAAACGGATCGATGCTTCCTCGTCGGCTTTCTCGAGTCAAAAACGATCCACCCGAGAGTCTATAGTCCGAGCTTCAACCTCAAATCCGAGGTAATTAGGGCAACTAGCTTGTTAAACTAGATGGCCTAGGTGATGTAGAGAAAGAAGATGAAGTGGTTTGTCTCTTGAAATCCTAGGTTTCTTAACTCATGAGACTTAAGGGTTGAGAGGAAGAAGAAGGAGATGGCTTGAGGAAAGAGAAAATGTTTTTCATAATGATAATTGAGATGGCTACCATGATATGGTTACAAGCATGGCAAGAAAAATATCTCACCCAAAATATCTAGTGCCACAAAATATCTCACAAAATATCTAAGTTAAATAGTCAAACCAAGTAGCCATGGCACGATTATCATTTATAAAAAATAACAAATAATTTCCTCCACCTCATAATTGTTTTAATCAAGTCAATGGTCAAAACCCTAATGAGGTGTCTCCTTCTAAAAACAATCTTGAGTAATTACAAGAATGCCCCTCTCATCCGTATATACATACCCGTATCCGTGTTTTGAGAAACACGAATACAATGAGACGAAACTGATCCATCAATATAATACTGTGATCCGGCTTAAACCAAAGCCCACTAGTATTATCCGCCCAAACATCACACGCGCACAAATGCACGTACGTGATCGAAACCCTGCCATAAAATCATACGGCCTCTACATCTTTCGCCCGATACAGAGAAACTCTCTGTGTGGGACTCTAAAGACTCGACAGTACGCTGGCAGTGGGTTTAACCACAAGCCGCAAGTGGTACTAGCAGCACGTAACGGCTACCCAGGTATCTGTCGATAAGAAGGCTGATGAGCAAACCCATCCGAACTCCTACTGAGCCTAAATGTGATAATCTCTGTACAGTTCTGTCTGTTCGTCTAAGAGTATCGCATATCTGACCTAGGGGGTGGTAATCGTCAGACCCCTAATAGCGCAATAAGCGTGCCAGAGTATGGCCCAAAACACCCTGAGAAACTACTGGAATACCTACCAGTAAATCTCGCTTGCCCTAGGGATTTTGTGTAATGGCTCTCCGAACACAGCGCGATATCAACCCCCAATACCGGGAGAGACGAATCCTATCTAACCGCCACCGCCTCCAAGTGTTTCGGGACTGCACCCAACTACTACCTGTTTGCATGACTCTTTTGAGCCGTGGTAGGGTAGTAATCAAAGTACAGTGGGAACACACTCGAGGCGAAGTAGCAGTGTCAAGTCGACGGACTAAGCTGTACTCATGTCACCTGGGAACTGTTACCCGACAATAGGTATAATACCCACCAGCAGTCCCCGACGAGTCATGTCCAGTGTACTCATTACCTAATGAGCACCTGCATACTATCTACAGTACGACGTACTAATGGCTGTGGGACAGACCATCTCCCCTGCTGGGATGAGAAGCGTATACACTAGTCTACTTTAGAGTTTCGATGCCTCGTCTCGATAATCCTACGACTAGGGACCTGTATAAGGATGTGCTTATAGACTACTCAGCCCCCACTAGTGTGACTGCCATCACAATGCTGGTAATCAAGTAAAGATCCTAAGGGCTCTATCAATATGTATACGATATGCTAAAAAAAACACATGCGCATATAACCAAGTAGCATACTACCATTTTGAGCAAGACTGTCCATACAACTGTGAATATCTCAAGCTTTCATTAAGTAATATACAAACCAGTGTGATACAATAATGGCTTCTAGGGAATATATCACTAACAATCTCCCACTTGCACTAAGGCCATGTATTGGCATATCGCAGACATATCATCTCGATTAGCCTCTCGAACTGTGTCTGAGGGATGGCCTTCGTGAGTGGATCTGCTGTGTTATTCTCCGTATCTACTCACCTCATCTCAATCTCCCGGCGATCAACGATCTCCCTGATCAGGTGGTAACGCCTCAAAATGTGTCTGGACTTTTGATGGGACCTGGGTTCCTTCGCTAAGGCTATAGCGCCGTTGTTGTCGCGATACAGAGGTATTGGATCTACAATGGACGGAACCACCTGAAGTTCTGTTAGGAACTTCTTCATCCAGACTGCTTCCTTTGCGGCGTCTCAAGCAACTATGTACTCCGCTTCCATCGTCGAGTCAGCAATGGTGTCCTACTTGGAGCTCTTCCAACAGACTGCCCCTCCATTGAGGGTAAAGACATAACCCGATATGGACTTGGAGTCATCCTTGTCACTCTGGAAGCTGGAGTCAGCAAAGGCCTCGATCTGGTGGTCTTTTCCGCCATACGCCAAGAACATCTCCTTAGTCCTTCTCAGGTACTTGAGAATATTATTTACCGCTAACCAGTGCTTCTCTCCTGGGATTGATTGATACCGGCTTACCACGCTTAGTGCGTAAGCAACATCTGGTATGGTACACAATATCGCATATATTATAGAGCCTACCGCTGAAGCGTAGTGTATAAATGTCATGCGAGCCCTTTCCAAATCAGTCTTGGGAGACATCTCTTTGGAGAGGGTGATTCCATGACAAGCCGGTAGATTGCCTCCCTTTGAATCTTCCATACTAAATATTTTCAGTATGGTATCGATGTACTTGGACTGCGAAAGTCCCAACATTCTCTTAGATCTATCACGATAAATTTGGATCCCCAGAATGTAGGAGGCATCACCCAGGTCTTTCATGGAGAACCTCTGTGACAAGAATCCTTTGACTGATTGTAGCATAGGAATGCCATTTCCTATCAAGAGAATGTCATCCACGTACAAGACGAGGAATACTACAGTTCTCCCTACAATCTTACTATATATGCATGGTTCATCTGGATTTTTGATAAAGTCGAATTGTTTGACTGTCTCATCAAAACAGATGTTCCAACTCCGCGATACCTGCTTTAGTCCATAGATGGACTTAAACAACTTGCACACTTTCCCGCTGCTCCCACTCTGAATGAAACCCTCTGGCTGATCCATATAGACGCACTCTTCCAAATTTCCATTTAGAAAAGTTATCTTTACGTCCATCTGCCAGATTTCATAATTGTGGAAGGCAGCAATGGCAAGAAGGATCCGAATGGATTTGAGTATAGCCACTGGAGAAAAAAATTCATCATAGTCCAAACCAAGTTTTTGACGAAAACCTTTTGCAACAAGTCTAGCCTTATAGGTTTCAACCTGTCCATATACACCAATCATCTTTCTGAAGATCCATTTGCAGCATACGGGTTTTACCCCTTCTGGAGCAATGTCCAAAGTCCATACTTTGTTAGTGTACATGGACTCCATCTCGGTCCGCATTGCATCTAGCCATTTTACCGAGTCACCGCTCTGAATGGCTTGCTGGAAGTTAGTAGGCTCATCATTACCAATGATGCAATCCTCTTGATCCCCGTCTATGAGAAAACCGTAGTATCTCTCGGGCGGATGAGACTGCCTGCTAGTTCTGCGGAGTGGCGCAGGGATGTCCGGTTCTTCTGAAATCTCTGGTTCTACCAAGCTTTCAGTAATAGCTTATGGTTCTGGAATTTCTTCCAGTTCTATTTGTAGGGTTCCTAGGCACTCTTGTGAAGGTTCATAAGGCATCAAACATGCCTGAATAAAATTTTAGACGTGCCGAACAACCCAAAGCCGGGATCTTTGCTAGATTATTAGGGTTTAACATGCAAGTAAACAACTTTATTGCTAAGTGTGAGGGATTACAACCTTTGTAGTCCGCTCCTTCGCTTCATAAGCTCCAAGTAGAAGTCCTTTCGCCGCGATCCACGATCTCCCGGACTCAAGAGAGGCTCCACGACTCGAACGATCCATGCTAGCTTGTAGTGTTCCGCTTCTCCGATGATCTACGTCGAAGTTGCAATAGCTCAAGCTCTCTCACTCTAATGAGGTGAACACCCTAATCTAATGAGCTAGATTAGATGAGGATGATGGAGTAGTATTTATGCTTTCTTTTTATATCATAATCTCACATGAAATCATCAAAAAAGGAATTTCTAGTAAGCTTTCTCAAAACTAAAGAGAGAAGAAGATGATGAATGAAAAAGATAATCCTTTTGTGATGAATAGTAGTAAAGAATATATGATTGATCATGGAACCATGGTCAAGGATGAGAAGGTTAACCTTTGTAGAGAATAAACTAGGGTTAGGGTTTGGTTAGGTTTTAAAGAATGAGTCATAAGATAATATCAACCATAATATTTTACACTTGACAAAAGGAAAGCTTCTAGATGGTGCAAGAAGAAGCTAACCCTAATCAAACCCTAACCTTGCTTAACCTCTACTAAACATATTCCATTATTAATCATATCATGTTGCAATAATATATATCACATATATATTATATATTTGCAACAAAAGAAAAATAATACAATTAATATATATCGCATATATATCAATGTGAGAAAATGAAATAATAAAACGATCCAATATTAGATAATGTAATACAATATATCATATATATTATTATACATTAAATCATCGAATCAACACTTAACTCGACAATCCGGCTATATCGAATATAACCGACTAATATATCATGTACCGATTCATCGAATCAACACTTGATCCGATGACCCTGTTCATATCTAAATATCGCGAGAATATAATACGGTATCACATATCGCATTATCGTCGGTCCTGCACATATCACATATGTGCCTCTACTCCGTTTTGCCTGAGCCAAGAAACCTCTGTGTAGGACTCTAAAGAATCGTCAATACGCCGGTAGCAGGTGATGATCATATCAAACACGCACAAGCTGCAAGCGGTTAGCTAAACGTAACAGCCACCCAGGTATTGAGCGATCAGAAGATCAACAAGCTAGCTTGTACGTTCTCCTGTGAATCCAATCAGTAACACTCCCGTACAGTCCGGTATGTTCGTCTGATATGTCGCATATCAAGTCTAGGGGTGGTATACGTCAGACCCCAGTAACCGATAAGTCGTGTCGATGCGAGGCTCATAACAGGTCGAGAAACTACCGGTAACACTTACCAATAAATCTCTATATCAGCCCTAGCCAGGGACTTCCAGCTATAGCCAATCGAACACAGCACAACATCAACTCCCTATACCGGGAGAGACGAATCCCCTCCTATCGCTCATTGCCTCCATGTGATTCGGGACTGTACCCAAAAGCCACCATTTTGCACGCCCTTTTGGACGTGGTAAGGTGGAAATCAAAGCACAGTGGGAATCACACAAGACTCTATGACGATCTCGGGTCTACAGACTACCCTGTACCAGTGTCACCGGAGAACTGCCATCTAACATGTGGTATATCACCATCTGGGAGTTCTCGGCGAGTCCGTCCAGTGTACCCAGTCTCCACTAAGCACCCGTACACCATCCTTGATGTCAAACACCGATGGATATGGGATCATCCATCGCCCATCATATGGGTCAAGATGCGTATACGCTAGTCTACTCTGGTGTATCGATGCCCTGTCTCGATATACCCTCGACTAGGAACATTTATAGGATGTACTCATCGACTACCGTGGCCCCACTAGTATGATCTCATCATAATCCCAGTAGTCGAGTACAGATCCTAAGGGCTTTATCAACATGTGAGAGAAAGACAGTAAACCAATACAAGTCAACATGTTAAGATAAAGTGAAACCAAATAGCATACTATCATGACGAGTAAGAAAGTCCTTTCTATATATATCCAAGTATCCATCATAATATACATCATATGTACAATAATGGCTTCTAGGGCATATACATAACTAACACTATTGCGCTCCCGCTTTTCTGATTTTCTAAAAATTCAGCTTCCAAGAAGTAGGCCTTTTGTTCCTCTGCGCAATAGAAATAATACCCCCTGAAGTTCTTTGGGTATCCCAAAAACTTACACAGTACTGAGCATGCCTCGAGCTTGTCCGCATGCTGCTTTTTTACAAAAGCTGGACATCCCCATGTCTTAAGATACCGAAGACAGGGTTTCTTCCCACTCCACATCTGATATGGTGTGGTAGGCACTGACTTAGTAGGAACCTTGTTCAAAAGATATGCAGCTGATTCTAGTGCATAACCTCAGAATGATCGCGGTAACTCAGCGTTACTCATCATGGAATATACCATATCCAATAGGGTTCGATTCTGTCTCTCCGATACACCGTTGTGTTGTGGCGTGTATGAATGAGTAAACTAAGAGAGAATTCCATTCTTTTTTAGGTAATCCAGGAACTCGGCACTTAAGTATTCACCGCCTCGATAAGATCTCAGTGTCTTGATACTTTTGCCTGTTTGTTTTTCCACTTCATTCTTATATTCTCGGAGCTTCTCAAAGGTCTCGGATTTATGCTTCATCAAGAAGACATGTCCAAACCTAGATAAATCATCCGTAAAAGTAATGAAATAGGAATAACCACTTCGCGCATGTGTAGACATTAGACCACACACATCGCTGTGTATGAGTCCCAAGAGCTCGCTCGCTCTTACTCTGTACCCAGTGAACAGAGTTTTTGTCATCTTTCTTTTGAGACAAAATTGATAAGTTGCATAAGACTGATATAAAAATGGATCCAAATATCCCTCTCTATGTAACTTTGTCAACCGTGTTTCATTGATGTGACCCAGTCTACAATGCCATAAGAAAATCTGGTTTAATTCTGGAGACTTTCTTTTAAGTGTGTTCTGGACACTGAAAACCCGAGCTTGATTTAATATGTATATTCCGTTATCTAATGTACCTGACCCAATCAAAACTTGATTTAGGTGGATATGGACCACATCGCTTACAAATGTAAAATCATATCCTTTCTTAGAAAGTAAGGATACAGATATGATATTACAAGCTAGACTGGGTACATACAAATAGTTACGTAGAATCAATATCTGCCCACTTATCAATCATAGGTGATACCCCCTACGGATTCAACGTCCACGCTCATTCCGTTCACAACTCTGAGAGTCATATCACCTACCTTGATAACTCTACGGTTTCTAAAAACCTGTAATGAATTACAGATATGAGATCCTGATCCGGTATCTAGTATCCAGGAAGTAGAGTTAATTGACATACAGTTTTCAATTACAAACACACCCGAAGTCGAAACCACAACATATTTCGGATCCTGGATTCTGGCTTTCAAAGCCCTGCAATCCCTTTGCCAATGCCCTTTCTCGTGACAATAGGAACATCCCTCCTTCCCTACTGTCAGCCCTAAAACTTTTGCCCTTCCCTGTCCCTCTACCTTACTGACACCGCATATCAGCTTTGTGGAGGTCTTCTTCTTCTCACCCTTTGCTTTCGCCTTGGATGCAGAAGAGGAAGATTCCCCAATAAGCAGAGCGGGTGTCTCCCTGGTTTCCTTCAGGGTGTAAGTAGAAAGTAGGGAATGTAGAATCAAGTCAACAGATGACTGGTTCTCCAACGTGGTCTCCAGGTCTGTGAGCTCATCAATATAGCTAGTCATTGTAAGGATGTTGTCCCCTACAGATGACCCGACAACCAACCTCGCTTGAAACAATTCGTTCGAGATATCATATTTTGCGATACGAGATTGTTCTCTATATAAATTTTTGTTATGGAGGAAGATGGAAGCTAAGTCCATCTTCTCGTGCTGCCTCTGGTTTTCACCATCTACTGAGGCTAACACGAGGCACTTGGCATTCGCAGTGTCCTTTTCCCTTGTCTTATGGATATCATCTGTGACGGTGGAAACTGGACCTGGGACGGCGGGGGCTTGAGTAGTAATGAGGCGGTCCAGCTCGTCACAGGAAATGGACATCTGGACAAACCCTTGCCAGTTAATATAGTCTAGCCCAGTCAATTTATTAGCTAGTTGTAATCTAGGTGTGGTCAACTGGTCGCTGCATTAGGAGAAAGAGAAGAAACACTTTAGCATGATACTCTTGAAAGTTTAGATTGGTTTTTAGTTTATCTAAACAGGATGGCTCCCACTGTTTCTCGAATTCTTCATCAAACTATAAAAAAAAGAATTAGTCAGGATTAATCTCACCGTACAATACTTGCTTAACCTTTCAGCCAGGCTAGTGTCGGTACTTCGAGGGGGGTTTTACGACGTTTTCGCGAAGTTCCTTAATTAAATAACCTTTTTTCCCTGGAGGCGTAGCCCCACTAACACTTTTTTAGACACCTACTTGGTTTATAACATTGATCGTTAAGTGAAAAAATCTCCCAAGGAGTAGTATATACTCACAGTAGGATCGGAATCCAAATATCATTTTGTGATAATCCTGAAGGAATCCTACCAACATTATCGCACTCCAAATGGTATGCAGCACTAGCAAGTTTCAATTTTCTTAGAAACCCCCGATGTGGATTTTTGCCCCATGCTCTTATGACCTTGACGAAGGTCAACAAATCATAAGTCACATATCAAGTTCTACCCATCATTGTCCAGGTTAACTTGAACCCACTTGTATATACCCTTGACGAAGGCCAACAAAGTAATACGACGGTCCCAAACCAACACATCTATCTATGCTACATATGAATACCCAGCAGCTACCAATCACCATGCCTTGACGAAGGCCAACAAACATAGCTTGAATACTACTGAATATTCATATGAAATGACGGAGGGCTAAGAATGGTTTTGGCGAAACCGTGCACGTAGTGAACTTGATATAATAGAAGGAACCTGATAGCTTTTAAAAGAAGTGGTTTAAGCTCTGCATTTTAAAAGTCTGCTGTTTTGAAAAAACCGAGTGGTTTTAAAATTTGTTTCAACAATTCGGCCTTAGTTTGTTTGCTTTGCATTAATATAATACAGTCCCATCATTTACACCTATCATTACAGAAAGAAACGAAAATATGAGATGCTTATGCCATCCGCATTCGCCACGGGGCCCCGTCATCTCCCGTTAGGTTACTTAACTAACGACAGAGCGGGGGCTGGACTAGCGCAGATGCAAAACATAAGCAACGCCTACTAGATAATATATAAAATAATATTCATTCGTCTTACGCAATAATAGGCAATCCAGATCACAGATGAACATATTGGATATACTAAGAATTCCGCGTTTCGTTTGAGACTGCAACGAAAAACGGATTCCACGGTTATGATGAATTGCCAAACCCCACCCTAGACCCCTACGGGTGCGGCAAACTACCCACCAAATTCCCAAAGTGAAGCAACCTCTCTCAACAAGGTGAGTAGGCCACTCAGCACTTCAAGAACCCGGTAGTTTTTGCACCCCATCTTGAGTCTTTCCTAAGAGTAGAAAACAGTAAAAGAAATAATACAATGGTGGCTACAACCTAACCCAGATGTGCCCCGAAAAATAATATTATATCACTTTATAATTTACATCGAATGAAAGATAAAAAAACTCATCTCACATCCCCGATTATTCATCTACGACGATCCAACAAGTTCATATACATAAACTAACAAAACATTATCACAGATATGTGCAACCCCGATTAATCGACATATAGTAATTAGTCGACGTTTCCAAACACGTGTACACATTACAAAGCTTGTAAAGTAACCGTGATATTAGAATTCCGCACGCAATTAGCAAACTTAACCAATTTTTCCAAAACTTGAAAAATCCAGTAAGCTAAAATTCCAAAACCGATCGTTTTAAACTAATCTGGGAGTCGAAACGAACTCGAAACCCGCCCGAATTTTCGTGGAGACGAAGATACCAAAATTAACTACCGAATAGGGGGCCTTGGGGGGTACCCACCCCCGGGAGCCACCATGAAGTGGCCCCCTAAGGCAGGTAGGCCCGAGAGCACCATTCTTGGGTGCTCTCGGGTCACCACCTCCCAAGGACACCTTGTGGTGGACTTGGGGGGTAGGCCCGGCCTTTGTTCCCTCCTCCCCCGGGGTGTCCCCGAGGTGCGCACGCTCCACCCCGCGGCTTCTCGGTTCAAATCGTGAGCCCGTGGGGTGTGCAAACAACTCAAAATATCATTTTTGGAAACTGTTTCTGTTGGCAGTTTTGCGCGACAAAAACGGCGGATTTCTAACGTCGCTACAAACAATCTAAGGTTTATGAGAGACTCTGATACCACTGTAAGTTGATGTCGTGCACCCCACGTATTTGCGGGGAGGCAGAAATAGCAAAAAATGATTTTTACGGGCTTCGCAACACCGACTAGAACCAAGGATCGATCATAAACCCTAGCTAGCAAACTACTTGAGATTTAACTACTCGGATGAATGTTATACCTCGTAGTACCATGTCCTTCGGATCTTCTCGCTGTCCTCCTCGTCATCGTAGGCTCCGAGGATCGAAACAGATCGATACTTCCTCGTCGGCTTTCTCGAGTCAAAAACGATCCGCCCGAGAGTCTATAGTCCGAGTTCCAACCTCAAATCCGAGGTAAGTAGGGTAACTAGCTTGTTAAACTAGATGGCCTAGGTGATGTAGAGAAAGAAGACGAAGTGGTTTGTCTCATAGAATCTATGGTTTCTCAACTTATGAGGCTTAAGGGTTGAGAGGAAGAAGAAGGAGATGGCTTGAGAAAAGAGAAAATGTTTTTCATAATGATAATTGAGATGGCTACCATGATATGACTACAAGCATGGCAAGAAAAACATCTCACCCAAAATATCTAGTGCCACAAAATATCTCATAAAATATCTAAGTCAAATAGTCAAACCAAGTAGTCATGGCACGATTATCATTTATAAAAAAATAAAAAATAATTTCCTCCATCTCATAATTTTTTTAATTAAGTCAATGGTCAAAACCCTAATGAGTTGTCTCCTTCTAAAAACAATCTTGAGTAATAACAAGAATGTCCCTCCCATCCGTATATACATACCCGTATCCGTGCTTCGAGAAATACGAATACAATGAGACGAAACTGATCCATCAATATAATACTAGGATTTGGCTTAAACCAAAACCTACTAGTATTATCCGCCCGAACATCACACGCGGACAAGTGCACGTACGTGATCGAAGCCCTGCCGTAAAACCATACGGCCTTTACATCTTTCGCCCGATGCAGAGAAACTCTCTGTGTGGGACTCTAAAGACTCGACAGTACGCTTGCAGTGGGTTTAACCACAAACCGCAAGCGGTACTAGCTGCACGTAATGACTACCTAGGTATCTGTCGATAACAAGGCCGATGAGCAAACACATCCGAACTCCTACTGAGCCTGAATGTGACAATTTTCGTACAGTCCGGTCTGTTTGTCTAAGAATCGCATATCGGGCCTAGGGGCGGTAATCGTCAGACCCCTAATAGCATAATAAGTCGTGCCAGAGTGCAGCCCAAAACACCCTGAGAAACTATTGGAATATCTACCAGTAAATCTCGCTTGCCCTGACCAGAGACTTTGTGTAATGGCTCTCCGAACACAGCGCGATATCAACCCCCAATACCGGGAGAGACGAATCCTATCTAATCGTCACTGCCTCCAAGTGTTTCGGGACTGCATCCAACTAGTAACTGTTTACACGCGTGTTCGAAATGCCATGCAGGCTGTTCGCTGCGAGCTAACAACAAAAAAGCTCCTGTTACAGTTGTACCCTCGCTCAACTTAAATGCCAACTGATCCCTCAATAAAACAAATATTCAAGGGGAATTTTCTACAGAAACCCTTGAGACAATCCGTATTCAAGCAAGCCTCCCAGAATATTTCATGTCCTTTTCAAATACCAAAAACCGGCTCGTCTAAAATTAAACATAGGGCTGCATTTGGTAACATTGTTATAATGCAACAATGGTTTCATGAAATATAAAAGGATCAAATTCTACAATGGTAATTAAGTTTCTTTGGCAATAAATAAACATGCGGTTTCTAAGTAGGACTGTAGGAGACCTTGGTGTTATAAACTTTTTTGAAAACATGCTATATTTTCAATTAGTAACGACGTAGTAGCAATTCAGGTAGAAAATCGGTTGCCAAATAATGCTTTAACAGTAAACAAAAAAAATTGGGGTAAACATATATACAAACTCTAGTTTTGTTTAAGCTTAATCTAATATAACCGTGTTTTTAAGAATACAGTCTTGCCAAAAGAAAACTAAACAACAACATGGTTTATTGCGTGCATGATAAATAAATTTAATGAGTTAGATGAGGTCCCCACAAATTATTGGATATGATACGTTTGGTTATATACCGTGAATTAGAATATTAACACGCAAATGTTTTTTATCTCATCATTTTCATTTCTCCATTTAAAAAAAAATTGCAAAAAGTTACTGTTTTGTGTGTCACAACTATATGTTTCACTCACAACAATATTATAATTTTAGATCTAACTAAATAGAAAATTATATCCAAACAGATATAAAAACAATAAGATTAGTAAGAGCCATATGACTTCGTGGTTGTCCACAAACATTTTACTGTAGAAGCGTTCATAACTCCAGTTTGAAGAATTAGTTTTAAAATTTTAAATTTCCCTCTGAAATGGCTAGAATATTTACTCGATAATCGATGCAAAAGGAAACTGTATTTAAAACAATTTAGGACCCACAAATCCACAAAAAAAAAATAACAAGCTTTTATTTACACAAAGGAAAATAAAAACATTCAAGACCACAAATGGATTAAAAATATATAGAGGGGTATAATGGAAACAAAAATAACCTTTTTGGTCAAAGCAACTGTGCCTGCGGAGCAGCAGACCGAATTCTGAGACCGCCTTTAAATACCTCCATCGATTCTTCCGTCGCCTCGCACGCGCGTCTGCTCCCACGCGCCCCTCACTCCCAAAACCCCCTACTCCTCACAAAACTAGACAATAAAATCAAAATAAAACTAAAAAAAATCCAAAACACCACAAAGTACCCCTCGCCGTTGTAATGGCGGCGGCGACGGAGGAGGAGGAGGAGAAGCTGGTGGTGGAGATGGTGGGGGCCCACAATCTGATGCCCAAGGACGGCCAGGGCTCGTCCTCCCCTTTCGTCCTGGTTGAGTTCGAGCACCAGAAGCGCAGGACTTGATCCAAGCCCAAGGATCTCAACCCAATTTGGAACGAGAAGCTCGTCTTCAACGTCTCTGACCCCGACGATTTGCCCTACAAATCGATAGACGTCAGCGTCTACAACGAGGAGGGGCTCAACAACGCCGCCAGGAACTTCCTCGGAAAAGTTAGTGTTCCAGTCGCCGGGATCCCCGCCATCGGCGACGAGGTGGTGCCGCAACTCTTCGTTTGGGATAAAAAGGAGAGGAGCCTTTTTTCCCACATCCGAGGCGAGATCAGCCTCAAGATCTATAGGGCCCACTGCGACGGCTGATGCGGCGGCGGAGGAGAAGGTGGCCGCGGTCGGCAAGGCAATGGAGCCGGAGAAGGAGGGCGCCAAGCAGCAAAAGCAGCAGCTGCCGCAGACCGTCGTCGTGGGGCCCGCCGCCCCCGCCCCGGCACGTGAGAAGCACGCTGAAGCGCCTTTCATGGTTGCTCCCGAACCCCTGCCAATGAAATCGCCGTCGATGGGTAATCCCGCCGCCGCCGACGACTTCTCGCTGAAGGTGACGCCTCCTATTTTGGACGGCGACGCGATCCACAAGGACAAGATGACCCCGACCTACAACTTGGTGGAGCAAATGCAGTACCTTTACGGGAAGGTGGTCCGATCCCGTGACCTCACCGCCGGCGGCGAGACCCATATGGAGGTGAAGCTTGGGAGGCCGGAATCTCATTCAAATTTGTCCTCCATCGATCCGGTGGCGAGCGAGATGAAAGTCTGTAATTTAGAGAGAGAGTGGATCTCAATGGATTGTTAATCGGTGTTGTCGCCGAGCTATTTGCAAAAGAAGTGTTGGAGATAGTGCCCTCAGAGTCAATTATTGGATCACATGCACGTGATTGCAATGAATGGAGGACCCATCCCGGTAGGACAGTCTTACTCAAGATGATAGTATGCTATCTGGTTCATCTTTATCATCGTGTACTGCTTTAGGTGACCTTACAGGTCACTATTGTACGTTGATAGAGCCCATAGAATTCTTGCTTGACTGCCAGCAGTATGAGGGGGATCATATACGTGGGACCTGGGGTCTATAAGCAAATCCTTAAAAGGTCCCTAGTCATGGGAGTTTCGAGACAGGGCATCGATTCTCCAGAGTAGACTAGTGTATACAGTCGAGACCCCGACGAGGGGCGGTGGCCGGTCTCACAAGCCACTGGTGTCAGTTGGTTCACCTAAGATGTATACAGGTGCTCATTGGGTTATGAGTACACCGGACAGGACTCGCCGGGAACATGCTAGTTGGTCTTATACCTGACGTCAGATAGCAGTTCCCTGGTGACATGTGTACATGTTAGTTCATCGACCTGAGAATCGTCATTTGTCTCGTGTGAGTTCCCACTGTACTTTGATTACTACCCTACCACGCTCAAAGGAGACGTGCAAACAGGTTTTAGTTGGGTACAGTTCCGAACCACATGGAGGCAGTGAGCGGATCTTTAGGGGTTCGTCTCTCCCGGTATTGGGGGTGAGGTCACGCTGTGTCTAGGAGAGCCCTTACACGAAGTCCTTGGCCAAGGTAGGAGATTTACTGGTAGGTATTCCAGTAGTATCTCAGGGTGTTCTGGGCTACACTCCGACACGACTTGTACCGCTTTTGGGGGTCTGACTTTTACCAACCCCCTAGGCCCGCCATGCGATGCTCATAGACGAACGGACCGGACTGTACGGATATTGTCACTGATAGGCTCAGTAGGGTATCAGGATGAGTTCGCTCATCGAGTCCCTTTTGGTCAATAGCTGGTAGCCCGTCGCGTATGGCTAATACCTCTGACGTGCTAGTGGTTAAATCCACAGCCATAGTATTGACGAGTCTTTAGAGTCCCCCACAGACCAGTTACTCAAGTTTTCGGGCAAAACGCTGTAGAGGCCGGATGGAAATATGGCAGGGTTCGATCTTATATGTGCGGTATTGCACGGATCATGATCGGACGGATAATACTAGCGGGCTTTGGTTTAAGTCGGATCCTAGTATTATACAGTGTAGATTTTGTCTCATTGCATTTGTATTTCGGTCGGAATACAAATGCGGGTATGTATATACAGTAGCGGGGTTTCCTGTAATTTATTACGGGATTAGTTTTCTGAAGTTGCCAGTTTGATTTCCGTTTTGGCATTTTTCTTTGTATCTTTCATTGGCTGTAAATTGGTGGAGGAGGGCTTATTTGCATTTGTGCAAATAAGCATTTTGGAGGGTTGTCTTTGCATATTGTTGCTTCATGATGGTTGCACCATCATTTGACTTCATTTGACTTTCTTTTAGTCATCATGGCTTGACTTGTGGTTTTCATGATGGTTGATGGAGTGTGGGTTTTTGTTTGTGATCATTTCTTTTGATAATGATAATCCTCTCTCTCTCTCTTGATTTTTTGGCTCACTCATTTTCATTTGGCCACACACACTTCCCTCATTGATTCTCTCCTTGCCATGGCCGGCCAAGCAAGAAGGGTGGGCTGTCCCAATTTTTGGGAGGGGGATTTTGTATCTCATTTGCTTGAAAAATTCCATAGCCATTACAAAATTTCATATCTCCTTTCCTCCACTAAACGGGCAATTTCTAGTAACCCTAAATGAGACATAGCACTACACATATTCTACAGCAAATCTTGGGCACGTCGACTCGCTAACTTCGTGCCCGAGTTGCCTCGATCCAGGGGTGGGAGCCCGTAAAAGAAGCCGGCGACGTGGTGCCCTTCCGGCGAGGAGGTGAAGACCGGAGATTCTGCGGGAGATCGGGACGACGACGAGAAGACCGAAGGACACGGATCGCTCCGTATATCTCTCTACCCCGTTCTTTAGTTAGCTAGAATTAGTTTAATGGCCCGATCCGGGATTTTTGTGCGCGGTGGTGCCGGTTCACAAAGTTAAAGTAAATCATCGTTTCCGCATTTTGGCCTCGGATTGACGGCCGGGGCGCCGCCGTGCACTTACACTGGTATCAGAGCCACTCCATTAACCTAGTCTAGCTTGGTCTAATGTGTTTACATTTTCGATCGAACAAAATTCCAAAACCCGCGTTTTCAAAGTATCAGTTCTCTGTCGAAATTTTTTTGGCTCGAAATTTTTTTCAGGTTGTTTTAGAAACATATGCAGGGAAATATAAGCACTCTGGTAAAATTTGGTCGCATGAACCCATTACCCCACCGCGGAACCGCTGCCAAACCCATGTTTGGGCCGCGGTTCCGCCGCCATCTTTAATGTTCAGTGTATCAAATTTTTTCAGAGAGTCTCTGTATTGAAAATAGGGGTTTTGGTATATTCTTTTTGGGCCCAGAATTTCTTTATGTGCTACAGTAGTGCTTGGGGCCCACTTGGGTAAATTTGATCGATCGAATATTTTAAACATGTTAGTTCACAATATTTACATTATATCTGCGACCGTGAATGTCACTTGATCGGTAAATCCTGTCTAACTGCTATAGCTCTTTTAGACGGATTTGCGAACGTGACATTCACGTTGATGTTCTGTGATTGTGCTGTGATGTTGCGGATTTGTCGTGGGTATAGCCTGGATGCAATGTTAGTACAATTTTGTTTTATATGTACATTTGATATTACGGGGCAAGCGTCCGACATGTGGACTGCCGTCACTGCCTGTTTGTATATTATTCTTTTAGAGCACGACCGGGGTGAGGTCGATGTACCCGTTGTATGTATATTTTACTTTCTGTACTAGGATTACCCCGCGGAGGGGTGCACGGGTAGCCGGATTCTAGAGGGCAACGGGCCCGCATCTCATGGCGTTGAGACGAAGGGGGCTTTACTCTAGAATTGGCGGGCTATTCGCCGCACTCGTAGGGGGTACAGGTTGACCCAGGAGGGATGCCTAAGTTACCGGATTCCGTGAAGTGTTGGGTGGTCCATTCACGTTGCTGAAGGGGGCTGCCTCGCTTCAGGTTTTGGCGGGTAACTTGCCGCGCTCGTAGGGGTCTAGGATTTCATTGCACAAGCTATCCACACGACCAGGGGAACGTCGGGTTTCAGTAGCGGCTCTATGAAACCCGGGGATCCCAGATATCTGTATTGTTCTGTGATGCTTATTACATTTCTGTGATGTTGCATTTTATCACGCCTTGAGCGAAATATTATATATTGATATATATACTAGTAGATGTTGTATATGTTTTGCATCCGCGCTAGTCCAATCCCCACTCTGTCGTTAGTTAACTAACCTAACGGGTAATGACGGGACCCAGTGGCGAATGCGGATGGCATATATGTACGTCATTATTTTCGTTCTTTATTGGTGTGATCAATTGATGGGACTGCATTGATTCGGATCAATGCAAGTTAAAAACAAACCTATTCTGATGTTGTTGGAACATTTTTCAAAAAAGCTGTTATTGTAAGGGCGTTCTCTTTTGTTTTGCACAGTGGTATTCAGTTATGAATATCCAGCACCTCAGTCGACGAGGCAAGGGCCGAGATCCCTTCACCGGAAGTGACCCCTTGGACAAAAGTTTGCGTCAGGGCAATAACCTCACTATAGTCGTTTACTTTTGCTTTGCATCGTGGTATTCAGTTGGAATATCCTGCACCTCATTCTACGGGAAAAGAGCCGAGATCCCTTCACCGGGAGTGACCTCTTTAGCAAAGGTTTTCGCCACTATATTTTTATAAAGCTATCCGGTTCTTTCAACGATATCAAGTTCATTACGTTAAAGGTTTTCGCCAGAAACCATTCGTAGCCCTCCGTCGTTTCATATGAATAGTCAATAAGTATTCAAGCTGTGTATGTTGGCCAAAGTCAAGGCACAGTGATTGGTAGCTATTGGGTATTCATATGCAGTATAGATAGATGCGTTGGTTTGGGACAGTCGTACTACTATTTTGGCCAAAGTCAAGGGTATGTACGGGTGGGTTCAAATTAACCTGGAGAATGACGGGTAGAACTTGACATGTGACTTATGATATGTTGGCCAAAGTCAGGGTCATAAGAGCATGGGGCAAAAATCACATTGGGAGTTTCTAAAGAAACTGAAACTTGCCGGATATGCGCATACCTTCTGGAGTGTGATAATGTGAGCGGATTCCGTCACATTATCATGCGATGATAGTTGGATCCCGATTCCCACTGATGAGTTGGTTTACTCCTCGGGTGATCCCGACTAATTCTTCTTTCTGGTTTGGAGGAGAATTTGACGGTACAGTGGGAGGTTTCCTGATTAGATAAATTGATAACCATTCTGATCTAGGTTAGAGTGCACGCTGAGTGTTTCTTTTCTCTCTCTCTTTGGCAGCGACCATGACCCGACCCTGGACTATGACTCAGTGACCAAATTAACCGAACCTTCTTAAACATTGGCTTTTGGATTGTCAGAGTTGCAAACCTCATTGCCACTCCTACTTTTACCCTTTTCTCCAGGACACCCTGTATTACTACGAACGTCCACTTCCATTGGACAAAACCATCGTATGGTTATATACGAACTCGAAGGAATTTATTTGATGATGGTTTCCGGTTCTGGAGAAAACGAATAGGACTATTCAGTTGTCTTTTCCTTTTACCTTCTCTCAGGTTGCGAGTACCCCTTAGATTAGGGGATAGTACACCTATTACGCAAATTGGATAGTCTTCTTCCAAACCATAGGCAGGTGCCGACCGGTAGGGAATGAAGAAAACCAATTAGCCTAAACGGTGTACAGAAGGTATTAAGTTAAGACAAAGAAAGGGATTAGAAGGAGGGCAAAGTAAATTGCGACTACTATTCACGACCAAACCAAGCATTTCATTACCACTCCCACTTCACCTTTGTATTTCTCCAGGACACTCCGTATCACTACGAAGATCCACAGTTTATTGGATACTCTATCGTATGGTTATATACGAACTCGAAAAGAACTTGTTCCAGTTCGGGGATGGATTCTGGTTCAGGAGAAATAGGAATAAGGTTTATTCGGTTGTCTTTTATCCTCACATTCTCTCGCATTGCGAGTGCTCCTAGGATTAGGACAGTACACCCATTATGCTTATTGGATAGTCTTCTTCCAAACCATAGGCTGGTGCCGAACGGTAGGGAAGGAAGAAAACCATTTGGCCTAAAGGGATGTGCAGAAGGTAATGACTAAAGACATATGAAGGTATTTGGAGAGATGGCAAAGAAATATACGGTTACAGTTGTGAATCTGGATAATGGAAGAGGAATACCCGGATACCCCATCGAAACATTTCAATATTTCAGTTTCACTGTGTACTGTTAAAAGAAAACTGATTTCCCAATTAGCCCTTGCTCCAGGGTATGTATTTACCAGGTATGATTCTCACATCTGTATGGTTTTACAGATGATGAGTAGGAGTAAGTTATTGGGAATTAGGTGATTATCCTCATTATATCGGAATTCGTTGTAATTGGTGATATTTGAGGAAATCGCCTGGGTAGTTTGCCGGACGGCAAATATTTGGTTTTGAATATCCGCTGTTATGCACCAATTTCAAATTGACATATCTGTACGTCTATTTTTATAGAGTGAGATATACCTTTTTGAAATTATGTCTATGATATTTACCTATATCAGTGGATGGTAAGGTAAGGAGCATTAAACAGCGGTGTAATTCTTCTTAACCATAAGTACAGTTTTCAGCCTACGATGCACAGGGTTTGAGTTATTAGACTCAAAGGGACTTATACAGAGTATTGTATATTGTTCAGTGTCCATTAGGACAGAGGGGTTGGTCCTCATACTATATTCGGTTTACTTATGACTTTTCTAGTTTTTAGACAGGTGTTTCGTAGAAACACAAGGTCCAAGTTTTCAAAAGTTATAGGTATATGAATAAAGTAGAGAACCAAGTATTGCAAGTAGCAGGATTCTTCAAGGTGATCGAAAATGTAGATACTTGCGTGTGGTATTCAGTTGATGATAATGATTAAGAGAACTTGCTTCTCTTTCAGGTTACTCATAATTGGAAGCATTCCTAAGTTGAGTAACGCTGATCGGCCTCCTTCCATTTAGTTGACATGCGCTGGAGACAGCTGCATGATTTGAATCTGGTTCAATTGAATCAGTGCCTCTGGTCCTATATTGGATATAAAACAGTTCGTATCTTAACGATGTTATGGTACGGGGAGTTGTCCGGCTTATGCTTAAAACCAAACTCTGGATAACTCAAGGCACGTTTCTGTAATGGCTGTTTGTGGGTTGACCCAGGCTATGACGAGGGTTGACTTTCTACGATCTAGAAGATCAATAGTGATATTGTTCTTGACTCGCCACAGTTTTAACAAAAATGGATTTTTTTCAGAAAACAGTCGTGGGAGTATGGTAGAACTGGAAGTGATTCCGGAACCGTAAACGATTACTGAAGATTTGATAAGAACCTAAAGATTCAATCTTGTTTGACATTCCATCGGCCACTCCGCAGATACGGTGGGTAACCTTAGGCACCCGAGGGGTACTCTGGTAGCCTCAAGGACGGTAACAGGGAGGTTCTTGTTTACCCAGACTTGCCATTGCTGTTGTTCCAGGCTGCGAGACCCGGTAGGAGGATGAGTATAGCGTCGTTCTAAACTAGCTTTAGAAGTGTACGTCTATATGACTCTGCCAGAGGGTTGTCGTAGTCAGTGGGAGCAGCGGAAGTATTGGTAGACAAGTGGCTTATGTCTATTTATAGACTAAAGAAGATATAGCGGAGGTAGATCATCTATTTCTGATGTGACAGTCATAGGTTTGACTTCATCAGAATAGGGGATGGATCTGTTAAGAAGGTAGTAGGGTGTGATGTCCTGGTATTTGGATGATATGCACAGAGTAGGAAGTGATAATCCTATACTACGATCGGTTATACTTTGGTTGTCACACAGTGGTTTCTCCACAAAGGGACTTGGATATTATATCAGACATTCTGATTACTAGATCTATGGTTTTAAATCTAGATTTGGGAAGTGTCCAATCAGGGTACTTAGACAGCATTCTAAAGGTGTTTTAGAATGGACGACTCCTGGCACGGTAGTGTACCTGCAGGTGATGGAGTCAGCCTCTCTAAAGGTGTCTTACAGACTAAAGGGGAGAGGGATGTGCATGATTGGCAGATCACTTGCTTAGGAAATTGAGTCAATCATGAGATGTCAAGTACCACACCAGATGTTGTTTTTTTCATGAAATGCAGTAAGTTGATATTAATCTAATCCTGGAGAAACAATCGGAAGCAGTTTTAGAACATAAGTGGATGTTCTAGGGATATGATAACAACAGCCTCTTTAAGGAGACAGTTATCATTCTAGGCTTCCAAGGTGACATGGATGACAGAGAGGTTGTCAGAGTTATAGTTTTCCCTCTGACGAGGGGCAGTATTATGGACAGGTGGTCCAGGAGGATACTGAGGGAGGCATGGCGGAGGATACTGATTAAGTTCAGTTGACGATACAGTCTAAGAAGTTTGGATTTGGAGTTCATTTATGAGCTAGGTCCCATCAGATATCCAGACACATTCTAAGACAGGTATTGCTCATTTCGGGAGATGGCTTTCTCCGCGAACTTGAGATTAAGAGAGACATAGAAAGAAACATCAAAGCGGATCCACTCATTGAGGCTATTCCTCGAACGCATTAGTTTCCCAAACGGTTTTTGTGAGACTGACTAGTAGAGGAGTTGGGTGTTCGGTATCACACGGGCTATGAGTATGCGACATCGTAATAATTAGCCTTGAGTGCAAGTGGGAGATTGTTGGAGATAGTGCCCTCAGAGTCAATTATTGGATCACAGGCACGTGATTGCAATGATTGAGGGAGGACCCATCCCGGTAGTACAGTCTTACTCAAGATGATAGTATGCTATCTGGTTCATCTTTATCATCGTGTACTGCTTTAGATGACCTTACATGTCACTATTGCACGTTGATAGAGCCCCTAGGATTCTTGCTTGACTGCCAGCAGTATGAGGGCGATCATATACGTGGGAGCTGGGGTCTATAAGCAAATCCTTAAAAGGTCCCAAGTCGTGGGAGTTTCGAGACAGGACATCGATTCTCCAGAGTAGACTAGTGTATACAGTCGAGACCCCGACGAGGGGCGGTGGCCGGTCTCACAAGCCACTGGTGTCAGTTGGTTCACCTAAGATGTATACAGGTGCTCATTGGGTTATGAGTACACCGGACAGGACTCGCCGGGAACATGCTAGTTGGTCTTATACCTGACGTCAGATAGCAGTTCCCGGGTGACATGTGTACAGGTTAGTTCATCGACCTGAGAATCATCATTTGTCTCATGTGAGTTCCCACTGTACTTTGATTACTACCCTACCATGCTCAAAGGAGACGTGCAAACAGGTTTTAGTTGGGTACAGTCCCGAGCCACATGGAGGCAGTGAGCGGATCTTCAGGGGTTCGTCTCTCCCAGTATTGGGGATGAGGTCGCGCTGTGTCTAGGAGAACCCTTACACGAAGTCCTTGGCCAAGGAAGGAGATTTACTGGTAGGTATTCCAGTAGTATCTCAGGGTGTTCTGGGCTATACTCCGACACGACTTGTACCGCTTTTGGGGGTCTGACTTTTACCAACCCCCTAGGCCCGCCATGCGATGCTCATAGACGAACGGACCGGACTGTACGTATATTATCACTGACAGGCTCAGTAGGGTGTCAGGATGAGTTTGCTCATCGACGTCCCTTTTGGTCAATAGCTGGTAGCCCATCACGTATGGCTAATACCTCTGACGTGCTAGTGGTTAAATCCACAGCCATAGTATTGACGAGTCTTTAGAGTCCCCCACAGACCAGTTACTCAAGTTTTCGGGCAAAACGCTGTAGAGGCCGTATGGAGATATGGCAGGGTTCGATCTTATATGTGCGGTATTGCACGGATCATGATCGGACGGATAATACTAGCGGGCTTTGGTTTAAGCCGGATCCTAGTATTATACAGTGTAGATTTTATCTCACTGCATTTGTATTTCGGTCGGAATACAAATGCGGGTATGTATATACAGTAGCGGGGTTTCCTGTAATTTATTACGGGATCAGTTTTCTGAAGTTGCCAGTTTGATTTCCGTTTCGGCCATTTTTCTTTGTATCTTTCATTGGCTGTAAATTGGTGGAGGAGGGCTTATTTGCATTTGTGCAAATAAGCATTTTGGAGGGTTGTCTTTGCATATTGTTGCTTCATGATGGTTGCACCATCATTTGACTTCATTTGACTTTCTTTTAGCCATCATGGCTTGACTTGTGGTTTTCATGATGGTTGATGGAGTGTGGGTTTTTGTTTGTGATCATTTCTTTTGATAATGATAATCCTCTCTCTCTTTCTCTTGATTTTTTGGCGCACTCATTTTCATTTGGCCACACACACTTCCCTTATTAATTCTCTCCTTGCCATGGCCGGCCAAGCAAGAAGGGTGGGCTGTCCCAATTTTTGGGAGGGGGATTTTGTATCTCATTTGCTTGAAAAATTCCATAGCCATTACAAAATTTCATATCTCCTTTCCTCCACTAAACGGGCAATTTCTAGTAACCCTAAATGAGACATAGCACTCCACATATTCTACAGCAAATCTTGGGCATGTCGACTCGCCAACTTCATGCCCGAGTTGCCTCGGTCCAGAGGTGGAAGCCCGTAAAAGAAGCCGGCGACGTGGTGCCCTTCCGGCGAGGAGGTGAAGACCGGAGATTCCGCGGGAGATCGGGACAACGACGAGAAGACCAAAGGACACGGATCGCTCGGTATATCTCTCTACCCCGTTCTTTAGTTAGCTAGAATTAGTTTAATGGCCCGATCCGGGATTTTTGTGCGCGGTGGTGCCGGTTCACAAAGTTAAAGTAAATCATCGTTTCCGCATTTTGGCCTCGGATTGACGGCCGGGGCGCCGCCGTGCACTTACAAGAAGTCCCGGAGTGGGAAACCACTGCAGGACACTCCGACGATCAAGTTAGAACCGAAGAATATTTGGATGGAGCAGCGGCATATTGTATTGTGTTTTGTTACCTGAATTATCTAGAGGAGGGATTTATATACGGTAGCATGGAGCGAGCCGTTTCGAGATCCTCGCCGTCAATTCTGTCCACGCACAACGTTCGCATTAATGATGAGATACGCTTGCGTGAAGTGCAGGACGTGGGGTGGTTGACTCCATCGTGACAGGAGATGCGGAGCCATTACGAGAAAGCTCGATAAAGGGGAAGTTGAGGATGCTCGGGCTTTGAGCTACCGGTCTCGAGTTGATCAGGGTAGCAAGGAGACTGAGGAAGCTCAGCTCCATGGTAGTTCGGAGACAAGCTATTAACTAGCGGTTGGTCAAAGAGGGAATGCACCTAGGGGAGGCCCTTAGAGGTCAGAGCCTATTCCTCGGACTGAGCTTCGGAGACGAGGTACCGAGAAATGTTTCCTTCGCATCATACTTATTCCGGTTCAGTAGCTCCAGGAATCTAGTTGGCATACATGGATGACACGTCATCTGCTACGTGTCGTGATTGTGGGAATCCCCACTTACGACTATCATCATTAGCCCCCCACTCTCATTCCGACCTATTTATAGATCGAGTCGAGGGAGGTTTGCTTGTTCTTCGCTGTTCAGCTTGGCACCGAGGAATTTTTGCGGTGGATTATCTGGGAATGGAACGGTGTTTGGCGGTTGTGTCTCTTCGATCTCAGAATCCACGCGGCGTTTTACCGTGCGCCTCACGCTTATCCTTGATGACGTCAGCGGATCGCTGAAAAGACGGTGCCATCATGGCGATGTCGTTTCGTTTGCTTGGTCGTCGTGGTGACATGCTGACCGTCGATCGCGTGCCATGCGGCGGCATCTGGAGTGCCGATGTGAGATGTCGCTTCGGCTGTTCGGATCCGCATGAGATGATGACAGCCAATGATCGGCTGCGACATGGCGTTGCCTGGACCGTCGGATAATTTCTGCTGAGGGTATAAATAGGGTGTCATGCCTTCAGCAAATACTTTCGCTCACTTGCCCTTCTAATCTCCCGATTGCTCTGCGCTTCTGATCTTAGGTTGGTATCCCCTACCTTCACCCCCGAGGCAAGGTAATGTGAGTAGAGCGAATATTAGGTCGGTATTCCCTGCCTTTACCCCTGAGGCGGGGTGAGCAGAGGGCTTAGGATTCATGGCTTAGGTCGAGTAGGAATTTACCCGCCGTGAATGGGTGCGACGAGCAGGAACCTGTCCGCTGGCCTCGTGCGAGGGCTTAAGATTCATAGCTAATGTCAAGAAAGAATCTACCCGCTGTGAATGAGTGTGCCTCCGAACCGAGCGAGAATTTACTCGCGTGAGGACTTTAGAATCACGGCTTAGGTCGGGTAGGAATCTACCCGCCGTGAATGGATGCGACGAGCGGGAAGCTGTCCGCCGGCCTCACATTAGGGTTTTGTATTCACGGCTTAGGTCGGGTATGAATCTACCCATCGTGAATGGATGTGCCTCGGAACCGAGCAGGAATCTACCCGCGTAAGGACTTTGGAGTCACGGCTTAGGTGGGACAGGAATCTACCCATCGTGAATGGGCGTGACGAGCAGAAAGCTGTTCGCCGGCATCCTATGAAGGCTTTGGATTCACGGTTTAGGTCGGGTAGGAATCTACCCACCGTGAATGGGTGCGACGAGCAGAAAGCTGTCCGCCAGCCTCATGCGAAGGCTTGGGATTCTCGGCTATGGTCGGGTAGGAATCTACCAGCCGTGAATGGGTGCGATGAGCAGAAAGCTGTCCGTCGGACTCGCATGAGGGCTTTTCTTCTACCGAGCTTTTTGGACTCGAACTCTGCTCTGGTGTTTCATCTTTGTTAGGGATAGTGCATTCGACCACAAAGTCGGCTAGGGTTTGCGCTTTGATGGCTTGCCTTAGTCGGTATCGGATGTCGAACTGCGACAACTCCCATCTCCATTTCTCTAAGCGGTCCGATGACTCGGTGAGGACGATGATCGTATGGGCTTGGAAATAATGTCGGAGCTTCCTGGAAGTGGCGAAAAGTGCCGGGATTATCTTTTCGATGGCCGGGTACCTTGTCTCTGAGTCCTTGAAAATATGGCTGACGTAGTAGACCGGCTTTTGTACTCATTCGGACTCTTTGATGAGTACCGAGCTAGCTGCTTGGTCAGAAACGGCTAAATACAACAACCGCTTGTCTCTTTCGGATGGTCGAGTGAGAAGAGGAGGTGTTAATAGATATTCCTTCAGCCGCACAAAGGCAACATGACACTCCTTGGTCTGCTCGAACTTTGATATCTTTCTTAAGGTTTTGAAGAACAGAAGGTATTTTTCCTCGGATCTGGACATGAAACGACTTAGGACTGCCACCCTACCTGTGAGTCGCATGATCTCCACATTGTTCGTGGATGACTTCATGTGGATGATTGCTTGGATCTTCTCTGGGTTTGCTTCGATTCCCCGGTAGGTAACCATGAACCCGAGGAACTTTCTACCCGTGACGCCGAAAGCACACTTAGCTGGATTCTGCTTCATTTTGTACTTCCGCAGTACCTCGAAGGTTTCGCCGAGGTCCGTGGTATGCCGGCTGATCGGGTGGACTTCACAAGCATGTCGTCGACATAGACTTCCATGTTCCGCCCGATCTGTGGCTTGAACAGCTTGTTCACTAGCCGCTGAAAAGTTGCCCCTGCATTTTTAAGGCCGAAAGACATTACCTTGTAGCAGTAGACCTCCTAATTAGCGATGAAAGCGGTGAGCTCCTTATCGGTGTGGTCTATCCGGATTTGATTATAACTGGAGAACGCGTCCATAAAACTTATTAGCTCATGTCCGGCCGAGCTATCCACCAGCTGATCTATCCGAGAAAACGGATAGTTGTTCTTTGGGCAGGCCCTGTTCAGATCGGTGAAGTCGACACACATACACCACTTTCCGCTCGCCTTTCTGGCCATGACCATGTTGGCCAGCCAGGACGAGTAGTCTAGATCCCTGATGAAGTCGACCGCGAGCAGTTTGTTCACTTCTTCCTCAATCGCCTTCTGCTTAATAGGCGAGAAGTTTCTTTTCTTCTGCCGGACTGGTCGGGCTTTCGAATCAAGCTCGAGCTTATAGGAGATCATCTTGGGGGTCGATCCCCGGCATGTCCGCGGAAGTCCAAGCAAACATGTAGGATTTGTCTCGGAGGAATTGTACGAGGTTGTCTTTCGTTTCCCTAGTTAGGAAGTACCCAAGTTGGATGGTCTGGCTGCTGTCCCTTTCGTTGAGAGGAACCTCGGTCAGGGCTTCTGCCGGGGAACTCCGGATATTTTTCTTGTCATCCCATGTATCCAGCGATTCCCGGTGATCATACGGTCCGTCTGTCAGATTAACTCCTTTTCCTCAGGAATTACCGTGGCGAGACATACCCTGGCGATCTGCTGGTCTCCATAGGCCCGGTTTATCCCACTCTCGCTCTGAGAAAACTTGAACGTGAGGTGATTGGTCGAGATCTGAGCTTAAAGGGTATATAAGGTTGGACGACTTAGGAGGATGTTGTACGGGGAAGGAACCAGTGCGACGAGAAAACTCATCGTTCGGGTTCTCCTAGCCTCTCCAATGTTGAAAGGGAGAGTGGTCGTCCCCTCGGCTCGAACGGAGTGGTTGGTGAATCCTGAGAGAAGATGTGTAGTCGGTTGGAGATCGGAAGGGTTTAATCCCATGCGCCGGAAGTAGTCGTAGAATAGGATGTCCGCCGAGCTTCTAGAGTCAATGAGGATTCTCCTGACTTCGTATCTGTTCACCCGGGCCATGATCATCAGAGGATCATTATGCGGGACAGATATGCCATGTAGGTTATGTTGGGTTACACTAACGCCCTGGCCATCTACCGTGGCCATTTACGGAACAAATTTTTTTCTAGGGTTTAAAAACTGGTGCTAGAATAACCCGATGTCGGATCCACCATAAACCTAAACTAGCTAACATGAGAGGAGCTAACTACCATGATAGGAATTCTCACGCAAGGATCCGTGTCCTTCGATCTTCTTTCCTCTTCGTCGCTCCGAACGATCTCCTTGATCGAGCTTGTTCTTATTTCCTTGCTCTTTCGGTTCTCCTGGATCGCGCTTATCCGTCGGTCTCCCTCCGTCAAAGATGATCCATCCAAGGGATGTAGTCTATGGCTCTAGCTCTACACTAAGTATCAAGTGGAGTAACTAAAGGCTTTAGATTGCTAGTCTAAAAAGTCTAGGATGTATTTGTTAGTTATATGTATGCCCTAGAGGCCATTATTATACATGTGATGTATATTATAATGGATGCTTGGACATATATAGGGAGGAATTTTTTTCTCGACATGATAGTATGCTATCTGGTTACTCTTTATCTTAACATGTATATTTATTGTCTCTCTATTACATGTTGATAAAGCCCTTAGGATGAGTACTTGACTAGCAGGATTATGATGCAGATCATACTAGTAGGACAAGGGTAGTCGGTAAGTACATCCTTCAATTGTTCCTAGTTGTGGCAGTATCGAGACGGGGCATCGATATTCCAGAGTAGACTAGCGTATACGCTTCTTGACCCATATGATGGGCGATGGATGATCCCACATCCATTGGTGTTTGACATCAAAGAAGGTATACGGGTGCTCAGTGGAGACTGGGTACACTGGACGAACTCGCCGAGAACTCCTAGATGGTATTATACCTATCGTCGGATAGCAGTTCTCTGGTGACACTGGTACAGGTTAGTCTGTCGACCCGAGATCGTCATAGAGTCTTGTGTTATTCCCATTGTGCTTTGATTTCCACCTTACCACGTTCAAGAGAACGTGCAAAACGGTGGTTTTTGGGTACACGCCCGAGTCACATGGAGGCAATGAGCGATAGGAGGGGATTTCGTCTCTCCCGGTATTGGAGGTTGATGTTGCGCTATACTCGATTGGCCATAACAGGAAATCCCTGACCAGGGTTGCTGAGATTTACTGGTAAGTGTTATCAGTAGTTTCTCGAACCTTTATGAGCCTCTCATCGGCATGACTTATCAGGCTATTGGGGTCTGACGTTTACCACCCCTAGGCCGATATATCTGATGAAGAGACCGGAATGTACGGTAGTGTTATTTATTGGATTCACAGGAATATGAGCATGCTTGCTTGTTGATCTTCTGATCGCTCAATACCCAGGTAGCCGTTACGTCCAGCTAGTACCGCTGACGGCATGTGGGTGACTGATATGATCATCACCTACTGCCGGCGTATTAACGAGTCTTTAGAGTCCTACACAGAGGTTTCCTGTCTCAAGCAAAACGAAATAGGAGCACATATGTGATATGTGCGGGATCGAAATTAATACGTGTATGTGATACCGTATTCTATTCCCGCGATATGTGATATCGGTCGGTTATATGTGATATAGCCGGGTTATCGAATCAAGTGTTGATTCGATAAGTTGATACATATGATATTAGTCGGTTATATGTGATATAGCCGAATTATTAAATCAAGTGTTGATTTAATAATTTAATGTATAATTTTATTTTGATATATTAATTTAAATTAACTAATATTAGCTCACTTAAGCATTTCTTTTTCTCACTTGTGTGCACTTAATATATATGTGATATATATTATTGTGTCATGCTAGTTGCTACATGCAACATGGGTGTATGAGACTCACACCATGCTTAACATAATGAAGGGTTTTATTTATTTAAAGTAAATCAAAATTAGTTAGAAATTAGTCACATGGTTTGAGCTTAGTGGAAGCTTGTAGAACCATTGACTTAGTCCACTAATTTTGTTTTATTAGAGATATTTATTAATCTAACCATTAGCTTAAGCCATGGTTAAGTCTCTGCATGAGTTGGTATATGATATTAACTCACCCATGGTTCCCATTCTACACTTGGTTCTCTCTATGGTTGTTTTTCTTCATCCATTTCCTCTAGCTCTCTAGCAATTTAGGAGGTGAAGAAAATTAGTGAGAAAAATTATTCTAAAGTGAGCAAAATTCCTACTTCATCAACCTACACTAGATTAGCCATTTAGTTTAGGTTGTTTGCTTCACAATTAGTGAAGATATAGCTTGAGTTGGTGTCTCCTCGACGTAGATCATCTTCGGGCTCGAAAACTTCAAGTAAGTTTGTTCCTTTCATCTTGTGGAGCCTTTCTAGAGTCCGGAAGTTCACTACTTGGAGCGAAGGGACTACTACACGGAGCTATTGTAGTGAAGGACCGGTCTACAAAGATTGTATTCTTTGTTCACTTAGATATAAAAATGTTTACATGCTAGTTTCGTCTAATTCTCTAGTTAAGATTCTAGGTTAGGGTTTTTTAGCGCGCCAATTTTTTAAAAACGGCATGGTCGATGCCTCCCAAAACCCAGTGGCAGTGCTACGGAACCCAGCAGTGCTATCAGAGCATAGCTAGAGAATTAGACGATGATTGTAGAATTACGAAACCGAAACAACTTCGAAACATTGAAACATAAAATCTAGTTTCTGTCGAAATTTTCAGAGTGTCTAAAACTTTTTAAGCAACTGCAGAATGTTGCATTAGATGTAACATGAACACTAGACAAAAACAAGCCCCTTTCACCCGTTTTGACCCGTCGAGAAGCAAGGTTTAGACCGGCCTGGCCGGTTCTGGTGGCTTAGTTTTGCTTCGTTTTTGTTTGGTGCTCTGGTCTCTGGGATTTGGTATTTCAGGTGTTGCTTGTTTTTACTGAGATTGCATGTGATATTATCTTTGTGTAAAGGCTCTTCGGAGTGTTTCGTAGTCGTAATTCTAATATCGTTTCGGGTAATCTTAACGACGTTAAAAAGTTCGAACGAATATCAATAACCAATTTTCTCCCATGCTGGAAATTTTCCAAGAGTTGGATTTTTCCAAGTTTAAAATCTTCAGAAAATCATGCAGGTGTTTTCTATGGACCCTCTAGAAGAACGAAACCCTAACTCGATTCTGTGACCGTCGGAACCGTCACCAAACCCTAGGGTTTGTGGTAGTTCTGCGGCGCCATAGGTGAGACAAGAGTTGGCCCTTGTACGGTTGGTCCATAGGTGCTGTGGCATATTCTGTGTATTTTTAAACTGTGCTCAAGTGTTGAGCTCTCTGGGAAATTTTGGGTGTTTGTTGATTCGATCGAAAAGTTTAACATCGTCTAACTATCTGTGATTGTGATACAATACTTGAAATCCACAATATTTAGTTTTGTGAAAAATAATTTGAATTTTATAAATTAGCAATTCATTCTCAATTGATCGGTTGCCACGGGATTTTGATGTAGATCAAAACTCTGTCGCAATCACGTAGCATACGCGGATACTCGTCGGGTAACCTTACTAGATAGCCACGCCCCATAGCCCCGACCAAGTGACTGTAGGAGAACCCCGTCGCCAAAAGCATCCGTTCGGGTGCTCGAGTCCGCGGTGTTCCGTCTAAGTGCACTTCGTCGACGGTATCGGGGGTGCGCCCGTCCACTAAAGTTTCCGACGAGTATTCGATCAGATTGTCGGGAATCTTGTTGAATTACCCGATGGGTTATTGAAAAGTGTTTTCAATAACGAGACTAAAATGCGGGGTTTATAATTGTTAGGCATGCGATGTCTAAAGAATTCATTTGGTTGGGCATGAAATCCAAAGTATGTGATACATTGGGTTTATGATGTCTAAGATAGTTGCGGATTCCAATTGTTGTAGTTTTTCACTTTCTTTTCTGCGACCGTAAATATAATATGTGGTGTATCGCCGGTTTCGTTGCTATATGTCAACGACAATTGGGATACGCATATTTACTTACGTTGATGACATGTGATGTTATGTGTTGTTGTGATATGTTATATTGGATCGTTGTGTTTGAATAGCCGAGTTTTTGTATGTGAGATGAGAGTTTTTCATTTTCATTCATGTAAAAACCTGTATGTAATATTCTTTTATTGGGGCACTTCCGAGTTGAGGATGATGTCACCATTGATGTATATTATTTACTTTTCCGCATTAGGATAGACCCAAGGCGGAGAGCACAAGTAACCGGGTTCTAGAGTCCAGTAGGAGACCATCTCGAGAAGTCGAGACCGGGTCTCCTAACTTTAGAATTGGTAGGGTTGCTTGCCGCTCTCGTAGGGGTCTAGAGATGTGGGTTTGGCTATTCATCATGATCGTGGAATCCGCATTTTTTACTGGCTTAATTTAAAACACGGAATTTCTAGTATATCCAATATTTCATATGTGTTCTTCTGCTGCTGATATTCTGTGATGTGATCACTTTATATGATGAGATGAATATTGTTATTATATATATGAAATATAATAAGCGTTGCTTATGTTTTACACCCGCGCTAGTCTCGCCCCAATATGCCGTTAGTTAAGTAACCTAACGGTGCATAACGGGACACTGTGGCGAATGCGGATGGTATAAGCGTACGTTCTACTTTCGTTTCTTTATATGTGATGCTTACGAAGCATAAATGATGGGACTTCATTAATGAGATTAATAAAAAAGAAAAAAACCTAAAGTTGTTGAAGAATCTTGTTTTAAAAACTGGTAGCTTTAGTTCTTGCTTTGCATAGCGGTATTCCTTATAGAATATCCAGCACCTTATTCGTTAAGGAAAGAGCCAAGATCCCTTCACCGGAAGTGACCTCTTTAGCGAAACTGGAAGATACTATAACCCACTCGGTTTTGTTTTTTGATTGCTTTTTTAGTTCATGCTTTGCATAGTGGTATTTGTGAAATATCCAGCGCCTCATTCGATGAGGAAAGAGCCGAGATCTCTTAACCGGGAGTGACCTCTTTAGCAAAACTAGCAAAAGCCTAAAAGACACACCTTTTCAAAATCACTCGATTCTACAACGATATCAAGTTCATTACGCAAAGGGTTTTCTTAAAAACCTGTCGTAGCCCTCCGTCATTTCAGATAAGGACTATTTAGTATTCATGTTGCGTTTGTTGGCCTTTGTCAAGGCGTAGTGTGCGGTAGCTGATTAGTGTTTATCTGCTTGAGCATGTGATGCGATTGGATTAGGGTAGTCGTGCGACCTTGTTGGCCTTTGTCAAGGGTCGTGCGGATGGGTTTAATTCAATCATGAAATGTACTGGTTGAACATGACTAGCATTCTATGGTTTGTTGGCCTTTGTCAAGGTCATAGGAGGCTAGGGGTAAAATATTATCGGGAATTTCAAGTGTTGAAATTTGCAATGAAATTGCATACCTTCTATGAGAAAATCCTCACTATGGTTTTGTAAAACAATTCTTACCAATATAATATACCAACCATACTTCAATAGCTGACACAAATGAATTGAAAATTCATTTGTCAATACTATTGAGGCATGGTTCTCACCATACTCCACTCACATTGGTTTACACATCATTTTCCATTTAAGAATAAATGGATAATAACTAAAATGGGGTGTCCACCTTCTAGAATATTTTCCGTATAAATACGGATTACGCTCTACTGTATATACATACATGTATTCGTATCAAAATACAAATACACAAAGAGATAGAATAACACAAAGAATATAATACTAGAATATACATATATGTAAATTATAAAATCAATACCTGATTTAATAATCCAGCTCAATCCCGAGCCGGCTAGTATTATCAACTGTCCGATCGAAAGTCCGGGTACATAGTACAATTAATCGATCGGAACCCTGCACGTATCCAATACGGCTACTACATCATTTCGCCTGAACCAGCGAAACTCTCTGTGTGGGACTCTAAAGACTCGACAGTACGCCGGCAGTGAGCTACTGGATAAATCCATAACCACAACCACGTCAGCGGCACTAGCTGTACGTAACGGCTATCCGGGTACCTGTCGAAAAGGAAGGCCGACGAGCAAGCTCATCTGGATCCCTACTGAGCCTATCTATGACAATCTCCGTACAGTTCGGTCTCTTCATCTGAGAGTATCGCATATTGGGTCTAGGGATGGTAAACGTCAGACCCTAATAACCCGATAAGTCGTGCTGATGCGGCTCAGGATCAATCCGGGAAACTACTGATCAATCTATCAGTAAATCTCAACTGCCTTGGCCAAGGTCTTATGGTCCTGACCAATCGAGCACAGTGCGATATCGACTCCCTATACTGAGAGAGATGAATCCCCAACAATCACTCACTGCCTCCATGTAGCTCGGGAATATACCCAACCAAAACCTGTTTGCACGACTCAGTAGAGCCGTAGTAAGGTAGTGATCAAAGTACAGTGGGAATTCACACGAGACAAACGACGATCTCGGGTCAGAAGACTAACATGTACCCATGTCATCTGAGAACTGCTATCTGACGATAGATATAGTACCATCTAGAAGTTCTCGGCGAGTCCGTCTAGTGTACTCACCCCCAGTGAGCACCTGTATACGATTTTAGGTGCAAAAGACCAATGGCTGCGGGACCAACTATCGCCCCTCGTCGGGGTCTATAAATGTATACACTAGTCTACTCTGGAATATCGATGCTTAGTCTCGATACTCCTACGACCAGGGACCTTTTAAGGATGTGTTTATCGATTACCCAGCTTCCACAAGTATGATCGCCATCACAACGCAGGTAGTCAAGCAATGATCCTACGGTCTTCTACAAGCATGACCGGAACGTTGGGATGTCTGGCCTGAATTTTGGGGGCAGATACTATTTGGTTTTATCTGTCTATCTCTCCGAAGATACCAAGTTGATTTATGGCACCAAGTATCGGAGGTTTGGACAGATGCGGCCGTTGTAGCAGATTTCATCAGATTCCCCCTCATTTGCGAGGGTTTTTTTTATTGCGGGGACGCTCTTCCCTACAGGCGTAAGCCCCTACAGTTAATTACGTTACCGCGTAGCGATAATGGCTTTCTCCTACTCCAGATGTTCACTTCGTGTCGTGCGTATTTATTTTATTTTTGGTTGCCCATGGATTGTATACGGAGACTAATTTGTGTTGTCACCCGTAGGGCGGGGATTAGTCCAAATCCGTATTTTCTTAGATTTGTGTTTGTTTGATTTAAGGATCGTTAATCTCGTTTGAGATTAAGATCAAACTTAAATGTTTGTTAAGGATACGTTAGTCTAATTTTTAGACTAATATCTATTTTACAAGGTTTTAGGATTATTTAGATCCAACGAAAGAGCATTTGGGCTCTATCATTTTAGTTTAAGGACGTTGCGGTCCATTATTAGTTTAAGGACTTTGCGGTCCATCATTAGTTTAGGGACGTTTCGGTCCGTTGTTAGTTTAGGAACGTTTCGATCCGATGTTTTGTTGATTGTCGGGACCCGCCACCTCTCCGAAGACGTTGAAGAATTACAATGACATATATCAGAAGTGTGAGGAGATGTACCCTTGAACCAATTTCGGTTGAGAGATCTGTAGTTGGGTTTAGGACTAAGATCAAATTTAAGAAAAATTATGAGCCTATAGGCTCGGTTAATCTGGATTAGGGACTTTTGGTCAACTTGGACCCAGTCCACTCAGTTTTGAATAAAGTGTTAAACATTTGTTTGGGCTCGGTCTCTTCTGTTCAACAATGTTGAGCATTGATATGGGCTTTGATGCTCACCCTTATTTTATTTTTTTTATTGAGTGTTAAACACTCTTTATGGCGCTGGGCTCTATTTACGGAGCGCTTTATGTTAGACAACGCCCACGTGAGAAGCACATGGGGCACTTGGTGATGGGCGCCAACCATTGAGTGCAGAGCACTTCTTATTTTACCAGTGTCCACGTGAGGGGCACGTGGAGCGCTTGGTGTTGGGCGCCAACACCGGCGCCCACGTGAGGGGCACGTGGAGCGCTTGGCGCTGGGCGCCAAACACTGAGTGCAGAGCACTCTTTATTTTATTAGCACCCACGTGAGAGGCACGTGGGGCGCTCGGCGCCAACCATTGAGTGCAGAGCACTCTTTATTTTACCAGCGCTCACGTGAGGGGCATGTAGAGCACTTGGCGCTGGGCGCCGACCGTTGAGTGCAGAGCACTCTTTATTTTACCAGTGCCCACGTGAGGGGCACGTGGAGCGCTTGGCGCCAAACACTGAGTGCAGAGCACTCTTTAATTTATTAGCGCCCACGTGAGAGGCACGTGGGGCGCTCGGTGCTGCTTCTTTCTTTGTGCATTTTTCTGAAGAGTTCAATTCTTTGTTCTCCCCTGGATCTTTAATCCCTAAGAACAAATTCATCCCTACGAGAATTAAATTCTCATTTGTAGGAGATTTGTCTCATGGATCTCAGATCCAGGGAAAGAACTATATTCTTTTTTTAGGGTTGAACCCTTGGGTATGCAGATGAGATACTATGATCTCTATTTGCCTTGAAGAACGTTCTTCTTCCTTCCTCTCTGTTTTTTAAAGCTCTTTTTGCTTGCTCCCTTTTTTTGAACTTGAAGTTTATGGGGGGTTCTTCTGTATAAGACTTGAAGTCTTAGGTCTTTTATATAGTGGAGGCTGATTTGTTGATTCAATTAAGGAAATCTTTCATTGAGAGATTTCTTAATTGATTTGGGGACTTTATCTACCGTTGGATTTTTGATCCAAGGACTTCTGTTTTACAGAAGATATTTTTCTTGTTTTTAACAAGATTGGGAAAATATTTTCCATACAGAGCTTATTCTGTAATTTGGTGATTTTTTAATCACCATTGGACTTTGATCCAACGGTGCTCTGTTTACAGAGCATAATCTTTCTTATTTAGAAAGATTGGGAAAATATTTTTCCCTACAGAGCTTATTCTGTAACTTGGTGATTTTTAATCACCATTGGATCCTTGATCCAACAGTGCTCTGTTTTAGAGAGCATAATCTTTCTTATTTAGAAAGATCTGAGGAGTATTTCCTCAATCAGAATTTAATTCTGTGCTTTGATAATTTATCATCTCCGTTGGATCTTAGATCCAACGGTGGAGAACTTTTAGTTCTGGCGTCAGCGCCCTCGTGCGGGGCACGTGAGGTGCTGCCTCAGTGTTTTTAACTCTTGAAGATCCAACGGTGGAGAACTTTTAGTTCTGGCGTCAGCGCCCTCGTGCGGGGCACGTGAGGTGCTGCCTCAAAGTTTTTAACTCTTGGCGCTGGCTCAGAGTTTTTAACTCTTGGCGTTGGCGCTCTCGTGCTTTGCACGTGAGGCACTATCTCATTACTGAAGGTGTCTTGTTACCTTCTTTCTCCGCTTTTCCTGAGTCAAACTTCTCTTTCCCAGAGTTTGGAAATAGTTCCATCATGCACAGCATTTTCTGTGCTTAGACTTAAATGTCTCCCTTCATAATTTGAAGCAATACTTCTCTTCTCTCTCATTTTCAGAGAATCATTTTAACAGAGAAAAGCTATGGCTTGTAATCGTCCACATGCTCGCCGGTAGCCATGAAAGGCGCCTATTGAGGAAATTGTTCCTCCTTTTGCTGCACGCTTGGTGAACCATACTCTTATGGATGACCAATGCGACACGGTGCTGCACGAGCTCTTGACTCGTAGAGGATCTCCCCTCCTCATCGGCTCCATTTGGCTCCGGATGGTCCTCTTGTCCGTGATCGATGATATTCCCTCTCATCCGGCGGAGATGACTCCAGCAAAGCTCGACGCCGCGGATGACAAGATCGAGTGCTTTCACAAGGCACTTTTGATTACCGCAGCTCTGAGGGATCGCTCTGTTCGGCTGCCAAGCCAGATACGGGCTTAGCGAGTCGTCATGCCTGCCTTCGCTGATGGGGGCGGTGCTGACCGATGGGTAGCTACTCCTTGTAAAGATCGCCGCTTTGCCATGGTGGAGAAGGCAGAGAGGGAGTTAGAGAATTTTGTCCATAGTTTTGTGAATCCCTGTACTTTTGATTCCATGTATGGTGATCTATTTCCTGTAAAATAAAACATTCAATTAAATACTTTCTTTTTGTCGTTGAACACCTGTTCTTCCTCTGATGTGTGCGTATATGAATGAGCCCGATTTCACACATATTTGTAAATGAAACTTAAACCGGTGTAAACAGAAACAAATAGCTCTTGGCCGAAGGTTTTGGTGAGAACAGGGCCTTCGTGAATGGATCCACCGTGTTGTCTTTTGTGTCCACTCTCCGCATCTCGATCTCCCGGCGATCAACGATCTCCCTGATCAGGTGATACCGGCTCAAGATGTGTTTGGATTTCTGATGGGACCATGGTTCCTTCGCTAGAGCTATAACCCCATTGTTATCGCAATACAAAGGTATCGGATCAACAATGGACAGAATTACCTGAAGTTCAGTAATGAACTTATTCATCCAGACCGCTTCTTTTGCGGCATCGTTTGCAGCAATGTATTCAGCCTCCATCGTCGAGTCTGCGATGGTGTCCTGTTTGGAGCTCTTCCAACGCACCGCCCCTCCATTGAGGGTAAACACAAAATCCGAGACAGACTTGATGTCATCCTTGTCACTCTGGAAGCTTGAATCGGTAAAGAACTCGACCTTAAGGTCTCCATTACCGTAAACCAAAAACATCTCCTTAGTCTTTCTTAGGTACTTTAGAATATTCTTCACTGCTGTCCAATAATCCTCACCCGGGTTCGACTGATACCGGCTCACTACGCTAAGCGCGTATGCTATATCTGATTTGGTACATAGCATCGCATACATTATAGATCCTACCGCCGAAGCGTAGGGTATATTGCTCATGTGAACCCTCTCCTTATCAGTCTTGGGAGATATCTCTGTGGAGAGGGTGATTCCGTGCAATTCGGGTATATTACCGCGCTTGGAATCTTCCATACTAAATTTCTTTAGTATGGTCTCTATATACCTGGACTGTGAAAGTCCCAACAATCTCTTGGATCTATCTCTATAGATCTTAATCCGCAGAATGTGGGAGGCATCATCCAGGTCCTTCATGGAGAACTTTTGTGACAAGAACAGCTTAACCGATTGCAGTATAGGAATGTCATTTCTTATTAAGAGAATGTCATCCACGTATAGGACGAGAAATACTATAATTCTCCCTACAATCTTATGTTGGGTTATGTCAGCGCCCTGGCCATCAAACCGTGGCCGATTGCGGAAATAAAAATTTTACAAACTAGCGCTAGAACAACCCGATACTACGGATCTACCATTAACCCTAATCTAGCAAGCTAAAAAGAGTTTAGGAATTATATACTGAATGATCTGTGTCCTTCGGTCTTTAACCACCTTCCCAAGCTCCTAGTGGCCACCACGATCAAGCTTGGTCACCGGTCTCCCTCCATCGAAGATGATCCACCTGAGGATTTGTATTTCGAGCTCCTACCCCATAACTGAGGTAACTAGGGTACCTAGTTCACTAAACTAGATAGCATAGAAGATATAGAGTCTAATGATGAATTGATTTGTCTCTAAACACCCTACCTTTCTCAACACATGTGACTTTTAGGGTGGAGGTAGAAGAAGAAGCCATGAGAGGATGAGAGTGTGAAGCTAAGCTCAACTCAAGAAAAAGGCTTTGTGTTGTGAGCAAGAAAAATGAATCATCAAGTGAAGAAAATATCCCACAACCCCAACAAATATCAAGCATGCCACAATAGTGATTCATGAGTCACACGACGAGTCACCCCATGAGTCACCAAGTATGCCATGCTTCATAAATGCCAAAACCCACACTATCCTCCTCTTCAATTAACCATTTAACTAAATGGTTAATAAACATAATAAGGTGGTAACTTCTAGAAGCAACTTGTAATAAATTACAAGAATACCCTTCATTTGTATATACATACCCGCATCCGTATTCCAAAAAATACGAATACAAAGAGACGAAAATAATCCAACAATATAATACTAGAATCCGGTTTAAACCAAAGCCACTAGTATAATCCGTCCGAATCATGATACGTGCACAAATGCACGTATATGATCGAACCCTGCCGTAAAACCATACGGCCTCTACATCGTTTCACCCGAAGTAGGGAAACCCTCTGTGTGGGACTCTAAAGACTTGTCAATACGCTGACAATAGGTTTAACCACAAGCACGTCGGTGGCATTAGTTGTACATGACGGCTACCCAGGTATTGAGCGAAAGGAAGGCCGACAAGCAAACTTATCCTGACCCTTACTGAGCCTGTCCGTGACAATATCCGTACAGTACGGTCTCTTCATCTAAGAGTATCGCATATCGAGTCTAGGGGGTGGATAAAGTCAGACCCCTAATAACGCGACATTTAGTGTTGGTATGAAGCCCATCACAACCTGAGAAACTACTGATTCAAATCAGTAATTCTTGACTACCTTGATCAAGGATTTCTGGTGATGGCCACGCTCCACTACGTGACATCAACCCCCAATATCGGGAGAGACGAATCCTCAACGATCCGCTCACTGCCTTCATGTGGCTCGGGACTATACCCAACTAAAACATGTTTGCATGACTCCTTTGAGCCGTGGTAGGGTAGTAATCAAAGTATAGTGGGAACTCACACGAGACAAATGACGATCTCAGGTTAACAGATTAATCTGTACACACGTCACCTAGGAACTGCTTTCTGACATAAGTATAATACCAACTAGCATGTTCCCGGCGAGTCCGTCCAGTGTACTCATAACCCAATGAGCACCTGTATACTATCTTAGGTGAACAAACTAACACAGATGGTTTGTGAGACCGGCCACCGTCCCTCGTCAGGGTCTCGATCAGTATACACTAGTCTACTCTGGAGTATCGATGCCCAGCCTCGATACTTCTACGATTAGGGACATTTAAAGATGTGCTTATAGACCACTCAGCTCCCATGTATATGATCACCATCATAATGCTAGTAGTCAAGAAAGAATCCTATGGACTCTATCAACATGTAATAGTGATCTGTAATACCACCTAAAACATGTACATGATGATAAAGATAAACTAGATAACATACCATCATTTTGAGTAAGACTGTTTTATTTGAATAGGTCATCCCTCAATCATCGCAATCACGTGCCTGCGATTCAATAATTGACTTGAGGGCACTATAGCCAATAATCTCCCACTTGCACTTAAGGCTAATTATTGCTGCGTCGCATACTCACAGCTCGTGTAATACCGAACACCCAACTTCTCTACTAATCAGTTTTACAAAGCCTGTTTGTGAAACTATTGCGTTCGAGAAATAACCTCAGTGAGTGGATTCGCTCCAATGTTTCTTTCTTTATCTCTCTATATCTCAACTTCGGGGAGAAAGACTATGTAGGGTGTTTTTCGTCACCCCATTGAGATGGGAATATGCACGCGCTTGTCAGGCGCATTACAGATTCCCCCTGCCTAGGATAGGCTGGGGTTTATTGATTGTGGGGATCCGAATCTCCGGCAGCCGCGGACTAAGCTGCCGTTAATTACCCCTCGCATTTGGAGCGAGAGAACTTCCGATTGACGCGTTAAACTGGTCATGAGAACTCAATGTGCTGTGTTGTGTTTTGAAGGGGGTTTGGATATATCGGGGGCTCCGTAAAGTTTTTACAGGGGTCCCACTACCAGGATAGCGGACTGGGGGTCACGGGGGCTAGCAGCCCCCTTGCGGGGTGCGGGGCAGCGCCCCGTTAGAAATTTTTTCTATCGGGGGAGGTATTTTTAGTATGGAGTGTGTGTGTGTGTGTGTGTGTGTGTGTGTGTGTGTGTGAGGAGTTAAACTCCTAGGATGTTTTAAAGCTGATGAAAGGCTTCTCCCCTTGAGCCCTAGTTCTTCCCCAAAGTGGGGTTACTGGAGATGGGTCTCCTCCTTCTTCCTTTGTTGGCCGGATCTTGAAGATCAAGAAGTATGAGATTTTAAAAATCTCTCCTTTCTGAAATCTGATGGAAGATCTGAGTTCCCCTTTGTGGCTTTTGTGGTGAAAAACTATTTTGTTTTTTTAAAAGGAAGAGTAAAATTCTTGATTTAATTCAAAATAAAGAAGAAGGTTTTAGAACCTTGAGGAAGGAGAAAGATCTCAGATCTGGATTCTTTTGGGGAGAGAGAAAAAAAGTTCTTGGGATATTTTCATTATCCTTGCCTTTATAGGCTATACACTTTACATATAGCCCCTTGGGCTTCACAAAATGGCATTTTGCCCATCCCATGGTTCATGTGCCATTTCTTTTTGCACATAAGCCATGGGCTTTACAAAAATTTGGCTTTATGCCCATTTTCTTACATTTATTCATAAAATAAAATAAAAGAAATACAACAAAATTATTTATTACAAGATTTTTATTTTGGCATGTGTGGAGGCCAGCCGCTTCATGGTCGGGCTCGACCCGGGCATTGGCCCACTTGACCTGGGCTTGGGCCCATTTGGTTTGGGGTTGACTTTGATTTTGATCTGGTCAACCGGGGTGTAAATTTTTATCCCAACAAATTGCCCCCATCAATAAATGCACACCACATATGTGGGTTGTGTGCATGAAGTTGATGGATCTTCTTTTACTTGGAGGCGCCTTGATTTGGTTCCCGCTTTTTGAGAAGCTGGCCCTGCCCTTTTTACGACATGGACGGTCATTGCTTGACATGTCTCCGAGACGAAGTATCCGTGGTAGACGTTTTCCTGGCCCGAAGTGATCTGGTTCCCTCTTTGTAGGAAGCCTGCACTGCCCTTTTTACGACATGGACGGTCGATGCTGCCTTTTTTGAGACTTGGATGGTCGGTTCTGCCCTTTTAGCGACTTGGACGGTCGGTGCTGCCATTTTAGCGACTTGGACGGTCGGTTCTGTCCTTTTAGCGACTTGGACGGTCGGTGCTGCCCTTTTTACGACGTGGACGGTCGGTGCTGCCATTTTAGCGACTTGGACGGTCGGTGCTGCCATTTTAGCGACTTGGACGTTCGGTTTTGCCCTTTTAGTGACTTGGACGGTCGGTGCTACCCTTTTAGCGACGTGGATGGTCGGTTCTGCCCTTTTAGCGACGTGGACTGTCGGTGCTGCCCTTTTAGCGACGTGGACGGTCGGTTCTGCCAATTTAGCTACTTGGACGGTCGGTGCTGCCCTTTTAGCGACGTGGACGGTCGGTTCTGCCATTTTAGCGACTTGGACGGTCGGTTCTGCCCTTTTAGCGACTTGGATGGTCGGTGCTGCTCTTTTAGCGACGTGGACGGTCGGTTCTGCCCTTTTTGCGACTTGGACGGTCAGTTCTGCCCTTTTAGAAACTTGGACGGTCGGTGCTGCCCTTTTAGCGACGTAGACTGTCGGTGCTTGATTTGACTTGCACCACTTCTTACAGTGTCAGGGTTGAAGTTAACTTGCTGATTTGATGTGATTGGGTTGACATCAGCACCGCTGCACTGGAATATGGTACCAGGAACGATTCATCATTTGCCTTTTCCTATTGGGGAGCGATGGCTTAGGAGACAGGTTTAGGTCCTTATCACCCAAGACTTTTCAATTTTATGAGCCGTAAGGGTCCCATAAAAGTATTCTCCCTACGAGTCGAAAGGATCCCGTAGGTGTATTCTCCTTAGGAGTCGTGGGGACTCCCAAGTGCGTTTTTCCTTCGTGAGTCGTAAGGATCCCACGAAAGTGTTTTCTTACGAGTCGTGAGGATCCCGTAAGTTTGTTCTCCTCATGTATCGTGAGGACACATGAGTGGGTCTTCCCAAATGGAGCATATGTCCAAGGGCGGAGACCGGCCGCGTAACTGGTGGTTGCAATGGGGCATGGGTATGATGAGAATTATTTGAGCCTGTGGATTGTATATGGTAGCCAGTTTGGGGACCAACCGTAGGGCTGGGAGAATTTTGAGAAATTGGATTTTGGGTGGCGTCTGCATCGCTGCACTGGAATATGGTACCAGGAGCGACTCATCATTCGTCGTTTGGGGGCTTGGAATTTGGATCTTGTTTGGCATCAGTATTGTTGCACTGGAATAATGCCAGGAGCAACTCATCATTTGCCTCGGGAGGACTTGGGATTTGGGTTTTTGGTCGGCATCAGCACCGCTAACACTGAAGCGAAATGCCAGGAGCGACTCATCATTTGCCGTTGCCCGTTGGGGAACGATGGCTTAGGAGACAGGTTTAGGTCCCTATCACCTGAGACTTTTCAATTTTATGAGCCGTAAGGGTCTCATAAAAGCATTTTATCCCTACGGGTCGAGAGGATCTCGCAGGTGTATGTTCTTCTTAGGAATCATGAGGATTCCTAAGTGTGTTGCTCCTTTGTGAGTCGTAAGGATCTCACGCAGGGATTTTCTCCTCATAAGGTCGAGAGGACTTTGCGAGTGTGTTTTATCTCTTTTCACAAGTTTGCGCCCTTTCAGGTTTTCACAAACCCGCCGGCAGTCCTGCTGTTTTTACTCACGGAGCCCTTTCAGGTTTTCATCCATGCCCGTTTTGCTTGTGGACATGCCGCATTTTATTTTTATTTTTTTATTTTTTTATTTTTTATTTTGTCGCTGGTGGGGCTTTAAAAGTAATCTCACCGGCGGGACTTAGAGGAGATAGGAGTCGTTTGCGCCCGTGGATTGTATACGGTTTTGCAGGATGTACGATACAGACCGTAGGACCGGTGTGCTCAATTCGCCTGTGACTTGGAGTATTCACGCGTAGTATTTCTTGAGATATCGGCCATTGATGGGTGGCATGGGCCTTTCTCCCTCGGCACTTATTAATTGGTAGGATCCTCCGTCGAACACTTTCTCGATGACGTATGGTCCTTCCCAGTTTGGCTCGAATTTTCCCTTAGCATGTCGATTGGGGATGATCGGTCTTTTGAGGACCAACACCAATTCACTTTTCTTGAAAGCGCGGAGACGGCTTATCTTGTCATAGGCCCGTGACATTTGGGATCAGTATAGCTCCAGATTTTGCTGCACCGCGAGCCTCTTTTCTTCGAGGGCGTCGAGCTCTTCAAGCCGAAAGAGCACGTTTTCCTCCTCCGTCAACTCGTGCTGAACGACCATTCTTAAGCTTGGAACTTCAACTTCGAGGGGGAGGACCGCCTCTACTCCGAAGAGTAATGAGTATGGAGTGGACTGAGTTAGAGTACGGTGCGTGGTACGATATGCCCACAACGCCTCGTGAAGTTTGAGATTCCAGTCTCTCTTGTTGGCTGAAGCATTTTTCCTCAGGAGCTTGCATAGAGTCTTATTGAAGGCTTCGGCTAGCCCATTGGCTCTTGGATTATAGATGGAGGAATATCTCCAGTCTATTGTTGAGTGGCGAATCTTGAGACTTTGAAGCTCTTGAAAGAAGGCCCGTTGTCAGAAATGATTCTTCTTCTTCTTGGTGTACCGAAGCGGTATAAAATATTATGCCGGAAGAACATCAGAATATCTTCTGTCTTGACTTCTTTTAACGGGATAGTTTCAGCCCATCTGGAGAAATAGTCAGTTGCGGCCAATATGAACCGGTGTCCTTTGGATGACGGAGGATCAATTGGGCCAACTATGTCAGTGCCCCAGACTTCGAAGGGCCACGACGCTACCGTAGGATGCAACGGATTGGGATACTTGTGAATGAAATCACCGTGAATTTGGCAGATATACATTTCTTTGCGTGCTCTTCGCTATCCCGTATCATGGTGGGCCAGTAATAACCAAGCCGTTTGATTTGAAGTCGCATCTTGGGGCCAGATTGGTGAGCACCGCAAACACCCGAGTGAACTTCTTTCATGACCTTTTGGGCTTCGGCTGATGACTGACACCTGAGCCAGAGTTGATCATATGACCTGTGGTATAGCGTGTCATTTACAAACACATATCGGAGAGCTCTCTTCTTCAGCTGAACCCTCGCAGATTTTTCTTCAGGCAGCTTGTCGTATCGGAAGTACTCTATGAAGGGTTCTCTCCAATCGGGCTCGTCTTGGATGATCAAAGCTTCTTCGGCCGGACTGCTCTTCTGTTCTATGTTTTCCACATCTCATAGAGAGACTGGGGGTAGAATTTGCCGGCTCCTGACTGTGATCAGAATTTCGTCCATGTCAGGATCAGCCAGCTCCTTGGCTAAGCGAGCGAGTATGTCGGATTTTCCATTCAACGCTCTGGGGACTCTCATTAGTTCAATGTGAGTGAACCGTTTCATGAGTTCCACCACCCGGCTTCTGTACCGAGCTAACTCGGGTTTGTATATCTTATAGTCGCCGCTTACTTGGTTGACGACAAGCTAGGAGTCACCGTAAACCCGTAACCGAAAGATTTCCATTTCTATGGTGAGCTCCAAACCAGCTATCAGAGCTTCATACTCGGCCTCATTGTTTGTGCGAGGCTCGGTGAGAGCAAAAGAACGCCGTAGGGTTCCCATTGATGGCGTGATGAACACCAATCCTATCCCTGCTTTTATTTCTGGGATGCTTGATTTACTGGAGGTCCTTATTGATGAGGCTCCATTGAAGTAGAGCTCCCAACATGGCTCACCTTCCTCGAGGTGCAGCACTTGTTCGTCGGATAACTCACAATTTAGCGGCGACCCTTCTGGTATAGGATGAGCGGCGAGGAAGTCTGCAAGAGCTTGCCCTTTCACTGCTTTCTGAGGAGTATAAACTATGTCGAACTCAAGTAGCATGACAGCCCATCTTGACATTCTACCGGCTAGGCTTGCTTTGGTCATCAGGTGTTTGAGCGGGTCGACCTTGGAGATCAGCATAACCCGATGAGCGAGCAGATAGTGTCTCAGCTTCTTCACAGCAAATATTAGAGCCGAGCATTGCTTTTCGATTGGGGAATAGTTGTGTTCCGCCCCAACTAGAGTTCGACTGAGATAGTAGAGGGCATTTTCTTTTCCCTCCTCGTTGTTCTGGGCAAGGAGCGCACCAAGTGACTCATCTAGCACGGCAGTGTAGAGAATCTGCGGTTTATTTGGAATGGGAGCGGCCAGCACTGGAGGGTGCAACAAGTATTGTTTGATGCTTTCGAACGCTGCTTGACATTCGGCATCCCAGATAAAAGGAGCTCCTTTCTTCATGAGCTTTGAGAAGGGCCTACATCTTCCCGATAAATTTGAGATAAACCTTCGTATATAAGCAAGCTTGCCTTGAAAAGATCTTAGCTGCGTCAAATTCTTCGGAGGGGGCATCTCCATGATGGCCTTTATCTTGGATGGATCAACTTCGATCCCTCGATGTCGGACTATGAAACTCAGGAATTTTCCCGATGACACGCCAAAAGTGCACTTTAGAGGATTCATTTTCAGATCATACTCCCTCAGTCTGGTAAGAACGGTCCTAAGATCTTGGATGTGGTCGGCCTTGACTTTAGTCTTGACGACCAGATCATCAACATAGCATTCGATGACTTTATGGATTAGATCATCAAAGATATTGGTCATTGCCCTTTGATATGTAGCACCTGCGTTCTTCAGTCCGAACGGCATCACTTTGTAGCAGTATATTCCGATCGGGGTTCGAAATGCTGTGTGTTTCTCATCCTCAGGCGACATCTTGATCTGATTATATCCAGACGAGCCATCCATAAAGGTGAACAACTCGTAATTTGAGGTGTCGTCGACCATCATTTCCATGACCGGTAGTGGGAAGTCGTCTTTAGAACATGCCTTGTTGAGGTCCCCGAAATCGACACAAACTCGGATCTGCCCATTTTTCTTCTTTACTGGGACTATGCATGCGATCCAGTCTGCATATTTCTCTTCCCTGATGAAGCCGGCATCAATAAGCTTCTTGGTTTCCTCGATGACCTTTTCTTCTAGCTCCCTTCTCATTCTTCGAGGAGCTTGTTTGACTGGCTTAGCATCAGGAGATATAGCCAGTTTATGCACGGCCACTTCAGGGGAAAGGCCAGGCATTTCTTTGTATGTCCACGCGAAGCAGTCGACGAACTCATGCAGCAAGGCAATTATCTGCTCTTTCATTTCCTCCGACAAGGGTGAGCTGATGTAGGACGGCCTTGGATTATCGGGCGTTCCTAAGTCAATCTCGGTTAGCTCGTCAAAGGTTGCTTGTCGGCTATCTTCGAGCTCTTGATGAGCTTCTTCTGGCTCGGCTAGCTCGTCTTCATCATTTGACTCTTCGCTGGCTTCCCCAATATGGGTCATGTAGCATGCCTTAGAATCAGGCTGGATGAAACTTATGCCCCGCCTATCTGGAATTCGTCCATCGATGAGTGCTCGGACCTGAGGTGGATGCCATAGCTCTTCGTAAAACTTTGCTTCGGACCCCGTTTGATATAACCGGCATCCGCACTTTTTAAAGTATTCTCGCATCTCGGGCGCATAGTATCTAGGATTGAGGACGGCTCTTATGCCTCTCTCATATGGAAGGCACGCGACAGCCAAATCGTCCGGGTGCACAACAGGGTTTGACCCATAAAACAGGATGCCTTTTTATCCACTTTTCCTTCTGGGGACGTAGAAAGTTTTCAGCTGGTCCACGGTGGAGACTGGCAACGCATCGAGCTCTTTGCACATCTGCTCTGGTACCCTTGTGAGACCTAGGGACCCTTCTGCAATTTCGAAGGTCTCTCGTAGTTTCGATTGTTGCATGGGGGTCCAATCTGCACCGCTGTCGCACGGTAGGTCCTCTTCCTCCGACTCTTCAGTGTCGCTACCAAGATGAGGGCAGATTTTGCTTCTAGATGGGGCTTCAGTAACAGATTCGTCCGTATTGCTACCAAAATGAGGGCGAGTTTTACAGAAGGACGGACTTCCAGCGTCGAAGTCATCAGTGTCGCTACCGAAACGCGGGGGCACTTGGGCGTTTTTGCTTTTGAAGGTGACAGCCGGCTCAGATTTGCTTTTGAGTCTTGGGGACACTCTATCCTCGATCAGTTATGGCTTAGCATTTTGGTGGTTCATAAAATACCGAGAATCTTCATATCGGACTTCATGCACACCGAACGGCTGGATGTCTCCGTCAATGCGTCTTTCTTCGCCATTTTTAGTATACTTCATGCATTGATGGAGAGTTGACGGAACGATGCCGTAATCGTGGAGGCATGGCCGCCCCAAGAGAATCTTATAAGACGTGTCGGCGTCGATCACGTATATCTTAGCTTCAGTTTGCAGATCCCCGAATTTGATTGGCAAAGGTATAGACCCCAGAACTTGCTGACAGTTTTGATTGAAGCCTTGAATGACAATCCTTTCCCTAGGCAGGTGTCGGACGTCCATTGACAAACTCTTCAGTGTCCGCAAGTTCATGATGTTCACTGAAGACCCCGGATCAATCAATATGCGATTAATACGATCTCCGTCGTTGTACCTGGTCACGTAAAGCAGCCGATTATGCTCAGCCGTTCCCAGTAGCAAGTCTTCATCCTTAAATATGACTGCGACGGCTTGCAAAGTGTACTGAGCTTCTTTTATATTAATTTCCGCAAAACGAGCCTGATACTGCTCAGGGTTTTGTAGAGCATAAATGAGAACATCTCTAAGCTCTTGAGATAGAACCAAGGCATCGTAGATGCTAAGGAGAGACGGAAGCTTTCGGAGGTGAGCCAAGACATTATAGTCTACTGGGGAAGGACTCGAATCTTCATGAGTAAGCTCTCTGCCATCCTCTTCATTAGCGACTTGTTTTTCCTTCCCTTTTGGGGCGCTGCCCTGATTTGGCGGTAGAGCCCTGCCGCTTCTAAGCTAGATTTGGTTGGCTTTTGTGGCAAGCTCCTCATCCTCTTCGGGAAAACAGAGCTCCTCCTCAGAGTCGCTGCCAAGATGGATGGCGCAGCAGGTCACTACTGGGATCTCTTCATTGGAGTCTTCTTCTAACTCCTCCAGAATTTCAGCCGCTCATACAGGGAAGAACTCCTTCAATTGAATCAGAGTTCTTTCCTTCTGTTCATATTCTTCGTGGGAATCGATATATTTTTGAATGGTCGATCTCCGTGCAGACTCCTTTTCGCGCCGAGCTGCACTTTTCTTCTTCTTGAGCTTTTTGGATTTTAAGACTGATGGATCCACATTGGCAGCTGGAAAGGTAGGCTTCTTCTGCCCTTCCCATTCCGTCCTGGGCTCTTTCTTAAGTAGCTTTATCATCTTCTTCGTCTTATTAGATATGTGCGTACTCCACGGAGGCCTCGGTGAGTCCGTTTCATTTCTCAGGGCAGCGGGTTCGGCTGTCTGATCCCAGAAGGCTTCAGCTTCTGTCTGTATAAAGTTGGTGGTTGCAACTTGATTGTTCACCAACACACTTTTGGACAGCTCGATCTCTCCAGCCTTGTACTGCTTCTCGACCCAGTCTTTGAAGATATAAGAATCCTCGATCGCATGGCTCAATCGCATGGCTCACTACTCAGTGGTACGGGCAATACAGGGGATTGTCGGTCATTTTTGCTTCTTGAGGTCTTTTCGACTCTGGAAATTGTAGACCATTGTTCAAGGCATCTTTAAATATCTTTTGGACCTTATCCCTCCTGAAAGAGTAAACCTTGTTCTGTTTCTCCTCTAGGGAAGGCCCTTCTCCTCCCAGCACTGACTTTCGAGACCGGTTGGTTTTGGATTCGCCCGCCCTTCGCTTTTCTTCATTGTTGGACGCATTGAAGACATTGGTACTGCTGGGATTCCCGCTTCTATGGTTGTCGTCCCGCTTGCTTTTCCAAGTCTTGTCTCTCTGAGAGTCCGAGGTAGACTCTTGCTTCGAGCGTTCCAGCATTTGGACTTTCTTGGTTAGCTCTTGAAACGTCTTGAGGCCCGCTGTACACAAGAATGGGACAATCCAATTGCTGAGGTTCCCAACGAGAAGGCTGACGGACTGGTCCTGCTCCAGCGGCGGTTCGCATTTGACTGTGAGATTACGCCATCGGGCGATAAAGTCGGTGTTGCTTTCATTCTTCCCCAGCTTGGTCCTCACAAGGTCGGCAATGGAGATTTTATCACTGACGCTCATGAACCTTTTCCGAAACAGAGACTCCATTTGGGCAAAGGTAATGACGGACCCGTCTGGTATACTCGCGTACCAGTCGAAGGCGACACCGGTCAGGCTGTTGATAAACTGACGAAGAAGGAGCGCGTCATTGCCCCCTGTATTTCCGCACGATACTTTGAAGTGGGCGACGTGCTGATTTGCATTCCCCGTTCCGTCAAATCTTCCGAACTTAAGAATGACGTAGCCGCTCGGGAACTCGATCAGATCGTACTGTGCGGGATATGGCCGCCCACTACTGCAAATTTCTTTCTGAGCTTCAGCTTCAGCCACCAATGTTTTAACTTTGCTGGTGATCAAATCCATTATCCGATCTTGTGTTAGCGGGATAGTGTTATCTGGGGCCAAGGCGTCCCCAGAAGCGGAATGTGGCCGACTTTCGTGCGGCTCGACCAGTCTTGGACCCAAAGGAACAGGCATTGGCTGCTTCGGATTGTCATCACCCGGCTGATGAGTAGCGACTTGTGCTTGATTGGGAGGTGCTCAAGCAATTTGAGCCGTAAGCTGCATCACAACGTTCGTTAGGTCGTCGATTTTTGAATAGAGCTTGGCCATCTCTTTATCTTTGCTCTTGAGCTATTTTCGAAGCTCTTGAAGCAGCTCTTGCTCCGCGGTCCTGGGGCGGAAAGCCGGCTCTTTCTCGCTGTCCGAGCTTGACTCTGCCTGGACCAAAGGGTCTTTCTGCCTATCGTCCTCATCGAGAGGGTTTTCATCATCCAGCGGAGGCAGCTGTTCTTAGGAAGTGGCAACCAAATTCAAGCCAGATTGGGCTTAGAATGTGGTGGCCCCATTCTTGCTTTTGCTGCGAAGGTTGTCGCTGGGGCGCCCGCCTGCCATATAGACCGTATGGATAACATATCCAGCCATCTTTTTATTATCGGTGACTGATTTCTCGGATCGCTGTCTTGACCCTCCTGTTTTGGTTACGGGCAGTCGGCTGAAGTCGGCTGGCCTGGCTGGATTCTTGAATGGTGCTGACGCTTCCTTTTCGGTTTTGCCCCGCTGCTTTCGCGTAACACAGAGCGCCTGATAGACTCTGGAAGAGACGGTTTCATGCTTTCTCTTTTGGAGCCGGGACACGTCTCTTTGTAGCGACGTTCGGACCGCTGTCTTCTTGATTCTGGTGGTCATAGCATTTTTCTGAACCCACTTCAGAGGTTCGAAGGAATTGCTGATTTTTACAGCCGACTCAGCCGTCGTCACGGAGTAACCCTGCTCTTAGAACCTCACAGGACTCCACTTGGCCGAAGTCCTGGCCCTCTTGTTGGCTCGATACCTGAGCCGCTTCTGCCTTAACTTTTCTGTTTTAAGCACTTGGCAGACTTCGGGTCTTCGGGAAGACGCCATAGACCAGACGGTGGAGGATTTTGGAGATACGCTCGATTATGCATTTGTTGGAGTCAACGCCTGAGCTCGTCCGCAACATTTGATGTTTCCCTTTGTACCGGAAGTCCTGCCCCCAGCTGGAGCGCCAGAGAGTCGTTCAGACACCGTCTTAAGCTTCGATTGTGGTGCCTTAGCGATCACAACATTCGGCCTCTTGCCCTTTGAGACTGGCTTGGCCATCTGTTTTGCCGAGATTTCTGCCAGATGAGCACTTCCAGCAGGGTAGATGATGATGGAGCCAAACTGGCGGGGCAGTTCCTCCCACTGTCGACTGAGGCTTGCGGGGAGAACCACACGAGCATTGACCTTGACCACGTATGGGATCGGGGTCGTGTTGGAAGCTGAATTCGTCTTGGGAGACATTGTCGTCGAAAGTTGATTGCTACATGGAAAAAATAAAAAAAAACATCATTTCATTTTAGGCAATCGATATGTATATTGATTGAGTTCGCATGAACGTTTAACCCGAAATATGGGAGGAGAGAAAGGTCCCACCAGGCGTGCCAGAATTTGTAGGGTGTTTTTCGTCACCCCATTGAGATGGGAATATGCACGCGCTTGTCATGCGCATTACAGATTCTCCCTGCCTAGGGTAGGCTGGGGTTTATTGATTGTGGGGATCCGAATCTCTGGCAGCCACGGACTAAGCTGACGTTAATTACCCCTCGCCTTTGGAGCGAGGGAACCTCCGATTGACGGGTTAAACTGGTCATGCGAACTCAATGTGCAGTGTTGTGTTTTGAAGGGGTTTTGGATATATCGGGGGCCCCACAGAGTTTTTACGGGGGTCCCGCTACCCGGATAGCGGGCAGGGGGTCAAGAGGCTAGCAGCCCCCTTGCGGGGTGCGGGGCAACGCCCCGTTAGAAATTTTTTCTAATGGGGGAGGTATTTTTAGTATGGAGTGTGTGTGTGTCTATGAGGAGTTAAACTCCTAGGATGTTTTGAAGCTGATGAATGGCTTCTCCCCTTGAGCCCTACTTCTTCCCCAAAGTGGGGTTTCTGGAGATGGGTCTCCTTCTTCTTCCTTTGTTGGCCGGATCTTGAAGATCAAGAAGTATGAGATTTTAAAAATCTCTCCTTTCTGAGATCTGATGGAAGATCTGAGCTCCCCTTTGTGGGTTTTGTGGTGAAAAACTATTTTGTTTTTTTAAAAGGAAGAGTAAAACTCTTGATTTAATTCAAAAAAAAGAAGAAGGTTTTAGAATCTTGAAGAAGGAGAAAGATCTCAGATCTGGATTCTTTTAGGGAGAGAGAAAAAAGTTCTTGGGATATTTTCATTATCCTTGCCTTTATAGGTTATACACTTTACATATAGCCCCTTGGGCTTCACAAAATGGCATTTTGCCCATGCCATGGCTCATGTGCCATTTCTTTTTGCACATAAGCCATGGGCTTTACAAAAATTTGGTTTTATGCCCATTTTCTTACATTTATTCATAAAATAAAATAAAAGAAATACAACAAAATTATTTATTACAAGATTTTTATTTTGGCATGTGTGGAGGCCGGCCGCTTCATGGTCGGGCTCGACCCGGGCATTGGCCCACTTGACCTGGGCTTGGGCCCATTTAGTTTGGGGTTGACTTTGATTTTGATCTAGTCAACCGGGGTGTAAATTTTTACCCCAACAGACTATCTCCCGAAATGAGCAATATCCGTTTTAGAATTTATCTGGATATCTGATGGGACCTAGTTCATAGATGAACTCTAAATATAAAAAACTTCTTAAACTGTATTATTAACTGAATTTAATCAGTATCCTGCGCCATGCCTTCCTTAGTATCCGCTTGGATTACCTGTCCAACATACTGCCCCTCAAAAGAGGGAAAACTATAATTCAGACAATCTCTCTGTCATCCAGGTCATCTTGGAAGTCTAAAATGATAACTGCCTCCCGAAGGAGGCCGCTGTTACCGTAATCTAAGAACATCCACTTATTTTCATGACTGCTTCCCAACGCTTTTCCAGGATTGGATTAATATATATATATATATATATATATATATATATATATATATATATATATATATACATACATACTTATTGCAGCTAATGCAAAAACAATATCTGGTGTGATACTTGACATTTCATGATTAACTCAATTGCCTAAGTAAGTGATATGCCAATCATGCAAATCCTTCTCCCCTTCAGTCTGTAAGACATCCTTTAGAGAGGGTGACTCCATCACTTGCAGGTACACCACCATGCCACGAGTCAACCATTCTAAAACACCTTTAGAATAATGTCAAAGTACCCAAATTGGGACACTTCCCAAATCTATATCTAAAACCATAGATCTAGTGACCAGAATCCTGATATTTTATCCAGATCTTATGTGGAGAAATACTTTGTGACAACCATAGTGTAACCAATCGTAGTATAGGAATTTCACTTACTATCAAGTGCATGTCATCCAAAAACCAGGACATCACTCCCTACTACCTTCTTACAAGATCCATCTCTTATTCTGATGAAATCAAACTCTACGACTTTCACATCAAAAATAATTGATCTATCTCCGCCTGCTTAAGTCTATAAATAGACATAAGTTACTTTCCCACTATACTTCCACTGCTCCTACTGACTAAAACAACCCTCAGGCAGAGTCATATACACGTGCACTTCTAAAACTAGTTTAGAACGACGTTATACTTATCATCCTGCCGGATCTCATAGTCTAGAACAGCAGTAGTAGCAAGTATTGGGTAAACAAGAACCCCCATGTCACCGTCTTTGAGAAGACTGAAGTACCTCTCGGATGCCTGAGGTTACCTACCAAATCTATGGAGTGGCAAATGGAATGTCGAAACCAATTGAATCTTTAGGTCTTACTAAATTTTCAGTAATCATTTATGGTTCTGGAATCACTTCCAGTTCTACCATACTCCCACTAATGTTTTCTGAAAAGAATCCATTTTACTAAAACAGGTGGCAAATCAAGAACAATATAACTATTGATCTTCCTGATGGTAGAAAGTTAACCCTCATCAATGCCCGGGATAACCTACAAACTGCCATTACTGAAACGTGCCTTGAGTTTATCCAGATTCTGGTTTTAAGCATAAGCCGGACAACTCCAAATATCTCAACGTCGTCAAGATATGATCCATTCTATATCCACTATAGAAACATAGGCACTGATTTAATTAGAACCAGATTCAAAAATCATGCAGCTGTTTCCAGTGCATGTCAACCAAATGGAAGGAGGCCAATCAGCATTACTTAACAAGGAATGCATCCATATATGAGTAACCTGAAAGAGAAGCAAGTTCTCAAAACCATTACTTACAACGGAATTTCTCGCATAAGTATCTACATCTTCGATCACCTCGAAGAATCATGATACTTCCCGCATATGGTTCTCTACTTTATTCTTATACCTATAACTTCTCAATATCTGGACCCTGTATTTCAACGAAATACTTGTCTAAAACTAAAGAAATCATAAGTAAACAGAATATAGTACGAGTACCAACCCCTTTTTCCTAATGGACACTGGATAACATACAATATTTTGTATAAGTCCCCTGAGTTAAATAACTCACACCCTGTGCGTCGTAGGTTGAAAATTGTACCAAGGTTAAAAAGAATTACACCGCTGTTGAATACTCCTTACCCAATCACCAACTGATATAGGTAAATGTCATAGGCATAATTTCAAAAGGTTATATCTCACTTTATAAAATAAATGTTCAGATATATCAGTTTGAAATTAGTGCATAACAACGGATATTCAAAACCAAATATTTGCCGTCAGGCGAAATCCAGGTGATTTCCTCAAATATCACCAATTACATAGAATTCTGATATGTATTGAAGATCTAATCACCCAATTCCCAATATCTTACTCCTACTCACCATCTGTAACGCCATACAGATGTGAGAATCAAATCTGGTAAATACATACCCCGGAGTTAGAATCTAATTAAGAAAACAGTTTTCAATTAACACTGCACAGTGAAACTGAAACATGAAAATGTTTCGAAGGGGGTATCCAGGTATTCCTAGTAATGTCTCTTCCACTATCCAGATTCATGATTGTAACCGTATATTTCCTTGCCCTCACTCCAATCCCTTTATATGTCTTTACTTATTACCTTCTGTACACCGCACTTGGGCTAAATGGTTTTCTTCCTTCCATACCTTTTGGCACCAGCCTATGGTTTAGATGAAGACTATCCAATAAGCATAATAGGTGTACTCACCTAATCCTAGGAGACTTCGCAACCTGAGAGAAGGTAAAGACAAAACACAACCTGAATAATCCTATTCGATTTCTCCCAAACAGGAAACTATCCTCGAACTGGAACAAGTTCCTTCGAGTTCGTATGTAACTATACGATTATGTATCCAATAAATGTGGATCTTCTTAGTAATACGGAATGTTCCGGAGAAATGCAAAAATGAAGTAGGAGTGACGATGATATACACAGGTTTGTCGTGAATGATAGCAGTCGCAATTTCCTTTTGCCCCCTTTCAAATCCCTTTATATGTCTTTACTTATTATCTTCTGTACACCACATTTAGACTAATTGGTTTTCTTCTTTCCCTACCTTTCAGCACCTGCCTATGGTTTGGATGAAGACTATCTAATAAGTGTAATAGGCGTACTCTTCTAAATACCAGGAGCCCTCGCAATCTGAGAGAAGGTAAAGGAAAAAGACAGCTGAATAATCCTATTCTATTTCTCCAGAACCAGAAACTATCCTCGACTTGAAACAAGTTTCTTCGAGTTCGTATCTAATTATACAATGGCATATCCAATCAATATGGATCTTCATATTGATGCGGAATGTTTTGGAGAAATGCAAAGGGTAAAAATATGAGCGGCAATGATATATGTGACTATGACAATCCAAAAGCCAAAGTGTTTTAAGAAGGTTCGGTTAACTTAGTTCATAAGTTTTAGTTTAGAGTCAGGTCATGGTTGCTACCAACGAGAGAGAAAAGAAACATTCAGCATGCACTCTAACCTAAATTAGATTGGTTAATCACTTTATCTAATCAGTATGGCTCCCACTGTTTTCTCGAATTCTCCTTCAAACATTAAAAAAAGAATTAGTCGGGATCATCTAAAATCACCCGAGGAGTAACATCTACTCATCAGTGGGAATCAGGATCCAACTATCATCGCATGATAACTTGATAGAAGCCACCCAAGTCACCACACTCCAGAAGGTATGCGCATGCCTGGCAAGTTTTCTGTATGTTTGAAACTCCCAATGTGATTTTTACTCCTAGGACCCAAGTGACCTTGACGAATAATCAACAAATCAAAAGGTCCAAGTCAAGTTCAACCCGTCATTATCTTGATTGCGTTAAACCCACCCGCACGACCCTTGATGAATAATCAACAAAGTCATACGACTGTCCTAACCAATCCACATGTCCATACGACAGAAAAGCATTACAGAGCTACCGCACACTACGTCGCGGCGAATAGCAACGACAAACTCAGCACGAATACTAAGCAATACTAATCTGAAATGACGAAGGGCTACGACTGGTTTTTGGCGAAAATCCTTTAACGTAATGAACTTGATATCGTTGAAGGAACCGAGTGGTTTTACAAATATACAGTGGCGAAAACTTTTGCTAAAGAGGTCACTCCCTGTGAAGGGATCTCGGCTCTTTCCTCGTAGAATGAGGTGGAGGATATTCCTAATCAAATACCACGATGCAAAGCAAAAGAATCGACTATAGTGAAGTTATTACGATGACACAAACTTTTGCTCAAGAGGTCACTCCCTGTGAAGGGGTCTCGGCTCTTACCTTGTCGAATGAGGTGCTGGATTTTCATAACCGAATACCATTGTGCAAAGAAAAAGTAAACGTCTGTAATGTCTGTTTTTAAAACTTGGTTCCAACAACATCATATAGGTTTGTTTTTCCTTGCATTAATCAGAATTAATGCAGTCCCATCAATTAAAACATGTCACACCAGATAAAGGGAAAAAAATATAATGTACGTATATGCCATCCGCATTTTCCACTGGGCCACGTCATCACCCGTTAGGTTACTTAACTAACGACAGAGCGAGGGCTGGACTAGCGCGGGTGCAAAACATTTACAATATTTACTAATATATATAAATATATATAACAATCGTCCCAGGCATGATATAAAGCAACATCACAGAATCTCAGCCAAGCAACACGGAGTGGTGGATAATCCTGGAGTCTCGGGTTTCGTTTGAGCCGCAAATGAGACCCGACGTTCCCTGTCGTGCGGATAGCCTGTGCAATGAAAACCTGGACCCCTACGAGTGCAGCAAGTCACCCGCCAATCCGAGAAGTGAGGCAGCCCCAATCAACAAAGTGAATAGGCCACCAAGCACTTCACGGAATCCGATAACTTAAGCACCCCTCCATGGGTCAAACTATACTCCCTACGAGTGCGGCGAATAGCCCGCCAATTCTAGAGTGAGCCCTCCGTCTCAAATCCATGAGATGCAGGCCCATTGCCTTTTAGAACCCGGCTATTCATGCACTCCACCGTGGGGTAATCCTAGTACAGAAAAGAAAATAATATGTACGAGGGTGACATCGACCTCAACCCGGTCGTGCCCCAAACAAATAATATACAAACTGGCAAGACGGCAATCCACATGTCGGACGCTCGCCCCGCGATTTCAAATATATAAATTGAATCAAACTGTACTACCATTGCACCACTGGCTATCCACCACGACAATCCAACCACAATCACAGCACAACACAGAATATCAACGTGAATGTCATGTTCGTAAACCCGTCTAAAAGACATATAGCAATTAGACGGGTTGTACAGCTCTAATGACATTCACGGTCGCAGATAGTAATATATGTACTGAAAACTTTTAAACATTGTTAAAAATAATGACTTCGAAATACTCCGTATTGCCCCCAAGCCAAAGATGATAAAATATGTAATCTAGGCAAAAACAAACAATACCAAAAACCCAATATTCCGGAACCCAGAGCACACCAAAAAGCTCAAGCCCAAAATCCAAACAAAAACTGGCTATGCCGGTCTTTAACCCGATCTCGTTGGCCAAATTTAAGAATTTGGGGCTCGTTTTTTGGGTGTGTTCTAGTTGTCTTAAGGGTGGTCTTCTGCAATTGTTTAAATAATTTTTGAAGACTAATTTGAAATCAACAGAAACTAGAATATTACGGGTATTGTTTCGGAGTTGTTTCGGTTTCGATACTTTAATATCGTCTAAGACCGCTAGTTTAGGGTTTATGGGTTGACTCTGATACTGTCACGACCCGAAAAGTACGGAACATGACCGGCACTTAAATTACGAAACGTCTCGAGGCGTACATAATCTAAGTAAGCCAAAACCCAGAAATCAAAACCAATTAAAGCAGTAGAGTGAAAGAAACACCAATTTAAAGCAAGTAGTTTAACAACATAAGCCGAAATATGCATTTTTAAAATCTTAAGTCTTTTCTGAAAATTTCGGCAGAGTTTCCTTTGTAAATACTGACCCCAAACGGGTACAAACCTGATAAAATATATATAATGAATAAAGGCGTCCCCAAGCGGGAGCTAGCTCTTCGCCAAAAGGGCGGACAAAACCACGCAAGCAATATAATATGCAATGCCAAAGGGCGAGGATCAAAACACAAAATGAAAACCATCATCATCAAGAAAACTAGAGGAAAACCGTAATAATACAGCGCGCGCCTCTAAGGTCGAAAGAATATACACTGGTCTTCTATCTTTATCAATTATACAAATCTGGTTGATGGAGATTACTAGATACAACTGAAATAATAAATGTACAATGGTGGTCACGATGCAAGTGAACCCACCTACCAAAGCAATCACCCGAAATGAAAGCAGTGAGTCAGCAAAGACGTCATGAAACCTGTACGGCAAAACCTGCAAGAAACTGTGGCACAACGGGGGTGAGTTGCCAACTCGTGAGTAAAAAATATCACAGAGCAGAAATCGCATGTATGACGCTATCCTAGGCCATATCAAGTAATATCCTCAAATAAATATCCTGATCCATCTATATATAAGTGCAATACCACGTGCTCGTGTCAGTGCCTCAGATAGCAACATATCAGATATATGATATATGAATGCATATGAATGAAAACAGAATACATCATGAGTGAGACAACTGTTTTCTTTATTTAATAAGATTTCTGTATATATATAAATCGAGTATCATTGATAAAATCAACAGAGAAATCAGTGTCAAATATCGACACAAAACACAAATCTCAATTTCTCAATATCTCAGGCTCCGGCTTCCGGACTGGCCTGTATCATCAAATCTCAATATCTCAGTGTCTCAAATCTCAATACCTCAATATCACAATACCTTGGGCTCCGTCAGTCTGGATCGGCCCTTATCATCAATCACACGACCACGAACGGTATCCTCCGGATATCCGCCACGCCAAACAATCACCGGTAGGCAGTCTGCCCCTGCCGGGCTCATCGTCTACAACTCGAGCTTCTTGCCCCGGGGTACCATACCGGGTCCACCATATACCTGCAGACGGTTCATCCAACTCCTCGAATCGGGTCTCGAAAACTATCTCAGAACCGAGAAAACATCATGGTGGACGATACTCATCATATCAAGGGAAACCGCATCTATCTCTTTAAAACAAATCATCAGTTTATAAAACTTTCACATGCGGTTTCCAAATCCAGAAATCTCAAGAAGGATCCGAAATCATAAAATTCATGATATTAATGAACAGTGAATACTGGCATAAATCTCCATAATACTGTATGACCAATGAATATATGAATGCATCTGATATCATGCAATAAATGCAATAGTTAAACTAGCATATGAAAGCTATAACATATTGCAACTATCAACTAGCAAGCTATGCCAATGAATAGTATTTTCTAAAGTGTACGTGACATGGCAATTACCGATGATGATGTGTGTAAGCTGGTAAGCAGGTGTGCGTGGAACATACGCATCATCGGTAATGGTGCTGGTGTCCTTACAACAGGGTTTCATGATAATTACAGATAACATATGTACAAGCATGCAATGCGATGAAACATCATGAATATACAGAAAGTGATGTAGTAACAGCAACACTGAAAAATATACCTACCCAATATACGAGTCATACAGTTTGGTATTTAAAATATTCATAATTTCCTACTTTTGAAAATGAGTATGACTCGAGCCCAGTCAAAAGGGTAAGGGAATCCACCTAAGTCTGAGTCGATCTATATATATATCTAGTAGTCGGTGATCTCGCCTCAATAGTATCACATACGATACAATAAATAATATGACATTCTCGAGTCAAGAGTGCGGATTTATCCTCATAACTATATCTCGTACGGTAAATCTATCGTACGGCATCCCAAATCTGGGTACGGGTCAAATATCATATTTATCTCATTACTCATCCGGTGTCTTTATCATCATATGTCATGAACTGGGGTACATATCTAAGTCTAGTACAAACTGATACCATCAACAAATATAAGTGCGTATGTCTGAAACCCATCGCCTAAGGATCCGCTAATATCATGTCGTATCTCCTAATACGAACCAATCACATCACCGATCACATGGCACCATACCCAAACTCATCGACTCATCTCCAAATACCGTATATTATCCTCAATCATCCGTGTATACGTATATGTATATATATAAACCCACGCATCCACATCTATCCAAATACATAAAACGTATACACCCATAACCATATCCCGTGCGTGCATGTGTACGTGTAACAACCTTACTCTAAGGGTCGCGACTAAGAAACCAACTAAAACACTTTCCTCAAATCTCGCTAACACTAACCCATGATCTCCTAAAGCTTTTCTTGCTAAGGTTCATATCTAGAAATAACCCATATATGTATATCTATATCACATCACAACATTTCTTACAACTTTGCGGAGGTGCTATACGCCATCCACCCGACTTCCCCCGTAGATATAAATCTACTCACCTGCTCTTGCTTGCCGATGTCGATATCACCACGCCCATCCTTGTTGCTCCGAACCCACTCGAGGGTACCTGCATGTATATCACATGACATTGTAATTAGAAATCGAATACGAAAACCAAATCGGCACGCGTATCACACATGGGTTAAAACCCATGATCTACGTATGCAAGAATAACTAACAACCCTCGACGATTGACGTAGGAACGTGAATCGTCCGACAAAAACACCAATATCAAAACCCTATTTCATAAATAACACGAAATATAAAGCAGCAACTTTGAAAAGATGCTCCAGATTTTACCCTAGGCCAAACTAGACAAAGTTCCATATATCAAGGGTCTAGTTTACTGGAGATAAAGTCACAGAACAAACATGAGCCAGTTCCAAACTATCCAGGCCGCAAATTGCGTCCAAAGGGAATAAAATTGCGGCCAAGAAAAGTCCAGGGGGTCTCGGGCTTCAGTGGTAGCTCCTAGGGTGCCTGCATGACCCACTGTGTTCGCTAAATAATTTTCCAGGTCCCCGAGTGTTAGCAGATTTCAAATTATCATCATATTTTCACAGTTTTCCGATGTCGAGGTTTCTAAGATCGTATTCCGGGGTTTATTCTATGGTTTTAGTCCAAGATACAATCCCTACAGGGGTCATAAGATCTCTACTAATCTCAATTACACTTCACAATTCAAAATTTCTCAAAACCCTCATCTAGAAATTTCTAGGTTCACAAAACCACTCGACATCGATAGTAAACATATATGGATGCCTAAAGAATTTAAATACAATTCTAAAGGTGCAGAAATTACCTCAATTGGCAACTCAAGAATTTTTTTGAGTTGCCCAAAGTCCTCAAAATTCGATTTTTCTTGGTCCAATGTGCTCCCCTTGAGCTTGTGCATGCTTTTTGTGAATTGGAGATGGGCTTTTGGTGAATTTTTGATGATGTTATGAGGGTTGAAGAGGAGGGGGAGATGAGGTGCTGCCTTGGGTGAGGAAGAAGAAGAAGAAAGATGAAGATGATGAAGTGATAAGATGAGCCATGACTATGGTTTGACCACTCACCCTCTCTCTCCAAGCATGGCCTCATATTATCATTATGTCCCCCCTCTCTCTCCAAATCATCATGATACCCTTTTTTTTTCTTTCCTTTTCTTTTTCTTCTCTCTTTACTAAATAAAAACCAAACCAAAACAAGAAGGCCATGTAGGAAAATGTAACACAAGTGTAAAAATGATATGGTGCATGTCATGTGCACAAAACGCGCTTGATCAGTCGAAAATATTACATATTTTAACCGGCAATTTCCCTATCATCTGCATACATATAGAAGTGTTCGGTATCAGTATTCTACATATTAGCAAATCGGTCGCAAAATATCAGATTACATGTATTAGACCTTAAAACCGGCATTTCTAGGGAAATTGACTGCATTGCATGGCATCGCAATTTTTCTATATGTCGCAACCCGTGTTTCGAAGTCTGTGCAGGAAAATGAGAAGCTCGCTAAAATTTACACCGCTCGAAAGATACGTAAATTCACTAAATTCAAATCTGGTATCATTACAAAGGAGCAATGGAAATTCAACATATCAAAGGAAGCTAACAACAGCAGCCCAAGACCACAGAAGAAGCCACCAAGCCCAAGCCTCCATGTTGGCCGCGGATCCGCGGCCATAGCCAGCTTGTGCCGCGGATCCGCGGCTTATTGGTGACGTCATCAGCTACAAATTGCACCATAATGCTTCTGCCAGGGCCCACTGCTCAGAAATGTATCTCAGTTTCCAGAATATTCCAGGGACTTCTACCAGATCAGCAAACACTTTGAGCTTCACTAAATTAGCCTATTATTCTAGAACTTTCCCTAAACCCTAGCTTAAACCCTAAGCTAGTTCCTAACAAACTCTTTCAACAAACTTTGGGAGGGAAACTTCTAATTCAAACCTAAACCTAGGGTTTGGGAGCTCTATAAATAAGACCCTAGGCTCATTATCCCCACATTATTCAACCTTGGGAATTATTCATCCAATTAGTGAATATATCCCTTTTTTCATCTCCTTCCTCCTCAAGTTTAGTGAGAGAGCTTGTAGGAAACCCTAACCCTAATTCCAATTAAAGATCAAGATCCCGAGTGCCCATTAAGCAAGAAGCCTTACAACCTTTAGGAGCGGAGCCGATCTTCAACGGAGCAAGCGATCCGAGCCGATCCACGACTCACGAAGCCGAGCGACGCCCGATCAACGATCTAGATTCTTCTTCTTGTAGTTCTTGAAGCAAATGTAATCAAAATTGTTGAGATAAATAAAGGTGATATTCTTTTATCTTGTTTTCTTTAAATTCTGCATCATGCTATCTTTACAATTCGTAAATCTTTTCTGTGTCGTGATGTGTGAATAAAACTCCGCTCGTCGAGGAGTCGAGACGGTTAATAGAATGATGATGTAACATAGCTTTAATCGATTCTTGAGTCCTACGAGTTTTGTAAACCCTAGCGAATTCAAGAAACGACGACCCATTTCATTTCGATGCTTTCTTGATTGACATCGATCGAAATTGGGAAGTTACGATCGTTTCTTGAATTTGGTAGAGGCTAGAAAAGGAATGATATCGACGAAAGAACAAGGATTATAGGATGAAACCATAGTTTCACGAGAAAGCCCCAACTCTCGTCGATGATCATTGATCTAGTATCAATCCTTCGAAGGACAAGAACACGATATCTTTAGATTACATCACGTCTATCGATCCGATCGATTCCTACGAGCCTCTCTTATATTCTTGATTGTTGATTGGAAATATTATCGAAACATCGATTCTTGATTGTTTATAGTTTCTTGATTCTTGAATAAAGAATAGTGACACTCGAATACAAATCATTCTTGAATCATGTTTTCTTTTATTGTTGCTTAACTTTTCATTTCAAACGTATCAAAATACAAACGAATCGTGCAATCCCTGTGGACGATCCGCACTCACCACAAACTACAATCGACACCGTAGTTTGATTGCGGTCAAAATATTTTTTTTGGTTGTGAAGTTCTTTACAAATTTTCTACATACTACACAACGGGAAAATCACTCAATCAAAATGGCGCCGTTGCCGGGGATCGCGCGCTAATTCGTTTACATTTTATAGTTTGAATTGAAAGAATTATTACATTTTACTTCTTGAAACCAAAATTCGTACAAACTCTTATACATATGTTGTGATTGACTGCAAGGTGATCTGGAGCATTCTGTGCTGTGGAAATTTTTTTTGGAATATACCAGAGAGCTGAGGGGGCCAAGATAAGCTCCCTGAAGAAATTGTGTACAGTAATCTCACTGTGGGAGCGCGCTTCCGCGGCGAGTACCCACCAAGTGCGGCGGTTCCGCGGCTAGGTTGGGGGTTCTCTGGAAAATTTTGCCTGCAGGTGATTTCTTGCTCTCTCCCCTCTCCTCTTTTAGCTCCAACTAACCCTTTTCTGCAGGATTCTTTGCAAACAATCGCAGCGCCGCAAAAGCAAAATTAAATTTGTGCGTGATTTTGATTTCTTGGTTGTTTACATTCTAATACGGAAATTTAAGGGGCACGGCCAAATCCAAATTAGGTGGGGATTTCATTACCCTTCCTAGGCCCCGAAAATCGCAAAAATTGCATCCGCATTACCCTCATTAACTAAAAGAAATCTAGAGAAGACTCTAAGGACTGTCGCGCTCAATTAGGACAAGAGAAGGCCGTGGGTAATTCATTGCTTATCCGCGTTTTCTTGTGGTGCCTAAGGCGAGTGTGTCTAAGGCTAGTGGTTTTTAATTAGGCCCACTACTTACGTAGTGGAGTACCTTCCCACTTACCTGGCACTTATCCGGCCACAGGGGGACAAAGAGGCAGTGGAGGATTCTATCCTGCGACTTGTCTTTTGGCAGTTAGGAGCGGTCTAGAGCCGGACCTAGGTGACCACTAGATTCTAGGGTTGTGTGCTGCATTTGTTTTGTCGCATCATTTTTTCAAAAATCCGTCCCTTTTTCAAAAGCAAACACCGCATTCATTTTACCCCTAATTATAAGCCAACGCTGCCACTTGTACTAACCCTTTTTAGTGCAAGATAGGCTGGACACGGGATTCTAGTGCCCGTTTAGTCCGCGTACCTTTTATCGACTCCGAAGTCGATATTTCTCCATTTACCTTTTCTTTACCTACTACCACACCCACACCGATGGATCCGAATCCATCAAACTTCTTTAACCCTAATCTGCCGCCGTCCGTTGGTGCGCAGAATCCTCCCCACATTTCTCTCCAGGAAAGATGCTATCCACATAGAGGTCCTCTTTCGACCTGCTTATCCACACCACCAGCCAATGGGGATAACTTTGAGATTAAGCCCCAGTATATCAATCTTTTACCCAAATACCACGGACTCGAGACTGAGGACGCTTACGTTTTCATTACCAAATTTGAAAACGTATGCGCAATGATGGGTACGTCACAACTTTCAGTGGATGCGATGCGTCTACGACTTCTTCCACTTACATTGTGCGATATAGCCGAGAAGTGGCTATATAACACTACCGCACATTCTATTACGAATTGGGAAGAATTCGTCGCTGCATTCCTTAAGAAATTTTACCCACACCAAAAGACAGCTCGAATCCGTAGCGAACTGAACCAATTTGCCCAGCTCCCTGCTGAACCATTCTCTAAATACTTTGAACGTTTCAAGGATCTATTGGTTCAATGTCCTCATCACGGCATCCCGAGATGGGAGCTTTACCGAATCATATATGAGGGCAGTAACCCTAGCACTAAACAGAGCCTTGAAAACATGTGTCAAGGTACATTTATGACTAAGGATGATGGGGAAGCTTGGAGGTACTTAGAAGAGTTCGCTGAAAAGTCACTACAGTGGGAGAGTGGAACCCAACCATTGAATAGGGGTGGCGTTCACCAAATAGATGTGTCCATAGGTGTTCGAGCTGAAATGGCAGCAATGCAAAAGAAGCTCGACGCTATGGAACACAAATTTGCAGCAGCCTCCCTAAACCCAGTGTCACTCCCCAAAACTGTTTGTGGGTGCTGTTCTGATCCGTCACATTTAACGGAAGAATGTCCATTAAACTCTGCGTTTCAAGGTCACGAGCATTCTAATGCCGCATTTCAAAGACCTCGAAACGATCCATATTCTTCCACGTACAATCAGGGTTGGAGGAACCACCCGAATTTCGCTTGGAACAAAAACCAATCTCAAAACACGGTTCCAAACACGAATAATTTTCAAAGGGCTCTTCCTCCACCACAACAGCAACCCCTTCAACTCACTCAGCACCCCTACCAGTCACAAAATTTCCAAAACCAGGGCAACACTCCTGCGCAGTCTAATCCTATGTTGTCCTGTCCTGACGAGTTCTCTCAATTCACTCAAACCATGAAATCACTTTTATCAAATTTCATAGAGGTTTCGGCTGAGGTTAGATCTTCCGTCGGTGAGATAAAGAAAAACTCAGCGTCCCAAGCTGAGAGTATCAGAACGATGGAAGCTGAAATCGCACGACTTAAAGCCGAAATGAGTGCGAGAGAAAAAGGGAAACTTCCCTCTCAACCCCTACAGAATCCTGGGCATTACAATGTAAATGCCATCACAACGTTGAGATCGGGAAGAGTGCTGAATAATAATGTCGGGGAAGATATTGATAATACTGAAAATCATATCAACACCCCGGCTGAGACCTTTCCACACACACACACTTCTCCTTCTGATCCTTCTTCTTCTACCAAACCACCTTCTAGCGAGCCTATTCTCCATTTCCCATTAGGCTCGACACCTTCACCCAACCCTTATAGTTCTCCACAGACGGTCCCCACACCTCCTTTGGGACCTCGTCTACCCCCCTTTCCTTCTCCTGTGATGGACCCTGCGCTTATTGCAAAAGCACCTTACCCGAACCGGCTAAGGGCTAACAGAACGAGTCCTCATATGGAGAAAATTTTAGAAATGTTCAAACAGGTTAACATCAATATCCCTCTCCTAGATGCGATTCAGCAAGTCCCCGCTTATGCGAAAATTCTTAAGGACTTGTGCACTAGGAAGAGGAAGACTCAAGTGCCAAAGAAGGTCTTTATGTCTAATAATATCAGCACTGCTTTTATACCCCAGCTTCCAAAGAAAAGAAAGGACCCAGGATGTCCTACAATATCGATTTCGATTGGGGGTAAAAACATAAATCGTGCTCTTTTAGACCTTGGCGCAAGTGTTAACCTGCTCCCTTATTCTGTCTATGAGCAATTAGGGATTGGAGAGCTGAAACCTGCTCATTGCACTCTCCAGATGGCAGACCGATCTATTACCAAACCAAGGGGTGAATTAGAGGATGTATTGATAAAGGTCGGGGAATTTGTTTTCCCTGTAGACTTCATTGTGCTCGACACACATCCTGTAGCAAACCCCCGGGGCCAAATTCCGGTGATTCTGGGTCGTCCTTTCCTTGCCACTTCCAACGCTGTTATAAACTGTAGAAATGGTTCAATGAACTTATCATTTGGAAATATGACCATTGAACTAAACATTTATAAAGTTGGAAGTCAGCCATCAGAACCCTCTGCTCATATTTTAGATGTGTGCTCTGTCCATGAGATCGCTCCCGATAGTTGTGGAGCTGAGGATCTTTGCTTTACTGATCTCGATGACATTAGCACATCTCTGTTTGACTTTGCACAAGATCTTAGTGAGGACACTTTATCTACACACGAGTCCTGTACTTCTGACTTTTCTCCACCCGAGTCTGTATCTTTCACAGGCTCTGAGCTTCTTTGTAGATCCAAAAATCAATCTATGACCCTTCCTTCTATCATTTCTCCGCCTGAGTTAGATCTCAAAATTTTACCCTCTCACCTTAAATATGCATATCTTGGTGAGAACGAGTCATTACCGGTTATCATTTCCGCTTCTCTTGCATCAGAGCAAGAGAATGCACTTTTATCGGTATTGAGATCTAACAAAGAGGCGTTTGGTTGGAGTATAGCGGACATCAAAGGGATTAATCCCTTGATAGTTGAACATCATATACATGTGATGGATGATGCCAGACCAACCCGAGAACCACAGAGACGGTTGAATCCCGTCATGAAGGAAGCGGTCATGAAAGAGATCGTCAAATGCTTAGATAATGGTATTATATACCCCATCTCCGATAGCCAGTGGGTGAGTCCTATACATGTCGTTCCTAAGAAATCCGGCATCACAGTTATCACAAATGAGGCGAATGAGTTGATTCAGACACGCGCCCAAACTGGGTGGCGTGTATGCATCGATTATAGAAAACTCAACGCTGCTACGAGGAAAGACCATTTTCCTCTACCATTCATTGATCAGATGCTGGAACGCTTAGCAGGACGAGAGTATTATTGTTTTATGGACGGATACTCAGGCTACAATCAGGTCCCCATCGCCAAAAAGGATCAAGATAAAACCACTTTTACTTGTCCTTTTGGTACCTTTGCTTACAGTCGCATGCCCTTTGGGCTATGCAATGCTCCCGCTACCTTTCAGCGGTGTATGATGGGGATATTCTCTGATATGGTAGAGAATTTTTTGGAGATCTTTATGGACGACTTCTCGATTTTTGGAGACTCTTTTTCTGATTGCCTAGCGAATCTAGACGCTGTTCTTACTCGTTGCAAAGAGAAGAACTTGACTTTAAACTGGGAAAAATGCCATTTTATGGTCCAAGAAGGAATAGTCCTTGGACATGTTATTTCACAGAAAGGCATTGAGGTCGACAGAGCTAAAGTAGATGTCATTCAAAACCTCCCTCATCCCAAAAGCGTCAAAGATATTCGCTCTTTCCTTGGCCATGCGGGCTTTTATAGGAGATTCATTAAGGATTTTAGCAAAATTGCTAGACCTTTAACACTTCTCCTGGCCAAGGATACGACCTTCCATTTTGACTCGGATTGCGAGACAGCTTTCGACTCACTTAAACACTCACTCACTTCAGCCCCCGTTCTATCATCACCAAATTGGGACTACCCCTTTGAGCTGATGTGTGACACATCTGATTTTGCAGTAGGTGCAGTCTTAGGACAGCACATCGATAAGATGCCACACGTGATTTACTATGCTAGTAAGACCCTTAATGATGCGCAAATCAATTATACAACCACAGAGAAAGAACTTTTAGCGGTTGTATTTGCATTAGAAAAGTTCAGGCCTTACTTAATCGGCTCACCTATAGTTGTGTATACTGACCATTCCGCTTTAAAACATCTTCTGGCGAAGAAAGATGCAAAAGGTCGACTAATACGTTGGATCCTACTGTTACAAGAATTCGATCTTGTTATCAAAGATAAGAAAGGATGTGAAAACGTAGTAGCTGACCACCTTTCACGCATCGTTTCTTCCCCTGTGACCCTGCCGATTAATGACTCGTTCCCTGACGAACAACTCTTGAGCGTATCCGCTGAACCATGGTTCAGGGATATTGTGAACTATCATGCCACGGGACTTATACCGAGCGATTGGTCAAAACAGGACAAATATCGTTTTCTTTCCCAAGTAAAACACTTTTACTGGGATGAACCCTATTTGTTTAAATATTGTCCTGATCAGATCATTCGCCGGTGCGTCCCAAATGAAGAGTTCAAGAGTGTTCTTTCTTTTTGTCATGATCAGGCCTGTGGGGGTCACTTTGGTCCTAGAAAGACAGCGGAAAAGGTTTTGCAATGTGGATTTTATTGGCCGACCTTATTCAAGGACGCATTTGAGTATTGCAAAACCTGTACACAATGTCAGTATACGGGTAGAATATCCCAGAGGAATGAAATGCCTCAGCAACCCATCTTGGTTGTTGAAATATTTGATGTTTGGGGCATAGATTTTATGGGTCCTTTTCCCAACTCCTTTGGGAATCTGTACATATTGCTGGCGGTTGATTATGTCTCCAAGTGGGTAGAAGCCATTCCATGTCGCACTAATGACAAGAAAGTTGTCATTAAGTTCTTAAAAGAGAATATCTTTTCGCGATTTGGACACCCACGCGCTATCATTAGCGATAATGGGACACATTTCTGCAACAGATCTTTCGAGACTCTGATGTGAAAATACTCAATCAACCACCGCCTTTCTACACCCTATCATCCCCAAACAAGCGGGCAAGCTGAAATCTCAAACAGACAAATCAAACTTATCCTGGAGAAAACTGTTGCTAAAAATAGAAAAGACTGGTCGACCAAATTGACGGATGCTCTTTGGGCATTCAGGACTGCATATAAGACCGACCTAGGAATGTCTCCATATAGGATAGTGTTTGGAAAAGCATGTCATTTACCTGTCGAGATAGAGCATAAAGCATTGTGGGCTATAAAAGAAATAAATTTTGATCTAAACCTTGATTGCAACTTTCGGAAGCTGCAACTTAACGAGCTAAGCGAACTCCGCGATGAAGCTTATGATAATGCTGTAATCACAAAGAATAGGACTAAGGTTTTTCACGATAAAAGCATTTTAAGGAAAATATTTTTACCTGGTCAACAAGTCCTTCTTTATGATTCACGATTACACCTTCACGCGGGTAAGCTCCGATCTCGATGGAAGGGACCTTTTGTTGTGCGGTCTGTATACCCGCACGGGGCGGTAGAAGTTGAAAATGTTAAAAACGGCACTGTTTTCAAAGTAAATGGACATAGATTAAAGCCGTATTTTTCCACTGACCCCACGGAGGAGCTCTTGTTCTTACAAGAGCCAGTTTATTTGGATTAAAATTCCTCCGTCTCACCTGCATGTCCAGTATATCATTGCATCATTTTTTGAATGGAGGTGAGTGAAAAGATAAGTTTGGGGGAAGTTCTTCACTTATATATTTTGCCCCCACTAATAATTCCTCCCAGACTTACAGGTTTTATAGATATAGCATTCGGCAACAGTGAGGACACTGTTGAAACCAAGTTTGGGGGAGGTTCGTGCTTATTTTTGCATCATTTGCATATCATCTGCATAAGCACAAAACATTTCTTTTAAAAATCTATAAAAATTGAAAATTTTTCAAAACCCATAAAAATTTAAAAATTTTCAAATATAAAAATAATTTTAATATTTACACTTTTTGTATATAAATAAGATAATGAAAGTTTAGATAGTGAAAAATTACATCCATGAGATTAGAAAATTTTAAGAAAACCAAAAAAATTAGAAGTTTTCTTGTACGAACTAGTAATAAGTAGTTATGAGCCGTTGTCCCAAGGGTTAGTAAGATGAAAGACGTCACTAATCTGAGGATAAAAATAAGTCTGAAAAATAGTTTCTATTCTGGAAGCCAAACATTTTGAACGTTGATACCCTGCTATTCGCACTTACACACGTCTTGAAGCCTGGGATAGTAGAGGATACCTTGAAATGCTCTTGTCTTAAAGCCAAAAGTATGAAGGAAATAATATAAAAAAAAATAAAAAATGAAGAAAATATAAAGTGGTGAGAAAAATGGACACTGGTTTTGTTATCACCGACGGCAATAAAAATATATAGCGAGGGTGCCTCTTCACCTAGTGCCCTAAGATCAACTGGTCTGGGAGTCACTGCTATGCCTGAGGTGGTGCAAGACGAGGAAAATACACCAAGTAAGCAAGCACATGAGTAATCGGTCGGTTAGTACCTCAAGAAGTATTAACGGTCGCATGAAAGTGTGTGAGCAATCTCATCTAAATATTCATTAATTAAAAAGTACTGAGGCTGATGGGCAAGAGTATGATAGCTTGAATTGAATTCTCCGGGTGTAGGGATGTCTTTACACACACGCAGGGTTATATGATCGATGTTTGGAAGAAAGATAGGAATGAAGAATAAGACGATGTTTTATTGAGGGAGGACGTGATTTCTAACATCTTTTCATGACCATTAAGATAGGGCTCATGACAACTGAAAAGCTAGCTTAGTTGAAAACCCTAATTTTCAAAGCTTTTCTTTTACGATTCTCTTCTTTAAATGTAATATTCATGATCTTTCTTTTATTATTGGATTTTGTGGGTGCAATCCGCTGAAAACACTCAGGAGACAACACTCCTCCTACTAGGGACACCTAGAGGTTTAAAGGCTTGTTGCACGTGCTCAGTGCAATCGTGTTGCCTACGAAAGTGTGCTAGCTAGTTTTTCTCTTTCTTTATTTTCTCCTTCTCTTTTTAATAAAACATTAGCTCGAGACGATCGAAATTAAGTTTTGGGGTATTTGATCAGTCGAAAATATTGCATATTTTAACCGGCAATTTCCCTATCATCTGCATACATATAGAAGTGTTCAGTATCAGTATTCTACATATTAGCAAATCGGTCGCAAAATATCAGATTACATGTATTAGACCTTAAAACCGGCATTTCTAGGGAAATTGACTGCATTGCATGGCATCGTAATATTTCTATATGTCGCAACCCGTGTTTCGAAGTCTGTGCAGGAAAAGGAGAAGCTCGCTAAAATTTACACCGCTCGAAAGATACGTAAATTCACTAAATTCAAATCTGGTATCATTACAAAGGAGCAATGGAAATTCAACATATCAAAGGAAGCTAACAACAGCAGCCCAAGACCACAGAAGAAGCCACCAAGCCCAAGCCTCCATGTTGGCCGCGGATCCGCGGCCATAGCCAGCTTGTGCCGCGGATCCGCGGCTTATTGGTGACGTCATCAGCTACAAATTGCACCATAATGCTTCTGCCAGAGCCCACTGCTCAGAAATGTATCTCAGTTTCCAGAATATTCCAGGGACTTCTACCAGATCAGCAAACACTTTGAGCTTCACTAAATTAGCCTATTATTCTAGAACTTTCCCTAAACCCTAGCTTAAACCCTAAGCTAGTTCCTAACAAACTCTTTCAACAAACTTTGGGAGGGAAACTTCTAATTCAAACCTAAACCTAGGGTTTGGGAGCTCTATAAATAAGACCCTAGGCTCATTATCCCCACATTATTCAACCTTGGGAATTATTCATCCAATTAGTGAATATATCCCTTTTTTCATCTCCTTCCTCCTCAAGTTTAGTAAGAGAGCTTGTAGGAAACCCTAACCCTAATTCCAATTAAAGATCAAGATCCCGAGTGCCCATTAAGCAAGAAGCATTACAACCTTTAGGAGCGGAGCCGATCTTCAACGGAGCAAGCGATCCGAGCCGATCCACGACTCACGAAGCCGAGCGACGCCCGATCAACGATCTAGATTCTTCTTCTTGTAGTTCTTGAAGCAAATGTAATCAAAATTGTTGAGATAAATAAAGGTGATATTCTTTTATCTTGTTTTCTTTAAATTCTGCATCATGCTATCTTTACAATTCGTAAATCTTTTCTGTGTGGTGATGTGTGAATAAAACTCCGCTCGTCGAGGAGTCGAGACGGTTAATAGAATGATGATGTAACATAGCTTTAATCGATTCTTGAGTCCTACGAGTTTTGTAAACCCTAGCGAATTCAAGAAACGACGACCCATTTCATTTCGATGCTTTCTTGATTGACATCGATCGAAATTGGGAAGTTACGATCGTTTCTTGAATTTGGTAGAGGCTAGAAAAGGAATGATATCGACGAAAGAACAAGGGTTATAGGATGAAACCCTAGTTTCACGAGAAATCCCCAACTCTCGTCGATGATCATCGATCTAGTATCAATCCTTCGAAGGACAAGAACACGATATCTTTAGATTACATCACGTCTATCGATCCGATCGATTCTTACGAGCCTCTCTTATATTCTTGATTGTTGATTGGAAATATTATCGAAACATCGATTCTTGATTGTTTATAGTTTCTTGATTCTTGAATAAAGAATAGTGACACTCGAATACAAATCATTCTTGAATCATGTTTTCTTTTATTGTTGCTTAACTTTTCATTTCAAATGTATCAAAATACAAACGAATCGTGCAATCCCTGTGGACGATCCGCACTCACCACAAACTACAATCGACACCGTAGTTTGATTGCGGTCAAAATATTTTTTTTGGTTGTGAAGTTCTTTACAAATTTTCTACATACTACACAACGGGAAAATCACTCAATCAGCGCTTAATGCCCGATTAGCGATATTTAATCGCGATTAGCACTAAAATGGTGTATAATAAATTATAAAACTTCATAATTTGCATAAATTACACAAAACACCATCTTTTTTGTAATTTCTATAATTTTCCAAATATTTTCCACTTTATCGGTATTTAATTATACTGCATTATTAAAATATTCATAATTATTATTATTTAATTATAAAAATTCCCAAAAATAATATTTTATTTTCCTGAAATGTTACAGATACCATGTTGGGTTATGCCAGCGTCCTGGCCATCAAACCGTGGCCGATTGCGGAACAAAATTTTTTACAACCTGACGCTAGAACAACCCGATACTACGGATCTACTATTAACCCTAATTTAGCAAGCTAAAAAGAGTTTAGGAATGTTATACCGAATGATCCGTGTCTTTCGGTCTTTAACCACCTTCCCAAGCTCCTAGTCGCCACAACGATTAAGCTTTGTTGCCGGTCTCCCTCCATCGAAGATGATCCACCTGAGGATTTGTATTTCAAGCTCCTACCTCATAACCGAGGTAACTAGGGTATCTAGTTCGCTAAACTAGATATCCTAGAAGATGTAGAGTCTAATGATGGATTGATTTATCTCTAAACACCATAGGTTTCTCAACACATGAGACTATTAGGGGGAGGTAGAAGAAGAAGCCATGAGAGGATAAGAGTGTGAAGCTAAGCTCAACTTAAAAAACATGCTAAGTGTTGTGAGCAAGAAAAATGAATCATCAAGCGAAGAAAATATCTCACAACCCCAACAAATATCAAGCATGCCACAATAGTGATTCATGAGTCACACAATGAGTCACACCATAAGTCACCAAGTGTGCCATGCTTCATAAATGCCAAAACCCACCTCATCCTCCTCCTCAATTAACCATATAACTAAATGGTTAATATATATAATGAGGTGGCAACTTCTAGAAGCAATTTGTAATAAATTACAAGAATACCCCTCATTCGTATATACATACCCACATACGTATTCCGAAAAATATGAATACAAATAGACGAAAATAATCCAACAATATAATACTAGAATCCGGCTTAAACCAAAACTACTAGTATAATCCGTCTGAATCATGATACATGCATAAGTGCACATATATGATCAAACCCTGCCGTAAAACTATACGGCCTCTACATTGTTTCGCCCGAAGCAGGGAAACCCTTCGTGTAGGACTCTAAAGACTCGTCAATACGCTGGCAGTGGGTTTAACCACAAACACGTTAGCAGCATTAGTCGTACGTAACGGCTTACCAGGTATTGAGCGAAAGGAAGGCCGACGAGCAAACTCATCCTGACCCCTACTGAGTCTGTCCGTGACAATCTCTGTACAGTACGGTCTTTTCATCTAAGAGTATCGCATATCAAGTTTAGGGGGGTAGATAAAGTCAGACCCCTAATAACGTGACATTTAGTATCGGTATGAAGCCCATCACAACCTGAGAAACTACTGATTCATATCAGTAATTCTCGACTAGCTTGATCAAGGATTTCTGGTGATGACCACCCTGCACTATGCGACATCAACCCCAAATATCGAGAGAGACGAATTCCCGACGATCCGCTCACTGCCTCCATGTGGCTCGGGACTGTACCCAACTAAAACCTGTCTGCACGACTCCTTTGAGCCGTGGTAGGGGAGTAATCAAAGCACAGTAGGAACTCACACGAGACAAATGATGATCTCAGGTCAACAGAATAATCTGTACACATGTCACTTAGGAACTGCTATCTGACAATAGGTATAATACCAACTAGCATGTTTCCGGCGAGTCTGTCCAGTGTACTCATAACCCAATGAGCACATGTATATTATCTTAGGTGAACAAACTAACACCAATGGCTTGTGAGACCGGCCACCGTCCCTCGTTAGGGTCTCGATCAGTATACACTAGTCTACTCCGGAGTATTGATGCCCAGTCTCGATACTCCCACTACCAGAGACATTTAAGGATGTGCTTATAGACCATCTAGCTCCCACGTACATGATCGCCATCATAATGCTGGTAGTCAAACAAGAATCGTATGGGCTCTATCAACATGTAATAGTGTTCTGTAATACCATCTAAAGCATGTACATGATGATAAAGATAAACCAGATAGCATACTATCATTTTGAGTAAGACTGTTCTATCCGTATAGGTCATCTCTCAATCATCGCAATCGTGTGCCTGCGATTCAATAATAAACTTGAGGGCACTATAGCCAACAGTAGATACATGGTTCATCTTCGTTTTTGATGAAGCCAAATCCCTTGACTGTCTCATCAAAACAGATGTTTCAGCTCTGCGGTGCCTGCTTTAATCCATAAATGGATTTAAGCAAGTTGCACACCTTCCCGCTGCTCCCACTGTCTACGAATCCTTCCGGCTGATCTATGTAAACGCTCTCTTCTAAACTTCCATTTAGAAAAGCTGTTTTTACGTCCATCTGCCATATATTGTAGTCATGGTAGGTAGCAATGCAAGTAGGATCCGAATGGATTTCAGCATAGCCACTGGAGAAAAGGTTTCATCATAGTCCAATACTGGTATTTGACAAAAACCTTTTGCAACAAGTCTAACCTTATATGTTTCCACCTGTCTATCTGCACCAATTTTCTTTTTGAATATCCACTTGCATCCAACGGGTTTTACCCCAGGAGGAGTAATATCCAAAGTCCAAACTTTGTTGGTGTACATGGACTCCATTTCGGACTACATAGCTTCAAGCCATTTCACAGAGTCCCTACTGTTAATGGCCTGCTTATAACTAGTAGAATCATCTTCTTCCAAGATGCAATCCTCTTGATCCCCATCTATGAGAAAACCGTAGTATCTCTTGGACGGACGAGAAATCCTAGTAGATTTGCAAAGTGGCTGAGGTTCGTCCGGGATTATTGAATCCTCTGGTTCCACCAATTCTTCAGTTACAGTTTGTCCTTCTAGAACTTCTTCCAGTTCTACCGTGCCCCCACTAGTTTCTTTTGCAAGAAACACTATTTCTAAGAAAACGACATGCTGAACAACAAACACCTTCTGTTCCTATGTGTGGTAGAACAGATATCCATAACCATTCCTTGGATATCCCACAAACTTACACATAACTGACCTTGCCTCAAGTTTGTCCGGATTATGCTTTTTAACGTAAGTCGGACAACCCCATATCTTAAATCTTTTTAGATATGTCTTTTTACCATTCTACATCTCAAATGGTGTCTTAGGTACGGATTTGGACGGAAAATCATTCAATAGATATGTTGCTGTCTCAAGCGCATATCCCCAGAATGAAAAAGGCAATTCAACATTACTCACCATGGAGCGAACCATGTCCAATAGGGTATGGTTTCTCCACTCCGATACACCGTTGTGCTGTGGTGTATACGGAGGAGTAAGCTGAGAAAGGATACCATTCACTTTTAGAAAGTCCCGGAATTCGTACTTAAGTACTCTCCTCCTCGATCAGATGGAAGGATTTTAATACTTTTTCCTGTCTTGTTCTCTACTTCGTTTTTATATTCTTTGAATTTCTCAAAAGTTTTAGATTTGTATTTCAAAAGATACGCATACCCAAACCTAGAGAGATCGTCAGTGAATGTAATGAAGTACGGAAACCCACCTCTCGCATATATAGATATCGGACCACATACATCACTGTGTATGAGTCCCAAGAGCTCCGTAGCTCTTTCTCCATGTCCGGTAAATGGAGATTTGGTCATCTTTCCTTTGAGACGGGACTGACAAGTTTCATAGGATGAAAATTCGAATGGATTCAAATATCCATCCATATGCAACTTACTTAATTTTTCCCCACCGATATGACCAAGTCAACAATGCCACAAGTAGGCATCGTTCACATCTGAACTTTTTCTCTTGCGTGTGTTTTGTACATTAAAAACTATGTTTTGGTTTTGATTTAGAACGTAGATACCATTACATAGTGTACCTTCTGGAACCAATACCTGATTAAGCTAAATGTCCATGATATTTCTATCTAGAACAAACTTATATCCATCTTTATCAAGTAATGAAACTGATATGATGTTGCATAGCATGGAAGGTACATAGTAGTAATTTTTTAAAATCATAATATTGCCACTTGGCAATACCAGGTGATATTCACTAACGGCGGTAGCATCAACTTGTGCTCCGTTCGCTACTCTGAGGGACATATCATCCGATCCAACCATTCTACTTTTTCTCAATCCTTATAATAAATTACATATGTGATATCCTGATCCGGTATTTAGTATCTAGGAGGTAGAGTTGACCGAAAAACAGTTTTTAATAACAAATAGACCAGAAGAAGATGCATTAGAATGCTTCTCCTTCAATAGGGTTATCCGGAATTCTTTACAGTCCTCTTGCCTTTGCTCGTATTTATGACAGTTGTTACAAGTTAGAGCTGAACCGACGTTTCTCAGCCTAGTGTAACAAGCTGGTTCGGTCAAGTCAATTATTTTATTATCTTGATTAGGGCGTGAAATGGTTGCTACTAGGAAAGAGAGAGAAAAGAAACACTCAGCGTGCGCTCTTGCAAGATTAGATTCGTTATTAGTTTATCTAATCAAGACGGCTTCCACTGTTTCCTCGAATTTTTCTTCAAACCTAAAAAAAGAAAACTAGTCGGGATCATTCGCACCTCACAGGTTCGCTAACCATTCATTCAGCCAGGTGAGTGTTGGTACTCCGAGGGAGGTTTCTCGTGCTTTCGCACGGACCTAATTAAAATAAACCTTATTTCTGCAGAGGCGTATCCCCTTAACACTTTTCTAGACACCTAATAGGTTAGCTAATTGTGAAGTGAAAAATATCTTTTAAGAGTAATTCTACTCATCAGTAGGATCGGGATCTAACTGTCATTGCATGATAACCTAGATGGAAGCCACTCTAGTTACCACACACCAAAAGGTATGCAAAACTACCAAGTTTCATGTATATTTGAAACTCCTGATATGGTTTTTACCCTAACGGTTTATGACCTTGACTATGTCACTAAACCATAAACCGCTAGTCATGTTCAACCCGTCATTTTCTTGATTGTATTAAACCCACCCGTACGTGCCCTTGACTAGGTCAACACGGCCGCACGACTGTCCTAACCAATCGCATTACGATGCACAGAAAAGAGCCACTTAGCTACCGTACACTACGCCTTGACTAGGTCAACAAACGCATCACGAATACTAAATATTACTATTCTGAAATGACGGAGGGCTACAGCTGGTTTTTGGCGAAAAACCGTTAACGTAATGAAATTGATATCGTTGAAGGAACCAAGTAGTTTTGAAAAGGAGTTGTCATGACCCGAAATTTATTAGCTCGTGACCGACACTTAAATTACGCTACGTCTAAAGCCGTAACGTAACTCATGTAAGCCGAAACCCAGAAATCTAAACCTTTTTAAGAAAATAGAAGATGTGAAGTTTTGAAATAAAAATATAATAAAAACAAACGTTTTATTAAATGCATGGATAATAGAACATGAAAAATGCAAGTTTATTTTACTAGTTGAAAAACATGTTTCGTCTTTTAAAAATTTGGACGGCACGCGCATTGCTTATAGGTTAGAATTTATAGCTTACGCGTACAAAATCAACCAAACAACCCTTGTTATTGACGTACAAACGCCCAACAACTAAATACAAATCCAAACATCAAAACCAAAAATTCTAAAATACAAAAAACATAACCAAAACCACTCACAACAGCTCCCAGATTCTCTCTCACATAAAATGGGAATAAACAAACAGTACTATGGGGTAGTATATGGAGTATGTAAGCTACTGGACCAACCTAGACACCAAACACCCACATTTGGCCGGCCACATTGCTTAGAAATCCGGCGAGCTCGGCCCTGAGTGCTTGGAATGGGTTCGTACTTGCAGGGTGGCTTCCTATTGGTCTCACTAGGTCTCTGGTATTGTTTGTTTTTCTCAGAATTGCCCCAGCTTGCTCCAGATTCTCTGTAGGCACAACAAACTTCACAAAACCGACATAGGATGATTCCTAAGTCTGTATTCTCTATTCTAGACCAGTAAAAACACCACTCAAGTCTTGTAATAGCCCCTAAATATCACCAATTCCACACAATTACCCAAACCCTTTTTGGGATTTCTAACTTCACAATTCCACACTAAATCAGCTTCTAAACTAAACTAGAATGCAAGAAACTACAAACTAAACTACATGAAAGTAATTATATCTCATTTGGGCAACTCAAGAAAACCCTAACTTCCCAAAGTCTTCAAAATCCAACTTTGATTGGTCCATTATGTTGAGGGTGGGGTGGAGATCATCTTTAATGAAGGGTGTATAGGGTTTTGGTGAAGGTTTTGAGATGATTTCATGGGTATAGGTGGAGGGAGATGAAGACGAAAAAGGAGATGAAGAAACAAATGGGGGTGATGATATGGTGGTTGCCCTCTCTCTCTCCCTATCTTATTCTCACCCCACTCTCTCTCATAAGCCATGCCTCAAGTCATGATGTGGTCCCCCCTCTCTCTCCTCAATAAAACACTTGTTCTCCGCCGAAAGACGCGAGACGGAACCGCGTAGGTTCGTCTTGCCTGAATTTGGGGGCAGATGCTATTTGGTTTTATCCGTCCACCTCTCCGAAGATGCAAAGTTGATTTATGCCACCATGTATCGAAGGTTTAGACGGATGTAGCCGATGTAGCAGACTTCGTCAGATTCCCCCTCATTGTGAGGGGTTTTTGATTGTGGGGACGCTCTTCCCTACAGGCACAAGCCCCTGCAGTTAATTACGCTACCGCATCGCGGTAATCACTTTCTCCTTCTCCAAATGGTCACTTCGTGTCGTGTGTATTTGTTTTGTTTTCGGTTGCCCGCGGATTGTATACGGAGACTAATTTATGTCGTCGCCCGTAGAGCGTGGATTAGTCCAAATCCGTATTTTCTTAGATTTGGGTTTTGATTAGGGTTTAAGGATCGTTAATATCGTTTGAGACTAAGATCAACTTAAACGTTTGTTAAAGATACGTTAGTCTAATTTTAGACTAAGATCAACTTAACAATTTGTTAAGGATACGTTAGTCTAATTTTAGACTAAGATCAACTTAACAGGATCATTTAGATCCAACAAAAGAGCTTTGGGCTCTATTGTTTTAGTTTAGAGACTTTGCGGTCTAGTTTAAAAACGTCATAGTCTGTAAAGTTTAAGGACATCATAGTCCGTAGAGTTTAAGGACTTCATAGTCTGTAAAGTTTAAGGACATCATAGTCCATGAGTTTAAGGACCCCACAGTCCATGAAATGTCTGGTTGTTGGGACCCGTCACCTCTCTGAAGACGTTGAAGGATTACAACGATAAATATCAGAGAAGTGAAGAGATGTACCCTTAAACCAATATTGGTTGGAAGGTTCTGGGAATCACTTTGATTGCCATATGAGATGATCGGTTTTGGAAGACAAGAGTATAATTGGGGTTCGGTTTCATGGGATCTTTCCTCTGGAAGACTTAGCTAATTTGGGCTAAGATTGGCTCGAATATAGTGTTAAACACTAGAGTACATTCGACGCTCACGTGCTCCCACGTGAGGCACTTAAAGTAGTGTTTAAACACTAAAACTGAAGCGCTCACGTGGGGTCACGTGAGGCGCCTGAAGATTGGGCCGTACTTCTTTTATTTTACTCCCAGAATATATAAGTGTTAAACACTTGATCTTTATGGCCATTACGTGTGGGTACGTGATGGGTACCCATGCATTGGATATTAAAAGTATTTGTTAGGGGTCACGTGGGGACACGTGAGGGCGCCCATGCGTTGGATATTAATCCTTCAGTTTTACCCCATCTTTAAAATGGTGTTTGTCAGGGGTCGCGTGGGGACACGTGAAGCATCCTTTATACGGGCATTGCCTTTGGGTAGAATCTTCTTTTGTTTGATAATTGCCAAAGGTCACGTGGGAACACGTGAGACGCCCAAAATCCGTTCTGCCTTGGCTTTACTCCATTTTGATTTTGAGAAGTTTGTTCAAAGGTCACGTGGGAGCACGCGACCTAATTTCATTCGTTCTTTTTTGATCATTGAGGAGGGGAGTCACATGGACACACGTGATCAGGTTGGGTATTGATCTCTTTTACGTGCATGGAGAGTTAGATCCCTTGTTTAAGAATTAAATTATTTTATAGGGTTAAACCCTAATTTTATTTAGAGAAATTAAATTCCTATATGTTTGAAAGAATTAAATTCTTTAAACCCAATTCTCCCTCTAAGTTTTGGGTCTGCATAGCAGAATCTTCCCGATGAGAATTAAATTCTCAACTTGTGGGGAGATCTGCTTCTGCAGATCTTCAACCAGAGGAAGAACTAAGTTCTTTTTTTTAGAAGAGTTAAACTCTTGGTTTGAGAATTAAATTCTCTTTTCTTTTGTGGGAGCTTATAGAACGATCTCCTTCTTTCTCTTACCTAGAGTTTTCTTTCTCTGAAGAGATCTTCTTTTCTCTCTGGAGAATTAAATTCTCCTCTTTTTTTCTCTCTGTTGCTGTTGTCCTCTCTTTTTTCCTTCTTGGCTTCTATTTATAGGAGAAAGAAAAGAATCAGTTTGTTTAGTCAATTCTTCATTGAAAGATTTTTGATTGATTTTGTAACCAACATGATCTTTTAGATCATTCGGTGAATTTTATTCACTATTGGATTTTTAATCCAAAAGATATTTTATTTGTTGTTCCTGGCAATTTTTAAGAAAATATTTCCTTATATAGAATCTTTCTATAAATTGGTGATTTTTAATCACCACCGGATCTTTAATCCAACGGTGCCCCCTTTTACAGAATGCAATCTTTTTGTTTGGAAAGATCTAGGGAACTATTTTTCCAATTAGGGTTTTTGATTCCTTTTAATTAGAATTTAATTCTATTAGTTCAGATGGTTTACGAGTTTATCACGTGTTGGCACGTGACCCCACTTGATAAATAATCTAATTAGAATTTAATTCTATTGGTTTAGATGCTTAGGAACCCATCACGTGTTGGCACGTGACCTCACTGATTAAGCATTTAATTTAGAATTTGATTCTATTGTTCAGAGGGCTCAGGAACCCATCACGTGTTGGCACGTGACCCTACTGATTAAGCTTTTATTTTAGAATTTAATTCTATTGTTTCAGAGGGTTTAAGAGCTTGTCACGTGTTTGCACGTGACCCCACTAATTAAGCATTTCCAATTATTTATTTTATTCAGTGCCTATAGACTCTGCCTGTAAAAGGTCAAGTGTCTGCACGTGAGGCCCGGTCACATGTGGGCACGTGATGCCCAGTCATGTGTGGGCATGCGATGCCTCATTTGAGGTTTTTCTTGCTGCTTTATTTGTATTTTATTTAGTTCCCATGAGAGAACAAATGCCCCCACAGCATTGTTATCACGTGTTTGCACGTGAGTGCAACGCTGTAACTTTTGTGGCCGTTGGATTTGCCTAGGGAACAGGGAAGATGAACCGTTTCCTATCACGTCTTCTAAATGCGAGGGTCTCTTCAGCAGCGCCTCCACTCCTTCATCTTCTTCCTTTTTCGTTCTTGCCTTGAGAATGTAATTCTCTTCCTCAGAGCTCAGTTCTATGTTCAACAAAACAAAATTCAGAGTTTAACTCTGTCAACAAAAGAATCCTTTTTCAGGTAAGGATTTTGAACGGCCGAGAAACTTTTCTTCTCCTTTTATAAAATTCTCTTTGGATTTTAAATCCACACCAAGGGTATTTTCCCTTTTCTAAGAATGCATGATCTTTAAACAGTAAACCCCCTATGTTAGGCGTTTCTCTGATCTTAGGGGATTGATGATGGTACTTCTTTTCTTCTGGAATTTAATTCTATTCCAAAGAGCTTAGCTCTGAAATTTTTTTTGGAATTTAATTCCTCTGTTCAAAAGGAATTTATTCCTCCAGAGAACTTAGTTCTAACAAGAAGACCTCTTGTGATTTCTAACCTCAGTTGTTCTTGACAACAAAATTTTAGGAGAGATTCTGCTTGATTTGCACAAAGTTCATAATGGGTTTCTTAATCAGCACTTATTTTATCCATGCGGATATTAAGGGTTGTTCAAATTCCCATGTCTGGATCAGTTTGTCCATTGAACTTTCACTGATTTTCATTTTCAGGTGTTATGGCCGCTCATCTGTATGACCTTAATGAAATTATTTCATATGGGGACATTCGCGCATTAGGCCGCTGCCAAAATCAGGAGTTCAAAAATGCTCAGTGCGCCGAAATCATGCGTCGCTTTGATGAATACAATGGTCAACTGCTTCCTCGTCGTTCCGCTCTTTTGAAGCTCATTGTGAGAGCGATCTGGGAAGCACTTCCTTTATTCTATACAGGCATTCCTCTTAAGGTATTGGATGATGCCGAAGATAAGGTACACTCAGTGTATCTGATGGGCCTAATCTCAAAGAAAAGGCGAGACAATCTTGTTGATATTCTGCATCAAACTTTCCAACAGGCGACGATAATCGCTTCCTATCAAAGGACGGAGGACATCAGCGAAGATCCTGACGCTTGCGAGCGTGAGAGGATGCATACGAGAATGGTCCGAGAGGCCCGAAACATTTTAGATGGACATACTTTTGAATTTCTCAATCCATGTCCTTGATTTGATGTCTTATCATTGTAAACATTTTCTTTTATTTTTGTATGAATTTTCGGAGTATGAATGACAAAACTCTCCCCTCCCCCTTCTGTGTTTGCATGTGTTCTTTATGAAATTTTGTCATACTGTTATTGGTGCTCACGCATTTGGCACGTGAGGCACTGTTGGGGATTTAAATCTCACATTGGCGCCTGCTCACGTGTTATGCACATGCAGTGCTGTTTTAATTTCCAATAAGGATCCAGGCCGGTGCTCACGTGTTGTGCACGTGGGGCTCTGTTGATGGGGTCGTTTCGTCTCCCCACACTGATTCCAACGAGTCACCTCTTTGATTTCCCATGCTCTCCCCTTTTTCCTGGGCTTTGGGAATAGTTCCAACACGTGCAATATTTTCTGTGCATGGCATTAAATGCTCTCCTTTATAAGCCGAAGCCCTGCATTTCTTCCTCTCTTCACAGAGAAACCCATTTATACCTTAGGGTGATCATCTTGAGAAAGCGACTAAGTGTCTTGGCTTGCAACCGCCCCCATGCTCGTCAACAACCATGGGAAGTGCCCGTCGAGGAGATGATTCCTCATTTCGCCGCGCGGCTAGCCGATCCCCTTCTCACCGACGCTCAATGTGATGCGGTAATGTACGAGCTTCTGACTTATAGGGGGTCTCCTCTTTCAATGGGCTCCATTTGGCTCCGGATGATCTTTCTCTCTGTGCTCGCCGATATTCCTCCTCATCCGACAGAGATGACTTCGGCGATGCTCAATGCGGCGGAGGACAAAATCGAGTGTTTCTATGAGGCATGCTTGCTTACCCGGGCTCTGAAGGATCGCTCGATTCATCTTCTGGGTCAGATAAGAGCCCGGCGGGCTGTCATGTCCGCTTTTGCTGATGGGCATGGCGCTAATCGGTGGGGAGCAACTCCTCGTGAAAACCATCGCTTCGACGTGTTGGAGAAGGCAGAGAGGAAGCTGGAGAATTTTGTTTTTTTTTTGTTAACCCTAGTATCACTGATCCCATGTTTGGCGATTTTTTCCCTATAGAGTAGTATGCTTTAACTCGATGTATTCCTCTTATTATTGGTTGTTGCATGCTTTTTATTGAATCATTTCCGTTCATCATATATCCGTGCATGCATCCCTCCTATATATATGAGCTTTATACTTTATCTCTAGGAATTTCCTTTAAATGTGAGCGCTACAGTTGCATTGTCAGCACATTTTAAATATCGTCTCTATTTAAGCGGGCGTACGGTTGCAAATGCGCGCTTGATGGGGAGCATATAAAGGATCCTTCTTATTGCCTTACATAGCACACAGTTTGTGCATGTTTTGGTTCGGAAACTGTCGTCGAGTGGGGGCTTATTTTCATGGTCTCGAGTGCACACGCCCTCCCTTAGAGGTCGTGGCTGCAAAGACGAGCTTGCGGGGGCTGGCTGAACGGTGTGCTGCAAATATGTAGTCATGTGAGAAGAGGCTCAACCGAAAGTTTTCGGAGAGGGAGCTGGCTTCCAATGCGCTGGGGGAACTTCAAGCTGAACTCACGGCTAAGACCACTCGTGTGTATGAACTTTGGCGAGTGCTTCAAGAAGCTATCAGGGAGGTGGTAACTATTGATAAAGCCGTCGTTTTTACTCGTGAGATCGTTGAAGCTCACAAAGTTACCGAAAAGGAGCTTGAAAGTCGGCTCGCCTCGTACCAGGCCCAACAGTCTCAAGCGGAGGCCCGTCTCATAGTAATAGCAAATTATGAAACCGAGACCCAGCGGAAGAAGGATGAACTGACGAATCTACTGAATCGTCCGCCGGCTTGAAAAAACTGTATATGCTTATTTTCATTCTCCTTTTGTACTTACTCCTGAATGAGAGTATTTTTTTATTCTTTTATAGATTGTACTTTGTATTCATTTTGATTCATGAATAAAAGACATATTTTGTTCCATGGTGGTGTGTCCCTTTTAGCAAATGCATTTTGTGGATAATCTATTTTGATATCTTTGTAGGACAGTGATGGCTTAGGAGTCAGGTTCAGATCCGCCTCCTAAGGCTTTCCAACTTTATGAGCCATGAAGGTCTCATAAAGATTTTTCTCCCTACGAGTCGAGAGGATCTCGTAGGTGTATTTTCTCCTTAGGAATCGTGAGGATTCCTAAGTGTGTTTTTCTCTTGAGAGTCGTAAAGATCTCTCAAGAGAATTTTCTTCCTTACAAGTCGTGAGGACTCATAAGTGATTGATGGGTTGACCTGCTCCCGAATCAAAGCATTGCTTTGACGGGGAGGTCGAGGACTGACTTTGGCCATACGGGGTCAGTTGATGACGTATCTCTGTGATGGGGTCATTGGCTGACGTGTTTCCGCGACGGGGTCATTTGCTGACGTATTTCCGAGACGGAGTCATTGGCTGGCGTATTTCTGAAATGGGGTCATTGGCTGACGTATTTCCGCAACGGGGTCATTTGCTGACGTATTTCCGCAACGGGGTCATTTGCTGACGTATTTCCGAGACAGGGTCATTGGATGACGTATTTCCACGACGGGGTCATTGGCTGACGTATTTCCACGACGGGGTCATTGGATGACGTATTTCCACGACGGGGTCATTGGATGACGTGTTTCCGCGACGGGGTCATTGGCTGACGTGTTTCCGCGACGGGGTCATTGGCTGAAGTATTTCCGAGGCAGGGTCATTTGCTGACGTATTTCCGAGACGGGGTCATTGGATGACGTGTTTCCGCAACGGGGTCATTGGATGACGTATTTCCACGACGGGGTCATTTGCTGACGTATTTCCGCGACGGGGACATTTGCTGACGTATTTCCAAGACGGGGTCATTGGCTGACGTATTTCCGAAATGGGGTCATTGGATGACGTATTTCCAAAACGGGGTCATTGGCTGACGTATTTCCAAGATGGGGTCATTGGCTGACGTATTTCCGAAACGGGGTCATTGGATGACGTATTTCTGAAACGGGGTCATTGGATGACGTATTTCCACAACGGGGTCATTGGATGACGTATTTCCGAGACGGGGTCATTTGCTGACGTATTTCCGAGACGGGGTCATTGGCTGGCGTATTTCCGAAATGGGGTCATTGGCTGACGTATTTCCGCAACAGGGTCATTTGCTCACGTATTTCCGAGACAGGGTCATTGAATGACGTATTTCCGTGACGGGGTCATTGGCTGACGTATTTCCGCGACGGGGTCATTGGATGGCGTATTTCCGCGACGGGGTCATTTGCTGACGTATTTCCGAGACGGGGTCATTGGATGACGTATTTCCGCGACGGGGTCATTTGATGACGTGTTTCCGCGACGGGGTCATTGGCTGACGTATTTCCGAGGCGGGGTCATTGGATGACGTGTTTCCGCGACGGGGTCATTGGATGACGTGTTTCCGCGACGGGGTCATTGGATGACGTATTTCCGCGACGGGGACATTTGCTGACGTATTTCCGCGACGGGGTCATTGGCTGACGTATTTCCGAGACGGGGTCATTGGCTGACGTATTTCCGAAACGGGGTCATTGGATGACGTATTTTCGAGACGGGGTCATTGGCTGACGTATTTCCGAGACGGGGTCATTGGCTGACGTATTTCCGAAACGGGGTCATTGGATGACGTATTTCCGAAATGGGGTCATTAGCTGACGTATTTCCACAACGGGGTCATTGGATGACGTATTTCCGAGACGGGGTCGTTTGCTGACGTATTTCCGCGACGGGGTCATTTGCTGACGTATTTCTGTGACGGGGTCATTTGCTGACGTATTTCCGAGACGGGGTCATTGGATGACGTATTTCCGAAACGAGCTCATTGGCTGACATATTTCCGCAACGGGGTCATTGGATGGCGTTGCGTCTGCTGTAACGAGACGAATGTCGAGGTGGTCTCTAGGTTGTCTGTGAACCATCGAAATTTGGTTGGAACTAGGTACTTTGCCGTGGCTCCGCTTTACTGACGTTGCGTCTGCTGTAACGAGACGAATGTCGAGGTGGTCTCTAGGTTGCCTATGAACCGTCGAGATTTGGAACCAGGGATTTTGCCGTGGTTCCGAGGTTGATTGTCACGTCCGAATCCTGCTGGAATGAGGAGGAACGCTGTTGTTGGTCTTCTGGGATGCAGATGTTGCTGTTGAGATCTAACTTTCCCTTTGACAGGATCTGGTGGGGGACATGTGATTCCCTTTTCGTTTATGCCCATGGATTGTATACAGGGGTCGGTATGGACTCGCCTGTAGGGCAAAAGTTTCATTCTTTCATTTTTTATTTCTTTCCGCGATGCTCTATCATTTCAGCTTTTATATCACGAAAGTCGCGATTGCCCAACCATTTCAGTTATTTTTCACGGTACCCAATCATTTCGGCTATTTTTGTTTTTTTACTCGCTGCTTTTTATTGCGAGCTACCCAATCATTTCGGCTATTTTTGTATGCATATATATTTTTACTTGTTGATTTTGTTGCAAGTTGCCCCATCATTTCGGCTATTTTTGTTTTTTTTTACCCACAGCTTTTTATTGCGAGTTGCCCAATCATTTCAGCTATTTTTGTATGCATATATATTTTTACTTTCTGATTTTGTTGCAGGTTGCCCCATCATTTCGGCTATTTCATATGCATTTTTGGCTCGCTGATTTTTATCGCGAGTATGGAACTTGGAATCTGGTGCCAATCTTAGCATCAGTATCACTGCGACTGGAATATTGCCAGGAGCGAATCATCATTTGCCGTAAAAGGGCTTGGAATTTGATACCGATTTAGGTATTAACATCGCTACCACTGGGACATTTCTAGGAGCGAATCATCATTTGCCTCTGTCGATGTCGAACAAAGGTGGCTTAGCAAACAGGGTTAGGATCTTGTTGACTAAGGCTTTTTGACTTAATGAGCCGTAAGGGTCTCATAAAGGTGTTTCTCCCTACGAGTCATGAGGATCTCATAAGTGCGTTTTCTCCTTAAAAATTGTGAGGATTCTTAAGTGTATGTTCTCTTATAAGTCGTAAGGATCTTACAAGAGTGTTTTCTCCTTATAAGTCGAGAGGACTTACAAGGGTCGTTCACCGTGCGAGCATATCCCTAGTTGCTGGTGGGGCTTTGTTAGGGAAATGTTTATTCATGCCCGTGGATTGTATACAAGGGTCAATATTGAACAGCTTGTAGGGCAAAAGCGGGGTGTATGACGGCTTAAGAACAGGTTCAGATCCCTGTAGTTTAAGTCTTTTAAATCTTATGAGCCGTGAGGGTCTCATAAGAGGATTCTCCTTACGAGTCGTGAGGATCTCGTAAGTGTGTTTTCTCCTTAGGGATCGTGGGGATTCCTAAGTGTGTTGCTCCCTTGTGAGTTGTAAGGATCTCACGTGGATATTTTCTCCTTGCAAGGTCGTGAGGACCTTGTAAGTGTCTTTTAACGAGATTGCGCCCTTTCGGCTTTTCACAAACTCGCCAGTAGTCCTGCTGTTTTTACTCACGGAGCCCTTTAGGGTTTTCATCCGTGCCCCTCTCGTTTATGGACGTACCGTTTTTTTGCGTCAGTCAGCCTTTGGATGCTGCGGTCCGTAGTAGTTTATAAACGTCTCGGTCAATTGCAAGTTTTAGGACATTACGGTCCATCGTTAGTTTAGGGACATTTCGGTCCGTCGCACATTTTTTAGGCGAGATTTCGTCGGATACTAGTTATAGAGCTCAGGCTTGGGAAGATAGCGAGCAGTCATAGGCGTCGTCATCTATCGTTGACCTAGACCGTAACTCGTCAAGCGTAGTATTTTTTTAAGAACCAGCCGTTTATTGTCCTGAAGGGTCTTTCGCCATTCATATTCATAAGCAAATAAGCCCCATCTTGGTAAACTTTGTCTATGATGTACGGGCCCTCATAGTTCGGCTTGAATTTCCTCCGTTTGGCACGATTGGGGATCATAGGTCTTTTGAATACTAGCATGAGTTCGCCTTGGCGGAATGTTCTCGGCCTAGTCAATCTCTCGTATGAGCGCGTCATCTTTGCTTTGTATGCTTCCAAGTTTTGTTGCGCCATAAGCCGGGTTTCGTCAGTGGCGTCGAGCTCCTCGAGCCGAAGATGAGCATTCTCTTCGTCCGTTAGCTCGTAATGAACTGCCACTCGCAGAGAGGGTAACTCTATTTCCAAGGGAAGTACTGCTTCAGCGCCGAATACCAATGCATACGGCGTTGTGTTTGTGGCCGTTTTGAACGTAGTCCGATACGCCCAGAGAGCTTCACACAGTCTCTCGTGCCAGTCTTTCCTATTTCGAGACACCGTCTTCTTTATGATCTTCGTCAAGGTCTTGTTGAAAGCCTCAGCTAGACCATTATCTCGAGGATTATAGACCGAAGAGTATCTCCAGTCTATATTATACTGCTGTGCGAAGCGGCTGATTTTATGGCTTCTGTAGGCCGGCCCGTTATCGGAGATAATCCGTCGCGGAGTGCCGAACCGATAGATGACGTGTGTCTTGAAGAAATGGAGAATGTTCTCCATCTTCACTTCTCTTAGCGGTACTGCTTCTGCCCACTTAGAGAAATAATCGGTTGTCGCCAGTATGAACCGGTGTCCTCTGGACGATGCTGGTTCGATGGGCCCGATTATGTCAGCTCCCAACATTTCGAACGGCCAGCTAGCCACTGTCGGATGTAGCGGATGTGGATGCTGGTGGATAAAGTCCCCGTGAATCTGGCACAAGTGGCGCTGTTTCGCGTATTTGAGACAGTCTTGGATCATTGTGGGCCAATAGTAGCCCATCCTTTTGATCTTCAGTTTCATCTTCGGCCCGGCTTGGTGAGAACCGCAGAGTCCATCGTGAGTTTCTTGGATGACTCTTCTTGCTTCTTCCGGTCCCAGGCATCTTAGCTATAGAGAGTAGAATGATCTTTTATACAGCGTGTCATTCACGAAGGCGAAGGATAGAGCTCGCTTCATGAGCTGATGTCTCGAGGACGCATCTTCAGGTGTTCGACGGGATTTGAAGTAGTCTATAAAGACTTCTCTCCAATCCTTGACCTTTCCCTGGACCTCTATCTGTAGGGCCACTTTCTTGGTTGCTTCCTTTTCTTCAAACGACTCCGGAGATATTTCTGCCGGTGCAAGAACCCGACGACTTTGCACAACGATCCTTACGTCATCGAGGTTCTCGTCGGCCAGTTCCTTAGCGAGCTTGGCTAATGCAACCACCTTGCTATTTTCCGTGTGCGGTATGCTTTCCAGGGCATAGGAAGGGATTCGAGTCAACAGTTGTTGCACTCTCTCACCGTACTTTACCAACTCTGGTTTGCACGTTTGATAGTCGCCATTTACTTGACTAACGACCAGTTAGGAGTCTCCGTATATGAGAAGGTTTTCGATTCTCATGTCGACAACGATCTCAAGACCTGCTATCAAAGCTTTATATTCGGCTTCATTGTTCGTCCCCGGCTCTGTTAAGGAGAAGGCGAAGCGCATTATCACTCCTTGTGGAGTCACGAAGATGAGGCCTACCCCAGATTTAATTATGGGGGTGCTGTGCTCTCGCTTCTTCATGAAAGATGCCCCGTCAAAGTAGAGTTCCCATCGGGTGTCACTCTCTCCTTTCTTCCCATCGATCGTGTCAAACGCGTTCTCGTCTGGCAATTCGCAATTTAGGGGCGAATCGGCAGGTATAGGATGCTCGGCGAGAAAGTCGGCGATGACCTGGCCTTTCACTGCTTTGAGTGGTCGATAAGTTATCGAGAATTCCATTAATAGTAGGGCCCATTTAGCGAGCCGCCCTATTAGTATGGCTCTTGACATCAAATATTTGAGAGGATCCACTTTGATATGAGGTGGACCTCATACGCCAATGCGTAGTGTCTGAGCTTCATTATCGCGAAGATTAACGCCAGACAGTGTTTTTCAAGGGGGGAGTAATTATTTTCTGCCCCCAGGAGAACTCGACTCAAGTAGTAGAGGGCCCTCTCTTTCCCTTGGTCGTTCTCCTGTGCCCATAGTGCGCCTAAAGAACCTTCAAGGGCTGTTGTGTACAGGATGAGAGGCTTTCCCTTGACCGAAGCGGTCAACACTGGTGGATTCTGCAGGTATTGCTTGATTTCGTCTAGTGCGCTTTGGCATTTGCGATCCTAGACGAACGGGGTCCCCTTCTTCATTAAGTGATTATAGGGGCGGCATTTGCTGGAGAGCTTGGCTATGAACCACCGGATATATGCGAGCTTCCCTTGAAGAGACCGCAATTGCTTAAGAGTTTTTGGCGGGGGCATTTCCATAATTGCCTTGATCTTCGAGGGGTCTATTTCGATGCCTCGATGCCGTACAATGAATCCAAGGAATTTGCCCGAGAAAACTCCGAATGCGCATATCAGAGGTTCATCTTCAGATTGTATTTCCGAAGACGTTGGAACACTATCTTTAGATGCTCCCAATGCTCCTCGTGCGATTTGCTTTTCACCACAAGGTCGTCGATATAGCATTCGACGACTTTATGTATGAGGTCATCGAAAATCTTCGTCATGGCCCTCTGATAGGTAGCGCCGGCGTTCTTCTGACCGAAAGGCATTACTTTGTAGCAAAATATCCCCAGCGGAGTCCGGAAAGCGGTATGCTTCTGGTCTTCGAGATGCATCTTTATTTGATTGTACCCTGATGAGCCATCCATGAAGGTGAAGACTTCGTGAGTGGACATATTGTCTATCATCTGCTCAGTAGCCGGTACGGGAAAATCATCCTTCGGGCAAGTTTTGTTGAGGTCCCGAAAGTCTACGCAGATGCGCACCGTCCCATTTTTCTTCATCACTAGGAAGATGTTGGCAATGCAGTCAGGGTACTGAAGCTCTTGGATAAAACCGGAGTCGATTAGCTTTTTGACCTCGGCGTTGATGCTCATTTCAAGTTCGAGCCGCATTCTTCTTGGTGCTTGTTTGACTGGCTTGATGTCCAGAGATATTGCCAATTTGTGCACGGCTACTTCTGGATCTAGTCCCGACATCTCGGAATAGTTCCATGCGAAGCAGTCTTTATACTGCATGAGCACGTCTTTGAGTGTAGCCACCTGTTCTTCAAACAACAGCTCACTGACGAACGTCGGCCCTGGGTCGTTTGTCGTCCCCAAGTCGATTTTTCTGAGGTTATCTGTCGTAGTATGTATCCCATCTTCCAGCTCTTTTAGCGCCGGTGGAAACTCTGAGATCACCTCGTCGTCATCGTTTTCGAGGCACCAGGTGAGGTCAGCCATATCCTCGCATACTCCTTCTCCTGACAGCGTTATCGCGTGACAGGTACGAGATTGCTTCCAAGACCGATGTTGATCAGGCTCTACTCTTGCTGCATTCGTGGTTTTTGGTTCATGCTTCTGTGGCGGGGTTACCCTCCAACTGCTGGATAAAGCGAACCTACCTTGCTAATACTGGTCTTCTACCTAGTCTTTGAATGTGAAGCAGTCTTCGAGAGGATGTCCTATCGCTCGGTGATAGGAGCAATAATCTTGGTGATGAACCTCACTTGCTTGTTCAGGATGCTTGGACTACGGGAGGGTAATCATCTGATGTTTAATGACAAGACTGAATATCTTTCTTGTCTTGTCTTGGGGAAAAGAATATGCTCGACCCATCTTCTTTATAAGAGACGAATCCCGGCTGCTCAATTTTCGATCGTGAGGCTTCTTGGACCCGCTTTGTTGCTGTCGGACATTTTCTCCGTTTTTCAGTTTATTTTTACCTCTGCGTCGGGTCTTTTGTATGACGGGCTGGTGACGAAGAGCATCGTCATTCTCTATAGCCTGCTGAAGGAGGCGTTGCGTCCTGGCTTTCTCGTAAATGGCCATTTCGCGGCTATGGTCATCCCGGACCTTTTGACCCGCTTCCCTTATTAGTTTGTCCATCTGTTTTTCGAACGACGGACTTGGCATTTTCATGGCGGGACCTCATTTTGGTTCAACTGCAGTGTCTTTTAACAGAGCATCTCCTTCTTCATCAAAGTCATCTATAACGTAGCAGCCATGGAATCGTTCCTGTTTCTTGGATTGAAAATATCCAAGCCCGATCATTTCCATTCTCCCGTTGGGCAATTTTCGCTGAGTTCCAGGGACGTTCCAGATCCTGTTGTAGAACTGAGCTTGTTGAGCAGTCTGTTTGAAGGATACACCCTGGCGCCTCAACAACCTTTTTAATCCTTCTGTGTAGTATTTGGGCAGACAGATAGGTTGGATCCTGTCAAGCGTAGAATCGGCGCCATGCCAGATTTCTTTTTCCACTTTGGTTTCAGCGGATCAATAAAAGAGGATCGCATTTTCATCCTTTCGCCTGGGAGGGACGTAAAACGTCTGCAGCTCTTGCACGCTATATGTTTCAAACGTATCAAGTTCGCGGAACCATGGCAATCTGCAAACTCAGATTATCTCCAGTGAGGGCCTGCACTAATGATCAAACAGAAAATACTGCATTGACCTCATCTTCAGAGTCGCTGCCGAAGACCAGAATAGGGGTGGACGGTCTCGACTTGTTGCATTGGGGTGGCCCTGAATAGACTATCTCTTCTTCCTCCTCGGTATCGCTCCCGAAAACTGGAATGGTGGTGATAGCTTTTTGCTTATTCTCCGGCTTATGGCACCTTTCTGTGTTTTCGAAGTCTGACAGGAAATACTTCGCATCTTCGTATTTTCGGACTTCATTCACGGAGAATGGGTTCAGTTCCCCTGTTACGATATACTCGAGACCATCCTTGAAATACTTCATACACTGATGTTGTGTAGAAGGGATGATGTTGTACTCATGTAATCAAGGCCTGCCGAGCAAAGCGTTGTAGCAAGTCTTGGCGTCAATGACGTGAAACTTGACGTGAGTGACGAGCACCCCAAAGCGTAATGTCAGAATCACAGACCCGAGCATCCGTGATGACTGGGAGTCGAACTCGGAGATAGTGATTTTATCCCGAGCGAGGTGTTGAACGCTCATGCAGATTTCTTTTAGCACCCTCACATTTAGAAGATTGACAGAGGACCTGTTGTCAACTAGGATCTTCCCTATCTTAATGTCATGGCAATACCCGGAGACATATAGGGGACGGTTATGCTCACACGTTCCGAGGAGGAGATCTTCATCGCCGAAAGTGATGTCAGCTGTGTGAATTTCTTCCAGCTCGTCCTTCATCTTTTCTTCGGCAAGGAAAGCTTGAAACTGTTCGGGCTCTTGTAGTGCCTTGATCAGAGAATCCCTCACCTCTTTGGATAGCAGAAGGGCGTTGAGAATGCTTAGCTGCGATGGTATTTTCCTCAGGTGTGCCAGAATGTTGTAATCCACCTTGTTTTTCTTGGGCGGGTCCTTGGCTGCAAGCACTTTGACAACTCGATCATCGAGGGCGATATCCTCAGGGACTTTTTCCTTCCCCTTATCTTTTCTATCCGATCCCCTGTTTGCGGGTCCGAGATTCTTTTCGGGTAATGTGCGATTGCGCAGCTGAATGTTCTCGCAGGTCTTCATCTCTTCTGTTTCGGAGATGGATTCCTTGAAGAGAGGGCCGAGGGCTATTTCTTCATCAGAATCACCCCCGAAGGTGAAAACTTGTGATCCCCCGGAATTAACCATGTGACATTCACCGGTAATTCTTCTATGTTCATCTGTCGTGCTTCTTTGCTCTCGACGAGTTTTGCGCTTCATCCGCTTGAAATGCTACCGGTGAACAATATATCCTTGCTACCAGTTTTTAAAGGCATTGCATTCTTCAGTAGGATGTGCAATCCGTTGATGGTATAAGCAGTAATTAGGATGTACATCCGTTTCATCAAAGTGTATCCCACTAGGAGTGTTTCCCTTGGAGGCTGGCAGCTTCATCCCCATTGACAGGGCTTTAGCGAATCGTTTCCTCGTTTTAAGCCTGCTTTTGCCTGTAGTGGATGCGCTTTGATTTGGTGGGAATGTTTTAACCCTTTCGTCTAATCGCCGGCGTTTGGCTATTTCAAATATGGCCATTTCGCGCTCCTGATCAGCTTTGCTCTTTTGACAAGCTTCATTCAGCAGCATGTCAATCATCTCGTCTGACGGTTCTAGGAGTTCCAGTTCGGGACCTGCCCCCAGTTTTTCTGCATCCGGAGCTTCTTCACCGTTTATTAACGAGTGAGAGATCACGTGGCAGCTTGCCACATAATTCTCAGGTTCATCTAATGAGTTTTCGCCCACAACTTCGTCGCCATCTCCATCTTCAAGGATATGGTTGAGGAATTCTTGGAGTGTGACCGGAGTTCGCACCTTCTGGTTATATTCTTCCAACGCGTCAATATGTTTTTGAAGGTCCGTGCGCTTGTCATTAGGTTTCACGGGCTTTTTGGTCTTCTTCTTCTTCTTTGAAGACTTTGACGGCTGGACATGGGCGTTTTGACTATCACCACCAATTCTTGGCGTTGGGCGTAGTTTCAGCATTCCCTCGATGATCTCGGGTTCTAAGGGACTCTTCTATCTGATCGCCGGGCATGTTTGGAGATCTTTCAGCATTCGTTTTGTTTTGGCTGAAAGAGCGACCTCCCATGAAGTTTCTTCTAAAAAGAGCACGATGCCCCTGGTGTGTCCACCTTTTTAAGAGCGTGCGACTAGGGCAGGCTTACTTTCCGATTCTCAGATAGCGCGAGTTTGCCCTGTTGGTACTGGTCCTCAATCCATCCTTTGAAGACGAAGCAATCTTCGATTGGATGGCCAACTACTCGGTGATAGGGGCAATAATTGGGATTGTTGACATCACCGGGCTGCAATGGACGTCTCGGATCCGGCAGACTGATGAGCCTGTTGCGTATCGCCAGTTCGAACAGTCTCTTCGTTTTCTCCCGCGGAAACGAGTAAGGACGCCTTAATTTTTCGTTGAGGAATCGTTGTCTATCGCTTTGGCGATCAGCTGGTTTTGGCCCAGTTGGTTGTTACAGAGCATTGGCGACGAAGGTCGCTTTCCCTTTCCCTTTTTCGTTTCGAGGCTCCAACTTCGAAGAGGAAGGCCTGTGGCCCATCTAATCCATTTGGGCCAGTTTGTCAATCAAGGCCTAAAAAGTAGTTGGCTTGAAGAACATCATGAACTGAGATATAGTCGCCTGCGGATCGAGGGTTCCCACAAACATGCCCACCGCAGGCGCTTCTTCGATGCGCTGCTCGCACTTTGACCATAGATTCCGCCACCGTATCGCGTGCTGAACCCATGTTTTGCCTGGCTTCACTCTGGCGTTAATTAGTGCGGTGATTGGGGTGCGCTCGCTAGCGCTTGCGAACCTTTGCGTGAATAGTAACTCCATTTCTGCAAATGTCTTGATGGACTCATTCGGGAGCTCGGAGTACCATTCAAACGCTGTCTCCGATAAGCTACCAACAAACTGGCGAAGCAGCAGTTTGTCGTCACCCCCATTATTACCGCACAAGGCTCTGAATTGAGCAACATGCTGGTGTGGATTCCCCGTCCCCTTACATACATGGAATTTAGGGATCGTATATCCCGGCGGGTAATTTATTTGATCGTACCAACCCGGATAGGGTCGTTCAGTCTTAACAATTTGGCCGGCCACTACGTTCGCCTGATGAACTCATATCTGTTGACGATATATTCATCCAGGGCGGCTTTAGAAATGGTCTCCTCTTTGGCTGCTGAACAAGCCGGAAGAGGGTTTGATGTCTCTTCCCTATCGTCTTCAAGGATTATTGGAGGGTCTTCAGCTGGAAGATCCGGCTGTAACATCATTCCAACCATGTCTTGGAATAAAAGCGCCATTCGTTTTATGTTGGCGGCTTGTTTCGCTGCCTCTTTGTCCTTCTTCTCAAGAATTCTGCGGAGGAACTCAGCATCAGTTTCTTGTTCATGATTCTGCTCTGACGACGTCTCCGGGCTTTCTTTTGGCCCAGTGAGTGCGTCCATCTGTGTTAACATTTCGTGGAGCTTTTGTTGTTGCTCCTGGGCCTTTATTACAGATCTGGTGAGCGGTCGATGGCCCGTGGAGATACGGCTATCCTCTTTTCCGGATGCCATATAAAAAGTGAGCACCACCATGCCCCCAGACTTGGTGCGTTTGGATTCAGTACCTTTGAGATTCGTTGCAGACACAGAAATTTTTTTCGGCCTTCCCCTTTTGTGAGCAGTCGAAGTATAGGGGGCCGTTGTAGCGGGCACCCAAGTAGACGACACCTTCTGCGGTATGACAGGGTGGTCCTTCTCTTGCCGAACTTTCATCTTTTTCGATCGGCGGGAGTAGTCTTGGTTGATCACCGAGTCTTGGACAAGTCGCCACACTTTATGAATTTTAGAGGACAGCTGCTGAGGGGGCTGCTCTGGCTTCACCTTTGTAACATCTTCCATAGGTGGAGGAGATCTTTTCAGCACGGCAGTCGGAGCGTCCTTGCGGACCCTCCCGAGTGGTTCAAAGTTGTTCCCAGTTGGAACAGCAGCATCAAGTTCCACCATTGGAGCTGGCGGAGTCAGTCCAGAAGGAGAGCTGCCCCAGCTTTCCTCACTCGGCTCCAGTGACGACGTCGAGCATGTCGAGCGGCCGGGACCACTTTTGCTGTTGAGTGAGCTTCTTCATGCCTCCCGCTCTGATAAGGAGCTGTTGTTATAGTTAGCTTGTCAAAGACCGGCGTCCGCTGAGGAGGGATGGCCAATCTGTCGAAGGCAGACTTTCGTGCAAGGGAAGCGATTTTAATGGCTTTGCCTGGAGTAAATGGCCAGTCTTGCAAAGACCGACTCCTTAGCAGGAGAAGCTGCTTTAATGACTTTAGGAGCAGGAATGGCTATCCGCTTTGGGATGACCGCCTCAGGTATCGCGGGCTTCTTTATAAGCCCACTTGAGCATTGGCCCAGTCTGTTGAAAACTGAGGCACTGGACTTAGGCGACCCGTTGAGAGGGGCCGCAGTAGTTGTAAGCCAATCAAAGACCGACTTCTTCGGAGCTTCTTGCAATGGCAATAGGGCATTGAAGCTCATTGCTGGGAGCATGGTCCCAAAGAATAGCCCTATGGTGGCTCGCGTCACCTGGTCCGCCGGCATTGTAAAAAGGGAGGTCGCTTGAGGCCCGTAGGTCACTTCTCCAGCGAGGACGGAGTGGGAGTTGTTGCAGTTGTTGCAGTTTGTGCAGTTGGAAGCCATTGATCTTCTGTTTTCTGCACGGAGCAAGACACCGAATCTTAGTACCTCGAATCCAGGGGCAACCATAGCAAACCGCGATTCATTCGCGAAACACGACACACGAAGTGTGAAGTGGAAAGAGGAAAAGGTCCCACTGGGCGTGCCAGAATCTGTTCTCCGCCGAAAGACGCGAGACAGAACCGCGTAGGTTCGTCTTGCCTGAATTTGGGGGCAGATGCTATTTGGTTTTATCCGTCCACCTCTCCGAAGATGCCAAGTTGATTTATGGCACCATGTATCGAAAGTTTAGACGGATGCAGCCGATGTAGCAGACTTCGTCAGATCCCCCCTCATTGTGAGGGCTTTTTTTTATTGTGGGGACGCTCTTCCCTACAGGCGCAAGCCCCTGCAGTTAATTACGCTACCGCATCGCGGTAACCACTTTCTCTTTTTCCAAATGGTCATTTCCTGTCGTGTGTGTTTGTTTTGTTTTCGGTTGCCCGTGGATTGTATACGGAGACTAATTTATGTTGTCGTCCGTAGGGCGTGAATTAGTCCAAATCCGTATTTTCTTAGATTTGGGTTTTGATTAGGGTTTAAGGATCGTTAATCTCGTTTGAGACTAAGATCAACTTAAACGTTTGTTAAGGATACGTTAGTCTAATTTTAGACTAAGATCAACTTAACAATTTGTTAAGGATACGTTAGTCTAATTTTAGACTAAGATCAACTTAACAGGATTATTTAGATCCAACAAAAGAGAATTTGGGCTCTATTGTTTTAGTTTAGAGACTTTGCGGTCCAGTTTAAAAACGTCATAGTCTGTAAAGTTTAAAGACATCATAATCTATGAGTTTAAGGACTTCATAGTCTGTAAAGTTTAAGGACATCATAGTCCATGAGTTTAAGGACCCCACAGTCCGTGAAATGTCTAGTTGTCGGGACCCGTCACCTCTCTGAAGACGTTGAAGGATTACAACGACAAATATCAGAGGAGTGAAGAGATATACCCTTGAACCAATATTGGTTGGAAGGTTCTGGGAATCACTTTGAATGCCATATGAGATGATCGGTTTTAGAAGACAAGAGTATAATTGGGGTTCTGTTTCAAGGGATTTTGCCTCTGGAAGAATTAGCTAATTTAGGCTAAGATTGGCTCGAATATAGTGTTAAACACTAGAGTACATTCGATGCTCACGTGCTCCCACGTGAGGCACTTAAAGTAGTGTTTAAACACTAAAACTGAAGCGCTCACGTGCTCCCACGTGAGGCACTTAAAGTAGTGTTTAAACACTAAAATTGAAGCGCTCACGTGGGGTCACGTGAGGTGCCTGAAGATTAGGCCGTGCTTCTTTTATTTTACTCCCAGAATATATAAGTGTTAAACACTTGATCTTTATGGCCATTACGTGTGAGCACGTGATGGGTACCCATGCATTGGATATTAAAAGTATTTGTTAGGGGTCACGTGGGGACACGTGAGGGCGCCCATGCGTTGGATATTAATCCTTCAGTTTTACCCCATCTTTAAAATGGTGTTTGTCAGGGGTCGCGTGGGGACACGTGAGGCATCCTTTAGGCGGGTATTGCCTTTGGGTAGAATCTTCTATTGTTTGATAATTGCCAAGGGTCACGTGGGAACACGTGAGAAGCCCAAAATCTGTTCTGCCTTGGCTTTACTCCCTTTTGATTTTGAGAAGTTTGTTCAAGGATCACGTGGGAGCACGTGACCTAATTTCATTCGTTCTCTTTTGATTATTGAGGGGGAGAGTCACGTGGACACACGTGATCAGGTTGGGTACTGATCTCTTTTACGTGCATGGAGAGTTAGATCTCTTGTTTAAGAATTAAATTCTTTTATAGGGTTAAACCCTAATTTTATTTAGAGGAATTAAATTCCTATATGTTTGAAAGAATTAAATTCTTTAAACCCAATTCTCTCTCTATGTTTTGGATCTGCATGGCAAAATCTCCCCGATGAGAATTAAATTCTCAACTTGTGGGGAGATCTACTTCTGCAGATTTTCAACCAGAGGAAAAACTAAGTTCTTTTTTTATAAGAGTTAAACTCTTGGTTTGAGAATTAAATTCTCTTTTGTTTTGTGGGAGCTTATAGAATGATCTCCTTCTTTCTCTTACCTAGAGTTTTCTTTCTCTAAAGAGATCTTCTTTTCTCTCTAGAGAATTAAATTCTCTTCTCTTTTTTTCTCTCTGTTGTTGTTGTCCTCTTTTTTTTCCTTCTTGGCTCCTATTTATAGGAGAAAGAAAAGAATCAGTTTATTTAGTCAATCCTTCATTGAAAGATTTTTGATTGATTTTGTAACCAACATGATCTTTTAGATCATTCGGTGAATTTTATTCACCATTGGATTTTTAATCTAAAAGATATTTTATTTGTTGTTCCTGGCAATTTTTAAGAAAATATTTCCTTGTATAGAATCTTTTTATAAATTGGTGATTTTTAATCACCACTGGATTTTTAATCCAACGGTGCCCCCTTTTACAGAATGCAATCTTTTTGTTTGGAAAGATCTAGGGAAATATTTTTCCAATTAGCATTTTTGATTTTTTTTAATTCTATTAGTTCAGATGGTTTAGGAGTTTATCACATGTTGGCACGTGACCCCACTTGATAAAGTATCTAATTAGAATTTAATTCTATTGATTTAGAGGGCTCAGGAACCCATCACGTGTTGGCACGTGACCTCACTGATTAAGTATTTAATTTAGAATTTGATTCTATTGTTCAGAGGGCTCACAAACCCATCACGTGTTGGCACGTGACCCCACTGATTAAGTTTTAATTTAGAATTTAATTCTATTGTTTCAGAGGGTTTAAGAGCTTGTCACGTATTGGCACGTGACCCTACTAATTAAGCATTTCCAATTATTTATTTTATTCAGTACCTATAGCCTCTACCTGTAAAAGGCCATGTGTCTGCACGTGATGACCGGTCACGTATGAGCATGTCATGCCTCATTTGAGGTTTTCCTTTCTGCTTTATTTGTATTTTATTTAGTTCCCATGAGAGAACACTTTCATTTCTTTCTTTTCTCACAAAAATAGAACCAAAAGCAATGAACAAACACAAAGGAAAACAATATGTAACAAAATGCAACATGATATGGTGCACTAGCCATGGAAAACTGTTGAAACACGGATTTGACCTAATCCCAATCAGTAGTGCGCTAATCGGGTTTAATTTTAAACTGCATATAATTAATTTTAAAAATGCCAAATCCGATAAATATATTTTTAAATGAATAAATCATTTTAATCTCCAATTATTTCACAAATATTGGTATATATTTATACCATTTTATGAAAACCCCAATTTCACAAATCGGGTAGTTTTCGCGAAATATATTATTTTAATATTAAATTCCAAAAATAATATTTTATATTTTCTGAAATGTTACAATCTTCCCCCTTAAATAAATTCGGTCCCCGAATTTAAATTTAAACCCCCAAATACTAAAACATTTCAAAATTCACTCAATCAACGGGACTCCGAAATTACGGAAACTATAGAAATACCACAGCGCATCAAGTGCACATGAAAACGAGTATAAAACACAAAATCAAACTCCGTCAAGCGTCACGCAAGTCATCGGATTTGCACGCATATTATCGGAGTTACAATAGAGATACATATCTCAAAATCCACTACTGAAATCGAATATGCACTAGTCAAATACTATAATACGTATATAAGACGCATCTTTTAAAAATCTCTTAAAACTGAATAAAACACATGCAAAAATCTTTTCTGAATTGTTGTATGATGCGTAATTCATGGCACAAGTGACGAACGCTCATTTGTAAATTAATAATTATATGTTCATATAGGTTTTGCTAAACTATACGTTCCGCCCTTTTTAAAATATCCCAAAGGCTTTCCCTTGTAAACGTTCGTGTCGCTCACGGACACGTAGGAAATAGCGAGACTATAGCTCCTTTTTGAAAACCTCTTGTTAAGTTTTTAATGTATGCAAAGTACTCAGGTACTGTCCTCAGATCAGTCATGTTCGACTACTACATAACATGGTGCCCATCATGAAAACAAAATGCTCAAGAGCAAAAATCAGTCTCAAAAGGCGTATCCAACAATTACGTGCGTCTGGTGCGTACGGAAATCAAATCCAAATGCAAGTGCCACAATATGCATAAAAGCAAAACTAAGTGCAACGGGTGTGCACGAAAGTATCTTTCCAGTGCAACGGGTGTGCACGACAACAATATCTGGTGCATCTATTGTGCATGAAAGTCTCAATCCAGTGCAACTAACATGCATGAACAAAAAACTCAATCGAGTTCATCATGTGTGCACAAAATCACATCTCATATTATGCACCCAACATGCGCGAAAATCCAAATCAAGTGCATCCGTCATGCACGAATGAAACCAAAATCAAGTGCATTCCACATGCACGAATAAAATCTAAGTCCAGTGTATCCAACATGCACGAGTAAAATCTCACTCAAGTGCATCCGATGCGCACAAAATCCAATATCAAGCGCCTAACATGAGCAAAAATCCAACCCTAACCGTGTCAGGTCTGTAAAAATGCCCAGTGCGGTAAAGCGCACGAAAAACGAACGTCAAGTGCGACGCGCACAAAAACATAAATCTGGTAAAACAAATGCTCAAAGATGTAAATCAGGTGCAACCAATGTACGGAATACCCACTTGGTGCAACAAACGCTTGAAATACGAATCTGGTGCAACAAATGCACAAAATACAAATCTGGTGCATTTAGTGCACGAAATACAAAATACAGTGCATCCAGTACACGAAATACAAAATACAGTGCATTCAGTGCACGAAATACAAATACATTGCAACAAATGCACATCGTAAAAACCTAGTACAACAATTGCACAAAATACAAATCGGGTGCAACAAGTGCACGGAAACGCATTAATAACTCAAATGAGTATAAAATGCAATACCGAGTGTACCAAGGTGTATAAAATCATAAACGTGTGCACTGCGTGTACAAAACACGTATCCATGCACTGCAAGCACATGTAAGTTATACCGAGTGTATAAATCAAATCGAAACGAACTGTATGAACTCCACGAAATCATAAACACGAGCCATGAACGTACAAAATTGACATCAAGTGCAATAGATATGCACAAATCGCAAACCGATGTAGCGGTGTGAAAATATAAATCAAGTGTAATAACTATGCATAAAAATGTAATACCCAGTAGGTGCAGCCATGGTGCACAAAAACAATATCATGAAACCCAATCATCAAAACTCAAATCCAAGCGATATAAGCGTGATACTCGGATCACAAACGCAAATAGTAATAAATGACATTGAGGTACACCTCCTACAATGTCGAAAAATGTCGGTGCGCCCAAAACTGGCAGAGCAAGAACATCCGCTTGCCTTCTGCTCACGGTCTGGCATCCTCTGTCTCTGGGTCCTCATTTCTCTATGGATTACCAATCTCGCAATCCATCGGCTCGTCGGCCCGGTCCGGTGTACTAACGGAAACGATTCCGCTCTAGCACTCCTTTGGTCATCTCTCGGCCAATTAAAATGATCACTCGTAAAGCAGCACGCCACCTGCGTCGGCCTTTGGCCCTCTGAATACACATGACACAACTGAATCTCGGTGCAACTCTTATCGCAGCAGTGTCCTGAAAGGAACCTGCTCAAGGTCTCTTCCTATCTCGCCTATGCCAAACTGTACGGAGGCTGGTACTCTTACATAATTTTCTCTCGTTCTCTGGACATCTGCGTTCTAAGCACAGCATTTCCTCGGAAACTAGTCGTATCCCAACGCCGCTGTATACATATCGGATCTCTAATCTCAATGGGGAGTAACAACAGCTCGTCAGCATATCGCACGAACCTCTTGTTCGACTCGTCTTTATTATCTTCCACTTTGACGTCACGTCATGCTATCTGCGTATTGCAATGGTTCTCGACTACAGTCAATCCAGAATCTCTCACACGGACTCGAAATTACGAACCCTGTATCTTCATCACTCTGTAGAAGATATCTAACCGTACACGTCCTCGGGAATTTGTCCATATCATCGGAGGAATATACCTCATTCATCCATTTTCGATCAACTCACAACGCATCTGGGTGAAGTCCCCTATCCGAAACTGGTCAACTCTGGATCGATCTATTCTAGATCTGAGTAAGATTCTCCACACCGGAAATCTTCAACTCAACTGGGCCTGCGTCGGCGCAACAATTCTAACAAATCACCTTCGTCTCTTAACTCATAATAGACTAGCTATCTTCTGTCGCATCTCTGCCTGGAAGCTCCAGCGGTCTAAGCTCATAAGCTCTGGAAGCGACATCCCATCAATCTCAGCAACGGCTGGGTCATCTGTCTGCACGGTAGACGACATCTCAAACTCTGAGCTAGGCTGTATATCAACAGTCCTCTCACAACAGGCGGCCTCTAACAATGGCCAGATCATCCGGTGCAAAGCCGAACACTCGCCTCAACAAGAGGTCACAACACAAATACTAAATCGATACATTCTCATGTCACCAGAAAACATGATGGTCAGTCCTCATCCATGACGAGCTCGTCCTGACCGCATCACTAGCAGCAGCTCAATCTGCGCTCAAACCATGGTGACCGGAATCTCAATCAAGTATCGACGAAAGCAGATCAACGGAATGAAAGGAATCAACAGATCCAAAATAGATACATGATCATAAGGAGAAATGGAATCAGTGAGAGTATGATCATAGAAATGAATAGAATCAAGGATCTTAAATGGATGTATAATCATAAGAACGAAGAGAATCACAAGTCTCAAGATGTGTACATCCTAAGGTTTCTTAAGTGGAGTATCGTATCGTAAATATGCCGCGGAACATACGTACGGTACATCACTCTACTCAAACTACTTACTCCATCAATCAGGGTAAGCCTATATAACGAAAGTTCGGGTCTAATACCTCCCGTTCAAGTCTAAGTTCCATAAGGTCAAGCCTAGTTTCCGAAATAAATATACGCCCTAGACTCCGCATAGTCAAACATAGACTCGAACCAAGGTTAAACCTAGTGCTCTCATACCAACTTTGTCACGACCCGAAATTTATTAGCTCGTGACCGGCACTTAAATCACGCTACGTCTAAAGGCGTAACGGAACTCAAGTAAGCCGAAACCCAGAAATCTAAACCTTTTTAAGAAAATAGAAGATGTAAAGTTTTGAAATAAAGGTATAATGAAAACAAACGTTTTATTAAATGCATGGATAATAGAACATGAAAAATGCAAGTTTATTTTACTAGTTGAAAAACATATTTCGTCTTTTAAAAATTTGGAGAGCACCTCCTTTGTATATTTTGATCCAAAACCACAAATACATAATGATAATAAAGGCATCCCCAAGTGGGAGCTAGCTCTTCGCCAATCAGCGGATTCACAACCACGCAAGTCACAATATAAGTATACGACGCCCAACGGCGAAGATCCACACAAAAGATAATGAATAAAGTAAGACATCAACCCAATAAGCGAACATAAAACCCATCGCTCAAATCTCGCAACTACAATTCTTGCTAAGTCTTACTATTTATACAAATACTAGTTTCTGATTTGATAGAGTTAACTAGATACAACAGGAATAATAAATACAAGAGGGATACTATCCAACATGTACCACCTACCAAAGCAAAACACCCGAATGCTGTTATGTGCCAGCGATGCCGCTACTGATCCATGCGGTCAAACTGCAAGAACTGTGGCACAACGGGGGTGAGTTGCCAACTCGTGAGTAAAAAATATCAACATGTGGAAATCGAATAAACAATGATTCCTAGGTCAATTATATCATAAAGGTAATACTATGATATCTAGGGTGACCGTATCTATATATGTGCCAACAATGTAATAATCAATGCATACATGCATGCGGATATCATCCCACAATATAATCAATGCCAGTATGCATGTGGATCTCGTCCACGTGTCAACCAATGACACAACAATATCATGCATATAAATATCATAAAACATATGCATGTAAATTGAGGATGTCAATCAACGTGTGTCCAGCAACGACACATCAAAATCATGGAACCTGAGTGTCCAACATCGACACTCGAACATCATGAAATCCGTGTCCAATATCGACACATAAATCCTCATATCTCGACTCCGTCTGCGGGATCGGCCCGCGGGCTCCGGCAGAACGGGTCGGCCCATATTCATCTCATAACTCCGGTCGATATCCTCCGGATAACCACCGAGTCTAACCAATCACCGGTAGGTAATAGTCCCTCTGCCAAGCTCATCGTCTACTGCACAACCATCCATTCTCACCCCGGAGTACCATACCGGGTCCATCATGAACCCGCAAACGGATCATCCAACTTTTCGAATCAGGTTTCACATATCACACGTCTCAGAACCAAGAAAACGCATGGCGGACGCACTGAAATACCATATCAAGAGAAACCAGGTTTTTAAAACAATACATACTTTCTTTTGAAATAACCACGGTTCTCAAATCCAGAAATCTCATGAAAACAGCATATCTCAATGCGTAATCGTAAAGCATGATGTATGCGATATATAATAGAATGTAAGCATATCCGTATCATGCAACATGGAACAGTGATGTGAGCATGGGCATATCATCATAATGTGATCATAGCAATATAATAGTTGTTAGTGTATATGCCCTAGAGGCCATTACTGTATCATACTAGTTTGTATATTACTTAATGGAAGCTTGGGATATTCACCTTGTATAAACAATCTTGCTCAATATAGTAGTATGCTACTTGGTTTGTTTCTACTTCAATGTGTACATGTGTTTATTTTGCGATATCACCTATACACATTAGTGGAGCCCTTAGGATCTTTGCTTGATTACCAGCGTTGTGATGGCAGTCACACTAGTGGGGGCTGGGTAATCTATAAGCACATCCTTATACAGGTCCCTAGTCGTAGGACTATCGAGACAGGGCATCGATACTCCGGAGTAGACTAGCGTATGCGCTTCTCATCCCAGTGTGGGAGATGGTCTGTCCCACAGCCATCAGTACGTCGTACTGGAGATAGTATACGGGTGCTCGTTGGGTTACGAGTACACTGGACAGGACTCGTCGGGAACTGACAGGTTGGTATTATACCTATCGTCAGTTATCAGTTCCCAGGTGACATGAGTACAGCTTAGTCCGCTGACTTGACACTGGCACTTCGCCTCGAGTGTGTTCCCACTGTACTTTGACTACTACCCTACCACGGCTCAAAGGAGTCGTGCAAACAGGTGGTAGTTGGGTGCAGTCCCGAAGCACTTGGAGGCAGTGCCGGTTAGACAGGATTCGTCTCTCCCGGTATTGGGGGTTGACATCGCGCTGTGTCTAGGAGAGCCATTACACGAGTAGTCCCTGGCCAGGGCAAGCGAGATATACTGGTAGGCTTCCAGTGTTATCTCAGGGTGTTTTGGGCTTCACTCCGACACGACTTGTACCGCTATTGGGGGACTGACATTTACCGCCCCCTAGGCCCGACATGCGATGTATCAGACGGACAGACCGGACTGTACGGAGAATGTCACATTCAGACTCAGTAGGAGTTCAGATGGGGTTCACCTCGTCAGCCTTCTTGTCGGCTTCTACCTGGGGACCGTTACGCACAGCTAGTGCCGCTTGCGGTCTGTGGTTAAACCCACTGCCAGCGTAGTGTCGAGTCTTTAGAGTCCCACACAGAGGGTATTCGCCTCTGGGCAAAACAGAGTAGAGGTCGCATGGTTTTGCGACAGGGTTCGTTCTCATCCGCGCACTTGTGCACGTTTGGAGTCCGGACGGATATTGCCAGCGGGCTCTGGTTTGAGCCAGATACTGGTATATGTTTTGGGGTTGCTTTTATCTCTCGGTATTCTTGTTTCTCGGAACGAGAATACATGTGTGTATACACAGTTGCTTGAGGCGGAGGATGAGGTTTTTCATTAGGGTTTCGGAACGGGTGCGTATGCACAGTTGACAGTCGTCTTTTTCCAAACCCTAATAGATTTATGAAATATCAATTAATAATAGTAATTAAATGAAATATTGTTATGGTTGTTTTTGTTGACTTGTTGACCATGGTTGACTTGTTGACCATGGTTGAATGTTGACCACCATCATTGCTTTGCAAGGATACTCCTTGATTCTAGCTTACACTCATTTATTGAAAGTTATGATAGTGGTCATTCCAAATACAACCATCAACTATTTCATTTTTGATTTATTATTATTAATTAGATAATTCCTTTTCTTTTAGTTATGGTTGCAAAAGAAAAGAGCTCATTCTATCATATTCATTCTCTCTCCTCACTTCATCTTCTTCTTCCTCAAGCTTAAGGAGAATCCTTTTCATGTGTTGAGAATCCCTCTCCTTGAAAAGAAAACAACCCCTAGACACTCTCTACTCACTCTAGGATCAAAGGTTTAGCAAGCCGAAGATTCTAGTTCTCTCAAAGTTCGAGAAAGAGCCCGAAGGTTGAACCCTCAGGTGGATCCATCTTTGACGGAAGAAGGCAACGAGGAAAGCACCATCAACCTCTACAAAAGTTTGAAGAAGAAGGAGTTCAAGTTTAGGTATAACCATCTTTCCGAGTAGCTAACTCTCTTTAGCTTGTTTGCTAGTTTTAGTTTAGGAAAAGATCCCGACTTTGTTTAGTCCATGTTGCCCCTTGCGCCAAAAATTCGATTTTTATACCGTTTCCGCCTCCCCGTAAGAACCGAGGGTCGCAACGTGGACTTACAGTGGTATCAGAGCCTAACTAAACTTAAACTAGCTTGGTAGCAAAGTGTATGGAAGTTCGAAACCGAAAAATCACAAATACCGGAAATCTAAAACCCTAAGTTTCTGTTGAATTTTTTTGTGCTCTAAAAGTAAAACTTTTTACTCCTAAAATCGTCTCAGGGTTTTGTGAGAACACCCACGAAAAACGATCCCATGATTCATTCAAACCGCCGCGGATCCGCGGCCTCAGCTATTCTCGTCGCCGCGGATCCGCCGCCGTTTAGCCTCTTCATGCGATCCTGTTTTGTGCAGTGTTCTTCTGGTAGGGTTTTGGGATTTTTCAAATATGTTATATGTGCCCAGATTTTCCAGAAAAGAAATTTACTTTTGGGGTTCTATAAATCCGTATTTTTTTCGAACTTCGCTACACTTTGGCTATATTGGTTATATCTGTGATGTTTGTATGTATTGAACGTCGGCTAATCGCTATAAGTCGATTAGTCGGGGTTATACATCTCTGTAATCTGTGTTTGATATTGGAATGTGTATATGAATGTGTTGGACTGTCGCGGGTGAATAGCCGGGGTGGATGTGAGATGAGCTTTTGTTTTTCTTTCATTCATTTGTAAATGTAAATTGATGTAATAATATTATTTGTATGGCCGCACAACCGGGTCGGGGTTGTAGCCGTCATTGTATAATTCTTTTTACTGTTTTTGCTCCTAGGATAGACCCATGGAGGGGTGCACAAACTACCGGGTACTTGGCGGGTAGTTTGCCGCACCCGTAGGGGTCTTGGGTGGGGTATTTGCTATTCACCGCGACCGTGTAATCCGCTTTTTGTTGCAGGCTCGAACGGATTGCGGATTGCTAGTATATCCAATGTATTCATCTGTGATCTGTAATGTCTATCATTGCTTTATATTTAGGCGTTGCTTATGTTTTACAGCCGCGCTAGCCCAGCCCCCGCTCTGTCGTTAGTTAAGTAACCTAACGGGTGATGACGGGACCCCGTGGCAAATGCGAATGGCATAAGCGTACGTCATATTTTGGTTGTTTTCTGCAATGGTAGGATTAAATGATGGGACGTATTAAAAGAACTAATGCAAGAATATCACGCATTGAAAGAACTAGTGCAAGATAATAAACCAAGTTAAAGTCGTTGGAACACTTTCGAAAAACCACTCGGTTCTTTTCAAAACTAACTTTTAAAATGCGGAGCTTGAGCCACTCCTTCTAAAAGCTATCTCGTTCCATCGATTATATCAAGTTCACTACGTTCACGGTTTCGCCAAAACCATTCGTAGCCCTCCGTCGTTTCGTATGAATATTCAATAGTATTCAAGCTATGTTTGTTGACCTTCGTCAAGGCATAGAGATTGGTAGCTGTTGGGTGTTCATATGTAGCATAGATAGATGCGTTGGTTTGGGACAGTCGTATTGCCTTGTTGATCTTCGTCAAGGGTATATACGGGTGGGTTCAAATTAACCTGGATAATGACGGGCAGAACTTGACATGTGACTTATGATTTGTTGACCTTCGTCAAGGTCATAAGAGCATGGGGCAAAAATCCACATCGGGAGTTTCATAAGTACTGAAACTTGCTAGATCTGCATACCATTTGGAGTGTGATAATTCTGGTAGGATTCCTTCAGTTTCGTCACACGATGATATTTGGATCCCGATCCTACTGTGAGTATATGATACTCCTCGGGAAATTTCTCACTAAACGATCAATGCTATAAACCTAGTAGGTGCCAAGAAAGGTGTTAGCGGGGCTACGCCCCCAGGGAAAAGAGGTTCTTAAATTAAGGAACTTCGCGAAAGCGTTGGAAAACCTCCCTCGAAGTACCGACACTGGCCTGGCTGAACGGTTAAGCAAGTATTGTGCGGTGGGATTGATCCCGGCTAATTCTTCCTTTGTAGTTTGAGGAGGGATTCGAGAGACAGTGGGAGCCATCCTGTTTAGACAAATTAAAAACCATTCTAAACTTGCAAGAGCATCGTGCTAAAGTGTTTCTTCTCTCCCCCCTGCAGCGACCAAATTCGAAATGACTGGACTTAAGTTACTTCTAGATAAAAACATACTGACAGGGCCAAACTACAAAGATTGGCTCAGGAATGTAAAATTGGCAATCACTTACGACAAGCTGGGGTATCTTCTTACCACCAAAGCTCCCCCCGTCCCAGGTACCACCTCCAGCGTCGCGGATAAGGAAATCCGTAAGACTTGGGAGATTGATTGCGCGAAGGCCAGGTGCCTCGTGCTTGCCTCTATGGACAGCGAACATCAGAGGAGGCATGAGAATATGGACCTCGAGTCCATATTTCTCCATACAAAAGAACTGTATGGAGAGCAGTCTCGTATCGCAAGATACGAAGTGTCGAAGAAGTTATTCTCGACAAAGTTGGCCGTCGGATCATCGGTAGCGGACCACGTGCTTAAGATGATTGGCTACACTGAGGAGCTCGCGGAACTTGGGACCACGTTGGACAGTGAACTCTATACGGATTTAATTCTCCAGTCCCTTCCATCCACTTACGCCCAGTTTATACTGAACTTCAACTTACAAGAAAAGGAAGTTGAACTTTCAGAACTCCTCAACATGCTGAGGAGCGCAGAGGGCACCCTACAGAAGGGTAGGGAAACACCCGCTTTGTTTGTAGGAGGATCTTCTTCCTCTAGGTCCAAGGCGAAAGCCAAGGGAAAGAGGAAGAAAGCCCCCGCCAAACCAAGAGGCGGTGTTAGTAAAGTGGGTACGAAGGGAAAGGAAAAGGCAACAAAGATAGCGGGGAAGCTTGTGGGTAAAGAGGAATGCTTCTATTGTCACAAGAGTGGACACTGGAAGAAAGATTGCAGGGCTTGGAAGGCCAGGACACAGGAACTGAAGCAGGTTGCGGCTTCAGCTTCAGGTGTGTATGTTATTGAAAACTGTCTTTCTATAAACTCTACTTCCTGGGTATTGGATACCGGATCAGGATCTCATATCTGTAATTCTTTGCAGGCGTTGAGAAACCGTAGGTTTTTGAAGGCAGGTGACATGACCCTCAGAGTTGCGAACGGAGCTAGCATGGATGCTAAAGCCGTGGGGGACTATCACCTGGGAATGTCAGATGGGCATGTTTTGGTTTTGCGTAATTGCTTTTTTGTACCCAACGCAACTTGTAATATCATTTCTGTATCTTTGGTTTCTAAAGAAGGTTATGAATTTGCGTTTGTAAGTAATGTTGTAAACATTCACCTTAATCAAGTTCTGATTGGGTCAGGTACACTGAGCAATGGTATATACGTATTAAACCAACCACAGATTTTCAATGTCCAGAATACACACAAAAGAAAGTCTCCAGATATCAATCAGGCTTTCTTATGGTATTGTAGACTGGGTCACATTAATGAGACACGGTTGACTAAGTTACATAAAGAAGGATACTTGGATCCGTTCGAGTATCAGTCTTATGCCACTTGTGAATCTTGTCTCATGGGAAAGATGACAAAGACTCCGTTCACTGGACACGGAGAAAGAGCGAGCGAGCTCTTGGGACTCATACACAGTGACGTGTGTGGTCCAATGTCTACACATGCGCGAAGCGGTTATTCATACTTCATTACTTTCACAGACGATTTCTCTAGGTATGGACATGTCTTCTTAATGAAGCACAAATCCGAGGCCTTTGAGAAATTTCGGGATTACAAGAATGAAGTTGAAAAACAAACAGGCAAAAGTATTAAGATTCTAAGATCGGATCGAGGTGGTGAATACTTGAGTGCCGAGTTCCTGGACTATTTAAAAGAGAATGGAATTCTCTCTCAGCGTACTCCTCCATACACTCCGCAACATAACGGTGTATCGGAAAGGAGGAATCGAACCCTATTGGATATGGTTCGTTCCATGATGAGTAAGGCTGAGTTACCGCGATCTTTCTGGGGCTATGCACTAGAAGTAGCTGCATATCTCTTGAACAAGGCTCCCACCAAGACTGTGCCTACCACTCCATATCAGATGTGGAGTGGGAAGAAACCCTGTCTTAAGTACCTTAAGCTATGGGGATGTCCAGCTTTTGTAAAAAAGCAGCATACGGACAAGCTCGAGGCACGTTCAGTACAGTGTAAGTTTGTGGGATACTCAAAGAACTCCAGGGGGTATCTGTTCTATTCCGCTGAGGAACAAAAGGTTTTTGTTTCTCAACATGCCCGCTTCTTGGAAACTGAGTTTTTGGAAATCCAGATAAGTGGGAACGCAATAGAACTGGAAGAAATTCCAGAACCACAAGCTATTACTGAAAGCTTGGAAGAGCCAGTAAGTTCAAAAGAACAGGACATTCCTACGCCGCTCCGCAAGAGTAGTAGGCAGTCTCATCCGCCCGAGAGATACTACGGTTTTCTCATAGACGGGGATAGAGAGGATTGCATCATAGATTATGATGAGCCTACTAGCTTCCAGCAGGCCGTTCAGAGCGTTGACTCGGTAAAATGGCTGGATGCAATGCGGACCGAAATGGAGTCCATGTACACCAACAAAGTATGGACATTGGACATTGCTCCAGACGGGGTAAAACCCGTAGGATGCAAGTGGATCTTCAAAAGGAAGATTGGTGTAGATGGACATGTTGAGACCTATAAAGCTAGACTTGTAGCAAAGGGTTTCCGTCAAAGACCTGGCTTGGACTATGACGAAACCTTTTCTCCAGTGGCTATGCTGAAATCCATTCGGATCCTTCTTGCCATTGCTGCCTTCCACGATTATGAGATTTGGCAGATGGACGTAAAAACCGCTTTTCTAAATGGAAATTTAGAGGAGTGTGTCTATATAGATCAGCCAGAGGGTTTCATTCAGAGTGGGAGCAGCGGAAAGGTGTGCAAGTTGCTTAAGTCCATCTATGGACTAAAGCAGGCATCGCGGAGTTGGAACATCTGTTTTGATGAGACGGTCAAGGAATTTGGCTTTATCAAAAATCCAGATGAACCATGCATCTATAGTAGATTTGTAGCGAGAACTGTAGTATTCCTCGTTTTATACGTGGATGACATTCTCTTAATAGGAAATGACATTCATATGCTACAATCTGTCAAGGGTTTCTTGTCACACAGGTTCTCCATGAAAGACCTGGGTGATGCCTCTTACATCCTGGGGATCTGGATCCATCGTGATAGATCCAAGAGGATATTAGGACTTTCACAGTCCAGGTACATCGACACCGTACTGAAAAGATTCAGTATGGAAGATTCCAAGCGCGGTAATCTACCGGCTTGTCACGGAATCACCCTCTCTAAAGAGATGTCCCCCAAGACTGATTTGGAGAGGGATCGCATGTCTATTATACCCTACGCTTCTGCGGTAGGCTCTATAATATATGCGATGTTGTGTACCAGACCGGATGTAGCTTATGCACTGAGTGTGGTAAGCAGGTATCAGTCAAACCCTGGGCAGAAACACTGGATAGCGGTAAAGAACATTCTCAAGTACCTGAGAAGGACTAAGGAGATGTTCTTGGTGTTTGGCGGAAAAGACCTCCAGATCGAGGCCTTTGCTGACTCCAGCTTCCAGAGTGACAAGGATGATTCCAAGTCCATGTCGGGTTTTGTCTTTACCCTCAATGGAGGGGCGGTGTGTTGGAAGAGTTCCAAACAGGAAACCGTTGTAGACTCGACGATGGAAGCGGAATACATCGCTGCATCTGATGCCGCAAAAGAAGCTGTCTGGATGAGGAAGTTCTTGAAAGAACTTCAGGTGGTTCCGTCCATTGTTGACCCAATACCTCTGTATTGCGACAACAACGGGGCTATAGCTTTAGCGAAGGAACCCAGGTCCCATCAGAGATCCAGGCACATCTTGAGGCGGTATCACCTGATCAGGGAGATCGTGGATCGCAAGGAGATCGAGGTTCGGAGGGTTGCTTCAGAAGAAAACACTGCAGATCCATTCACCAAGGCCCTACCCCAGACTCAGTTCGAGCGACTGATCGAGATGATAGGTCTTCGATACGCCAGTACATGGCCTTAGTGCAAGTGGGAGATTGTTAGTGAATATGCCCTAGAGGCCATTACTGTATCATACTAGTTTGTATATTACTTAATGGAAGCTTGGGATATTCACCTTGTATAAACAATCTTGCTCAATATAGTAGTATGCTACTTGGTTTGTTTCTACTTCAATGTGTACATGTGTTTATTTTGCGATATCACCTATACACATTAGTGGAGCCCTTAGGATCTTTGCTTGATTACCAGCGTTGTGATGGCAGCCACACTAGTGGAGGCTGGGTAATCTATAAGCACATCCTTATACAGGTCCCTAGTCGCAGGACTATCGAGACAGGGCATCGATACTCCGGAGTAGACTAGCGTATGCGCTTCTCATCCCAGTGTGGGAGATGGTCTGTCCCACAGCCATCAGTACGTCGTACTGGAGATAGTATACGGGTGCTCGTTGGGTTACGAGTACACTGGACAGGACTCGTCGGGAACTGACAGGTTGGTATTATACCTATCGTCAGTTATCAGTTCCCAGGTGACATGAGTACAGCTTAGTCCGCTGACTTGACACTGGCACTTCGCCTCGAGTGTGTTCCCACTGTACTTTGACTACTACCCTACCACGGCTCAAAGGAGTCGTGCAAAAAGGTGGTAGTTGGGTGCAGTCCCGAAGCACTTGGAGGCAGTGCCGGTTAGACAGGATTCGTCTCTCCCGGTATTGGGGGTTGACATCGCGCTGTGTCTAGGAGAGCCATTACACGAGTAGTCCCTGGCCAGGGCAAGCGAGATATACTGGTAGGCTTCCAGTGTTATCTCAGGGTGTTTTGGGCTTCACTCCGACACGACTTGTACCGCTATTGGGGGACTGACGTTTACCGCCCCCTAGGCCCGACATGCGATGTATCAGACGGACAGACCGGACTGTACGGAGAATGTCACATTCAGACTCAGTAGGAGTTCAGATGGGGTTCACCTCGTCAGCCTTCTTGTCGGCTTCTACCTGGGGACCGTTACGCACAGCTAGTGCCGCTTGCGGTCTGTGGTTAAACCCACTGCCAGCGTAGTGTCGAGTCTTTAGAGTCCCACACAGAGGGTATTCGCCTCTGGGCAAAACAGAGTAGAGGTCGCATGGTTTTGCGACAGGGTTCGTTCTCATCCGCGCACTTGTGCACGTTTGGAGTCCGGACGGATATTGCCAGCGGGCTCTGGTTTGAGCCAGATACTGGTATATGTTTTGGGGTTGCTTTTATCTCTCGGTATTCTTGTTCCTCAGAACGAGAATACAGGTGTGTATGCACAGTTGCTTGAGGCGGAGGATGAGGTTTTTCATTAGGGTTTCGGAACGGGTGCGTATGCACAGTTGACAGTCGTCTTTTTCCAAACCCTAATAGATTTATGAAATATTAATTAATAATAGTAATTAAATGAAATATTGTTATGGTTGTTTTTGTTGACTTGTTGACCATGGTTGACTTGTTGACCATGGTTGAATGTTGACCACCATCATTGCTTTGCAAGGATACTCCTTGATTCTAGCTTACACTCATTTATTGAAAGTTATGATAGTGGTCATTCCAAATACAACCATCAACTATTTCATTTTTGATTTATTATTATTATTAGATAATTCATTTTCTTTTAGTTATGGTTGCAAAAGAAAAGAGCTCATTCTATCATATTCATTCTCTCTCCTCACTTCATCTTCTTCTTCCTCAAGCTCAAGGAGAATCCTTCTCATGTGTTGAGAATCCCTCTCCTTGAAAAGAAAACAACCCCTAGACACTCTCTACTCACTCTAGGATCAAAGGTTTAGCAAGCCGAAGATTCTAGTTCTCTTAAAGTTCGAGAAAGAGCCCGAAGGTTGAACCCTCAGGTGGATCCATCTTTGACGGAAGAAGGCAACGAGGAAAGCACCATCAACCTCTACAAAAGTTTGAAGAAGAAGGAGTTCAAGTTTAGGTATAACCATCTTTCCGAGTAGCTAACTCTCTTTAGCTTGTTTGCTAGTTTTAGTTTAGCAAAAGATCCCGACTTTGTTTAGTCCATGTTGCCCCTTGCGCCAAAAATTCGATTTTTATACCGTTTTCGCCTCCCCGTAAGAACCGGGGGTCGCAACGTGGACTTACAATAGTATGATGTAGCAATTCTACTGTGTGAGTGACATAGCAATTATCGATGATGAAGTGTGTGAACCGGCCAATCTGTATAAGTGTAACATACGCATCATCGATAATGGTGTAGGTTACTAGCACAGGTATATGCAATGCAATGAGAATAACATGAATGTAGCATAAGTAAATCGTCAGCTAAATGCTATAAGGTATACATATCTAACATGACCGAGTCGGTGAATCTAACAATCGGCATCCGGCCTCACTACATCACGTACGGTATAATCCATCGTACAGCATCATCTAGTCAAGGGTATGGATCAATCATCAAATAAACTCATCACATACGGTAATTTATCGTACGACGACATTAAACAATTTGGGATCCTAACAACCTATATGACAATGAGGGTACGGACCTAACGTCTCGTACGGCTTATCACTCATGATTCACAATATTTTATATATCTATATGCCTATACCCAAGTCACATCCATAACAATCTCATATCAGGGGATCGGCAAAGGTATCAATCATCTCATATCGACTCGCATCCGTATAGCGACATATCAATCAAGTAATCATATCATATCGTATATTCTTTTAATCACATTAAGTCATATTATATCAAGTCATTTTATTTATACATTCTACCTTATTAATCCCGTGTCATGCTATCCTAAAACTCCTACTTATTCTCGTGCACTACTTATATCAATAAGTCGTAATTCACATTCACTTTTCACATCCCTAACGCTTTCATCTCATATCTCAATATATATATTCAATCACTCATATCAGCTCTAACTATTTTTTAGACCATATCCCTAGTTTCCTAATCTAGGTTTCTACGACTGTATCCTATAGATCGGTTTCCATCAAATTGCGGGGGTGCTATACGCCATCCACCCGACTTTCCCCGTAGATATAGATATACTCACCTTGATCCTTGCTTGCCAAAGTCGATGACGCCATACTCCGTCGTCTCGGAATCCATGCGAAGATACCTACAATAAATACATAGTCGCAAACGCTATTAACATCAAGTTCCGAAATCCAATACGGCACGCGCATTGCTTATAGGTTAGAACCTATAGCTTACGCGTACAAAATAAACCAAACAACCCTTGTTGTTGACGTACAAACGCCCAACAACCAAATACAAATCCAAATATCAAAACCAAACATTCTAAAATACGGAAAACATAACCAAAACCACTCACAACAGCTCCCAGATTCTCTTTCAGGTAAAATGGGAATAAACAAACAGTATTATGGGGTAGTATATGGAGTATATGAGCTACTGGACCAACCTAGACACCAAACACACACATTTGGCCGGCCACATTGCTCAAAAATCCAGCGAGCTCGGCCCTGAGTGCTTGGAATGGGTTCGTACTTGCAGGGTGGCTTCCTATTGGTTCCACTAGGTCTCTGGTATTGTTTGTTTTTCTCAGAATTACCCCATGTTGCTCCAGATTCCCTGTAGGCACACAAACTTCGCAAAACCGACATGGGATGATTCCTAAGTCTGTATTCTTTATTCTAAACCGGTAAAAACACCACTCAAGTCTTGTAACAGCCCCTAAACATCACCAATTCCACACAATTACCCAAATCCTCTCTTGCGATTTCTAACTTCACAATTCCACACTAAATCAACTTCTAAACTAAACTAGAATACAAGAAACTACAAACTAAACTACATGAAAAGAATTATAGCTCATTTGGGCAACTCAAGAAAACCCTAGCTTCCCAAAGTCTTCAAAATCCAACTTTGATAGGGTTTTGGTGAAGGTTTTGAGATGATTTCATGGGGTAGAGGTGGAGAGAGATGAGAAAGAAGAAGGAGATGAAGAAACCAATGGGGGTGATGATATGGTGGCTGCCTTCTCTCTCTCCCTCTCTTATTCTCACCTCACCCTCTCTCATAAGCCATGCCTCAAGTCATGATGTGGTCCCCCCCTCTCTCCCCTCAATAAAACACTCTCATTTCTTTCTTTTCTTACAAAAATAGAACCAAAAGCAATGAACAAACACAAAGAAAAATAATATGTAACAAAATGCAACATGATATGGTGCACTAGCCATGGACTGTAGAAATACGGATTGGGCCTAATCGCGATCAGTAGTACGCTAATCGGGTTTAATTTTAAACTGCATATAATTAATTTTAAAAATGCCAAATCCGATAAATATATTTTTAAATGAATAAATCATTTTAATCTCCAATTATTTCACAAATATTAGTATATATTTATACCATTTTACGAAAACCCCAATTTCGCAAATCGGGTAGTTTTCGCGAAATATATTATTTTAATATTAAATTCCAAAAATAATATTTTATATTTTCTGAAATGTTACAGGAGTTGTTTAGGCTCCGCTTTTGAAAACTTATGGTTTTGAAGAAAAACCAAGTAATCTACAGTATAAACTTTTGCTCAAGAGGTCACTCCTCGTGAAGGGATCAAGGCTTTTGCCTTCTAGAATGAGGTGCTGGATATTCATGACCGAATACCATTATGCAAAGTGAAAGAGTATGACTATAGTTTTTCGAAATTTGTTCCAACAACATCTTTTAGGTTTCTTTTTTTGTATTAATCAAAATTAATGCGGTCCCATCAATTAACCTATCATACAAGAAAAAAACGAAAATACAATGTATGTATATGCCATCCGCATTCGCCACGGGTCCCCGTCATGCACCGTTAGGTTATTTAACTAACGGCAGAGCGGTGACTGGACTAGCGCGGGTGCAAAACATATACACCATCTACTAGTATATATAAATATATATAACATTCGTCCCAGTCATGATATAAGCAATATCACATATCAACAACAAGCAAAACAGAATAGTGGATAATCTTGGAGCTTCGGCTTTCACTTGAGCTGCAAATAAAACTTGACATTCCCAGTCGTGTGGATAGCCCATGCAATGAAAACCTGGACCCCTACGAGCGCGGCAAGTTACCCGCCAATCCCGGAAGTGAGGCAACCCCAATCAACAAAGTGAATAGGCCACCCAGCACTTCACGGGATCCAGTAACTTGAGCATCCCTCTGTGGGTCATCCAATACCCCCTACGAGTGCAGCGAATAGCTCGCCAATTTTAGAGTGAGGCCCCCTTCTCTCAACGCCATGAGATGCGGGCCCGTTGTACTCTAGGACCCGGCTATTCGAGCACTCCACCATGGGGTAATCCTAGTATAGAAAAGAATAAAAATATATGTACAATGGTGACATTGACCTCAACCCGGTCGTGCCCCAATAAAATAATACACAATCCGGCAGAGACGACTGTCCACATGTCGGACGCTCGCCCCGCAATAACAAATTTACAAATGAATCCGAACTGTACCACTACCATTGCACCATCGGTTATCCACCACGACTTCTAGCTTAGGCATTCGAAATATCTTAATATAATCCAACCACAATATCAACACATAACAGAACATCAACGTGAATATCAAGTTCGCAAAGACGTTTACTAGAACATATAGAATTAGTCGGATTATACCGCTCAATGATATTCACGATCGCAGATACTAACATATGTACTAATAAACACGTATTTAAAATTCGATCGACTAAAACTTTTCCGTATAGGCCCCAAATGCTAACCAGTACTCAAACAAATCTGGGCCAAAATCATACGTCTCAAAAATCACATTTCCATACTGTAGAGCTCCAGAAGAATTTTTGATCACAGAGGGCCCACTCCGACCGCGGAACCGCCGCAAAAAAGAATGTTTCGCAGCGCTTCCGCGACGGAATGAAGGCTTCATATGCTCAAATTTCTTGTGGCTCTCTAAAATATCCTGCATGTATTTTTAAGCTCACTGAAAATATTTTTTGAACACTTTTCAAAATCGACAGCGGGCATATCAAGGGAATTGCGGTTTTGAAAAATTTTGTCGATCGATATTTTAAACTTGTTTAAACTATCTTGTAAGGGTTTATGGGATAGCTCTGATACCATGTTAGGTTACACTAACGCCTTGGCCATCCACTGTGGCCGTTTGCGGAACAAATTTTTTTCTAGAGTTTAAAAACTGGCACTAGAATAACCCGATACCGGATCTACCATAAACCTAAACTAGCTAACATGAGAGGAGCTAACTATTATGATAGGAATTCTCAACCAAGAATCCGTGTCCTTCAGTCTTCTTTCCTCTTCGTTCGCTCCAACCGATCTCCTTAATCGAGCTTGTTCTTATTTCCTTGCTCCTTCGGTTCTCCTGGATCGCGCTTGTTCGTCGGTCTCCCTCCGTCGAAGATGATCCATCCGAGAGATATAGTCCATGGCTCTAGCTCCACACTAAGTATCAAGTGGAGCAACTAGAGGTTTTAGATTGCTAGTCTAAAGAGTCTAGAATGTAGTGTGAGGTTCTTTGTGTGTGTCTCTATCTCACCTCTCTTGATTCTCAACACATGAGAGTGTAGAGAGAAGGTAGAAGATGAAGGTGGAGGAGCTCAAGAACAAGAGAGGAGAGTGAAGTAAAATGGTGAGCTTAGAAAATAATGAAGTATGCATGTGAGAGAAAATCCCCACTATGGTTTTGTAAAACAATTCTTACCAATATAATATACCAACCATACTTCAATAGTTGACACAAATGAATTAAAAATTCATTTGTCAATACTATTGAGGCACGGTTCTCACCATACTCCCCTCACTATACTTTACACCTCATTTTCCATTTAAGAATAAATGGATAATAACTAAAATGAGGTGTCCACCTTCTAGAACGTTTTCTGCATAAATACGGATTACACTTTACTGTATATACATACATGTATTCGTATCGAAATACGAATACCCAAAGAGATAGAATAAAACAAAGAACATAATACTAGAATATACATAAATGTAAATTATTTAATCAATACCATATTTAATAATCCGGCTCAATCCCGAGCCGGCTACTATTATCAACTATCTGATCGAAAGTCCAGGTACATAGTACAATCAATCGATCGGAACCCTGCACGTATCCAATACGGCTACTACATCATTTCTCCTGAACAAGGAAAACCCTCTGTGTGGGACTCTAAAGACTCGACAGTACGCCGGCAGTGAGCCACTGGATAAATCCATAACCACAAGTACGTCGGCGGCACTAGCTGTATGTAACGGCTACCCGGGTAACTGTTGAAAAGGAAAGCCGACGAGCAAACTTATCGTGATCCCTACTGAGCCTATCTGTGATAATCTCTGTACAGTTCGGTCTCTTCGTCTGAGAGTACCGCATAACGGGTCTATGGGTGATAACGTCAGACCCTAATAATCCGATAAGTCATGCTGATGCGACTCGGGATCAATCCGGGAAACTCCTGATCAACCTATCAGTAAATCCCAACTGCCTTGGCCAAGGTCTTATGGTCCTGACCAATCGAACACAGTGCGATATCGACTCCCTACACCGGGAGAGACGAATCCTCAACAATCACTCACTGCCTCCATGTGGCTCGGGACTGTACCCAACCAAAACCTGTTTGCACGACTCAATAGAGCTGTTGTAGGGTAGTGATCAAAGTACAGTGGGAACTCACACGAGACAAATGACGATCTCGAGTCAGAAGACTAGCATGTACTCATGTCACTTGAGAACTGCTATCTGACGATAGATATAGTACCATCTAGAAGTTCTCGGCGAGTCCGTCTAGCGTACTCACCCTCAGTGAGCACATGTATACGATCTTAGGTGCAAAAGAGATCTTAGGTGCAAAAGACCAATGGCTGCGGGACCAACCATCGCCCCTCGTCGGGGTCTATAAACGTATACACTAGTCTACTCTGGAATATCGATGCCCAGTCTCGATACTCCCACAACCAGGGACCTTTTAAGGATGTGCTTATCGACTATCCAGCTCCCACAAGCATGATCGCCATCACAACGCATGTAGTCAAGCAATGATCCTACAGGCTTTATCAACATTTATAGATGATACGTAATATCAAGTAAAACATATGCACATGTTAAGATAAACTCAAACCAGATAGCATACTATCATATTAAGCAAGATTGTCCTGTATATACATATGTCCAAGTATCCATATGTATACATATACAATAATGGCCTCTAGGGCATACATATCCAATAGGTCCTCATCGGAAAAGATGATTAGGACGACCTTCTTGCTCCTCTTGGAGGGGGAGCATCAAAGATCATGATTGGCAGGATACGACGGGTGTCCTCGTTGCTCAGATTTGAGCCAACGGAGATGACCATGATTTGTCCGACCGTCAGCTCTCCCACAGGTTGTTGTACAGCCTGCTCCCTATTCGCCTGGCGTTTGTGTCGCAGGTATTTTGCTATGTAACCGAAGCGGATTAGCTCTTCATTGTAGTCATGCAGCGGTTTACAATCCTCTATCGGGTGTCCTTGGGTCCGATGATAGACGCAAAATAAGCCACGAAGTCGTTTTCCTGGCCTTTGCCTCATTGGTGGCAGCTTGAAGAATCTCTCGCCCTTCGCTTCTTCTAACAGCTCGGTGTGCGAGACGTTCATGGGCGTGTAATCATGAAACCTCGGAAAATAAGGTTTTAGACGATCATGCTTCTTTTCTTCCCGATCTCTTTTCTTTTGGTCTCCCCGGTCTCCTTAGTAGAGATGACCGCTGATCTCGGACTTGAGTTGGATTTCTAACTCGATCTGAACCTTCACTTCGGCCATGATCTTCGGTTGCGCCAATACAAAATAATGGAGCCACTCTTTATGCCTAAGACCAGATCTTAGGACGGTTACGACCGTCTCGTCCCGGTGCTCGGGTACCTCCAGGAGAGTATTGTAGAACCGGATAATAAAGTCCTTAAAAGACTCCATGCCCTCCTTCTTGATGGTGACCGGCTTCTTCTATCGTCGGTTGCCTACGAAGTGGTTGAGAAACTGTGTGGTCAATTCGTCAAAGGTTGATATCGAGCCCGGAGTCAGGCCGCGGAACAAGTATCGTCCTGCTTGGATGAGAATGGTGGGGAATGCTCAGCACTGAGCAGCATCCGAGTTATCCTGATAGCTCATGGACACTGTGAACGCGTCTAGATGATCGTTCGGGTCGGACTTACCGTCGAACAGAGCTACTTTGGGTAGCTTGTTCCGGAAAGAGACGCGTGTTCTCAATAATTGCTCGGTGAAGGGTTTTGTGAGAGAGTCTGAGAAATACTTCATCGACTCACCAGGTTGGCGGGTGGCGAGCTGCATGTTCTCGATCTTCTTCTCGAGAACATCAATTCGTTGTTTGTACCCTGAGGATTCTCCCTGGTCAGAGTCTCTGTTGTACTTGCTTCGGGCTTGGGCGACGGAACGACTTTTGCTCTGTTCTATGACGTTCCTCAGATCTTTTCTATGAAACCTTCGTGGCTCCCCGACGAGTGCCATGTACACAGTTTTGGTAGGCGTGATGACGTTGGTCTTCCCTGGAATCAAGCGACTCGACCGACGTTGCCCTGGAGTGCGAGGGAGCTCGGTGAGCGTTGAACTGGTGCTCGGTTGATCTTGGGACCGAGGTGATAGACTGTTTGATGCCTATCGAGCCGGGGAATTTCGGTTCCTCCCTGCGCCCGACGGCATGTGAGCCCTTCCTCATACGGTGTCTCGACTGCCGAAGTCGGCACGTCAATGTTCCGCAATGTTAAGGTTGATCATAGCACCGGTCGGGGTATTTACCCCGGGTTGTGTGTGATGAGCCGCCGCGGTCTCCTATCTGCCATCCTTCTGGGGTGCCGGAATGGCAGTTTGAAGGCCGGCAGCCTGGACGCGAGTGATTGCGTCCACCACCGCTGCTAATCGGTTAATCCAAGCTGCTAGGGTTTCGACAATATCAGGAACTGATGGAGCGGAACCGCTCCCGTCCCCATTGCGAGGTGCGTGATGAGGGGATCACATGCCCGTCGTTGGAGTCGATCGACGGTGGCTCGTACTGGGATCTTCATTGCGGTGCTCGCTTGTCATAGTGTTGAAGGCAGAAAGCAACTTTTTGTTGGAAAAGTTTTTCGCTTCCCATAGACGGCGCCAACCGATGGAGGCCGGAATCTTCCTCATATGTTGTCCTCCGACGATCTGGTGGCGAGCGAGATGAAGGGCTATGATTTAGAGAGAGAGTGGATCTCAATGGGTTGTTGATCGGTGTTGTCGCCGAGCTACCTGCAAAAGAAGTCCCAGTATGGAAAACCATCGTAGGACCCTCCGACGATTAAGTTTGAACTGGGGAATATTTGGATAGAGTAGCGGCGTATTGGATTGTGTTTTGTTACCTGAATCGTCTGGAGGAGGGATTTATATAGGGGACACATGGAGCGAACCGTTGCGAGATCATCGCCGTCAGTTCTGTCCACGCGCTACGTTTGTATTAATGGCCAGATAGCGTGAGATGCGGGACGTGGGGTGGTTGACTCCGTTGTGACGGAAGATGCGGAGCCGTTACGAGGAAGCTTGGTAAAAGGGAAGTTGAGGAAGCTCGATCCGAAAAAGCTTGGGCTCTGAGCTACCGGTCCCGATTTGGTCGGGATGGCAAGGAGACCGAGGAAGCTCACCTCCATCATAGCTTGGAGACGAGCTATTGATCAGTGGTTGGTCAAAAAGGGAATGCACCCAGGGAGACCCTGAGAGGTTGGAGCCTATTCTTCGGATTAATCCTCGGAGGCGGGGTACCAAGTAATGTTCCCTTTGCATCATACTTGTTCCAGTTCACTAGCCCCCAGGAATCTAGTTGGCTTACATGGATGACACGTTATCTGCTACGTGTCGTGATGGTGGGAATCCCCACCTACGACTATCATCAGCAACTACCGGGGGCTACTGGGGATGACCTGATCCAGCGGGGCCCACGTCTACAACCGGGTCTTCGCCTTCGCCGAAGAGACCATCCAGTCCTCGGTTGTCGAGATATTCGTCAAGGACAAAGACGACCCCGACTTCATTGGCCTGGTCGGGTTGGATCTCAGCGAGGTCCTGAAACGTGTCCCGCCCGATAGCACCCTCGCCCTGCAATGGTGCAGGTTTGAAGACGGGAAAGGCGAGAAATCGAAAGGCGAAGTCATGGTCTCTGTCTGGTTCGGTATGCAAGTCGATGAGGCCTTTGCCAAAGCTTGGCATTCAAAGGCTGCCGACATCAATGGTGACGTTATAAGCTCCATCAAGTCAAAGGTTTACGTTGCTCCGAAGATCTCGTACCTGCGAGTGTTGGTCATTGAGGCTCAGGATTTGGTTCCCGGCGAGAAAGGAATGACGACCGTTGGTCGGTTCCCGGACCTCTTCTTTAATGCGCAGGTTAACATCGAGTTGTTCCGGACACGGCCCGCTTCCATTACCCTGACCCGGAACCTGTCGAACCTGATTTGGAACGAAGATCTCATGTTCGTTGTGGTGGAGCCTTTTGATGACGTGCTTATTGTGTCGGTGGAGGACCGAATTGCTCCAAACCAGGATGAAATGCTTGGCAGGTTCGTTATACCTGTATCTGCGGTTGACAGGCGGTCGAGTGATGAGACGGTGGTTTCTCCTTGGTTCGGGCTGGACCGGAACGGGTCTGGGAATGGTCGGTTCGTGAGCAGGATCCACTTGAGGATGTGTTTGGAGGGCGGGTACCATGTGTTGGATGAGGCTACGGCTTACAGCAGCGATCTCCGCCCTCCGATGAAGCAGCTGTGGAGTCCACACGTCGGGGTTTTGGAGCTGGGTGTTTTGGGCGCGACGGGTTTGATGCCGATGAAGATCCGGGAAGGGAAAGGCGGGACCACTGATTCTTACTGTGTGGCGAAGTACCGGCAGAAATGGATCCGGACCCGAACTGTTATTGACTCCGTATGCCCGAAATGGAATGAACAGCACACATGGGTGGTATTTGATCCCTGTACTGCCATCACCGTCGGAGTCTTTGATAATTCTCATTTAAATAACATCAATGGAAGCATTCGAGATGCTTGAATTGGGAAGGTTAGGATCCGGTTGTCGACCCTCGAGACGGATCGGGTTTACCCTCATTCGTATCCATTGGTGATGCTGCATCCGAGCGGATTGAAGAAAATGGGCGAGCTGCATCTAGCCGTTCGATTCTCTTGCATCAATGCAGGCAACATGCTGCATCCGTATATTGGACCCTTGTTACCGAAAATGCATTACATAGATCCATTGCTGGTTCGACAAGTCGAGAATCTTCGATTTCAAGCCACAAATGTTGTAGCAGCGAGGCTGGCTAGAGCCGAACCGCCTCTAGGGCGAGAAGTGGTCGAGTACATGCTCGATCATGGTTCCCACCTCTGGAGTATGAGGAAGAGCAAAGCCAATTTCTTCCGTCCCGTTGCAGTGTTGTCTGCACCGATCGCTATAAGACGTTGGATTGATTTGATCCGTAGCTGGGACAGACCCGTGCAATCAGTGATGTTTGTGGTTACGTTTCTTGCGTTTGTGGCTGCACCAGAGTTGATATTACTGACAGGGTTGGTAATGGTGGGGGCTTGCGGGGCTGTGGAGGTATAGGTCGAGGCTGAGGCATCCTCCTCATATGGAGACAAGGCTATCTCATGCGGATATAGTGTTTGCAGACGAGTTGGATAAGGAGTTTGACACTTTCCCGATGAGTCGGAGTGCAGAGGTAGTGAGCATGAGGTATGACATTATATTCCTTAACTATGATCGTTTTTTTGTTATATTCTTCAAAGTTGTTTTCAGAGTAAGCTTCCTTAAAAGTACTGCATTTAAGGCTGTTGTAGTGGGAAAAAACTCTTTAGTTCAGAGTTTGAAGGAGTTTACCAAGATGACTATAAATAAGGGTAGTTTAGTGTAATTTAGCTATAGAGTTATTGATGGGAGAATTTAATTAAGATTGGATTTGCTGAAAGCCCCCTATAGGTTAACCAAAAGTTAAACCGATAAGCTGTCATTAACAATATATCTCAAGTTAAGTCTCTTATGTGACAGGTACGATCGATTGAGGAGCGTGGCAGGGAGAGTCCAAACAGTGGTGGGAGACATGGCGACACAAGCAGAGAGATTGCAGTCGTTGCTAGAGTGGAGGAATCCCAGAGAAATGCTCCTGTTCCTGGTGTTTTGTTTGTTACTGGCCGTGGTATTATAGGCGGTCCTGCTGCAGTTGGTGGTCGGAGCTTGGGGTTTGTACGTGTTGAGGCTGCCGAGGCTTAGGACGAGGCTGCCGTCACCGATCATGAACTTCTTCAGGAGACTGCCTACTAAGGCCGATAGCTTATTGTGAAGGGGAGGAATTGTTTGTTGTTGTTGTAAGGGGATTTTGGAGGTCTTTGGATAGTGTAGGCCTCTTTTGTTGTATTTTGCAATGTTGTGGTCAGTTTGGTTTAAGATCTGTGTTTTATATTAAACTGGTGGGGGTGTTAGTTTCAGTGTTAATTATGTGTTATGGAAATGATATTGTGCATTAAGCTATTAAGTGTCAACAATTTTTGGAAAATGTGGTTATTTTGATGGGGGCCAAGTGCTTGTTGGTAGACTTATATACTATGTGGCTCTTGTATAATTTACAGCAGTGTAATTGGTGTTACTCTGTGGTCTCTAATTGTATGGTGTTTTTGTTGATGCTGTTTACGTGTTATGAAAAATGATACTGTGGATTGAGATAACAAGCCACTGGTATCAGTGTTGGTTACAGTGTTATTTGGTTTATGGAATGATGAAATATCATTTGAAGAAACGGACTATACCACCGTGTCTCTACAGGGATTTACTGTAGCGACGGTACTCATGATCCATGATTTTTTGCAAAATAAATGTGCTTTTGCATTCCGTCAATGATGTAACATCATGTGTTTGTCGCTGTGGGAATTTTCTGTGGTGATATCGTGTACTCCGTTTTATTATACCGTTTTGTGAATTAAAGCTATCGACTATGGATGTGTTTCATTCTGCTGTGGACTATTGAAGGGTGGTACTGGTACATGATTGTACAACATGTTTCGGATATTCGCTTAAGCTTGCTCTATTTTCAGTCTCATAGCTTAACTCATTCTTCACATGTTGAATTCTGTATTCACGATTGCTATTTGTTTTGTTCGCTCGGATAAAATTTTTTGGAACCGAACCGTGTAAAATGGTTTTTATGCTAAAGTTGTGAAAGTATGCATGCTTTTTGCTAACTGATTATCTACATGATGCTCTTTTATTGCCCATTGTTATGAAAGCATAATTGCTTTCGTCAGAACAGAAATGTTTGCATAATTGCATTGTGAACACAGGTCACTTGATCATCCCAATAAGAAAGTACACGACTAATTAACGATAAGAAATTTGGAACCAAAGATGAAATTAAGCCATAATTCATCTCAACAAGATTCATTAAGGAATCCATAATTATCCCACAACAAGAAAACTTAACCCAAAATAAATAAAACATGCCTCGAAAAAACCCGGACTCGGATCATGTCGAGTCTTTCTACATTATTGACACAACAAACTAATTGAAAACTAATGATTACCAATAAGTTGGTGATTATCATAGGTCAAAAACTTTATTGATTTGATCATATCAATGCTTGGTGGTGGAGGTGGTGGTCTTCGTGGTGGTCGAAGAAGCGTTGGTGTCCATGCCCACGGCATGCTTCACAGCATCCGCAGCCTCATGCGCGATGTGCATCACTTGCTCCCCGGTCTTAATTTCCATGCGAAACAGAGCAGGAAAAGATGGCAAATTGTAAGCAGACTTCGGATTTCGCTCATTTACCAAATTATAAAAAGAAAAAACTAAGATGATATATATAAGATAATGGCGAAGACGCAATTTTAGCGTAACAGAATATGCCTTGGAGGAAATTAAGAACCTGTTGAAGGAACCCAGCGGCCTGCTCCTTCGTCTCTTGAGCACTCTGTGCAGCCTGAGACGCTTTGTCGCTAGCCGGCTGCATCATTTGATTAGCCTTGGCCTGCACCGATCATAAAGCAATAATCAAACGGGATTAGCTCCAAACAAAAAAAAGAGGAGGAAATGGCTAAATTTTGCAAAAGTCCTTAGATTTTCAAGAATTTTCCAAATAAATAAATCTAATCGTTTTCGCAGCAAATAAATACCAACCCTCCAAATATCGAAATTCTTAAAACTTCCAGTTTAGACATCTATGCTAAAAAAACCTAGAGACATGCGAAGGTAGACAATTGTGCGGCTTTTGCACATTAAAGTTTCCTATGCAAGCAGAGACAGAACAGAGGAATGGGTACTCACGTGTTACCCAAGACCCTTTCTCTATACATTATATGTTTGAGGTATTGATCAGCAGCTGGAGTTTTTAGTAATCTCAAGGTATCAATTTGTCGCAAAGAAAATCGACGATAGTTAAAGGTATTTTTGTGAAACTTAGCCTTGAAAATACTTGGCCTTCTGTTACCTGGCCTTCACCGCGGCTCTTGCCGGCGCTGAACATCTGCTGAGTGTTCGACATCGTCTTTTGAGGAAATTGCAAAAATAGGATACTAGGGGGATTCTTTTGTAATTTGGGATTGTTCTTGCCTTGATTTGTGATTGGCCATTTGGTGGCTTTATATAGAGCCTGAGCCGGTGACTTAGTGACTGACACGTGGTGGTTGCCTCCTTGCATGGGGAGGCGTGTACGTGGTTGGCTACAGCGGAGTTGGACCGGGCAATTCTCCATCTGACCCGGTGTTGCCGGTTTATTAGCAACGTGATTTCATAGCGCACGTGAAAAGGTTTGATAAATAAAATTGCTTTTGATATGTCATACGGTATTGGGTAATGGGATTTGGTCTGATTCGTTAAGGGTTGCATGTCACTGGTTTATATGGGGTTTCACGTTAAAACCTTCTGTATTGGTATGTAATCTGCAAGGAAAAAAAAGAGGTTACACGTAAACTTGATCTGATACTGCCATCCCGTGGACCGTAGATAACCGGAGTTCAATTCGTTAGCTATATGGGTCTAGCTTTTTAACTTAAGTCTGCTCTATCATAAATGATCTGAACTGAGACGGATATCGGCAAACCCAATATGCCCCGTTTTGACCTTGGTTGGGTAACAAATTTTATGAAATTGTAGTTCTGTTTTAAGTTAAAACAGAACCAAGGTTTGCATGCGTGTAAAACGCGGTTGTGCAATAACGAGCTTCACAAAATTTATGGTCGTTTGGAAACATGAAACCTTGATTAGATTGACCGTGTCTTTTTCTTACTCGTGAGGGAGAGAGAGGGAGAGACAAAGACAGAGACATAGAGAGTCAAGGGAGATGGCATGGAATTTTGTGGAGCTCCGCTCTTTTTGGAGTAAGAAAAAAGCGTTTTTGACCCCTCGAAGCCTTTTGGGATATCATGGTTTGTAAAACTCTGTATTGATTGTCAAAGATGCCACCGTCGCAACAAATTAAAAGTTTCGGCGTAGCCCGTTGCCAAGGCCTTAGGGATTCTGATGTGTGCATAATTACAAATAGGGTAGAGAAGGCCATTTAAAAAGGATATTACGCTAAATTACGATAAAAAGGCCATTTACAAATGTGGGTCCCTATGTGCGAGTAATGGACTTGGTTGGCCCAACCTGTCATAAAAAAATAACTAATGGGCTGCTGGGCTAATTGGTCCCATCACAATTGAGTTATTCGGCCCATAGAAACAGCCTACTCTAGCGATCAAAATTGAAGTGGATGGAATGGGCTGCCCGGACCACTCAAAAATAGTCATTTTAAACGGACAACGAAGGAAAAACAAACGATCTAGGATTTATCAATTTATATTCGAAAAATAACGCGGAAACACAAACATATAAGAACTCGTGAATATAAACTGGAAAAAAAATGCAGCTCTGGTTCCTTCGGAAATGGGAAGATCTTTGGCGCAAGATAGGTGCAACAAATGTCTAACACGCAATCCCATATGCCGGCGGCATGTGTGCTAACACAGCTAACAAATTAAAACACATCAATCCTCTCACCCTATTTAGCATTTCATTTATATCTTAATCTATCAGAAATTAAAGTCCTTACCAAATAATGCTGGAATAAGATGATGAATTGTGTCATCTCATCTTTTTTGTTGGGGTGTGAGGGATCATATTTTCTCCTTCATGTAGATAAACAAACTATCGTGCACAAGTAATGCTGTAAAGCAAGAAAAATTATACGGTGTGTCGGCCATATATGTCCGGTCATGCGAGATAAATAAATGAAAATAGGGACCCCATCAAGCTTACTGCACGGTGCTCGAAATTCTCCCTCTCTTTTTTTCTTCTGCTCTGTCAGGGCGTAATACACCAGGCATACCGACTAATTTCTCCGGGTGCACTCATCCGTTTTCCAGATAGCGGGCCTTACGGGTCATGGGCTAATAATGTTTTAGCTTTCCAACAGGGGCTTAATCGTCATATCGGGGAAAGAAGCAATCATTTCTGTCAACAAAAATTTATAGCCCTAGCAAATATCTCTCACTTTTTCTTCATTCTCCAACCCCCTCAAAAACCTCTGTTCGTCGATCTCAGCCATCGCCTCAAAGGCGAGCACCGCAAAAACCCTTGAATTTCTTCTTCTCGATTTCTAGGGTTTATTCACTTTCTTCTATCGATCTCGGCCGCCAATGGCTCAATCAATGGAAGTTCTCAAGGCCGCCGCCGAAGAACTCTCCTGTTCTTCTGCCAACCAGCGGGTTCGGATCTTTCGCGAAAAGCTTCCATCGGTTCTGCAGAACTCAGGTAAAACACTAGATTTCCTGTAATTGATCTTTAGGAGTTAGAGTTCATTGAAATATATACTTAAGTTCTTGTTTAGTATGGAAAATTGCTTGAAATTTGTTGATTGAGGTTCCTTAACGTCATGCATAGACATCCAAACAATGGACCTGATACAGTTCTTTAGAGTCGGATAATAATCCCCTGTTCAGTTAATGATGCTCTAATGAAGCATGGAAGCGCCAATCTGAGCGAGGAAACAAATGATATAGAATCTCACGTTGAAAGAAAAAATCTTTCACCAGCAGGGGATTATTAGCCGACTTCAACTAAATTTGTTCATGTATGAACTCTAAACCAAAGGAAATTTGGGACCGTCTCGAAAAGAAAATGAAAAATGCTAAACCAGCAGATCCCTTATTAGTCCTTTTGTTTCTGCACCGATCCATATCGTAATGTTGTCATGCATACCATCCACTTTCACGACCTGATTGTTCATTGTAAATACTTGTACCATATCGGTCTATCTTCCATCTCAATACCCTGTACTCTATCTGACATTCTGTTGTTACTACGCCATTATTGTTTTACTGGTTATCTGTTGGATATAGTGTCCTCAAGGCAATTATTGTGATTGCAAGCAGGCAATTATGATAATTGAACGAGGACCTATACATGTATAACAGTCTTACTCGAGATGATAGTATGCTATCTGATTTGTTTTCATCATTGATGAAGCCCGTATGATTGTCGCTTGACAATCAGCATTTTGATATCGATCATATATGTGGGAGCTGAGTTGTCCATAAGCACATCCTTAAATGTCCCTAGTCGTGGAAGTATCGAGATTGTGCATCGATATTCCGGAGTAGACTAGGGTATATGTTTCTAGAGCCCGACGAGGGGCGGTGGCCGGTCTCACAAGCCATTGATATTGTGTCACCTAAGATAGTATACAAGTGCTCACTGGAGGTGAGTACACCGGACGGACTGGTCAAAAAATTCTAGATGGTATTATATCTATCGTCAGATGGAAGTTCTCATATGGCATGAGTACAAATTAATTCTTTCACCTGAGATGTCATTTGTCTCGTGTGAGTTCCCACTGTATTTTGATTACTAATCTACCACGGGTCAAAGGAGTCGTGCAAACAGATTTTAGTTGGGTACTGTCCCGAGCCACATGAAGGTAGTGGTCGATTGTTAGAAATTCGTCTCTCCTGGTATTAGGAGTCGATGTCGCACTGTGTTCAGTCGACTATCACTAGAAATCCGTGGCGACGGTGGATAAGATTTAAGGTGATCAGCAGTATCTCTGTTGGTGATGAGCTTGACCTAGACACGACTTATCGGGTTAGTAGGGGTCTGACGTTATCCACCCCCTAGGCCCGATATGCGATATTCTTAGACGAAAAGACTGGACTGTACGAAAATTGTCACATTCAGGTTCAGCAAGGTAAGGACGTACTTGATTGTCGACCCCTTTCGGCAAGTACCTGGGTAGCCGTTACGTACAGCTAGTGCCGCTGACGTGCTTCTGGTTAAACCTATAGCCAGCGTATTGTTGAGTCTTTAGAGTCCCACACAGATGATTTTCCCGGTTCAGACGATAGATGTAGGAGCCATACGTTGGTACGTGCAGGGGTCTGTTTAAATACTTGTATGGGTTACACGGACTTTAATCGGACGGTTGATTATACTAGCCGGTTTAGGATTAAGCCGGATTATTAAATCAAGTTTTGATTTAATAATTTATATATATATATATATTGATATATATATTTTAGTATTATTGTTCACTATTCATTTTCTCTCTTTGGCGCTATCCGTATTTTTTTATACGAATATGCGTATGTGCAGCTATACATATACCAGGTGAAGTATTCCGTATTTATACGGGATTGCTTCTAGAAGATGGACACCTTATATTTGTTTTTCTATTTAGGAAAATCAAATGGAAAATGAGGTGGAGGTGAGGTGGCATGAAGCATGTGTGAGCATGTAGAAAGGTATGGCTATGGTTTTAATGGTCATTTATTGGTTCACTATTGAACCATGGTTGTATTTATGAAGCCATTCTTTCTACAAATTTTTTGATTGATTCATTCCATTTTCTTGGATGCTTCATAGTTGTGAGACTTAGTCATTTTCACTTCTCTCCTTACTCTCTCTTGGGCATGGATTTCAGAGACAAAAATTAGTGGAAAAATTCCTACAACACCCACAATCTATCCTTAGTAAGTCTGGATCATCGGTCTGAGCCTTTTTCTGGTTTTCCTCGGGTGGATCTTCTTCGGTGAGAGTGGTCGCCTTTCAATCGCATTTCCGGCGTTTACGAGCTTGGAGGGGTCTTCCACAATTAGATGGACACGTGTCGAAGGCTCTATTTCCATACCCTTGCATGTTTAGCTTTTTAGTTTTAGGTGTTTGGATCGAATCCTGGAGTATGCGTGCTTGGTGCTTGTATAAAGTTTTTGTTTTCGCTTCCGTCTCGGCCGCGGCCTCCGTGGTGCGAGCACCGAACACCAACATTATCAATTCGAAAAAAGCGAATAATACGGATGCATATGTGCTCGGCACATAAAAATGGGGCTATTTTTGCAAATATGCATTGCGAAAAGAAGCATTCACGCATTAAATTAAATAAGCAGCCTCTTATTCTGTCATGCGGCGGCATAAAATGCATAATAGTGCAAGACTTAAGTTAGGTTCATGAAGCAAGTTTGGGTAGGGTTTTTAATCTACCAATATCCATACCTATTAAATCAAACCTACGTATAAAATGTTGTTACAGCAAAAGAATTCTCTCCTCTACTTATCCCTTTCTTTTCTCTTTCATCTCAAATTAGGGTTTGTTTCTAATAACTTCTCTCCGGCAGAAGCTCCTGCAAGATGATGTCTCGCTAGACAAAAAGCCAGAGGAATCTCTTTGGCCATATTATATTGATATTTTGGAAACTCTAAATATTTTATACACATGTTAAGCATTTAAAAAATATATTTCACATTTTTTGTTCTTTTTTGTATGATTTTTTGAATTTTTTTATATTAAAAGAATTTAAATCACATATTTAGTTGCACATGAGACGCATAATCCTCTTATGCAGAATGCGATCCTCAAACGCATGATATCACACATTCCACACCATTGCTGGATATGCATCTAAGCTCTACAATATCCGCCACATGCTGCATTCATATTTCAGACTTGTATTTTCTTCATCACCCAACATTTTGGACGACAAAGATATGTGTTCTATTCTATGTTGCAATAAATTGCTAAACCGCCAGCGAATTGCAAATTAGAACGATCGTTTCCAATTTTGGAACACTGGTGCCCGGATTGGAAGAATTACCGTTCTGATAAAAAACCTTAAGTTAAATGGGGCATGCAATCAGGTTTTTATTAGATTATACTAAAATATATTTATTTTTTAGCAAAAGAAATTGAATTATATTTATTTAAACTATACACAAAGTCACATACACACAAACGGTCTAAGAACACTTCCTTGTTAAGAGGTACATTTTCTATCTTATATAAGCATATAGAAGAAGACTGCCTTTATAGTACCGTATTCCACAACAAATGGCGTTCCGCATTCCCATTTTCGTTTCGCGTACTGCAACGTTCCGCGTTCCAAGTTTCTGTCAATATGTTTTTAAAAAACTCAATTCATATAGTTTTGCTGATATGATATTTCACTCTTTTTTTCAAGCGTCCATCTTTAATTAAATACAACGTTGTGTGATTTGATAACATCTTAAAAAAATTAATTCAAGAAGATTTGCTGATATCATATTGCACTCTTTGTTTCTTCAACTGTCCATCTTTAATTATATCCAAAATTACATAACAATCCATATTATGGAATTTTCTGGATGTTGATCTTGATCACTATCCTCATTTTGTTTAAATAATATCAATTTGCGTTTTATATTATTTTAGTTGTTTATACCTTCAACATAGAATTATATTTAATGCCATTCTTTTTATTAGTCAATACGATCCAAAATTGATTTCATTATGTAGAAAACCAGTTATATTATGCTCCATATGTTTTATCCTAGGAAGCATGGACACTTTTATTTGCTCGCCATGTTTGTGTCCGGGCACATGGACGCTTCGCTACGTCTTGTCCGACACGCTTGGGCCGTGTCGTCTTGGACGTGATCGACACTTCTATCTACATAGCGTAAGGGTTGGAAATAAAAACGTGAATATGTGTTGACAACTGGGACGCCTTCAAGGATACAAGAATATTTAATATTTCAAATTTCATGACGGACTAGAACTAAGAGTAAAGATCCAAATTAATGCGAATAACGAAGCCAAGTTATGAAAGCCGCTTTAATTAAAAGCGATAATATTTTGTTTGTTTTGATTCTTGTTGATTGTATCATTGTGTTCTACTCTGAGTTTTTATATATGTATTTGTTCATGTTTAAGAAAACTTATGGTTATGAATGAAAGTTATAACCTTTTATTGTAATTATGCTGTTAAAGTTATACCAAGTACATGTTTCTTCCTGAAGTTTATTGTATTTTGTGTTTAATATATAATTAAATACATAGATAAACAATATAACCATGTCCTCATTTCCCTTTACAAATTTGCCGAGACCCATGTCCATGTCCCTCTCCGTATCTGTGTCCAAGATAGGTTTTTATCTCTTGAGCAAATTGCCACTACCATAGTCACTATGACCATCTGTTTCTCATTACATAACTCTGCTACTTAAGCAAATGACCTACAAAAAGTTTTTCATTTGTTGTTTGTTTCATGACAACCCAACCTATGCTTCATCCTTAATCCATAATCATATAAATCGGGACAAGATATTCCAAACTCCATTCCATATCCCTTTAGGTTCCAATTTGGCATATATCTTTTAGAAAATTTATTATAGTATGTATATAAGCTTATAACATATCAATTCCATTCAACACTTAAATATAGCCAGTTCCAGTTGACTCCAAATGGGGGATCCCCCCCCTCGATCTCATTCACATGGATAGGTGTAGATTGAATAATAGTATAATATCATATGATGGCAAAGGTTCCATGGTAAAGATCAATTTTCTTCTTCATCAAAGCTACATCTTGCCATCAAATATCTCGTTTTTCTCTGATTTCTTGAGACCCAAACATTATACACCATTTTGAAACATGCAAGTTTATGGCACGACGAATATCGTCTTGCATCACATAAGAGCATTATGTATCGTATATAGTATATCAAGTGATATATGGTATATGGACAATATAGGGCATTATCTAATGTCATATCAAGCATCCTATATATAAACAGCACTTGCTAAAGGGCAATTGTAATGTCTAGATGTTTATCATTTAGAATTATTATAAGCTAGATGCGTAGGCACTCAACAATATATTTTTGTGCCACACAACAGAACGTATTAAAGAAATCGAGTATGAAACTTTTGTAAACAAATCGGTTTTGGTTGGCTCGATTCCGACAAGACAAAACATCCATCAATAAATAGGCTAAAATTCTTCATTGTTGTGCCAAAAAGTGGAGCAAGTGAGAAAGGGGGACAAAAACTTATATCGGCGTTATCGAAACTGAATCGAGTTTTTGGACCTTGGTTACGATATTTACTTTTTGGTTAGTGTAAGTGCAACTATTCCAATGGTAGTATCTAGGTGGAACCTTTATCCAACTTGGTTTTAGTTTTGAGTTGTTCGGTCTACACTAAAGCTACCGATCTTGATTTGCAGTAGTTTAAGTTTGATTGGCTTTAAATAATTTTTTGCTTTGTCGTTGAAATTATGCCAAATGACCATTTATATGTGAAATATATCTACATCACTTGCACTTATATTGGCTTGAATTACGAAGGTAAGGGGTGCGTGTGGGGATTGGCTGCACCATTAATTTTTCGAAAATCTATAACCTGTGATTATTTTCAACTACTTTTTAAAATCTGCGCCTTGTCATTTTTCGATTCTTATTTCAAAATGCTTCCAACTTATTAAATCAACCTAATAAATTTATTTCCTTAATTTAGCTCCATAACTAAATTTCGCCCCCCTTTAATTTGCCTGGTACTAAATCAACCACCTCCCATTAATTTTGGATGACTATTAATTTTCATAAAATAAATTTCTCACATTGCCCCTTTGATTTGCAAAAAAGTAATTTTAGGGACTGTTTGAATTTTGGAGATCCATTTTTTGGGTGTTTTCAATGTTTTGTTGTTGGATTTCCAAATTAAACTACCTTTTGTGTTTGGTTGAACAAAAACAAGTGAAAATGCAGCGTTTGTTGCAAATTTGCTTATGTTGCTCATGTTAAGCTTATGTGGACCCATAATAATTGTCGCGGTCACATTTCCCTAAGTTGCAACAATTGTTGCAATGACTTTGGTTGCAACAAATGTTGCAAGCATTTGTTGCATTGCTACTCCATTTCCAATTCCCACTTTGCTTTAAAACATGGGAAATGTAGATTTCCCCCCAACAAATGTTGTATGAAAGCCCTTAAATTTTAATTAAATCACTTTAGGTTTTGAAAATTATGAAAATTTGAATTTTAAAGTTAAATATGATCCTTTTTTTTTTTGAAATTTAACATTCTCTTTTAACAATAAAACCGATAATAAAACCTACTTCGTCTAAGTCCTAAAAAATTCTAGATAATAACTTTGGCAGCAGAATTTTTTTCCGAGTAAATTACTGGTGACTTAAATTGAAACTTTACAAAATGACACCCAAATTTGACTATTACTCTATTAGGTTCAAATATATTGGTAAAAATGCATGTTTTTGTTAAATCGTTCTATAAGAATACTGCAAATAGATTCTTGTCTATACATAAATTTTAAACTAATTTTCAATTCATACTATCCCCCCAAGAACAATTCCTGGCATCATACTTGTTGGGCATACACACTACTGTTATCTATGACTGAGGCCCTGGAGAGTAGCCTTACCCACTCCACTTACCCCCATCACCTCGGTTCCATTCTTAGAAACCCACATTTGAAACTGGCCCCCCTCCAGTCTATTATTCCTTGTATCATAGATAATTCCCCTCCTAAATCGTTCATTAGGGTGCGCCACTCTTGAGCTGCCTTTTAAATTCGACATAAACAAAAGAATCTGATTTATTGATCTCCAAATCAACCAATATAGTAGTAAGAAGGCCCGGCTGTTTTCATGATCGTCTTCCACTTGAACATCCTCCACCCCGAGAATGGATGAAAGAAAGTCATGCATTTTATTGTTAAATCGCTGTCATGATGCTTGATTGATCAGGTGTCTTTTATTTGGTAGATAAGTCATCGCAGGCCTTTATACATGCAGTGAAGCTAGCTTCTGCTGAGATTATTCTGCTGAGATTATAGGATGATCTGTTTTTGCAGAGTTATCATCCGATGTTGCGTCTTTACTAGTTGATATTATTTTTCAAACATTGGTTATATATGATGACCGGTCATCTAGAAAAGCTGTTGATGACTTGATTGTTAAAGCTGTGGGTGAAGTTAATTTCATGAAGAGCTTTGCTGCTGCTCTTGTCCAGATCATGGATAGACATGTAAAGAGTCAGAGTCCTGTAGGATGCTACAAACTTCTCAGGTGGTCATGCCTTCTTCTACAATGCAGTCAGTTTGCTTTTGTGTCCAAAGGTGGGTTCGTGAGACTAGCTACTGCACAAGCATCCCTTTATCAAACCCTTACATATGGTCCTGTTCGTACCTCTAATGCATGCAAGAGGATGTTCTTTCATCTGTTCTCTAAGGTACCTTGAAAATTAAAATCTTAAACTTCAAATTTTGCAATTAATGTCATTGTAGTTCATTTGAGCTCCACGCCATGCTGCGTTGTTTTCAAAATTTTATTGTGCACCTTTCAGTCTCCAGATATCTATAAGATGTACGTTGAGGAATTAAAAGATGCAAGAATCTCCTTCAAGGATAGTGCTGTACTGATAAGAGTATTGCTCAGCTATTCAGTTACTGTCTCACATCTTTTTGAGCAGTACAAGGTAGAAAAGCTTTTCATGAATTCACTATGCTTGTTGGTTTTGTCATGTATTGAATTATCTGAACATTTTGTTCACTTTGTGCAGTCTGTATTCCTCGAAATGTACGTTAAAGCAGTTTTGAATGCAAAGGATAAGCCATCACAAGCTCTTAGTGAAGCTTTTCGACCTCTTTTCATGCATATAGAGCATGAAGATTTTAGAAGTCTTGTGTTTCCAGCATGTGTGAAAATGTTAAAGCGCAATCCGGAGATCGTGTTGGAATCTATTGGAGAACTAGTGAAGTCGGTTAACTTGGATTTAAGCAAATACACAACTGAGTTCCTTTCAGTTGCCCTGCCGCAAGCTCGGCATGCTGATGAAGGAAGGAGGATTAGGGCCTTGGATATCATCGGCTGGTTGAGTCAGATGTCCAGTGATCCAGATGCTCAAGTTTCAATGTTCAATGCAATAAAAAATATTATAGGAGGTTGTTTTTTGCTGTTATGCTTATTTAATATTTTATCGTGCTTCTCATTCTTATGCTGTTCCCACGTATTTTGGATTTTTCTTCTTTGTTGTCATTAAATTGAAATCTTGTTTACATAATGCATACCAATTTCTTATGGCGACTTATATGAGCAGGTTCTGAAGGCAAACTAGCGCTCGCTTACCAGAGGGTTGGGATGGTAAGTGCCATTCAAGAGTTGTCCAAGGCTCCAGGTGGAAAAGCATTCAACAAACTAGCTTCTTGTGTATCATGCTTCCTTGTATCATGTTACAAGGATGATGGTAAGATGTGATGATCTCCTTTTTTCTTGAATGCCATACCGTTTGGTCATTGCCATCCTACTGTTTTTGTACAGGTTTGTCTGTGTGGTCACCCTTATATGTTGTCTAAATGCAGGAAGCGAGGAAGTGAAATTGGCAGTCTTGTCTGCTTTGGCTTCTTGGACAACAAGATCCGCTGAAGCTGTTCAGCCAGATGTTGTTTCCTTTATTTCTTCAGGCTTAAAGGAGAAGGAAATTTTAAGAAAGGGGCACCTTAGATTATTGAGAATGATATGTAAAAATTCTGACTCGCTAACAAAAGTGAGGAGCTCATTTTATTACATATTAGTTGATATATAAGAATAGTTTGTGACAAAATGCACCATACTGTTTAGTGCATGGGTCTCAATCTACATTACTTTCAGGTTTCACCTCTTTTGGACCCTCTTATCCAATTAGTGAAGACCGGTTTTACCAAAGCAACACAGAGGCTGGATGGAATCTATGCTCTCTTCTCAGTAGTAAAAATAGCCACTATTGATACCAAAGCAGGTATTGCTGTCACTAGTTTAAGAGTGTATGATGATACATATTCTTCACTGCACTTGTAAGGCCATGATTTGTTTTGCAGTGGATATTCTGCTCAAGGAGAAGCTCTGGACATTGATTGCTCAAAATGAATCTTCACTGATATCGATTCCTCTGGTAATATACTATAATGCAATTACAGAAGGCATGAATCATACCAGCGAGGATATTTTTTGTAATATTTTTTTGAGCGAAGCCTTTTAGTTTGTGCATATTCTATATATGTATAATGTTATATATTACTGTGTACTACAGCCTTGTATTCCATTTCCCATATTTATTATGACATGCAGACACCAATAACCAAAATTCTTTTGAGAGCGCCAACCATGAACATATCATGTAGTCTTATCTAGATATTTAGATGAAGGAAAAACAACTCTGTCAAGGGCCTCCTCCTTAATTAAAATAAACAGCTAGTATAAATGTTTTTTAAACCCCAACCGTATTCGTTTCTCCCTATCTTTAGGCCCTCGTTGCTATATTAACTACAGGTATCGCCCTCAGTTGCACTTGTTCATACCGTTTCAATCATTTTTCCTACATTTTATCCATTATGGAAGCTTCTCGAACTTCACACTCAATTCGTATCCTATCTTTTAGAGAATTGCCACTCATCCATCTCAACATTATCGTTTCATCTACGGTAGTTGTTTTGGACTTGTTTCTTAATTGCCCAACATTCTAAAACACCAAAATGACAAAAAGTGCTGGTTTTATAGCTGTCGTTTACATTTCCCCCTTTAATTTCATAGTTATTCGACAATGGAGGAGGGACAGATGTTACCACGAATTGGATCACAATTGTTTTCTAGTGCATACTTTTATTTTGCCTATATACTTATAAGTCAATATTGTGACTAAAGCGTATACATAATCTGAATACATATCCTTAATTTATCAAATGAGAGTTTATCACATAGAAGGCAATATGTTATATTTTGGTTTGTATTGCTATTTTGGATGTGTCCAAACCTAGTACAATATGTACATTCTTCCACGGTTTTGCATTATTAACCAAGTTTCCTGTGTTTTGTTTGCTTAAATGAAAACCTAAAAGTCTGTAGTCAAAATTTTTCTTTTAGAATTTGTTTGAGAAACAAGGAGACATCTTAACAATTAGTTGTCGGTTGTTGTCTTTACTCCACTTTGCAAACATTAAAGTCATTTCCTCTAACCTTATGAAATTGTGTTATGTGACATATTTTTTCTATCCTTAAAAGCTTCCGTTTTTCATGTCTATTATCAATATGAATTCTGTATTTGGGAGGATCCTTAGAAGTTACAATGACTTTTTGATCAAATTCCTATCTCCTAGTTACTACTGTAACACTTTTGGACCACTTTCATGCTTCATGTTTACCATTAACACTGAACCTTTTTTCCTCCTTTCCCTTCCTCACCTGGTCTATCTATATCAATTCCATCACTTTCAGGATTGCTTTTTTACTTGTTTTGTCCTGTGACTACGCTGGTATTCGTTTCACTTGTACCTGTATAAAATCAATGTTCATTTTATCTGTTTTCCGTTTTAATATGTTCAGTTCATATCTTTATACCTTGCAGCTTACCATAGTCAGTTCCCCTTTTTTATATTCAGTTTTCTGATCTCTAGCATTCTCCTTCACTACATTATTTGAAAATTTTCAACTTGACCAATATTTTTCTTTCTTACATGTTACATCTACCAGCTAAATCATATCACATGGCTTTTCATTTGTCTTTGGCATACTTCATTATATCCCTGAACTCCTGTTTGTCAACATTTTTCTTAATCCTTCTATATATATCATTCTGAAACATTTTTGTTACAATGCCTACAAACTATTTCCTAATTTAGGAAAAATTCTTGGCTCACAATTGATATGCCATACGGTGTAGCCTCTTAATTCCTGTTTTGCACCATATTTGACCCCAATTTGGGGAAATGGATTATATGACGATAATTAAAAGTTGTGGCTACATATGCTTGTATTTTCTGTTCAACTCCATGTTCCTTCGAGGCACACTTTAATCCATGGTAATCCTTCTTCCTCTAAACTTGACCAGACGTCTTTCCTAGACCACCCCTTTCCATACCAAATTATACAAAAAAAGAAACCTACTAAGGTGTCTGGTTCTAGCATAAAAATATTATTATTATTATTTTTATTATTATTATTTTTACATTAGTCATCATATATAAGGAAACAGGCAATCAGCTAGCTAGTTGATATTAAACCGTCAGTTAGCCTATTACATAATCTAATCCGACCGTCAAATTGACGATTCGCTCCTGCTACCTTGTTCCACACATGGAGTGACCTATGTGTGAGATTTTGATCGATATGATGCATTACAAGTGATGGATCAAGCATTTAAAAAATGGATGGTTGTTAAACACAATAAAAATATCATATATTGGAGACACTTGATCGAAAACATAGGTGTCAAATATATGGCATTTTTATTGTGTTTAACAATCATCTATTTTTTAAATGCTTGATCCATCACTTGTAATGCATCATATCGATCAAAATTTAACACAGATCACTACATGTGTTGAGCAAGGTGGCCGGAGCGGATCGTCGATTTGACGGTCGGATTAGACTTTGTAATAGGCTAGCTGACGGTTTAATATCAACTAGTTGATTGCCCGTGTCCTCTCTCTCTGTCTATATATATATATATATATATATAGGGAATAATGGAGGAAAGGTGCCATAAGAGGGAATTTCCTCCAATGGTGTCAAAAAAATACACCGTCCACGGGGTTTTTCAACGATCGGCACCCATCATTATCATGTAAGATGTGGATACACCAATTTCATCACTTTTTCACCATTGATTTAATGAGTGCAAAATTAACGGTTTACCGACAATTGAACTTTTTACATTGCTAATTCAACGGTTAAAAAGTGGTGGAATCACATGAAATTTGGTGTATCCACATCCTACATGATAAAGATGATGGATGCCGATCGTCGAAAAAAATCGTGAAGGATATATATTTTGACGCCACCTAACGAAAAGCCTCGTAGAGCCTTTTTTCTTCATTATTCTCACAGAGAGTGTGTCTGTGTATATATATATAGGTTTTTTTGGATATACGTCCCTCGAAACTTAGGTAACTGTAAAAAAGCCCCCCTTTTCAATGTAATTGTAAAAAAGCCTCCCAAAAAAAGCCCCTATGGTTACTTTTGACGCTAACACAGTCAAATGTGACCGTTAGGGGTTTAAACTTACTATTTTACCCTAACCTCCCCTCTCATCGACCTCCGCCGCCACCACCTCCAGCATCATCACCACCACCTTCTTTATCGTCTCACTGCACCACCATCACCACATCCCCATGACCCCCTCCATCTCCCGATCACCACTACCTCACCACCATCACCTCGTCGGACCACTACCACTATCATCACCATCACCTCGCACCACCATTATCATCACCATCACCTCTCCTTCCATCATCACCATCATCAGCATCACCACTACCACCATCTTTCTCATCTCCCCACTCCCCTTCCCCGATCACCATCACCCCACTGCCCCCTCCTCTCTTCTCCCGCCCACCTCACCCGATCTCCCCTTTCCACCCCTTCCCCCTTTGCCGTCACCTCCCAGATCACCACCATCATCTTCTTCATCCCCATCATCACCATCACACCCACCCCACTGCCCCTTTCCGCCCTTCCCCTTTGCTGCCCTCTTCACCACCACCATCATCATTATCGTTTTCATGCCCCACCGGCCCATCACCTCCCCCTGGTCGCCGTCACCACCGCCGCCTGGTCGAACTCAAGAGTAAATGCCCCTTAGTTAATTTAACTCGAGTCAAACTTGAGTTGACCTAACAGAGGGACTTTATTCATTAACGGTGGAGTTTTAAGGGGCTTTTTTACAATTACATTGAAAAATGGGGCTTTTTACAATTAACTAAGTTTTGGGGGTGTTTATCCAAAAAACCCATATATATATATATATATATATATATATATATATATGAGAATAATGGAGAAAAGAGACCTTAGGAGTTTTTTGCGTTAGGTGACGGTAAAAAGTACGCCATCCACCATTTTATATGACGATTGGCACCTTCCAACTTGATATCCATCCTCTAATTTGTCTATTCACCAAATTTCATATGATTACAATATCATTTCCCCATTGATTTAGTGGGTGCAAAATTAACAGTTTACCGACAATAGAACTTTTTACATTGCCAAATCAACGGTGAAATGATATTGTAATCATATGAAATTTGGTGTATCGACAAATTAGAGGATGGATATCAAGTTGGAAGGTGTCGATCGTCGAATAACATGGTGAAGGGCGTACTTTTTGCCGCCGCCTAACGCAAAAAGCCTCATAGGTCCTCTTTCCTCCATTATTCTCTCTCTCTATATATATAAAGAGAGGAAACGGGCTATCAGCGAGCTGGTTGATATTAAACTGTCAGCTAGTGCCCAGAGCCTAGACGTAGCCCAATCTGACCATCAAATCGACGATCCGGTCCAGCCATCTGTTCCACATATAGAGTGATCTATGTGTAGAATTTTGCTCGATATAATGAATTACAAGTGATATATCAAGCATTTAAAAAATGGATGGTTTTTAAACACAATAAAAATGTCATACATCGGGGACACTCGATCGAAGTCATAGGTGTCAAATTGATCAAAATTTCATACACAGAGACCACTCCATGTGTAGAACAAGGCGGTTGGAGTGGATCGTCGATTTGACGGTCGGATTGAGCTATGTAATAGACTAGTTGACGGTTTAATATCAGCTTTCGCTCGTTTCCTTATATATATATATATATATATATATATATATAATTATCGGAAAATTAACGGTTTTCCGATAATAGAACATTTTTAGAATTTTTACATCACTAGATAAACGGTGAAAAGGTGTTAGAATCACATTAAATTTGGTGTATCTACGTCTTAGATGATGAGGATCAAGATGGTCGGTGCTAATCGTCGAAAAAAATGGAGAAGGGTATACTTTTTTCGATGCCATAGGAGGGCTTCCCTCCTAGTGCCTTTGTCCACCATTAATTATATATATATATATATATATATATATATATATATATATATATAATTAATGGTGGACAAAGGCACTAGGAGGGAAGCCCTCCTATGGCATCGAAAAAAGTATACCCTTCTCCATTTTTTTCGACGATTAGCACCGACCATCTTGATCCTCATCATCTAAGACGTAGATACACCAAATTTAATGTGATTCTAACACCTTTTCACCGTTTATCTAGTGATGTAAAAAATTCTAAAAATGTTCTATTATCGGAAAACCGTTAATTTTCCACTCACTAAATCATTGGTGAAAGAATGTTAGAATCACATGATATTTGGTGTATCTATATTTTAGCTGATGAAGATGAAGCTGGTGGGTGCCCATCGTCGAAACAAACAGTGGAGGATATGCTTTTTTCAAAGCCATAGGAGGATATCCTCTCCTATGGCCTTTGTCCTTCATTATTCTCCTAGGGCCTTTTGTCCTCCATAGCTCTCTCTCTCTCTCTCACGCATGCTGGTTTAGTGTCTTTCTTGCTAACATGTTCTACTTGCAAACCACTGTTAGCTATCTAAAACCTGCATTATAACTTTCTATATATCTGAAGCAGATCCTTACTTGGGTTTGTTTTATGTTCTGGGAAAATGTCATTGGCTATTCTATTGATGTTCAAAAGTTTTTCTTTTTCAGCATAATATGTTTATGCTGCATGTTTCTTGGTTTGGAATAGGTGTCGAAACTATCGAATGATGATTGGATAACATGCATAGATCTTCTTGAGGTGCTTTTTGTGGATCATATACACAGGTATTCAACTTTTCCTTTTCTGTACATGATAATATGTAGTCAGTGTTTTTCCATGAGATTTTGCTAGGAGTGATTGAGTCATATTCGGTTATCCTTGCAGAGTTTCAGAATCCTTATCTGTCAGATCTTTGTTACAGGTAAATTTACATCGCTTGGTCAATCCATTTTGAATTTAGTATTAACCCATAGTTGTTTGGCATGTACAGTTATTGGTTTTTCTTATTTGCCATCCAAGTTGGGACATCAGGAAACTGGCTCATGATGCTACACGAAAGATTGCTTCATCCTCATCAATTTTTGTTGACGATCTCCTTAATGAATTTACAAATTGGTTGTGTTTAGTTGGAGATAGAATGTCAGTTTTGAAAGTCAGGTATGTTCTGGTTCATTATTTATTTTTTCTATTTGTTTTCGAAGCTAATTGCGTGAACTATGGTTTAATAAATTAGTGTGAAGCAGCATCTTCCAACTCTTTCATCGCTATATATTTTCTTATATTCTTGCATCAGTAAAGATGTACATTGTTTAATATATTGTATTTTCAATTCATATAACTTTTTAAAGAAATTTTATTGGGATCCTGTTATCTGCTTATCCTTGTCGTTATGTAATCCTGTGCGTAACTTTTTTTTTATAAATATTCTAAAGTGACTCAGAAAATTCTCTGGACCCACAAATGCCATTTCTTCCATCTACGGAGGTATTAGTGAAGGGTTTGCTTCTTATTGCACCAGCAGCGATCACTCGTAGTCCAGGGACATCTTCTCGGCTTATCTTTTGCTCTCACCATCCTTGCATTATAGGCACCGATTGCAGCAATACAGTATGGAAGGTATGCTATTGCTGTGTAGTAGTTCACTATACATAAAATCTGTATATGTTCTTAAATAAAAGTTTCAACTGTTGTTTGCTTGCAAACACTTGTGAAAGCTGCTGTTAGTTTCATCATTCATTCTGATTTCCGAGCAGAAGTTTTTACATTTACATTAAGTGGTACATGTGTTGATTGTTGATTGATGAGACTAAAACCTTTTGATTCTTCAAGAATTAGTAATATTTCAGGACTAGTGGAATTGTTTCAACTCCCATTGATCAATTAGATGCCTTTGCTTTTTTTGTCATGAAGATTGCAGGTTAACTACTGAAGAAATAAGTTAACTGTACATTGACCTCCTGGTTATCAAGATACATCTTTCCGTTTTGTTCTGATTGCTTAGTGTAAGATGTAAATGTTTTCATTTAACAATTTTACCATGCTTCTGTTCCATTCCTTAGAATCTATATATACATAATAGTTTCAGACTAAAGTAGTCTCTAAGAATTTGTTCATCAGTTTTCACTGTTCTAGTACACTGTATCCTCGCATTCAACCCCACTCACACCCATCTAAAAGAATGTAGAGAGAATAGCGAAGAATACAAGGCAGAAAAGGGGGAGCAGTAACACTGGGAATACTTCGTTTTTTACTTCAGAATTGGGTGGAAGTGCGTAACCCATATCAGCAAGCATTGTGTCCTTCAACTTTTCAGGTGTTTCAGACTTCACACTGGTAAAGGGATTTACGACAATTGTTTTAACCATATAGCACACATGGGTATGAGAACTAGGATCATCACAACACTTCTATAAGGATACAAAACATATGAACAAACTTAGGAATTAGGATATGGATAAACTATATATTTTATGCCTTTTTTAAAAATAAAAAATTATAGTGAAGCAAACAAATATGCCGTCACTGTTATGTTGGCACGGCGAGGCAACACTAACAAATAATAATGCCGAACACAGTTGAAATTAGGTTCAGATAATTAACGTACTTAAACATATGGATTCATGGACTAACATTTCATACATTTCAATGAATATATAGTACTATATTTGGTTGAATATAGTTGGAAAGTCATAGACTTCTGCTTCCAGTTTATGTAGCCAATGTTAATACGTTTTCAATCAGTTTTCAGCATACATGGTTCATTATAGGTCATAATTAATATTTATTAAACGCATATGTGTAGTAATCATATTTAAGTACCATTGTATACCAGAAGCCAAAAAATTTGCAGACAATTGGAACGGCAACGTATTGGCTGTTATATTTGCATGCTTACATTATTAATTTTTTTATTGACTGTTATAATCATGAAATATATGTGTATGTATGCGAGCGTGTGCGCGGTGTACAATTATGTGCTTATGTTATATATTTGTTCTTTTCTCAGAGACTACAAAGAAACTTGTGGAAGCATGGATTTGACATTATTGATATAGTGACAACAAATATTGGATCTATTTGCAAGGTAATCTCTTGGACAAGTAAACCTGTCTTTGTTACTTGTTGGTTTCTTTCCTGCATGAAGGCAGAACATACTGCTTGTATTTATTAATACAAGTTAAAAGTATAGCCATTATTGAGGTGCATATGATCATTTTCTCAAAGATAACATTAGCCTTAACACAAGGGGGATCTGTTGAATTATTACAGTTACTATCAGGCTTATGGCTCGAATCAGGATGGTTCCGGTAAATTCATGGAACTGAAAGAACCAGCATTTCCAGTTATATATATGCCTTTAATTGGAATGAAAATCTGATATATCAACCACTAGGAAAAAGACTAGATACTTTTTGGCCCAACCATACAAATACCCAGCTGCAGATCTATTTAGACAACCACCTCCTTTCCCCCCCCGTCAAGCTTAGTGCACCTACACATTTGAAGTGCTTCTGTAATGTTGGCTTCCTGATCGCTTATCATGACTTTTATATTCCATTATCTTTTTCCTCATCACATGCAAGAATTAGTGATCAACATTTTCTTTACATCGTAGATAGCATGTGCAAAGCTTGTTTGAAGCTGCATTATACTTGTCTGCCCCAAATTTACTAACGTGAGGAAGTATGTGTTGATTCCTCAACTGAGCATATTCTTAGCTTGGAGACTCTTGCTTACTCTTTTAGGGTCTGTCTGGTAACCATTAACTTGAGCAGATCCTCCATTGGGGCAAGTTTCTTGGCTCACTACAACTCTAGTGGCCAAAATGCTTGGGTTATTGACATATATAGCTTTGAGCTCAAACTAGCAACATGGGTCACTGTGGCTCATGAGAAGCTGCCTGCATGATTTGTGGTTTACTAAACGAACCCTTAGTTCATTTCCTCACTGACCTCCATCGCAGCACTTTATATTTTATACCCTGTGTTCAGACGTATTCCGTTAACGTGTCAGTCAACATCTTATTGTTCTTTGAAGGAAACACATCAAGCCTCATGAACAGACGTTGTCATCATTTTTAATCGTACTGTAGCTAATTCAACATTAACTACAGCTTATGCGTTCTAAAAAGCTCAATCATCTTTCTTTTTTATATCTTTTGTGGATTTGCCATGCAACTGTGTCAAAGTTCGCTTGCTGTCAAATCTACTTCCTGAATGTTTGAGGCAACTTTTAAAGCTGTACATCAACATACTGCTGTTCTTATTTTAAAATTTTGTAAATGTCACCCTTCAAATATGCATGACCTCCAAAATGTATTGTAATCGGAAGTCTAGTTCTGGGAGAGGCTTTTATGATCATGATAACCACATTTCTAGTAAATAAAGCAGGAGGGGATATACGAGGTGTGAGGGAGGAAGGAAGCACGGAGATACATATGCCTGAATAGGAGATCATCACGGTGATCGCACGGAGATCATGATACTTGTCATTAATATGATGGCCTCCAATGTGCTGCTCCCCCCACCCCACCCCACCCCACCCCGACTCCTTAATAGACTATCCAACTAAGGTGTTATCACAGATGCATGCATTTAGCTGGTATGCCTGAATAGTTTTGAGAGAGTAGTTATGTCAATATGCCTAACTGAACTTTTAGTGGTGAATATTCAATAATATAAGCAGTACTGCATGAATGTTGTTTCATCTTCAACATGCTTTTCGTTGTATTTTCTTAGGATTTACTTGGACCAATGGGGTTAATGAGTTCTAATGCCTTGGAAGAACAAGCAGCCTTATGCTCACTATCACAGTTGATGAAGATAACACCAAATGACACGTTTTCAGAGTTCGAAATGGTTGGTACTAGCTTGCTAATTTTAATTTATGCAAATAGTCTAATGTTGTGCCGTTTTTGATTTTACTTATTTTTTAATCTCTTACATTTCCAGCACTTCAACAAGCTTCCGGACCGTTCTTTACACGATACACTATCGGAAAGCGACATTAAGGTGGTTGTCTAAGCATATTTCTATTGCCTGTATTATACCACCATTTATCCTTGAACTTCAGTCTCACATTTGTGATTTCCTTATTCCTGCTATTTCTTTAGATGTGTGCGTGCGTGCGTTCGTGCGTGAATGTCTGTAATATTCCTTGTCAAGATAGGATCCCACATAATATCTCTCTGATCTTTTTATTGTTCGCTGTTCGATATTCCACCTATAATCCCGGAGATGGATCCTTTTTTTTTGTGGCGATAAATCACCTACTTAATTCAGCGGTATATTTCTCTCATAAGGCGGGAGTCATTGGTTCAAATCCAATACTAGGTAGAATAGGTAGAACTTATTTAGACACCAGGTATCCAATAAGTTTTTCTGCACTTTCTTTTCTTCATTGTATCATCTAGAGTTGATTGTGCTCAATTGGCGGAATCAAAACGTGTTGTATAATCTAGAACCACTAAAATATGGTAGCCGGTCGTCATTGGTTTTGGACGTGTTGAAAAATGAAAGTGGTGGAGGTGTGGTGGATAGAAGTAGCTTGAGATGCTTCCAGCTGGATCAGACGAAACTAAACCTGCACATAACCGAATTTAATTGTCACGACCTAAAGTTCGACCCGTGACCGGCACTTAACCATGTAACGTCTAAAGGCGCAACATGACTAAGTAAGCCGAAAAGCCCAGAAATCAAAACCATTTAAAAGTAGAGTGTTAAAATATTTTGTAAAAACGGTTGCAGACGTTTAGAAGATCTTTTTAATTAATTTAGTAGAAAAATCCATTTTAAGTCCAAGGGTTAATTAATAATTTTATTTGTGTGCAACATTTTCCTAATAAAGAATTTGTCATGCGGAATAAATAGAGCATCACAATAATGATGATATGACTAAGTGAAAATGTAATGAAGATAGCAAGAATATAAAACTGCATATATAAAGTCGGCTCACAACGAGTTCGACACCAGAGTACAAAATAACATATATCGTCCTTACAACTGTCACTAAGTCAATACATGAAGGTAGATGGAGAATACTAGATACATCAAGATACAACTGAAAGTAAACAGATACCGTACAAAAACCCACCAACTAGCAATGGTATCTGTAGCAAAAGGTGCGGTAAACAGCCAGCCGCGACTACTCCAAAGGGCAACCTGCAAACACTGTGGCACAACGGGGGTGAGTTGCCAACTCGTGAGTAATAGATAACATATAAAGGTAATCGCGAGTATGCACGTGTAGCGATACTCTAAACTATGCCAGCAGGTAACATCTATATGATGAACTGGATGCTCAATATCATGTAACAGGTATGATCTAATGGCATTTCTATGTAATGAGCAGGTGTATGAAAATCAGGCATGGCAATGTAATCTAACAACCCTATATAGGATGTACAGGGTATGCTATAGTATGCAAGCATGTGTACTCTACCGGGTATGCAAGCTACAGGATGAGATGTCGAGTAATAAATACTGAGTATGGAGAGAAATGATGTCTACACGGAACGTCAACGTGGAAAAGTAACTGGTGTATGTCAATATGCCTAATCCTAAAACAACTCAGGCGCCGGCATCCACATCGGCCCTCAAATCCTGTAATCTCATAAAATCGTGAGTGCCCAACATCGACACCCAAATATCAAGAAAACTCGTGTCCAGCATCGACACGCAAAACCTCATATCTTGGGCACCCGTCAATCCGGGCCAGCCCACGGGCTCTGTCTGCGGTGTCGGCCCTCGGCCCCGGCAGAACGAGTCGTCCCTTATCCATCTCTCGACTCTGGTCGGTATCCTCCGGACAACCGCCAGGTCCAACCAGTCACCGGTAGGTAGTAGTCCCTCTGCCAGGCTCACCGTCTACTACACAGCGATCCGTTCTCGCCCCGGGGTACCATACCGGGTCCACCATGTCCCCGCAATCGGCCTCGTCCAGCTCCTCGACTCGGGTTCCATGTATCGCTCTAGCACCGAGAAAACACATGGTGGACCCACTAAAATATCAAATCAAGGAAACCGGGTTTTTAAACAGTGCGTAATTTCTTAAAATAGTACTCCGGTTTCCAAAATCCAAAAAATCACATGAATCAATCCAATGCGTAAATCCATGCCATGTGTCATATGGAAGAAAAGGGAGAACCGCTCTTTTTCTAAAAATACTCAGTTTGGAAAATACCAATTGCGGTCCCTTAGTTTTTAAGTCAAGTCAATATCATCCATGTATGTTTTATATGAAAATGAGTATAGGTATGGATGTGTAAGAAGCTAAATATGCTGAGTGGGTGTAGCCCTAAACACGGACACCAATATGGAAATGATGCATATGTGTCCAAGAGATATATATACATAAGCATTATGATGAGCCACTAGGTGAACATGGTAAAATATGCATATGCGGGTATGGCAAAACATGATAACATCAGTGAAATGGAATTAGTATAACCTATAATTTCTACCAATCCTATGCTGTGAGTGTCATGGCAATCACTAACGGTGTGAGTGTAGCATATAAATCGTGCTCGTGCAGCATGTACCGTTAGTGACAGTGCAGTGTTCTATACTACCAGTTCTATATAGATATCAAGGGTTTGCTACTTAGTATGTTTGCATGAACATATAGGACTAAACATCCTACTACGTCCTGACGCTTAACGCCATACGGGCGATTTTCCCGTAGATGTTAAATCTACTCACCTGGTCGTGTGCTAGGTATAGCCGACCACTTGCTTCCCTTTCCCAGCGGCGTCTGACGTACCAGCCTGCGAACCTGGAATTTACACAAGAATCCAAACAATATCAAAATCTCGCATACGCGATAAAACAAGACGAGAGCTCGTGTCGCGAATTGACGTGCGTGTGTGAGATACGCTGAAACGTGCGTGTATGTGCCTAGCGCTTACCCCGATGCGCCGCGATACGCTGAATCACAGAACCACACGCGTATCGCGCAGACCAAAACACCAAAAAAGAATATAGTGCCCCAGATTTTACCCAGATTAAAATATTGCAAAACTATGTATACCAGAGACCTACAAAATGTAACAGACACCTGTAGGAAAAACCCTAGGACCTAACTCCCTAGTCTGGCCGCAATTTGCGGCCAGAATGAATTTTCTGGCGGCCCGGGTAGAAGGTGGTGGGGTCTGGCTCTGGTAGTTGGGTCAGTGTGCCACCAGTAGGTTATGGTCCCCGCAATTTTATTCTGAACCTACAAGGGTAGCAGCAGATCTCAAAAACCTATGTTTTGCCCCAAAAGCCAAGTTTTGTACCAATTGACAACTTAGGGTATTTTTGTGTATTCTGAGGTTCCCTAGGTTAACTTGGTCCTAACCACTCATAATTTGGCTAGTCCAACTATTGTGAACATTACCTAACACCAAACCGCAAGAATCACCAAAAATCGTAAAATTATTGCAAGAAGGATACGCGTGCGTGAAACTATGTGCGCGTGCTTACGACACGTCACGACACGTGTGAATCCTCTAGAACCAACTTCGACGCGCTGTGGTGCACGGCGCGCCACAAGAATCACGCGGACCATGCACGTGTCGTACAAGGTTAAAAACATCGAAAACGCGTTTATAGCTCCAGATTTTGCCTCTGGGCCAAACTACAAAAGTTTTACAGATACCCAAAACCTAAACTACCCATAAGAACCCTACAGCCAAAAACCCAACATCCTAGCCCCTGTTCTGGCCGCAATTTGCGGCCAAAGGGAATAAATCGGCGGCCAGATTTTGGAGGTGGGTCCCCGTGCTCTGTGTGTGTTTCAAATGAGGTCACCATGCTGCAGTCACTGCAATTTTATGATTAAAGGTTCGGGTAAGGAGCAGATTTCACAGAGGCTCAAAAGTTCCTAAATTTGCTAATTTACGCCAAGTCGGGCAAAATTTGTTAATCTGGTGAAACCTTGGAGAAATCTTGGTTCCACTAGCCTTAACAACACTTATCAAGGTCATACTAACCATAAAAACCATTACATGACTAAATCTCACCCAAGACCCTTACAACTAGCACTAAACTACATAATATAAACACTAAACTATACTATCGGCAAAACCTACCAATAAGGAGTTGAGTTGCGGGGTATACCTCTAGAGATCTTTGGTGAAGAAGAAAAGGACAAGGAGGAGGGGGAAAGAGGCTGTTGCTACAGCGGAACTGCTGCCTAGAGGATGTTGCTACTGTCGCCTTACTGCAGCTGAAGTCTGCTGTTGCATTGCTGTTGCTGAAGTGAACTTCTGTGCTGAGTTGTTTTGTTTGTGGGTGAGTTGTTGCTGTAGCAGCTGGGGGAAAAGGTTATGGATGTTGTTGTGTTGGTTAAAGGGGCTGTGGCTGAAGAAATACTAGGGGCTTGTGGCTGAAACAGCTGCTGTCTCAGCAGCTGTTGTGCTGATCTGTGATGATTTGGGTGGCTGAATGGCTGGAAATGGGGCTGATGTGTGCTGGAATGAGTGGAGGTTGGCTGATTGGGTGTTTTTGGTGGCTGATCTGATGTGTTTAGGGGCTGAAAATTGAGTGTGAGTGAGAGGGATTTGAGTGAGGAGATATATTCAAAAGGTTTGGTGTGACACAACCTTAAACCATCATGGCAACCATCACATCTCTCTCTCTCTCTCCTCTCTCTCTCTTTCTAGGAAGTCAACTTGAAGCATCCTAAGCACCCTTGGTCCAAGCCAACTATCCTAGTTAAACTTATTTGCTCCAAAATCCACTCCATTAACTTGAGCAAGGCCCTAATCCCACCATGGTGGCTAAACATGGCTAACCCACCATGCACACCCAAGCTAGGTCACTCTAAGCCTAACCCTAACGATCGTGCACAAGTGTGTGCGGTCGAGGTAAATTCCTATAAAAATAACTATAAAACCAGATAAATAAACTAGAAACCCGTTTTGGTAAACTTTTTACCAAAAACCCCACATTAACACACAATTACTGTTAACCCTAAACTCAAGTGTTACATTAATGATCTCATCTATGCAGGGTTGTTAACTAGCCATGCCCTTTATTATTATTATTATTATTATACACACACATGAGAGTAATGGAGGAAAGCGGCCCAAGGAGGCCTTTTGCGTTAGGCGGCGGCAAAAAGTACGTCCTCCACCATTTTATTCGATGATCGGCACCTTCCAACTTGATCTCCATCCTCGAATTTGTAGATACACCAAATTTCATATGATTACGACACCATTTCACCGTTGATTTAGCAATGTAAAAATTTCTATTGCCGGTAAACTGTTGATTTTGCACCCACTAAATCAACGGTGAAAAGGTGTTGGAATCACATGAAATTTGGTGTATAGACGATGAAAATCAAAATGGTCGGTGCCGATCGTCGAATAAAATGGTGGAGGACGTGATTTGTGCCGCCACCCAACACAAAAAGCCTCTTAGGGCCTCTTTCCTTCATTATTCTCATATATATATATATAGAGAGAGAGGGGGGGAGAGAGAGTAATGGAGGAAAGAGCCCCTAGGAGGCTTTTTCGTTAGCTGGCGTCAAAAATCTATATCCCCACAGTTTTTTTCGACGACCGGCATCCATCATCATCATCTTTATCATGTAAGATGTGAATACACCCAAATTTCTTCCACCTCTTTTTCATCGTTGAATTAGCAATGTAAAAAGTTCTATTGTCGACAAATCATTAATTATGCACCCACTAAATCAACGGTGAAAAAGTGATGCAGTCACATGAAATTTGGTGTACCCACATCTTACATGATAAAGATGATGATTATGGGTGGAGGGTGTCGCCATAGGAGGAAATTCTCTCCTATGGCACCTTTCCTCCATTATCCTCTCTCTCTATATATATATAGCCCTACTCTGGGAGTGAGTTTGAATTCAAGCTTTTCATGTTGCCAAATTTGCCCCTCAAGTTGCATCAATTTCCATCTATATCCTATGTTGTCCTCCTTTGCTCCCATGTCTTGATGTGACACGTTTATAGGGAGTAAGTGCTTTAGGCTGACTCTTGAGTTAAGAGAAAGAGTGTTTTTTTGGTATACCTCTTGAAAAAAAAATTACTGTATTTACTTTGATTATAGAATGGCATGCATGTTATATGGGCTAAACTTGCAAAGTGAAGCATAGGTTATGATAACCATTTTAATATTTTATGGTTCAATGTGTCATAAATTTGTTTTTCGGTATACCTGTCCAGTGCCGACTCTGCTATATAGCTATGTTTCGAAAAGTATGATCGATATATTGGTAAAAGATCCAACTAAAAATAAATATACGGTTTTAGACAAAGATGTGGTTTTATCTTGCCATATATCTATGTTTCGAAAAGTATGATCGATATATTGGTAAAGATTCAACTAACAATAAATATACAAGTTTTAGACAAAGATGTGATTTTATCTTGCTTCATTAACATCTATGCATAGAGATAAAAAAAAATCTGGAAAATTGGTGAGCCAATGTTTTACCAATATTGGTGAGCCAATGTCATGGAACTAAAAAATCTGGAAAATCTGGAAAATTGGTGAGCCAATGTCATGGAACTAAAAAACCGCAAATTTTGTGCATATACAACAACAACTGAGCCTTTTATCCCAAGCATATAGGGTAGGCTACATGAACCAACATGAGAATCATGTCGGGTCCAGCACATGAATCCTCCGCCTCCACTCACTCCTATCGAACAATATACTTTCATTGAGACCTTTGGCAACCATATCGTTTCGTATCACCTCTATCCATGTTTTCTTCGGTCTCCCTTTTGCCCTTTTGCCATTGCCCATATTGAGAGTATCTATTCGTCGAACCGGTGCTTCCATAGGTCTGCGTCGCACATGACCAAACCATCTTAGCCGGTTTTCCCGCATCTTCTCCTCCATAGGTGCTACGCCAACTTTTGTACGAATATCCTCATTTCGCAGCTTATCTTTTCTAGTGTTACCGTACATCCAACGAAGCATGCGCATCTCCGCTACGTGCATCTTCTGTATATGATACTTCTTAGGAGCCCGGCACTCTGTACCATATAATAAGGCAGGCCAAATAGCGCTCCGATAAAACTTCCCTTTCAATTTTAACGGGAAGTTACGATCACACAAAATCCATGTTGCACTTCTCCATTTCAACCAACCAGCTTGGATCCTTTGATTAACATCACTATCGATTTTCCCATCCTTTTGGATGATGGAACCTAGATATCTAAACTGATCGCTCGGTGATATCTTTGCCCTTCCAATGTTATACCACTATGGTTTTGACTTCTCTGTTTACTAAATTTGCAATGCATATATGCCGTCTTGGACCTGCTCAATCTGAACCCCAGAGATTCCAATGTTTGCCTTCATAATTCCAATTTGGCATTAACCCCTGCTTTCGTCTCATTTACTAGAACAATATCATCAGCGAATAGCATACACCAAGGTACCTCATCTTGGATAGTTCTAGTAAGCTCATCCATCACGATGGTAAACAGGAATGGACTTAATGCATATTCGTGATGTAAACCAATTGTAATCGGAAAATCACTCGTTAGGCCACCGCAAGTTCTGACATGTGCCACTACTCCATCGTACATATCCTTGATTATGTCAATATACTTGACGGGGATCCCCTTCTTCATCATTGTCCTCCACAATACCTCTCTAGGTATCTTATCGCACGCTTTCTCTAAATCAATAAATATCATATGCAAATCTCTTCTCCTCTCTTGAAAACGCTCGACAAGTTGACGAAGCAAATGAATAGCCTCTGTCGTCGATCGTCCAGGCATGAACCCAAACTGGTTCTCAGTTATCTTAATATCCTTCCTTAGCCTGTGTTCAATCACTTTCTCGCAAAGTTTCATGGTGTAATGCATAAGTTCTATCCCACGGTAGTTTGAGCAACTTTGAATGTCACCCTTGTTCTTGTAGATAGGTACAGGGATACTTTTCCTCCATTCATTTGGCATCTTTTTTATCTGCCAAATCTTATTAAACAGATCTGCCAGCCATTTAACGTCTATTTCTCCTGAGTATCTCCGAAGCTCGATAGGAATCCCGTCAGGACCAACCACTTTTCTTTAACTCATTCTATTCAAAGCTTCTTTAATCTCAGGTAGTCTTATTTTACGCATGAAATCACGGTTTATATCTTGAGACTGAATGACAAGTCCATCCAAATTCTTAGTAAAGCTCTCATTGAACAATTTGTCAAAATAATCTCTCCACCTTTGATATCTTCATCTCGAACTAAAACCTTCTGATTTTCATTTTTGACACACTTCACCGCACATAAGTCTCTGGTCTTCCTTTCCCGCATCCGAGCAATCCGGTATATATCATTTTCAGCCTCTTTAGTGTCTAATTTCTCGTAAACCTCATTGTAGACCTTAGATTTAGCTTCCCGAACAGTTTTCTTAACTTCCTTTATAGCTATTTTATACTTCTCAAATCTCTATTTTTCTTCAAATCTTTATAACAATCCATTTTAATTTTAATAGCAGCCTTTACTTCATTCTACCATAATGTGTCCTTAGATGGTGGAGCACCATCTCTCGACTCATCAAGTAGATCTTTAGCTACCCACTTGATACAATTAGCCATTTTATTCCATGTTCTGTCTGAATTATCTTCCGACTGCCAATCCACTTCTTGGACTACACGATCTATAAAAGCCTTTTGGTTACCTTCTTTCGATCGCCACCATTTAATTCTAGGCTCTACCTTACGTCTAATCTTTCTAGGTCATCTTCTAAATCGAAAATCTAGAGCTAAAAGTCCATGTTGAGTGGTTATGTTTTCACCTGGCACTACCTTACAGTCGATACAACAACCTCTATCTATTCTTCTCGTTGGAAAAAAATCTATTTAACTAGCAGTTGATCCGCTCCTAAAAGTGATAAGGTGGGACCCTCTGTTCTTAAACCAGGTGTTTGCTAAGATCAAGTCATAAGATAAGGCAAAATCTAGAATCGAGCCACCTACTTCATTCTTTTGTCCAAAACCAAAACCTTCATGGATAGTATAAAACCCACAACGACTAGTACCTACATGTCCATTGAGATCACCACCAATAAATAATTTCTCTCCACTAGGTTTACTTTGCACCATCTCGTCTAAATCCTTCCAGAATAGACGCTTATTAGCGTCATTAAGACCTATCTGTGGTGCATAAGCACTAATAATATTAAGGATCTCTCCACCTAGAATAAGCTTAACCAGTAAAATTCTATCACCTTTTCTCCTAATCTCAACTACATCCTTAAGCAACCGTCTATCTATGATTATGTCTATCTCATTACGATTTTTATTTCTACCCGTATACCAAAGCTTATAACCCCAAGGTTTTATGACTCTACTCTTTTCACCTACCCACTTAGTTTCTTGCAAACACATAATACCAACTCTCCTCCTATTCATCACCTCCACTAATTCTATTGGTCTACCCGTAAGGGAACCTATGTTCCAGAAAGCTAGACGGATCCTATGAAACCCTTACTTATTTGTCACTACATCCGGGGTCCGATGTAGCGCGTCGTTTCTGGACGACGACCTAGAAGCCCTTACATACTTAACACTACACCCGTGATCCGATGTAGCGCGTCGCTGAGTAGAGGACGCCCCAACAATATTCTTATTATGGTTCATGTCCTAGAATGTGAAAGTTTTACGTTGGCTGTTACAAGCCTACCACAACCCTCACCCTTTCTCATCCGGACTTGGGACCGGCAACGATGGGTTTTTTTTTGTGCATATATTTTGTATGAATTAATGTGCAATCACCCTGCCCATTTGGGCACCCTGCTAGTTATAAACGAAGAAAGACTAAAGTCTCCACCCCGTAAAGTTTTTTTTGGGGGGGTGGGTGGCTAGCTTACTTCCGGTCACCACCTAGTAGGATCCACTATGGATATAGATGATCTTTCTTATGAGAATTCTAGGTCTTGAACAACAGATGGATCTGGGTTTGGTAAAAGAGCAACACATCTTTCTGATCCCGGGTAAGCAGGAGCAACGAGAGAAAGAACTCCAAATGACTCGGTATTTGAGACGGTTTCTTTGGAAAGAGGAATATACAAGAATGGGGTTGAGGCTGTGAGAGATCGATCTGATTTTCCGGGTTGACTAGTCATAGGGTGCGTCTTTCTATACCGAGGCAATTAGTCGAATAACATGTGAAAATTGAATAAACGACTATGTTAAGCCGTCGGCTACTTGAAGTACGGTACCGGTATTCACAATCTTTACTTCTCTATTATATTGTTCAATACGTTCACGGATAATATTACTAATTTCGTCAGCTCGAAGAGTTACCATTAGTGTCTCTTTTTTCTTTTTCTGAAACAAAGGGAAAAAATAATGCCTAAACTCTAAACTAAAGTAGTAGAAGGGCTAATCAGTTATTTCTTCCACGGCCCCGAGGATTCCAACCTTTCCAGCTCCAACGCCCTTTGTGCATCCTCATTTTAATTAATTCATTGGCCTTGCTATTTCTTCGAAACCAAATCCACTACCTACTTATTCACATGACTAGCTTATTATCCTGACGTTCCCCAGGGTGACTCATCTAAGATAGAACAAGCAACAACAGGAAGTCATTTCTTTCCAGGGTAAACCAAAGGTAAGGTTATATATCAGGGGCTGTGAACGTTCATACCCCAGAGGGGAAAAACTGGGGAAGGTGGATTGCTGGGCTTAAGTTGTGGCCACCCCCAGGGGCTGTGAGATGCATTTTCCCCAAGTTGTAGTAGCAGTAACTAGATTCCAAGCATGTGCGATGCACACGAGAAAAGAGAGGAGGAAGTATTTATAGAGAGCAGTAAGTAGTTATAGTAAGAGAAACAAGGAAGCAGTTAATATAACGTGGAATTTTCTTCTTTTTATTGAAGAAAAAGAGAGTGGCTATTGGCTAATAATAAAGATGTTTATTATTTTTGTGGGCTTAAATCTATAAAACTGCCAAAAACTTTACCCATGTGGTACCAAATATTTTTGAATCTACCAGAAACTACCACAAACCTTTATGAATGTACGAGAAACTACCACAAAACTTTCAAAAACTATGAAAAACTACCATGATTAAGGTGCCACGTTAGCAATAATTACAAGAAACGACCACAAAACTTTCAAACCTTGGTAGTTTCTTGTATTTTAGAGAGTTTTTGGTAGTTTGTTACCACATGGGTACCGTTTTTGGTAGTTTTTTTTTGGATTTAAGCCTTTTTTAATTACTTTTTACTTGAAATTGATATCGGAAGTGCCACACTCCCCCTTTGTGTTTGCTTACAGTAGTGGAGATAATAATAAAAATAATAATAATAGCAGCAGCAGCAGCAGCAGCAGCAGCAAGAATAGTCAACAAGAAGAGCTGCTGTTAAAGAATTAAAAATTGAACCTGAGATTAAACTTTACCGTTTCTGACCTGTATCTGCACTCATATCTCTCACAGAGATCTAATGGTGTATCTATATTTGCATGAGATACTTTCAATTATATATAATTTTGATGACCGAACTGGTAACGTGAATCATAATGCATTTTTAGTGTTAATGCCTTTTGTTATGATATTTCTTTCAATTTACCAATATTTGTCAATAGTGGCAATTTCTACATTAAAGCTTTTAAGTTTTTAAACATGAGGGTAGTCTAACTAAAAAGTGTGTTTAAATTATGATCATGCCAAACCAGATCTATTACACACCAGAAGGAGTTCTATCAGTTGAGCAAGGAGTGTATATTGCAGAGACTGTTGCTGCTAAAAACACGAAACTTGCAAAGGGCCGATTCCGTGTTTATGAGGATCAAAATGGCAGGGTACATCTTGTTCCTTTTACCTCTTAAAAATTATATCATTTTTAATGTTTATGCTCACTTTCCTCACCTGAATTATAGGATAAGTCAGCACCTAGTGATCCAGTACAGTCAAACAAAAGAGAAGCTACGACCACTGGAAAAAAAGATACAGGGAAAGCAAACAAGAAAAATGGCATGTCTTAATGACCAAAGTTCTTGTCTGCTAATAGCTAATCCTTTTTATATGTTTTTAGTTTCTGACATATTATGGTTTCTACCCCATATAGATAAAGCGAAGAGTGCAAAAGAAGAGGCAAGGGAATTGCTTCTTAAGGAGGAAGCATCTATTCGCGAAAAGGTTAGATGTGTGCAGCAGAATCTTTCTACCATGCTACTAGCTCTTGGTGAATTGGCAACAGCCAATCCAGTATTTACCCATGGTCAGCTCCCTTTACTGGTGAGTACATTTCAGTATTGTTACCAGCTGTTTTGTCAACATATATCCTAGATGGTTCAGCTGAATGTCTTACACCATGAAATGTTAATCCTAATGAACCTAAAAATCTTCTATTAGAAGTTGATTAATGCACTTTACTTCATTTGCTTTTTTTTTAACTCATAAATATACTCGTGATTTTCAAGGTCTATATTTTTATTTTACGACCAATATTTTGGGTTCAATTTTCACTGTCTCTTCAGTTGTTAGATATTGTTACCATGCCAGTATGACAAAATTATCAGTTGGTTGAAGTGCATGTCGGTAGGAAAATGCAGTTGATGAATGACGATACTCTAAAAGATAGGATGGGACATAAAAGTGTATTAGTTAAAAAGTGGAGGTAGCTCCCATTGAGGATAAATGAGGGATAACAGATTGAGTTATTTAGACACATGCAATGGAGGCATATAAATTCCCTGTCAGAGTAACAAAATTTTCGTTGATGGTGCAACAAATAGAGGTAGACCTTAATGAACATTGTTGGAGGCGATGGAAAATTAATGTTAAATTTATTTGAAAAAACAGCCCATAGCAGAGCAAAATGTAACCAGAGGATTCATGTAGTCGCCCCCAAAAGTTTGGGGAAAGAAGGCTTGGTGTAGCTGTTAATGTTGGGTGCACGACATTAGTACTATTGATATGTGGTGGGAGGAGGGATGTTTAGAATTTCACTCTTGTATGGTTGGAGAGCAGTTCCATGCATGGATACCTGAATGTAGATAAACAATTTTTGGGAGAAATTATTGTTGATAGACATATTTATCGCGTAAAGCATTGGTCATGCTATATGAATTAGACTAGGATCTATCAAATACAATTTGGAAATAATCCTACCAACATTATAAACTTTGAATCCGCATTGGGATATGTGCAAACAATTGTGTCAATGTTTAATTAAATGAGAAGTTTTATTCATAATTGTTTGCACACATCCCAAAACAAATCTAAAGGCTAGAAAGTAGGTAGGATTTGTTTTCAAACCCTACCTATAGGATCCTAGTGTAACTCTTGATATATTTAATTTTCCATTCCATGAATTGTTGTGATCTAGCAAGATTTGCTTTCCATTTTACAGAGACCTGTATCCACGTCTATAATATTTCCCGCAGACACGCAATCATATTAGGTATTTTAATTCTAACCCTCAAGCTTCTATGCATATTTTTTATGAATAACCAAGATAAACAGCAGTAACGATCTTGAGAGGCATCCGAAAGACCGGAATTGCTGTAAGTATACAACATGCAAACTCATGAAGATCTATTTGATGGACTCATTTCAAAATGTGAAGAAACTTGCTGTATGAAAGGAAGAAACTCCAAGATGACTAAGTTGATCCACCCTTAGGGGAAATTAGATGATCTTAGTAAATGATTTAGATACAAGAGGAACATTAAATGACACTTCAACTTTTTTAAATGATAACTCAGAATAAGTTAACTTAGACTTTAGAGCTATAAATTGCAACCTCCTACTAGAATACAAACAAATTAAAGAAATAAATTATTGAGAGCTATTTAAGGATGCATCAGGGTGCATTTACACCATTGGAGTGATGGTTAGAAAATTTTGAACAACTGTTGGTCGTTCGCCGGTCAATTACTGAACTGTGATTTTGAAAAATGCTTAGCATCATCATCATCATGGTCAAATTTATTATACCTCATGCCAATGGTATTACCTCTTCCCTTTAAACTTTGGAGTGTCACCTATCGTAGTCATTGAGCACTTCATTTTTTTGAACACACCTCTACTTTCAAGATTAGGATATAAATCTACCTGCACTATCCACTTCTTATCATATTGAAAAATATAATGTTGGTGAAATATCGTTGAATTTAAAGCTCTGCGCCACAGCATAGAGATATGGATGGACATTTAGGGAAAATTAGGAAAAAAAGGGATCTCCATTATATACCAATTTAGTTGTATGCCCTATGCTTTTTTTGCAATCGCAAGTGATGGAAAATTCAGATATAGGTAGAATTTACAGATAATATTTAACTACAGTGAAAAGTGTTAGCTAGGATATCTTGAGATAGTTCCAGTGGTCTTAGCCCAAGCAATTGACAATATCCTGCACCAAGATAACAGTGGTATGTAGTCTTGTTTGTTCTGTTCTGGGATTTAAGTTAGTTGCAATCATGGTATGTCTTTGATACTTGCTGTATCTGGTGCATATTTATGGACGAGGTGTTGAAGTTTGATTAGAATTTTCTCTGTGCGTTCGTATACTGGATTGCGAGAATCTACACTATTTCTCTTGCTGATTTGAACAGATCTATAGCATTTGTTGTCATATATTACATGGATATTAGTAATTGTGTCACACACCTAAGTTTTACACTGCTGCCATAGAACATCTCTCTTTATGTTTAAAGCTCTATTATTTATACATTAATATAACTCTGCTTGTCATGGCTTTCAAATAGTAGTTGCTTAGTAGTTGCTGCTACTGCTGCTGTTTTCTCGTTTGCCGATTCTATGCCACAAATACATTTTATTGTTATCTGGATCTTAAATACTTAATAATGTGGTTTACCAATCTTCTCCTCTCCAAGTTAATTGCTGGTAAACCTCACTTGCAGGTAAATTATGTTCAACCTTTACTCCGTTCACCTATAGTTAGTGATGAGGCGTTTGACACTATGCTAAAGCTGGCAAGGTGTATAGCACCGCCACTCTGTAACTGGGCCTTAGAGATAACTGCTGCTTTACGCATTATTTCTACTGAGAATGGACATAGAGTGTGGGAGCTTCTTCCTCCCCCAGTTGTTGATGGGGAAGTCCATGAAAGGCCATCAATGGGAATCTTTGAACAAATAGTTACGGGGTTATCAATGTCTTGCAAATCTGGTCCTCTTCCAGCAGACTCCTTTACTTTCATATTCCCGGTATTTCTCCTTTATTATCTCCTTGTTCCTTCTGTTTTAGACTGGAACTGCAGCTGGTGCTTCTGTGGGTTTATATTATTATTCCTTTTGATGTCAGATCATGGAGCAGATTTTACTTTCTTCGAAGAAAACAGCTCTTCATGATGATGTGCTCCGCATATTGTCTATGCACTTGGACCCTATTTTACCTCTTCCAAGGCCTCGAATGCTATCAGTTATGTCTCTAAACTCTATGGCATAGCTTTGTAATGATGTCATGCTTTGTACTTATGTAATGTTGCCATCTTTAAAAAATGGGTTTGCAGGTACTATATCATGTTCTTGGTGTTGTTCCAGCTTATCAGACATCTATCGCACCCATGCTAAATGAACTGTGTTTAGGTCTGCAAGCTGACGAAGTAGCAACAGTGAGTTTGCTTCTATTCTGTATTTTATTAGTACTTCATGTCCAATTCTATTTCATTAAATATCTGTCTATATTGTTGATTTTCTTTTTTTGCAGGCTCTTTCTGGAGTGTATGCAAAGGATGTTCATGTGAGACTTGCCTGTTTAAATGCTATAAAATGCACTCCATCTGTGTCTGGCCATTCTCTTCCACAGAATCTTCAGGTTTCAACTAGGATATGGATCGCTCTGCATGATATGGAGAAGGTATGACTTGTTCCCCGGCCATTTCTCGTGCTTCTGATTTTTTTGTCCCCTTCCGAAGTGGTATTATACCAATCTTCGCCACTATTTGAAATAGCTATAATCCCATATATGGATTATGGAAATTAATTGTAGCTTAACCTTTTCTGCTAGCTTGATCTGGATGCCCTATTCATCTTTTTCACCTTCCAACTTTATTGATGATTTTACTGTCCTTCTTAACATTCTGCACTGGGTGAGGGGACTTGCTGTTTCTACATTTATGTTCTGCTTCTGTCATATTGTTTTTGTCTACTTGATCGTTATCGTCTTCATCGTTATCTGCATAATCTATGCCTTAAATGGGTCTTACTTTGTAGTATGGAGAATGACTCAAAGTTGAGAAAGCTCGACAAAAGAGTTGATTTTTTATTTTATTTTATTTTATTTTATTTTTTCAAATTTGGTTGTTAAAGTGACATCAATCCTGTATAGGTTATGCGGATTTCCTTGCCACAATAACTTTGAGGCAGGGAGGACAATGTCATAGAACGTGATGGCCACGGAGATGTATAAACTTTTTTTCTTTTGGTGTAGCTTGAACTCTGTGCATGAAAACCGAGGATCTTGATTTTTTTTTATTTGTTTATTATTCAGTTTTTTTGGTCATTTCAGCATGAAGTCCACATTTTTCTCTCCTCCTCTGCCGGTGCCCTGGTCTAACCCTTTTAAGAATCTGGATTTGCTCAGAACTGTTTGCATATTATCGTTATTTAGAAATTGTTCTTCAGTGATTCTCATCTTTTAGTTGAGTTTGGTGTCATTCCACAAAGCTAAGTAGGTTACTTCATAACATTCCCAAACAGGGACATTAACTCATGAAGTTTACTTTTGTTAATGCCAATGAGCTTGTTCTCGGCTTAGTATCCTTGTTTTAACAAGCATAGGACATTAATCAATGATTGTCTTGTCTCAAAGAGCTGATAACAATTAGGCCTCTCTTGCTGTCCATTGCTCAATTATACACTGAAAATTTGTCGATCCCCAAACTCAATGTTAAATGCTTTTAAAAGGAACTGTTTTCATTTCTATCATCAATCATGATATGGCCAATTGACCATAATTCCATTTATATGGTTGTTGTTTTGGAGTTAAAAGTGGAAACTCCTTGCAGATGATTTTGTTTGACTATAATCTCAACCTCTAACATAAGCCATCTCCTCATCACCCCATTTATGTTATTTCCAATGTCTTCCACTACTAATTACTGTTTAAAGATGACATATAGCTCTTTGAACGCAGAATATTGCTAGTCATCTTTTTGCTAGAAACCTTGGTGATGTGATCTTTGAGAAGATGCATTATGTTTTGTCTCATGCAATTCACCAAATGACTCGTTTTGGTCATTTTGCATTATCTCCATCTTCTTCATCTAGGCCTTGTGCCATAAATATAGGTTCACTTTTGAAACAAGGCTTCGCAGAATATATGACAGATGTTTACATAGCTTGATGGAAATTTGACAATGGTTTACAATCGACCATTGACTTGACATCAATCCTCTTAATTTATCTCAAATTCCATATCGAGGAAACTATGGACAAGAGAGGTTTGCCATTATCCTAAATGACTCTTAAATCAATCGACTGGCGACTTGACATCAGTTCTCTTAATTCGTCTCAAATTCCTGATTGGGGAAATTAGGGACTAGAGCGGTTTTTTTTGTTTTGCCAAAAGGATATGAGAGGGGTGCCATAATCCTACATGACTAGTTGTCTCCTCTAATCCGGGGTGGGGATAGATGAAAGATTTCCTATGGTAAACTATGTTCAACTAGAAGACACACATAAAGCCACAAGGAAAATAGAAACGCATTCCTTATTGCATTATCAAATTTATTATAAATCAATTTCAATTTATTTTATCCATATCATCTCCTTTCTGGTTTTCTTATAATTCTCTATGTAAGCATGTGGATTTTGATCTTTTGGCCTTGATTGTATTTTAAAGTACTTCCCAGATTCATAGATGACAGATGATGTAGATTTTATTTATTTCTCCCTTATTGATCATGCGTGAAAGTAGATTCTAGGGAATTAGTTTAAATTTTTTGTATGAAGTTAAGATCATGTTGTTCTGAGGCACTCATGCTCTTGTATTCCAAGTTCAAGAACCTATTGGCACGCAAAGAACTAATACACTCATGATCTCTTGAGAATTTCTATAATATTGATAGGTGGAAGCACTCAATTTAAACATTTTCTGCCCAACACGTGAATAATAATGTCCATTATGCTTGTGTGGACTTGTATATGTTGGGAAATGATTTTTGCAGTACAATTTTTCTCGACAGTTTAATATTTTCTGAAGAAGGTAACTGAGCCGTAACTCTTGTTACGGTTGACAATGTTTGCAATTTCCGTTCTTCCAATCTATAAATTTTTTGTTTTTCTAAACTATTACAAACTTGATCCATCAAGCCTTCTGAACTCATCTTCTTGTTTGTTATATAATTTCTGGGCTGAATGTACTAGACAATATTTAGATTAATAACTTTTATATATCAAATCGTTTTTCTGGTCTGGTGTTGTGTTCATTTGTATGGATTTACATAGGATCTAGATTTCTAATGTTTGCCAACTAGATGTTATTATGTTTGATGAATATCTTTTTATCATGGTGTTTTATGCATTCTGAATTTCTACTTTTGTCGCTTACTTGCATTCAAATTTACCAGTGCAAAGCATCATTTGTGTTGTTTCCAGGTTGTTGCTGAAGCTGCAGAGGAAATATGGGATCGATATGGGTTTGATTTTGGAACCGATTATTCAGGACTTTTTGATGCACTTTCCCATGTCAACTATAATGTTCGCGTGGCATCTGCTGAAGCATTAGCTGCAGCATTGGATGAAAATCCGGACACAATACAAGTGAGTCTTGTCGATGCTTCTGATATGAAAGTCAATTAATCAACTTGTTGACTTTATTTGTTTGTTGAATGCTCAGGAAACTCTTTCAACTCTATTTTCTTTGTATATACGAGATCTTGGTACTGGGATCGACGTGGCAGATCCATCTTGGCTAGGGAGGCAAGGTATTGCTTTGGCACTTCACTCAGCTGCGGATGTGTTGAGAACTAAAGATCTTCCAGTTGTGATGACATTTTTAATATCACGGGCCTTGGTATGTGCTTTTAATTATCCTTCCTTCCATAGTTTTCACATCATTTTAGCATTTGATGTATCCCTTCTGCTCCTTGTTTTCCTCTGCATGCTTGATTTTGGTTCCAACACTGAAGTAATAATCCTTCCTTTATATATTGTTGGCAGCATGCTGCTTTTGCTCCAAGCATGCAAAATAAAATTATTATTGCTAAAACATGATTGTAAGGATTATTTAATATAAGAGTAGTTCTTTACATGGCCTTGAAATGCAGGAAGAGATGTAGGCATTCCAATAATTAATGTGCCATTACATGGGGAAACTTCTCTTTTATTTGAATTGTCAATTGAAAATCGAAATTTCAGAAACTATATTAGAATGTCTCTGAATACTTTCAGAATATACATAATGGTAAATGTTAGTGAATGAGTCTGGAAAACGATTAACATTATATCCCATAAAGTAACAATTAACGTCTTACGTGATTACATAATTTAACATAAACATCTTAAAATTATCAACAATTTACATTTATCAAGATAACAAACTGGTAACAATGAATTTATTTACAATAATCTACCTTACAAGATTTATGTGTCCGCTGAATAATTATGTGGCTCTATGTGTCTGCTTAATGAAAATTCTGTAAGGATTATGTATCTATTATCGAGGGATCATGTGATTTTAGATGCTCGAGTAATAAACCACAGATAATGTACAACAAGTCACATAACAAATATACATCAAGTCGCAGAATTACGGGAACAGTCGCAGAATTATGTTACCAATTGGGAAATGTTTGTAGCGAGGATGATTAGGGACTTGAAGGAGAGAATATAATCAAATAGGGTTGTTACTGTTGCATTAATAGGACCCCTAAGTAATGTAAACAGTAACTGCTAGATTATTGTTCTTGTGTCCTGGCTGGCATTTTAGCATTTTCCTTTCAATTGCCGTGTTGGTTTTTATTTTATTTTAAAATTTCCACTGGGATTTAAATTAGCTTTTCGGAGTCTTTTTATGCCTGCTTTATTTGTTTCAGTCATCTGGATGTGTTCCTGGAACTCTGGTATTGGTTTAGTACCAGCTTCTTTAGCAATTAAATTTGGATTATGTTTTCTGTAGTTGCACATTCTGCTGCATGTTCCTGTTAAAATTAAGTTTTGATTTCTCAACCTTTTTCGTATTCCTCCTTTGATTTAACCGTCATCAATTTGGTTCAAATACCTAATCTTTATCATCAGATGTTTTTTTATTCTTTTTCTTTCCAGGAATGTTTATCTTCAGTTTTCGTTGTATTCATTAATAATAAACTTCATTATATTAAATTTTTTTTGTTGTAAATAAATGTTGTTAGTTTTGAGTTGCTAATCTGTGATTATCTCTGATTGAAAACCAAATGATGATATTATTGCAGGCGGATCCTAATGTGGATGTTCGCAGCAGAATGATAAATGCTGGCATCATGATTATCAACAAGCATGGCAAAGAAAATGTTCCTTTGCTGTTTCCTATCTTTGAAAGCTACTTAAATAAGAAGGTACCTTTTATTTTGATGGAATATACAAATCCTTTGGCTGAATCTGGGCTGCTCTATTATTTATTTTTTAGAAAATTTAAACAAGGCTGTTAGCTTTCTTAGATTTTGAATTCACTATTTTTCTCAAGCATAGCCTGATGGTGGTTTGTTTTCTAACATTTAGGCTTTGGATGAACAACAATATGACCGAGTCAGAGAGGGCGTTGTTATATTCACTGGAGCCCTTGCGAAACATTTAGCAAAGGTTTGGCTTGTTGTTCCACTGATGGATTGAACAGTCACTGTTTAATTTGTTTGCTATGCTTAGCATAAAAAGTTTTTAATTCTTACAGGACGACCCTAAGGTTCATACTGTGGTTGAGAAACTCTTGGAGGTTTTAAACACACCTTCCGAAGCTGTGCAGCGTGCTGTCTCAGATTGTTTATCTCCGCTGATGATTTCGAAACAAGTAACTCATTTATTAGTATTTTTCACAAAATTTTTTAAAGAAGCTTTTCTGTCGTTTGATCATGCATTATAGTGGTGTCTGTGCTGATGCAGTAAATACTGATGTCTATGAGTATCCTTCTGTTCATCATCTAAACATGAATTATGAAGCCTTTTTTGTCTTTTTTCTTTATAAAAGCGGTATATCATTTCAATTTTTCGTATTTCTGTGGCGGGATCAGGATGATGGTCAGGCTCTTGTGTTTAGGCTTTTGGATCAGCTGATGAAAAGTGACAAGTATGGTGAGCGTCGAGGAGCGGCTTTTGGACTTGCTGGGGTTGTGAAGGGATTTGGAATCTTTTGCCTGAAGAAATATGGCATTGCGGTTGTGTTACAAGAAGCTTTAGAGGACAGGTTTTGTCACTGTTGATAACTTCACTGTTCTATCCTTCTGACATAACTTATACTGCAATACAGAGTTTATTTGTCTTTGGTTGATCACACACCGGTCATCTTCCAGATGTTTTATCTCTGTTTGCTACTTTAGTATGTTGCTTTCATGTTGAGTTGTTTCGTAAGGAGTGTTCTTAAGGCATGTGGTTAACCTCATTAATGCTAATAATACACTCAGAATAGATTGTTTCTCCTAAATGTCCAAGATATCCTCATGAAATTCATATCCTTTTCCTTTTACACCAAATGGCATATTGTCATATTCAGTAAGCTTGGCAATCTGTTATTACATTTATGGTCAAAATTGAAGTACCCTGTGTTATTGATATCCAGAGGACCTTTAGGCTAGAAGTCTTTAAAATCTATTTGATAAAAGGTTACGCTTTCCATATCCTCTGTTTGGCCATAGGTTAAAGTAATTTTATGATAGTTTAATTGTGTTTTTATTGCCAATTTTATTTTACGATTGCTTTTTGACTTGGGTCACCTAATTAACCTGGCCCCGAGAATTGGATTAGAATCCTGTTTGCTCCATGATATATATCTTATGCCAGGTTTCGGCCATCAAAATATCATGTAAAGCTTTCTCTCAAAATTTTATCCAGACTTCTACGTGAGCAGCAAGTTTTCATCATTTGGAACTGATAAGATTTTTCTTTTTTATATTTAATTTTAGCCCCGTAAATTTTATACGTCAACCCGAATACACATAATTTTTTGCATCGAGCTTTGCACTGAAATGTTAGAAATACTCTTGGAATGATCTCCTTTTGGTTTTGTAGATAGTTAACCAACCTTTGATAAACGTGTAGCATCAAAGAAGTTGTTTATCTTAAATATGTTATTGGGAATATGTCCTCTGTGCGCTGATGTCTTTTGCATTTCTTTAGGAATTCTGCGAAATCACGTGAAGGAGCATTGCTCGGATTTGAATGCCTTTGTGAAAAGCTTGGTAGATTGTTTGAACCGTAAGAATATTCTCTCACTGATAGAATAAATTGTTTATTGGAGTAACAATTCACCTTTGCTGATTCTAGTTTGTCTCCAGCTATGTGATTCAAATGTTGCCACTTCTCTTGGTTGCTTTCTCTGATCAAGTTCTTGCTGTCCGTGAGGCTGCCGAATGTGCTGCTCGTGCAATGATGTCACAACTTACTGGTCATGGAGTGAAGCTTGTTCTTCCTTCACTTCTCAAGGTGTTGGTTTTTTTATCATTTTTCCATGCATTTTTATTTCTGTAGACAAAACAGGGGACAGGTTTGTCAGCGTCCTTTTCATTTTAAAATCATAGTTATTTTCCTCCTGTTTCTTAGTTTCATATACACCGTTTATTCTTAATAACACTTTCTTTGTTTGCGTTCATACATTTGTTTGTGAATGTTTTTTTAATATGTTATTCTCGTGAATTTACAAGTATGTACTTTGTTCAGAACTATATATTGTGCATCCTCGAAAACTATCTTTTATTTGTATTTTCTGTTTTGTTTCTCTTTGTTTATATTGCTCTTTAGACATAAGCCATGAAATGAGGTAATGATTAATGTGTCTTTATGTAGCTTTATATGCTAGAAGGTTCTTTCATTACTTAATAGTGTAAATTTACACAGGGACTAGAAGACAAAGCTTGGAGAACTAAACAAAGTAGTGTGCAGCTGCTTGGTGCTATGGCTTACTGTGCCCCCCAGCAATTATCTCAATGCCTACCTAAGATAGTGCCAAAATTAACAGAGGTTTTGATTCAATTTTCCCCCCATAGACTATTGCTCTGGCTGGCAGTGACCTGCAAAAAATTATTTGGTGACTTTTCATGGTGCAATTTACTGCAACCTTGCAGGTTCTAACTGATACACATCCCAAAGTTCAATCAGCAGGCCAAACAGCGCTTCAGCAGGTACTATTCATCCTGTAAATTTTGTATATATGTATGATATCAATTGCGAGCCTAATGTTTGTTGTATTCTTCAGGTTGGGAGTGTCATTAAAAATCCTGAAATATCTACTCTTGTACCGATCCTGTTGAGGGGCCTCACTGACCCTAACGAGTATACAAAACACTCTCTTGACATCCTTCTTCAAGTGAGCTTTCAACATATCTTTAAGGCTTTTTATTGCCATCTTATCCTTTAGCTTATTTCTGTGACATTGCATGTGCAGACGACTTTTATCAATTCAATTGATGCACCATCTTTGGCACTATTAGTGCCCATTGTACATAGAGGCTTAAGAGAGAGGAGTTCAGAAGCAAAAAAGAAAGCCGCCCAGATAGTTGGAAATATGTGTTCTTTAGTTACTGAACCAAGGGATATGATTCCGTATATCGGGTTGTTAATTCCTGAAGTCAAGAAGGTTTCTGTCCTTTCTTTTCGTTAGTTCATTATGGGTTTTTTCCTCCTAAATTTTCTTTCTTTTTTCTATTATTTAGTGAAGTTGCTTTGTTTGTGAACAGGTTCTTGTAGATCCTAGCCCCGAAGTCCGGTCTGTTGCGGCCAGGGCACTTGGGTCACTTATCAGAGGAATGGGAGAGGAGAACTTCCCCGATCTTGTGTCATGGTTATTAGACACTCTCAAGGCTGATACCAGTAGTGCAGAACGATCTGGGGCTGCCCAGGGATTGAGTGAGGTAAAGATGTTATTTATTTATTTTTGGATAGGCAATATTTATTGTTGTTTGCCGATGATGCATTTTTTTCCCTAAGAGCCTTTGCCCTTGTCAAATTAGTATCTTTTGGCCCTGATGACTTGCACCTTCACAAGCTTATTGGTTACTGACTTTGCTAGTATCTGTGTGTGGGTGGTAGTGTGATCATTTTTCCGTGCTATGTTTTTAACCATGTTTTCTCAAACATGATTCCCTTGGCCCAGTTATGAGAGAGAGAGAGAGATTGGGGAATGTCATGGATGGATTGGCTTAAGCCCAATCCTTCTCTTTATATAGGCAAAGCCTCTATTACATCCCTATTATTTATTTAATTACATGCAGTAAAACCCGTGCATATTTTAACACTCCCTGCAAGCTGGAGCATACATATCAAACATGCCCAGCTTGTTACAAATAAACTGCACTCTATTCTTTCCTAGGGGTTTTCTGAATAAATCTGCTAACTGATTAGTAGATTTAACATAGTAAGCATCGATAGTCCCATCTTCGACCTCCTTCACGAAATGACAATCCACCCCAATGTGCTTCATTTGCTAATGGAACACAGGATTAGAGGCAATATAGCCTTATTATCACAATATAGCTGCATAGAGAAAGCGGGTTCAAAACCAAGCTCTTTCAGCAGAAATTGAATCCACACAAGCTCACAAGTGGTATTCATTATAACCCCGTACTCTGACTTGGCATTGGAGCGGGACACCACACTTTGTTTCTTACTCTTTCAGGAGACTAAGTTATCTCCTACAAACACGCAATATCTTGTAGTAGATCTGCGATCGGATGGAGACCGGCCCAATCTGCATTTATGAAGCCCGCTGCTCTTGAATGTCCATGATTTAGTATAATAGACCCCTTTTTGGGAGCATTCTTCAAATAGCGAAGTATTCGAATCACATCCCAATGAGTCACTCGAGAAAAAGCCATGAATTGGCTCACAACGCTAACCGCGTATGAGATATCAGGTTGAGTGACGGTGAGGTAATTCAACTTACCAACTAACCGTCGGGATCTTTTGGGATCTTCAACTGAGTCACCTTGTCTCGGAAACAACTTAGTATTAGGATCCATTGGAGCCTCCATGGGTTTGCACCCTAACATCTCTGCTTCGGTCAGCATATCAAACACATACTTTCGTTGTGAGATGTAGATGCCATCCTTCGACCGAACAACTTCGATACCTAAAAAGTACTTAAGAATTCCAAGGTCCTTAGTCTGAAACTTTGTTTGAAGGCAGTGTTTAAGCTGTGCAATACCAGCTGCATCATCGTCAGTAATCACAATATCAGCGACATATACCACCAAAAGAATACGAAATCCATTGGTGTTATTACGATAGAATATTGAGTGGTCATGTGCACACCGTCTGAGGCCAAACGAAATAACTATTTCGGTAAATCTCCCAAACCACGCTCGAGGAAATTGTTTCAAACCATACAATGACTTCTTCAATCGACAAACTAGATCAGACTCTCCCTGAGCAACAAACCCAGGTGGTTGCTCCATATAGACCTCCTCGGCTAAAGAACCCTGGAGAAACACATTTTTCACATCAAGTTGATGCAATGGCCAATGATGGGTAGCCGCAAGAGACATAAGTAGACGAACAGAAGTCATCTTGGCCATAGGAGAAAATGTTTTCTCGTAATCAGTGCCGTAAGTTTGTGAATACTCTTTAGCAACCAGACGTGCTTTCAAGCGGGAAAGTGTCCCATCAGGATAAAACTTCATAGTGTATACCCAACGGCAACCTAGTGCCTTCTTCTCAGGTGGAAGAGGAACTAAATCCCAAGTCTGATTCTGTTTAAGGGCGAGTATTTCATCAATCATTGCATTGGTCCACCCTTTATGAGACAAAACATCGGGGATGGATTATGTAAAGCATGTGAGCCGAGAGATGAGAGAAACACCCGATATTTCGGAGATAAAGTAGAAGTTGTCACATGATGAGCGATAGGATGAGAAGTGCAGTTACGAGTGCCTTTTCATAAGGCAATAGGAAGATCAATATCAGCATCTGGTGGAGCTTGAGACACTGAGAGATCAGCAGCAAGAGTCTGAGATTTAGGAGCGGGCTGAGGTTCAGGAGTGATACAAGCTGGGTCAATAGGAACGGTACGGGTGATTTCCAACACGGGAGGTGAAGAATCAACCGAATCAGACAGGATGTCATGTGACGAAAAATATGAGAAATCTAAAAGAAAGTCACTGTCCATGTCTACAGAAATGGAACGTGGAAAAGTATAGGGTGGACTCATGAAAAGTTACATTAGCTGATATAAATTGGCAACGTAATTCAGGACTATAGCAACGATATCCCTTTTGAGTCCGAGAATACTCAGGAAAATTGCACTTGATGGCCTTAGGATCTAGTTTGGAACCCCTGGTTGTAGATCATGGACAAAACAAACGCATCCAAATACTCACGGAGGGACAGAAAACGTGGCCATCGACGGGAATAATATGAAATGAGGAATCTGTCCATCTAGGACTGAGGAGGACATACGATTGATCAAGTGATTAGCAGTAAGGACTGCATCCACAAAACGATTTAGGCACTCGCATATGAAACAGAAGAGTTCGAGTGGCCTGTAACAAATGCCGATTCTTCCTTTCTGCCATCCTATTCTGTTGAGGGGTATAAAGACAAGAGAATTCATGGATAATTCCAAGTTGCTCTATATATGTCTGAAAAGATGTACTAAAATACTCGGCATTATCATTCCTTAAGGTACACATATTGACTCCAAATTGAGTCTTCACTTCAGAACTAAAGGTCTGGAAATGAGAAAACACTTCATTCTTAGATTTCATCAAATATTACCATGAGATTCGAGAAAAAATATCAATGAAGGTCACAAAGTAGCTAAATTCTTCTTGGGCAACAACAGGGCATGGCCCCCAAATATCAGAATGAACTAAATCAAACGGTTTGTCAGCCCTCTTATTAATACGAGATGGGTAGCTGGAGTGATTATGCTTATCCAACTCATATGATTCACATTCTAGAGTAGACAAAGAACCAAGAGATGTAATTACCCTCTTCAACGTTTGTATGGAATGTAAGTGCACGGCGGCGCCCGAGCCGTCAATCCGACGGCCAAATGCGGAAGCGGTGATAAACTTTAATTTTTCTTGAACTAGCAAACCGCCGCGCACTAATACCCGGATCGAACCACTAACTAGTCCTAGCTAACAATAAGATGGGAAAGAGATATACCGACGATCCAAGTCCTCCGGTCTTCTCGTCATCGTCCCGATCTCTTGCGGAATGTCCCGTCTCCTCCTCGTCGCCGGAAGTGCACCACATCGTCTACTTCTTTTACGGGCTCCCACCTCAATACCGAGGCAACTCGGGCACGAAGCTGGCTAGTCGACGTGCCCAAGGTTTGCTGTAGAATGTGTAGTGAAGAAGTCTTATTTTGGGGTTGTAGGAGGTGCCATTTTGGTGGAGGGATCATACAAGCTTTTGGAGGAGGAGCTAATATGATTTTTGCCAAGCCAGAAGAGTGTAAATCTTTACACTAGAATTTTGGACAGCCCTTGAGGGAAGAGGCCGGCCATGCAAGTGAGGGGTGAGTGAAAATATGAGAGAGTCACAAAACTCAAGAGAGTGAATCAAGAGAATAAGCAAGTGAGAGGCTATCATCAAAAGAAATGATCACAAGCCTAAACTAACACTCCAACAACCTCGTCATCAACAACCATGATGACAAAGGAATAACCAACACTCCACCTCAACCATCACCTCACCAAGTCAAGCAATCATGAAAAAGGAAAGTCAAGTGATGGTGCTCATCATGAAAACCATCATGATGCAACAAGATGCAAAGAACCCCCTCCACTAATGCTTATTTGCAACAATGCAAATAAGCCCTCCTCCACCAATCTTCGGCCAATGAACGGAACAAAGGATATCGGCCGAAACGGAAATCAAACTGGCAACTCCAGAAAACTGGTCCCGTAATAAATTACAGGAAAACCCCGATACTGTGCATACACACCCGCATCTGTATTTCGACCGAAATACAAATGCAATGAGACAAAATCTACACTGTACTATACTAGGATCCGGCTTATACCAAAGCCGGCTAGTATTATCCGTTCGATCCTGATCCGTGCAATACCGCACGTATCTGATCGAACCCTGCCATATAACCATACGGCCTATAGTACAGACTGTCCGATCCTGATCCGTGCAATACCGCACGTATCTGATCGGACCTTGCCATATCTCCATACGGCCTCTACAACCTTTCGCTCGAAAGCTGAGTAACAGAATGTGGGGGACTCTAAAGACTCGTCAACACCTTGGTTGTGGATTTAACCACTAGCACGTTAGAGGTATAAGCCAATACATAACGGGCTACCAGGTATTGACCAAAAGGGACGTCTGTGAGCGAACTCAGCCTGACACCCTACTGAGCCTGTCAGTGACAATATCCGTACAGTCCGGTCCGTTCGTCTATGAGCATCGCATGGCGGGCCTAGGGGGTTGGTAAAAGTCAGACCCCCAAAAGCGGTACAAGTCGTGTCGGAGTGTAGCCCAGAACACCCTGAGATACTACTGGAATACCTACCAGTAAATCTCCTTGCCTCGGCCGAGGGCTTCGTGTAATGGCTCTCCTAGACACAGCACGACCTCACCCCCAATACCGGGAGAGACGAACCCCTGAAGATACGCTCACTGCCTCCATGTGGCTCGGGACTGTACCCAACTAAAACCTGTTTGCACGACTTCTTTGAGCCGTGGTAGGGTAGTAATCAAAGTACAGTGGGAACTCACACGAGACAAATGACGATCCCCAGGTCGATGAACTAACCTGCACACATGTCACCAGGGAACTGCCATCTGACGTCTGGTATATGACCAACTAGCATGTTCCCGGCGAGTCATGTCCGGTGTACTCATAACCCAATGAGCACCTGTATACATCTTAGGTGAACCAACTGACACCAGTGGCTTGTGAGACCGGCCACCGCCCCTCGTCGGGGTCTCGACTGCATACACTAGTCTACTATGGAGAATCGATGCCCTGTCTCGAAACTCTCACGACTAGGGACCTTTTAAGGATATGCTTATAGACCCCCAGCTCCCACTTATATGATCGCCCTCATACTGCTGGTGGTCAAGCAAGAATCCTAGAGGCTCTATCAACGTGTAATAGCGACGTGTCAGGTCACTTAAAACAGTACACGATGATAAAGGTAAACCAGATAGCATACTATCATCTCGAGTAAGACTGTCCTACCGGGATAGGTCCTCCCTCAATCATTGCAATCACGTACCTGTGATCCAATAATTGACTCTGAGGGCACTATCTCCAACATGGAAGGGTGACCAAAACGACAATGATCATCAAATGCTGATGTAGGGCTCGACGTTGGACAGGCCATATGACGTGGATGCTCATCAAGGTGGTATAACCCATCAATCTTTGTCCCAGTGCCAATCGTTCGCTTCGTATCAAGCTCCTGAAACACACTTCCTCAAAGGGAAAATGTGACACTACAATTCAATTGTCGAGTCAGTTGGCTAACAGATAGCAAGTTGAAAGAAAATCAAGAAAAGTATAGAATAGAAGTCCGGGTTAATTGTGGTGCAGCCAGAACTGAACCTGCTCCAACAATATCAGCTATAGTACCATTTGCTAAAGTCACCGAATGGTTCCATGTCTCGCCTTATAGGAAAATATATTTTGCTCCCCTCTATATGATCAGTAACTCCAGAATTGATAACCCAAGGATGCGGAGCATTTGTTGGCGAGAGGTAAGATACATGATCGCCTCGTGCATTGATCGAATCTGAAGTGGGTGAAGACAAAAGAAGATGAAGCCTTTGTATTTCATCGTTTATCGATAACCCTTCTGAAATATGAGAAGATGCAGCTGATGTCATCATCATAGCTATCAAAGGTGAAAGATACTTTTCATCAATCTATCGAACATCTGATTGGGATGGCTTAAGCTCACCAGGTCCACCAACCAAATAACAAGAAATAGATATCCCAAGATCCAACCCAAAATAATCAAGAATGTCAACTAATTAACAGTAAGGAATCAAGTAAGATTCTATCTAAAAGTGTCGTGATCGATCTCCCAATATCTGATCCACGATCAATTAATCATAAATCAATTCAATCGGATCCGAACACGGACTCTGATGACTCCAAATCTCCAACAACACAATCAATACTAAATCCACACATTTTCATATCAAAAAAGTAGCTAGAACTTGAACAATTGTGAAAGAAAAATACCTTCACGTTCACTGTAGAAGATGATCAAATCGAATCAAAGAATCCCCTAATCAAGCTCCAAAACAACAAGAAGTCTCGATTTCAGCTCAATATCAGCAAAGAATATACCAAGTCGAGGCCAAGAATGCATCAACTTCTAAAATCACTGAATCGAGCAACAAATTTCCAAGATTATCCAAGATCCGAGTCTTAAATTCTCAAGAACAGCTAATGAATCTCCTCAAAACGATTATAATAGATTAAAAAATCACCAAAAGAACATACACGAGATCAATCGATCTCAATCGAAGCAACTCCAGACGAAATCGAAGCAAATCGAACCAACTCCAGGGAAATTGAAGCAAATCAGGCAACTCCAGATCGAAATCGAAGTTGAGGAAGGGATCTATATGGAGATCAACGCTGAATGATGAAAGGGTGTCAGATCGAAGTCAAGAAAATGCTTCAATCGAAGAAAAAATCATCAACCTGGGTCAGATCTGAAGAGAAACTCGTCAAATCGAAGAGAAATCAATAGTCAAAGCAGCCCAAAACACAAAGAACCCAAGTCGAAAAGAATATGGTCCTAAACTGAAGTCAAAATCCATATAAGTCCTCAAATCAATAAGAAACATTGAGAATCAAAAAGACATAGATCAAGAACCCAAATCGAGCCATGTTGACTTCACTGCTTAAGATATGAGGAGGTCGATGCTGGAGATGGCTCGATCTGGGCTATACGTCGTCGATTGATGCTGTGAGGGTCACCGGCGAGTTCGAAGAAGGTCGACGATTATGTTGTGAGGTCGGCAAGATCGAAGTCGAAGGAGGAAGGAGAGGCGGCGGCGGTGGCTAGGGTTAAGGTTTGTGTGTTTGATGAATGGATGGTGAGGATTCGATCTGATTGAGTTGTGTGGTTCAGATGTGTGGTTCTGATACCAAGTTATTAGAGAGAAATTAAGGGAATGTAATGGTGGATTGGTTTAAACCTAATCTTCCATTTTATATAGGCAAACCTATTTTGCTATTACATCCCTATTATTTATTTAATTACATGTAAAATCCGTTCACACTACGAGTATTCTAACATGCCCTATTAGAGGCAAGTTATATAGCCCTTTCAGCAGATAGTATATATTAACAACAGCAAGAGTGATTACAGTAACCCGTGTCACCGAAAGCTTCATTGAAAATATATGATAACCCGATTCGACCGGGAAGATTGCACAAAATAAGTCCAAGGCCTTGATGGAATCAATTTCTATTATAATCAATGATGGCAATATGTTGGTAAATCATTGAAATGTAACATGATCGCTGTCAGGCCCCGCTTTCCAAAATATGGAAATACGGAGAGTAACGAAGGCTAGTCGTGCTACCTACGGTAAGGAAAGATCCTTCCATAGTCACATAAAAGCTGCCTAGCCAAACATGTTAGGATAATGTCCAAAACAGAATAGATAACACTGATAATCATGCTGCCACGAAACCACAAAGAATACTAGCAATAGGTTCATAAGATAAAAAGATGCAAAAACAAGGTTATGATACAATAAGTTCGAAATAAGACAAGATCCGGAAAAAACATATAAATCCTAATGTCCCGCAAGGGCGCACATGCTCAATACTAACTGAAAAGAAATAAACTTAAGGGCTACTGGTCTTCTGTAAATTCCAGACAACCGCTCTGATCCTGCTTGGCCTGAAAATTCGTCTCTAAACGTGAGATGACAAATCTCAGGGATGTCAGAACATCCGAACAAGTACTCAACGTAAAAGTGTGTATGTGGTGTGATAATATGAATATGTGAGTGTAGTGAAGCCCGTGTGCGCATGTTTGTACATATATGGATATAGTAATAATAGGAAACAGTCATGTAAACAGGTCAAATCGGTCAAGCCATATCCTAACTGGTCACTAAAAGGTAATCTATTCTATCATGAGTTCGAGTTTGTACGTCAACCTCTGCAGGAGTATTTCCAACCTAAGGATAGGGCCCCAGGAGTTGAAACACCCGGCAAGATCTCATGTAGGGATGCTCGGTTTTGGAAGGCTTGCTCGGGGAAACAGGCTCTCGCCGACGATGGAGGTAGCCGGTGAAAATGGGGGTGCTGCCGAGGGATGAAGGCGAGGGCTGATGACGATGGGGTTTCAGGCGACGACAAGGTGGTCTGGGTTGGTGGTGTCTCGGTCCGGCTACAGGAGGGCGATGGGTGCTAGGGCTCAGCCTGGTGATGTGGAGGCGTGTGTGCGGTTAAGATGGCCGGAGTTGAAGGGAGAGGAAGAAGGTGATGGGTTCAGGGGAGAAGTCGGAGGAGATGGCAATGGGGATTCGGGGAGGAGCTCGGTGCTTGGGGAGGCGCCGGTGGTTGATGGAGTCTATCGAGGGTTGAAGAGGCCGTCGGCGGCAAAGGATGTGGTGCTAGGGTTAGGGCCTGTGTATTTTTTTATAGAGGGATAGGGAAAAAGAGAGATAATGATGATGGAAAGATGGGGTTTTAATAGAAGAGGGAAGAGAGAATCAAAGAGAAGGAGAGAGATTAGTTAGGGATAAGATTATATGTATATAGTTTGTTAAAGGAGAGAAGATTTGTATATGTATGATATTAGGAAAATATATATGGTTTATATATACATGGTTTAAAAATAGAGGAGAAAGAAAGAATTATGAGAGAGATGTCTGTTGATAGAAATATAGAGATGAAATAGTTGTACAGAGAAAGATATTATGAATATGATGACAGAGAATTATCTGAGTAGGAGAGAGAGTTGATTGGAGAGAGAGAATAATTGTTAAGGGAATATATAAAGATAAATTTGTGTGTGTTTGTGTGTGTATAGGTTTAGGAAAATGCACACAACCCCCATAACAATTTAATCTAAGATTTCAAAAAGGATTTTTGTAAAGATTAAAAGGATTCTAAAATATATATCATATCATATCTTCAAAACTAACATACTACAATATCTTTAAAATCTAACCAATAATAGACCTTATATTGTATGCATATTAAAAATAAGATATTAATAAAATATCAAACAACCTTAATTATTAAATATCTTTTGTTAATTATAATACTAAAATATAGATGTGGTTACATAACTAAATGTTAGACAATTAAATATTATATGCATACTAATTAGGATATTACTAGATTTAAAACTATCAAACTAGGGCAAATATATGTTTAGTTACCAAACTAATATTAGACAAAATATTGTATGCATATAAAATATATTAGCAAACTAAACTTAAAATAATAAATATCATTTATTTAATCTGGATAATTATAATATATTGTATCTAAAATATTAAACTCCAAATTAGTAATAATAATAATAATACAAAAACCAAAATATCCAAAAAAAGGTACGATCGGGTTAGGGTGTTACAATCACCTTAGCCTTGCTGCATATTGCGGTTGAAGTCAAGTTTTGAATTTCATTAATACAAAGATTTAGTGAACATATGGTGAAGTTGTATGGTTCTAAATATAAACTCCTACATTATGTGACCGAGTTACTCACCCATATCTTGTGGTTGGTCTTATATCTTGGACCGTGTCACCTTTGAACTATTGTTATTTCATGAAAATCATTGATGGACAATGATTGTCTATACATTACACGCTCCCAGTCCTCTAGCTTAACAAGTTGAAGCTTTATCTTTTTTCTATAATGGCGCTCGTAGAATTCAAGAGTTATTAATATTTGTTTGTGTTAAATATGTTAATACAGCCGAGTATAGTTATCTTAAATTTTATAGGATCCCAATAATAATATTATATTTTATTTGCAGCTATAACTTAACGCTCATATTACGACGTTGAAGAATGGAAGTTAGCACAAATTGTATATAGTTGAAGGTTCACTACGAAGACAACTTGGCAATCATCATCTTGAAACACTTTTGGACATTTCCCATTAAATATCATTCGACTTTGAGCACCTGTAATGCACTTGAAAAACTAATATATATTAGTAAACTAAATAATTTAGCATGTAGAGTGATGAAAACAAATCCATCTTGGATTCTTTCCTCATAAAAATTTTATTTGCAAAAAAAGTTAGTAAGGCGTATATGCAAAAGTATTCAACTTTTTATTAGACCCAATGAGATGGGGCCTACCATTATTTTTATATCAAGGGCACATGGGCTACTGGGCCTATCCTATGCTAGATAATACACCGGTTCTTTTTTCTTAAATTTTTATGAATTTTTAAGGACAACGGCATTAAGTTAGATGGTGAGATGATCTAAATTATCTTAAAATTGCTAACTCTTATATGCTTAGTCCTGTAAGTATAGAGACGTGGGACACATATCTGAACTGGTTTTATTGGATATGCTCACTCCTTCATAGTTGATATCCACTATTTTTATTATTATTGATGTAAAATTATGTATATGCTAATTCTGAATAGTTACTAAATTGTTTCTTTTCCCTCTTAACATTTACTGATTAACTTTGTAGCATGGATTTAGATACGGATACGGGAGACAATACGCGTCATATTCAAGGATTCGCGATTATTTTTAAAAAAATAGGGATACGATTCGTTTGGATGCGCTAGCGTCATATATATATATATATATATATATATATATATATATATATATATGAGAATAATGGAAGAAAGAGGCCCTATGAGACTTTTTTCGTTAGATGGCGGCAAAAAATACACCCTCCACCATTTTATTCGACGATCGGCACCGACCATCTTGATCTTTATCGTCTAATATGTCGATACACCAAATTTCATATGATTCCAACACCTTTTTAACGTTGATTTAGCAATATGAAAAGTTCTATTGTCGGTAAACCGTTAATTTTGCATTCACTAAATCAACGGTGAAAAGGTGTTAGAATCACATGAAATTTGGTGTATCGATATATTAGACGATTAAGATGGACGGTGCCGATCGTTAAATAAAATGGTGGAGGGTGTATTTTTGCCGCCACCTAACGAGAAAAGCTTCTTAGGGCCGCTTTTCTTCATTATTCTTTCTCTCTCTCTATATATATATATAGAAAGAGTACAACTATACTTCTATTGGTAGGGTTTGGAAACAAATCCTACTAATTTTTTAACCATTGAATTTACTTTGGTACGTGTGCAAATAATTATGAAGAATTTTTTTTATTCAAACAATACCATAATTGTTTGCCACATCCCCATATGGATCCAATGGTTAAAAAGTTGGTAAGATTTGTTTCCAAATCCTAGTGATAGGAGTATAGTTGTACTCTCTCTCTCTCTCTCTCTCTCTATATATATATATATATATATATATATATATATATGAGAATAATGAAGAAAAGAGGCCCTATAAGAGAATTTCGTTAGGTGGCGTCGAAAAAATACACCTTCCAACATTTTATTCAACGATCGGCACCGATCATCATCATCTTGATCATTTAAGATGTGGATACACCAAATTTCATTTGATTATACCACTTTTTCACCATTAAATTAGCAATGTAAAAAGTTCTGTTGTCCGTTAATTTTGCACCCACTAAATGAAGGATGAAAAAGTGATAGAATCATATAAAATTTGGTGTATCCACATCTTAGATGATGAAGATGATAAATACCGATCGCTGAAAAATTTTGTGGAGGGTATAATTTTTCGACGCCGTAGGAGGAAATTCCCTCCTATGGCACCTTTCCTCCTTTATTCTATATATTTATAGTAGCAACAAATTCCATTTTGGAAAATATAATCTTAGAATATAAGTAATTTGTTAGTCTTAATGCATAGATACAAATCCAACATAAATACGAATACGTCTCATCGATGAAGATTCCGTGCAACATAGCTGATTAAGATCTGGACTTTACCAAGCATATGTTTCTGGGTGTAAAAATTAAACATGAAAGAATTTGGATCAATTTAACTTGTAAGAGGTTTAAACCTATCATTATAGGCCTAAAAGCATGGCATTATATTATTTTGCTAATCATGCATGCTTAAAATATGTCTAGTAAAATTCAGACTATGGGTCGGTTATCGTGTGCCCTTCATTATTCTGACCAAGCAATCAGCATCAATTGTCTGAAATATCCTTTTTAATTTATTATTACCTTGCACTTTTAGGTCTGAAAGTTTAATAGAGTATTGCTGTCCAGGTTTTAGCTGCTCTTGGAAAAGATTACTTTGAACGTATCCTCCCTGACATTATTCGAAACTGTGCTCATCAGAGAGCATCTGTTCGTGATGGCCATTTGACACTTTTCAAGGTGCATATCCACACGTTGAGCTCTATTTTTATCTTTATCTTCTTGTATCGGTGTTGGTTCTTTTCCTTTGTCTAACTCTGACAGTATTGTGTAGTACTTGCCGAGATCTTTTGGTGTCATGTTTCAGAATTATCTGCAGCTTGTTCTTCCTGCTATTATTGACGGTGAGTTGAAACTTCATTGCTTAGTGTTCTGCTACTTAGATTATAATCCATAATTTTTGCTTTCTAGGGCTCGCTGATGAAAACGAATCTGTACGTGATGCCGCTCTTAGTGCTGGCCATGTCTTTGTCGAGCATTATGCAACAACGTTAGTGCCCCCACTTCCCTATGTGCATTACTTTCTGATTATGTTCGTATAGATTACTTACGAGTGATCCGTGTTATTTTTGAACTTCAAACTAGGTCTTTACCTCTATTGCTTCCTGCGGTTGAGGATGGCATTTTCAATGACAATTGGCGTATACGGCAGAGTTCTGTTGAACTTTTGGGTGACCTTCTTTTCAAGGTAGTCCTCTCTTCTACACTTTCCCAATTAGATATATTTTGACTGGAAATTTACATCTTCAAATGATGTGTGTCGTTTTCAGGTTGCTGGAACTTCTGGAAAAGCCATTCTGGAGGGTGGTAGTGATGACGAGGGTGCAAGTACTGAGGCTCATGGGCGTGCTATTATTGAAGTGTTAGGAAGGGACAAGCGTAACGAAGTTCTTGCTGCAGTTTATATGGTTCGGACTGATGTCAGCTTATCTGTGCGGCAGGTAATGACCAGTATTTTTTTGGTTGGTGTCATTATTGATTTCCTTCTTTAAATTTGCCAATTTTTAAATATTAAGCATATAGTTTATTTCAACTTCAGGGTAAGATGTTAATTCTCTTTATAACAAATGGTATTCTATCAGGCTGCTTTGCATGTATGGAAGACCATTGTGGCGAATACACCAAAGACTCTGAAAGAAATAATGCCAGTCTTAATGAACACACTTATATCCTCTCTTGCTTCATCTTCTTCAGAAAGACGGCAGGTTTGCTCATCATTTTCTTTTCTCTTTCATCATTTGAACGTTATGTGGGGTGATCTATTATTCACCCGTTTCATTAACTTTCCCACTTCTTTAGGTTGCTGGTAGGGCTCTTGGTGAGCTTGTTAGAAAACTGGGCGAAAGAGTTTTACCTTCAATAATCCCAATTCTATCTGAAGGACTGAGAAATCCCGATACTAGCAGGAGACAAGTGAGTCTTTTCATTTGTAATATCAAAAATAAAATCTGATCTTCGATCATAGTTTCTAACCCTTCATGTCTCATATTGATGACACATAGAAAGTTGATCAAGTTGTGGTTTTTCTGATGTAAAAATCATGCACTTTGCCGTGTTTCCTCCAGTTTGTCCTCATATTTATCATTTTTCTTGGTCAATTTTATTGCATCTAGATCATCATTATGCTTCTTATCCAGCATGACTCTCCGACTTTATTTGCTAATATTCATCATTGTCATAGGGTGTTTGCATTGGTCTGAGTGAAGTGATGGCTAGTGCTGGTAAACATCAGTTAATACATTTCATGGACCAACTTATTCCTACAATTCGTACAGCTCTTTGTGACAGGTGTGCTATTTACCTCCCAATTTCTATAGTAGATATTTGATGTGCTTAAGCACGTATAAAGTAATTTTTCCTCCTGCTACAGTTCTCAAGAAGTCCGAGAATCTGCAGGCTTAGCATTCAGTACTCTTTATAAGGTAAAATATTTATATCTGCCATAGTGTTACATAGGCACATCTTGTACTATTTTGAAATGATAATCCCATGACGCAGAGCGCTGGAATGCAAGCGATTGATGAAATTGTTCCGACACTTCTGAGTTCATTAGAAGATGATGACACATCCGACACTGCACTTGATGGGCTTAAGCAAATTCTAAGGTTTTTATATTTACTCTAATGAGCCGTCAACAATATTTTGCGGTTATTATTTTTTATTATTTATAAACTTATTGTTGTACCTATTGATGGTGTTTGCTTGCTTATTTTAGCGTCAGGACATCAGCTGTGTTGCCTCACATCTTGCCCAAACTGGTTCGTCTTCCACTTTCGTAAGTGGATTTTTCTTTCAAGGTGTAAAGTTTATTATTGTCTGTAGCTTAAATATATTTATAATTCAACTCTGCTGCATTCAGTGCCTTTAATGCCCATGCACTGGGAGCCTTGGCAGAGGTTGCTGGACCTGGTCTCAATTCTCATGTCGGGACAGTCCTTCCTCCATTGCTGGTTGCCATGGGTGATGATAATGAGGTAAGATGTCCTTACTCTTATAATGTCTTGGATGCTTGTTCATTCATCTAATATCATTTTGAGAACAGTTGGATATTCTTTCTTGACATTTGCATATGGCAACATAATACAGCTGGATTTGCTTTGTTCTTCTTATTTTCATTTTTTGCAGCCCTCACTATCTGCATCTGTTTAGCTGATTGGTTTCTTGTCTATTTCTAACTTCTAATTGATACTTTCTAGTATGAGCGCATAATGCTTCTAGTTGGTAAAGAATAAGGAGGAAAGAGGGGAGGGAAGCAGAGAAGAGGAGCAAACCTATAAACCAAATCACAATTTAATAAATAAATAAATATTTAATTAATCACAATTATTTTAGATCTATCAGCAGTATAAGTCCTTTAATGCTATATTAGGCTTATGCTGTCTTTTTATTTCCAAATGCTAGGATGTGCAAAGATCTGCAAAGAAGGCTGCGGAAACAGTTGTTTTGGTTATTGATGAGGAGGGTACTGACTCCTTGATATCAGAGCTTCTTAGAGGAGTTTCAGATAACCAGGTTTCTTTTGTAGGGATTCATTTACATACCTCCTTAGTTCTGAGCAAGATTTTTTTTAACTATTTCTTTGAACAGGCTTTGATGAGAAGAGGATCTGCCTACCTAATAGGCTACTTTTTCAAAAATAGCAAATTGTATTTGGTAGATGAAGCCCCTACTATGGTATCTACACTAATCACTTTATTGAGTGACTCCGATCCTGCAACCGTCATGGTATGTTTAGAGAATGGCATTTTAAGTTCAATTACATTGAGCTATTTACTTAGATTCTAGTCAGCAGGTTGCTTGGGAAGCTTTAGGTAGGGTTGTCGGGGCTGTACCCAAAGAAGTTTTGTCTTCATATATCAAGCCAGTTCGTGATGCTGTTTCTACAGCCAGAGATAAAGAGCGCAGAAAAAGAAAGGTATATTCTGTAGTTAACTGTTAGGCTCAAATGTTGTATTTGTAATTGTGTGGTTTTGCCATTTTTCTCCTGGTATTCAAATTTTGTCTGATAGTCAATCTGCATCACAGGGAGGGCCCATTCTTATACCTGGATTCTGTCTTCCAAAGGCACTCCAGCCCTTGCTTCCAATTTTTCTTCAGGTAATGGATTCCCAAATTTACCTGTTGGAGTTTCGAGTTCTTTGTACATCGTATGAATAAATATAGTTGTACAAAGCAGATGTGGGTCATGAAGGTTGTGCGATTCTTCAATTGATGTTTTATAGTTACTTGAAAATGCTTTGTATGAATTTAATGTTCCTTGTAGTAAATGGTCGTGGGAGTTTAATGAGTATGTATCAGTCTAATTTGTTATAATCCTTTACTAAAGGGTAATTTGACTATTGCACTTTTTATTTGCTCGTGTGATTTGGTCGAATGAGGTGAAAAATCCATATAGTAACCATTAACTGATTTTACATGGAAATGCTCTGAAGTGATCGATTTTTCGTAAGGATATTAAATTGTTGCAGGTAAACAATTTGTATCGATAAGGTAATTATGAAATTTTGACCAATATACCTCGTAGCTCGTATTATTTGTTGACCATAATTTATGAACCCGGTCACAATAGGGAACATATTGTGGATCTCCGTGAATGATGTGAAGTTACTTTCTCTTGTTTCGGATCAGTTATGAATATAAAATATCATTTCCTATTCTCTTATTTATAGTGAAACAAGTTGGGAAGAAGCTATCAATAATAAATTACCCAGAGAAAGTTTGTTTTCTATTTATTCTATGTTAGTCAGGTAGTTTTAGAATAAGTTTTTTGCTTAGCGAAAAATGAATGATTGATGGTTTAATTTATTAATTTGTTTTTGAAGTGTGTGCGCGTGTAATATTGACAATAATGGAGGAAAGAGGCCCTAGGAGGCTTTTTCGTCAGGTTGCGTAAAAAACTATACCCTCAACCATTTTTTCCGACGATCGGCATTTCTTGATCTACACCATCTAAGATGTCGGTACACCGAATTTTATGCGATTCTAACACTTTTCACCGTTGATTTAGTGAGTGAAAAATTAATAGTTTACCGACAATAGAACTTTTTACATTGCTAAATCAACGGTGAAACGATGTTAGAATCACATGAAATTCGGTGTACCGACAAATTAAATGATGTGGATCAAGATGGACAGTGCCGATCGTCGGAAAAAAATGGTAGAGGGTGCAGTTTTTTAATGCCACCTGACGAAAAGTCTCCTAGGGCCTCTTTCCTCCTTTATTCTCTCTCTCTATATATATGTGTGTGCGCGCGCGTGCTATGGATTTAGTTCTTAATTCTATTTCAAATTAGCCCTTTTATTAGTTGATAGATGACGCTTAATTTCATAATATTTATGCTGGCTTGTTGCTTCTATATCAAGTAGAGTGTTGGGAGTTTGGACCTCACCATGAATGTGAAGACCTCATCCTACATTGTCTTCTATTTGGATGTTGGTTCTTGATGGAGTGATCTCTTTAACTTAATAGTACAAAAGAAAAATTAATATTCAACAAGCAGTAACAATCTTGGAAACGGTCAGTAACTTATTGCGATCTAGGCAAATCTTCCCACTGATTCTTTAGCGCCCCTTGGATTTATGTGGATCGAAATATTTATTTTTCTTGGTATATGTTTTAGTCCTTGCCTTCTTGGCAGCATGTGTATTTATATAAATTCCAACAATTGTATGAATCGAATCAGTAGCTTCTGAACTTAATATATCATTTTCTTAGCATATGAAAACCAAATAGAGATTCTGATTGGCTGTATATTTACAAGTTTTATGGCTTTTTGGTTGACAAGTACTTTATGTTTCTGTAGTCTGTTTAGAATAGTTCTTGAACATTTTTTTATTTCTCCGTGTTGAGCTTTGAGCTTAATTGTTATTTTGTATAAATTTTCATTTTTAAATATTCAGTTTGGATGAATATATGAATTTTGTCTCATTTTGGGCTTTTACATGATCCTCTAAATTGATTCTTCTTTTCTATTGTTAATTAATTTTCTTTAATTATTCTTTACTAGGGTCTTATTAGTGGTTCGGCTGAAACAAGAGAACTAGCAGCTGAGGGTTTGGGTGAACTGATTAACGTCACAAGTGAGAAAACGCTGAAGGAATTTGTTGTTCCTATTACAGGGTACGACTTGTTATTATGTTTGAATGTCAATGCCATTCTTGTTAGAAAATGAGAAAAAGGTAATAGTTAGTAGAATAAGATTCTGTGTGACGAATCTGTATATCACAGCTGACAGTGCCTGGCATCACCAAGCCGGGACAAGTTCTTCCTGTTCTAATTGTTATCCACCCAATAAATATAACATTATGCATCATACATATTTCCTGTGTGAGATACATCTTGGTTAGGTTCTCTTTATAAGAGTTTCCTGCCCTTTGTTACAAGTTAAATGCTGAACCTGATCTGTTTAAGCTAAAGATATGTTTAGTCTCAAGTACCCCTGTCTGATAACTTGTTGTGCTTGCATGTTTTATGAAATTCTAACTTGGTGGAGTCACGTATCACCTCATTCGCTATTGCTATGTCATGGGTAACTTTTGGGCATTATATCCTCAAAAACTATCTGCAGCTTCATATTTTATGTTCATCATTAACTACAAAATTCTTAATCTTTATGAATCATTTGTATGCTAATTAAGTGCGGAGATTAATCTATAACAGATACACCAATGTATAGTCTAAAGTTGTGTTACCTGTAAAGTTTTTCAGTTTCTATTGATACATTAGCTAGTAATAGTATTATCTTATTACATCACACCTGTTACGCCTTTATGAACCATAAACATCATTTCTTGTAATATTCAATATATAGCTGTCTGATTGTAACCAAAACTTGACCTGTTAAACAACATGATAGTTTGTACTTCTCATTCATGGATCCTGCTCTTCCAAGTCCTTGAACTGCTAATTAAATGAAAGAAGCAATGTTTGAACCTCATGGTCTGACATGTAAATAATTTATGAAACTGTTTCCTTGTTTTATCGAAGGATTGGCAATTGGAGATGTTTTTGCAGTCAAAAGTCAAGGATCTATTGAAGTCAATGAGTAGACCAGTTCACGAGATTTACTGCTAGGGGAACATGTATTGTTTAAGTTCATACATAAGTGTAGTAGTCTGACATCCGAGCATGTTAAATATATACCGTAAGCAAGAAAAATGTATTCCTGGATCTCTTTTTTTGGTGCAACTAGGTAACACTGTGCAAAGCAAGTAATTGAATTGGATATGTTATATTTTCATACTATGATCGACATATCTTATCCTGTTACCATCGAAAACCATTCTCATTTTCTAGCTATAGGAATCAATTTGTACCATGGATCTTCTTTGACTTGCTTGTTGGCGATGAAAGCCAATTTAACATGCAATCATCATATGATAATTAAAGGATACTACTGTATCTGCGAATAGTTAGGTTCGATTAATTATATATTGCTTTGCAACATATGTAAAATTTATCATCCGAGTTCTCATTTTCCTGCTATACAAAATCCTAATTTAGTAGTATATGATGCTATTATATCTGCACGTATGTATATATAAGTGAACGAATGATGCAAAGAAGTGTACTGTCCAGAACCTACTGACTAGCAGCCCAAACTGATGTATACCTTTGAAGAATACCAACTTTGGGAATTTCAGAAAATATTGAAGATAGTTTTGAGAAGATAAAGAAATACAAAAGTAAACACAGACAATCTTGAATGCTTTTTTGGTTCCTAAATCAATTTCCTTGAAAAATTGTTCGCATCATGCTCTGTGTTCGATTTGCGCTTTAGGTGGTCATTACATATCAATACGATTAGTTACATTGAAACATTTTTATCTTGGAAGAAATTTTTTGAACTCCCTCTTTCTTTTGTAATTTTACAAAAGCCTTGGTTCGTTGTTTTTCGGATTTTCTCTTTATTATATTTCCCACAAATCCTTTCATCTGCCCACAGTTAGTTCTGCTTTGCAGCTCACTAGTACTAGAGAGGATATCTAGATGATTCATGAAAAATAATCATATTGGAAACAAGTAAAAAGTCGACTGAAGGATAGTATAGGTGTCATATGTTCTTATTCTCGTAATCTTTCCATGACTTGCTTATTTTAAGACCTAACAAAGCTTCAACTTATCATATGTTTCCGACGCATCTGTTCTGGAAAAATCTGGGCACATCTTCTGTTTTCTTGGAACTGATACTGTCATACATGCAGTGTCTTGCTGCTGTTATTCTATTTATATTTTTTGCTTGCTAATTACCTGTTCCTGCAATGTTATTGTAATTCTCAATGTTCATCAGAGAAATATTGTATTTAGATAGCATCCCATGTCTTCTTATATATTCTGAAATGTTTATATAATGATGACAATTGCCTGCACTCGCAATTTTCTTTTGTAGTTATGCCGCACCACCCTTTTTACTTTGTCTGTAGCGGTACCTTGTAATCTGTTATGGATTTCTTCGCAAATCTGATTGTGCATATGTATATATGATTAGCCCATTTCAGCTTTTCATGCTTATCTGAAATAATTTGGCTGATTTAATGTTATTATTTTAAATAGACCCCTCATCCGGATCATAGGAGATAGGTTCCCATGGGGAGTGAAAGCAGCAATTTTGTCAACCTTGTCTATCATGATAAGTAAGGGAGGAATTGCTCTTAAGCCCTTTCTTCCTCAGCTGCAAACCACATTCATTAAGTGCCTGCAGGATAGCAATGGGTTTGTGTGCTCCAACCTTTTCCTCCTGTAGATATAAGGTGGTTTAATTCCCTTTACATTAATATTTTACTACTATTGCAGGACGGTCCGCACAAGTTCTGCGCTTGCTCTGGGAAAGCTTAGTGCTCTTAGTACCCGAGTTGATCCTTTGGTTAATGATCTTCTTTCAACATTGCAGGTACCATTTATACATAAATCATGATTCCAAATAATTAGATGTTATCACTTAAGCTCTGTGGGCTATATGCACATTTTCCCCCTCATTAAGTGTTGTTAATGGGACATCTCTTCTATTGGATATGCATAAACCATAATGCCCTCCTTTTCCATTCTTTGGTCCATTTCTGTTTCCCGGGTTCTCATTGTTCCATCATATAATATTGTATCATTCCTAGCTGGCTGCTTTTATTGGTCTCTATTGCAAATTTTCTACTTATCATGGAATATGTTCCATTTTGCTCTTGGCTATATTTGTGTATAATTCCATATAGAAAATATATCATATTTCCCCCCTTTTTTGGAGTTCTCCATAGTCTACGAGAATTTGGAGGATGCCAATTGCTCATCTAGGATTTCATAGTTTTTTGAACCTGGAATTTGACACTTATTTGAAGAGGACATCAGCAGACAGCCTCTCGCAAAAGCTTTGTCAGATCTTTCTTGGAGCTTTGCTTCATAACCGATCCCATTTTGATAGGAAAAGACTTAGATGATGATTATCTCAATTGTGTTGTATCTATCCATAGTCGTTTATTATCCATCTTTGAGTTGTATTATTCATCTTAACGTTCTCATTTCGGATACACATTTCTTAGACTTGTTTTCCTCTTAATTATCAAACTTTTCGTTCCATAAGCATTGTTTGCATAAATCATTTTGTAAATTTTATTCTTAAGTTCCATTAGTATTTTAAGATCGCATAAACTTCGCAGATTACTCAAGAAGCACTCGTCATCTTCAGCCATCCTTGTTTTGGTTCTATGGAAATATCCTTACCTCATGATGAGTGATATATCTTATCCAGGATTAACATCACTTTGTTTTCCTTGCATCAGTGTGAGCTATACCCTTAAATTTATCATAGATTTTTTTAAGTTACATTCAATATAGTCTGTTTTTGCTAGCCACTTTGTTCTTTTATAAAATTCATCATGTAGTATCCTTGAGGACTATATCATTAGTTTTAAAGTCAATGAGTAAATTTAACGACTGTTTGAACAAAATAAAGCTAAAATACTTTGTTATAGGCATCTGATGGTGGTGTAAGGGATGCCGTGCTGATTGCTCTTAAGGGTGTTATTAAGCATGCTGGGAAGAGTGTAGGAACATTGATGAGATCTCGAGTGTGCATTCTCCTCCAAGATACAATACAACTTGAAGATGATCTTGTGCGGGAATCTGCATCTAAAGTAATTGGAATTATATCCCAGGTATGAAATAGTATACCAAATGTTTTTTTAGTTTACTGTTGACTCGATTTTGGTTTTTTTTTTTTGGTTTTTTATTTCTATAGTTTATCTCCGAAATAAATTATTTTTGAAGGTTATCTTTCATGTGTATTAATTGGTTGTAGATTAAGATTTATTTATTCTACATTAACCTATTTTTTAAAAGTTTTTCTGCAAAGTACATTCTCTTTGAAGGTTATCTATATGTATATTAATTGGGTTATAGATTAAAATTTATCCAATATACTTAATCGATTTGATCATATGGTTGGATCAATCGACTAGTGTCTGGTCTCTTATATGGATTATTTTGTTATAAGGAAATTACATGCTAAATAAGAACAGATATTATGATTGATTTAGCTACGTTCTATAGGCTAATTTACTACTTTATTTAGAATTATCTGTTGCCTTTAGGGGCTGTTTGGTAGATAGGATTTGGAGATGCATGCAATATTTGTTGCAAAAAATCTCCATTTCCTATGTTTGGTTAGCAACAAACTTGAGTTGGAAATGGAAATGCAAAAAGCATCAGATTCTCGCAACATTTGTTGCACTCATTTTGGTTGTAACAAGAGTTGCAACTTTGGGAATGATGAGTGTCATGTCCCACCCCCAATACAGAGAGTATTGTCCGTTCCAATCGAATCCACACGGTTTTGTCCTTTGGAGCGAAACGGACCGACCAGGGGCCACTTCCTATAAGAGGTCACCCCATCCCAGAACTTCCCTGGCTCGAGCACGCCTAACTACGGAGTTCTCAAGCTCTTGTAGTGCCGGTTCACTTAAAATGCGCCTCTGTATTGAAGAGTGGTATCATTCCATTTATAGTACAGATCTGTCCTCTTTCGGAATGTATTCCGAAGATTCCTCATTGTTCTACAGTGGGTCCCACGGACTCGAGAGGTGGTCCCCACTGATTCAAGAGATGGCCCCCGCCCCCTTGGCAGGATACTTTGCGTGGCACTTTGTTCCGTGAGCAAGAACCGGGTCCCGACAATGAGTATAGTAATTAGTATGGGGTGCCACATGCAAATTTGCATGTTGCATTTTCCTTAGTTTTTTGTTCAACCAAACACAAAAAATGGTTTGGATTTGGAAATCCAATTGCAAAACTTGAAGATAACCAAACAATGGATTTGGGCCATTATTTTTGCAACAAATGCCGCATGCAACATTTGTTGCATGAAAGCATGATGCAATTTTTTGGTGTTGCTAACCAAACATGCCCTTAATGTATGTCAAATATGACTTATTTCCTTCTCCACATAGTAGATTTTATCTTCCGCTTTTGTAATCTAACAGTAGTATTTTAATATTCGTCTCATCTCGTTTTGCATATTCTACTATCATTTACGGTATCAAATTATCAATGCCTTGACTCCATTCTTACTATCCTGTCTCTAAACATTCAACTTACACTGTCAGTACATGGAAGACGATGAATTCTTGGGACTGCTGAAGACGCAGTCAAGCTTGAGTGCATCACTGAATTGGTCAGCTAGGCATGGCTCTGTGCTTACATTGTCTGCCATGGCAATGTATAATCCATCAATGATATGCCAATCTTCGCTATTTCCATCTCTTATGGATAACCTTAAAAATGCTTTGAAGGATGATAAGGTATGGCTTGAACTACAACACTAGCTATTATTTTGTAGTAACTGTATTTTTCTTCTAAGTTGTGTGCTTTCCGTTAAAACAGTTCCCCATCCGTGAAACTGCAACCAAGGCAACTGGAAGACTTCTAACTTATCAGGTCCAAAATGAAGGAAACTCAAAAACTTCGTTGGAACTTCTTCAATTACTTGTTTTTGCTTTGCAAGATGAATCCAGTGAAGTCAGAAGAAGATCTTTATCCAGTATAAAAGCTGTTGCAAAGGTTTGTGGTTTGTGCATACATCTCACATTATGAATGTTATTTTATTACTCCTATGTTCTCTTCTGAATATTTACTATTTACCATCTACATTTTTTGAACAGGCAAATCCTTCATCTATTTCAGCCAACCCTGTAAATTTGGGCCCAGCGATTGCTGATTGTCTCAAGGATGCGAATTCCCCTGTTCGAGTTGCTGCAGAACGCTGTGCTTTGCATGTATTCCAGTTGACTAAAGGTAATTTATCTATATTTGGCTAAATTACACTAAATTTCCCATAACATCGTTGTTTTTTGCTGTACTATCTTGAATTTCCCCCCCTAGTACAGCTTCCTTAAAGTGCTATATAGATAATGTTATTTTAATGAGAGATAAAAATCCCTTAAAACCAAAGTTTAAGCGAGTTTGCTGATATTAAATAAAAACTCGGGTGGTTTAGTGAAACACAACGGTAATTAAGGGTAGTTTGGTGTAATTTAACCTTCATTTTTCCTGTTTCTCTAATTAATTACCTGCTACTGTTAGTATTATTTTTGTATTTGTCATCGTCATAATCATTAATTCATCATCATCATCTTTACTTAAGTATTTTCCCAACAAAATTGGTTTGACTATGGAAACATGACTCAACCGTAATTCACCAAATGTTACAACAGGCTATCAACTTGATTTCGTACCTTCTAATTTGTATACTCGGAAGTTGAGGATTGCATATTCTGGTGGAATGACATATTGTCGAGCACCTAGATAGCTAGGTTTATTTATTTTTTTCCTTTTGTTCGGCATTAGGTATAAATTTGCACTGTTAGGTAAAAAAAACACTAATTGTTGTGTTACCTGAACCTTATACTTGAGGAGTGTGGCCTCACGCTAGATCATATTATTCAAATTGCATTATCCAGGCAGTATTCTAAGAAACCACGTAAATAAGCTATGGCGCCAGTTTTAAAGGCAATGTATGGCTTCAAGGCATCATCTTCTTGGCTTGATCCCAGCGAAAGGGACGTTGTTGTATGATTGAAGTATTGTTTTTTCTTTCTCCTTTTTCTTGTTTTCTTTTTGGGGGGACATTGAAAGCAAAATTTTGATGCCTTCCATTCAATCAGTTCAGTCTTACTTTTGGTGTCATGATGAATTATTATTGTGGTTATTTTGAAACTTCATTTTCTGGAATACACTTCAATAAATTGCTTTGGTGATAATAAGTGTTAAGCATATATTAATAACAGTCTCTTTAATATCCTCTTCAGGTGGAGATAATGTTCTTGCCGCACAAAAATACATTACTGGCTTGGATGCGAGGAGGTTATCCAAGCTTTCTGAGAACAGGTATTCGTCTATAAGCTTTACTTAATTACTATTGTAGATCATAATTTAAGTAGGCGGCGCAATTTTAATCCAGGTCGACCACAAGAAGCCTTACCACTATCTTACAGTTACATTCGTTATGTATGAGCTTTGTAATAAGCTATGTATAAGCTTTGTATTATCCATGCATCTGAGCATTATTGTCCCTTAATGGTATCTGAGCTTTGTCTGCTAGTTCAAAAAGCCCCGCAAATATTTCCTGTTTTACCGTACTAATTACCATAAAAAAATTGTAAATGCTTAAATTTTATAATAACCTTGTTGCTTATTAAGCATGACCCATTAAATTGTTTAAAGCAATTCAACAGATTTTAGACAGACTCATTATTAAAGTTTTTGGAGTCCTGTGCCACACTCCATTTATTTTCTGTTCTAACTTTGTGTACTTCTGTTTCTCGTAAACACAGTGATGATAGTGACAACAGTGATGATGATATAGAAAAAACTTGATAACATATGGGAACAACTTCTAGGTAAGTCGAGACGAGACCCATTGTGGTGCTGCTTTTGGTATCTGGAGAGATCACAGTTTTCCTCCTTTTTTCTATTGCAAAACAACTTCTTGATTTGTGCCTTGCATTATTTTGGAGACGGAGAAGAGCTTTCGGGGGGAGATTTTTGATTGAGTGTAACTATTTTTATTAAAAGTTCAACCATTCAGGGGGAGATCACAGTTTCCCTCTTGGTTTTCATAAAGCTGATATCTGATGTAATTTTTTGTACACAATAGAGGGCTGAGGCCAGCGGAAGCCGGAAGAAAAATCTTTTTTTGCCTTGGTTATATATTTATTAAACCCCTTGTGTTATATATAGGATGTGAACAGAAAGAAATTATATTGCCATTTGGTATTGTTAGCGGCAGATCTTATGTGCAAAATGTGAAAAAGATAATTGTTGTTTAAAATCTGGTGCAGTTATTCCTGGAGTGTTTAAGCTGTTTCTGCATTGAAGTTGTAATTTGTTCTCTCTGTTTTCTGTATTGCATTCAATTATAAATTTAAGTGTGATGCTTGTCTCCTTTTATCACTGTGGTTACCGATTTCTCTTCTGTCCTTGATCCATTTATTTCTAAATATGGGAAAATGAAATTACAGGCTATAATCTGATTTACGGATACTCTTCGATGTTGAACAGCATCTCTGCTCGTTGAACTATTGCTATTAGGTGACTAATTTCAATATTATTCTTCTTTGCATTAAAATGAATGGTGAATTTTCACCATTGTGGTGTTAATCCAATGTTAGTGATGGTTTTTATTTTGATAATCCATGGTCAGTGAGTATTAACTTTTGATAATCCAATGTTTGTGGGTTTCTAAACGATTTCGTGCTGATTAAATTCATCATCGACAAAACAAAAACGAGGAGAGTTGGTTCCCATCGAGTTCTTTTGGTTGAGAAAAAGTTCGGTGCGAAAAAAAACATTATGAGATTATATAGTTGTTACTTTTAACGAAGTGTTTATGTTGAAAGCTAAGGCAATATATTTACTATCATATTTTCTATGTGGCATCGTTGGTCTTTTACTAATATGATATGGTAGACGGCTGTTTAGGGGGTTGTTTCCCATGATTTTATGTTTCAGGTTTTTTAGGCTTTATTTTTGCCTTTTCCCCCTGTTGGACTGGTTTTGTTAAAGCCTCCTCTGAATGAAACGGCAGGGTATCTTACTTTCGTTACACACACACACGCATGGTAAGAGAATTTTGCACTTAAGTTGATCATCTGCCTACGGAGAACAGTTGGGCTCTCAGAGAGAATCTTTTTTCTGTAATCACTCACATTCTCCAAGATAATTGTAAAAATCAAGGTTCTCCCTTGATACATGATGCCTACGCCTGAGAAAAGGGTATGCTTCCACTTTTTAAGGCCAACTATACTTGAATTATTTGATTATATATGCTGCATGTCTATGCTCGACTTTTATTTATTTTCAATCTAAACTTACTTCCAAATTGACTCCAATCAAGCATGCTGAAAGATAAAAAGGAATCAAGAATCAGCAATAAATTTACTGAGGATCATTTCTGTATGTTACAGCTTAGTGTTACATGTCAAGCCAAAAAAATAGAAAATTCTTGAGATTCGATTTTTACAAAATATTAAAAACCTAAAGAAAATTTAAAATTTTGAGATTTTGAAAATTTTCATTATTTTTATTTGCTATGGTGTATTTTTGTGATTTTCATGTGTTGTGAGAGGTTCTCGGTCATGAGAGTATCAATCACTCGGACTGGGTATTTTTATCGTAGCAATTGGCGATATTTTCTTCTTTTACTACACAGCTTTTTGTTTGCTTGATATCCAGAAGTCCTCCCGAAGTATGAACAATTTGAATATTTGAAAATATGAAAGTTGTGAAATTTCATGTTTTCCATATGCTAGCATGCAAAATAATGAACAACGGAACAAATAGAATTGTTTTTATGATTTTTGAAAATTGTGCCATTCATGGTATATCATGCAAACTATTGAACAAGTGAAAGAAACCAAAATAAATTTGAGATTTTTGAAAAATCAAACAAAATGTTGTTGGGATTTTCGAAAATATTGCAGTTTTCATGCAAAATAATAGAAACAGGAAGAAAATAGGAAAAAAAAAAGATTTTTGAAAATTTCTCATTTTTCATGTGTGGTAAAATAAAAAATTGCAAAACCGAAAAAACATAATTTTTTTGAGATTTTCTAGGATTTAGCGATTTTCATGTGCTTGATAAGCAAAATATTGAAAAATGAAGAAATCATAAAATCTTGATATTTTTCAAAAGTTTGTGTACATTTTATGCTATAACAAGAAAAATATTTAAAAACCGAATAAAACAAAAATTATTGTGATTTTTGACTTTTCGCGATTATCTGGTGCTCGTGTAAAATACTGAAAATTTGAAGAAAACAAAAAATTGAATTTTAGAAAACTCTTAGCATGCAGAATATTGAAAAATTAAATTAACAGAAAATTTGATATTTTTGAAGATATTGCGTTTTTTGTTTGCTATATAGCAAGCAGAATATTGGAAAACCGAAAAGCATTGAAAATTTCGCGATTTTTATACTATATAGAAATGTAAAATATTGAAAAATTCGAAGAAATTGGATTTTATTATTAGATCCTTGAAAATTCTGTGATTTATGTATGCTAAACATACAAAATATTAGAAAAACGAAGAGTATGAAAATTTTCAGAATTATCTTGTACTATATGAAAGGTTATGCTGACGTCCTGGCCATCAACTGAGACCGATTGCGGAACAAATTTTTTTCTAACAATGTAAACTTGGCGCTAGAATAACCCTAAATTGGATCTACCATAAACCTAACTAGCAACTAAAGAAGCTATCTACTATGAAAAGAGTTTATACCAATAGGCTCAAATCTTTCAGGTCTTCACTCCTCTCCTTTAGCATGCTCCTAGTGGCCTTCATGATCGAGCTTGATCGACGGCTTCCTCACGTCAAAGATGATCCCCCGAGAGTGTCTACTTTGAACTCCTCCCTTTACACTAAGGTAACTAGATTACTTAGGATGTTAATCTAAATAGCCTGGAGGATGTAGAGAGTGATCATGGATTGTTTTGTCTCAAGAACCTTAGGTTTCTCAACACATAAGACTATTAGGGTATGAGGTAGAAGAAGAGAAGTTTGGAGGAGATGAGATCGTTGAAGAAAGCAATATAAGAATAGAATGAAGAATGGCTAAGTCTTGTGATTAATAAAGCAAGCATCCTAAAATAATAATAATAAATTATGTTCACCACAAAATATCTAGATATTTTCTACAAAATATCTAGTTGCCCCCTTACCTCAATAATAATCCATGACTCACTAAGTGAGTCACCAATTAGCCATGCTTCATTCAATGAATGATAAAATCTCACCATCCACCTTATTAACCATTTAATTAAATGGTTAAAACAAATAATGAGGTGTCTTCTTCTACAAGCACTCTTGTAACAAATTACACGAATATCCCTCACCGTATATACATATCCGTATCCGTATTCCGAAAAATACGAATACAAAAGAGACAAAAATATTCCAACAATATAATACTAGGATCCGGCTTAAACCAAAGCCCGTTAGTATTATCCACCCGAACATCATACGTGCATAAGTACACGTATATGATCGAACCCTACCGTAAAACCATACGACATCTATATCGTTTCGCCCGAAGCAGAGAAACCCTTTGTGTAGAACTCTAAAGACTCGACAGTACGCCGGCAGTGCGTTACTGGATAAATCCATAACCATAAGCACGTCAGCGGCACTAGCTGTACGTAACGGCTACCCGGGTACCTGTCAAAAAGGAAAGCCAACGAGCAAACTCATCTGGATCCCTACCGAGCCTATCCGTGACAATATCCGTACAGTTCGGTCTCTTCGTCTAAGAGTATCGCATACCGGATCTAGGGGTGGTAAGCATCAGACTCTAATAACCCGATAATTCGTGCTGATTCGGCTTAGGACCAATCCGGGAAACTACTGATCAACCTATCAGAAAATCCCAACTGCCTTGGCCAAGGTCTTATGGTCCCGATCAATCGAACACAGTGTGATATCGACTCCCAATACTTGGAGAGATGAATCCCTGACAATCACTTACTGCCTCCATGTGGCTCGGGACTGTACCCAACAAAAACTTATTTGAATGACTCAGTAGAGCCGTGGTAGGGTAGTGATCAAAGCACAGTGGGAACTCACACGAGACAAATGATGATCTCAGGTCCAAAGACTAACCTGTACACATGTCATAAGAGAACCGTTATCCGACGATAGGTATAATATTATCTAGAGGTTCTCAGCGAGTCCATTCAGTGTACTCAACCCCAGTGAGCACCCGTATACAATCTTAGGTGATCACACCAATGGTTGTGGGACTAACCACCACCCCTCGTCGGGGTCTAGAAACGTACACGCAAGTCTACTCTGGAGTATCGATGCCCGATCTCGATACTCCTGCGACTTGGGACATTTAAGGATGTGCTTATAGACTACTCAGCTCCCACAAGTATGATCGCCATCACAACGCAGGTAGTCAAGCAAGATCCTACGGGCTTTATCAACATGTAACTGCAATATATAATAACGTGTATAATATATGTCATGTTAAGATAAAGTCAAATTATAATAGTATATTACTATATCAAATCTTTATCAATATGTGCAAGCTGGATAAAACATCAATAAAAACAAATGCACATATCATGATAAAGACAACTGAAATAATATACTATATAACTGAGCAAGATCGTTCTGTACATACATATCCCCAGCATCCACATGTATACATATACAATAATGGTCTTTAGGGCATACATATCCAACACTACATAGCATGTAAAATATTGAAAAATCGAAAAATATTGACAAAAAAAGGATTTTGAAAACTTCGTGATTTTCATGTGAAATTGAAAAATGGAAGAGAACGGAAATGTTTGAGATTTTTAAAAATTATGCAATTTCCGTATGGTAGCATGCAAAATGTTGTAAATTTGAAAAAAAACAAATAATTTTAGAACTTTTGTAAATTTTTAGATTGTCATGTGCGAGAGCATACAAAATATTAAAAGTTCAAAAGAAAACGGAAAATTTTAAAATATTAAAAAACCCAAAGAACACGGGAAATTTTGAAGATTTTGGAAATTTTCTTGATTTTCGTGTTCATTTATAACATTGAATTTTTTAAAGATTTTCAAGATATAATAAATACTGAATAACCAAATAAAAAAGAAAATATTTTATTTTTGAAAATTTCATGATTTTCTTATGCTATATCAGGCAAAATATTAAAAAACTGAACAATAAAAATTTTGAGATTGTTAAAATTTCGTCACATATTCGTATGTTGTAGCTTGCAAAATGTTAAAAATTGAAAGTTTTGTACATTTCGTGATTTTCTTGTAGTGAAAAACCGAATAGCAAAGATTTTTTTGAGATTTTTAAAATTTCACGATCTTCGTATGTTATACAAGAACTATATTGAAAAGCTAAGAAAAATGCCAAAGCATTTGCAAGTTAATCATTCTCATTTATATATTTTAGATATGAAGTTTATAAATATATATGAGATATTATAAGTTACAAATCATATAACAATAAGTTTTTAAATTAATATGATTTTCTTGAGTTTAGATTTAATTTGAACCGGTGCATAGAGCTGAGTATATTATATACCTGTTCTTAAACTATTCGCCTGCATAAAATAACCATTTTAATTAAGCTTTAAAGTTCTTTACGTAAATTTGAATAGTTTGCATTGGTTACTAGCATTCGTGCCTTCCAAGCGACATGAGAACAGAATCCAATAAAAAAGATTCACAAATACTTCATGATGAATAAACAAAGAGGTAGTTTTCTCTCTCTTTCCAAGACAATTTATATTTGTTATTAATTTAGAGTGGATTCAAGCTAAATCGATTATACATAAGATAATTATATAAATTGCCTATATATATAGATATAGTATCATATATAAGGTAATTATATAAACGGCCACCTTCTTACTTGCGTTGCTCTTCTTAAAACTCGTGTATGTTAAAACTTTTCAATATTCAATCATAACTTAGTTCTATGTGTTTTTATTTTTATGTTTTGAGTGACATTAGCATATGAATTGTTGAAAATATTATGCGGAAATTATATATATATATATATATATATATATATATATATATATATATATATATATATTCAAATATAATGCTTAAACTTTCGGCAGAGATCGAAGATAATGTTCTTAAAAGAACAGCTAGCACAGCTAGTTGAATTTATAAAGTATACATTTGGCTCTAAGAATTTGAAAATTGTCTTATAAATGTAGCTTAAAAGTTTTCCATTTTGTTAATTACTCATGTACTGCAGCTCCAGCAGTCTCATGAGCTAGGAAAACGCCAAATACACAAGAAAATTAAATTATAAAAGCCAAAAGCAAAGAGAATAGAAGCCTCTCCTCTTCATTGAGATTCTCAAATCGAATTCAAAGCTCGAGTTTCCTCACTTTCTCCATCACAAACTCCCACAAAACCCAATAGTTAAACAATTCACCAAAAAAAGGGGCCCACATCCAACTTGGTGTTGAAAAAAATGAAAATGAAAAAGAAAATTGAGGAGGGAAGTGCTTAGATGCCCAAAGTTTGAATTACATAGAAGTCTCAAAATTTTAGACAAAAAGTGCCCGATATCTCTTGAAATGTTTACAAAATGCTATATTAATTTATTTAACTTTTTCATTCGGTTTTGCTTGGGACCGTCTGCACAATTAAATTAAGGGTTAGTATCTGTCATGTTTGATAAGCTCTTTTTATTGTCAACCATAACATTTTCATTTTTTTAAATATGTTAGTCTTTGTTATATATCCAAATCATTTTGCTGAATTTGATATGTTTTGTTCTATATAACAAATAAACTTGTTAAAGTTGGAAAGATCAGGGACTATTTTTGCAAATCTATTCCCTTATTTTGTAGGTCAAATCTGAAATGATTTATTTCATGTTCTAGAATATAATGTTTCCTATTTCTCGTGGCTCTATAAATAGATCATCATTATATTAATAAAGGGTGACGATTGTCAAATCCTTATTTGATAAATCCATACCAAAACTTATGTTTGGACAAAATTATCCCCATCTATATCAGCTATTAATTTCCTCCCCAAATCGTATCCCATTGCCCCTCTTTTGACTGCGACCCTTCACCCGCCGCATCGTCACCCTCAACCTCTCCTCCTTCAACCTCACCGGCCACATCCCCTCCCTCCCCATCTCCTTGTCTTCCACCTTTGCCTTCTCAACCTCTCCAACAACCTTCGTCCTCATCTTTGACCCGATCCTCACCCCGGCGTTTCTCTACCCTAGCAGATCTATTGACCAAGATCGACGCCGTCTGTTAAGGATTAAGTTTGACAAAATCTATGTATATCCCTTGGTTGTTGTAACCTCTAGTTGTTATTAGACCATGTATATCTCCTAAATTATCTCTAGCACTGTTAACGTGTAGCTATATAATATAACCCTTGCTACTGAATACAATTAGAGCTTCTCACAATCTCTTCATGGTATCAAGAGCCTAGTTCTGATCCATCTTTTTTTTTCTCTCCTTCTTCCTTCCAGAATGTCTACCCATACTATTCCCAATGATATTGATCCAAACTCTCCGATCATTATCGTTACCCTCTCTAATGTCATCAAGCTTACCTCGCAAAACTCTTTCTCGTGGAAGCTATAAATTGAGGCTACCCTAGATGGTTATGGCCTCTTCAAATACCTAGATGGCTCCTTCCCCGCTCCACCGTCGACCATTGTCAAGTATACTGTGTCCACCTCGAACCCTGCCTATCTAACATGGGCTCGACAGGATCATCTTCTCTTTGGCGCTCTCATTGGCACACTGGATCAAAATATTGTTCCGCTCATCTCCCTCACTACCACTACTCAGCAGCTGTGGGGTACCCATGCTCAGACCTTCGCCAGCTCATCCCGAGGACACATCAAGCAACTTAAAGCCAAATTCAAAAACATCACCAAAGGGCTTCAAACGATTACTGAATTTATGCATGCTATCAAGGCGTGCACTGATCATCTTGCTCTTCTTGGTGCTACCATTCCGCAGGAGGATATTACTGATCGTATCCTGGAAGGCTTAGATGACTCATACCAAGGGGTCATCGATGCCGTCAATGCTCGTGATTCTCCCATCTCCTTTGCTGAACTTCACGAGAAGCTTATAAATCGTGAGCTCATAATCAAAAGTCAACCACTTCTTGGTGTTATGCCTGCTGCTGCCAACCCCACCACAAGCCGGTCTGCTGATTCTTACCCACATCGTCAGCCACAACACTCACCCACCTTCTACCACCGCACCAACCACTACTCTACGTCTACCAATAAATCTCAACCATACTTCACTGGCAGCCATCCTTTCCTTGGCAAGTGCCAATGGTGTCACACAAAGGGTCACTCGCTTCAAAAGTGTCCCATCTTTCTGGAAAAATATCCCAATATTCGACCCTCTCCTCCCCCTACTTACACGTCCAACTCTCCTCAAGTCCATGTTGCTACTGCTTCCGCCTCTCCTCCCTCTACACAATGGCTTCTAGACTCGGGGGCTTCCCACCATGTTACCCAGGATCTAGCTAATCCATCTCTACACCAACCTTATGACGTCACTGAAGAAATAGTGATCGGTGATGGCACTGGGCTTCCTATTACTCACACTGGTTCCTCTCTTATCTCTAGTTCTTCTAAATCCCTCTGTTCCCCCAATCAGAGCAAAACTCTGTTCAAATTCCAAGGCTGGAAATGAAGCGACATTTCTGCGTCCCCAAATCAGAGCAAAGCTCTATTTAAATTCCAAGACTGGGAATGAAGCGACGCTTCTGCTTCCCCCAATCAGAGCAAAGCTTTGTTTATTTAAGAGTCAAAATTGAAGTAATGCTTCGAATCCTACGCTGCGGCCACGTGTCTAACACAGGCGCGCTAGCATAGTTGCACTGCGCGTTGCGCTGCTCGCCGCGTGTTTAACACTGGTGCGCTAGCGCAGTTGCGCTTCGCTCTGCGCCACGTGTCAAGCGCAAGGTGCGCTGCGTGCCATGTGTCAAAACAGGAATGCGCTAGCGCTAGCGTAATTGCGCTGCGCATCCCAAGTTAGAGCAAAGCTCTGTTGCCAAGTTTGAAAAGCGAAGCAACGCTTCATGATTATGCAGCGCATAAACATCTCACAAAGGAATAATAAAGAATTAAAAAACTACAGAACACTTAACAGGTAATAAAATACTGAATTAAAACATCTTTTATTATTATTATTATTGTTATTACATTTTAAAAAGATCACCAAATATGGGATCAGAAGGACAGGGGTTCACAAAGCTAAAGAGAAGATTATCCAGTTCCCTCTCCGTCTTCTCCACTATATCGAAACGGCGATCCTCCCGAGGGGTAGCCATCCAACGGTCAACGCCGCACTCCTCAGAAAAAGTGGTGATGATAACCCGACGAGCCCGTATCTGGCTCAGCAAGTGGATGGAGCAATCCCTCAGGGCTTGAGTGATTAAGTGCGCCTCCAAGAAACACTCGATCTTATCTTCGGCAGTATCCAGCATTGCCGAGGAAATCTCTGCTGGAGAAGGGGGAAGATCGGCGAGCACAGACGCAAGGATCATCCGAAACCAAATAGAATGTAGGGGAAGAGGAGACCCCACACGAGTCAAAAGCTCGTGCAGCGCAGCGTCGCACTGCTCATCCGTGAAAGAAGGATCCACCAAGCGCGCAGTAAAGCGAGGAACAAGGTCCTGAATGGGCACTTCCCATGGTTGTCTATGAGCATGAGGGCGGTTACAAGCCATGGTCGAGAAAGTTCTTTGGGGGTGAGAAAAAGAAGAATCTTTGCTTCAAGTTATAAAGACGAAGCACATAAAATTTTGTGCACAATGGAACTATTTCCAAAATTGGGAAATGAAAGATTCTCGGGAATATAAGTTTGACTTAAAAAAAAGGTGAAAAGACACCTCTGTTGAAGCAACGCTTCAGATCTAGCGCTCTGTTGAAGCAACGTTTCAGATTCAGCGCTCTGCGCGCCACGCGCCACGTGGCACAGTTGCGCTGCGCGCCACGTGTCCAAATTGGGTGCGCCAGTACTGGAATTAAAATTCCCACCGTTAGATCAAAGAATCTAGTAATAATGAATCATTTATTAACCAGAATTAAATTTTGTTAAGAAAAGATTTCTCAAAATCTTTCCAAACAACAAGATTGTGCTTTAAGCACCGCTAGATCAATGATCCAATGGTAAATAATGAATTACCAAAAACAGAACAAATTCTGCATGGAAAGATTTTCCAATCTTATTTAAATAAGAAGATTATCTTCTGTCAAACGGAAGCCTTAGGAGCAAAAATCCAACGGTGGGAAATATTCCCCAATCAATCAAGAGAAAGATCTCTTAAACCGATTTAACAAATCGATTGGCTCTATATAAAGGCCCCAAGACTTCAAGTCCCATATAGAAAAAACCCTCTGCAAACTTTGAGAAAAACTAAAAGAAAGAGAAAGGTAAAGAATTGTTTCTTGAAAAATAGAGATGAAAACATCTCGTAAAAAGAAGAAATGTCTTCTAAAAAGATCTTAGATCTATAAAAAAGACCAAGGTCTTTGAATAAAAAGAAAAGATCAAGATCTAACCATAAAAAAAAGAAGTATTTTTACTTCGCGGATCTCTTGATCTAAAAAGGAAAAGCCTTTTATAAGAATAAGAACTTAGTTCTTGAATCTTGAGGCAATGCCTCTTTTAAGAAGAACATAAACTTGTTCTTTGATCTTAAATTGATCAAAATGCGCTCTACGCTATTGGACAGTGCTTTGCACTCATGAACTGCGCCCTTGCACTCCTTGGACTGGCGCCCAGCGCCATAACATGTCACGTGTCAACCACAGACACAGCTTGCGCTTTGCGCTCCTGAAAGCAGCGCACTGCGCTCTTGGGTTGGCGCTTAGCGCCAAACGCGCCACGTGTCACTCACTGGCGCACCCATAAACTGGCGCAGCGCACTTAGCGCGAAGCGACACGTGTCACCCTTATATGCGCTAGCGCAATGCGCTCTTTAATTGGCGCACAGCGCCTGATGCGCCACGTGGCGCGCTGTCAGAACATACCTTGTTCTGATAAATACTATGCATTTAATTCCAGACGAAATGTCAGAGCCCAATTAAAAGGGGAGAGCCCAAACAAAGGCCTAACAGGCAGAACAAAAATAAAATGTTCTTTAACTGGACTTAGCCCAATTCTGGCCATAAGTCCTCAATTTAAATTGAGCCGGGCACATCTGCTCTTCTAATCAATTTACACCCGGTTCGAGGGTACATCTCTTTACTCCTCTGATATCTGTCGTTGTAATCCCTCAACGTCGTCAGAGATGTAACGGGTCCCGACAACCACACATTACTACGGACTGTGGGGTTCTTAAACCCATGGACTGTGACGTCCTTAATCTCGACCGTGATGTCTTAAAACTAACAACGGATTGTGGAGTCCTCAAATCCACGGACTATGATGTCCTTAATCTCGACCGTGATGTTTTAAAACTAACAACGGATTGTGGAGTCCTCAAATCCACGGACTATGATGTCCTTAACCTCGGCCGAGATGTCTTAAAACTAACACCGGACTGTGAGGTCCTTAAACTCACGGACTATGATGTCCTTAACCTCGACCGCAATGTCTTAAAACTAACAACGGACCGTAATGTCCTCAAATTAATTATCGACCGCAATGTCACTAAACTAAACAACAGAGCCCAATTGCTCTTTTGTTGGATCCAAACGATCCCGTTAAGTTGATCTTAGTCTAGAATTAGACTAACGTGTCCTTAACAAACATTTAAGTTGATCTTAGCCTCAAATAAGGCTAACGCATCCTTAAACACAACCCCCCAAACCCAAATCTAAGAAAGATACAGATTTGGACTAATCCGCGTCCTACAGGCGACAACATAACTTAGTCTCCGTATACAATCCACGGGCAACCGAACACAAAATAAACACCCACGACACGAAGTGACCATCTGGAGAAAGAGAAAGTTGTTACCGCGATGCGGTAGCGTAATTAACTGCAGGGGCTTGCGCCTGCAGGGAAGAGCGTCCCAACAATAAAAAACCCCTCAAGCGAGGGGGAATCTGACGAAGTCTGCTATATCGGCCGCATCCGTTTAAACCTTCGATACATGGTGCCATAAATCAACTTAGTATCTTCGGAGAGGTGGACGGATAGCACCAATTAGCATCTGCCCCGAATTTCAGGCGAGGCGGACCTGCGCGGTCGCGTCTCCGTGATTCGGCGGGGAACAGATTCTGGCACGCCTGGTGGGACATTTTCCTCTTTTCACTCCACACTTCGTGTGTCGTGTTCGCGAACCAATCGCGGTTTGTTAATGGTTGCCCTTGGGTATCAAGTTACTAAGATTTGGTTTCTTGCTTGGCGCAGAAAGCAAAACAGCAATGGCATCAACTTGCGTAAAGTGCTCCAACTGCAGCTCCAACTCGCGTTCTGCCTCAACTAGGGGCATAACATACGGGCCCCAAGCGGCTTTCCTGTTCACGATGCCCGTGGAACAAGTCACTCAAGCTACCAATGGGTGGTTTTTCGGGACCATGCTCCCGCCAACGAGCTTCACCGCTCCTGTGTTGACACCGGAAGCTCCGAAGAAGTCGGTCTTTGATCAGCTTACAGCTACTGCGGCTCCTCCCAACGGGTCGTCCAGCACCGGCACCTCGGTCTTCTCCAGATTGGGCCAAAGTTCAGGTGGGTCCATGATGAAGCCTGCACCTCAAGAAAAGGTTATTCCGAAGAGAGTAACCAACCCTGCTCCTGAAGATATCAAGGTGGCTTCTCCTTCCAAGGGGTCGGTCTTTACAAGATTGACTGCCCCAACTCCCACTCCCGCTCCTGTTACTCAAAGGACATCAGTCTTTAAGAGGCTGACGCCAGCAGCATCCCCTCGCCTGAACAGGGGGCAAGACAAAGCCATCTCCATCACCGAGCCAACTCCATCAGCTCGACACGCTCGACGTTGCCACTGGCGCCGAGTAAGGAAGGCCGGGGGCAACTCCCCCTCTAGGCTAACACCACCAGCCCCAACGGTGGAAATCAATGCTGCTGTTCCAACCGGGAACAGTTTCGAGCTGCTGAATAAGGTGCGCAGGAATTCTCCTACCGCCGTACTGAAAAGATCTCCTCCTCCGGTGGAGAATGTTGCAGAAATGAAGCGGGAGAAGTCCCCTCAGCGGCTGTCCTCCAAAATCTACAAAGTTTGGCGGCAGGCTCGGAACTCAGTAGTTGATCAAGATTACCCTCGCCGACAGAAAAGGGCGAAGGTTCAACAAGAAGAAAGCCATCCTGCCAAGCCACGAAAAGCTATTTGGGTGCTCACTGCTACGGCCCCCTCAATTTCGACCGCTCATAAGAAGAGAAGGCCGGAGAAGATCCCCATGCCTGCGACAAATGTCAAAGGCACTGAGCCCAAACGCCCTAAGTCTGGGGACGTAACGGTCCATACTATTTACATGGCATCCGGAAAGGAGGATAGCCGCGCTTCTACGGGCCACCGACCACTCACCCGATCCATCACAAGAGCCCAGGAACAGCAGCAGCAGAAACTCCAGGAAATGCTGACTGCGATGGCCACACTCATCGGGCCAAAAGAAAGCCCGGATGCGTCATCGGAACAACGTCGCGAACACGAGACTGATGCGGAGTTCCTTCGGAGAATGCTCGAAAAGAAGGACAAGGAGGCTGCGGAACAAGAAACCAATATAAAGCAAATGGCTCTTCTGTTCCAAGACATGGTCGGGATGATGATACAGCCGGATCCTCCAGCCGAAGATCCTCCGATTATCCTCGAAGATGACAGAGGAGAAACGTCAAATCCACCTCCGGCTCTTTCAACAGACAAAGAGGAAACAATCTCTAAAACTGCCCTGGATGACTATATTGCTCAGCAAATAAGAGTTCACCAGGCAAATGAAGCGGCTGGCCAGCTCGTGAAGACTGGACGACCATATCCAGGTTGGTATGATCAGATAAAATACCCTCCGGGCTATACGATCCCGAAATTCCATGTGTATAAGGGGACAGGCAATCCCCATCAACATGCCGCCCAGTTCAGGGCACTTTGTGGCAACACCGGTGGCGATGATAAGCTCTTGCTTCGCCAATTCGTCGGCAGCTTATCGGAGACGGCGTTTGAGTGATACTTGTTCCCGCCAAAATTTTGGCTCAAAACCCGCTCCTTATAAAATAATAACAATAAAAAGAAAAAATAAATAAATAAATAAATAAATAAATAAATAATAAAGGAGAAAATCTCCCTTTCATAGCAAAGCTCTGTTCAAATTCCAAGGCGGGAAACGAAGCAACGCTTCTGTTTCCCCCAATCAGAGCAAACCTCTGTTTAAAATTCAAATAATAATAAAGGAAGCAACGCTTCAGCTGACCTGCGCTCTACGCTGTGCGACACGTGGCAGCGCAGTTGCGCTGCACGACACGTGGCAACGCAGTTGCGCTGCGCTCTGCGCGACACGTGTCAGCGCAGTTGCGCTAGCGCAGTTGCGCTGCGCGACACGTGTCAAGCACAGATGCATTTGCGCCAACTGTGCCAGCACCAAAACAGAAAAATTCTGGAAAGATCTTTCTCAATCTTGTTAAAAACAAGAAAATTGCCTTCTTTAAAACAGAAGCCCTTGGATCAAAGATCCAACGGTGGGGAAAATCCCCAAATCACTCAGAGAAAGATCTCTCTAACCAATTCAACAAATCATTGGCATTATAAAAAGGCCCCTAGACTTCAAGTCTAGGAGGGGGAGGAAGAGAGAGAAATATTCAGAACTCCTCTTGAAAACTTTGAGAAGAAACTCAGAGAGATAAAAAAAAGGTAAAAACCTTTGAGAGAAAAAGAAGAGTCTCTTCTAAAAAGATCATTGATCTAAAAACAAGATCAAAGATTTTCAATAAAAAAATATAATAAGAATAAAGGCATTGCCTTTTGATGAACCACTGGTTCTTGAGATTTGAGGTAAAACCTTTCTGGAAAACAAGAAAAACTTGTTTTCTTTGATCTAAATCTGATCAAAATATAAAACAGTGCCTTGCACTTTGGAAATTTGCACTGTTGCGCTCTCGGGTGGGCGCAAACCACCAGAGAGCGCCACGTGTCAGTCCCAGAACAAACTGCGCCTTGCGCTTTACAAAAAATGAGCATTGCGCTTTTGGGTTGGCGCAACTCACCGGAGCTCGCCATGTGTCAGCAGCGCAATAGCGCAGCGCATTGCGCTTGCGCTCACCAGAACGTGACACGTGTCACCATCACATGAACTTGCGCCTTACGCTCCTCAATTGGCGCAAAGCGCCTGATAAGCCACGTGGGGCGTTGTCAGAGCATTTAATGCAATGTATCATCAAGGGCAGAGCCCGATAAAAAAGGTCTATCAGACCAAACAAAAGTGTTGTGCACTATTAAAAGGGGCAGAGCCCAATTAAAAGAAAAGAGTCTAAACAGACCAAAATAAAACGCCAAGCATTATTAAACAAGAGGCAGAGCCCTAGTAAAGGCCTAATAGGCCAAATGCAAATAAAATGTTGAACATTTTCAACTGGACTTAGCCCAATTCTGGCCGTAAGTCCTCAAATTAAATTGACTGAGCACAACTGCTCTCTTAAATCAATTTACACCCGGTTCAAGGGTACATCTCTGAACTCCTCTGACATCTGTCGTTGTAATTCTTCAATGTCGTCAGAGAAGTGACGGGTCCCTACGGCCATACATTAAATGGACCACTATGTCCTTAAACTGGGAATGGACCCCTATGTCCCTAAACTGGAACAATAGAGCCCAAATGCTCTTTTGTCGGATCTAAACGATCCCGTTAAGCTGATCTTAGTCTCAAATTAGACTAACGTATCCTTAACAAATGTTTAAGTTGATCTTATCCTCAAATAGAGCTAACGTATCTTTAAACCCTCAAACAGACTTTAGTCCCAAATTGGACTATAGATCTCTCAATCAACTTTGGTTCAAGGGTACATCTCTGAACTCCTCTGACATCTGTCGTTGTAATCCTTCAACGTCGTCAGAGAGGTGATGGGTCCCGACGGCCATACGTGTAATGGACCACCATGTTCCTAAACTGGAAATCGACCGCAATGTCATTAAACTAAACAACAGAGCCAATTGCTCTCTTGTCGGATCCAAATGATCCCGTTAAGTTGATCTTAGTCTGGAGATTAGGCTAACGTATCCTTAACGAAAGTTTAAGTTGATCTTAGCCTTAAATAGGGCTAACGTATCCTTAAACCAAAACGCCAAACCCAAATCTAAATAAATACGGATTTGGACTAATCCACGTCCTACGGGCGACGACATAAATTAGTCTTCGTATACAATCCACGGGCAACCACAGACAAAACAAATACCCATGACACGAAGTGAAATTCTGGAGAAGGAGAAAGTTGTTACCGCGATGCGGTGGCGTAATTAACTGCAGGGGCTTGCGCCTGCAGGGAAGAGCGTCCCCACAATCAAAAACCCCTCAAGCGAGGGGGAATCTGACGAAATCTGCTACATCGGCCGCATCCGTCCAAACCCCCGATACACGGTGTCATAAATCAACTTGGCATCTTCGGAGAGGTGGACGGATAAAACCAAATAGCATCTGCCCTGAATCACAGGCAAGACGTCCATGTCTTGGCCACCGTTCGGAGGGGAACAGATTCTGGCATGCCCGGTGGGACCTCTTCCTCTTTCCACTCCACACTTTGTGTGTCGTGTTCGCGAACGAATCGCGGTTTGCTGTAGTTGCCTGTGGATTCGAGGTACTAAGATTTGGTATCTTGCTCCGTGCAGAAAACAGAAGTTCAATGGCTTCCAACTGCACTACCTGCAACTGCAACTCTCGCTCCATCCTTGCTGGAGGAGTGACTTATGGGCCCCAAGCGGCCTCTCTTTTCAAGATGCCAGTGGAGCAGGTAACTCAAGCCACCACTGGACTATTCTTCGGGACCATGCTCCCACCGATGAGCTTCAATGCCCCAATGACATTGCAAGAAGCCCCAAAGAAGTTGGTCTTTGATCGGCTTACCACTGCCGCGACCCCTCTCAACGGGTCGCCCAACTTCAATACCTCAGTTTTCAACAGACTGGGCCAGAACGTCTACAAGCCCGCGATACCCGAAGCTGCCATCCCAAAGCGGATAGCCATCCCGGCTCAAGAGGACGAAATCATTGGAAAGGCTCCTTCTTCTAAGAAGTCAGTTTTTACAAGGCTGGCTATTCCGGTTGCTACTCCAGGCGAGGTCCTCAAAGCTGCTTCCCCTGCCCAGAGGTCTGTCTTTGACAGATTAGACATTGCTTCTCAACGGGTGTCGTTCTTCGACAGGCTAGCACCAACAACACTCTTTCCTCAAACTAGAGGGCACGACGAAGCCACCCTTATAGCTGAAACAACTCCATCCGCAAGATACGCTCGACATCGCCACTGGCGCCGAGTGAGGAAGGCTGGGGGCAACTTCCCCTCTGGGATAACTCCGCCAGCTCCAACGGTGGGGATCGATGCTGCTGTTCCAACCGGGAACAGCTTTGAATTGCTGAACACGATGCGCAGAAACTCTCCTACTGCGGTGCTGAAGAGAACTCCTTCACCTGTGGAGAATACTCCGGAGAAGAAGCTGGAGCAGCCCCCTCAACGGCTGTCCTCTAAAATTTACAAGGTCTGGCGACAGGTCCAGGAGTCAGTGATTGATCAAGACTATCTCCGCCTGTAACACCCGAGCCCAATGCTACTATTTTCAGTTACTGTTTGAGCATAATGTGGTACTCATTTCATTTAACTTGCTTGTTTGTTGTTTACTGTAAAATTTACCCGGCAAAGTCATTTCTACATATAACAAATTTTGGCATCTAAAATAAAATTGAAAATATTCATCTTGGCCTACTTGACACCTCTAGCCTCGTGGTAGCGTCCGTGCATTGTGTTCTCGTCCCGTTCAGTGAAACGGGCGAGTTTGGACGGCTACGCGCGCGTACATGTGTCCGTTTTGGGGGTATACTTTTTAATCATAAAACACTTAATTTTAAAATTTGGATCCCGCTTAAAATCCTATTATTTCAATTTCAAATTTTTGGACTCGACCCGGGCGCGATTTGGAAATGTTTTATTTGGCGCCAAAATCCCAAATTTTAATATTATTAAAATCATCGCATATATTTTTCTAACTAACCTGATATCTTACTGTTCATTACCTATCTTTTAAATCTTTAAATTAACCTATATATATATCCTACTGTTCATTAAAATGTTTTGAATCTTTAATTAATATTTATCCCTAACTAACGATTCCCCTTTAGCCAATCGCGTTCCTTTTAATTCCGTAGGCCCCCACCTGCAGCTCTCTCTCTCTCTCCACTTTCTCTCTCTCTCTCTCATATATTATCTCGTACTTCTCTTTATCATTCTTTCTCTTCTTGCTTCATGTCTCGTTTCTCATTTTTTTTAACTGTTCTTTTGTTGCCGGAATTCCGTCGTGCCGGTGACGCTTCTCGACGTTCCAGCGAGATACCCTGACCCGTGTGGTTCCTTTTTTTATCGTTTGGGTTCATTCCGTGAACCGTGCGCCCGTCGCGAGTTTTCCCCGCCGACGGTTAACGTTCCGTTTTCCCGATTCGCGACCCATCGAGGCAAGTTAATCTTGCTACATGCTATATAATTCATTTTATACCTATATAAATAAATACCATACCTATAGTTTAAATCTAGTGCCCCATGTTTAATTTTATAACGTTTCGATGTTCCGTTTGCATCCGTTTATATCATATTAAATCTAGATCATGAAAACTTATCTTGTGACATACTAGATTATATTATACTGCATCCATATCAATTAAAATATATATCGTCGTAATATTTCTTATTATTATCTTTAATTAGTTTATAATCTGCATTTTATGATATTATATATTTAAAATATTATAGTTTACACGTGAAACGTCGTTGAAAAAGCGGATACGACAAATCTGAAATTTACTGTACACCTTACCGTATAAAATTCATTATAAATCATAGAAAAATCATTAGTATACGTTATTTAGTTCGTTACGAAGCTAACTCAGAATACTATAACTCTATGAAATATTTACTTGCAAAATAAATTGCTTAAATAACGTAAAATTCAAATGAAAATGTCTCCAAACTGCTGTCCAGGGAAATTCCAGCAGCAAACTTTCAATTTTGAATGTTCATAACTTTTTGTAGGGACAACCTGAGATACTTATACTTATAAAACTGAAAACCTTATTGAATTATCTTTGTTTTGGTATAAGACACGTTCCTTTTGGAGAACGTTTGTTATTTTTAAGCTATTTTACAAATTAGGGTGACGCTGAATTTCTGAACGGAACTTTCTTGTGCATGGTTAATCAATACCACTTTTATAGTTATTAATCGCTTTGAATATGCTATCCATATTAATATTATTATATCAATATTTATATCACATATTGCTTAGTTGTACATCCCACATTACCATTTTATAGTTTTATAACTTTTCGGATACCCGTTTGCATCCATCGTATTTAAGATATATATAATTGCATCCATAGATCACATTACTACATAATAGTGTGATATTAACACTCCATGTTTAATAAATTGCATCCTAATTAATATTGGAACTATAAATGTAACCCTAATCGATAACTGTGCACCCATATCCTTGAAATTATTTCTATTTGCATATCATATTACATGTTCCAGTTTATTGTTCTGATAGTACTCATGCTTGTTTATTTATACACATGCTTATGTTAGTTGATTATGAGCACCCACATGACATCTTGTGCTTCCTGACATGACCTGTTACACTTCCTACTTGACATGACATGGTACCGTACACTCTTGACATGACATGACACCTTTATACATTACTTGGCTTGACCTGATATACCATGGCTTTACCTGTTACCTGATCTTGTGTCTAATGCCAACAAACATAACATGTAGTCCTCATGGACCGTTCCTATTGTCTATCCAGACAAACCTGTTTACCTGATCCTGTGTTGGCATTAGTTTCTTGATTACTGAATACCTGACCTGACATATATAACTTGGGGGTATGGGAAAATCAAAAGTGTAAACTAAAGTGTAACTTAAAAGGGTATTACTTGATCCGTGGTCCCGGGGGGTAACGGGACAGAGCCATTCGTGACTCTTACATTTTCCTGATCCGTGGTCCCGGGGGGTAACGGGACAGAACCACTATTGGTTCACATATTCCTGATTCGTAGTCCCGGGGGGTAACGGGACATATCTTTTGAGTTACATGGAGGATTACTCAATTTGATTTCAAAGACTTTAGAATAGAAAACCTGATAGAACAGTTTAGTTACCCACTGCACATTACCCTGTACTGCTTGTTTCACATTATTGCTTTATTCATGCTTATTTTGCATTGCCTGTTACATTTTCATATTATATTACTGGTTGACATGACGCGCTGACGTCTGGGTTTTGCATGGCCCAGATTCTGTACCACTGTCGCAGTCCGAGCAAGAGTACTTCAGCCAGCAGGCTGAGCTGTGAGTTCAGTAGTAGTTAGTTTTATTTCCTGCATTTATTTCCTGATGTGAGCCCGCATTATGGGACACACTTTTCAGTTATTTGTATTGGATCATTTGCTTCCGCATTTATTTATTATTGACTCCTGTTATTCTGGATTATGGATATATTTTAGATAGTTTTATCTTGTTCTTGATATCTCTACAGCCGTAATGTGACTGTGGATGGATACTTTCTACCCATAGGTAGCATGGTTGGCTATGTCACGTGTCCAATCTAGCGTACTCTGGGAAGCGGTGCGTGACATGGTTCTTTTGGTATCAGAGCCATAGGATAGTCGGGTTGATTCTTTTGTAGTTGGGTATTGTACCCAATACACGAATCAGAATACCCGTGTTTAGGAAACATGTCCTGCCACCTTGACCGTTTTAACATTCTTGAATCACATTCTTCCTGATTATATCTTTTACGATGTGCAAACTTCCTTTGCATATCGATTCGAAAACCTGATTCCTTGTTATCTCTAGGACTTAGGCGACTTGGATGGAGTTATGTAATTGTGGCTATGATACCGCGGCATAGTTACAATGCGGTACTCTATTAAGTATCTTGGAGTTCTAGCCTTGATCTATATTCAAAATCTATCATCATAATAATGTTGGGTATTTTGAGTTCAGGATTATGGCCGGTAAGAAATTGAAGACATACCAGAGGCGTGTGGACGAAACCGCTATGCTTGGAGTGATAAGAGGAATGCTGGAGAATCAAAGAAACAGACCGAGCTGATCCAGCAGCAAGCGGACTCGTTTTGGGAAGGTTTGCAGATCGTTCAGCAGTCTGTGAACAATGTTGGAGCTAGACCAGTTGACCGAGTAGGGACCGTAGCAGATTTCAGGCGGTTGGGTCCGTCTACATTTACTGGTTTAAAGGAGCCGTTGCCAGTGGAGCAGTGGCTAGTTGACACAGAGAACTTGCTTTTTACGGCACAGATTCCAGATGACAAAAAAGTTGTTGCGGTACGCATTCAGCTAGTGGATTACGCCCGAGAATGGTGGCTTGTAGAAGAGAACCGTTTGCCCAAGCCGATCAAGTGGGCGGATTTTTTCGATGAGTTTCCTGGAGAAGTTCTTCCCGCGGACTGCACGGGAGGAAATGGAAGAGAAGTTCATCGGACTAAAGCAGAATGGAGTACCCGTAGATGTGCATGTAGCAGAATGGACGAGACTCAGTAGTTTCGCTGGACCTTTAGTTGCCAACGATGCAGACAGGGCACGGAGGTTCATGCGCAGACTGGACGTGGACATCCAGAGGCAGATTGTCTCCCTGGGTTTGACCACTTTCTCACAAATACTTGCAGCAGCCAAGAGCAGCAGAGTTTATCTGGGATGAAAGGGAGTTTGCAGCAGACAGCAGTTGCGTTAAGGAAGCAGTTCTGTCGGGCCAGTCGAGTTTAGGGCTAGGCCGACAAATAATATTCTTGCATCAATGGAAGTGATGAAAGTAAAGAGCCGGCTGTTGTTCGTGATTCTATGGACGTGTTTGAAGATATATCGGGTTTACCGCCGAGGAGAGGCGTGGAGTTCGCAATTGATCTTATTCCTGGTGCAGCGCCAGTATCTAAAGCGTATTATCCAATGGCGCTAGTAGAGTTGGAAGAAGTAAAGAAACAGGTTGCTGAATTGCTTGAAAAGGGTTGGATTTGAAGCAGTAACTCGCCTTGGGGAGCTCCAGTTCTTCTAGTAAAGAAGAAGGATGTGCATCGACTATCGAGAATTAAACCGGGTGGCTATCAAGAACAAGCACCCGATCCCTCGCATTGGAGAACTTTTTGAGCAGCTTAGTGGCGCGAGGGTATTCTCGAAGTTGGATTTACGATCCGGATATCATCAGGTCCGAGTAAAAACAGAAGATATTTGCAAGACGGCGTTCCGAACTCGGTATGGACATTACGAGTACTTAGTGATGCCCTTCGGAGTAACGAATGCGCCGGCAGTATTCATGGACTTGATGAACCGAATCTTTTGACCGTTCTTGGATCAGTTCATTATGGTATTCATTGACGATATTCTGGTTTACTCGAAGAGTTTTGAAGAGCATGCTGAGCATTTGAAGATCGCACTGCAGACGTTGAGACAGGAGAAATTGTATGCGAAGATGAGTAAGTGCGAGTTTTGGCTGGAGGAAGTAAGGTTTTTGGGGCATGTTGTGTCTGGCGATGGCATTGCCGTCGATCCAGAAAAGATTGCAGCAGTTTGAGATTGGCCTATTCCAAAGAATGTTACTGAGATAAGAAGTTTCCTTGGATTAGCCGGATACTACAGGAGATTTGTGGAGAACTTTGCTCGTCTGGCAGAGCCGTTGACCAAGCTAACGCGCAAGGAGGTACCTTTTGTATGGGTGGATAAGTGTGCGTTAGCTTTCGAGACGTTGAAGCAGAAGTTGATAACCGCCCCTATTCTGACCGTGCCAGACAATTCCGAAGGATTGGTGATTCACAGCGACGCATCTGGGAAAGGATTGGGATGTGTTTTGATGCAGCATGGGAAGGTTGTAGCATACGCATCGAGACAGTTGAAGACCCATGAGAAGAATTATCCAACTCATGACTTGGAGCTTGCGGCTGTGATTTTCGCTTTGAAGATTTGGAGACACTACCTTTTGGGCGAAAGAGTCGAAGTTTTTACAGATCATAAGAGCTTGAAGTATGTGTTCACACAGAAGGAGCTTAACATGAGGCAGCATAGATGGTTGGAGCTGATGGCTGACTACGATCTTGATTTTAAGTACCATCCGGGGAAGGTTAATGTTGTGCCGGATGCGCTTAGTCGGTTACCAGTAATTCAGGTGTTAACTACGCAGAAGGAGACTGTCGCAGATTTTCGAAGATTTGACTTGGAGGTTGTGCTACCGCGTTCTACGGGACAGTTGTTGCAGCTGCAAGTACATTCGTCTTTGATCAAGAATATTAAAGCAGCTCAATCGCAGGATCCTAGACTGCAAAAGTTTCGAGAGCAGGTTGAAGCCGGGCTACGAACAGATTTATTGATCCACGAAGATGGTTCGTTGAGGTATGGTAGCCGTTTGTGTGTGCCAAAGGGTGATGTTCGTGAAGAGTTTATGAAGGAGGCACACAGCTCAGCTTATTCTGTACATCCAGGAGGCACAAAGATGTACCGAGATATTCGACAGCATTTCTGGTGGGAGGGCATGAAGCGGGAGATTGCTCACTTTGTGGCAAAGTGCTTGGTGTGTCAGCAAGTTAAGGCTGAACATCAAAGGGTTGCTGGTTTATTGCAACCACTTCCGATTCCTCAGTGGAAGTGGGAACATATAACCATGGATTTCGTGACGGCTTTACCGCGAAGTCCAAAAGCCAACAATGCAGTATGGGTAATTGTTGACCGACTGACCAAGGCAGCTCACTTTATTCCTTTTCGGGTTGGTCAATCAACAGAGAGTTTGGCAGAGCGGTACATGCAGGAGATTGTAAGATTGGATGGAGTACCGGTGAGCATCGTGTCCGATCGGGACACTCGGTTCTTATCACACTTCTGGAGGAGTTTACAGGAAAGTTTGGGGGACTCGATTGAAGTTTAGCACAGCTTATCATCCTCAAACTGATGGTCAGTCAGAGAGAACGATCCAAACTCTTGAGGATATGTTGAGAGCATGCATGTTGGATTTCAAGGGGTCTTGGGAGGATCATCTACTTTTGGTGGAGTTGTCTTACAACAACAGTTTTCAGGCGACTATTCAGATGGCTCCATTTGAAGCTTTGTATGGTCGTAAATGCCGTTCACCTGTTTGTTGGGACGATGTCGGTGAACAAAGATTATTGGGACCAGATTTGGTTGTGCAGACAGTTGAGAAGGTTAACCCTATCAGAAATCATATGAAGGCAGCACAGGACCGACAGAAGAGTTGGGTAGATACGTCAAGAAGACCTCTAGAGTTCACCGTGGGTGATTGGTATTCTTGAAGATATCACCGACTAGAGGGGTGATTCGTTTTGGAAGTCGAGGAAAGCTTAGTCCTCGATTCGTTGGACCCTTGAGATCGTGGAGCGTGTTGGTGAGGTAGCGTATCGTTTGGCGATACCGCGGTACTTGGAAAATGTGCACGATGTGTTTCACGTATCTCAACTCCGTAAGTATGTTCGAGATGAAACACACGTTTTGGATCATTCGGAGCTAACAGTACGAGAAGACTTGACTTTTGAGGAGCGACCGATTGAAATCGTGGATCGAAGGGAAAAGGTTCTTAAGAACAAGGTTATCCCCCTTGTGCTTGTTTCTTGGGGTAATCGCACGCATGGAGAGTCCACTTGGGAACGAGAAGATGAAATCCGGCAGAAGTTTCCTCACATTTTTTTGTAGTTATCTATCTTTGTATTCTTGGAATTTCGAGGACGAAATTCTTTTTGTAGTTGGGTATAATGTAACACCCGAGCCCAATACTACTAATTTCAGTTACTGTTTGAGCATAATGTGGTACTCATTTCATTTAACTTGCTTGTTTGTTGCTTACTGTAAAATTTACCCGGCAAAGTCATTTCTACATATAACAAATTTTGGCATCTAAAATAAAATTGAAAATATTCATCTTGGCCTACTTGACACCCCTAGCCTCGTGGTAGCGTCCGTGCATTGTGTTCTCGTCCCATTCAGTGAAACGGGCGAGTTTGGACGGCTACGCGCGCGTACATGTGTCCGTTTTGGGGGTATGCTTTTTAATCATAAAACACTTAATTTTAAAATTTGGATCCCGCTTAAAATCCTATTATTTCAATTTCAAATTTTTGGACTCGACCCGGGCGCGATTTGGAAATGTTTTATTTGGCGCCAAAATCCCAAATTTTAATATTATTAAAACCATCGCATATATTTTTCTAACTAACCTGATATCTTACTGTTCATTACCTATATTTTAAATCTTTAAATTAACCTATATATATATCCTACTGTTCCTTAAAATGTTTTGAATCTTTAATTAATATTTATCCCTAACTAACGATTCCCCTTTAGCCAATCGCGTTCCTTTTAATTCCGTAGGCCCCCACCTGCAGCTCTCTCTCTCTCTCTCCACTTTCTCTCTCTCTCTCTCATATATTCTCTCGTACTTCTCTTTATCATTCTTTCTCTTCTTGCTTCATGTCTCGTTTCTCATTTTTTTTAACTGTTCTTTTGTTGCCGGAATTCCGTCGTGCCGGTGACGCTTCTCGACGTTCCAGTGAGGTACCCTGACCCGTGTGGTTCCTTTGTTCGTCGTTTGGGTTCATTCCGTGAACCGTGAGCCCGTCGCGAGTTTTCTCCGCCGACGGTTAACGTTCGGTTTTCCCGATTCGCGACCCATCGAGGCAAGTTAATCTTGCTACATGCTATATAATTCATTTTATACCTATATAAATAAATACCATACCTATAGTTTAAATCTAGTACCCCATGTTTAATTTTATAACGTTTCGATGTTCCGTTTGCATCCGTTTATATCATATTAAATCTAGATCATGAAAACTTATCTTGTGACATACTAGATTATATTATACTGCATCCATATCAATTAAAATATACATCATCGTAATATTTCTTATTATTATCTTTAATTAGTTTATAATCTGCATTTTATGATATTACATATTTAAAATATTATAGTTTACACATGAAACGTCGTTGAAAAAGCGGATACGACAAATCTGAAATTTACTGTACACCTTACCGTATAAAATTCATTATAAATCATAGAAAAATCATTAGTATACGTTCTTTAGTTCATTACGAAGCTAACTCAGAATACTATAACTCTATGAAATATTTACTTGCAAAATAAATTTTTTAAATAACGTAAAATTCAAATGAAAATGTCTCCAAACTGCTGTCCAGGGAAATTCCAGCAGCAAACTTTCAACTTCGAATATTCATAACTTTTTGTAGGGACAAGCTGAGATGCTTATACTTATAAAACTGAAAAGCTTATTGAATTATCTTTGTTTTGGTATAAGACACGTTCCTTTTGGAGAACGTTTGTTATTTTTAAGCTATTTTACAAATTAGGGTGACGCTGAATTTCTGAACGGAACTTTCTTGTGCATGGTTAATCAATACCACTTTTATAGTTATTAATTGCTTTGAATATGCTATCCATATTAATATTATTATATCAATATTTATATCACATATTGCTTAGTTGTACATCTCACATTACCATTTTATAGTTTTATAACTTTTCGGATACCCGTTTGCATCCATCGCATTTAAGATACATATAATTGCATCCATAGATCACATTACTACATAATAGTGTGATATTAACACTCCATGTTTAATAAATTGCATCCTAATTAATATTGGAACTATAAATGTAACCCTAATCGATAACTGTGCATCCATATCCTTGAAATTATATCTATTTGCATATCATATTACATGTTCCAGTTTATTGTTCTGATAGTACTCATACTTGTTTATTTATACACATGCTTATGTTAGTTGATTATGAGCACCCACATGACATCTTGTGCTTCCTGACATGACCTGTTACACTTCCTACTTGACATGACATGGTACCGTACACTCTTGACCTGACATGACACCTTTATACATTACCTGGCTTGACCTGATGTACCATGGCTTTACCTGTTACCTGATCTTGTGTCTAATGCCAACAAACATAACATGTAGTCCTCATGGACCGTTCCTGTTGTCTATCCAGACAAACCTGTTTACCTGATCCTGTGTTTGCATTAGTTTCTTGATTACTGAATACCTGACCTGACATATATAACTTGGGGGTATGGGAAAATCAAAAGTGTAAACTAAAGTGTAACTTAAAAGGGTATTACTTGATCCGTGGTCCCGAGGGGTAACGGGACAGAGCCATTCGTGACTCTTACATTTTCCTGATCCGTGGTCCCGGGGGGTAACGGGACAGAACCACTATTGGTTCACATATTCCTGATCCGTGGTCCCGGGGGTAACGGGACATATCCTTTGAGTTACATGGAGGATTACTCAATTTGATTTCAAAGACTTTAGAATAGAAAACCTGATAGAACAGTTTAGTTACCCACTGCACATTACCCTGTACTGCTTGTTTCACATTATTGCTTTATTCATGCTTATTTTGCATTGCCTGTTACATTTTCATATTATATTACTGGTTGACATGACGCGCTGACGTCCGGGTTTTGCATGGCCCAGATTCTGTACCACTGTCGCAGTCCGAGCAGGAGTACTTCAGCCAGCAGGCTGAGCTGTGAGTTCAGTAGTAGTTAGTTTTATTTCCTGCATTTATTTCCTGATTTGAGCCCGCATTATGGGACACACTTTTCAGTTATTTGTATTGGATCATTTGCTTCCGCATTTATTTATTATTGACTCCTGTTATTCTGGATTATGGATATGTTTTAGATAGTTTTATCTTGTTCTTGATATCTCTACAGCCGTAATGTGACTGTGGATGGATACTTCCTACCCACAGGTAGCATGGTTGGCTATGTCGCGTGCCCAATCTAGCGTACTCTGGGAAGCAGGGCGTGACACCGCCGACAGAAAAAGATGAAGGTTCGGCAGGAGAAGGGCTACTTTGTCAAGACAGAGAAAGCAACAACTGGCTGGGTGCCCACTACAACGGCCCCCTCAACTTCGACCGCTCAAAAAAGAAGGTGGTCGGAGAAAATCCCTGTGTCTTTGGCAAATCGCAAAGACACTGAAGCTAAATGCCCCAAGTCTGGGGGCATGATGGTGCATACCGTTTATATGGCTTCCGGAAAGGAGGATAGCTACGCTTCGACGGGTCACTGACCGCTCACCCGATCCGTGATAAAAGCCCAGGAGCAACAACAGAAGCTTCAGGAGATGATGACTGCGATGGCCGCACTTACCGGGCCAAAAGAAAGCTCGGAGGCATCATCAGAGCATCGTCATAAACAAGAAACGGACGCTGACTTCTTACGCAGAGTCCTCGAAAAGATGGACAAAGAAGCCGCAGAGCAAGCGACTAACATAAAACAAATGGCGCTCCTCTTCTAGGATATGGTAGGGATGATGTTACAGCCGGACTCTCCAGCTGATGACCCTCCAATCATTGTTGAAGACGATAGAGGGGAGACATCTAATCCTCCTCCGGCTCTTTCAGCAGCCAAGGAAGAAACCATTTCCAAGGCCGCACTGGATAACTATATAGCTCAGCAAATACGAGCTCATCAGGCGAGTGAAGCGGATGGGCGAGTTGTTAAAACTGGACGACCCTATCCGAGCTGGTATGACCAAATCAGTTACCCGCCGGGATATACGATCCCTAAGTTCCATGTATATAAAGGAACGGGGAATCCACATCAGCATGTCGCTCAATTCAGGTTCTTATGTGGCAACATTGGAGGCGATGACAAATTATTGCTTCGCCAATTCGTCGGCAGCTTAGCAGAAACGGCCTTTGAATGGTATTCGGAGCTACCTAACGACTCTGTCAAAATATTTGCGGAGATGGAGTTACTGTTTACACAAAGATTCGCGAGCGCTAGTGAACGCACCGCGATAACAGCACTGATTAATGCCAGGGTAAGGCCAGGCGAGACGTGGGTTCAATACGCAACACGATGGCGGAATCTATGGTCGAAGTGCGAACAACGCATTGAAGAGGCACCTGCGGTAGACATGTTTGTAGGCACTCTTGATCCGCGAGCGACCATTTCCCAGTTTATGATGTTTTTTAAGCCGACGACTTTCCAGGCCTTGATTGATAATCTAGCCCAGATGGATCAAATGGATCCCAGATCATCTCCTCCAAAGCTGGACTCCCGAAGCGAAAAGGGGAAAGGTAAAGCGATCGTCGTCACCAATACTCAACAACAGCCGAGCAACTCAAAGCCGGTTGTTCGCCAAAACAACGCGTGACCACGTCCATCCCTCGAGGAGAGACTGGGATGTCCTTACTCGTTTCCTCAGAATAAAACAAGGAAACTGTTCGAACTGGCAGTGCGCAACAGACTCATCAATATGCCGAGTCCAAAACGTCTGTTGCAGCCAGGCGATCTCAATAATCCCAATTATTGCCCTTACCACCAAACGGTAAGTCACCCGATCGAGGATTGTTTCGTCTTTAAGGGATGGATCGAGGATCGGTACCTACAAGGCAAGTTCGCGCTGTCTGAAAAGTGGAAAGTAAACCCACCACAGCCGCACACTCCAAAGAAGACGGACACACCGGGGGCAGCTTGTTCTTTTGTTGAGGACGAAAACGATGGAGAAGACTTATCAGATGAATCCGAAGACTACGTAGCGAGTTGTCGTGTGATCTCTCACTCATTGATAGATGATGAAGAGGCTCCTTGCACCGAAAAACTGAGGGCGGGTCCTGAACCAGAACTTCGGTGGCCGTCGGACGAGATGATCGATGCCTTCCTGAACGAGATTCGTCTGAAAAGTAAAGCCAAACAGGAGTGTGAGATGGCAATATTGGAAAAGGCCAAACGCCGGCGACTGGACAAAAGGTTCGAAACACTCCCACCAGATCAAAGTACATCCACTGCGGATAAAAACAAATTCAAGACGAGGAAAAGGTTTTCTAAAGCCATATCAATGGGAATGAAGCTACCACCCTCTGAAGAAAATGCTCTCGGTGGAGTAGAGATGCATCCTAATTACTGCCTATATCATCGGAAGATCGCACATCCTACTGAAAACTGCGACTCCTTTAAGTGTTGGTGGCAAGGGTATGTCACTCACAGGCAACACTTTAACAGAACAAAGCGGGAAGCTCGTAGACAGCGAAAAAATACGACGGATAAGCATAAAAGAGTTGCCGGCAATTGTCATAGGGACGAACCCGGGGGATCACGAGTTCTCACCTTCGGGAGCGACTCCGACGAAAAAGTAGCCTTCAGCCCTCTCTTCAAGGAATCCATCTCTGAAGAATTGAAGAATTATGAGAACATTCATTCGTGCAAGGGCATGCTACCCGGAAAGAATCTCGGACCCGCAAACAACGGAGCGAACAAAAAGGATAAAGGAAAGGGAAAAATGACCTTCGCTGCCAACACTCAACAACAATCGAGTGGCCCTAAACTGGTTGTTCGCCAAAACAACAAACGGCAACCCCTCTATGGGAGGTTGAAACGTCCTTACTCATTTCCCCAGAATGAAACAAGGAGGCTGTTCGAAGCGGCACTGCACGACAAGTTTATCACCCTACCGGAGCCGAAACACCAGCTACAACTGAATGATGTCGACAATCCTAATTATTGCCTGTTCCCCTCCGAAGGACGGCGCACAGGACCGCTGGGTCCTGGCACTGAGATTCGGGGCAGATGCTATTTGGTTTTATCCGTCTACCTCTCCGAAGATGCCAAGTTGATTTATGGCACCGTGTATCGAAGGTTTAGACGGATGCGGCCGATGTAGCAGACTTTGTCAGATTCCCCCTCGCTTGAGGGGTTTTTGATTGTGGGGACGCTCTTCCCTGCAAGCGCAAGCCCCTGCAGTTAATTACGCTACCGCACCGCGGTAGCCACTTTCTCCTTCTCCAGAATTTCACTTCGTGTCGTGTGTGTTTGTTTTGTTTATGGTTGCCCGCGGATTGTATACGGAGACTGAGTAATGCCGTCTCCCGTAGGACATGGATTAGTCCAAATCCGTATTTAATTAGATTTGGGTTTGGTGTTTTTAGCTTAAGGATGCCTTAGTCGCGTTGCGGCTAAGATCGACTTAAACGTTCGTCAAGGATACGTTAGTCCTGTTTAAGACTAAGATCAACTTAACGTGGTGATCCATTTAATATATGGTCGTCGGGACTCATCACCTCTCTGACGTCGTTGAAGGATTACAACGGTAGATGTCAGAGGAGTTCAGAGATGTACCCTTGAACCAAAGTTGATTTGGAGTTTTATAGTCCATTTGAATGTTTAAGGATACGTTAGCCGTGTTTAGGGCTAAGATCAACTTAAACGGGATCGTTTAGATCCCGCAAAAGAGCATTAGGAGGCTCTATTGTTCCAGTTTAGGGACGTAGTGGTCCATACTCCAGTTTAGGGACGTGGTGGTCCATATTCCAGTTTTAGAGACGTGGTGGTCCATATTCCAGTTTAGGGACCTGGTGGTCCAATATTAGTTTAAGGACGTTTCGGTCCAATATTAGTTTAAGGACGTTTCGGTCCACATTGATGTGTGGTCGTTGGGACCCATCACCTCTTTGACGTCGTTGAGGAATTACAACGATGGATGTCAAAGGAGTTCGGAGATGTACCCTCGGACCGATTGTAAATTGATTTAGTAGAGCAATTTTGCTCAGTCAATTTAATTTAAGGACTTATGGCCAAAATTGGGCTAAGTCCAGTTGAGAATATCCAACGTTTTATCTGCTTTTGCAGAGCATTTCTTTTTATTTTTTATTTGGGCCTTGCCCAGGAAGGATGCAGGGCATCAGTTTTGTTTTAGGCCCTGCCCTTTATAATGATGCAGAGCATCAATTTCATTTGGGCTCTGCCCTTTATTTCTTTGCAATTTATTTTGGCCTGTTAGGTCTTTCTGATTTGGGCCTGGCCCTTCAAGTAATGCATTGCATTTGTGCAAAGCACTAAGAATCTTTTAGATTCAAGAACAGAAGTGCAAAGCACTTTTTGATCTCTTGATCTAAATTTAGATCAAAGAAAAACAAGTTTTTTCCTTGTTTCAGAGAACCAAGGGTTCATAGCAAGTGCAAGGCACTATTTTTATTATTTTTATTTATTTATTTATTTATTTATTGAAGATCACTGATCTTGTTCTCAGATCAATGATCTATTCCTAAGAGAATTTTCTCTTCTTTTAAAGGTTTTTACCTTTTTTTTATTCTCAAGGAGTTCTCAAGAGTTCTCTTCTCTTTTTTTTTAGCCAGATGTTGATTATTTTGAAATGAGGTCTGGGGTCCTTTTTATAGTGCTCATAAATTAGTTAAATTTGTTAAAGAGATCTTTTTCCGAGTGATTTGGGGAATTTTCCCCACCGTTGGATCTTTGATCCAAAGGCCCCTGTTTTACAGAAGAAAATCTTCTTGTTTTAACAAGAACAGAAATGATTTCTTTAAATCTTTGTTCTGTTTTTTGCGCAACTCCCAAGCGCGTGACACGTGTCGCGCAGTGAAGCGCTTGTGCAGCTGCGCAGACACGTGTCGCGCAGTGAAGCGCTTGCGCAGCTGCGCTTGACACGTGGCGCGCAGCGGTGCGCTTGCGCAGCAGTGCTTGCGCAACTGCGCAGACACGTGGCGCGCAGCGGTGCGCTTGCGCACCTGAGCGTTGCTTTTGTTTTTCTAAGAGCCTTGCTCTGATTGGACGCACTGTCTTGGGCGTTGTGCTGGCGCGTCAACTTCTGACACGTGGCGCGTTGCGCACAGCGCACGGGATTTGAAGCGTTGCTTCAAAATTTGAATTTTTGAAATTCAAACAGAGCCTTGCTCTGATTGGGGGAACAAATGCCCCCCCACCGTTGCGCTCACGTGGCGCGCACGTGAGTGCAGCGGTGGCAAGATCCTAGCCGTTGGATCAAGGGGGTCAGTTGAAGAGGCGCAGGCGCCTATAAATAGGACCCTTGGTTCTTAGTAATTCTTTACCATTTTGAATTTCAGAGCCTTGCTCTTGCTTAATAACTTTCAGAGCCTTGCTCTCGTACTTCCCAAGAACTTCAAAGTTTAGATCGTTCTAGGTAAAAAATTTAAATTAAATTTAATTTAATTTACAGAGCCTTGCTCTTATAGATCTTTGATCTAAAGAAAACCCCTTTGGGGTTTCATCAACAGAGCCTTGCTCTTGTAGATCTTTGATCTAAAGAAAACCCCTTTGGGGTTTCATCAACAGAGCCTTGCTCATAGATCAAACGTAGATTTTCCTTTTTTCTTATATATAAAAAATGGAGAACTCCTAAAAGTTTTCATGGATCTTTAAGATCCCAAATTTTTTTAAGAATCCTTAGGAGTTATAGTTTTCATTATTATTACAGAGCTAGGCTCTTTTTTTAGGAAGTTTTATTTCCTTGAGACCAGAGTTTGACAAATGTCACTCTGTGACAGAGTTTTGCTCTAAAAGAGAAGATTTTCTCCTTGTCTCTAGGGATTTCCCTTTAATGAGGATATTCTCTTGGGGGGCTTTTTCATTAACTGACAGTTTCATCCAATGATGGGACTGTTTTATTAAATGATGCGCCGTCATCCAGATTTTGTGGGTCCCCCTTTGGTCCCCTACCCACTGCATTGCAGTGTGATGCAAGATTTTAAAATGTGAAGCATTGGAATACTAACGGTTATTATTATTTTTTTTTTGTTTTTTCTTCAGGAAACATGTCTGAAGATTTGTCCTTCCCTTTTGTTCGCTCGGAAGGAGGGTTCCCCCATTCGCCAGTGGACCGGGTGGCGTTCGCTTTGATTAAAGATCATGACCCCGAGTGCAAGAAACTCCACCTGTGGGGAAGGTGGTACAGCCAAATCATCCAAGGCCGTCGCAGCTTCAGCTCCGCCTCGCCCTCTGAGCCCATAGTTACGATCCCTTATGCGGACGAGCCCCCGGTGAAGTATGCCGTGGAGGTTAAAAATTAGAATTCTGACGACCTCCTCCAGCCTGCAATCGGTGCCATCCCAGTGCAGCCGCCGCCAGCGATAGACATCTTGGGGAGGCGAATCTGTCAGGGTGAAGCAGGCCCTTGGGGACAGGCCTACAATATTGGACTGATCCCGCGACCGCTTGCCGGATATTTGCAATGGGCCCGCTACATCTTAACGGCGAAAAGGACTCACCTAACGACGATTGGTTTATATTCAGCCGTCTACGTTTTGCTTTTCGAGTATCCCTCTCCTCCAACGTGGTGGATAAAGGCCTTTATTGAACAATGGAATATCCCCACCCACACCTTCCTGATGGCGGATAGAGAAGTCTCTATCTCTTTGGAGGAATTTGTTGAGATTTCGGGTCTACCAATGAGGGGGGAGCACTACGAGGAGCTGCTTCCTCCTGACGAGTACGTCTTTGCCACCAAGCAGTTGGTGTTTGACTTAACTCCGGAGAATGCCATTCAGCATCAGCATCCGGGCTTGGTGAAGGTGTTGGAGATCTATGAGGAACTCCATTTGGAATCGGGCGACCGGGGCGTCAGTTTCGCAGATTTTATTGCTCGCTTTATTCGCCCGGAGTTCCTATCAGAGCAGGGCGAGAAGTTCGCTCAGCTTGCTGACCCTTTTGGTTTCGGCTTGGACCGCCGACCTATATCGGAAAATGACCAGCGGGATTTTTATCTCCCCGGCACTGCCAACGTCCCTTTCTCAAAAATCGCCGTTCCTGGTATGGACGAGGAGACCTTTTTTATAGGGTTCTTGGGTTTATGGTTATGCAGCTTCGCGCTTCCCATGCACCCCCGCCTCATGCGGTCCTCTGTCTTTTACCCAGCGCATCGGATGGTGGCTGGTTTACAGTTATCGGTAGGAATCGCCGGGCTGGCTTACCTTTATCATGGAATTAGCGTAGCGGCGGACGCATGTGAGCCTGGGGTACAGCCTGCCAACTTCCCGATGCACTATTTCACTTCTTGGATGGAGATGCACATGCAAGGGGTGTTTGGTGCCCATAAGACTCCTCCGTTCTTTGAGAAATGCATACTTCCGAGAATCATGCGGTTGGTCGAGGCTTCAATTGTGGTTGCATCCCCGCGGGATTCTAGGGGACTGCTCCTGCGTCCACATCTGGTCGGAGCAAAGATTGCTTTTGTGGATAAGGTCATCACCATAGGCTCAGAGACCACTAAGTCAGTGGTGCTACTACGTGATGATTTTAAGGGCGGGGCTTCTGTACTGAAGGCTCGGGAAATCCTCCACCTCTACTCCATTCGGCCGGGCCATCTAGTGTTTAGGCAGAATGAGACAGCTCTGTTTATGAGGTATAACCCACACCGATTTGCCCGGCAATCGAGTTACAACCAAGGGATCCCGATGGAAGCTTTTCTGGCAACACCCGTGGCCAACCAAGAGGGGATGAGGAATGCGATGCATCATTTCATACGGCTTAATACAGGTTCCTATTTCTTTATCAGTGAACCTAGCTGTGCCCCTAAGATACTCCATTCATATGTAGCCTGGTATGCGCATGCTATGGGCCCAATCATCTTGACGGAGAAGCGTATGCTGGTTGACCGTAGGGGTGCGCCTTCTGGCGGTGATCGCAAGGCTCCCTTGCAGCCAAGGATCCAGGTCATTCTCCCGATAAAAGATGCCGGGGTTGATCGACCACACGTGTTGAGCCCCCCGTGTGGATTGCCACTGCCTGCTACGGTGGACGTACCACCGGTGCCCCGTGCTCCCACAAAGACGGTTAATGTGGTATCGCCAGGGTCCGGTGCAGGAGCAGATATCGGGACCCGCCGCCCTAAAATAACTGCCAAGCGCAAATCTATTCCGGGTGGATCTAAGGCTGGCGGACAGAAGAAGAAGAAGAAGTCCGTCCTTTCCCTTGACGCGGTCCTCAGCTTAGAGCCTGCAGCTCCTCCCAACGAAGGCATAAGTGAATATGGCAGCAATGAGAGCTTCTTGGTAGACCCTGCAGACACCAACTTGGCTGCCGCCATTGCAGCTTCGGAGCGATCGGCGAGGCTTGAAGCAATGTTAAGTAAACTCGCTGAGTCAGGTAATCATCAGCCACTTTCTTCGTCATTTTATTGCACTTTTTATTATTATCTTTAACTAATATTTGCCCGATTTTCAACAGGTGTCTCTACTGAAGAGGCTATCGCTGCCTCTTTGAAAACCTTCCAAGAGGAGGAGGAGAAGCGCGCTCTAGCAGGAGTTGGTATGTCCCACCCCTTTCTCTTTTATAAGGAAAGTTTGTCATCTTTTCTGATGGTCAACCTAACCTTCTTTCGTTTCTTAGCAGGGGTTATATCAGTTGATGCGGGGATTCTTCCCGAGCCTGTTACTGAAGTCCCGGTCTCGTCGAGGCTGCTGGAGGAGCTTCGACTTGACAAAACGACGAGGGTTGCCCTGAAAAATCTGGAGGCATCCCTATTCACGGATGAGGATGCCTCAATTAAAGAAGCCCTAGTGGCATCCGTCTCAACGGCTCGGGAGGAGCGGAAGCGGTTGAGACGCGAAGCAAAGGCGCGCAGAGCTGCTTTGGCCGCGGGAGCGGGCCCTAGCACTATTCTTCGCGCTGACACTCCTTCTGAAGAGGTCCCTATCACTCTATCTACTGCTCATAGGCAAGTGGCGCGCGCGGCCCGAAGTGCAAACAATAAATCCCCTTCAGGTAGCATCTCTTTCAGAACCTTGTTGTAAGAATTATTATAAAGCCATTGGCTCATATGCATTCCATCTTGCAGGGCCAAGTCCGACTGAGGGGGAGGCGGAGACCGTTGAACCCAGGGAAACGGCGGAAGCGGTGCCTGCCGAACCCGAGCCGACGGTGAGCAACGTCGTTGGTGCTACGGGACCCGAAGCAGAGGTTGGGGGACCTGCAGCCGAGAGGGTCATGGATGCCGAACCTGAAGTGGCGGCAGATGAGATGATTGTCTTGACCGAGCTGAAAGTAGTAGAGGGCAAGGCGCTTGAGGCTGGAGACCTCGCGGCGCCGATGGACGAGACAACCGTGACCGCAGAACCCGAGGGAGTATCGGGTGAGACGGCCACGATTCCTGAGGAGGAGCTAACCGCTCTTTCCCAGGAATCTGGCAATACCCCAATCATAGCCCTCCCCGCGTATGGTCCCCTGCCGTCTCCAGGGCTTGCGAGCACAACAACGGTTCCCATTGAGTCGGGTGATGAGGCTACGGGCGGTGGCCTGATGTCAATGGAGGAAGGAATTGCCTCAGTTTCGGCTGGCAGCTCGTCGGGTAAATTTTGAGTTACCGGCGCTCTTCTTTTTATATATCTCGCGATCTCTTCTAACAAGTTTGTTTTTGCAGGTGCGGCCAGTGCCGACGCTCCATTGCTCGAAGGAGCACCGTCAACTACTGCTTTGGCGGTGGTGACCTCCCCGCCTTCCCTTGTACCGTCACGGATGTTGGAAGGTATGGATTTACGACTCATGTGTTAATCTTTTAAAAATGTAGCTTTTGTACTAACGTTATACCACTGTGCCCTTTCAGGAGTGCTCTTTGATCATTTATATCAAGTGTTGCTCCCACACTTCTCCTTCCCATCCAAACTCGCTTCTCCCACTAGTGGCGCCGGTGAGTATACTCTCACTACAATGTCTTTATTTACCCCCTTTTTTAGCAATGGGATGATTTCTTGACTTTTCCTTTTCCTTATTGCAGTGCCACAAATCGAAGGAGGGGATGCAAGACCTGCCACGCCACCGGCCCTTCCGGCTTTGCCGTCCGTTGCAGCTGGTATAGCAAATTTCCTTTTGGGTAACCCTTCAACATCTCTTGAACCTTCATTTGACCATGTTTTATTTTGCAGCTATTGTTCCGGCTCCGGTCCCTCTTGAGTCTCGCGTTCTTTCACCGGCAGGCCCTTTCTTGAAACGTCCATCTTCAAAGGGTGCCGTGATGAGTTTGGGCATGTTGAGCGGGTATATCGAAGAGCTTAACATGGACGCTCTCCCTTCTGCCGTGGATTTCGCTATGGAGGTTAACCCGATGTTGGCAGCGCTCGTAAACTTTCACAATGAAGGCGTCGTTGAATCTTGGGTTAACCACTGCAGAGAGATCGAGGCCTGCCTGCATCGCTTGGAATTGACGCGCCCCTCTCCCGAAGTTTTGGCCATGAGCACCCAACGGACAGCCTGGCTTGAGTAAAGCGCTTCTTATCTCCACCATTTGGAGCAGGAAGCAGCTTTACGGCTGAAGGAGCGTCGGGAATCTTCAAGCGTGACCGCTCGCCTGCGCGCTGAAGTTAGGACGAATGCTGCTAAAGTGAAAGTCGTTTTTGAAGGCCTTCTGGAGCGTATCTCTAATGGGCTAGCACTGAAGCGGAAGCTTGATGCCGCTGAGCGTGATGCCCAAGGTCAAGAAGCAGCTCAGCAGGTCGTTGAGGAACAGCTCGCATCCTTCACGCAGCAGCGGGCTCAAGTAGAGGCCGAACTGGCGGTGGCAGCCGGTCAGGAGAAGGCATGGAAGGAAGTATGCGAGCAATTGATAGAGCTGTTCAAGAAGCTTCCTTCCCCCTGAATATTTTTGTATCATTTACACACCTGTAATTTGTATATAGTATATACGCATTCTTTGTTCTTTATACGATCCGTCTTGTATTTTGATTGAATAAAGATACACATTCCTTCTTGCAATGTTTGGTACTATTTCTTTGCCTTCTCCCTTTTCATTAAGGCGTTTTCGATGAACCTGATTGGCGGATGATTTTAACTTCTCCGAGAGATAGCGATGGCTTAGGCCGCAGTTTCAGATCTGCCGCCTAAGACTTTTTAACTCTATGAGCCGTGAGGGTCTCATAGAGACTTTTCTCCCTACGGATCGAGAGGATCTCATAGGTGGATTTTCTCCTTAGGAATCGTGAGGATTCCTAAGTGTGGTTTTCTCTTATAAGTCGTAAGGATCCTATAAGAGAATTTTTCCCTCTTACGAGTCGAGAGGACTTGTAAGCGGTTGTTTCCCTTCTTGTCGAAGTTCGATGTTGGAGAGTGAGACCCATGGATGGTATGCAAGAGATCTTCTCAGGTCGACTTGTAGGGTCCCCCTTTTTTTTAGGAAGCAAGTTTTCAATCTCCTCCGCCTGAGGTTTGATCTTATAAACTGAGAAGCAAGCTAGATCTGTTAAAGAAATCGCTCTCTAAGTGATTTGGGTAACTTCCCCCACCGTTGGATCTTTTGATCCAAGGGCTCCTATCTTATGGAAGAGTCTTCTTGTTTTAACAAGAATAGAAAAGACTTCTTTAGGGCTTTAATTCCGTTTGGCGCAAATACTCAAGAGCACGACACGTATCACGCAGCGCACAACGCAGCGCAACAGTGTTAGCGCATCTGCGTTGACACGTGTCGTGCAGCGCACAGCGCAGCGCAAATAATATGAAGCGTTGCTTCATCTCCCGCCTCGGAATTTGAATCGTCTTGACAACTTTTGGAAGTCGAAGAGGCACTCGATGCCTATAAATAGGACCTTTGGTCTCGCACAGATGCTTGTCATCTTTCAGATTTTATCCTCAAAAAACTTCAGGGCCTTGCTCTTGCCTTCTAGAATTCCAGAGCTTTACTCTCTTCTCCAACGTTCTTAGAGGAACTTCAGGTAACACTGATTCTTGGATTAACTCTTATTAATCCTAACCAGAAGAGCTTTTAAAGAAAACTTAGCCTTCTATGTATATTGTTTTTTCTTCTGCCGCTAATCTTCCGTAGTATTTCCTTCAGGCATAATGGCGGTGCATCTATACAGTTTGCATGAGTTCATCACCTACGACGATATCCGCGCACTGGGTCGTGAACAAAACCAGGAGTTTACAGACGCTCAATGTGCAGAGGTCATGGATCGCCTGAATGCCAGCGGTGGCTGGCTGCTACCTCGTCGTTCGGCCCTTTTGAAAGTCGTGCTGGGGGCAATATGGAGAGCACTCCCAGGTCTTCACGAGGCCTTACCGATCAATGCGCTAGATGATGCCGAAGACAAGGTGCATTCAGTGTACCTGACGGGGCTGATTTCGAAGAAACGGCGAAACAACCTCGTTGACATCCTACATCAAATCTTTCAGCAGACGACGATTGTTGCTGCTTATCGAAGGCCGGAAGGGCTTGCCGATGATATCGACACCGAGGAGCGTGAGAGGCTGTGCATAAGAATAATTAGAAAGGCCAGAAGAACTTTGGACAGCCTTACTTTTGAATTCCTCAATCCCTGCCCCGGATCTGAAGTCATTCCATTGTAATAATATTTTCCTTTTACTGCTTTTCATGATTGTAAGAATTTTTGCCAATATGAATGGAAACTTTTTATTTCAGCTTCTCTTATTTCTCGTCCTGAGTTTTCTGCCCGTGTATGAACGAGTATGTCTCGAATGCTTAATCAGATGTAAATCGGATGTTCCTTCCCCTTTTTTTTGGTCTGCCATCTTAATAAACATGGTCGACGGATAATAGAGCGCGCGTCTTGGCTTCCTTAAGAAATGGCGATGGCTTAGGCCGCAGGTTCAAATCTGCCGCCTAAGACTTTTCAATTCTATGAGCCGTGAGGGTCTCATAGAGATCTTTCTCCCTACGGATCGAGAGGATCTCATAGGTGGATTTTCTCCTTAGGAATCGTAAGGATTCCTAAGCGTGGTTTTCTCTTATAAGTCGTAAGGATCCTATAAGAGAATTTTCCCCCTTACGAGTCGAGAGGATTCGTAAGCGGTTGTTTCCCTCCTTGTCGAAACTCGACTTTGGAGAGTGAGACCCGTGAATAGTATGCAAGAGACCATTTTGGATTGACTTGCAGGGCCCCATTGTTCAGGAAGCAAGTTTTTCAATCTTTGCTTCCCGAGACTTCATCTTGCAAGGTGGGACGAACAGTGGATTTTTCCCGCGGAGACAGTGGTGGCTCTGCGAGTTGACGTGGGTCAGGAGGCTCTAGTCACGGAGTGTTTGTATCCGTGAGTCGAGGAATTTGCTAGGGATTATTTGTTTCCCAAGCGCCAAGGATTATTTGTTTCCTTGGGGTTTGAAACAAGTCGAGGGTTCCCACGGAGGCACTGGTGGCTCTGCGAGTCGACGCGGATCAGGAGGCTCTCGTCAAGGAGTGTTTGTATCCGTGAGTCGAGGAGTTTGCTAGGGATTATTTGTTTCCCGAGCGCCAAGGCTTATTTGTTTCCTTGGGGTTTGAAATGAGTCGAGGATTCCCACGGAGGCACTGGTGGCTCTGCGAGTCGACGCGGATCAGGAGGCTCTCGTCAAGGAATGTTTATATCCGTGAGTCGAGGAGTTTGCTAGGGATTATTTGTTTCCCAAGCGCCAAGGATTATTTGTTTCCTTGGGGTTTGAAACGAGTCGAGGATTCCCACGGAGGCACTGGTGGCTCTGCGAGTCGACGCGGATCAGGAGGCTCTCGTCAAGGAGTGTTTGTATCCGTGAGTCGGGGAGTTTGCTAGGGATTATTTGTTTCCCAAGCGCCAAGGATTATTTGTTTCCTTGGGGTTTGAAACGAGTCGAGGATTCCCACGGAGGCACTGGTGGCTCTGCAGGTCGACGCGAATCAGAAGGCTCTCGTCAAGGAGTGTTTGTATCCGTGAGTCGAGGAGTTTGTTGAACACACTGGCTTCTTCGGTTGAAACGAACCGTCGAGGTTTGGCTTCGTCGTCTGACGGAGTCTGTTGGGAAAGTATGGTTCCCTCTTTGTTTACGCCCTTGGATTGTATACAGGGATCGATGTGATCTTAACTGTAGGGCCAAAGTTTTATCGTCATTTTTTTTTGTTTTATTTCCGCGATGCTCTATCATTTCAGCTTTTATATCGCGAAGGTCGTGATTGCCCAATCATTTCGGCTATTTTTCGTGGTGCCCAATCATTTCGGCTATTTATTTTATCTTTACTCGCTGCTTTTTATTGCGAGTTGCCCCATCATTTCGGCTATTTCGCATGCATACATTTTACTTGCTGCTTTTTTTTATTGCAAGTTGCCCCATCATTTCGGCTATTTCGTATGCATGTACGGCCTAACGGCTTTTTGCCGTAAACCTAAAATTGGACACCGATTTCGGCATCAGCACCGCTACAACTGGGATATCGCCAGGAGCGAATCATCATTTGCCTCTGTCATTGTCGAACAAAGGAGGCTTAGCGACCAGGGTTAGGGTCCTGTCGACTAAGGCTTTTGACTTTATGAGCCGTAAGGGTCTCACAAAGCTATTTCTCCCTACAAGTCGTGAGGATCTTATAGGTGTATTTTCTCCCTAGGAATCGTGAGGGTTCCTAAGTGTTTTGTTCCTCTGTAAGTTGTAAGGATCCTACAGGAAGGTTTTCTCTTTGTAAATCGAGAGGATTTACAAGGGTTGTTTATAATGCGAACATATCCCTAGTCTCAAATGGGACTTAGTTAGGGAAATGTTTATTCGCGCCCGTGGATTGTATACAAGGGCCAATACCGGACCACTTATAGGGCAATGTCGAAAGTTGTGGGGGTTGCTTAAGCACAGGTTTAGGTATCTGTAACTTAAGACTTTCAAATCTTACGAGCCGTGAGGGTCCCATAAGAGAGTTCTCCTTACGAGTCGTGAGGATCTCGCAAGTGTCTTTTCTCCATAGGAATCGTGAGGATTCCCAAGTGTGTTGTTCCCTTGTAAGTCGTAAGGATCTTACGCGGGTGGTTTCTCCTTACAAGGTTGAGAGGACCCTATAAGTGTCTTTTAACGAGGTTGCGCCCTTTCGGGTTTTCACAAACACTCGCCGGTAGCCCTGCTGTTTTTACTCACGGAGCCTTTTCGGGTTTTCATCCGTGCCCATTTTGCTTATGGACGTACCGCTTTTATTATTATTTTTTTATTTTTATATATTTTTTTACGAGGTCGCGCCCTTTCGGGTTTTCACGAACACTCGCCGGTAGCCCTGCTGTTTTTACTCACGGAGCCCTTTCGGGTTTTCATCCGTGCCCTTTTGCTTATGGACATACCGTTTTTCTTTTATTTTATTTATATTTTATATTTTTTTATTTTTTTTATATATATATTTTTTATTCATCTCGTCAGCCTAAGGATGCCGCGGTATTAGTTTAAAGACGTTTCGGTCTGCTATTAGTTTAAGGACATTTCGGTCCGCTATTAGTTTAAGGACATTTCGGTCCGACATTGAGAGGCTGGCTACTGCTTATAAAACTTGAGCTTAGGAAGATAGCGAGTGGACATGGTCGTCGTCATCTATCATTGACCTAGGCTGTGGCTCATTAAGCGTAGTATTTCTTCAGGAAGCGACCGTTTATCGGCCTGAAAGGCCTTTCACCGTGCATGTCCATGAGTAGATAGGCCTCACCCTGGTAGACCTTATCTACGATATACGGGCCTTCGTAGTTTGGCTCGAATTTTCCCCGCTTGGCGCGATTGGGGATCATAGGCCTTTTGACCACCAGCACAAGTTCGCCTTGGCGGAATGTCCTCGGTCGGGTTAATCTTTCATATGAGCGCGTCATCTTTGCTTTATAAGCTTCCAGATTTTGTTGCGCTATGAGCCGGGTTTCATCAAGGGCGTCAAGCTCCTCAAGCCGAAGGTGAGCATTTTCTTCATCCGTTAGCTCATAGTGAACTGCCACTCGCAGAGAGGGTAATTCTATCTCGAGGGGGAGTACTGCTTCCGTACCGAACACCAACGCATATGGCGTTGTGTTTGTGGCTGTCTTGAACGTGGTTCGATACGCCCAAAGAGCTTCTTGCAGTCTCTCATGCCAGTCTTTCTTATTTCGGGACACTGTTTTCTTTATAATTTTCGTCAAGGTCTTGTTGAAGGCCTCGGCGAGACCGTTAGCTTGTGGATTATAGACTGAGGAATATCTCCAGTCTATGTTATGCTGCTGTGTGAAGCGGTTGATTTTATGACTTCGGTAAGCTGGCCCGTTATCGGAGATGATCCGCCTCGGAGTTCCAAACCGATATATGACGTGCGTTTTGAAGAAATGGAGGATATTCTCCGTCTTTATTTCTCTCAACGGTACTGCTTCTGCCCATTTAGAGAAGTAGTCAGTCGTCGCCAGGATGAAACGATGTCCCCTAGACGATGCTGGTTCGATGGGGCCGACTATGTCAGTTCCCCACATTTCGAACGGCCAGCTAGCCACTGTTGGATGTAGTGGATTGGGATGCTGATGGATGAAGTCCCCATGAATTTGGCATGAGTGACATTGCTTCGCATATTCGAGGCAGTCCTGAATCATCGTGGGCCAGTAGTAGCCCATCCGTTTGATCTTTAACTTCATCTTTGGGCCTGCTTGGTGAGAACCGCAGATTCCGTCATGAACCTCTTGAACGACTCTTTCCGCTTCGTCCGGTCCTAAGCACCTCAGCCACAGAGAATCGAATGACCTCTTGTATAGAGTATCATTGACGAAGGCAAAAGACAGAGCTCGTTTCATGAGCTGGTGTCGTGCGGACGCATCTTCGGGCATTTGGTGGGATTTGAAGTAGTCTATAAAGACCTCCCTCCAATCGTCAACCTTCTCATGGTCTTTTATTTGTAAGGTCGCTTGTTCAGTCACTCCCTTCTCTTCGGGTGATCCCGGAGGTATTTCTGCTGGGGCGAGCACCCGACGACTTTGTACCATGATTCTAACCTCATCGAGGTTCTCGTCAGCCAGTTCTTTAGCGAGCTTAGCTAACGCGTCCGCTTTGCTATTTTCTGCGCGTGGTATACTTTCCAAAGTATAGGAAGGAATTTGGGTCAGCAGTTGTTGCACCTTTTCCCCGTATTTTACCAATTCCGGTTTGCATGTTTGGTAATCGCCGTTCACTTGACTGACGACTAGCTGGGAGTCCCCATATATGAGGAGGCTTTCAATTCCCATGTCAATGGCGATCTCGAGACCTGCTATCAAAGCTTCATATTCAGCTTCATTATTCGTTCTCGGTTCTGTTAAGGAGAAAGCGAAGCGCATTATTCCTCCTTGTGGGGTCACGAAGATAAGGCTTACTCCTGATTTGATCATTGGCGTACTTTATTTGTGCTTTTTCATGGAAGATGCTCCATCAAAATAAAGCTCCCAACGGGTATCACCACTGTCGACTGCGTCAAACGCATGTTTGTCTGGCAAATCGCACTTTAGGGGAGAATCGGCAGGTATCGGGTGCTCAGCAAGGAAGTCGGCGATGGCCTGGCCTTTCACTTCCTTGAGAGGTCGGTACGTTATCGAGAACTCCATTAAGAGCAGGGCCCATTTAGCGAGTCGTCCCGTCAATATGGCCTTTGACATTAGGTATTTGAGAGGGTCCACCTTTGAAATGAGATGGACTTCATGTGCTAATGCGTAATGTCTAAGCTTTGTTATTGCGAAGATCAACGCTAAGCAGTGTTTTTCAATGGGGGAGTAGTTGCTTTCTGCCCCCAGCAGAACTCGACTTAAGTAGTAGAGTGCTCTTTCTTTTCCCTGGTCATTCTCCTGTGCCCATAACGCGCCTAAAGAACCTTCGAGAGCAGTTGTATAAAGAATGAGAGGCTTTCCCTTAACCGGAGCAGCCAACACCGGCGGGTTCTGCAGGTATTGCTTGATCTCGTCTAGCGCGCTTTGGCATCTTTGATCCCAGACGAATGGGGTTCCCTTCTTCATCAGGTGGCTATAGGGACGGCACTTGCCTGAAAGATTGGCTATAAATCGCCGTATGTATGCGAGCTTCCCTTGGAGAGACCGCAACTGTTTGAGAGTCCTCGGCGGAGGCATTTCCATGATTGGCTTGATCTTGGACGGATCTATCTCGATACCCCGGTGTCGAACAATGAATCCCAGGAATTTTCCTGAGGAAACTCCGAATGCACACTTGAGCGGATTCATCTTCAAGTTGTATTGCCGAAGACGTTGAAATACGGTCTTCAGATGCTCGAGATGTTCCTTATATGATTTGCTTTTAACAACGAGGTCGTCGATATAGCATTCGATGATTTCATGTATAAGGTCATCGAAGATCTTCGTCATGGCCCTTTGGTAGGTGGCACCGGCGTTCTTTAAACCGAAGAGCATCACCTTGTAACAGAATATTCCCAAAGGAGTCCGGAAAGCCGTATGTTTCTGGTCTTCAGGATGCATTTTTATTTGATTATATCCTGATGAGCCATCCATGAATGAGAAAATCTCATGCGTGGACGTATTGTCTATCATCAGTTCGGTGATTGGTACTGGGAAATCATCCTTTGGGCAGGCTTTGTTGAGATCCCGAAAGTCCACGCATATGCGCACCGTCCCATTTTTCTTTATCACTGGGACGATATTAGCAATCCATTCAGGGTATTGAACCTCCTGGATAAAGCCGGAGTCTATCAGCTTTTTGACTTCAGTATTGATGCTCATCTCGAGCTCGAGCCGCATTCTTCTTGGTGCCTGTTTGACTGGCTTGACGTCCGGGGATATTGCCAATTTGTGCACAGCAATTTCTGGGTTTAATCCCGGCATTTCGGAATAGTTCCACGCGAAGCAATCTCTATACTATAGAAGCACGTCTTTTAACGCAGCCACCCTTTCTTCAGATAGCAGCTCGCTGATGAATGCCGGTCGCGGATCGTCTGCCGATCCCAACTCAATTTTCTTAAGGTTATCTGCAGTGGTATGGATTCCATCTTCCAGCTCTTTTGGCGCTGGGGGAAATTCTGAGATCACCTCATCATTGCTGTTTTCGAGGCACCAGGGAAGGCTGTCCATGTTCTCGGATTCTTCTCGTAGTATTGTTATCATGTGACAGGTACGAATTCGCTTCCAATCCTAATGTGGAACTGGTTTTTCTTTCGTTGCCTTAGGCTCGTGCTTTTGTGGTGGTGCTACCCTCCAGTTGTTGGACAGAGCGAATTTACCAAGCTGATATTGATCTTCGACCCAATTCTTGAAGGTGAAGCAATCTTCAAGAGGATGACCTACTACTCGATGGTAAGAGCAATAGTCCGGGTGTGAGGCTTCGCCTGCTTGTTCAGGGTGTTTAGACTCTGGCAGTGTAAGCATTTGATGTTTTAGAGCAAGATCAAGTATCTTCTTCGTCTTGCTCCGAGGAAATGAATATGCTCGACCCATTTTCTTCATGAGGGCTAGGTCCATAACGCTCGACTCTCGTATGCGTGGTTTCTTAGCTCTGCTTTGTGGTTGTTGAGCGCCTTTTTGGCCTTTCGACTTATTTCTGCTTTTGAGCTGAGCCTTCTTTATAACGGGTTGACAAGGAGCGGCATTTTCATCCTTTACGGCCTGTTGGAGAAGGCGTTGCGTCTTGGCTTTCTCATAGATGGCCGTCTCACGGTTGTGATCATCTCGGACTTTTTGACCAGCTTTCTTTATAAGTCTGTCCATTTGTTCCTCGAACGACGGACTGGGCTCTTTTGCATCTGGAACTTTCACTGGCTTAGGATTAGCGTCCTCCCATTGAGCATCCGCTTCTTCATCAAGGTCATATACGACGTAGCAGCCGGGTAGTAACTCTCGTTTCTTTGAACGGATGTATCCAAGCCCTCTTGTTTCCATTCTCCCGTTAGGCAGTTTGCGTTGGATCCCGGGAATGTTCCAGACCCTGTCATAGAATTTGGCCTCTCTAACGGTCTGTTTGAAGGATATCCCCTGGCGTTTCAGCAGCTTCTTCAAACCTTCTGTATAATATCTGGGAAGACGGATAGGCTGAAGCCTGTCGAGCGTGGGATCCGCGCCATGCCAGACTTCTTTTTCCACCTTGTTTTCTTCAGAACGGTAGAATAGGATTGCCTTCTCGTTTTCTCTCCTGGGAGGGATATAGAATGTCCGCAGCTCTTCTACACTGTAGATATTAAGTGCGTCCAGTTCTTTATGATGTTTAGGCGGCACCATGGCGACTTGCAGACTTTGCTCTTCATCAGCGGAAGCTTGTATTGAAGGTCGAGCAGAGAATACGACATGGACCTCATCCTCCGAATCGCTACCAAAGACCAATGTAGGAGTGGACGGTCCTGGCTTGTTATGTTGGGGCGGACCCGAATAAACGATCTCCTCTTCCTCCTCGGTATCACTGCCGAAGACAGGGATGGTGGCGTTAGTTTTATTCTCCGGCTTGTGACACTTCTCCGTGTCTTCGAAATCCGGCAAGAAGTATTTGGCATCTTCGTATTTGCGGATCTCGTTCACAGAGAACGGGTTCAGTTCTCCCGTCACGGTATACTCGAAACCATCCTTAAAATACTTCATACACTGATGTTGTGTAGAAGGGATGATGTTGTACTCGTGTAACCATGGTCGGCCGAGCAAAGCGTTGTAGCATGTCTTGGCGTCTATGACGTGGAACTTAATGTCCGTGACGAGTAGCCCGAAGCGTAGCGTCAGTATCACAGATCCAAGAGTCTTTGACGATTGGGAGTCGAACCCGGAGATGGTGATCTTGTCCCGAGCAAGGTGCTGGATGCTCATGCAGATTTCCTTCAACACCCGCACGTTGAGTAGGTTAACAGATGACCCGTTATCGATCAGGATTTTGCCTATCCTTATATCATGGCAGTATCCCGAGACATAGAGAGGGCGATTGTGTTCGCACGTCCCAAGTAGAAGGTCTTCATCGCCAAAAGTAACATCAGCCGTGTGCACTTCCTCTAATTCATCCTTCATCTTTTCCTCGGCCAGGCATGCTTGGAATTGTTCCGGGTCTTGGAGCACCTTAATCAACGAATCTCTCGCCTCTTTTGATAGCAGAAGGGCGTCAAGAATGCTGAGCTGTGAGGGCAGCTTCCTCAGATGCGCCAAAACGTTGTAGTCTACCTTATTTCTCTTCGGCGGGTTCTTGGCGTTTAACTCTTCCGCCACTTGGTCATCTAAGATGATATCTTCAGAGACCTTTTCTTTCCCTTTATCTTTTCTGTTCAAGGGTCCGAGATTCTTTTCAGGCAGCGTCCGATTCCGCAGCCGGATATTTTTGCAGACCTTCGGTTCTTCTTCTTTTCCTGAAGCGGACTCTTTAAAGAGAGGGGCAAGTTCTAGCTCTTCATCAGAATCACTCCCGAATGTAGGCACTTGTGATCCACCGGTGTTAACCATGCAACAATCGCCAGCAGTTCTTTTAAGCCCTTCGGTCGTATTTCTTTGCTCCCGACGAGTTTTACGTTTTTCCCGCTTAAAGCGTTGTCGATGAGCAACGTATCCTTGCCACCATCTATCGAAAGCTTTACACTCTTGAGTGGGGTGCGAAATCCTCTGATGATATAAGCAATACGAGGGGTGCGTTTCCACTTCACCGGCGATGTTTCCTTCAGAGGATGGTAGCTTCATGCCCATTGATATGGCTTTAGCGAACATTTTCCTCATCTTGAATTGGCTTTTGTCGGTAGCGGAGGTGTTTTGCTCCAGCGGGATCGTCTCAGCTCCTTCATCAAGTCGCTAGCGCTTGGCCCTTTCAAATATAGCCGCCTCGCACCCCCGATCAGCTTTACTTTTCAACCGAGCTTCATTGAGGAAAGCGTCGATTATTTCCTCTGGTGGCCCTAAAACTTTTGGTTCGGGATCTGCCCCCAGCTTTTCGGTGCAAGGAGTCTCCTCATCGTTCGTGATCGAATGGGAAATCATATGACAGCTCGCCACATATTCCTCGGATTCATCTGATGAACTTTCTCCTTCATCTTCTTCTTGAAAGACATGATTGAGGAACTCTTGGAATGTAATAGGAGTCCGCGCCTTTTGGTTGTATTCTTCCAACGCGTCAATTTGCTTTTGTAAGTCCGTACGTTTGCCGCCAGGCTTCACGGGCTTCGTAGATTTCTTCTTTTTCTTTTTCGAAGATTTTGACGACTGGCTGCGAGTGCTTGAGCCACCACCATCGGTCTTTGGAGTTGGACGCGGTTTCAACATCCCTTCAATGACCTGCGGTTCCAACGGGTTCTTCCACTCGATCGCTGGACATGTCTGAAGATCGTTTAGCATCCTCTTTGTCTTGGCTGATAATACAACCTCCCAAGGAGCTTCTTCAATGACGGAGCATGTTGCCCCTGGCGTATTCGTCCCCTTAGAGGTGTGGGGCTGCGGGGGATTCACCTTCCATTTATCAGATAACGCGAACTTGCCCTGTCGGTATTGGTTTTCAAGCCAATTCTTGAAAACGTAGCAATCTTCGATCGGATGGCCTAGTACTCGATGATAAGGACAGTAGTTGGGCTCGTTGACGTCACTTGGTTGCAACGGACGTTTTGGATCCGGCAGATTTATGAGTCTGTTGCGCAACGCCAGCTCGAATAACCTCCTTGTTTTATCGCGGGGAAAGGAATAAGGACGTCCCATCCTATCCTCAAGGGGTACGTACGGGCGCATATTATTTTGACGAGCAACCGGTTTCGAGTCGCTCGGTTGTTGTTGAGCATTAGCGACGACGATCGCTTTTCCCTTCCCTTTGTCATTTCGAGGGTCCGGCCTTGGAAGAGGGGGTTTATGGCCCATTTGATCCATTTGCGCTAGTTTGTCAATCAAAGCCTGGAAGGTAGTCGGCTTGAAAAACATCATAAACTGCGAGATGGTTGCTTGTGGATCGAGGGTTCCCACAAACATACCCACCGCGGGAGCTTCTTCAATGCGCTGCTCACACTTTGACCATAAGTTCCGCCATCGTATAACGTACTGAACCCACGTCTCGCCGGGTTTTACCCTGGCGTTAATCAGTGCTGTCATCGGGGTACGTTCACTAGCGCTTGCAAAACGCTGAGTAAACAACAGCTCCATCTCCGCGAAGGTTTTAATAGAGTCGTTCGGGAGCTCAGAGTACCATTCGAACGCCGTATCCGATAAGCTTCCAACAAACTGGCGAAGTAAAAGCTTGTCATCTCCACCGGTATTGCCGCAGAGTGTCCTGAACTGGGCAACATGCTGGTGAGGATTGCCCGTCCCCTTGTAGACATGGAACTTGGGAATCGTATAACCTGGCGGGTATTTGATTTGATCGTACCAACTCGGATATGGTCTCCCCGTTTTCACGACCTGGCCGGCTGTTTCGGTTGCATGATGAACTCTTATTTGCTGGGCGATGTATTCATCCAAATCAGCTTTGGAGATTGTATCCTCTTTAGCTGCGGACAAAACTTGTGGAGGATTTGACGTCTCTCCCCTATCGTCTTCAAGAATGATTGGGGGATCTTCAGCAGGTGGATCTTGTTGAATCATCATACCCACCATATCCTGGAACAGGAGGGCCATCTTCTTTATGTTGGCTGCCTGCTCCGCAGCCTCTTTATCCTTCTTCTCTAGTACGCGACGAAGGAATTCAGCGTCCGTTTCTTGTTCTTGACGCTCGTCCGAGGACGTTTCAGGGGTTTCTTTTGGCCCTGTAAGCGCGGCCATAGCGTTCATCATCTCTTGGAGCTTCTGCTGCTGCTCCTGAGCCTTGGTCACTGACCTCGTGTGCGGTCTATGACCTGTTGATATGCGGCTATCCTCCTTTCCCGATGCTACATAAACTGTATGAACTATCATGCCCCCTGACTTAGGGCGTTTGGGTTCGCCATTTTTAACTTTTGCCACTGACGCGGGAGTTTTCTCTGGCCTCCTTCTTTTGTGGGCCGTTGAGGTTGAAGGAACCGTTGAAGTGGGCATCCTAGCGGCTGCTGTCCCCCGTTGTTTAATGGGACGGTCCTTGTCTTTTTCCACCTTCACCTTTTTCTGGTGACGAGAGTGACCTGGGTCAATCACGGAGTCTTGAACCCTCCTCCAAACTTTATATATTTTTGAGGACAGCCGTTGAGGGGGCTGTTCTTGCTTCGTTTCTGAAACTCTCTACGCAGGTGGAGGAGATCTCTTCAGTGTAGCGGTTGGAGAGTTCTTCCGTACCCTCCTCAGCAGTTCAAAGCTGTTCCCGGTTGGGATAGCAGCGTTGACTTCCACCACTGGAGCCGGTGGAGTTAGCCCTGAGAGAGAGTTGCCCCCTGCCTTCCTCACTCGTTGCCAATGGCGACGTCGAGCACGGCGAGCCGTTGGGATTGGCTCAGAGATTGAGATAGTTTCTTTTTGCCCCCTGTCTGAATGAGGCGCCGCCGGTGTTAATCTCTTAAAGACTGAGGTTGTCTTCTGAGGGGTGATATTCAACCTGCCGAAGACGGATCCCTGAGCAGATGCAGGAGCAGGAATCGTTAGTCTTGAAAAGACTGACTCTTTGATAGGGGAAGCCGCCTTGACGACTTCTGGGGCAGCAGTTATTGCCTTCCTTTGGACAGCCATTTTAGAGTTCAGATTTAGCCTGGTGAAAACAGAGGCTGTCGGTTTGGTAGCGGACGATCCGTCGACAGGGGCCGCAGTAATTGAAAGTCGATCGAAGACCGACTTCTTAGGAGCTTCTTGTCCGGGCATAGGAGTGCTAAAGCTCATTGGCGGGAGCATGGTCCCGAAGAAGAGCCCAGTGGTGGCTTGAGTTACCTGTTCCACTGGCATGGTGAACAAAGAAGCCGCTTGGGGCCCGTAGGTTATGCCCCCAGTTGAGGCCGGACGCGAGCTGCAACCGCAGTTGGAGCACTTTGAACTGGTTGAGGCCATCGATGCTTGTTTTCTTTTCTGCACCAAATGAGAGACCAAATCTTAGTAAACTTGAAATACACAGGCAACCATTTTTAACGAACCGCGATTGGTTCGCGAAGACGACACACGAAGTGTGGAGTAGAAAGAGGAAAAGGTCCCACCGGGCGTGCCAGAATCTGTTCCCCTCCGAAGGACGGCGCACAGGACCGCTGGGTCCTGGCACTGAGATTCGGGGCAGATGCTATTTGGTTTTATCCGTCTACCTCTCCGAAGATGCCAAGTTGATTTATGGCACCATGTATCGAAGGTTTAGACGGATGCGGCCGATGTAGCAGACTTTGTCAGATTCCCCCTCGCTTGAGGGGTTTTTGATTGTGGGGACGCTCTTCCCTGCAGGCGCAAGCCCCTGCAGTTAATTACGCTACCGCACCGCGGTAGCCAGTTTCTCCTTCTCCAGAATTTCACTTCGTGTCGTGTGTGTTTGTTTTGTTTATGGTTGCCCGTGGATTGTATACGGAGACTGAGTAATGCCGTCTCCCGTAGGACATGGATTAGTCCAAATCCGTATTTAATTAGATTTGGGTTTGGTGTTTTTAGCTTAAGGATGCCTTAGTCGCGCTGCCGCTAAGATCGACTTAAACGTTCGTCAAGGATACGTTAGTCCTGTTTAAGACTAAGATCAACTTAACGTGGTGATCCATTTAATATATGGTCGTCGGGACTCATCACCTCTCTGACGTTGTTGAAGGATTACAACGGTAGATGTCAGAGGAGTTCAGAGATGTACCCTTGAACCAAAGTTGATTTGGAGTTTTATAGTCCATTTGAATGTTTAAGGATACGTTAGCCGTGTTTGGGGCTAAGATCAACTTAAACGGGATCGTTTAGATCCGGCAAAAGAGCATTAGGAGGCTCTATTGTTCCAGTTTAGGGACGTAGTGGTCCATACTCCAGTTTAGGAACGTGGTGGTCCATATTCCAGTTTTAGGAACGTGGTGGTCCATATTCCAGTTTAGGGACGTGGTGGTCCAATATTAGTTTAAGGACGTTTCGGTCCAATATTAGTTTAAGGACGTTTCGGTCCACATTGATGTGTGGTCGTTGGGACCCGTCACCTCTTTGACGTCGTTGAGGAATTACAACGATGGATGTCAAAAGAGTTCGGAGATGTACCCTCGGACCGATTGTAAATTGATTTAGTAGAGCAATTTTGCTCAGTCAATTTAATTTAAGGACTTATGGCCAAAATTGGGCTAAGTCCAGTTGAGAATATCCAACGTTTTATCTGCTTTTGCAGAGCATTTTTTTTTATTTTTTATTTGGGCCTTGCAGAGCATCAGTTTTGTTTTAGGCCCTGCCCTTTATAATGATGCAGAGCATCAATTTCATTTGGGCTCTGCCCTTTATTGCTTTGCAATTTATTTTGGCCTGTTAGATCTTTCTGATTTGGGCCTGGCCCTTCAAGTAATGCATTGCATTTGTGCAAAGCACTAAGAATTTTTTAGATTCAAGAACAGAAGTGCAAAGCACTTTTTGATCTCTTGATCTAAATTTAGATCAAAGAAAAATAAGTTTTTTCCTTGTTTCAGAGAACCAAGGGTTCATAGCAAGTGCAAGGCACTATTTTTATTATTTTTATTTATTTATTTATTTATTTATTGAAGATCACTGATCTTGTTCTCAGATCAATGATCTATTCCTGAGAGAATTTTCTCTTCTTTTAAAAGTTTTTACCTTTTTTTTTTATTCTCAAGTAGTTCTCAAGAGTTCTCTTCTCTTTTTTTTAGCCAGATGTTGATTATTTTGAAATGAGGTCTGGGGTCCTTTTTATAGTGCTCATAAATTAGTTAAATTTGTTAAAGAGATCTTTTTCTGAGTGATTTGGGGAATTTTCCCCACCGTTGGATCTTTGATCCAAAGGCCCCTGTTTTACAGAAGAAAATCTTCTTGTTTTAACAAGAACAGAAAGGATTTCTTTAAATCTTTGTTCTGTTTTTTGCGCAACTTCCCAGTGCGTGATACGTGTCGCACAGCGAAGCGCTTGCGCAGCTGCGCAGACACGTGTCGCGCAGCGAAGCGCTTGCGCACCTGCGCAGACACGTGTCGCGCAGCGGTGCGCTTGCGCACGAGCGCTTGCGCAACTGCGCAGACACATGGCGCGCAAGGGTGCGCTTGCGCAACAGTGTTTGCGCAACTGCGCAGACACGTGTCGTGCAGCGCTGCGCTTGCGCAACTGAGCGTTGCTTTTGTTTTTCTAAGAGCCTTGCTCTGATTGGACGCACTGCCTTAGGCGTTGTGCTGGCGCGTCAACTTCTGACACGTGGTGCGTTGCGCACAGCGCACGGGATTTGAAGCGTTGCTTCAAAATTTGAATTTTTGAAATTCAAACAGAGCCTTGCTCTGATTGGGGGAACATTGCCCTTACCACCAAGTATTGGGCCATCCGATCGAAAACTGCTACGTTTTCAAAAACTGGGTTGAAGACCAATACCAATAGGGCAAGTTCGCGTTGCCCAAAAACTGGAAGGTGAGCCCGCCACGACCACATGCTCCGAGAAAGATGGATAAGCCGGGGGAATCATGCTCATTCATAGGGAAAGCCCCATAGACCGAAAAGTCAGTAAACTAGAGATGCGCCTCAAATACGGCGACGGCGGACCGAAACGTCCTTAAACTAACGGCGGACCACTACGTCCTAAAACTAGCCGACGACCGAAACGTCTTTAAACTACTACCGCAGTATCCTCAGGCTGACGAAATAAAAAAATATAAATAAATAAATAAATAGAGACGGTATGTTCATAAGCGAAATGGGCACGGATGAAAACCCGAAAGGGCTCCGTGAGTAAAAACAGCAGGGCTACCGGCGAGTGTTCGTGAAAACCCGAAAGGGCGCGACCTCGTTAGAAAAAAAAGAATAAAAAGAATTTAAAAAAAAGAGAAGACGGTATGTCCATAAGCTAAATGGGCACGGATGAAAACCCGAAAGGGCTCCGTGAGTAAAAACAGCAGGGCTACCGACGAGTGTTTGTGAAAACCTGAAAGGGCGCAACCTCGCTAGGAAAAAGAATAAAAAGAATAAGAAAAAAAAGAGAAGACGGTATGTCCATAAGCGAAATGGGCACGGATGAAAACCCGAAAGGGCTCCGTGAGTAAAAACAGCAGGGCTACCGGTGAGTGTTTGTGAAAACCCGAAAGGGCGCAATCTCGTTAAAAGACACTTACAAGGTCCTCTCGACCTTGTAAGGAGAAACCGCCTGTGTGAGAGTATGACGACTCACAGGGAAGCAACACACTTAGGGATCCTCACGATTCCTAAGGAGAAATTACACTTGCGAGATCCTCACGACTTGTAAGGAGAACTCTTTTATGGGACCCCCACGGCTCATAAGATTTGAAAGTTTTAAGTTACAGAGACCTGAACCTGTTCTTAAGCAACCCCCACAACCTTCGATAGTGCCCTACAAGTGGCTCAATACTGACCCTTGTATACAATCCACGGGCGCGAATAAACATTTTCCTAACCAAGTCCCACCTGTGACTAGGGATATGTCCATACGGTGAACAACCCTTGTAAGTCCTCTCGACTTATAAGAAGAAAACCCTTTTGTAAGATCCTTACGACTTACAGGGGATATACACTTAGGAATCCTCACGATCCCTAAGGAGAAAACACACCTACGAGATCCTCACGACTTGTAGGGAGAAATACCTTTGTGAGACCCTTACGGCTCATGAAGTCAAAAGCCTTAGTCGACGGGATCCTAACCCTGCTCGCTAAGCCACCTTTGTTCGACATTGACAGAGGCAAATGATGATTCGCTCCTGGCAATATCCCAGTTATAGCGATGCTGATGCCTAAACTGGTATCAAATTCCAAGCCCTTTCATGGCAAATGATGATTCGCTCCTGGCAATATTCCAGTTGTAGCGATGCTGATGTTGAGATTGGCACCAGATTCCAAGGTCCACACTCGCGAAAAAAAACAGCGAGCCATACATGCATATGAAATAGCCGAAATGATGGGGCAACTTGCAATGAAAATCAACAAGTAAAAAAGTATGCATACGAAGTAGCCGAAATGATGGGGCAACTTGCAATGAAAATCAGTAAGTAAAAATTTATGCATGCAAAATAGCCGAAATGATTGGGCAACTCGCAATAAAAATCAGCGAGCTAAAGATGCGTGCAAAATAGCCGAAATGATTGGGCAACTCACAATAAAAAGCAGCGAGTAAAAATAAAATAGCCGAAATGATTGGGCACCGCGAAAAATAGCCGAAATGATTGGGCAATCGCGACTTTCGCGATATAAAAGCTGAAATGATAGAGCATCACGGAAATAAAATAATAATATAAAAAAATGAATGAATGAAACTTTTGCCCTACAGGCGATATCATAGCAATCCCTGTATACAATCCAGGGGCACAAACAAAGAAGGAAATATATCTTCCCTCCCCATGCTCCATCGGAAGACGAAGTCAAGTCTTGACGGTAAATCATATAAAACCTGAAAGACTATCGGAGATCATCCCACATGGAGTGGTCACCACCTCGACGTTCGTCTCGATACAGCAGACGAGGCATCAATAATGGCGTTCCTTCGCAGTCCAACAGAATGCAGATGCAACGGCAACGAAAGACCCCATGGTCAAACAAGCGGAGTAACGGCAAAATCCCAGCTCCACCTCGGCGTTCATCTCGATACAGCGGACGAGATGTCGCCCCAGCGTTCTTCCTCCAATAGGAGTCGGACGTGACAAAGCAAATGGAGCGAAGGCCAAATTCCTAGCTTCAGGGTCTTAACGGCAAGTCATATAAAGCCTGAAAGACAATCGGAGATCATCTTGCACCAGTGCGGAGTGGTCACCACCTTGACGTTCGTCTCGATACAGCAGACAAGATGTCACCCCAGCGTCCTTTCTCCAACAGGATCTGGACACGCCAAAGCAAACGAAGCAAAGGCCAAATTCCTAGCTTCAGAGTCTTGACGGTAACTCATATAAAACCTGAAAGACAATCGGAGATCATCCCACACCGGCGCGGAGTGGTCACCACCTCGACATTGGTCTCATTACAGCAGACGCGATGCCAGCAAACGAAGCAAAGGCCAAATTCCTAGCTTCAGGGTCTTGACGGTAACTCATATAAAACCTGAAAGACAATCGGAGATCATCCCACATCAGCACGGAGTGGTCACCACCTCGACATTCGTCTCGTTACAGCAGACGCGATGCCAGTAAACGAAGCAAAGGCCAAATTCCTAGTTTCAGGGTCTTGACGGCAACTCATATAAAGCCTGAAAGACAATTCGGAGATCATCTCACATCAATGCGGAGTGGTCACCACCTCGACGTTCGTCTCGATACAGCAGACGAGATGTTACCCCAGCGTTCTTCCTCCAGCAGGGTTCAGACGCGACAATCAAGCAAACGGAGCCACGGAAAAATTCCCAGTTCCAAGTCTCGACGGTTCACCAACAACCTAGAGACAACCACGACATTCGTCTCGATACAGCAGACGCAGTGCCAGCAAACGAAGCGAAGGCCAAATTCCTAGCTTCAGGGTCTTGACGGCAACTCATATAAAACTTGAAAGACTATCGGAGATCATCCCACACCAGCGCGGAGTGATTATGACTCATCGGGGCTCTCCAAAATGAGCCTAACCTCAAGTAAAAAGCGGCATGGCAAAATTCCTAACGCTTGCTCTTCCGACGGTCAAACTGCCAAGGAGGATTGCTTGAAGACGTCTTGTCCAGCCCCCGAAGGGATCAGAGACACGGCAGTCGCAGGGCTACTCGAACGGCACAATTGCCTATCGAGGGATATATCAGCCAATGTGACGGTACGACGGGCAAAACCCTAGTACCACAGACCCTAACGGACCTCTGTCGTAAAGAGCAGATGTTAACTGTGACGTTAGGATATGCTTGCGAGAACTGCTCGATTCGTCTCGACTCGTGAGGAAATTGATGTCTTTGCGAGAACTTCTCGATTCGTCTCGACTCGTGAGATAAAGCCTTAGGCAGTAGGGATTAAGAAACCTGTTTCCTAAGCACTGGGACCCTGCAAGTCGGCCCAAAACGGTCTCTTGCATACTATCCATGGGTTTCACTCTTGTTCCCGCCAAAATTTTAGATCAAAACCCGTTCCAATAGAATAAAAATAAATAAATAAATAAATAATAATAATAAAGGAGAAAACCTCCCTTTTAGAGCAAAGCTCTGTTCAAATCCCAAGGCGGGAGATGAAGCAACGCTTCTGTTTCCCCAATCAGAGCAAGACCCTATTTTCAAATAAAATTCAAATTTTTAATAAAGAAGCAACGCTTCAGCTGACTTGCGCTCTGCGTTGCGCGACACGTGGCAGCGCAGTTGCGCTAGCTCAGTTGCGCTGCGCTCTGCGCTGCGCGACACGTGGCAGCGCAGTTGCGCTGCGCTCTGCGCTGCGCGACACGTGGCAGCTTAGTTGCGCTGCGCTGGGGCGTTTGCGCCAAACAGAATTAAAATTCTAATAAGATCTTTCTGTTCTTGTTAAAACAAGAAGATTGTCTTCTGTGAAACAGAAGCCCTTGGATCAAAAATCCGACGGTGGGGAAAATTCCCCAAATCACTCAGAGAATGATCTCTTTAACAAACTTAACAAATCTATGGGCACTATATAAAGACCCACAGACCCCAACTCAAATCATCATCAACATTGTGAGAGATTAAGAACCTCAAAACAGAGAGAACTCTGAAGAAATTTCAAGAAAAAGGTAAAAACCTTCACAAAATAGAAGAATTTCTTCTAATAGATCATTGATCTAAGAACAAGATCAATGATCTTCAAATGATAATAGTGCCTTGCACTTTTTATGAACCACTGGTTTTTTAAAAACAAGAAAAACTTGTTTTCTCTGATCTAAAATTGATCAAAATATAAAACAGTACCTTGCACTTGTAAAACCGCACTGTTGCGCTCCTGGATTGGCGCAAGCCACCAGAGAGCGCCACGTGTCAGCATCTAAACTACTTGCGCTATGCGCTTTTAAGATAGAGTATTGCTCTCCGAGATTGGCGCAACTCACCAGAGCGCGCCACGTGTCAGCAGCGCAACAGCGCAGCGCACTAGCGTAGCGCACTGCGCTGTTGCGCTTGCGCTCACCAGAGCATGACACGTGTCATCTCCACATGCGCTTGCACTCAATGATTGGCGCAAAGCGCTTGACAAATGCATTGCATTATTTACTGAAGGGCCAAGCCCAATTAAAAAAGGCTCAACATGCCAAATAAAATGCTATGCATTAAAAGGGCAGAGCCCAAACAAAGCAGATGCTGTGCATCATTTAAAAGGGGCAGAGCCCAAACAAAGGTCCAACAGAGACCAAGATTAATGCTATGCATTATTTAAAAGGGGCCAAGCCCTAGCACAGGCCTAATAGGCCAAAAACAAATAAAAGTGTTGAACATTTTTCAACTGGACTTAGCCCAATTATGGCCGTAAGTTCTCAAATTAAATTGACTGGGCACAGCTGCTCTCTTAAATCAATTTACATCCGGTTCGAGGGTACATCTCCGAACTCCTTTGACTCCTATCGTTGTAATCCTTCAACGACGTCAGAGAGGTGACGGGTCCCGACAACCACACATCAATACGGACTGTGGGGTCCTTAAACCCACGGACTTAAGTGTCCTTAAACTAAGATACGGACTGTGGGGTCCTTAAACCCGCGGACTTATGCGTCCTTAAACTAACGGACTAATGCGTCCTTAAACACACCCATATGGACTGTGGGGTCCTTAAACACATGGACCGCAATGTCCTCAAACTACCAATGGACCGCAATGTCCCTAAACTACCTATGGACCACTACGTCCCTAAACTGGAACAATAGAGACCCCCAAATGCTCTTTTGTTGGATCTAAACGGTCCCGTTTAAGTTGATCTTAGCCTCAAATATGGCTAACGTATCCTTAAACATTCAAACAAACTTTAGTCCCAAATTGGACTATAAGACCCCCAATCAACTTTGGTTCAAGGGTACATCTCCGAACTCCTCTGACTCCTATCGTTGTAATCCTTCAACGACGTCAGAGAGGTGACGAGTCCCGACGGCCATATATTAAATGGACCACCACGTTAAGTTGATCTTAGTCTCAAACAGGACTAACGTATCTTTAACGAACGTTTAAGTTGATCTTAACCTCAATATGGCTAACGTATCCTTAAACTAAAACACCAAACCCAAATCTAAGTAAATACGGATTTGGACTAATCCACGTCTTACGGGCGACGGCATAACTTAGTCTCCGTATACAATCTACGGGCATCCACAAACAAAACAAATACACACGACACGAAGTGAAATTCTGGAGAAGGAGAAAGTTGTTACCGCGATACGGTAGCGTAATTAACTGCAGGGGCTTGCGCCTGCAGGGAAGAGCGTCCCCACAATCAAAAAAAACCCTCTAGCGAGGGGGAATCTGACGAAGTCTGCTACATCGGTCGCATCCGTCTAAACCTTCGATACACGGTGCCATAAATTAACTTGGCATCTTCGGAGAGGTGGACGGATAAAACCATATAGCATCTGCCCCGAATCTCAGGCAAGACGTCCTCACGTCTCGGCCGCCATTCGGAGGGTAACAACTCTCCAAAGTCGAATCTCGACAAGGAGGGAAACAACCGCTTACGGGTCCTCTTGACTCGTAAGAGGGAAAATTCTCTTATAGGATCCTTACGACTTATAAGAGAAAACGCACTTAGGAATCCTCACGATTCCTAAGGAGAAAATACACCTATGAGATCCTCTCGATCCGTAGGGAGAAAAGTCTTTGTGAGACCCTCACGGCTCATAAAATTGAAAAGTCTTAGACCACAAGGACCCTAAACTTGTCTCCTAAGCCCTCAATTCCATGGCTACTCATAACTTTGCACTACTTCACCTACGTACATACTTACGTGGGCAAAGTAGTGGGGGGCATTTGTTCCCGCCAAAATTTTGGCTCAAAACCCGCTCCTTATAAAATAATAACAATAAAAAGAAAAAATAAATAAATAAATAAATAATAATAATAATAAAGGAGAAAATCTCTCTTTCAGAGCAAAGCTCTGTTCAAATTCCAAGACGGGAAACGAAGCAACACTTATGTTTCCCCCAATCAGAGCAAAGCTCTGTTTAAAATTCAAATAATAATAAAAAAGCAATGCTTCAGCTGACCTGCGCTCTGCGCTGCAGACATGTGGCAGCGCAGTTGCGCTGCGCTCTGCGCTGCGCGACACGTGTCAAGCGCAGATGCATTTGCGCCAACTGTGCCAGCACCAAAACAGAAAAATTCTGGAAAGATCTTTCTCAATCTTGTTAAAAACAAGAAGATTGCCTTCTGTAAAACAGAAACCCTTGGATCAAAGATCCAACGGTGGGGAAAAATCCCCAAATCACTCAGAGAAAGATCTCTCTAACCAATTCAACAAATCATTGGCACTATAAAAAGGCCCCTAAACTTCAAGTCTAAGAGGGGGAGGAACAGAGAGAAATATTCAGAACTCCTCTAGAAAACTTTGAGAAGAAACTCAGAGAGATAAAAAAAAAGGTAAAAACCTTTGAGAAAAAAGAAGAGTCTCTTCTAAAAAGATCATTGATCTAAGAACAAGATCAAAGATCTTCAATAAAAAAAAATAATAATAATAAAGGCATTGCCTTTTGATGAACCACTGGTTCTTGAGATTTGAGGTAAAACCTCTCTGGAAAACAAGAAAAACTTGTTTTCTTTGATCTAAATCTGATCAAAATATAAAACAGTGCCTTACACTTTGGAAATTTGCACTGTTGCGCTCTCGGGTTGGCGCAAGCCATCAGAGAGCGCCACGTGTCAGCCCCAGAACAAACTGCGCCTTGTGCTTTACAAAAAATGAGCATTGCGCTCTTGGGTTGGCGCAACTCACCGGAGCGCGCCACGTGTCAGCAGCGCAACAGCGCAGCGCACTGTCGCAGCGCATTGCGCTTGCGCTCACCAGAACGTGACACGCGTCACCATCACATGAACTTGCGCCTTGCGCTCCTCAGTTGGCGCAAAGCGTCTGACAAGACACGTGGGGCGTTGTCAGAGCATTTAATGTAATGCATTATCAAGGGCAGAGCCCGATAAAAAAGGTCTATCAGACCAAACAAAAGTGCTGTGCACTATTAAAAGGGGTAGAGCCCAATTAAAAGAAAAGAGTCTAAACAGACCAAAATAAAATGCCATGCATTATTAAACAAGGGGCAGAGCCCTAGTAAAGGCCTAATAGGCCAAATGCAAATAAAATGTTGAACATTTTCTACTAGACTTAGCCCAATTCTGGCCGTAAGTCCTCAAATTAAATTGACTGAGCACAACTGCTCTCTTAAATCAATTTACACCCGGTTCAAGGGTACATCTCTGAACTCCTCTGACATCTGTTGTTGTAATCCTTCAACGTCGTCAGAGAAGTGACGGGTCCCGACGGCCATACATTAAATGGACCACTATGTCCTTAAACTGGGAATGGACCCCTATGTCCCTAAACTGGAACAATAGAGCCAAAATGCTCTTTTGTCGGATCTAAACGATCCCGTTAAGTTGATCTTAGTCTCAAATTAGACTAGCGTATCCTTAACAAATGTTTAAGTTGATCTTAGTCTCAAATAGGGCTAACGTATCTTTAAACCCTCAAACAGACTTTAGTCCCAAATTGGACTATAGATCTCCCAATCAAGTTTGGTTCAAGGGTACATCTCTGAACTCCTCTGACATCTGTCGTTGTAATCCTTCAACGTCGTCAGAGAGGTGATGGGTCCCGACGGCTATACGTGTAATGGACCACCATGTCCCTAAACTGGAAATCGACCGCAATGCCATTAAACTAAACAACAGAGCCAATTGCTCTCTTGTCGGATCCAAATGATCCCGTTAAGTTGATCTTAGTCTGGAGATTAGGCTAATGTATCCTTAACGAAAGTTTAAGTTGATCTTAGCCTTAAATAGGGCTAACGTATCCTTAAACCAAAACGCCAAACCCAAATCTAAGTTAATACGGATTAGGACTAATCCACGTCCTACGGGCGACGACATAAATTAGTCTCCGTATACAATCCACGGGCAACCATAAACAAAACAAACACCCACGACACGAAGTGAAATTCTGGAGAAGGAGAAAGTTGTTACCGCGATGCGGTGGTGTAATTAACTGCAGGGGCTTGCGCCTGCAGGGAAGAGCGTCCCCACAATCAAAAACCCCTCAAGCGAGGGGGAATCTGACGAAGTCTGCTACATCGGCCGCATCCATCCAAACCTCCGATACACGGTGCCATAAATCAACTTGGCATCTTCGGAGAGGTGGACGAATAAAATCAAATAGCATCTGTCCTGAATCACAGGCAAGACGTCCATGTCTTGGCCGCCGTTCAGAGGGGAACAATACTCCGAGCTTCCAAACGACTCCGTCAAAACTTTCGCAGAGATGGAGTTGCTATTCACCCAGCGATTCGTGTGCGCCAGCAAATGCACCCCAATAACGGCGTTGATCAATGCAAGGGTGAAGCTGGGCGAAACTTGGGTTCAATACGCAATCCGATGGCGAAATCTGTGGTCAAAGTGCGAACAGCGCATCGAAGAAGCACCGGCGGTGGGCATGTTCGTGGGCACCCTAGACCCTCATGCAACTATTTCACAGTTCATGATGTTCTTCAAACCAACCACGTTCCAGGCTTTAATTGATAAGCTAGCCCAGATGGATCAAATGGGTCACAGACCGTCTCCCCCGAAGCCGGAACCGCGGAACGACAAGGGTAAAAGGAAGGTAACCTTCGTTGCGAACACCCAACCGCAACCCAGTGCCCCAAAGCTAGCGGATCAACTGGAAGAGAGATGTCGCTATTACAATGAGAAAATGAAGCGTCCCTACTCATTCCCACTGGACAAAACGAAGAGCTTGTTCGAACTGGCAGTACGCAACAGGCTTATCAACTTACCAAATCCAAGGTGACCACCACAACCCAGTGAAGTGAATAATCCCAATTATTGCCCTTACCACCAAACGGTAAGCCGTCCGATCGAGGATTGCTTCGTCTTTAAAGGATGGATCGAAGATTAATACCTACAAGACAAGTTTGCACTGTCTGAGAAGTGGAAAGTAAACCCACCACAACCGCACGCTCCTAAGAAGACGGACACACCGGGGGCAACGTGCTCTTTTGTTGAAGAAGCTCCGTGGGAGGTCGTGCTTTCAGCCAAAACCAAAAGGATGCTGAATGATCTTCAGACATGCCCGGCGATCAGGTGGAAGTACCCGCTAGAACCCCAGATCATCGAAGGGATGCTGAAGCCGTGCCCAACTCCAAAGATTGATGGTGGCAGCCAAAGCACTCACACCCAGCCGTCAAAATCTTCAAAGAAGAAGAAGAAGAGATCCAAGAAGCCCGTGAAGCCTGGCGACAAGCGCACGGACTTATAGAAGCAGATTGACGAGCTGGGAGAGTATAACCAGAAGGTGCAGACTCCCATCACGCTCCAAGAGTTCCTCAGCCACATCCTTGAGGACGAAGATGATGGAGAAGAATCGTCGGACGGATCTGAGGATTACGTAGCAAGTTGCCATGTGATCTCTTATTAATCGCTAGACAATGAAGAAGATCTCTGCACAGAGAGACTGGGGGCAGGTCCCGAGCAGGAACTTCTATGGCCGTCAGACGAAATGATCGACGCCTTCCTGAATGAGATTCATCTGAAAAGTAAAGCCGATCGGGAGCGTGAGATGACCATATTTGAAAAAGCCAAACGCTGGCGACTGGACGAAAGAGTCGAGACACTCCCGCCAAATCAAAAGACATCCGTTGCAGATAAAAACAAGTTCAGGACAAAGAAAAGATTTCCTAAAGCCATATCAATGGGAATGAAGCTACCACCCTCCGAAGGAAACACTCCCGGTGAAGCAGAAATGCATCCTGACTACTGCTCATATCATCGAAAGATTTCATACCCTACCGAAGAGTGCGACGCTTTTAAAAGATGGTGGCAGGGATATGTTGCTCACCGACAACATTTTAAGTGGATGAAAAGCAAAACTCTTCGGGAGCAAAGAAGTGCGACTGAGGAGCATAGAAGAAATACTGGTAACTGTCGCATGGTCAACACCGGGGGATCGTAGATTCTCACTTTCGGAAGCGACTCTGATGAAGAGATGGCTCTTAGCTCCCTCTTTAAAGAATCCACCTTGGGGAAGGAGGACGAACCGAAGGCCTGTGAAAATATTCAGCTGCACAATCGCACGCTTCCAGAAAAGAATCTCGGATCCACGAGTACAAAAGATAGGGGAAAAGAAAAGGTCTCCGAGAACATCGCCCTAGACGACCAAGTCATGAAAGAACTGACCGCTAAGGATTCGTCTAAGAAGAGTAAGGTGGACTATAACGTTCTGGCGCACTTGAGGAAGTTACCCTCGAAGCTCAGTATTCTCGACGCCCTTCTACTATCCAAAGAAGCGAGAGATTCATTGATCAAGGCACTACAAGAGCCGGAGCAATTTCAAGCTTTCCTTACCGAAGAAAAGATGAAGGACGAGCTGGAGGAAGTACACACAGCCGATATCACCTTCGGCGACGAAGACCTCCTCCTTGGGACGTGCGAGCACAACCGTCCCCTCTATGTCTCAGGGTACTGCCACAATATAAAGATAGGCAAAATCCTGGTCGACAATGGGTCTTCCGTCAATCTCCTCAACGTGCGAGTGTTGAAGGAAATCTGTATGAGCGTCCAGCATCTCGCTCGTGATAAAATCACCATCTCTGGTTTTGACTCCCAGTCATCACGGACTCTCGGGTCTTTGATACTGACGTTACGATTCGGGCTACTTAGGTGGATCCTCTCAAATATTTGATGTCAAAAGCCATATTGACAGGTCGGCTCGCTAAATGGGCCTTGCTCTTGATGGAGTTCTCAATAACTTATCAACCTCTTAAGGCAGTGAAAGGCCAGGTCATCGCCGACTTCCTCGCCGAGCATCCGATACCGGCCGATTCCCCTTTGAATTGCGAACTGCCAGACGAACATGCGTTTGATGCGATCGACGGTGGTGATACCCGATGGGAACTTTATTTTGATGGAGTATCTTCCATGAAGAAGCGCAAATAAAGCACCCCTATAATCAAATCGGGGGTAGGCCTTATCTTCGTAACTCCACAAGGAGGGATAATGCGCTTTGCCTTCTCCTTAACAGAGCCGAGGACGAACAATGAGGCCGAATATGAAGCTTTGATAGCATGCCTCGAGATCGCCATTGACATGGAATTGAAAACCTCCTCATATACGGAGACTCCCAACTGGTCGTTAGTCAAGTAAATGGCAACTACCAAACATGCAAACCAGAGTCGGTGAAGTACAGCGAGAGAGTGCAGCAACTGCTGACCCAAATTCCTTCCTACACCCTCGAAAGCATACCGCGTATGGAAAATAGCAAAGCGGATGCACTAGCTAAGCTCGCTAAAGAACTAGCCGACGAGAACCTCGATGACGTGAGAATCGTTGTGCAAAGCCGTCGGATTCTTGCGACGGCGGAAATATCTCCGGAGTTGTCCGAAGAAAAAGGAGCGTATGAGCAAATGGCTATGCAAATAAAAGACCAAGAAAAGGCTGAGGATTGGAGAGAAGTTTTTATAGACTACTTCAAATCCCGTCGAACACCTGAGGATACGTCCTCAAAACATCAGCTCATGAAGCGAGCCCTATCTTTTGCCTTCGTCAATGATACTCTGTACAAGAGGTCATTTGATTCTCTGTGGTTAAGATGTCTGGGACCTGAAGAGGCGAAGAGAGTCGTTCAGGAAACTCACGACGGACTCTGCGGTTCTCACCAAGCAGGTCCGAAAATGAAGTTGAAGATTAAACAGACGGGCTACTAGTGGCCTACGATGATCCAGGACTGCCTCAAATATGTGAAGCAATGCCACTAATGCTAGATCCATGGGGACTTCATCCACCAACATCCAAATCCACTATACCCAACGGTGGCTAGCTGGCCGTTCGAAATGTGGGGGACTGACATAATCGGCCCCATCGAACCAGCATCGTCCAGGGGACATCGATTCATTTTGGCAACGACTGATTACTTCTCCAAATGGGCAGAAGCAATACCGTTGAGGGAAGTGAAGACGGAGAATATCCTCCATTTCTTCAAGACGCACGTTATTTATCGGTTTGGAACTCCTCAACGGATCATCTCCGATAACGGGCCAGCCTACAGAAGCCACAAGATCAGCCGCTTCGCACAACAGCACAACATAGACTGGAGATACTCCTCAGTTTATAATCCCTGAGCTAACGATCTAGCTGAGGCTTTCAACAAGACTCTGACAAAGATCGTGAAGAAGACGGTGTCCCGAAATAAGAAGGACTGGCATGAGAGACTGCAAGAAGCTCTCTGGGTGTATCGAACTACGTTCAAGACGGCTACGAACACAACACCGTACGCGTTGGTATTCGGTACAGAAGCGATACTCCCCCTCGAGATAGAGTTACCCTCTCTACGAGTGGCAGTTCATTACGAGCTGACGGACGAAGAGAACGCTCACCTTCGGCTTGAGGAGCTCGACGCCCTTGACGAAACCCGGCTCATAGCGCAACAAAATCTGGAAGCTTATAAAGCAAAGATGACGCGCTCATATGAAAGATTGACCAGGCCGAGGACATTCCGCTAAGGCGAACTCATGCTAGTGGTCAAAAGACCGATGATCCCCAATCGCGCCAAGCGGGGAAAATTCGAGCCGAACTATGAAGGCCCGTACATCATAGACAAGATCTACCAGGGTGGAGCCTATCTATTCATGGACATGCATGGTGAAAGACCTTTCAGTCCAATAAACGGTCGCTTCCTGAAGAAGTGCTACGCTTGACGAGTCACGGCCTAGGTAAATGATAGACGACGACGACTATGTCCGCTCGCTATCTTCCTAAGCCCAAACTCTACAAGTAGTAACCGGCTTACTTTAGTACGGACCGAAACGTCCTTAAACTAGCAACGGACCGAAACGTCCTTAAACTAACGATGGACTGAAACGTCCTTAAACTAGCAACGGACCGAAACGTCCTTAAACTAACGATGGACTGAAACGTCCCTAAACCAACAACGGACCGTAACGTCCTTAAACTAATGGCGGACCGAAACGTCCTTAAACTAACGACGGACCGCTATGTCCTAAAACTTGCTGTTGACCGAGATGTCGATAAATTACGGTAAATTGCAGCATCCCAAAGCTGAACCAAAAAAAATGGTATTTCCATAAGCAAAATGGGCACGGATGAAAACCCGAAAGGGCTCCGTGAATAAAAACAGCAGGGCTACCGGCGGGTCTTGTGAAAACCCGAAAGGGCGCAACCTCGTTAAAAAAAAAGAAGAAGAAAGAAAAAGAAAAAAAAGAGAAAACGGTATGTCCATAAGCAAAATGGGCACGGATGAAAACCCGAAAGGGCTCCGTGAGTAAAAACAGCAGGGCTACCGGCGAGTGTTTGTGAAAACCCGAAAGGGCGCAACCTCGTTAAAAGACACTTGCGAGGTCCTCTCGACCTTATGAGGAGAAATCACCCACGTGAGATCCTTACGACTTATAAGAGAGCAACACACTTAGGAATCCTTACGATTCCTAAGGAGAAATTACACTTGCGAGATCCTCACGACTCGTAAGGAGAATACTCTTATGAGACCCTCACGGCTTATAAGATTTGAAAGTCTTAAGCTATAGAGACCTGAACCTGTTCTTAAGCAACCCCCACAACCTCCAATACAGCCCTACAAGTGACACAACACTGACCCTTGTATACAATCCACGGGTACGAATAAACATTTCCCTAACCAAGTCCCATCCGTGACTAGGGATATGTCCATATGGTGAACAACTCTTGTAAGTCTTCTCGACTTATGAGGAGAAAACACTCTTGTAAGATCCTTACGACTTATAAGAGAACATACACTTAGGAATCCCCACGATTCCTAAGGAGAAAACACACCTACGAGATCCTCACGACTCGCAGAGAGAAATACCTTTTGTGAGACCCTTACGGCTCATGAAGTCAAAAGCCTTAGTCGACAGGATCCTAACCCTGTTCGCTAAGCCACCTTTGTTCGATATCGACAGAGGCAAATGATGATTCGCTCCTGGTAATATCCCAATTGTAGCGGTGCTGATGCCGAAATTGGTGTCTAATCCCAAACTTGCGGCAAAAAGCTTGCGAGCCATACATGCATACCAAATAGCCGAAATGATTGGGCAACTTGCAACAAAATCTGCAAGTAAAAAATGTATGCATGCGAAATAGCCGAAATGATTGGGCAACTCGCAATAAAAAGCAGCGAGTAAAAAATAAAACAAATGGCCGAAATGATTGGGCACCGCGAAAAATAGCCGAAATGATGTGGCAATCACGACCTTCGCGATATAAAAGCTGAAATGATAGAGCATCGTGGAAAGAAATAAGATAAAATAAAAGTGAAATTTATGCCCTACAGGTGATATTACATCGATCCCTGTATACAATTCAGGGGCGCAAATAAAGAAGGAATCACACTCCTCCTCCTCCAGGTTTCATCAGAAGAAGAAGCCAAATCTCGATGGGTCACAGATAGCCTGGAGATCATCTCAACATTCGTCTCAGCAGACGCAACATCAAGCAAAGCGGAACAGCGGCAACTCCCAGTTCCATGACTCGGCGGTGTACAGATGACCGGGAGTCAAATCCCAACTCCGTGAAATGTGAATATAATCAACAAAATTCCTGGTTACGTGGAACACGGATAACGTCACTTCTGATCCCGTGGAAAACGTCCAAAGCGGATCCTGGTCCTCGCAGAGCACAGCAGTGAACCCGTGTGAAGCATCCAGAGTGGAGCCTAGTCCTTGCCGAACACGGCAGCGAACCCGTGGGAAGCATCTAGAGCAAAATTCCTGATTACGTGGAACGCGGATAACGTCACTTCTGACCCCGTAGAAAACGTCCAGAGCGGATCCTGGTCCTCGCAGAGCACGGCAGTGAACTCGTGTGAAGCATCCAGAGCGGAGCCTAGTCCTCGCCGAACACGGCAGCGAACCCGTGGGAAGTATCTAGAGAAAAATTCCTGGTTACGTGGAACGCGGATAACGTCAGTTCTGACCCCGTGGAAAACGTCCAGAGCGGATCCTGGTCCTCGCAGAGCACGGCAGTGAACCCGTGTGAAGCATCCAGAGCGGAGCCTAGTCCTCGCCGAACACGGCAGCGAACCCGTGGGAAGTATCTAGAGCAAAATTCCTGGTTACGTGGAACGCGGATAACGTCACTTCTGACCCCGTGGAAAACGTCCAGAGCGGATCCTGGTCCTCGCAGAGCACGGCAGTGAACTCGTGTGAAGCATCCAGAGCGGAGCCTAGTCCTTACCGAACACGGCAGCGAACCCGTGGGAAGCATCTAGAGCAAAATTCCTGGTTACGTGGAACGCAGATAACGTCACTTCTGACCCCGTGGAAAACGTCCAGAGCGGATCCTGGTCCTCGCAGAGCACGGCAGTGAACCCGTGTGAAGCATCCAGAGCGGAGCCTAGTCCTCGCCGAACACGGCAGCAAACCCGTGGGAAGCATCTAGAGCAAAATTCCTGGTTACGTGTAACGCGGATAACGTCACTTCTGACCCCGTGGAAAATTTCCAGAGTGGATCCTGGTCATCGCAGAGCACGACAGTGAACCCATGTGAAGCATCCAGAGCGAAGCCTAGTTCTCGCCGAACACGGCAGCGAACTCGTGGGGAGCATCTAGAGCAAAATCCCTGGTCACGTGGAACGCGGATAACGTCACTTCTGACCCCGTGGAAAACGTCCCGAGCAGATCCTGGTCCTCGCAGAGCACGGCAGTGAACCCGTGTGAAGCATCCAGAGCGAAGCCTAGTTCTCGCCAAACACGGCAGTGAACCCGTGGGAAGCATCTAGAGCAAACATCGGACTGTGGAGTCCTTAAATCCACGGACTATGATGTCCTTAACCTCGACCGTGATGTCTTAAAACTAACATCGGACTGTGATGTCCTTAAACTCACGGACTATGATATTCTTAATCTCGACCGTGATGTCTTAAAACTAACAATCAACCATAATGATTTTAAACTAATTTTACCTCGGTTCAAGGGTATATCTCTTCACTCCTTTGATATTTGTCGTTGTAATTCCTCAACGTCTTCAAAGAGGTGACGGGTCCCAACAACCACACATTTCACGGACTATGGAGTCCTTAAATCCATGGACTATGATGTCCTTAACCTCGACCGTGATGTCTTAAAACTAACATCGGACCGTGGAAGTCCTTAAATCCACGGAGTATGATGTCCTTAATCTCGACCGTAATATCTTAAAACTAACAACGGACTGTGGAGTCCTTAAATCCACGGACTATGATGTCCTTAACCTCGATCGTGGTGTCTTAAAACTAACATCGGACTGTGGAGTCCTTAAATCCACGGACTATGACGTCCTTAACCTCGACCGTGATGTCTTAAAACTAACATCGGACTGTGGAGTCCTTAAATCCACGGACTATGACGTCCTTAACCTCGACCGTGATGTCTTAAAACTAACATTGGACTGTGGGGTCCTTAAATCCGCGGACAATGATGTCCTTAACCTCGACCGCGATATCTTAAAACTAACATTGGACTGTGGGGTCCTTAAATCCACGGACTATGATGTCCTTAACTTCGACCATGATGTCTTAAAACTAACATTGGACTGTGAGATCCTTAAACTCACGGACTATGATGTCCTTAACCTCGACCGCGATGTCTTTAAACTAAGGTATCCTGGAAAACGTCCAGAGCGGAGCCTGGTCCTCGCCAAACACGGCAATGAACCCGTGAGAAGCATCCAGAGCAACCCCTGACTCCGTGAAATGCGGATAAGGACAACTTCACCCATCACTTGCGGGTCTTCACGACTCGTAAGGAAGAAAATTCTCTTGTGAGATCCTTATGACTCTCAAGAGAAAACGCCCTTGGGAATCCTCACGATTCTTAAGGAAAAGTTACACCTACGGGATCCTCTCGACCCGTAGGGAGAAAATTCTTTATGAGACCCTCACGGCTCATAAAGTTGAAAAGTCTTAGGTGACAGATCTTAACTCTGTTTTCTAAGCCAGCATCACTCTACAAAGAATCCAAGACCGACAGTTATATACTTGCTAAATTCACATGGCAACAATACACTAAAGAGGAGAAGGCAACAAGGAGAATATCAGACCTGCACTTAATTAAGTGTTCAAGGACATGGATTGAGGAACTCAAAATTGACCTTGTCCAGAGGTTTCCAAGCCTGGCGAACCATCCTACTGTGCTTTCTTTCGCGATCACGAGCGTCGGGATCCCCATGGATGTCCTCCACCCTCCGATAGGCAGCAAGTATGGCAGACTGTTGAAAAGCCTGGTGCAGGAGATCGATAAGATTGTCTCGCCGTCTCTTCGAGATTAGGTTCATCAGATACACCGAGTGCACATTATCTTCAGCGGGCATCAATGCTCTAAGTGGCACGCCGGCATAGAATAGAGGGAGCGCTTCCCAGATTACTCCCACAATAAGCTTCAGAAGAGGGGAACGCCGAGGAAGCAGTTGACCATTATATGCGTCAAAGCGGCTCATAATTTCGGCACACTCGGCGTTTGTGAATTCTCGATTCTGAGAACGGCCGAGTCGGCGGATGTCTCCGTAAGAGATAATCTCTTCGAGATCATACATGTGAGCGTCCATTATTCCTGTGACAGAAAATCAGCAAAGATCAGCAGACAGACGGAATAAGCAATTTCTTATTCAGAACAGGCACATGGAATTAAACTCCTCAAGAGCAATGCTCTGCAGACAAGAGTGACACTTGTCAGAATCAGTTATAAAGGAAAGTTAAAGAAGGCCCCCGAGAACATTGAGAGCTCTGCTCTAAGAAGATGATATAATTCATCAAAAATAAAATTCCATCTTAAATCTTCAAGATCCATGAAAAACTATCAAGAGTTCTTCTATATGATTTGAAAGAAGAAAAGCTCCATTAATGAATTAAGAGATCACAAGAAAAATCCATTTAGGGAGCGGAGCTCTATTAATAGAACCTTAATAGGGTTCTCTTTAGTTCCCTTTAGATCTCTTTAGACCTACGGGGCAGAGCTCTGCTAAATAAAACCCTAAATGGGTTTTCTTCAGATCAAAGATCTATAAAGAGCAAAGCTCTGTTAATGGGTAAGACCCTGGTTTATTAAAAGTTTTAAACTATACCTAAGTTTTGGAAGAGTTTTACTCTTGAAAAATTCTTAAAACCGAAAAGCAGTGCTCTGAATAAGAGAAAATTCTCAAGAAAGAGGATAAAAATCATCAAAGGGACCAAAGGTCCTATTTATAGGCATTGGGAGCCGTTTCAACTGCCCAAAATTTGATCCAACGACTGAGATGCTACCACCACCGCACACACGTTTGGGGCCACGTAAGCACAACGGTGGGGGGCATTTGTTTCCCCCAATCAGAGAAAAGCTCTGTTCAAATTCTAAGGCTGGAAATGAAGCGACATTTCTGCGTCCCCAAATCAGAGCAAAGCTCTGTTCAAATTCCAAGAATGGGATTGAAGCGACGTTTCTGCTTCCTCCAATCAGAACAAAGCTCTGTTTAAGAAATTTAAGAGTCAAAATTGAAGCAATGCTTCGAATCCTGCGCTGCGCGCCACGTGTCTAACACAGGCGCGCTGGCGCAGTTGCGTTGCGCGTTGCGCTGCTCGCCACGTGTTTAACACTAGTGCGCTAGCGCAGTTGCACTGCGCTCTGCGCTGCGCGCCACGTGTCGAGCGCAAGACGCGCTGCGCGCCACGTGTCAAAACACGAATGCGCTAGCGCTAGCGCAATTATGCTGCGCACCCCAAGTTAGAGCAAAGCTCTGTTGCCAAGTTTGAAAAGCGAAGCAACGCTTCATGATTATGCAGCGCATAAACATCTCACAAAGGAATAATAAAGAATTAAAAAATTACAGAACACTTAACAGGTAATAAAATACTGAATTAAATATCTTTTATTATTATTATTATTGTTATTACATTTAAAAAAGATCACCAAATATGGGATTAGAAGGACAGGTGTTCACAAAGCTAAAGAGAAGACTATCTAGTTCCCTCTCCGTCTTCTCCACCATGTCGAAACGGCGATCCTCCCGAGGGGTAGCCATCCAACGGTCGATGCCGCACTCCTCAGAAAAAGTGGCGATGACAACCCGACGAGCCCGTATCTAGCTCAGCAAGTGGATGGACCAATCCCTCAGGGCTTGAGTGATTAAGTGCGCCTCCAAGAAAAACTCGATCTTATCTTCGGCAGTATCCAGCATTGCCGAGGACATCTCTGCTGGAGGAGGGGGATGATCGGTGAGCACAAACGAAAGAATTATCCGAAGCCAAATAGAGTGTGGGGGAAGAGGGGACCACATACGAGTCAAAAGCTCGTGCAGCGCAGCTTCGCACTGCTCATCCGTGAAAGAAGGATCCACCAAGCGCGCAGCAAAGCGAGAAACAAGGTCCTGAATGGGCACTTCCCATAGCTGTCTACGAGCATGAGGGCGGTTACAAGCCATGGTTGAGAAAGTTCTTTGGGGATGAGAAAAAGAAGAAGCTTTGCTTCAAGTTATAAAGATGAAGCACATAAAATTTTGTGCACAATGAAACTATTTCCAAAATTGGGAAATGAAAGATTCTCGGGAATATAAGTTTGACTTAAAAGGAAGGTGAAAAGACACCTCTGTTGAAACAACGCTTCAGATCCAGCGCTCTGTTGAAGCAACGCTTCAAATTCAGCGCTCTACGCGCCACGTGGCACAGTTGCGCTGTGCTCTGCGCTGCTGATTAGTGTCAAAAACTGTATTTACCGCAATCAGAAACGGCGTCGCTTCGCAGCTAGCCGGTGAGTGCGGGTCGATCCACAGAGACGGGTAAATTTCTTCAAAGTGTTTTAACGAGTTGATTCTATTTGTAGTTTTGGTAGGTTTATAAAAATCTAAAGACTGGATCTAATTAATCTAATTAAGAATCTTGCTAGGGTTAGGATTAGGGAAAGTTTTGGAAATTAATATTTTTCCTCACCGTTTTCAATACCTTCCTTTTTTTAGATCTATTAGGTGTTAAGTTAATTATCAATAAAGTGGATACGAATCTTTTGGGAAGATGTTTCTTCATCTAGATTTGTACCCTACCTTTGTTGATAATTACCCTAACCCTCACGGAAAACGCGCGGAACCGGCCCTTTATACTACGGTTCATCGTTACCTCGAAGGGTAGGATGCCGCAGGGAGCGGTTGTGCTCGTGTGCGTGAAGTTCTAATTCATTAGGTGAAGGTGGCATTGAAAGGGGCGAGAGATTTCATCTCTCAACCCTTTCCCTAAGGCTAACCCTAACAAGCGAGGAGACTACTCGCTCATTAGGGGATGAGAAGACATTATAATTAAAAGAATAAAAATACTTACTAGTTGACGGCTCCCTCCAAACAAGAAGAACAGATCTGAATTTTGCTCTCAGAAAATCTGGATTTTATTGATTGAAAAGAGGCATCCAATTTTTAGATCTAAAATTACAATTTATAGGAAAATAGGAAACCTAGGGTTACAGACTCTCGCACATGCAAAATTACAGATTTGCCCACTTAAAATCCCAACACCTGAACAGTCGCACCGACTCAGAAAAGATCCACCGACATGCGCACTATATGGCCGCGGAACCGCGGCTCCAGGTAGGGTTTGGCCGCGGTTCCGCGGCCAAACTAGGGAATTAGGCTCTTGGACTTCTGGAGTTTCTTCAATGGTTCTTGGGCTCTGGAGTTTTATATGTACTTTCTCTGTTGGGCTTTTGGGTTTTCTCCAGATTTTTAGTGAAGACTTGTATTGGGCTTTTTAACCGTTTCACTTGACTTTTTGGACCTTGCACTTGTTCTTCGACCAGGCTTGACTGAGATCCGTCTAATTGTTGGTCAAGAGTCCATTTTTCTGTTGTTTTGTGTCTTTCTCACTGTATTTGTTCCCGAAACCTGTAACCTGTAATATGCAACAAACGTGCGTCAAGAGTACCTGTTTATTTATAAAAAAGGATAAGAATAGGGGAATGATAAATGCAATATTATGGTCTGAACAAATACCCCCAAACTTACCTTTTGCTCGTCCTCGAGCAAACTTATTATTTTATTCACTACAAAAAACCTAACCGCACTTTCGCAGGGAAACGCGATTGCACTGAGCACGTGCAACAAGCCGTTAAACCTCTAGGTGTCCCTAGTAGGAGGAGTGTTGTCTCCTGAGGGTTTTCAGCGGATTACACCCACAAAATCCTATCAATTTGGCTCATTGACTTATGTTCTCCAATTAGGTTTTCTAACAAGGAATTCTATTATCTTATACTTGTGAATTATCCACCCACATTCTTCACACTTCCTCATTATTTAACTTAAGATTATATATATTCTATAGACTTACTTAGCTTTCGGCATTTCCTAAGTTTTCCTTCTAGGGTTACATCTCCACTTAGGAATTTCTATCAACTCTATTAAAGATACAAGTTATATCTTTCATTCCTTTCCCTTATCTAAACTCTAATCACATATCCCCACGTGTGTGTATAAATCACCCCTACACTTGGAAATTCAAATCAAGCAATCATACTCTCGTCCAAAGCACTTATTAAAATGAAATTTTGCTTACACATCCTTCATGCGACCGTTAATACTTCTTGAGGTACCAACGACCGATTACAAAATGCGTTTGCACTTTAAAGCGTACTTCCTAGTCTTTGCAACACCCAAGGCTTTAGCAGTGACTCCCAAACCAGTTGGTCTAAGGCACTAGGTGATGAAACACCCTCGCTAAATATTTTTCTATTTTTGCAGCCTTAAGTAATCACAAAAACCAGTGTCCATTTTTTTTCATATTTTTTTTTCTTTTATTTTCATCGGACTAAGGACTTTAGACAAGAGCACTTCAAGGTCTCTTCTACTATTCCAAGTTTCAAGGTGCGTGATTGTGCAAATTGTAGGGTATACATTTTCAGAATCTAGACTTAAGCTAGGAACTATTTTTCAAACTTATACTCTAATAAGAATATCAATACTCTTCCCTTGTTTCGACTTAGCCCAAGAAGTGAACCCAAAATTGGCCTATTTCTAAATAAACTACAAGGCATATACTTTCTACCGTTAAACTTTAAGAAATATTATTTTTAGGGTTTTTAACTTACTAAGTCTAAGATCTAGTTGTTCCTAGCTAGTTGACCTATTTGTCAAACTAAAGTCAATTAGCCAAAATCGAATACATTTATTTATAATTTTTTGAAATTTTTCAAATTTTTATAGGTTTTCAAATAAGTATGCAAATGCAAAAATATGTACAAATGAATGCGAAGGAAGAAGACGTACCGAGCATACCCCCAAACTTGAACTTGACAGTGTCCTCACTGTCATGCTAAACCAAGAGGGTCAAAACACCGATACTCCCCTATTTATTTAATTATAATTTTTATATTTTATTTAAGAAAAACAAAAATATGTACAAAAAGGCCCTCCCCCAAACTTCAATTAAACTATGTTAGACAATACTGCCCAACTTTGCATAGGCCAAAAGTCAACACCAACCATTTGAAAAATTTATCAGTAAAGAATATTGGTGGGTGAAAAAATAAGTAGTGGTGGTCCGCAAAGAATTGGGGAAGATAGAAGTAGTGGAATGGGAGGTGTGGAGGTGAATATACAGGTGATGGTGATGCATCGATACGAGAATGTAAGTGATCAGCAGTCAGTGGAGTGTTGGCATTCTCGTACCTTATTAAAAGAAATGGGGGTATTTCAACTTCTAAGGGAGGAAGTTGGCTCACCACAATACCCCCAAGATGTTCCTGTGGGTCCTCTATTGACATGGCATCATTCATCAATTGTGTATGATATTCACTTATGAGGGAACTTGTCTCCTCGACGTCCGCCATAGTCCTACCGAAAACTTGCCGCCTATCTTGTAAGACTTTTAAAATAGCGTTCTCTTGCTCGAAGGCTAGAGAGGCTGATATGATAATGGAAAAAGTCTCATTCTCACCTATGTAAGCATATCTAAGGTGAGACGGCAAGGGCGTGAGTTCGAATTTCTGAGGCGAAAGAATCATTGCGGAATTTACCTCGAACTCAAAGGACTCTAACACAGGTTTGAAATCACTGCAAACAACCGATTCGGATGGTTCGACTGACTCATCCAAAAATTCAAACGACTCATATTCGGGCTGTGAGTCGTCGTCATCCGAAAAAGTGAAACATTGATAATCAGCATCGGTTGTGTCAACAGTAGTAGGCTCAAGGAGGGACGCACTAGTGGCGTTAAAACTGTTTTCATCAAATAGAAATCCTTCAAGCTCGCAGTCCTCCTGCGTGATTTCGTGAATAGAGCAAACTTCTCGTGTACTATTTTTAGGCACGGGGGGCAGACTTCCCATCTTATAAATATTGAACTCACTAGACCTCTTTCCGAAGGATAGAGTCATGGAGCCATTGCGACAATTTATTATGGCATTGGAAGTGGCCAAAAATGGTCGACCAAGAATCACCGGAATTTGGTTTCTTGGGTTAACAACAGGTTGTGTATCCATAACGATAAAGTCAACGGGGAATATGAATTCCCCGACTTTGATCAACACATCCTCTAGTTGACCCCTTGGATAGGTGATTGATCGATCAGCCATTTGGAGAGTGCAACGAGTGGGTTTCAACTCTCCAACCCCTAATTGTTCGTACACGGAGTAAGGAATCAGGTTAACACTAGACCCAAGATCTAAAAGTGCACGATTAATTTGCTTATCCCCAATTGTGATTGAAATAGTAGGACAGCCGGGGTCCTTTCGTTTTTGGGGTAAGGTTTGATGGTGGTTAATAGCATTGCTCACTGCACTAGCCACTAGCACTTTCTTGGGTACTTGAGATGCCTTTCTCTTCGAGGTGCACAAGCCCTTTAAGATTTTCGCGTATGAAGGGACTTGTTGGATAGCATCCAAGAGAGGTATATTTATGCTAACCTGCTTAAAGATCTCCACAATCTTCTCCACTTGTGCATTTGGTTTATTAGGACTCAACCTGTTTGGAAATGGTGCATTTTGAAAATTAGTTGAGTCAAATGTCTGTGGAGCAGCATGTGGAGTAGGAACGGATCCCGGTGTAGATGTGTTCGTGTTGTGAGAAATGGGTCCGTTCGAGTCAGAAGAAGTAGAGCCGTGTGAAGGGTGGAGAATAGGCTCTAAAGAAAAAGGTGAAGAAGGAAGTGAAGAAAATGAAGAAGGGGAAGAAGAACCGCCGGCGGGGATGTCATCACTAGTTTCCACATTATTTTGCAACTCTCTTCCGGATCTCAACGTGGTCACCGCATTAACATTGTGATTGTGATATGCGTTTTGTGCGTGACCGGGATTGGGCATTGGTTGAGATGGAAGCTTTCCCTTTTCTCTCTCGCTCAACGCAGCAGTTAATTGTGCAATTTGTGCCTCAATAGATTTGATACTTTGATCGTGTGAGGCATTGTTATTCATTAAAGATTGAACATAACTTTCAAATCTTGCTGCGGATTCTGTAGTTTGCTTAAGAAATGCATCTAGACTTTTTTCGAGCGAGGTAACCTTATCATCATTTGGTTGAACCAAATTGTTCGTTTGATTTGTATAAGGTTGTTGTTGGAAAGGTTGCTGTATTTGAGTTTGTAAGGGTGCTTGTTGTTGTTGTGGAGGAGCTCTTTGAAAATTGTTATTCCCTTGGAACTGTTGATTTGGGTGACTCCTCCACCCCTGATTGTATGCCGAAGAGTACGGATCATTTCTTTGTCTTTGCTGGAATGCAGCATTGACTTGATCCTGCTCTTGAATAGGTGCATTATAAGGGCACTCTTCGGTGAGATGTGATGGATTAGAACAACAAGCACAAACAGTTCGTGTGGGTAGAGTAGGGGCAGGAGAAGACGATGAGATTTTTGTCTCAATGGCTTCTAGCTTTTTCATAAGTGAGGCCATCTCGGCCTTCATAGCGATCGACATATCTATTTGATGTATGCCTGCCCTAGATTGACCAACTGAAGAAGATGATGTGGTCTTGGTACTCTCCCACTGAATTGTTTGCTCACTTAGGTCCTCAAGAAACTGCCAAGCTTCGTCGCTAGACTTGGAGAGAAAATGACCTTGACATATTGTTTCTAGCAACTGCTTCGTTGCTGCATTCAATCCCTCGTATAATGTTTGGCAAAGTTGCCAATTTTCTATCCCATGATGAGGGCATTGAACGAGTAGGTCCTTAAATCTCTCGAAGCATTTCCAGAATGGTTCGGACGGAAGCTGTGAAAATTGTATAATCTCGTTTCGGATTCTAGCAGTTTTATGATGAGGGTAGAACTTTTTCAGAAAAGCTCTCACAAACTCGTCCCAATTTCTAATGGAATGTGATGCGGTGCTGTATAGCCACTTCTCGGCTAGGTCACATAAGGTAAAAGGAATGACCCTTAGCCTTATTGCGTCATCACTTAATTGGGTTGTCTTCATCATGCTGCAAACGTTTTGGAATTTATTAATAAAAATATATGCATCTTCGGATTCCAAACCATGAAACTTAGGCACCATATTGATGAAATGTGGTTTTATTTCAAAATTATCCCCATTCGCCGGTGGGGGTGAAAGACATGTGGGTAAAGAAGTGCGGACGGGGTAGAAGAGATCCTGGAGCGCAACTCGTGCGGGCGCTACAACAGGCGGAAGATTCGGGTTATTCGCACCTGGCGGAGGTGGAATCATTCCCGTCGGCAAGGTATCGTTGGGGTTAAATCCCGACATACCTTCGAAAGAAGAATTTGAGGTTGGAGGTAAGGAAATGGACGGAATGTCGACGAAGGGTTCGTCGAAGGGTTCGTTGGTCGGTACCAACGAAACACGGACTAATCGGGCGTTAGTATCCCTAGTCCAAAATGACATACACTAAAGGGTAGTGCAGTCAGAAAAAAGAGAAAAACAGAATGTGGGGGTAAGATAACGTCAGTGAGAAGAAGTGGTGGAAGTGAGTTTCAAGTTTCTTCGCGACAAGTTGCAAGTTTTGAAAAGATTTTTTTATTTTTATTTTTTTATATTTTTGTGTGAGTTTTGCAAAGAAGTTTTTAGAAAACGGACTCGTGACACAAAAGTATCAACCACACATGCACAATCAGGCCTAGATCTAGGGTCGCCTATGTCTACTAGACAGCTCCTAACTAGTGCTAGAAATAGACCTCAAACCGCCTCTTCACAGACAAATACGGCCAGGTAAGTGGGAAGGAACCACCACTACAGTGGGCCTAATTAAAAACCACTAGCCTAGACACCGCAATGTCGGTTAGGATAAACGGCCGATGCCTACCCTAGTCCTTTTCCTATTGAGCTCGCTGTCCTTAGGTCTGAGTCTAATCTTTTTTAATTAAAGGTGGTCGATGCAAAATGCTTAGGTGTTTTCTGGGGTCCTGGGAAGGGTGATGAAATCCCCACCCAATCTGAATTTGGTCAAATAGCCCCTTAGAGTCCGGTTAAATTATGCAAAACAAATAAAATTTCACTTGCAATCAGAATTTTTTTAGCGCGGCGCAAAGAAACCTGCAGAGATCTGTTATTTAGAAGGGGGAGAAAGACTCTTTACGCAAAGAAATCCTGCAGAAAACTTTTTACAGAGAGATATATGGGAGATTACAGAGAGGAGAGAGAGATATCAAACCAGAAAATTTTTCAGGTGCTGACGTGTCAAAGGGAGCGCGGATGCGCGGCGGGAGGCCCCTAAATGCGGCGGAAGCGCGGCTGAGTAGATGAATCGGCCGCTGAAAAAAAATTCTGTTGTTCTGTTGGGCACTTTCTTCTCTGTTCTGATATGTAACTTTCTGATTCCCTCTCTGTAAAATCCCAGATTCTTGATTCTTCGCTGTTCCTGCAAGATCCAAAAGATACACCCTTCAAACAGATCAAATTTGATTATTTTTTTATATTTTTTATATTTTCCGATTTTTATAATTTTTTAAAATTTATATCAACCCGAAAATTCACAAAAAGAAAGATTACGCCGTCCCCGGCAATGGCGCCATTTGATTAGTGTCAAAAACTGTATTTACCGCAATCAGAAACGGCGTCGCTTCGCAGCTAGCCGGTGAGTGCGGGTCGATCCACAGAGACGGGTAAATTTCTTCAAAGTGTTTTAACGAGTTGATTCTATTTGTAGTTTTGGTAGGTTTATAAAAATCTAAAGACTGGATCTAATTAATCTAATTAAGAATCTTGCTAGGGTTAGGATTAGGGAAAGTTTTGGAAATTAATATTTTTCCTCACCGCTTTCAATACCTTCCTTTTTTTAGATCTATTAGGTGTTAAGTTAATTATCAATAAAGTGGATACGAATCTTTTGGGAAGATGTTTCTTCCTCTAGATTTGTACCCTACCTTTGTTGATAATTACCCTAACCCTCACGGAAAACGCGCGGAACCGGCCCTTTATACTACGGTTCATCGTTACCTCGAAGGGTAGGATGCCGCAGGGAGCGGTTGTGCTCGTGTGCGTGAAGTTCTAATTCATTAGGTGAAGGTGGCATTGAAAGGGGCGAGAGATTTCATCTCTCAACCCTTTCCCTAAGGCTAACCCTAACAAGCGAGGAGACTACTCGCTCATTAGGGATGAGAAGACATTATAATTAAAAGAATAAAAATACTTACTAGTTGACGGCTCCCTCCAAACAAGAAGAACAGATCTGAATTTTGCTCTCAGAAAATCTGGATTTTATTGATTGAAAAGAGGCATCCAATTTTTAGATCTAAAATTACAATTTATAAGAAAATAGGAAACCTAGGGTTACAGACTCTCGCACATGCAAAATTACAGATTTGCCCACTTAAAATCCCAACACCTGAACAGTCGCACCGACTCAGAAAAGATCCACCGACATGCGCACTATATGGCCGCGGAACCGCGGCTCCAGGTAGGGTTTGGCCGCGGTTCCGCGGCCAAACTAGGGAATTAGGCTCTTGGACTTCTGGAGTTTCTTCAATGGTTCTTGGGCTCTGGAGTTTTATATGTACTTTCTCTGTTGGGCTTTTGGGTTTTCTCCAGATTTTTAGTGAAGACTTGTATTGGGCTTTTTAACCGTTTCACTTGACTTTTTGGACCTTGCACTTGTTCTTCGACCAGGCTTGACTGAGATCCGTCTAATTGTTGGTCAAGAGTCCCTTTTTCTGTTGTTTTGTGTCTTTCTCACTGTATTTGTTCCCGAAACCTGTAACCTGTAATATGCAACAAACGTGCGTCAAGAGTACCTGTTTATTTATAAAAAAGGATAAGAATAGGGGAATGATAAATGCAATATTATGGTCTGAACAGCTGCGCACCACGTGTCCAAATTGGGTGTGCCAGCGCTGGAATTAAAATTCCCACCGTTAGATCAAAGAATCTAGTAATAATGAATCATTTATTAACCAGAATTAAATTCTGTTAAGGAAAGATTTCTCAAAATCTTTCCAAACAACAAGATTGTGCTTTAAGCACCGCCGGATCAATGATCCAATGGTAAATAATGAATTACCAAAAACAGAACAAATTCTGCATGGAAAGATTTTCCAATCTTATTTAAATAAGAAGATTATCTTCTGTCAAACGGGAGCCTTAGGATCAAAGATCCAACGGTGGGAAATATTCCCCAGTCAATCAAGAGAAATGTCTCTTAAACCGATTTAATAAATCGATTGGCTCTATATAAAGGCCCCAAGATTTCAAGTCCCATATAGAAAAAACTCTCCGCAAACTTTGAGAAAAACTAAAAGAAAGAGAAAGGTAAAGAATTGTTTCTTGAAAAACAGAGATGAAAATATCTCGTGAAAAGAAGAAATGTCTTCTAAAAAGATCTTAGATCTATAAAAAAGACCAAGGTCTTTGAATAAAAAGAAAAGATTAAGATCTAACCATAAAAAAATGAAGTATTTTTACCTCGCGGATCTCTTGATCTAAAAAGGCAGAGCCTTTTATAAGAATAAGAACTTAGTTCTTGAATGTTGAGGCAAGGCCTCTTTTAAGAAGAACATAAACTTGTTCTTTGATCTTAAATTGATCAAAATGCGCTCTGCGCTATTGGACAGTGCTTTGCACTCATGAATTGCGTCCTTGCGCTCCTTGGACTGGCGCCCAGCACCATAACATGTCACTTGTCAACCATAGACACAGCTTGCGCTTTGCGCTCCTGAAAGCAGCGCACTGCACTCTTGGGTTGGCGCTCAGCGCCAAGCGTGCCACGTGTCACTCACTGGCGCACCCATAAACTGGCGCAGCGCACTTAGCGCTAAGCGACATGTGTCACCCTTATGCGCACTAGCGTAATGCGCTCTTTAATTGGCGCACAGCGCCTGATGCGCCACGTGGCGCACTATCAGAACATATCTTGTTCTGATAAATGCTATGCATTTAATTCCAGACGAAATGTCAGAGCCCAATTAAAAGGGGAGAGCCCAAACAAAGGCCTAACAGGCAGAACAAAAATAAAATGTTCTTTAACTGGACTTAGCCCAATTCTGGCCATAAGTCCTCAATTTAAATTGAACTGAGCACATCTGTTCTTCTAATCAATCTACACCCGGTTCGAGGGTACATCTCTTTACTCCTCTGATATCTGTCGTTGTAATCCCCCAACGTCGTCAGAGATGTAACGGGTCCCGACAACCACACATTACTACGGATTGTGGGGTCCTTAAACCCATGGACTGTGATGTCCTTAACCTCGACCGTGATGTCTTAAAACTAACAACGGATTGTGGAGTCCTCAAATCCACGGACTATAATGTCCTTAACCTCGACCGTGATGTCTTAAAACTAACAACGGATTGTGGAGTCCTCAAATCCACGGACTATGATGTCCTTAACCTTGACCGAGATGTTTTAAAACTAACACCGGACCGTGAGGTCCTTAAACTCATGGGCTATGATGTCCTTAACCTCGACCGCAATGTCTTGAAACTAACAACGGACCGTAATGTCCTTAAACTAATTATCGACCGCAATGTCACTAAACTAAACAACAGAGCCCAATTGCTCTTTTGTTGGATCCAAACGATCCCGTTAAGTTGATCTTAGTCTAGAATTAGACTAACGTGTCCTTAACAAACGTTTAAGTTGATCTTAGCCTCAAATAAGGCTAACGCATCCTTAAACACAACCCCCCAAACCCAAATCTAAGAAAGATACGGATTTGGACTAATCCACGTCCTACGGGCGACAACATAACTATTAGTTATATATATGCCCTAGAGGATATTACTGTACATTGGATGTATATTGTAGTGGATGCTGAGACATATATAGGTAGGACTTTCTTGCTCGACATGATAGTACGCTATCTGGTTGCTCTTTATCTTAACATGTATACTTTCTGTCTCTCTGTTACATGTTGATAAAGCCCTTAGGATGTGTACTCGACTTCCAGGACTATGATGCAGATCATACTAGTGGGGCCTGGGTAGTCCATGAGTACATCCTTCAATGTTTCTGGTCGTGGGAATATCGAGACGGGGCATCGATATTCCAGTGTAGACTAGCGTATATCTTCTCGACCCATGTGATGGGCGATGGATGATCCCATATCCATTGGTGTTTGACATCATAGATGGTATGCGGGTGCTCAGTGGAGACTGGGTACACTGAACGGACTCGCCGAGAACTCCCAGATGGTATTATACCTCACGTCAGATGGCAGTTCTCTTGTGACACTTGTACAGCTTAGTCTGTTGACCCGAGATCGTCATAGAGTCTTGTGTGTCTCCCACTGTGCTTTGATTTCCACCCTACCACGGCTCTACTGAGTCGTGCAAACAGGTGGTTTTTGGGTACAGCCCCGATTCATATGGAGGCAATGAGCAATAGGAGGGGATTCGTCTCTCCCGGTATTGGCGGTTGATGTTGCGCTATGCTCGACTGGCCATAACAGGAAATCCCTGGCCAGGGTTGCAGTGATATACTGGTAAGAGTTATCAGTAGTTTCACGATTGTCATGGACCTCACGTCGGCATGACTTATCAAGCTATTGGGGTCTGACGTTTACCACCCCTAGACGAGATATGCGACATATCAGACGAACAGACCGGACTGTATGGTAAGTGTTACTGGTTGGATTCACAGGAGTGTGAGCGGGCTTGCTCGTCGATCTTCTGATCGCTCAATACCCAGATGGCCATTACGTTTAGCAGACCGCTTGCGGCTTGTGGGTGTTTGATATGATAATCACCTGCTGCCGGCGTATTGACGAGTCTTTAGAGTCCTACACAGAGGTTTCCTGGCTCAAGCGAAACGAAATAGGAGCGCATATGAGATATGTGCGGGACCGAGAATAATGCGTGTATGTGATATCGTATTCTATTCTCGCGATGAATGTATCGATTGGTTGTATGCGATATAACCTAGTTATCGAATCAAGGATTGATTCGATAAGCCGATACATTGGATATTAGTCGGTTATATGCGATATGACCGGATCGTTAAATCAAGTATTGATTTAATGATTTAATGCATAATTATATATTTGATATATTAATTTGCATTAACTAGTATTTGTTCACTTTAAATGGATTTTCTCACTTGAAGTACACAAGCTGTATATGTGATATACTTTTGTGCACTTGTTTGTATCATGTTTGATGATACTTGCTAACTTGGGTTTGTGTAAGACTTAAACCTTGGTTAAGTGAATGGTTAGGGTTTTATCATCTTCTCTTGATTATTTAGTTTATTTATTTATTCTTTATTTTAGGAAAAGAAAATGATATGGTTACTTCTTTTGTTCTTTTCTTAGATGTTTCAAGAAGCTTTGACCATTCTTGTTCTTTTCCTAAACCTAACCATTCACCTAACCTTAGTTAATTCTCTACACTTGACCATGGTTGTGTATATGATAAGTATGATTTTATTTCCTATTTTTAAAAAGACTTATCATATTCTTCTTCTTCTTCTTCTTCTTCTTCTTCATCAACAAAAGAAAAGCTTGCAACCTTTAATGGCAACTTGAGAAAAAGAGTGAGAAATCCAATTCTAAAGTGAACCCACTTCCTATTTTTTCATCCTCTACCTCTTGCCAAGTAGTATAGGGTGTTTTCTTCACAAGTTTCATAACTTGGTGAAGTTGGAGCTTGATCTTGAGTTGCCTCGACGTAGATCATCTTCGGTATCGAAGCCGACGACCTAGCCCGATCATTTCTCCGATGAAGCCGATGCTAGAGTCTGGGATCCGATATGGACAGCGGAAGGACATCATCACGAAGCCTAGGAGGTGGAGGACCGGATCTACAAAGGTTGTAGTCACTTTCCTTTAGCAATAAATTCGTTTACTTGCTTGCATCGCTTACACATCTAGTTAATCCGTATTAGGGTTTGTCGGCACATGAAAAATTTGAATTGGGCATGTTTGATCTGTTGTGAGACTTCATTAGTGTGCATAGGAACCCTACAATAACTTAGTCTCCGTATACAATCCACGGGCAACCAAACACAAAAAAAACACCCACGACACGAAGTGACTATCTGGAGAAGGAGAAATTTGTTGCCGCGATGCGATAGTGTAATTAACTGTAGGGGCTTGCGCCTGCAGGGAAGAGCGTCCCCACAATCAAAAACCCTTCGAGCGAGGGGGAATCTGACGAAGTCTGCTATATCGGCCGCATCCGTTTAAACCTTCGATACATGGTGCCAAAAATCAACTTGGCATCTTCGGAGAAGTGGACGGATAGCACCAATTAGCATCTGCCCCGAATTTCAGGCGAGGCGGACATGCGCGGTCGCGTCTCCGTGATTCGGCGGGGAACACCCTCGCTCTTTCCAATGTCTTATGTGTTCCTACTATGCATCCTAATATCATTTCCATTTCCCAATTTTGTAGAGACAATAACCTTCTAATTCTCTTCTCATCTGATTTTTATCTTGTGAAGGATCATCTCACGGGGGCACCTGTTCTTATGGGACCAACAAAAAATGGGATCTATGAGTTGTCATCTTCACTTTCCTCCATCGTGGCATATTTAAGCGTCAAAGCTTCTGTCCTTGACTGGCATCATCGATTAGGGCATCCCTCTTTAACAGTTTTCAAATCTATTGTTGCTTCTTTAAAGCTCAATGTTAGTAGTGATTTCTCCTTCCGTTGCAATGCTTGTCAGTGTAATAAAAGCCATCGATTTCCATTTAATCAAAACACTTTGAGTTCTCAATCTCCTCTTGATCTTCTTTATACAGACTTATGGACTTCTCCTGTTTATTCTTTTGATGGATACAAATACTATGTTATCTTTGTGGATCATTACACTAGATATGTTTGGTTTTATTCTCTCAAAAAGAAGTCTGACAATAAAGAGGTTTTCATTAGGTTTAAGGCCCTAATTGAAAAATATTTTGAGAAGCCTATCAAAACCATATACTCTGACAATGGGGGGAATATCAATCTCTCTCTACTTTTCTCACTATCAATGGTGTCTCACATCTCACTTCTCCTCCACATACGCCTGAGCATAATGGTTTTGCTGAACGACGGCATCGTCACATTGTTGAAACAGGGCTCTCCCTTCTTTCCCATGCTCAATTACCACTTCAGTATTGGTCTCTTTCCTTTACTACAGCATCATATCTCATTAATCGCCTACCCACTGCCACCCTATCTCACAAATCTCCCTTTCAATGTCTTTTTGGCTATCCTCCAAATTATCTCAAGCTCAGGAGTTTTGGCTGCCTTTGCTATCCATGGCTTTGACCATACGCCAAACACAAGCTTGACTCCCGCTCGACTCCATGTATTTTTGTGGGTTACTCGGCCACTCAAAGTGCATACTATTGTCTTGATCCCGCAACTCACAAACTCTACACCTCTCGTCATGTCCGGTTTATTGAATTCCAATTTCCCTATGCCAAACTTTCCTCCACCAATTCTACTCCTACTTACCCCACTACTGCAAGTTGGTGTCAAGTTTCTGTCCCCATACTCAGCTCCAGCTATACTGCACCCGCTACTCCGTTACATGAGACACAACCCTTCTCTCCTTCTCTCTCGTCCATCACCTCGCCTAGTGTCTCTGACTTTTCTACACCTAGTGCTACAGCCGCCCCCTCTGATCTCCACCATCCTCCATCCTCCACATCTCCTACAGCCCAGTCATCGCTTACCCAGCAGCCCCTCACCGACACCATAAACCCCATCTCGAACCCTACACCCTCGCAACCTCCCCTACAGCCTACCTCCACCATCACTACACGTTCCAAACATAACATCTTCAAACCAAATCCCAAATATGCCAACCCTACCACCATGCAACCTCGACCAACCAAGCCCACCTCTGTTGCCCAGGCTTTCGCAGACCCTCTATGGCATCAAGCTATGCTTGATGAGATCACTGCTCTCCATAAACTCGGCACATGGGACCTTGTTCCTCCCAAATCGGGTCAGAATCTTGTCAAATGTAAATGGGTTTTTCGCATCAAATATAAACCTGATGGTACCATTGAGCGTTATCGTGCTCGACTAGTTGCTAAGGGGTTCCAACAACGTGTTGGCGTTGACTACACCGAAACATTCAGTCCAGTGGTCAAACCCGCCACCATACGCACTCTCCTTAGTCTTGTTGTGACGAACCACTGACATCTTCGGCAGCTTGATATCAACAATGCCTTCTTAAATGGTACTCTTCATGAACAGGTTCACATGGCCCAACCACCTGGTTTTCCCTGCGCCACTTTTCCTAGCTATGTTTGTAAGCCTCGAAAGGCCATTTATAGGCTCAAGCAATCCCCCCGAGCATGGTACAATGAGCTTGCTAATTTCTTGTTGGGTTTTGGGTTCAAAAGGTTCGTCGCTGATGCCTCCTTATTTATTAATCACCATCACTCATCACCCATGTATCTCATTGTTTATGTGGATGATATAGTTCTCACAAGCCCTGATTCTCATGTACCGGATGACTTCATCAAACGTCTTGCACAAAGATTTGCCCTGAAAGATCTGGGTACGCTCTCGTATTTCTTGGGGGTTGAAGTTATTCCATCAGTGCAAGGCTTATTCTTGAGCCAAAAGAAGTACATTACTGATTTGCTTGAGAGGAAGAAAATGGCTACTGCAAAACCTGTTTCAACTCCTATGGTTGTTGACTCCGTCCTCACGTTGCATTCAGATGGTTGATTGACAATCCCACTGAGTAACGAGATGTGGTTGGGAGTCTACAGTATCTCACGTTTATCCGGCCTGATGTAGCCTTTGCTGTCAATAAATTGTCACAGTTTATGCATGCTCCCAGAAGTGCTCACTGGCAGCCTTGAAGAGGCTCCTGCACTATCTTGCCGGTTCACTTGATAAAGATATAACGATACTTCGAGAGTCTCCTCTTCATCTTCATGCCTTCTCTGATGCACGCTGATTGGGCAGGTAACAAGGATGACTACACTGTTCCCCTCCGAACGGCGGCCGGGACGCGGGGACGTCCGTGCCTGAGGTTCGGGGCAGATGCTAATTGGTGCTATCCGTCCACCTCTCTGAAGATGCCAAGTTGATTTATGACACCATGTATCGAAGGTTTAAACGGATGCGTCCGATGTAGCAGACTTCGTCAGATTCCCCCTCGCTTGAGGGGTTTTTGATTGTGGGGACGCTCTTCCCTGCAGGCGCAAGCCCCTGCAGTTAATTACGCTACCGCGTTGCGGTAACAACTTTCTCCTTCTCCAGAATTTCACTTCGTGTCGTGTGTGTTTGTTTTGTTTGTGGTTGCCCGTGGATTGTATACGGAGACCAAGTTATGTCGTCGTCCGTAGGACGTGGACTAGTCCAAATCCGTGTTTACCTTAGATTTGGGTTTGGAGGGGTTTGGTTTGAGGATACGTTAGCCATATTTGAGACTAAGATCAACTCAAACGTTTGTTAAGGATACGTTAGTCTAACTTGAGACTAAGATCAACTTAACGGGATCGTTTAGATCCGACAAAAGAGCATTTGGGGCTCTATTACTCCAGTTTAGGGACATAGTGGTCCATTGAATGTATGGCTGTCGGGACCCGTCACCTCTCTGACGACGTTGAAAGATTACAACGACAAATATCAGACGAGTTCAGAGATGTACCCTTGAACCGAAGTTGATTGGGGGGATTCATAGTCCAGTCTGTTTGAAAGTTTAAGGATACGTTAGCCATATTTGAGGCTAAGATCAACTTAAACGGGATCGTTTAGATCCGACAAAAGAGCGTTTGGCTCTATTGTTCCAGTTTAAGGACATAGTGGTCCATCGCTAGTTTAAGGACATTGCGGTCCATGGGTAGTTTAAGGACATTGCGGTCCATTGTTAGTTTTAAGACATCTCGGTCAAGGTTAAGGACGTCGTAGTCCATGGGTTTAAGGACCCCACAGTCCATTGTTAGTTTAAAGACATCTCGGTCGAGGTTAAGGACGTCGTAGTCCATGGGTTTAAGGACCCCACAGTCCATTGTTAGTTTTAAGACATCTCGGTCGAGGTTAAGGACGTCGTAGTCCATGGGTTTAAGGACCCCACAGTCCATATCAATGTGTGGTCATCGGGACCCGTCACCTCTTTGAAGACGTTGAGGGATTACAACGCCAAGTATCAAAGGAGTGAAGAGATGTACCCTGGAACCGGAGTGGATTAAATAGTCCTTGGCCCAATTTGGGATCAAGACCAATTAATTATGTTATGAGCCCATTAGCCCAGTTAATTACGAATTGAGGACTTATGGCCAGCTTGGGCTAAGTCCAATCATGTTTGGAATATTGGCTTCCTGTTGGTCCATTGAAGGAGAGACTTTGTCTCTGACCATTTAGCCAATTGGGCCAAAGTCTAGTGTTAAACACTACAGACCAATCAGTGTTGAACACTGGGAATGAAATTGACAAGTTAGTGTTTAACACTAAAAGATAATTGGTGTTAAACACCAGCAACAAGGCTTTCAAATTAGCATTAAACACTAAAACAGATCAGTGTTAAACACTGGCAACGGAGATCTCAAATTAGTGTTAAACACTAAGGTAATCAGTGTTGAACACTGCAAATAAAGTTCTTTGATTAGTGTTGAACACTAAGGCCCAACAATATTTTAACACTGGATTCGGGAGTTCCAATTTAGCGTTAGACGCTGAGGCAAGAGGGGTCATGTGGTAGCACGTGAGGGCGCCCTCCCCTCGTTTGTTCTGCTGAAAAGATCACATCTTTTGGAGCATCACGTGTCATCACGTGACGGGTGTTTAAATGAGGTATGTTAAAGCTTCTGTCAAGGGTCACGTGGGTCACGTGAGGCACTGCCTCAAAGGGCTTTCTGTAGATCTTTTGGGGGGGTCACGTGGTGACACGTGACCCTTCTTTTCTGTAGTGGTTTAGAAGATCTGTTAATCCCTTTCAGGAATTGAATTCCTCGTAGGGTTGAACCCTGACAATAATTCCAGAGGAATTAAATTCCTAGTTCCTTTTGAAGAGTTGAACCCTGAATTTTCTGTAGGAATTAAATTCCTCATATATATATGAAGAACTGAATAGGGTTAAACCCTAATAAAAGCTTTAAGGAATTAAACTCCCACTCTCTGTTAGAGAATTATTCTGGGGAGTAAGATTAAGGGAATCACGTTCTTGTTGTTTTAACAGAACTAAGTTCTTAATTAGGGTTAAACCATGTTTCTTTTTATTCTGAAGGAATTAAATTCCCATGACACAGGGTCAAACCCAAATTTTATTTTAAAGGAATTAAATTCCTATAGTTCTGTGAGAATTAAATTCTCGTGCTTCCATTCCCTCTCTATGCTTTGGATCTGCATAGCAGGATCTCAACCCATTGAGAATTAAATTCTCAACTTCAAGGGGAGATGTGCGCTTTACAGATCCTCCATCTAAGAGAGAAGAAATATGTTCTTCTGTTTTACATCAGAGTTGAACTCTGTTGAGGATTAAATTCTCTTTCTTTCAAAAAGCCTTCCCTTTCTTACCTAGGGTTTTCTTTTGCAGAAGATCCAGATTCCTCAAAGTATCAAGGCTCTCTCCCTTTTCTTCCCTCTGCGTGTGTCCCTTTATTTTGTGTGTCTCGGCTCCTATTTATAGGAGAAGCAGCCGAGTCAATTAGTTTTTTGACGTATCTTCATTGAGAGATTTGATTTGCATCCATCATTCGTTCTGGACCTTTGGATTATTAGGCGAATTTTATTCACCATTGGATTTCAAATCCAGCGATTCCCCTTTGTGATTTCTGTTAGATTTAAAAGGGAAATCTTCCCAAATTCGAGATTTTCCCGTAGATAGATGATATTTAATCACTCTAAATCTTTAATTCAATCGGTTGCTTTTGGAAAGACTTGAGAGGTCTTTTCTCAGAATTTAATTCTGTTTAAGAAATGGGCTTTGAAAGCTGGTCACGTGCGGCCACGTGACCCTTGGTCACGTGTGGGCACGTGACCCCCTTGTAACGAGCCCTTTTCTTCTTTTCCACTCTGCCTTCTTCTGCTGCTTAGCCGTCACGTGCCCCCACGTGACCCTTGGTCACGAGTGAGCACGTGACCCTCGTCTGGAGTCTTTTTCTTGATTTAACCGGAGAATGAGTCTGATTTTTTAGCGTCACGTGCCAACACGTGACCCTGGTCACGTGGGAGCACGTGACCTCTTCTGAAGCCTTTTCCTTGATTTGATCAGGGAACCAATGTGCCTATGCCGCTTGCTTTTAAATGTCACGTGCCGACACGTGACCCTGGTCACGTGGGAGCACGTGACTCTTTCTGAAGCCCTTTTCTTCGATGTAATCGGGAAGCCGAACTTGCCTTGCTGATGCTTTTAGGTGTCACGTGCCAACACGTGACTGCTGGTCACGTGTAAGCACGTGACCCTTTTCTGAAGCTTTTTCCATGAGCTTTTCTGATTTTAAATCAGGAAACAAATACCCCCACAGCGTTGTTCTCACGTGTCAGCACGTGAGTGCAACGCTGTCACCTTTTGTGACCGTTGGATTCCTTTAGGGATTTGGGGAGATGAAGCGTTTCCATCGCCTTCTATAAATACCACTGTCTTTTCAGAAGAGCCTTCACTTTGCTCATCTCCTTCTTTTGAGAATTTTTTTCTGAGAATTTAATTCTCTTCTTCCAGAGCTTAGTTCTCTGCCTTGAAATATTTTTAGAGTTTAACTCTGTTTAAAAGGACTCTTCCTCCTCAGGTAATGGTAATCGAAGCACCTTCATTTTGACAAAACTCTCTAGATTTTAAATCCATATCATGGGTTTCACAAAGAACCCATTTCTCTTCAAGTTCTTTAACCAAAATATGAGACCACTTAACCTCCCACAGTAGATCTCTTCGGGTTTAGATGATCCTTAGGGAGATGATGATGGCGGTTCAAATCCATGGGATTTAATTCCATCCCAAAAATGTTTCTGGGAATTTAATTCCCTTCTCTTAATAAGGAATTTAATTCCAATGAAGAACTCAATTTCTTCACACGGAGGCTTCTTGGGGTCTCTTGGCCCGAGGTTGTTCTTCTGCAATTAATGAAATGGGGGCTTTGTAATGATGTCTTCTGTGGGAATTTAATTCCTTTGATCTTGTTGGATTCATCGTAGAGCCCGAGACAGATCCTGTTGGGGGGGATGTGCATGGTCATCATTTTTTATTAAATGAGGATATTCCCTTTGTTTTATTGTAACTATTTGGTCTCATTATTAATGAGCCGTCATCCGGATTCTGTGGGGCCCATGTGTTTTATAGCCAATGGTCCCAGAAAACTCTGCTGTTGCTTTCTTTAACTAGTCTTCATGTTCATGCATGAATATATATATTGCTGACTTTTCTTTTACCGGTCTTCCTTTATTGGATTTCAGGTGCGATGGCTTCTGTTCCACGCTTTCCCTTTTCTTGCTCGGAGGCTGCTTTTCCTCAGTCACCATCTGATGAGGAAGCGATGGCGATGATTCGGGCCCATGACCCGAACTGCACCAATCTTCTTCAATGGGGATCTTGGTATAGTCAGATTATTCAGGGTCGCCGGAGTTTTCTTTGCGCGGTGCCGACGGAGCCCACTTTCCCGTTCTTACCGATGGACCCTCCGAGGACGGTTTTTGCTGTGGAAATGCCCAATTGGACTCCAACGGGGAGGCTGGAGCCTTCGACGACCGGTATTCCGAACCATCCGATCCCGGCCATAGACATCTTGGGACGGCGTATCTGCCAGGGTGAGGCCCACCCGTGGGGGCAAATTTATAAGATAGGGCTCACTCCTAGGCATCCTACGGGCTACCTTCTCTGGGCTCGCTACATTCTTTCTGCCCATCGTGCGCGGTTGCAGAAAGTCGGGCTTTATCAGGCCATATACGCGTCACTCTTCCATTATAAGTCTCTGCATGCCTGGTGGGTCAAGGCGTTTTTGAACCAATGGAATCTTCCCACCAACACTTTCATTCTAGGAGATCGCGAGGTCTCGATCTCTCTGGCCGAATTTTATGACATCTCGGGGTTGCCAATCAGGGGTAGTCTATACGAGGAGTTGCTGCCTTCTGACGAGTATATTTTTGAACCCGAGCCCGCCCCAGTTGACGGCCTGTCTGCTGAGAATGCCGTCCGTCACAAGCGTCCCAGTTTAATCAAGGCGCTAGGTATCTTCGACCGATTATTCACCGAATCCGAAGAACAGGGTGTTACTTTCAAGAGCTTCATTGCTCGTTTCCTTCGTGAGGACGCCCTATCGAAGACGGCTCCGAAGTTTGCCAATATTGGAGACCCCTTTGGGTTCGGTCCGAAGAAGCTGCCGACCACTGAATCGGACTTACCTCAGTACTACATCCCTATTATGTCACCGACCTCCTTTGAATCCATCGCTGTTCCTGGCATGGATGAGGAGACGTTCTTCGTGGGGTTTGTTAGTGTCTGGCTCAGTTGGTTCGTTATCCCCATGCATCGCCGCTTTATGAGAGCTTCGGTCATTTACCCGGCTCATCGTATTGCTGAGGGGACGCGGTTGGCCATCGGCATCCCGGCTTTGGCGCACCTTTATCATGGGTTAGGCACCGCAGCTAATACCTCTACACCCGGCGTGGATGTAGTGAACTTTTCGCTTCATTATTTCACGTCCTGGGTCGAAATGCATGTGCTGGGGGCTTTCGCTATGCATCAGAGGCCCGCGTTTTACGACGCCTATCCCTTCCCACGACTTATGTGATTGGTGGGTGCTTCTGCTGCTGACCCGACTCAATTCGGGGCTATTCGGGTGCTGATTTCTCCTCACGCCGCCTCTGGCGGGCTGGTTTTTAATGATCGGGTCTTGTCTACTCCCTCGGGTCCAGTTCAACAACTCTGGGACTAGTCGAAAGACAACGCACCTTCTTTGAAGCCCCGGGAGGCCGCGCATTTGTATACAATTAGACCGGGCTACTTGGTGTTTCGCCAGGACAGTGCAGCTCTTTTTATGCGGTACAATCCGCATCGATTCGCCCGGCAGCTTGGATACGACCAGGGTGTTCCTTTCGAGGCTTTTATAGTCGCCCCGATCCCTTCGCTCGATGCTGTTCGCGATGCCGCTCATCATTTCATGAGGCTGAACACCGGCTCCCGTTTCATGGTCCCTGAAGCTGAGTACATGCCCCGGTGTGTGGGTGCATTTACGGGCTGGTATCTTCATCGGATCAGTCCAATTATTCTTGAAGAAAGAAGGGTGCTTCTTGGTCACGACGCCCCTCCTCAGGTTTCGGGGGCTAAGCTACGGCCGAGGGTTCCGGTCCGCTTCCCTTTGAGGGAGATTGGCACCGCGCTCATTCCGGGGGAGTCAGGGATAGACCTTACTCCAACAGCTAGTATGCCCTTGGGTTCCCGATCGCGGGGTAAATGGGCCCCAGTAGTAGCACCCTTGCCGGTGGCGGCACCGCCCCCTGTGGCGTCGACAATGGCGATGTCATCCTCGGTTGTGGCACCGAGCGAGAGTAACAGGGATGAGGGCGCTGAGGGCGATGTGGGCCAGCGCCGCCCTAAGGCTTCACGAGGGAGGAAGCGGTCATCCTCAGCGACCGGCTTTGGGTCTAAACGGCGGAGGAAAGCGGCGACCACCCTGCTTGATTCTGTGGCGGAGTCTGAGCCTATTCTTGAAGATGAACCATTGGCCCTGCAAGAGTCAGATGCTGGACTTCTCTTCCCGAGTTCGGCTGATGAGGAGGCCGCACAGTTGGCTGAGGCCATACGGCGTTCGAAAGATGCGTCTCATAACGCCAAGGTTCCGAAGAAGTCTTATCCTGCTGTAATTTTTTACGAAGACCCTTCGTGGATTCGGCGGCGATTTATCGGTCCTCTGGAGGAATGGGGAGAAAGGGCTTTGAAGCAGGCCGCTTCAGAAGACTCAGCTGATGTACTTTCCTTATGGACCGGCGGTCATGAGTCTACCCTTGAACCCCGGCGAGCCCACCTTCTTGAGAAGGAGCAGCGGCTTGAAGAAGCCATATTGAGGGCTTCTTTGCGTATAGGTACGTTGTGCTTCTTTTGTAGTTTTTCTGATCATTTATGCCCGTGCATATATATCATTATTCTTATTTGAATCGTGCAGAATCTTCGACGCTGGGGGAGCTCCCTACGGGCCCATTAAAGCTGAAGCCCGCCGCAATTCTCAATGAAACATTGCTTGATGCGGAGGGGGCTGATGAGGTTGCTCCTCTTGCAATAGAGCCTCCAGTGGCTGTTCTTGATCAGGTAGTGCTCGCCCCTTTGGGGGAGACTCATTTGGAGGCTACTGCCCCAACGGCTCTTCCCGAAGGCGGCCCCGAGGCTGAGATGGAGGTAATGGGGACTTCCCCCCCTCTGTTGGAGTCCGGGGTTCCGACAGAGGCTGTCGAAGCCGCTATCCCCCCGGCTCAGAATGGGAGGAGTGTTGAAGGTAACCTTTCTGAAATTTAAATTAGCGATCTTTCCGTTGTCTGAACTCTTTTGTTTTCTCAGAATTACGCGAGTTGGCGGCCTCTATTGTCGATCTGTCTCCCCGGCAATCCTTTCAGCGTCTGCTGGAGATGGCAGCTCCACAAGCGATATCCCCCCAACGCATTGTCCTCTCATCTGGGCAAGGTTGGTGTCGTCCATCCCTTCTCATAGCATCATCGTTATTTTGCGTACTGACATTGATGTTTTCTACAGTTCTGGAAGCCGATGATAAGGTCGAGGTTCTCGAAGGGCCAGGGGAGCCTTCAGCTCCTACTTGCACGACTGTCGGTAAGCGACATTTCATTATACTCTCACTCGTTCTTTGCTTAAGAATTTTGCTGACGTCTTCCAAATTTGAACAGCTCTGCCAGTCTCCAAAGCGTTGGAGTCGCGCATCGTGATGCCGCCCGGCCCTTATGCCTTGCGGGCTTCAGAACGCTTGGCCCAATTAAGCCTCGTCTCCTTGTCGTCTCTGATCGAGGAGCTTCGTGCTGGCAGCGCGACCACGGCTGAAGCATTCGCTGCCGAGGCTAACGGTTCTCTTCTTTTTCTTGCCACCTACCACAGCGAAGAGGTGGTGCGAGTCTGGGTGGAGTTCTGCCGGCGGGTGGAGGCTTGCCTGCACGCCCTCGAATGTTTCCACCTTTCCTCGGAGGCCGTGGCTGCAAAGGTGGAGTTACGGGGGCTAATAGCACGGTGCGCGGCAAACATGACGTCATGTGAGAAGAGGCTCGGTCGCAAGTTCTCGGAGAGGGAGCTAGCCTCCAAGGCGCTGGGCGAGCTTCAAGCCAATCTCACAGCCAAAGCCAACAAAGCGTATGAACTCTGGCGGGTGCTTCAGGAGTCCATCAAAGAGGTGGTGGCTCTCGATAAAGCTGCCACGTTCACTCGTGAGAGGGTCGAGGCTCATAAGGCCACTGAGAAAGAGCTTGAAGCCCGGCTTGCTTCATATCAGGCCCAACAAGCTCAGGCGGAGGCTCGTCTTTTGGAGATCTTGCGTCATGAAGCCGTGGTCCAACAAAAGCAGGATGAGCTGACCAAGCTGCTGAATCGCCCGCCGGCTTGAAACATTTGTATCTTTTCCTTCCTTTTTGTACATACTCATGGATGAGAGTATTTTCTTTTTTGTTTCTTTCATGAATTGTACTTTGTACCCATTTTGGTTTATGAATAAAAGATACATTTTTCTTCTCAATGATGTGTCTCCTTTTCATTGAATGTATTCTGCGGATATTCTACCTTGATCTCCTTGCAGGACAGCAATGGCTCAGGATTCAGGGTTAAGATCTGCTTCCCAAGACTTTTGCATTTTATGAGCCACGAGGGTTTCATAAAGAGTTTTTCTCCCTACAGGTCGAGAGGATCCCATAGGTGTAAGTTCTTCTTAAGAATCGTGAGGATTCTTAAGCGGGTTGTCCCTTGAGAGTCGTAAGGACTTCACAAGAGAGTTTTTCTTCCTCGCAGGTCGTGAGGACCTGCAAGTGCTGGATGTGGTCGCCCTCGTCCGTGTTTCACGGAGTCAGGGGTTTCCCAAGGCATCGTAGTTTAAAGACATCGCGGTCAAGGTTAAGGACCTCATAGTCCGTGGATTTAGGGACTCCACAGTCCGATGCTAGTTTTAAGACATCACGGTCAAGGTTAAGGACCTCATAGTCCGTGGATTTAAGGACTCCACAGTCCGATATTTGGTCGCAGGGACCCGTCACCTCTTTGAAGACGTTGGGGAATTACAACACCGAGTATCAAAGGAGTGAAGAGATGCGCCCTTTAACCAAGGGAGAATCCGTAGGGAATCGGGGTGGTTGATCGTTAGTTTTAAGACATTGCGGTCGAGGTTAAGGACATCATAGTCCGTGGATTTTAAGGACTCCACAGTCCGGTATTTGCTCTGGATGCTTCACACGGGTTCACTGCCGTGCTCGGCGAGGACCAGGCTCCGCTCTGGGCGTTTTCCGCGGGGTCAAAGAGTGACGTTATCCGCGTTCCACGTAACCAGGAATTTTGCACTAGATGCTTCACACGGGTTCACTGCCGTGCTTGGCGAGGACTAGGCTCCACTCTGGATGCTTCACACGGGTTCACAGACGTGCTCTGCGAGGACCAGGATCCGCTCTGGACGTTTTCCACGGGGTCAAAGAGTGACGTTATCCGCGTTCCACGTAACCAGGAATTTTGCACTAGATGCTTCACACGGGTTCACCGCCGTGCTTGGCGAGGACTAGGCTCTGCTCTGGATGCTTCACACGGGTTCACTGCCGTGCTCTGCGAGGACCAGGATCCGCTCTGGACGTTTTCCACGGGGTCAAAGAGTGACGTTATCCGCGTTCCACGTAACCAGGAATTTTGCACTAGATGCTTCACACGGGTTCACTGCCGTGCTCGGCGAGGACTAGGCTCCGCTCTGGACGTTTTCCACGGGGTCAAAGAGTGACGTTATCCGCGTTCCACGTAACCAGGAATTTTGCACTAGATGCTTCACACGGGTTCACTGCCGTGCTCGGCGAGGACTAGGCTCCGCTCTGGATGCTTCACACGGGTTCACTGCCGTGCTCTGCGAGGACCAGGATCCGCTCTGGACGTTTTCCAAGGGGTCAAAGAGTGACGTTATCCGCGTTCCACGTAACCAGGAATTTTGCACTAGATGCTTCACATGGGTTCACTGCCGTGCTCGGCGAGGACTAGGCTCCGCTCTGGATGCTTCACACGGGTTCACTGCCGTGCTCTGCGAGGACCAGGATCCGCTCTGGACGTTTTCCACGGGGTCAAAGAGTGACGTCATCCGCGTTCCACGCAACCAGGAATTTTGCTGATTGTATCCGCATTTCACGGGATGGAGGTGTGACTGTTGGCGATATGTATACCACCGAGCCATGGAACTGGGAGTTGCCGCTGTTCCGCTTAGCTTGAAGTTGTGTCCGTTGTTACGAGACGAGTGTTGGGATGATCTCTAGGTCGCTTGTGGCCTGTCGAGATTTAGCTTCTTTCTTTGGTGAAACCTGGGGGAGGGAGGTACGTTCCTTTTTTGTTTATGCCATTGGATTGTATACAGGGTGTGATGGAACATCACCTGTAAGGCTTTTATTTTTTATTTTATTTCTTTTTCCGCGATGCTCTATCGTTTCAGCTTTTATATCGCGAAGGTCGCGATTGCCCCATCATTTCGGCTATTTTTCGCGGTGCCCAATCATTTCGGCTATTTATTTATTTTCTACTCGCTGCTTTTTATTGCGAGTTGCCCCATCGTTTTGGCTATTTTTCATGCATACATTTTTACTTGCTGCTTTTTATTGCAAGTTGCCCCATCATTTCGGCTATTTCGTATGCATGTATGGCTTGCTAGCTTTTTCGCCGCAAGCTTGGATTTTAGACACCGATTTCGGCATCAGCACCGCTGCAACTGGGATGTTGCCAGGAGCGAATCATCATTTGCCTCTGTCGATATTGAACAAAGGTGGCTTAGTAAACAGGGTTAAGGGTCCTGTCGACTAAGGCTTTTGACTTCATGAGCCGTAAGGGTCTCACAAAGGTATTTCTCCCTACAAGTCGTGAGGATCTTGCAGGTGTATTTTCTCCTTAGGGATCGTGAGGATTCCTAAGTGTATGTTCCTCTGCAAGTCGTAAGGATCTTACAAGAGGGTTTTCTCCTTATAGATCAAGAGGACCTACAAGGGTTGCTCATCATATGGACATATCCCTAGTCACGGGTGGGACTTTGCTGGGGAAATATTTTTTCGCGCCCGTGGATTGTATACAAGGGTCAGTATTGAGCCTCTTGTAGGGCAATATCAAAGGTTGTGGAGGATTTTCTTAAGAACAGGCTTAGGTTTCTGTAACTTAAGACTTTCAAATCTCATGAGCCGTGAGGGTCCCATAAGAGAATTCTTCTTACGAGTCGTAAGGATCTCGTAAGTGCATTTTCTCCTTAGGAATCGTGGGGATCCCTAAGTGTGTTGCTCCTTTATGAGTCGTAAGGATCTCACGCAGGTGATTTCTCCTTACAAGGTCGAGAGGACTCTGTAAGTGTCCTCTAACGAGGTTGCGCCCTTTCAGGTTTTCACAAACACTCGCCGGTAGTCCTGCTGTTTTTTCTCACGGAGCCCTTTCGGGTTTTCATCCGTGCCCCTTTTGCTTATGGACATACCGTTTTTTTTTTATTCTTTTTCTCTTTTTTTTTTACAAGGTCGCGCGCTTTCGGGTTTTCACGAACACTTGCCGGCAGCCCTGCTGTTTTTACTCACGGAGCCCTTTCGGGTTTTCATCCGTGCCCATTTTGCGTATGGACATACCTTTTTTTTATCATTTTTTTTATCTTCTTTTTTTTTATCCATCTCGTCAGCCTAAGGATGCTGCGGTAGTAGTTTAGGGACGTTTCGGTCCGTCATTAGTTTAAAGACATTTCGGTCCGTCGTTAGTTTAAGGACGTATCGGTCCGTGGTTAGTTTAAGGACGTATCGGTCCGTTGTTAGTTTAAGGACATTTCGGTCCGTTGTTAGTTTAAGGACATTTCGGTCCGTTGTTCAGGGGAGGGCCGGCTACTGCTTGTAAAGTCTGTGCTGAGGAAGATAGCGAGCGGACATAGTCGTCGTCATCTATCATTGACCCAGGCCGTGGCTCATTAAGCATAGTACTTCTTTAAGAAGCGGCCGTTTATTGGCCTGAAAGGCCTTTCACCGTGCATGTCCATGAGTAGATAGGCTCCACCCTGGTAGACCTTGTCTATGATGTACGAGCCTTCATAGTTTGGCTCAAATTTTCCCCGCTTGGCACGATTAGGGATCATAGGTCTTTTGACCACTAGTATGAGTTCGCCTTGGCGGAATGTCCTCGGCCTAGTCAATCTTTCATACGAGCGCGTCATCTTTGCTTTGTAGGCTTCTAGATGTTGTTGCGCTATGAGCCGGGTTTCATCGAGGGCATCAAGCTCCTCAAGCCGGAGGTGAGCGTTTTCTTCGTCCGTCAGCTCGCAGTGGACTGCCACTCGTAGAGAGGGTAACTCTATCTCGAGGGGGAGCACTGCTTCCGTCCCAAATACCAACGCGTACGGCGTTGCGTTCGTGGCCGTCTTGAATGTAGTTCGATAAGCCCAAAGGGCTTCTTGCAGCTTCTCGTGCCAGTCTCTCTTGTTCCGGGAAACGGTCTTTTTTATGATCTTCGTCAAGGTCTTATTGAAGGCCTCGGCCAGACCGTTAGCTCGTGGGTTGTAAACTGAAGAATATCTCCAGTCTATATTGTGCTGCCGCGCGAAGCGGCTAATCTTATGGCTTCTGTAGGTTGGCCCGTTATCGGATATAATCCGCCGTGGGGTTCCAAACCGATAGATGACGTGCATCTTGAAGAAGTGGAGGATATTCTCTGTCTTCACTTCCCTTAGCGGTACTGCTTCTTCCCATTTGGAGAAGTAATCAGTTGTCGCCAGGATGAAACGATGTCCCCGGGACGATGCTAGTTCGATGGGGCCAACTATGTCAGTCCCCCACATTTCGAATGGCCAGCTGGCCACCGTTGGGTGTAGTGGGTTCGGATGTTGGTAGATAAAGTCTCCATGAATCTGGCACGAGTGGCATTGCTTCGCATACTCGAGGCAGTCCTGGGTCATCGTGGGCCAATAGTAACCCATCCGTTTAATTTTTAACTTCATCTTTAGGCCTGCTTGGTGAGAACCGCAGAGTCCGTCATGAACTTCCTGAACGACTCTTTCTGCTTCGTCAGGTCCTAGGCATCTCAGCCATAGAGAATCAAACGATCTTTTGTATAAAGTGTCATTAACAAAAGCAAAAAATAGAGCTCGTTTGATGAGCTGATGTCTTGAAGACGCTTCTTCGGGCATTCGGTGGAACTTAAAGTAGTCTATGAAGACTTCCCTCCAGTCCTTGGCCTTCTCGCGGTCTTTTATTTGTAGGGTCGCCTGCTCAGTCGCTCCCTTCTCTTTATATAATTCCGGAGGTATTTCTGTCGGGGCGAGCACTCGACGGCTTTGTACCACGATTCTGACGTCATCAAGATTCTCGTCAGCCAGTTCTTTAGCAAGTTTGGCCAACGCGTCTGCTTTGCTGTTTTCCGCACGCGGTATGTTCTCCAAAGTATAGGAGGGAATTTGGGTCAATAGTTGTTGCACCTTTTCGCCGTATTTCACCAACTCCGGTTTGCACGTTTGGTAGTCACCATTTACTTGACTAACGACCAATTGGGAATCCCCGTATATAAGGAGATTTTCGATTCCCATGTCGATGGCGATCTCGAGGCCTGCTATCAGAGCTTCGTATTCAGCTTCATTGTTTGTCCTTGGCTCTGTTAAGGAGAAGGCGAAGCGCATTATCCCTCCTTGTGGAGTTGCGAAGATGAGGCCTATCCCCGATTTGATCATTGGGATACCCTGTTTCTGTTTCTTTACGGAGGATGCTCCATCGAAATAGAGTTCCCATCGGGTACTACCACCGCCAATCGCATCAAATGCATGCTCGTCTGGCAACTCGCAGTTCAGAGGAGAACCAGCAGGTACTGGATGCTCAGCGAGGAAGTCGGCAATGGCCTGGCCTTTCACTGCCTTAAGAGGTCGATACGTTATTGAGAACTCCATCAGGAGTAGAGCCCATTTAGCGAGTCGACCTGTCAATATAGCCTTTGACATCAGATATTTAAGAGGGTCCACCTTCGAGATGAGACGGACTTCATGTGCCAACGCATAGTGCCTGAGCTTTGTTATCGCGAAGATTAACGCCAAGCAATGTTTTTCAATGGGAGAGTAGTTGCTTTCTGCCCCCAGCAGAACTCGACTTAAGTAGTATAGTGCTCTTTCTTTCCCTTGGTCGTCCTCTTGTGCCCATAATGCGCCTAAAGAACCTTCGAGGGCGGTTGTATAAAGAATGAGAGGTTTTTCTTTAACCGGAGCAGCCAACATCGGCGGGTTCTGCAGGTATTGCTTGATCTCGTCTAGCGCGCTTTGGCATTTTTGATCCCAGACGAATGGGGTTCCCTTCTTCATCAGGTGACTGTAAGGACGGCATTTGCCTGAAAGATTAGCGATGAACCGCCGGATGTATGCGAGCTTCCCTTGGAGAGACCGCAACTGTTTGAGGGTTCTTGGCGGAGGAATTTCCATGATCGCTTTAATCTTTGACGGATCTATTTCAATACCTCGATGTCGGATGATGAATCCCAGGAATTTGCCCGAGGAGACTCCAAACGCGCATTTGAGGGGATTCATTTTCAAATTATATTGCCGAAGGCGTTGAAATACAGTCTCCAGATGCTTTAAATGCTCTTCGTATGACATGCTCTTCACTACAAGGTCATCGATATAGCACTCGACGATATCATGTATGAGATCGTCGAAGATCTTTGTCATGGCCCTTTGATAGGTAGCGCCGGCGTTCTTTAGACCAAAGGGCATAACCCTGTAGCAGAATATACCCAAAGGGGTCCGGAAAGCGGTGTGCTTTTGGTCTTCGGGATGCATCTTTATCTGATTGTATCCTGATGAGCCGTCCATAAAGGAGAAAACCTCATGAGTGGACGTGTTATCTATCATTAGCTCGGTTACCGGTACTGGGAAATCGTCCTTCGGACAAGCTTTATTGAGATCCCTAAAATCCACGCATATGCGTACCGTCCCATTCTTCTTCATTACCGGGACGATATTGGCGATCCAGTCGGGATATTGGACCTCTTGGATAAATCCAGAATCGATCAGCTTCTTGACTTCGGCGTTGATGCTCATTTCAAGCTCGAGTCGCATCCTTATTGGCGCTTGCTTGACTGGCTTGATATCCGGGGATATTGATAATTTATGCACAGCAATCTCTGGATCTAGTCCTGGCATCTCGGAGTAGTTCCATGCGAAGCAGTCTTTATACCGTAGAAGCACGTTCTTTAATGCAGCCACCCTTTCTTCAGATAGCAGCTCGCTGACAAATGTCGGTCGCGGGTCATCTGCCGATCCCAACTCAATCTTCTTGAGGTTATCTGCAGTAGTATGTATACCATCTTCCAGTTCTTTCGGAGCTGGCGGAAATTCTGAGACCACCTCATCATCGCTGTTCTCAAAGCACCAGGGAAGGTCATCCATATTCTCGGGCTCTTCTTTTAATATCGTAGTCGTGTAACAGGTGCGAATCCGCTTCCAGGACTGAGGTGGATCTGGTTTTGCTTTTGCGGCTTTGGGTTCGTGCTTTTGTGGCGGCGTTACCCTCCAGCCGTCGGATAAGGCGAAACTGCCAAGCTGATACTGATCCTCGACCCAATTCTTGAAGGCGAAGCAATCTTCGAGAGAATGACCTATCACTCGATGGTAAGAGCAATAGTCTGGGAGTGAGGCTTCGCCTGCTTGTTCGGGGTGTTTAGACTCCGGCAATGTAAGCATTTGGTGCTTTAGGGCAAGATCGAGTATCTTCTTCGTCTTTTCCCGAGGAAACGAGTATGCTCGACCCATTTTCTTCATGAGGGATAGGTCAATAACGCTCGATTCCCGTTTGCGTGGCTTCTTAGCCCTGCTTTGCTGCTGTTGAGCGCCTTTTTGGCCTTTCGACTTATTTCTGCTTTTGCGTTGAGCCTTCTTTACATCAGGTTGACAAGGAGCGGCATTTTCATCTTTTACAGCCTGTTGAAGAAGGCGTTGCGTCTTGGCCTTCTCGTAGATGGTCGTCTCGTGGTTGTGGTCTTCCCGAGCTTTCTGACCCACTTTCCTGATAGGGTTGTCCATTCGTTGTTCAAACGACGGACCCGGCATTTCAATCGCGGGATCTAGTTTTGATGAGGGGTTGGCATCTCCTGACAGGGCGTCCTCTTCTTCATCAAAAGTATATATAGCGTAGATGCTGTGGGCCCGTCCCCATTTTCCGGTTCTCGCGTATCCAAGCCCAAGTGTTTCCATTTTCCCGTTGGGCAATTTGCGTTGGGTCCCAGGGACATCCCAAATCTTGTTGTAGAACCGGGCCTGCCGAACAGTCTGTTTTAAGGGTACCCCTTGGCGTTTCAATAGCTTCTTTAATCCCTTTGTATAGTATCTAGGCAGACGGATGGGTTGGAGCCTGTCGAGTGTCGCATCCGCACCATGCCAGATCTCTTTCTCTACTTTCGACTCTGAGGATCGGTAGAATAGGATCACCTTCTCACCCCTTTGCTTGGGGGGACGTAAAATGTTCGCAGGTCCTGCACATTGTGAGCTTGAAGTGTGTCGAGATCCTTGTAGTGTTCTCGCGGTACCATGGTGATTTGCAAACTATGGTCATCGCCAGGGGGTGTTTGTATTGACAGCCGATTGGAGAACACGGCATTAACTTCATCTTCTGAATCACTTCCGAAGACCAACATGGGGGCGGGCGTCCCCAGGTTGTTGCGTTGAGATGGCCCTGCATAAACTATCTCTTCCTCTTCTTCGGTATCGCTCCCGAAAACAGGGATGGTGGCGGCGGCTTTGTTCTCCGGGTTGCGACACCTTTCTGTATCCTCGAAATCTGGCAAAAAGTACTTCGCATCTTCGTATTTGCGGACTTCGTTGACGGAAAACGGGTTCAACTCACCTGTTACAGTATACTCGAAACCATCCTTAAAGTACTTCATACATTGATGTTGTGTAGAAGGGATGATATTGTACTCGTGTAGCCAAGGACGACCGAGTAAGGCGTTGTAGCAGGTCTTGGCGTCAATGACATGGAATTTGACGTCTGTGACGAGAAGTCCGAAGCGTAATGTTAGTATCACAGATCCGAGAGTCCGTGACGATTGTGAATCGAAACCGGAGATAGTAATCTTGTCACGAGCGAGGTGCTGCACACTCATGCAGATTTCCTTCAACACCCGAACATTAAGGAGATTGACGGAGGATCCATTATCCACCAGGATCTTGCCTATCCTGATATCATGGCAGTATCCAGAGGCATATAAGGGACGGTTGTGGTCGCACGTCTCGAGAAGGAGGTCTTCGTCACCGAAAGTGATGTCGGCCGTATGCACTTCCTCCAGTTCATCCTTCATCCTTTCAGTGGCGAGGAAGGCTTGGAATTGCTCAGGTTCTTGTAACGCCTTAATCAGTGAGTCTCGCGCTTCTTTTGATAGTAGGAGGGCATCGAGGACGCTAAGCTGAGAAGGTAGCTTCCTTAGGTGCGCTAGGATGTTATAGTCCACTTTACCCTTTCTAGGAGGGTCTTTGGCGGCCAGCTCTCTCATGACTTGGTCATCTAAAGTGATATCTTCAGTGACCTTTTCCTTTCCCTTATCTTTCCTACTCGCAGGCCCGAGATTCTTTTCTGGGAGTGTGCGATTGCGCAGCTGAATGTTCTAGCAGGCCTCCGATTTCTCCTTTTTCCCTAAAACAGATTCTTTAAAGAGAGGGCCCAGAGCCATTTCTTCATCAGAGTCGCTCCCAAAGGTGAGAACTTGTGACCCCTTGGCGTTAACCATGTAACAGTTGCCAGTAGTTCTGTTGTGCCCATCGACGGTACTTCTTTGCTCCCGACGGATCTTGCGTTTCATGCGCTTAAAATGTTGCCGATGAGCAACATATCCTTGCCACCATATCTTAAAGGCGTCGCACTCCTCCGTGGGGTGTGAAACTTTCCGATGATATGCGCAATAATCAGGGTGCTTCTCCACCCCATCGTGCGTGTTTCCTTCCGAGGGTGGTAGCTTCATTCCCATTGACATGGCTTTGGCAAACCTTTTCCCCGTCTTGAATATCTTCTTGTCTACTTCGGATGCCTTTCGCTCTGGCAGGGGTAGTTCAACTCTTTCGTTCAGTCGCCTGCGTTTGGCTGCTTCTGAAGCGGCCATCTCACGCTCCTGATCCGCTTTACTTTTTAGGCGAATCTCGTCTAGAAAAGCGTCGATCATTTCGTCTGTTGGCCATGCACGCTCTGGTTCAGGCTCTGCCTCCAGCTTCTTAGTGCCAGGAGTTTTCCCATCATCGGTAAACGAGTGGGAGATTACGTTACAACTTGCCACATATCCTTCGGATTCATCCAACGAGCTCTCTCCATCATCTTCCTCTTGAAAGATGTGATTGAGGAACTCTTGCAGTGTGACAGGAGTTCGCGCCTTTTGATTGTATTCTTCCAGCGCGTCGATTTGCTTCTGCAAGTTCGTGTGCTCGTTTCAAAGCTTCACGGACTTCTTGGATTTCTTCTTCTTTTTCTTCGAAGATTTTGACGGTTGGGCGTGAGTATTTGGGCCCCTTATCGCGAGTCTTCGTAGTTGGGCGAGGCTTCAACATTCCTTCGATAATTTGAGATTCAAGAGGGTCCTTCCATTAGATCGCAGGACACGCATGAAGGTCTCTCAGCATTCTTTTGGTTTTAGTTGATAGCACGATCTCCCATGGAGCTTCTTCAATAAAGGAACAGGTTGCCCCCGGTGTATCCGCTTTCTTAGGAGTATGCGGCTGTGGTGGGTTCACCTTCCACTTTTCGGACAGTATAAACTTCCCCTGGAGGTACTGATCTTCAATCCATCCTTTGAAGACGAAGCAATCTTCGATCGGATAACTTACCGTTTGATGGTAAGGGCAATAATTAGGGTTATTCACCTCCGTGGGTTGCGGCGGTCGCCTTGGATTTGGTAGGTTTATAAGTCTGTTGCGTATTGCCAGCTCGAATAACCGTTTCGTCTTGTCTCGTGGGAATGAGTAAGGACGTTTCATCTTTTCATTATAATACCGGCGTCTTTCTTCCAGTTGATCTGCCGGTTTCGGGGCGTTAGGTTGCTGTTGGGCATTTGCGACAAAGGTTGCCCTTCCTTTACCCTTGTCATTCCGAGGTTCCGACTTCGGGGGAGGTGGTCTATGACCCATCTAGTCCATCTGAGCCAACTTGTCGATTAAAGCCTGGAATGTGGTTGGCTTAAAGAACATCATAAACTGGGAGATAGTTGCGTGGAGGTCTAGGGTTCCCACGAACATGCCCACTGCGGGTGCCTCCTCAATGCGTTGTTCTCATCTCGACCACAAATTCCGCCAGCGTATAGCATACTGGACCCAGGTTTCGCCTGGTTTTATCCTGGCGTTAATCAGTGCTGTTATTGGAGTGCGTTCGCTGGCACTTGCGAATCGCTGAGTGAATAACAACTCCATTTCAGCGAACGTCTTGATAGAATTGTTCGGGAGTTCCGAATACCATTCGAACGCTGTTTCTGATAAGCTGCCCACGAACTGGCGAAGCAACAGTTTATCATCACCGCCGGTGTTACCGCAGAGGGCCCGGAACTGGGCAACATATTGATGGGGATTGCCGGTCCCCTTATACACGTGGAATTTCGGTATCGTATAGCCTGGCGGGTATTTAATTTGGTCGTACCAGCTTGGATACGGCCGGCCCGTCTTTACGACTTGGCCAGCTGCCTCAGTCGCATGATGAACCCGGATTTGCTGGGCTATATAGTCAACCAAGTCAGCTTTAGAGATCGTCTCTTCCTTGGTCGTTGAGGGGGCTGGCGGTGGATTTGACGTTTCTCCTCGGTCGTCTTCAAGAACGATTGGGGGATCCTCGGCGGGTAGGTCCTGCTAGATCATCATTCCTATCATATCTTGGAAGAGAAGGCCCATACGCTGTATGTTGGTTGCTTGTTCGGCAGCCTCTTTGTCCTTTTTCTCCAGTATCCGGCGAAGGAATTCAGCGTCGGTTTCTTCCTCCTGGCGTGCGTCTGAGGACGTTTCTGGGCTTTCTTTTGGCCCGGTAAGTGCGGCCATAGCATTCATCATTTCTTGGAGCTTTTGCTGCTGCTCCTGGGCTTTGGTCACCGACCGTGTAAGCGGTCTATGACCCGTGGACACGCGGCTGTCTTCTTTTCCTGACGCCATGTATACGGTGTGGACCATCATGCCCCCAGACTTAGGGCGTCTGGGCTTAGTGTTATTAGCTGTCATTGCAGGCTGGGGGATCTTCTCTGGCTTCCTCCTTTCATGAGCCATGGAGGTTGAGGGGGCCGTTGAGGTGGGCGTCCAGACAGCCTTTCGGGGTTTAGCCTGGTGACCAGCTTCTGGTTGGATTTTCAGCTTCTTGTGCTGGCGGGAGAAGTTTGGATCGATGATCGAGTCTCGGGCCTGTCGCCAAACCTTGTAGATTTTGGAAGACAGCCGTTGAGGGGATCGGGGCTGTTCTGATTTTATTTCCACAACCTTTCTTAATGGGGGAGGAGACCTCTTTAGCACCGCAGTGGGAGAATTCCTTCGCACCTTATTTAGCATCTCGAAGCTGTTCCCAGTTGGAACAGCAGCATTAACTTCTGCCATCGGGACTGATGGAGTTAACCCGGAGGGGGAGTTGCCCCCAGCCTTCCTTACTCGGCGCCAATGGCGACGTCGAGCGTGTCGAGCGGACGACGTTGGGTCAGCGGTAAGAATGGTTTCGTCTTGCCCCCTGTATAGGTGGAGGGTTGTTGTTGGTGTTAGCCTGTCAAAGACTGACGTCCTTTGGATAGCAGGAGCGGGAGCTGGAGCCGTCAATCTTGTAAAGACCGACTTTGTGGCAGGGGAAGCCGCCTTGGCGATTTCGGGAGCAGGAGCAGCCACTTTCTTAGAAGCAGCCTTCTCTGGGATTGTAGACCTCATGATGGGTCTACTGGATTTCTGGCCCAATCTAGAGAAGACCGAGGCGCTGATGTTGGGCGATCCGTTGAGATGAGCCGCAGTGGGGGTAAGACGATCAAAGACCGACTTCTTGGGAGCTTCCTTTGTCAGCACCGGCGCCGTGAAGCTTGTTGGTGGGAGTATAGTCCCGAAGAACAATCCGGTAGTGGCCTGAGTCACCTGGTCCACCGGCATTGTGAATAACGAAGCAGCTTGGGGTCCGTAGGCTATACCTCCTGGCGAGGCAAAGCGTTGGTCGCAATTGCAGTCTGAGCAGTTGGAGAATTTCACGGAAGTAGAAGCCATCGATCCTTTGCTTTCTGCAATAAGCGAGACGCCAATTCTTAGTATCTTGAAACCCAAGGGCCACCTTTAGCGAACCGCGATTGGTTCGCGAATCACGACACACGAAGTGTGGAGTGGAAAGAGGAAAATGTCCCACCGAGCGTGCCAGAATCTGTTCCCCTCCGAACGGCGGCCGGGATGCGGGGACGTCCGTGCCTGAGGTTCGGGGCAGATGCTAATTGGTGCTATCCGTCCACCTCTCCGAAGATGCCAAGTTGATTTATGGCACCATGTATCGAAGGTTTAAACGGATGCGTCCGATGTAGCAGACTTCGTCAGATTCCCCCTCGCTTGAGGGGTTTTTGATTGTGGGGACGCTCTTCCCTGCAGGCGCAAGCCCCTGCAGTTAATTACGCTACCGCGTTGCGGTAACAACTTTCTCCTTCTCCAGAATTTCACTTCATGTCGTGTGTGTTTGTTTTGTTTGTGGTTGCCCGTGGATTGTATACGGAGACCAAGTTATGTCGTCGTCCGTAGGACGTGGACTAGTCCAAATCCGTGTTTACCTTAGATTTGGGTTTGGGGGGGTTTGGTTTGAGGATACGTTAGCCATATTTGAGGCTAAGATCAACTCAAACGTTTGTTAAGGATACGTTAGTCTAACTTGAGACTAAGATCAACTTAACGGGATCGTTTAGATCCGACAAAAGAGCATTTGGGGCTCTATTACTCCAGTTTAGGGACATAGTGGTCCATTGAATGTATGGCTGTCGGGACCCGTCACCTCTCTGACGACGTTGAAGGATTACAACGACAAATATCAGAGGAGTTCAGAGATGTACCCTTGAACCGAAGTTGATTGGGGGGATTCATAGTCCAGTCTGTTTGAAAGTTTAAGGATACGTTAGCCATATTTGAGGCTAAGATCAACTTAAACGGGATCGTTTAGATCCGACAAAAGAGCGTTTGGCTCTATTGTTCCAGTTTAAGGACATAGTGGTCCATCGCTAGTTTAAGGACATTGCGGTCCATGGGTAGTTTAAGGACATTGCGGTCCATTGTTAGTTTTAAAACATCTCGGTCAAGGTTAAGGACGTCGTAGTCCATGGGTTTAAGGACCCCACAGTCCATTGTTAGTTTAAAGACATCTCGGTCGAGGTTAAGGACGTCGTAGTCCATGGGTTTAAGGACCCCACAGTCCATTGTTAGTTTTAAGACATCTCGGTCGAGATTAAGGACGTCGTAGTCCATGGGTTTAAGGACCCCACAGTCCATATCAATGTGTGGTCATCGGGACACGTCACCTCTTTGAAGACGTTGAGGGATTACAACGCCAAGTATCAAAGGAGTGAAGAGATGTACCCTGGAACCGGAGTGGATTAAATAGTCCTTGGCCCAATTTGGGATCAAGACCAATTAATTATGTTATGAGCCCATTAGCCCAGTTAATTACGAATTGAGGACTTATGGCCAGCTTGGGCTAAGTCCAATCATGTCTGGAATATTGGCTTCCTGTTGGTCCATTGAAGGAGAGACTTTGTCTCTGACCATTTAGCCAATTGGGCCAAAGTCTAGTGTTAAACACTACAGACCAATCAGTGTTGAACACTGGGAATGAAATTAACAAGTTAGTGTTTAACACTAAAAGATAATTGGTGTTAAACACCAGCAACAAGGCTTTCAAATTAGCATTAAACACTAAAACAGATCAGTGTTAAACACTGGCAACGGAGATCTCAAATTAGTGTTAAACACTAAGGTAATCAGTGTTGAACACTGCAAATAAAGTTCTTTGATTAGTGTTGAACACTAAGGCCCAACAATGTTTTAACACTGGATTCGGGAGTTCCAATTTAGCGTTAGACGCTGAGGCAAGAGGGGTCACGTGGTAGCACGTGAGGGCGCCCTCCCCTCGTTTGTTCTGCTGAAAAGATCACATCTTTTGGAGCATCACGTGTCATCACGTGACGGGTGTTTAAATGAGGTATGTTAAAGCTTCTGTCAAGGGTCACGTGGGTCACGTGAGGCACTGCCTCAAAGGGCTTTCTGTAGATCTTTTGGGGGGGTCACGTGGTGACACGTGACCCTTCTTTTCTGTAGTTGTTTAGAAGATCTGTTAATCCCTTTCAGGAATTGAATTCCTCGTAGGGTTGAACCCTGACAATAATTCCAGAGGAATTAAATTCCTAGTTCCTTTTGAAGAGTTGAACCCTGAATTTTCTGTAGGAATTAAATTCCTCATATATATATGAAGAACTGAATAGGGTTAAACCCTAATAAAAGCTTTAAGGAATTAAACTCCCACTCTCTGTTAGAGAATTATTCTGGGGAGTAAGATTAAGGGAATCACGTTCTTGTTGTTTTAACAGAACTAAGTTCTTAATTAGGGTTAAACCCTGTTTCTTTTTATTCTGAAGGAATTAAATTCCCATGACACAGGGTCAAACCCTAATTTTATTTTAAAGGAATTAAATTCCTATAGTTCTGTGAGAATTAAATTCTCGTGCTTCCATTCCCTCTCTATGCTTTGGATCTGCATGGCAGGATCTCAACCCATTGAGAATTAAATTCTCAACTTCAAGGGGAGATGTGCGCTTTACAGATCCTCCATCTAAGAGAGAAGAAATATGTTCTTCTGTTTTACATCAGAGTTGAACTCTGTTGAGGATTAAATTCTCTTTCTTTCAAAAAGCCTTCCCTTTCATACTTAGGGTTTTCTTTTGCAGAAGATCCAGATTCCTCAAAGTATCAAGGCTCTCTCCCTTTTCTTCCCTCTGCGTGTGTCCCTTTATTTTGTGTGTCTCGGCTCCTATTTATAGGAGAAGCAGCCGAGTCAATTAGTTTTTTGACGTATCTTCATTGAGAGATTTGATTTGCATCCATCATTCGTTCTGGACCTTTGGATTATTAGGCGAATTTTATTCACCATTGGATTTCAAATCCAGCGATTCCCCTTTGTGATTTCTGTTAGATTTAAAAGGGAAATCTTCCCAAATTCGAGATTTTCCCGTAGATAGATGATATTTAATCACTCTAAATCTTTAATTCAATCGGTTGCTTTTGGAAAGACTTGAGAGGTCTTTTCTCAGAATTTAATTCTGTTTAACAAATGGGCTTTGAAAGCTGGTCACGTGCGGCCACGTGACCCTTGGTCACGTGTGGGCACGTGACCCCCTTGTAACGAGCCCTTTTCTTCTTTTGCACTCTGCCTTCTTCTGCTGCTTAGCCGTCACGTGCCCCCACGTGACCCTTGGTCACGAGTGAGCACGTGACCCTCGTCTGGAGACTTTTTCTTGATTTAACCGGAGAATGAGTCTGATTTTTTAGCGTCACGTGCCAACACGTGACCCTGGTCACGTGGGAGCACGTGACCTCTTCTGAAGCCTTTTCCTTGATTTGATCAGGGAACCAATGTGCCTATGCCGCTTGCTTTTAAATGTCACGTGCCGACACGTGACCCTGGTCACGTGGGAGCACGTGACTCTTTCTGAAGCCCTTTTCTTCGATGTAATCGGGAAGCCGAACTTGCCTTGCTGATGCTTTTAGGTGTCACGTGCCAACACGTGACTGCTGGTCACGTGTAAGCACGCGACCCTTTTCTGAAGCTTTTTCCATGAGCTTTTCTGATTTTAAATCAGGAAACATACACGTCGACTATGGGTCATGTGGTCTTTCTTGGTCATAATCCTGTTTGTTGGAGCTCCAAGAAACAACGTTTTTTGGCCCAATCTTCTACCGAGGCTGAGTACAAAGCTGTCGCTGCAACGGCCGCTGAACTATTATGGTTACACCACTTACTGCATGAGATGGGTGTTCCACTTCCTCAAGTTCCGATTATCTACTGTGACAATCTTGGAGCCACTCATTTAAGTGCTAATCCAGTTTTTCATTCGCGCATGAAACATTTGGCACTTGCGTACCATTTTATTCGCGAGCAAGTACAACATGGAAATTTGCATGTTACTCATGTTCCAACGGGTGACCAGCTTGCTGATCCCCTTACAAAGCCCTTAGCTCGCTGCAAATTTGATCTGTTCATGTCCAAGATTGGTCTCTCTGTTCGGTCATCCATCTTGCGGGGGCATGTTAAGGATTAGGTTTGACAAAGTCTATGTATATCTCTTGATTATTGTAACCTCTAGTTGTTATTTTACCATGTATATCTCCTAAATTATCTCTAGCACTGTTAGCGTGTAGCTATATATTGTAACCATTGCTACTGAATACAATTAGAGTTTCTCACAATCTCTTCACCGTCAAGCACCGGCTCCCCGACGAAGACCTCGACGTCCTCATCCCGACCTCATCGCAGGAGGATCTCGGTAACATGCATGACAGAGGAGCTCGTTCGCGTTGTCGATCTTTGTGTGAGACTACAGATTTTCGTGACCTTGCTAACGATGAGCATTCTACGATCAACACGAGGTAATGTTACATCAACGCCATGAACAAGATCCCAATCGAAATCAAGAGAAATGAAAACATAAAAAGACAAAATCAATGGTTTTGCAGTCATGGTTAATTTTGTCTATACAGAGGTTTTGGTGTGGATTTATCAAATAAGGATTTGGCAATATCGCCGTCCTTAATGGATCTATCATGTTCTCATTTTCAATCAAGTATATATATGATCGAATCTGACGTTCTTTTTTTAACAGTCTCACTTAACATATCAATATATGTGCAACATATCATTTGCCTCCACTTTATTCGGAATGACCGATCGATTCTTTCCACATGACCAATCTGATTACTCTGCGAAGCTACAATTTAAAATATTTTAATATTTATCAATTATCATTTTAAAAAAAGTTACTCGTATCACTAATATATATTTGTTTATGTATCTCTCTAAACTGCTTTGGTTTGTAAAGTAATTCATGCTTGGCCCTCGTTACTTAAGCTTCAAAATTACCAACTCAGTTGGTACCGATTTTCTCTCCGATCCGAGAGCTTCCGACATGGGAGGTTGCAAGCTCAATCTCCAAAATGTGTGTGCATAGATGTGTGTGGGGGTGGGGCAGACCCATATTCAAGTTTCTCATTAAAGTCTTGTAGCGTTTGGTAGGTCAAACCTTTAACACTCTTTCTTCTTCATGATTCATCTCCCTCATTTAACTCACTCTCTCTCTCTCTCTCTCTCTCTCAACTGCAAAGAGAAATTAAGAAACCAACTGTCAAATTAAGCTAGCTAGCTAGAGAGAGAAAGAGCCAAAAGGTTGAAAGTTGATAGAGAGACGGTGTTCATATATGTTTGAGCCATGCTCCACTTTCTCCCTTTGATACATCTCCCACCAATAAAAAGGAAAATTATAGATAGATAGTGTCATGTCATTTTCCAAGCTTTGGTGGCTCTGATTCATGTGTTGGTTGCTCTCTTTATTTACTCCATATAGCTAGCAACTCTAAAAGAAATTAAGAAAGAAAGAAGAACTTAATTTGTCTTTCTCTTGTCTCTTGGGCACTAAAACATATGCATATGGCAAAAATCATTTTCAAACTTAGAATCCTACTTCTTCTTTCTCTTCTATCTTTGGTTGCCAATGGAGCTTTGGCTCTCAACTACACAAAGAGAGTCTCGTCGCTTCGCCTCGCCAGGATTCAAAGGCACTTGGACAAGATCAACAAGCCTTCTATAACATCAATCAAGGTATAAGTTACATAATATATATATATATATATATATATATATATATATATATATATATATATATATATAGATATTTATATATATATATATATATATATATATATATATATAGATATTTATATTTTCCTTAGAATTGTAAAAGGTCTATTGAGGCGTTTTAAATAATTTTGATGTTTGAAGTTAACAGATGTGTAAGCGATTTTAATTTTGTCGTTTGACGAAAACGTGCATGCATAACAAAATCAGTAGTGGTGATGTGTTGATATTTTATTTGATGGATTAATTGTTCTTTCATAAAATTAGTTATATTAGCTGCTTTGTTTTGAAGGTCTACTAATTAATTGATATTTAGTCTCACATATATTATATATAGTCATTATTCTGTTTGCATGCATACAAACTAACCGCGGTTTTGTTTCAACTTGATTTTGTGCAGAGCCCGGATGGTGATATCATCGACTGCGTTCATCGGCATAAACAACCCGCATTAGATCATCCGCTTCTGATGGACCACAAGATTCAGGTTCACTTAAAAATTTAGGTTTTGATATTAATATTTGTGATTATATGGTTTATGTCCATCTGAAATTTGATAAAATTGATGATTTCCATTTATTTTTTAATGAAATAGATGGAGGCTCCTGAGATGCCTAGGTACAAAGATGGAAGGGTGGTAGTGGAGAATTATACGGATACGACGAGAGGGGCATGGCAAGCCTGGCATGATGTAGGGCAATGCCCGGAAGATACGGTACCGATACGTAGAAATACGGTAGATGATGTGTTGAGAGCCAAGTCTTTTTATCATTATGGAAAGAAGAAGCTTAGGATGCCAATGTCAACATTAACAAAGACATCCTTTGATGCTCCTGATGTTGTTAGTGGCAATGGCCATGAGGTAATTAACAAGAGAGTATTTTCTTTTGTAAACATATTAGAACTTTTGCATTTCATAACCGATCTTCAATGAACAACGGTGTGGTCTAACACCGATGATTATCCACACAAAAAAATAGGTTTTTACGTTTTATTGTTTTTACGTTTTATCTGTCGAGAATATGAATAAGGTTTTATTTCTTTCTTTTGAATGTCATCCTTTCATGAATCGAACCGGCAATCTTCCATTTTGAATTTAGTGATCTGATAATATGTATTTCTTACAAAAGAGACAAAGAGTGTTGTAAGATGTTAAAAAATATTTGAAAGTGGTTTGGAGTCGCATTTTTTCCCTTTATCCGTCTTCGGATTATTGCATCATGAACACTGAACAATTCATCATAAACTAAATAAATTGCATCATTGTTTAACATATTTTCAGTGATCTTGTAATTTTATTTTCTTTCTTCTTCTTTTTTTTTATATAAAAATAGTCTTCTCCTTTCTTTCTTCCTTAAAAAATATTCTGAATTTGAGAGGGGGGGGGGGGGGGGGTGTTAGATGTGTGTGTGTGTGTGTGTGTGTGAGAGAGAGAGAGAGAGAGAGAGAGAGAGGTGAGTTAAAATGAGAAGAAAATGAAGGAACATTCAAAGAGCCATTCAAAAAAGTCTACTTGCAATAAACTAGTACTAGAATAGAGGAGGAAAGAAGTGAGATCCATTTTATTTATTATTTATGATGATGGTTGTCTGCCCTTAAGTTTAGGCAGCTCCATTTGCATTTTTTTTCTTCAAATGATGAGTGAGAAACAACAATAAAGATGTGTGGGAAAGTGTGATAAATGAGAGTGCCATTTTCTATTGCAAGAAAGAGAAATGGATGGATTTCTTTACATTTGTTTCCCCTCAAAATCCCAATAGGGAGTTTCCTTTGCTTGGGCATTTGGACAAGTGAAAGGTGTGGAGAGTTGTATTCATTGAATGCACACTTCAAAGGCATTCAATGAATATTAGTGAAGGAAGTTATCATGGCTCTATTTCTTTGTACTTTTTAAGTTTGCTTCATGTATGCATGTTTTCCTTTTCCTTTTTTCCATTCTATTAAAATATCTTTTTGTTTTTTATTCAATTAATAAAGAATTAAAGAAAGGTCATAGGAAGCTAATTAGGGAAGTGAAGCTAGAAAAGATATGCAACAATATCCTTAAAAAGACAAGTAAAAAGGACTTATATATATAGCAACCCTAATTACTCCTGCTAATTTAATTGACTATATATGCAGCATGCAATTGCATATACTGGGACATCACAAGAAGTGTATGGAGCCAAGGCAACAATCAATGTATGGGATCCATCCATTCAAGAGGGTAATGAATTTAGTCTATCTCAGATTTGGGTGCTCTCTGGCTCTTTTGATGGATCTGATCTCAATAGCATTGAAGCTGGTTGGCAGGTAGGTGCCTCTTCGTAATCTCATCGTGCACCAAGTGCATCTAAGCTTTTGCGGTAAAACTTTGCTCCTTATAATCAAATTTTATTGATTTCATATAAGATTTCTATGAGTTACACACGGACATATTGATTTCATATAACATTTTAGCAGTTTTCAAAATAATAATAGTTGTAATCTCAATAAACAATAAGATGAAGAGTAATGATATCCTTGAAGAATGAGGTTGGAAAAATATAATGTATCCAACTAATTATTTAAATGTAGCTTGGGGTAGTTGACAAGCTTAATTGTCAACACTTAATGTGGTACTCAGCTTGCACCAAATTTAATGTCATGTGCCTCATTGCAAGCTGGGAGCTAGCAGTTGTGAAACTTTGATTGCATCCTCAGATTATAAAAAGAAAAAAGAAAAAAGAAAAAAGAGGCACATGTTGTTCATCATTTATTTTAATTACATTATCAACAAATATTTTAATTAAATATAGAAAATGTAAATAACAATTAAACCACCAATTAGTGGAGATAATTAAAGATGCATGTCCCATTTTCCTCAATTAGGGAGGCCACGCTCTCATGAGTTGCCTCATTTTGGATCATAAGTGCAATATAAACTATAAAAAGAGACCCCTTGCTAATGCCCCCAAAATCATTTCTGTTCAAAATTTTCAGGCCCCAAATCTAATTCATGACTATGACTAGCTTTTCTCACCAAATGATGCCTTTTCTATGATACATCATTTTCATACATAAAAGAGAGAGAATGAAACTATAAGCATGCACACAAACAGAAGAAACCAAAAATGAACAATGAAAAAGAATTTCTTGACAATTTCTTATTAGTGATGGCAATTGGTCTTTTCTTTTCTCATTTCCTTTTGCATTTCTAATAACCTTTCATGATTGTTTGCTTTGGCTTGAAGCATTTGAACATGCATTCCATTTCAACTTCATGCTGAATGTTTCATTACAAATAGAATAGCATTCTATCATTAAATTCATGTGCAAATACCAAAATATATGTTTCAGAACCTAATCTTAATTTCGCTCTAACTACAGTTGTGCACTCTTCCTACGGTTTTACCATAACGTCAAATTTTAAGCTTGAATATAATAAAGGGTTAATTGCTAAATAATACCCCAATGTTTCACCTACTTTGCATTTATATACCGTATTGATTTTTTAGCTGCACTCAGATATCCTAAAGTACAAACCATTAATCCATAAGATTTGTATTTTAGGGTATCTGGGTGCAACGGAAAAATCAGTAAGGTAAATAAGTGCAAGATAGGTGAAACATTATTATTTAGCAGTTAACCCTATAATAAACTGCATGCATGTGGCTCCAACTACAAAGCGAACAGTTGCGAAACGATATCGGAGACAATCTCATATCAAAAGCATAAGTACGTACTCAAAAGCTAACATCTGAAAAAGTTATCTTTACAATCAAAAAGACTTGTGCACCCTAGACACACTCAAGCACTCTCCCCACACATTCAATGGATTTAATGGACACACAAATTCAGAATGCCATCAAAAAAATTCACATTTGTAGGTGAAAAGGGAGGGCACAATAAATCATGGTAGTTTTCTGAAGCTTTGTATTTCTTTCTAGTCAGGTCAGCCCTGAGCTTTATGGAGACAGCAATCCCAGACTCTTCACCTACTGGACTGTAAGACCTCCTCTCTCCTCAAAACTTTTATCATCATCCCAAAAACTCAATCATAATTCTTGTAAATTGTTATATATTTTAGTCCCAAAACATCAAATTTCATCCAGATATGGATGCTTAATAAAAAAAAAAGGTAATATTTTATCTGCTCGCATGCTTATCTGCATGCAAAGGAAGCTATGGTGAGCGCCATAGTGACGAGGAACGGACCATTAACTACTAATCCTTAAATATTATACGGTGTGTTGATGCAGAGTGACGCGTATCAAGCTACAGGATGCTACAATCTTCTTTGTTCAGGGTTTGTGCAGACCAACAATAAGATCGCTATCGGAGCTTCCATATCTCCGATCTCGTCTGGCTCGGGAAGCCAGTTCGACATTACTATTCTCATCTGGAAGGTAAGTTCTAAGATCCAGTTTAACCTTCTAATTTGACCGACAATATCGACAATGGGAGAAGATACGAAATTTGATAATCTATTTGGTTAATTAAGCTACGTACAACTGAAGAAAAGCTGTTTGCTGCACGAGTTGTTGTGAAAACTAAACCAAATACACAACTCAATTACCTACAAGGCCTGAACTGCTGTAGCATGTCATTTCCATATAATTTGAAGCTCCAAATACAATAGCTATCGCTGAACTTAAAACGATAATTCGGTTACATTCTAGCGTAATGCTCGAATGTATTCTGATTACAACATTTGAAGCTGCAAGCAATTGGAATTGTATCGAAACTAACTAAATTAAGCCAACCAACAAGCTCGAAGATAAATGAAAGGATCAATTTTACTAAACTGTCAAAAACCATACCCTTTTTTCACTAAACTACCAGAAAACATCGTACAACAGGATCCGAAGATCGGACACTGGTGGATGGGCTTCGGTGACGGGGCCCTCGTCGGATACTGGCCTGCTGAGCTCTTCACGCACCTAGCCGATCGAGCCACGATGGTCGAATGGGGCGGGGAAGTCGTAAATACACGTGCAAATGGCAAGCACACATCGACGCAAATGGGCTCAGGCCATTTCGCCGATGATGGATTTAGCCATGCAAGCTATTTCCGGAACCTGGAGGTTGTCGATTCGGACAATAGCTTAAGCTCAGTACAGTCGGTTACTACGCTTGCTGAGAACATCAACTGCTATAATATAAAGAGCTCGTCTAGTTCAGAATGGGGTACTTATTTCTACTATGGAGGTCCTGGAAAAAACTCCAAATGCCCTTGAAAGATGAAACCAATCTATATAAATTTTAATTCTTTGCTTCTTTTTTCACTTGTCTCATCTCTAAAGATCCTGTAGCGTAATGTAACAGTCAAGGTGTTAATTGTTTTGGTCTCATGGCAAGGGTGTTGAAAGGTTTGTTTTGTGGCTTTGTTAATGTTGCTTTGCTTTCGACTAATGTTATAATATACTGTTCATTTAATTTATTTTCTTCAACTTTCACTCATTGCTTCGTTTCTCGATGAAATAGAATAATGCCCAGTAAGAGTGAAGGAGGGTAGCTGAAATCAAACACATGTGGTAGCTATAAAACTACTCCATAATATTTCATCTAGCATAAGTTTTTGAACCTACTACTTGTTGTGAAAGTGGGGAGTTAATTGCTTGAATTAAGAGCTATTGGTAATTACAATGACTGCGGATACTCTCATTTATGATCAACTATGTAAACGAAGCAATGAGTGTAAGATGCAGTTTCTACACTAGAGAATTTACGACGAGAAAATGCACGGCCATAAACATTCACCAACTGAAGAAACTAAAACTAGCATAATAGGTGCTAATCAAATCCTCTAATTTCTTGTTAATTAATTATCGTCTGAGCGTAAGAATGACAATATGGCCATAGTTCAGAAATAGGGTAATTAATTACGATCTAAGGGCACTATTTCCAAATATTCCAAAACGAAATGGCATGTAAACTTAGGAATGTGAGAGCCAGTAATATGGGCTTCTAGTTTGTCATATGGAATTAGCCAGAACTAGAAATCACAACTTAAGTGATGAAAGAAATCCTGATCAGTGTTTTGCATAGGTTCGATGCATTTTACATGAAAAGATTGTGATGATGCTCAATAACGGTAATTTCTTATATCATGACACGTGGCGGATGACTTGTCACATGCGTAAACCAGTTAGACCCTTGAGGCCCACGGAGGGGGAACCAGTGTGCTACAATGGAGGCTTCCCTCAAACCCTGTCTCTGAGGTTGCACCTCACTCTTTGCCTCCGAGCACTTCAGCAGCCAAGCCAATTGTCTTTTTGCTCTACTCCGAGCTATCACAGGCCCGAGCTTCCTTGGCCATCCGGCTCGCCTCCGAGCCTTCCTTCGGGCTGAGCTTCCTCGCCCTCCTGGCTCGTCTCCGAGCCATCCTTCGGGCTGAGCTTCCTCGCCCTCCCGGCTCGCCTCTGAGCAATCACAGAACCAAGATACATCGGCCTTCCGCTCGTGCCCAAGCCTCCCGCCGAGCTCATCTTCCTCAGTCTCACCCAGACCGACCCACAGCACTGATCACAAGCGCCTCCGTCACGGCTCCGCGAATCTCGTCATGTGCGAGATATTCGCCACCCACGATCCCGCGTTCCACGCCATCACGATCCCCCATTAACGAGCTTGTCTCGTCATTAATGCGGGATCCCGCCTATCATGCGGGCGTGACGTCAGGGGCTTAACGGCCGGCATGATTCTCGCGCCAGCCTGTCTATTGCTGCCGCTATATAAACCCCTTTCTCAGACGATCGAGGTAAGCAATTTTGACTTCACAAGGCCGTTACTCTTCTAAAATATCCGGTCTAACTTGATCGTCGGAGGGTCCTCGGTGGCACAACCATCCCGGGACTTCTTTGCAGATTGCTCGGCCACAACCACTCAAAACCCATTGAGATCCACACGCTCCAGGAGTCAATCCTCCAACTCAATCTCAGCCGTCCTTCAGCACTAACAGCAGATCAACAGAAGATAATATCTGAAGGAGATCCAGACCTCCATCAGTTGGCGCCGTCTGTGGGAAAATTCTTGATTCCACTCAACAAAGTTCATCTTCCGATCTTAACTCAATGGCGAGTGATCACCGCGACGATCCAAGCACAAGCCGCCTCCCCCATAACGAAGGCGCGGACAAATCTCCTCACCGAAACGCCATCAACGCCCTAGCTGATCGGATAGATCGACTAGCATCCGTCGTGGATGCGCTCGTCCGTGTCCAAACGGCAGGGCAAGGTCCCCAGGTCGCTGCTCCCCTATCTCGGGACCGGGACCCCTACAGAGGGAGAGAAGACTCTGCTCGCATCGACACCACCGACCACCGCCTTACTGCCTCCCACGGCCGCAGATTTCCCAGGCCAATATATTCTATGACCCGCTAGGCACCCCACAGTTCAACACCGAGGTCCGTTGCCAGAGCGTCTCTCCCCGAGCCTCGTCGTGCCTCTGTCCCTCCCGAGGAGGTGTCGGTAAGCTCGCCTGCTCCCAGGCATGATCGACACCCCCTCCCTCGATGGGGTCGCGCGGACGGGATTCATTACGGCAGCTCAAAGACTACCTCGTCAGGGGACCTAAGGAACCTCATCGAAAGGAACCGGAGCTGCGGCCAGACACTGGTCTCCAACAGCAGAGGCCAAAGATCAGACTGTGCCGAATCATCGGGATACCACGGCCAACTCGACGCCCTCGAAAAGAAGATCGAAGGTATGCATCGAGAAGGTTATCATTCGAGCGACAGGGCTAAGTACGCAGCAGACTCGCTCACAAAACCCTTCACAGAAGAGCTGCTTGTCGTCCATGTCTCCTCCCGGAACAAGCCCACAAAGGTCTCGCTCTTCGACGGGAAGTCAGACCCGAGGGACCACTTGGACGCGTTCACAGCCGGGATGTCAATGACTCGCCGGGAAACTCTGACGCCGCGCAATTCCGAGCTTTCCCAGCCACGCTCATCCGTTCTGGACGAGACTGTCGTCACAGCTCTGAGATTGAGTCTTAGGCACAAGGAGTGGCTCCGCTCATTTGCATTAGAGCAACCTAAGACTATGACCGAGGTAAAAACTTGGACCGAGAGAGAGATCCAACTGGAAGCCTGCTTGGCCCATCCTTAGTAGGCCTTCTTACGACCCCTCCCGACGCCAAGGATCGAAGCCCTCGCCAAGAGAAAACCGAGCAGCAATCCTGCTTGGTCCTTACTTAGCATGCCTCCCTATGCTCTCCCGCTAAGGATCGAAGCACTCGCCAAGAGGACATCAAGCAGCAACCCTACTTGGCCCATCCTTAGCAGGCCTCTTACGGCCTCTCCCGCGCTAAGCATCAATGCCCTCACCAAGAAGCGACCGAGCAGCTACCCTGCTCAGTCATCCCCGGCTGGAAGTTCCTATCCCATGACGTTAGGGATCCAAGCTCTCACCAAGAGGCAATCGAGTAGCTACCCTGCTCGGTTATCCCCGGCTGGTAGTCCTATCCCACGACGCCGGGGATCTAAGCCCTCGCCAAGAGGCAACCGAGCAGCAACACTGCTCGGTCCATCCTTAGCATACCTCCCTATGCTCTCCAGCTAAGGATCAAAGTGTTTCCCCCAATCAGAGCAAAGCTCTGTTTGAATTTCAAAATTCAAAATTCGAAGTAACGCTTCAAATTCTTTGCGCTGCGCGCAACGCGCCACGTGTCAAAAGCTGATACGCCAGCGCAGCGCCCAAGGCAGCGCGCCTAATCAGAGCAAGGCTCTATTTAAAACAAAATTAAAGGAAGCAATGCTTCAGTTGTGCAAGCGCTGCGCTGCACGACACGTGTCAGCGCAAACGCAGATGCGCTGCGCTGCACGACACGTGTCAGCGCAAACGCAGATGCGCTGCGCCGTGCGCTGCGCTACACGTGTCAGTGCAGTTGCGCAAGCGCAGTTGCTCTGCGCTGCTGGACACGTGTCACACGCTGGGGCGTTTGCGCCAAACAGAATTAAATTCTAGTAAGATTCTTCTGTTCTTATTAAAACAAGAAGATTACCTTCTGTAAAACAGAAGCCCTTGGATCAAAGATCCAATGGTGGGGAAAATTCCCCAAATCATTCAGAGAAAGATCTCTTTAACAAATTTAACAAATCTATGGGCACTATATAAAGGCCCCTAGACCCCAATTCATCATCATCAATATTGTGAGAGATTAAGAACCTCAAAACAGAGAAAATTTTGAAGAAATTTCAAGAAAAAGGTAAAAAACCTTCACAAAATAGAAGAATTTTTTCTAATAGATCATTGATCTAAGAACAAGATCAATGATCTTCAAATAATAATAAGTGCTTTGCACTTTTTTTAGAATCATTGGTTCTCTGAGAACAAGAAAAACAAGAAAAAAACTTGTTTTCTTTGATCTAAATTGGATCAAGAAATCAAACAGTGTCTTGCACTTTTTTTTATGAACCATTGGTTCTTGAATCTTAAAGATTCTCAAGATCATTGAAATAGTGCCTTGCACTTGCAAAAACTGCACTGTTGCGCTCCTGGGTTGGCGCAAGCCACCAGAGAGCGCCACGTGTCAGCATCTGAATCACTTGTGCTATGCGCTTTTAAGAAAGAGCCTTGCTCTCTGAAATTGGCGCAACTCACCAAAGCGCGCCACGTGTCAGCAGCGTAAGCGCAGCGCACTGGCGCAGCGCACTGCGCTTGCATGACACGTGCCATCACCACAAGTGCTTACGCTCAGTAATTGGCGCAAAGCACCAGACAAATGCAATGCATTGTTCACTAAAGGGCCAAGCCCAAATCAAAAAGGCCTAGTAGACCAAAATAAATTGCAATGCAATAAAAAGGCAGAGCCCAAGTAAAATTGATGCTCTGCATTTTTTATAAAGGGCAGAGCCCAAACAAAATAAAAGGCAATAAAAGGGCAGGGCCCAAACAAAATTGATGCTCTGCATCATTTATAAATGGGCATAGCCCAAACAAAATAAAAAAGTAATGTAATGCATTACTTAAACATGGGCAAAGCCCTAGCACAAGCCTAATAGGCTAAAAACAAATAAAAGCGTTGAATATTTTTCAACTGGACTTAGCCCACTCATGGCCGTAAGTCCTCAAATTAAATTGACTGAGCACGGCTGCTCTCTTAAATCAATTTACATCCGGTTCGAGGGTACATCTTCGAACTCCTTTGACTCCTATCGTTGTAATCCTTCAACGACGTCAGAGAGGTGACGGGTCCCGACAACCACACAACAATACGGACTGTGGGGTCCTTAAACCTACGGACTTAAGCGTCCTTAAATTAAGACACGGACTGTGGGGTCCTTAAACCCGCAGACTTAAGCGTCCTTAAACTACCTATGGACCACCATGTCCCTAAGCTGGAATATGGACCCCCATGTCCCTAAACTGGAATATGGACCCCATGTCCCTAAACTGGCAATGGACCGCAATATCCTTAAACTACCTATGGACCACCACGTCCCTAAACTGGAAATGGATCTAGACGATCCCGTTAAGTTGATCTTGGTCTCAAATCAGACTAACGTATCCTTAACGAACGTTTAAGTTGATCTTAGCCTCAAATATGGCTAACGTATCCTTAAACCAAAACCCAAAACCCAAATCTAAGAAAATATGGATTTTGATTAATCCACGTCCTACGGGCGATGAAATAAATAGTCTCCGCATACAATCCACGGGCAACCACAAACAAAACAAACACACACGACACGAAGTGAACTTCTGGAGAAGGAGAAAGTGGCTACCGCGATGCGGTAGTGTAATTAACTGCAGGGGCTTGCGCCAGCAGGGAAGAGCGTCCCCACAATCAAAAACCCCTCATGCGAGGGGGAATCTGACGAAGTCTGCTACATCGGCCGCATCCGTCTAAACCTCCGATACACGGTGTCATAAATCAACTTGGTATCTTCGGAGAGGTGGACGGATAAAACCATATACCATCTGCCCCGAATCTCAGGCAAGACGTCCTAACATCGTGGCCGTCGTTCGGAGGGAAACAGATTCTGGCACGCCCGGTGGGACCTTTTCCTCTTTCCACTCCACACTTCGTGTGTCGTGATTCGTGAACCAATCGCGGTTTGTTAATGGTTGCCCTTAGGTTTCAAGTTACTAAGATTTGGTCTCTTGTTTGGCGCAGAAAGCAAAACAGCAATGGCATCCACCTGTTCGAAATGCTCCAACTACAGCTGCAACTCGCGTCATGTCTCAACTGGGGGCATAACCTACGGGCCCCAAGCGGCCTCTTTGTTCACGATGCCCGTGGAGCAGATTACTCAAGCCACCACAGGGCTATTTTTCGAAACCATGCTTCCGCCAACAAGCTTCAGCACCCCTGTGCCCGTACCAGAAGCTCCTAAGAAGTCGGTCTTCGATCGACTTACAGTTACTGCGGCCCCTCTCAACGGGTCGCCCAACACCAGTGCCTCGGTCTTCTCCAGACTGGGCCAAAACTCCTGCGGGCCCACAATGAAGCTTGCAGTCCCAGAAAAGGTTATTCCAAAAAGAGTAGCCAAACCTGCTCCTGAAGTCGTCAAGGCGGCTTCCCCTGCTAAGAGATCGGTCTTTACAAGACTGGCCGTCCCAACTCCTACTCTTGCTCTTGCTGCTCAAAAGACATCAGTCTTCAATAGGCTGACGCCGGCAACAGCTCCACACCTGAACAGGGGGCAAGAAGAAGCTGTTTCTGTCTCTGAACCAATACCGACGACTCGTCGCACCCGACGACGCCACTGGCGCCGGATAAGGAAGACTGGGGGCAACTCCCCCTCTGGGATAACTCCACCAGCTCCAACGGTGGAAGTTAATGCTGCTGTTCCAACTAGGAACAGCTTTGAGCTGCTGAACAGGGTACGCAAAAACTCACCAACTACGGTGCTCAAAAGATCTCCTCCACCGGTAGAGACCGCCGTGGAAGCAGAAAAGCCGGAGCAGCCTCCTCAATCACTGTCCTCCAGGATTTACAAGACATGGCGACGAGTCCGAGAATCTGTGATTGATCCTAATTTCTCTCGCCAACAGAAGAAGTCGAAAGGTCGTCAAGAAGAAAATTTCTCGATCAAGCAACGAAAGGTAACGACCATTTGGGTGCCCAAAGCAACGGCCTCCTCAACTTCAACGGCCCATAAGAGAAGAAGGCCGGAGAAAGTCCTTACGCCGACGGCGAATATCAAAGGTGGTGAACCCAAACGCCCCAAGTCCGGGGGCATCGTAGTTCATACCGTTTACATGGCGTCCGGCAAAGAGGACAGCCGCATATCCACAGGTCATAGACCGCTTACGCGATCGGTGACCAAAGCGCAGGAGCGGCAGCAGAAGCTCCAAGAGATGATGGACGCGATGGACGCATTTACTGGGCCAAAAGAAAACCCTGAAACATCCTCGGATGAACGCCAGGAGCAAGAAACTGACGCCGAATTCCTTCGTCGGATATTGGAGAAGAAGGATAAAGAGGCTGCTGAACAAGCAGCCAACATAAAGCGTATGGGCCTACTGTTCCAAGACATGGTGGGGATGATGATCCAACAAGATCCTCCGGCCGAAGATCCCCCGATCATCCTTGAAGACGATAGGGGAGAGACTTTAAATCCTCCGCCAGCTCTGTCAACAGCTAAGGAGGAGACAATCTCCAAAGGTGACTTGGACGAGTACATAGCCCAACAAATACGGGTTCATCATGCGACTGAAGCAGCTGGCCAGGTCGTAAAAACAGGACGACCATATCCGAGCTGGTACGACCAGATCAAGTACCCGCCGGGCTACACAATTCCCAAGTTCCATGTCTATAAGGGGACGGGCAATCCCCACCAACATGTTGCCCAGTTCAGGGCACTTTGCGGCAACACCGGCGGTGATGACAAACTGTTGCTTCGCCAGTTCGTTGGAAGCTTATCAGATACAGCGTTCTGATTGTTATGGTGTCTGCGTGTTCAAGTTTTAGTTAATTACCGCAATCAAGACGGTTTCGCTTGTAGCTAGCCGGTTGAGTACGGGTCGTCCGCAGGGAGATGGGAGTCTTTTTCTATGTGTTTTAACGAGTTAAGTCCAGTTTTTCAGATTTTGTTGTGATTAGTTAAGCGGTAAAATGATATGTAAAGAGAGCTTGTTAGGGTTAGGATTAGGTTAGTTTGAGTTAGGAGTCTCCACATCTTTCGTTGTCCCTCTTAATATCGGTGTTACGGTAATCGGCAACAACGGGGATTAGCACGACTAGGAAAGAACTTGCGAGTATAAACTAGGCTTTCCAACGCATAAGTTCTTCCTTTTGGTGCTTGTCCGTCCGTTCTTGGCTCTTAGCCATAACCTCCGGTTAATTCAACCACAACCGGTCTCACTACGGAATCACCGCTATCATGTAGGATAGGGTGCCGTAAGGAGCGGATTGTGGTTCAATTAACGGGAGTCGAATTAAGCAGTTGGGCAAGGAAAGAGTGAGAGAGATTTCTTTCTCTCAAACTTCCCTTATCCTACCCTAACAAGTATGAAACTACTCACACATCATGATACGGAAAAATAAAACAAAACAAAAGAGGAAGATAGAAAGAAAGAGATTAGAAGATAACAACTAGCTATTTGCGACCTCACCTTGGCGAGGATCGAGCGTAAGCATCATAGTCGTTTTAAGGATAAAGAAAAAGAGAGAAGAAAGAAACAACACGAAATAACAACAACTAGTTAACAAATGAAAATTACAACAATTATAGAAAGAACAAGATAAGCATGAAAATAAAATGAACTTCTTTATTCACCATTCTTCACTCACAAAGCTCACTACAAGTTTTAATGGAGAAGAGATGAGAAGAAGAAGAACATGTATTCTAAAACTTAGAAAAAGAATACAAGATTATGGACCCTTTCCTTCACAAAGTTCTGGGCTATTTATAGGCTGAAAAATAAAAACCTAGGGCAACCACCAGAACCCAAATAAAAAGACAATTCTACCTCTGAAAACTCTCTGTCTGCCGCCACCATAAGGCCGCGGATCCGCGGCCTAATAGAGGAGTTGGCTCCCCAATTTTCTTGTGCTTCCCTGGTTTGATGTCCCCTTTATTCTGGTATATGTATTTTCTGGAAATTTCTTCACAATTTTTCCAGAATTTCTGTTGACCAAAAGGGTGATTGGATGTGTTGTCTTTTGTCATGATTTTCTTGAGCTCCGCGTAGATTTCTTGGATCTTGTGCTGCCATTGAGCCTTGTGCATGAAAACGACATTGATTTGTCATTTTGTCTTCCTAAACTGGTATCTGGCAACATACGGATGAAGAGCGGAGACCGTGTTTTCTCAGTGGTTGGCAGGAACCCGGATTTTGTCGTGTTTTCCATGAATTTCACCGTTTTTAGAACCGAGAACCTGTATCCTGCAATTGACTAGCAAACACGGCTCAAGAGTATCTACCGATATGCAATGTGACAAAAATTGGGCGGTATGAAAATGCAAAAATCTGATATGAACAAATACCCCCAAACTTATCATTTACTCGTCCCGAGGAAAGCCAACTTATTCACAAAAAATTTCCTAACCTCACTTTCGCAGGGAACGCGATTGCACTGAGCATGTGCAACAAGCCGTTAAACCTCTAGGTGTCCCTAGTAGGAGGAGTGTTGTCTCCTGAGGGTTTTCAGCGGATACTACAAAATCCGGTCAAGTTGGTTTTGTAAAATAACTAAGATTCAAACCCTAAAGTTTTGTTTCAGAAAATAACAATTCTATAATCTTAAGCCTAGACTATCGAACCTTTATTTTTCACACCTCGCTTCTTATTTAACTACAGATTTTATATGTCTTTACGTGCAGTGCAAATAGTGTCGTTAAGTTCCCGAAAGGTCGAATAAAGTCATCATGTCGCACAATAAAGCCCAGATAACAATTTTAAAAGGATCACATAAGTTTTATAAAGAGTTAAGCATTTTTCAAGTTTCGTTTTCCAGTAAGGTTTCAACTTCAGAATTTCTATCCTCCTTAACAGGAAACTAAGTCGTATTTTTCACTCCACCTTTTTCTTGTTTTCATTTCATACACACCTCTGTGAACGTGCAATAGTCTTTATCATAGAATAAAACCTTCATATCTCCGTTAAATTTTTTTATAAAAGCCTGTCTTTTATCAAGATTATTCTCACACAAAGAACCGTTAGGAATTTTAACTCGGAGAGAACACTTGCTTGACTTTGTTTTAATCTGGACTTTCTAGGCTTCTTAGCGAGCTTTGGGCCAATGCACTCAAACCAGTTGGTTTTAGGGCATTAGGTGTAGAAACACCCCAGCGGACTTAATTACTCAAGTTACCTAGGTCCAAAAACAAAAGGCGTGAAAATCAGATGATTTAATACGAACGGAGACATAACCGGCAGTTCAATTTTTTTTTTGGATAAAAGACGTGTTTAGTGGGTTCGGTGTGTAATCATTCCAATCAAGTTTCAGATGGGTTATTTTTCAGACTTCGTTCCAATTACGGTATCAATAATATTCCTTCATATTCGCTTTACTTCATAAACTATTCTTAATATTACTTATTTCAGAACAAACCTATTTGATCCTCAGAAAATCATTTATCTGTTTAAAAGTTTTTAAACATAAAAGACTTGTCATCTAATTCCCAAAAACTCACGACACGTGTAGTGTGATGTAAAGACGTATATCAGCTATAGTTAACTTCAAAGGAGAGTTATCTTTCAGGTTTTCAAAATCTAAACATAAGATTTAGTTATTCCTATCTTTTCAAACAAAAACTGTCGAAATGTTGAGTCAGAGTTCTTCCACAAGCTAACTTGACAAAAAAGTTTTTATATTTTTTAGAAAATTTTCAGATTTTTATGGATTTTATGGATTTTAATATGCAGATGCAAAATATACACATGAATGCGAAGGTAAGAAATGCGTACCGAGCGTACCCCCAAATATAAACTAGACAGTGTCCTCACTGTCGTTGCATGAAGAGATCATTTGAGGGGTCAAAATTGTCGGTTAGCGATACACAAATTTTTATTTGTTTTTGTTTTTAAAGAAAAGAAAAAGAATATACACAAATATATACAAAATGGTTTATACATACCCCCAAACTTATTTGGAACAGTGTCCACTGTTCTTGGCTGGATAACCGAAGTTTGGAGGTAGGCAGAGGAAGATCAGGCAGGGTAAACCGGCTCCTGTAAGAACAGGAGCTCCTCTGTTGGTTCGGCGCTAAGGTACGGTTTGCATCGGTGTCCGTTTACTTTGAAAAGTGAACCGTCCTTTGGATTTTCCAAATCCACAGCGCCCTGCGGATATACATTCCGCACAAAATACGGCCCTTTCCAGCGAGATCTGAGCTTTCCTGGATGGAAGTGAAGTCGGGTGTCGTAAAGCAGTACCTGTTGACCAGGTACGAAGGTTTTGCGCAAAAGGTGTTTATCGTGAAACACCTTCGTTCGGTTCTTAACGACAACCGCGTTATCGTAAGCCTCATCCCTAAGCTCGCTTAGTTCGTTCAACTGCAGCTTCCGATGGCTGCCCGCATCTTCGAGAGACAGATTCAGCTCCTTTATCGTCCAAAATACGCGATGCTCTATTTCGACAGGTAGGTGGCAGGCTTTTCCGTACACAAGCCGATAGGGAGACATGCCAAGGTCGGTCCTTTAAGCAGTTCGAATGCCCAAAGAGCATCAGTGAGTTTCAGCGACCAATCCTTACGGTTCTTGGAAACCGTCTTCTCCAGTATCTGCTTGATTTGCCGATTTGAAACTTCGGCATGTCCGCAGGTTTGGGGGTGGTAGGGCGTAGAGAGCTTATGATTAATGGAGTATTTCCGCATCAAGGCTTCGAAAGTTTTATTGCAGAAATGACTTCCATTGTCGCTAATGATCGCTCGGGGGTGCCCAAACCGGGAGAAAATGTTTTCTTTAAGGAACCTAACGACAACCTTGTTGTCGTTAGTCCGGCTGGGCACAGCCTCGACCCATTTAGAGACGTAATCAACAGCTAGAAGGATGTACAAGTTCCCAAAAGAGCTGGGAAACGGCCCCATGAAATCTATCCCCCAAACATCGAAAATCTCCACAACCAAGATTGGTTGGAGCGGCATCTCGTTCCTCCAGGATATCCGGCCCATGTGTTGGCACCGGGAGCAAGTCTTGCAATAGTCATGAGCGTCTTTGAAAAGTTGTGGCCAGTAGAAACCACATTGCAAGATCTTCTCAGCTGTCTTTCTGGGGCCAAAATGCCCGCCACACGCTTGATCGTGGCAAAATGACAGCACACTCTTGAATTCCTCATCAGGGACACACCGACGAATAATCTGGTCGGGACAGTACTTGAACAAATAGGGTTCGTCCCAGTAAAAGTGTTTTACTTGGGATAAGAAGCGAAGTCTGTCCTGACTTGACCATTCGGTCGGTAGTAATCCCGTGGCCAAATAGTTCACAATATCTGCGAACCAGGGTTCGCAAGATACTGTCAAGAGCTGTTCATCCGGGAAAACGTCGTTGATTGGAATTGGAAGCGAAGGCGAAGAAGGAAGTCGTGAGAGATGGTCGGCAACTACGTTTTCACATCCTCGTTTTTCCTTAATGACAAGGTCAAACTCTTGAAGCAAGAGGATCCAACGTATTAACCGAGATTTTGCATCTTTCTTCGCAAAAAGATGGCGCAGAGCAGAATGGTCTGTGTAGACAATGACTGGAGAGCCGATGAGGTAGGGCCTGAACTTTTCTAAAGCAAATACAACAGCCAAGAATTCCTTCTCAGTTGTTGAATAATTGAGTTGGGCGTCGTTCAGGGTTCGGCTCGCATAATAGATTACGTGCGGCATCTTGTTGATGTGTTGTCCAAGGACAGCACCAATGGCAAAGTCGGATGCATCGCACATAATCTCAAATGGGTGCATCCAGTCAGGTGAAGAAAGAACGGGAGCAGAAGTGAGTGAGCTTTTCAATGACTCGAAGGCAGTCACACAGCTCGAGTTGAAGTCGAATGGCGTGTCCTTGGCCAGCAAAAGAGTCAAGGGCCTAGCAATCTTGCTAAAGTCCTTGATGAACCGTCTATAGAAACCGGCATGGCCAAGGAAGGCTCGGATATCTCTGATGCATCGGGGATGAGGCAGATTGGAAATGACCTCAATCTTTGCTTTGTCAACCTCTATGCCATTTTGCGAGATGATATGTCCTAAGACAATAACTTCGCGCACCATGAAGTGGCATTTCTCCCAGTTCAAAGTGAGATTCTTGTCCTTACATCGGGTAAGGACAGCGTCAAGATGCAGCAAACACTCGTTGAAGGAATCGCCGAAGATGGAGAAGTCATCCATGAAAATCTCCAGAAATTTTTCCACCATGTCTGAGAAAATTCTCATCATACACCGCTGGAAGGTAGCGGGCGCATTGCATAACCCAAAGGGCATGCGTCGATATGCAAACGTGCCGAAAGGACAAGTGAATGTGGTCTTGTCCTGGTCTTTTTCGGCGATGGGGATTTGATTATAGCCGGAGTAGCCATCAAGAAAGCAGTAGTACTCGTGTCCGGCCAATCGTTCAAGCATCTGGTCAATGAAAGGTAGCGGAAAGTGGTCTTTCCGCGTTGCGGCGTTGAGTTTTCTGTAATCAATGCAAACTCGCCACCCAGTTTGGGTGCGGGTAGGGATTAACTCGTTCGCCTCGTTAGTTATGACCGTGATGCCCGACTTCTTTGGGACAACATGAATGGGGCTAACCCACTGGCTATCAGAGATAGGGTAAATGATACCACTATCTAGACATTTTACGATCTCCTTCTTCACAGCCTCTTTCATGACTGGATTGAGCCGTCTTTGTGGATCCCGGGCTGGTTTGGCATCATCCATTAGATGAATATGATGCTCAACGATCAGGGGACTAATCCTCTTGATGTCCGCCATGGACCAGCCAAAAGCTTGCCTGTTGCTGTGCAAGACCGCGAGAAGGGCTTTCTCTTGCTCTGGAGCTAGAGAAGCCGAGATGATGATAGGGAGGGTCTCGTTCTCACCTAAGTAAGCGTACTTAAGGTGAGACGGCAAAGGCTTGAGTTCGAGCGTTGGAGGTGAAACGATGGAAGGCAAGATTGGTGCAAAGGTCTCGAACTCAAAGGACTCCAGCAAAGGTTCAAAGCGAGTGTAGGCAACCGAGTTGGATGGTTCAGGTAACTCATCCGAAAAGTCGAAGGATTCAAACTCGGGTTGTGCGCGGCTAAGATCATTCGAGAACGTGAAACACTCGTAGTCGTTGTCGGGCGCAGAAACAGCAGCAGGTTCGAAGAGAAACGCACTAGTGGCGTCAAGATTATCGTGATCAAACAGAAACTCCTCGAATTCACACTCTTCTGGGGTGATCTCCTGGATCGAGCAGACGTCCAGTATATGAGCATTAGGTTCGGCGGGCTGATTCCCCAACATAAAAATGTTGAGTTCAATCGTCACGTTTCCAAAAGAGAGGTTCATCGAACCATTGCGACAATTGATCACAGCATTTGAGGTTGCGAGAAATGGGCGACCGAGTATCACCGGAATTTGATTCCGGGGGTTAGCTACAGGCTGTGTATCTAATACAATGAAGTCAACGGGGAATATGAAGTCCCCGACTTTTATTAACACATCCTCTAGCTCACCCCTAGGATGGGTGATCGATCGGTCGGCCATTTGGAGAGTGCAGTGCGTGGGTTTCAGCTCTCCGACGCCTAATTGCTCGTATACTGAATACGGAAGCAGGTTAACACTGGCACCAAGATCTAATAGTGCGCGGTTGATGTTCTTATCCCCAATGGTAATTGAAATCGTAGGACAGCCAGGGTCCTTCCGTTTTTGTGGTAAAGATTGGGTAAGGGCATCACTCACAGCACTAGCCAAGAAAACTTTCTTGGGTACCTGAGACTTCCTCTTTTTCGTGCACAAGTCCTTTAAGATTTTCGCGTAGGATGGGACTTGTTGGACAGCATCTAAAAGAGGAATGCTAATGTTAACCTGCTTAAATAACTCCAGAATCTTCTCCATTTGTGGATTTTGTTTGTTAGACCTCAACCGGTTTGGAAATGGAACATTTTGAAAATTGGTTGAGTCTAATGCTGGAGGAGGAGATTGTGGAGTTGGAACGGATCCCAGAACAGGTGTTTTCGTGGAGTGAGAAGTGGGTCCGTTCAGAGCAGAAGAAGAGGAAGGAGAGCCTTGTGAAGAACGGAGAATAGGCTCAGAAGACGAAGAAGAAGAAGAAGAAGAAGCAGCGGCCGGGGTGTCATCGTTGATTCGTTTGCCAATGTTGTTTTGCAGCATCCTTCCCGATCTCAATGTGGTCACGGCACTCACATTATGGTTCTGTTGTTCAAGAGCAACATGTGCATTATGTGGGTGACCGGGATTTGGAAGTGGTTGGGACGGGAGCTTCCCCTTCTCTCGCTCGCTTAAGGCCGTGTTCAGCTGTGCAATCTGGGCCTCGATGGTTTTGATGCTTTGCCCGTGTGCGGCAGTGTGTTGCACTAGGGATTGAATGGAAGACTGGATGTTGGCGGTGGACTGAGTCGACTGTTTAACGAACGCCTCTAGACTTCGTTCGAGCGAGGAAACCTTATCGTTGTTTGACGGAACAAAGTTGTTTGGTGGAAAAGAATTGTTGGGTGCAAAGTTGTTCGTCTGATTCTGAAAAGGTTGGGGTTGGAAAGGCTGCTGATATTGATGTTGAGTTTGTTGTTGCGCTTGTTGCTGCGGTGGAGGGGCCCTTTGGAAATTGTTGCCTTGGAATTGATTCTGATTCTGATTCCAGGCGAAATTGGGGTGGTTCCTCCAACCGGGATTGTAGGTGGAAGCGTATGGATCATTCCTCGGTCTTTGCTGGAAGGCAGCATTAACCTGATCCTATCCTTGCGAGGGTGGATTGTAAGGACACTCTTCGGTCAAGTGGGAAGGATCGGAACAACAAGCGCAAATGGTATGGAGGGGGAGAACAGGGGCAGGAGCAGGAGCAGAAAATTTGCTCTCTATCGCTTCAAGCTTTCTTGTTATTGCAGCCATTTCAGCTTTCATCGCAATAGAGACATCAAGTTGGTGGATTCCTACCCTAGACTGACCGGTAGAAGTGGAGGTAGAATAAGAAGAAGTCGGTCTGGTGCTCTCCCATTGTAGCGTTTGCTCCGCAAGGTCGTCAAAGAATTGCCACGCTTCGTCGTCAGATTTGGATAGGAAGTGGCCCTGACAGATGGTTTCCAACAACTGCTTCGTTGCTGGGTTCAGGCCCTCGTATAAGGTTTGGCAGAGTTGCCATTTATCTATACCGTGGTGAGGACACTGAACAAGAAGGTCTTTGTACCGGTCAAAGCACTTCCAGAAGGGTTCAGAAGGAAGCTGGGAGAATTGGTTGATTTCATTTCGAATCCTTGCGGTCTTATGATTCGGATAGAATTTTTTTAGAAACGCTTTAACAAACTCGTCCCAGCTGGTGATTGAGTGGGAAGCGGTGCTATACAGCCATTTTTCAGCAAGATCACATAAAGTGAACGGAATGACCCGTAGACGTATAGCATCGTCCGACAGCTGGGTGGTTTTCATCATGGCACAGACGTTTTGAAATTTGTTGATGAAGATATAGGCATCTTCAGATTCAAGCCCATGAAAACGTGGAAGCATGTTGATGAAGTGGGGCTTAATTTCAAAGTTGTCCCCATTGGCCGGAGGAAGAGAAAGGCAGGTGGAAAGTGCAGAACGGGTGGGATAGAAACGATCCTGGAGCGCGATTCGCTGCGGCGCTACAACAGGCGGTGGTGGTGGGATATTGGTCTCCGTAGGAGGTGGAGCCAATCCAGAGGTAGTCACAGAGATGTTCGGATTAAATCCTGACATCGCGGAAGAAGAGGTTGGTGAAGGTGAAGGTGAAGATATATGAACAGAATTCCGGTCAACGTCGGAGTTGGCCGGCAAAGGAAGGGGTGAAAGAGGAGTGGACGGAGTATCGACTTCGGAGTCGATCGCGTAGTCGGTAGCGACTAACGTAACGCGGACTAGACGGGCGCTAGTGTCCCGAGTCCAAGCGGACATACACTAAACGAGTTTAGTATAGTCAAAACGGAGAAGGTGAGGGTAAGAAAACGTCAATGGAGAAAGGCGATGGGTGGTGGGTGAAAAAAATGGATTTGGCGACAAAGGGCAAGTTTTTATAAAAGTTTTTGATTTTTTTTTCTTTTCTTTTCTTTTTGTTTTTAGAAAGAGATTTACAGAAATATGTACGGATATACGGCTTAAGTAATCACAAACAAGATATGCACAATCACACCTAGATCTAAGGTCACCTAGGTCTACTAGACCTGCTCCTGAACTTGATTGTCGAAGTTAAACAGTGTCGAGAAACGGGATTAAAAATACACTGATCACGAGGCCAGGTAAGTGCAGAGATAAGGGGAGGTTGTCCAACGCTTTCGCGAAGTTCCTTAATTAAATAATCCTTTCTCTTTTGGCGGTTGCGCCGTTAACACTTTCCTAGACACCCCGTAAACAATATACCGTTAAGCGAGGTTCTAAACACGGTTTATCTTCTCCTAATGAGCGCGAAGTCCTTAGGGCTGAAGTCTAGTATTTTTTAATTTACAATGGACAATGCATATGCTTTTGTGATTTTTGGGGTCCTGGGAAGGGTGATGAAATCCCCACCCAATCTGGATTGGTTTCAAGCCCCTTAAGTCCGTATTAAAGAATGCAAAGCGGTAACAAATCAACTGCAAACAATTTTTATTTGCGGCGCAAAGAATCCTGCACAAGAACAGTTTATTGGAAGGGGGAGAAGAGTTTGCGCAAAGAAATCTGTAGAAAACACAATTTATTGGAGTCCAGAGGAGTGGGAGAGAGGAGAGAGACTTACAGAGAGAATTTGGCAGCCCAAAGGCACCAAGTGGCCGCAGATCCGCGGCCTAAGCCCTCTTTTGCCGCGGTTCCGCGGCAGGAACAGGGACTTGGGCTTCTGGGTTTTTGGTGTGAGCTCCTGTGTTTGTCCTCTGCTTGTATAGATCTTCTGAATTTTTATTTGCTCACTGTACCTGCTCCAGATCTTGACAGTAGACCGTTTGTTCCGTTTTGATCCGTCGCGGTGTAGCCGCGAAATGTGGGTCTATCTTCCCACGTCTTTGGCACTGTACTTGAACTCCGTCTTATCCGACGTCTTTGGCGCCGATCTTGAACTTCGTATTTTCCTGCACACTTGCACAAAAGCTAATCAAAAATAACAAGATGGTTTTTTACAATGTATATTTTTTTGTTTTGTTTTTCGGTTATATTCACAAGTTAACACGAAATTATACAAGGAAATAAACTACCGTCTCCCCGGCAACGGCGCCATTTGATTGTTATGGTGTCTGCGTGTTCAAGTTTTAGTTAATTACCGCAATCAAGACGGTTTCGCTTGTAGCTAGCCGGTTGAGTACGGGTCGTCCGCAGGGAGATGGGAGTCTTTTTCTATGTGTTTTAACGAGTTAAGTCCAGTTTTTCAGATTTTGTTGTGATTAGTTAAGCGGTAAAATGATATGTAAAGAGAGCTTGTTAGGGTTAGGATTAGGTTAGTTTGAGTTAGGAGTCTCCACATCTTTTGTTGCCCCTCTTAATATCGGTGTTACGGTAATCGGCAACAACGGGGATTAGCACGACTAGGAAGGAACTTGCGAGTATAAGCTAGGCTTTCCAACGTATAAGTTCTTCCTTTTGGTGCTTGTCCGTCCGTTCTTGGCTCTTAGCCATAACCTCCGGTTAATTCAACCACAACCGGTCTCACTACGGAATCACCGCTATCATGTAGGATAGGGTGCCGTAAGGAGCGGATTGTGGTTCAATTAACGGGAGTCGAATTAAGCTGTTGGGCAAGGAAAGAGTGAGAGAGATTTCCTTCTCTCAAACTTCCCTTATCCTACCCTAACAAGTATGAAACTACTCACACATCATGATACGGAAAAATAAAACAAAACAAAAGAGGAAGATAGAAAGAAAGAGATTAGAAGATAACAACTAGCTATTTGCGACCTCACCTTGGCGAGGATCGAGCGTAAGCATCATAGTCGTTTTAAGGATAAAGAAAAAGAGAGAAGAAAGAAACAACACGAAATAACAACAACTAGTTAACAAATGAAAATTACAACAATTATAGAAAGAACAAGATAAGCATGAAAATAAAATGAACTTCTTTATTCACCATTCTTCACTCACAAAGCTCACTACAAGTTTTAATGGAGAAGAGATGAGAAGAAGAAGAACATGTATTCTAAAACCTAGAAAAAGAATACAAGATTATGGACCCTTTCCTTCACAAAGTTCTGGGCTATTTATAGGCTGAAAAATGAAAACCTAGGGCAACCACCAGAACCCAAATAAAAAGACAATTCTACCCCTGAAAACTCTCTGTCTGCCGCCACCATAAGGCCGTGGATCCGCGGCCTAAGCATGCTTAGGCCGCGGATCCGCGGCCTAATAGAGGAGTTGGCTCCCCAATTTTCTTGTGCTTCCCTGGTTTGATGTCCCCTTTATTCTGGTATATGTATTTTCTGGAAATTTCTTCACAATTTTTCCAGAATTTCTGTTGACCAAAAGGGTGATTGGATGTGTTGTCTTTTGTCATGATTTTCTTGAGCTCCGCGTAGATTTCTTGGATCTTGTGCTGCCATTGAGCCTTGTGCATGAAAACGACATTGATTTGCCATTTTGTCTTCCTAAACTGGTATTTGGCAACATACGGATGAAGAGCGGAGACCGTGTTTTCTCAGTGGTTGGCAGGAACCCGGATTTTGTCGTGTTTTCCATGAATTTCACCGTTTTTAGAACCGAGAACCTGTATCCTGCAATAGACTAGCAAACACGGCTCAAGAGTATCTACCGATATGCAATGTGACAAAAATTGGGCGGTATGAAAATACAAAAATCTGATATGAACACGTTCGAGTGGTACTCTGAGCTCCCGAACGACTCTATCAAAACCTTCGCGGAGATGGAGCTGTTGTTTACCCAGCGTTTTGCAAGCGCCAGTGAACGCACCCCGATGACGGCACTGATTAACGCCAGGGTGAAGCCAGGCGAGACATGGGTCTAATATGCTATACGGTGGCGGAATTTATGGTCGAAATGTGAGCAACGCATTGAAGAAGCTCCTACAGTGGGTATGTTTGTGGGAACTCTTGATCCGCAAGCAACCATCTCGCAATTTATGATGTTCTTCAAGCCGACTACCTTTCAGGCCTTGATTGACAAGCTAGCTTAAATGGATCAGATGGGCCATAGACCCCCTCTTCCAAAGCCGGACTCCCGAAATGACAAGGGGAAGGGAAAAGCGATCGTTGTCGCTAATGCTCAACAACAGCCGAGTAACTCGAAGCCGGTTGTTCGTCAAAATAATATGCGTCCACAGGTACCCCTTGAGGAGAGACTAGGACGTCCTTACTCGTTTCCCCGAGATAAAACGAGAAGGTTATTCGAGTTGGCGTTGCGCATCCGACTCATAAATCTGCCGAATCCAAAACGTCCGTCGCAACCAAATGATGTCAATGAGCCCAACTACTATCCCTATCACCGGGTACTGGGTCATCCGATCGAAAATTGCTACGTCTTCAAAAATTGGCTTGAAGACCAGTACCAATAGGGCAAGTTTGCGTTATCCGACAGATGGAAGGTGAATCCGCCGCAACCTCACGCCTCTAAAAGGATGAATATGCCGGGGGCAACGTGCTCTCTCGTCGAAGAAGCCCTATGGAAGGTTGTGCTGTCGGCCAAGACAAAGAGGATGCTGAACGATCTTCAGACATGCCCAGCGATCAAGTGGAAGATCCCGTTGGAACCGCAGGTCATTGAGTGGATGTTGAAGCCCGTCCAACTCCAAAGACCGATGGTGGTGGCCCAAGCACTTGCAACCAGCCGTCAAAATCTTCGAAGAAGAAGAAGAAGAAATCTAAGAAGCCTGTAAAGCCTGGCGACAGGCGCACGGACTTACAAAAACAAATTGACGCGCTGGAGGAATACAACCAGAAAGCACGGACTTCCATTACACTCCAAGAGTTTCTCAACCACGTCTTTCAATAGGAAGATGAGGGAGAAAGTTCGTCGGATGAGTCTGAGGAATACGTGGCGAGCTGCCATATGATCTCCCATTCGTTGACGGACGATGAGGATACTCCTTGCACTGAAAAGCTGGGGGCAGATCCCAAACCAAAAATTCTGGGGCCGTCGGATGAAGTAATTAACGCATTCCTCAAGGAGGCTCTGTTAAAAAGTAAAGCTGATCGGGAACGCGAGACGGCTATATTTGAAAGGGCCAAGCGCCAGCGACTTGACGAAAGAGCTGAGACACTCCCGCTGGAGCAAAATACATCCTCTGTGGGTAAAAGCAAATTCAAGACGAGGAAAAAGTTCGCTAAGGCCATATCAATGGGCATGAAGCTACCTTCCTCTGAAAGAAGCATTACTGGTGAAGCGGAAATGCACCCCTCCTACTGCTTGTATCATCAGAAGATTTCGCACCCCACTGAAGAGTGCAAAGCTTTCGATAGATGGTGGCAAGGATATGTTGCTCATCGAAAACATTTTAAGCGGGAGAAGCGTAAAACTCGTCGGGAGCGGAAAAATACGACCGAAGGGCTTAACAGAACTACCAGCGATTGTTGCATGGTTAACGCCGGGGGATCACAAGTGCTTACATTCGGGAGCGATTCCGACGAGGAGCTGGCTCTTAGCCCTCTCTTTAAAGAGTCCACTTCGGGAAAAGAACAAGAGCAGAAGGTCTGTGAAAATATCCGGCTGCGTAATCGCACGCTTCCCGAAAAGAATCACGGACCCTCAAATAAAAAAGATAAAGGGAAAGAGAAGGTCCTTGAGGAGATTGCCCTGGATGACCAAGTTGTGGAGGAGCTAAGTGCCAAGGACCCGCCGAAGAGAAATAAGGTGGATTACAACGTCTTAGCGCATCTGAGGAAACTACCCTCGCAGCTCAGCATTCTTGATGCCCTTTTGCTATCAAAAGAGGCGAGAGATTCGTTAATCAAAGCACTACAGGAGCCGAAACAATTCCAAGCTTTCTTGGCTGAAGAAAAGATGAAGGATGAATTGGAGGAAGTGCACACGGCCGATGTCACTTTTGGTGATGAGGACCTTCTCCTTGGGACGTGTGAACACAATCGCCCCCTCTATGTCTCGGGATACTGCCACAATATAAAGATAGGCAAAATCCTGATCGACAATGGATCCTCCGTTAATCTCCTCAATGTGCGGGTGTTAAAAGAAATCTGCATGAGCGTCCAGCACCTTGCTCGGGACAAGATCACCATTTCCGGGTTCGACTCCCAGTCATCAAGAACTCTTGGGTCTGTGATACTGATGCTACGCTTTGGGATACTCGTCACAGACATTAAGTTCCACGTCATAGACGCCAAGACTTGCTACAATGCTCTGCTCGGCCGACCATGGTTACACGAGTACAACATCATCCCTTCTACACAACATCAGTGAATGAAGTATTTTAAGGATGGTTTCGAATATACCGTGACGGGAGAACTGAACCCGTTCTTTGTGAACGAGGTCTGCAAATATGAAGATGCCAAATACTTCTTACCGGATTTCGAAGACACGGAGAGGTTTCACAAGCCGGAGAATAAAGCTAATGCCATCATCCCTGTCTTCGGCAGTGATACCGAGAAGGAGGAGGAAATAGTTTATTCGGGTCCGTCCCAACACAACAGGCCGGGACAGTCCGCTCCCATGTTGATCTTTGGTAGCGACTCAGAAGACGAGGTCCATGCTGTATTCTCTGCTCGACCTTCAATACAAACGTCCGCTGATGAAGAGCAAAGTCTGCAAGTCGCCATGGTTCCACCTAAACTCCGTAAAGAACTAGATGCACTTGATATCTACAGTGTAGAGGAGCTGCGAACGTTCTATGTCCCTCCCGGGCGAAAAGGCGAAAAAGCAATTCTATTCTACCGCTCGGAAGAAACCAAAGTGGAGAAAGAAATCTGGCACGGTATGGATCCTACGCTTGACAGGCTTCAGCCCATCCGTCTGCCCAGATTTTATACAGAAGGCTTGAAGAGGTTGCTAAAGCGCCAGGGGATATCCTTTAAACAGACCACTCGAAAAGCCAAGTTCTATGACAGGGTCTGGAATGTTCCCGGGACTCAGCACAAGTTACCTAATAGGAGAATGGAAACAATCAGGCTTGGATACATTCGGTCCAAGAAACGAGGGCTACTCCATGGTTGCTACGCCGTGCATGACTTCGATGAAGAAGCGGATGCTCAATGGGAGGACGTTAATCCTAAACCAGTAAAAGTTCCAGATGCAAAAGTGCCCAGTCCGTCGTTCGAAGAACAAATGGACAAGCTTATAAGGGAAGCTGGTCAAAAAGTCCGAGATGACCATAACCGCGAAATGGCCATCTACGAGAAAGCCAAAACGCAACGCCTGCTCTAACAGGCTGTGAAAGATGAAGATGCCGCTCTATGTCAACCTGTTGTAAAAAAGGCTCGACGCAGAGGCAGAAACAAGTCGAAACGCGAAAAAGGCGCTCAAAAGCAACAAAGCGGGGCTAAGAGGCCACGCAAGCGAAAATAAAACGGTCCCGATCTATCCCTCATAAGAAAAATGGGTCAGGCGTACTCTTTTCCTCGGGACAAGACAAAGAAAATACTTGACCTCGCTCTAAAACATCAGATGCTTGCACTGCTGGAGTCTAAACACCCCGAACAAGCAGGCGAAGTCTCACACCCAGACTATTGCGTTTATCACCGAGTGATAGGGCACCCTCTCGAAGACTGCTTCACCTTCAAGAATTGGGTCGAAGATCAGTATCAGCTTGGCAAGTTTGCTCTGTCTGACAACTGGAGGGTAGCGCCGCCACAGAAGCACGAACCCAAGGCCACGAAAGAAGAACCAGTTCCACATTGGGATTGGAAGAGAATTCGTACTTGTCACATGATAACAATATCAAAAGAAGAGCCTGAGAACATGGATGACCTTCCCTGGTGCTTTGAAAACAGCAACGACGAGGTAATCTCAGAATTTCCACCAGCGCCAAAAGAGCTGGAAGATGGAATCCATACCACTGCAGATAACCTCAAGAAAATTGAGTTGAGGGCGGCGAATGACCCGCGACCGACATTCGTCAGCGAGCTGCTATCCGAAGAAAGGGTGACTTCATTAAAAGATCTGCTTATGCAGCATAGAGATTGCTTCGCATGGAACTATTCCGAAATGCCGGGACTAGATCTAGAAATTGCTGTCCACAAATTGGCAATATCCCCGGACGTCAAGCCAGTCAAACAGGCACCGAGAAGAATGCGGCTCGAGCTTGAGATGAGCATCAACGCTGAGGTCAAGAAGCTGATCGACTCTGGCTTCATCCAGAAGGTTCAATATCCTGAATGGATCGCCAACATCGTCCCGGTGATGAAGAAAAATGGGACAGTGCGCATATGCGTGGATTTCCGGGATCTCAATAAAGCTTGCCCGAAAGACGATTTCCCAGTGCCAGTCACCGAACTGATGATAGACAATACGTCCACTCATGAGGTTTTCTCCTTCATGGACGGCTCGTCAGGATATAATCAGATAAAGATGCATCCCGAAGACCAGAAGCACACCGCCTTCAGGACTCCTTTGGGTATATTCTTCTACAAGGTGATGCCCTTCGGTCTAAACAACGTCGGTGCCACCTACCAGAGGGCCATGACGAAGATCTTCGATGACCTCATACACGAAATCGTCGAATGCTATATCGACGATCTCGTGGTTAAAAGCAAATCATACGAGGAACATCTCGAGCATCTGAGGACCGTATTTCAACGTCTTCGACAATACAACTTGAAGATGAACCCTTTCAAGTGTGCATTCGGAGTTTCCTCGGGCAAATTCCTGGGATTCATCGTCCGACACCGAGGTATTGAGATAGATCCGCCAAAGATCAAGGCGATCATAGAAATGCCTCCGCCAAGGACTCTCAAACAGCTGTGGTCTCTCCAAGGGAAGCTCGCGTATATACGGCGATTTATAGCTAACCTTTCAGGCAAGTGCCGTCCTTACAGCCACCTGATGAAGAAGGGAACCCCGTTCGTCTGGGACCAAAAATGCCAAAGCGCACTAGACGGGATCAAGAAATACCTGCAGAACCCGCCAGTGTTGGCCGCTCCAGTCAAGGGAAAGCCCCTCATTCTTTATACAACCGCCCTCGAAGGTTCCTTAGGTGCATTATGGGCACAAGAGAACGATCAAGGGAAAGAAAGAGCACTCTATTATTTGAGTCGAGTTCTACTGGGGGCAAAAAGCAACTATTCCCCATTGAAAAACACTGCCTGGCGTTGATCTTTGCGATAACAAAGTTCAGACACTATGCGTTGGCACATGAAGTCCGCCTCATTTCGAAGGTGGACCCCCTTAAATATTTGATGTCGAAGGCCATATTGACGGGGCGACTCGTTAAATGGGTCCTGCTCTTGATGGAGTTCTCGATAATATATCAACCTTTCAAGGCAGTGAAAGGCCAGGCCATCGCCGACTTCCTCGCTGAGCATCCAATACCTGCCGGTTCTCCTCTGAATTGCGATCTGCCAAACGAACATGCGTTTGATGCGATCGACGGTGGTGATACCCGATGGGAGCTTTATTTCGATGGAGCATCTTCCGTGAAGAAGCGCAAACAAAGTACCCCTATAATCAAATCGGGGATATTACTCATCTTCGTAACTCCACAAGGAGGGATAATGCGCTTTGCTTTCTCCCTAACAGAGCCGAGGACAAACAATGAAGCCGAATACGAAGCTTTGATAGCAGGCCTCGAGATCGCCATCGACATGGGAATTGAAAACCTTCTCATATACGGAGACTCCCAGCTGGTCGTTAGTCAAGTAAACGGCGACTACCAGACGTGCAAACCAGAGGTTGTGAAGTATGGTGAAAAGGTGCAACAACTGTTGACCTAAATTCCCTCCTATACTTTGGAAAGCTTACCGCGCGCGGAAAACAGCAAAGCGGACGCGTTGCCCAAGCTCGCTAAGGAACTGGCTGATGAGAACCTCGATGACGTAAGAATCGTAGTTCAAACCCGTCGGGTGCTTGCCCCAATAGAAATATCTCCGGAATCATCCGAAGAAAAGGGAGCGGCTGAGCAGACGACCCTGCAAATAAAAGATCGGGAAAATACCGAGGATTGGAGAGAAGTCTTTATAGATTACTTTAAATACCGTCAAACGCCCGAAGATGCGTCCTCAAGACATCAGCTCATGAAACGAGCTCTGTCTTTCGCCTTCGTCAATGATACTCTATACAAGAGGTCGTTCGATTCTTTATGGTTGAGATATCTGGGACCTGACGAAGCGAAAAGAGTCATTCAGGAAGTTCACGACGGACTCTGCGGTTCTCACCAAGCGGGCCCGAAGATGAAGTTGAAGATCAAACGGATGGGCTATTACTGGCCGACGATGATTTAGGACTGCCTCGAATATGCGAAGCAATACCACTCATGCCAAATTCATGGGGACTTCATCCATCAGCATCCAAATCCGCTACATCCAACGGTGGCTAGCTGGCCATTCGAAATGTGGGGAACTGACATAGTCGGCCCCATCGAACCAGCATCGTCTAGAGGACATCGTTTCATCCTGGCGACGACTGACTACTTCTCCAAATGGGCAGAGGCAGTACCGCTGAGGGAAGAGAAGACGGAGAATATCCTCCATTTCTTCAAGACGCACATCATATATCGGTTTGGAACTCCGCGACGGATCATCTCCGATAACGGGCCAGCTTACAGAAGCCACAAGATCAGTCGCTTCGCGCAACAACACAATATAGACTGGAGATATTCCTTGGTTTATGTTCCCCCAATCAGAGCAAGGCTCTGTTTGAATTTCAAAAATTCAAATTTTTGAAGCAACGCTTCAGGTCCTGTGCGCTGCGCGCAACGCGCCACGTGTCAGAAGTTGACACGGCAGCACAACGCCCAAGGCAGTGCGGCCAATCAGAGAAAGGCTCTTTAAAAAACAAAAACAACGCTCAGTTGCGTAAGCGCACCGCTGCGCGACACGTGTCCGCGCAGTCGCGCAAGCACAACTGCGCAAGCCCACCGCTGCGCGACACGTGTCCGCGCAGTCGCGCAAACACTGTTGCGCAAGCGCACCGTTGCGCGACATGTGTCTGCGCAGTTGCGCAAGCGCTTCACTGCTCGATACGTGTCTGCGCAGTTGTGCAAGCGCTTCACTGCGCGACACGTGTCACGCGCTGGGGAGTTGCGCAAAAACAGAATGAAGATTTAAGGAATTTTTTTTTCTGTTCTTATTAAAACAAGAAGATTTCTTCTGTAAAATAGGGGCCTTTGGATCAAACATCCAACGGTGGGGAAAATTCTCCAAATCACTCAGAAAAAGATTTTTTTTAACAAATTTAACTAATTTTTGAGCACTATAAAAAGGACCCCAGACCTCATTTCAAAGATACACATCTGGTTTTTAAAAAAAATAAAAGAAGAGAGAAGAGAACTCTTGAGAACTCCTTGAGAACACAAAAAAGAAGGTAAAAACCTTTAAAACAAGAGAAAATTCTCTTAGGAATAGATCATTGATCTAAGAACAAGATCAGTGATCTTCAACAAATAAATAAATAAATAAAAATAATAAAAATAGTGCCTTGCACTTGCTATGAACCTTTGGTTCTCTGAAACAAGGAAAAACTTGTTTTTCTTTGATCCAAATTTAGATCAAGGGATAAAAAGTGCTTTGCACTTCTGTTCTTGAATCTAAAAGATTCTTGGTGCTTTGCACAAATGCAATGCATTACTTGAAGGGCCAGGCCCAAATCAAAAAGACCTAGCAGGCCAAAATAAATTGCAAAGCAATAAGAAGGGCAGAGCCCAAATGAAATTGATGCTTTGCATCATTTATAAAGGGCAGAGCCCAAAACAAATTGATGCTCTGCATCTTTTTTTTTTTTGGGCAAAGCCCAAATAAAAATAAAAAGAAATGCAATGCAAAAGCAAATAAATGTTGGACATTTTCAACTGGACTTAGCCCAATCATGGCCATAAGTCCTTAAATTAAATTGACTGAGCAAAATGGCTCTCCTAAATCAATCTACATCCGGTTCGAGGGTACATCTCCGAACTCCTTTGACACCCATCGTTGTAATTCCTCAACGACGTCAAAGAGGTGACGGGTCCCAACGACCACACACCCATATGGACTGCGGGGTCCTTAAACTCGTGGACCGAGACGTCCCTAAACTAATATCGGACCGAAACGTTCTTAAACTAATATCGGACCGAGACGTCCTTAAACTAATATCGGACCGAAACGTCCTTAAACTAATATCGGACCGTAACATCCCTAAACTACCTATGGACCATTACGTCCCTAAACTGGAACAATAGAGCCTCCAAATGCTCTTTTGCTGGATCTAAACGGTCCCGTTTAAGTTGATCTTAGCCGCAACGCGACTAATGCATCCTTAAACTAAAAACACCAAACCCAAATCTAAATAAATACGGATTTGGACTAATCCACGTCCTACGGGCGACGGCATTACTCAGTCTCCGTATACAATCCACGGGCAACCACAAACAAAACAAACACACACGACACGAAGTGAAATTCTGGAGAAGGAGAAAGTTGTTACCGCGATGCGGTAGCGTAATTAACTGCAGGGGCTTGCGCCTGCAGGGAAAAGCGTCCCCACAATCAAAAACCCCTCAAGCGAGGGGGAATCTGACGAAGTCTGCTACATCGGCCGCATCCGTCTAAACCTCCGATACACGGTGCCATAAATCAACTTGGCATCTTCGGAGAGGTGGACGGATAAAACCAAATAGCATCTGCCCCGAATCTCAGCGTCAGGACATCGCGGTCCTGTGCGCCGTCCATTCGGAGGGGAACAGATTCTGGCACGCCCCGTGGGACCTCTTCCTCTTTCCACTCCACACTTCCTGTGTCGTCTTCGCGAACCAATCGCGGTTTGTTAAATGGTTGTCTTCGGATTTCAAGCTACTAAGATTTGGTCTTTTACCTGGCGCAGAATTCAAGATTCAATGGCCTCTAACTGCACCAACTGCTCGAAATGCCACTGCAACGGACGCTCTACCTCACCAGGAGGTGTAGCATATGGGCCCCAAGCGGCTTCCTTCCTCGCTCTGCCGGTAGACCAGGTGACCCAAGCCACCACCGGCTTGTTCTTCGGGACCATGATCCCACCTACAAGCTTCTCTGCGCCAATACCTGCACCAGAAGTAAGCAAAAAGTCGGTCTTCGACCGGCTCACTGCTACGACGGCCCCTGTCAACGGGTCGCCCGTTACCAAACCGACAGCCTCCGTTTTCGCCAGGCTAGATCAGAACCATAGAGTGGCCGTCCGAAAGAGGGCAACGGCCGCTGCTCCGGAAGACGTTAAAGCGGTTTCTCCCATCAAAGAATCGGTCTTCGCGAGATTGACGATTCCCACTCCTGCCCCTATTGGTCAAAGGACATCAGTCTTCAATAGGCTGACATTGGCAGTCACCCCACATTCAAACAGGGGGCAAAAAGAAGCTATCTCAATCTCTGAGCCAATCCCAATGGCTCGCCGTGCTCGACGTCGCCATTGGCAACGAGTGAGGAAGGCCGGGGGCAACTCTCCCTCAGGGCTAACTCCATCGGCTCCAATGGTGGAAGTCAACGCTGCTGTCCCAACTGGGAACAGCTTTGAACTGCTGAGAAGGGTACGGAAGAACTCTCCAACCGCTACATTGAAGAGATCTCCTCCACCTGCGGAGAGAGCTCCAGAAACGAAGCAAGAACATCCCTCTCAACGGCTGTCCTCAAAAATATACAAGGTTTGGCGTAGAGTTCAAGACTCCGTGATTGACCCGGACCACTTTCATCGCTAGAAAAAGGCAAAGGTGGAAAAAGACAAAAACCGCCCCATTAAACAACAGGGGGCAACAATTGCTAGGATGCCCACTTCAACGGTCCACAAAAGAAGGAGGCCAGAGAAAGCTCCCGTGACAATGGCAAAGTCTAAAAGCGGTGAACCTAAACGCCCCAAGTCAGGGGGCATAACAGTTCATACGGTTTATATGGCTTCTGGAAAGGAGGAAAGCCGCACTTCTACGGGTCACCGACCGCTCACCCGATCAGTGACCAAGGCTCAGGAGCAGCAACAAAAGCTCCAGGAGATGATGAATGCTATGGCCGTGCTTACAGAGCCAAAAGAAAACCCTGAAGCGTCCTTAGATGAGCGCCGAGACGAAGAGACCGACGCCGAGTTCCTTCGCCGAATATTGGAAAAGAAGGACAAAGAGGCTGCTGAACAGGCGGCCAACATACAGCGTATGGGCCTCCTCTTCCAGGACATGATAGGGATGATGATACAACAAGATCCCCCGAATGAAGAACCTCCGATCGTCCTTGGAGACGATAGGGGAGAGACATCGAATCCTCAGCCCATTCTATCAACGGCTAAAGAGGATACAATCTCTAAAACTGATCTGGACGAATACATAGCCCAGCAAATAAGGGTTCATCATGCGGCCGAAGCAGCCGGCCACGTCGTAAAAACGGGGCGGCCATATCCAGGCTGGTATGACCAAATCAAGTACCCGCCGGGTTACACAATTCCCAAGTTCCATGTCTACAAGGGGACCGGCAATCCCCATCAGCATGTTGCCCAGTTCAGGGCGCTTTGCGGTAACACCGGCGGCGATGACAAGCTTTTGCTCCGCCAGTTCGTTGGAAGTCTATCAGATACGGCGTTCGAGTGGTACTCTGAACTCCCTAATGATTCTATTAAAACCTTCGTGGAAATGGAGCTGCTGTTTACCCAACGCTTTGCAAGTGCCAGTGAACGTACCCCGATGACGGCACTGATTAACGCTAGGGTAAAACCCGACGAGACATGGGTTCAGTACGCTATACGGCGGCGTAATCTATGGTTGAAGTGTGAGCAGCGCATAGAAGAAGCCCCTGCGGTGGGAATGTTTGTTGGAACCCTTGATCCACAAGCAACCATCTCACAGTTTATGATGTTCTTCAAGCCGACTACCTTCCAGGCTTTGATTGACAAACTAGCGCAGATGGACCAGATGGGCCATAAACCCCCTCTCCCAAAGCCGGACTCCCGAAATGACAAAGGAAAGGGAAAAGCGATCGTTGTTGCTAATGCTCAACAACAACCGAACGACTCGAAGCCGGTTGCTCGTCCAAACAATACGCACCCGTACGTACCCCTTGAGGATAGGATAGGACGTCCTTATTCCTTCCCCCGCGATAAAACGAGGAGGTTATTCGAGCTGGCGTTGCGCAACAGACTCATAAATCTGCCGGATCCAAAACGTCCGTTGCAACCAAGTGACGTCAACAAGCCCAACTACTGTCCTTATCATCGAGTATTAGGCCATCCGATCGAAGATTGCTACGTTTTCAAGAATTGGCTTGAAAACCAGTACCGACAGGGCAAGTTCGCGTTATCTGACAAATGGAAGGTGAATCCCCCGCAGCCCCACACCTCTAAGGGGACGAATACGCAGGGGGCAACATGCTCCGTCATTGAAGAAGTTCCTTGGGAGGTTGTATTATCAACTAAGACAAAGAGGATGCTAAACGATCTTCAGACATGTCCAGCGGTCAAGTGGAAGAACCCATTGGAGCCACAAATTATGGAGGGAATGCTAAAACCTCGTCCGATTCAAAAGATTGGTGGAAGTGGCCCAAACACTCATAACCAGCCGTCAAAATCTTCGAAAAAGAAGAAGAAGAAATCTAAGAAGCCCGTGAAGCCTGGCGACAAGCGCACGGACTTACAGAAGCAAATTGACGCGCTGGAGGAATACAATCAGAGGGCACGAACCCCCATTACATTCCAAGAGTTCCTCAGCCATGTCTTTCAAGAAGAGGATGAGGGAGAAAGTTGATCAGATGAATCCGAAGAATATGTGGCGAGCTGTCATACGATTTCCCATTCGATCACGAATGATGAGGAGATTCCTTGCACCGAAAAGCTGGGGACAGATCCTGAACCAAAAGTTCTGGGGCCATCAGATGAAGTAATTGATGCACTCCTTAATGAAGCTCGGTTGAAAAGTAAAGCTGATCGGGAGCACGAGGCGGCTATATTTGAAAGGGCCAAGCGCCAGCGACTTGATGAAGGAGCTGAGACGATCCCGCTGGAGCAAAACACCTCCGCTACCGACAAAAGCCAACTCAGGATGAGGAAAAAGTTCGCTAAAGCCATATCAATGGGCATGAAGCTACCATCCTCTGAAGGAAACATCGCCGGTGAAGTGGAAACGCACCCCTCGTATTGCTTATATCATCAGAGGATTTCGCACCCCACTCGAGAGTGCAAAGCTTTCGATAGATGGTGGCGAGGATACATTGCTCATCGACAACGCTTTAAGCGGGAAAAACGTAAAACTCGTCGGGAGCAGAGAAATACGACCGAAGGGCTTAAAAGAACTGCTGGCGATTGTCGCATGGTTAACACCGGTAGATCACAAGTGCCTACATTCGGGAGTGATTCTGATGAAGAGCTAGAACTTGCCCCTCTCTTTAAAGAGTCCGCTTCGGGAAAAGAAGAAGAACCGAAGGTCTGCGAGAATATCCGGCTGCGGAATCGGACGCTGTCTGAAAAGAACCTCGGACCCTTAAACAGAAAAGATAAAGGGAAAGAAAAGGTCTCTGAAGATATCTTCTTAGATGACCAGGTGGTGGAAGAGCTAGCCGCCAAAGAAGAGAAATAAGGTAGACTACAACGTTTTGGCGCATCTGAGAAAGCTACCCTCACAGCTCAGCATTCTTGACGCCCTTTTGCTATCAAAAGAGGCGAGAGATTCGTTGATTAAGGCGCTCCATGACCCGGAACAATTCCAAGCATGCCTGGCCGAGGAAAAGATGAAGGATGAATTAGAGGAAGTGCACACGGCTGATGTTACTTTTGGTGATGAAGACCTTCTACTTGGGACGTGCGAACACAATCGCCCTCTCTATGTCTCGGGATACTGCCATGATATAAGGATAGGCAAAATCCTGATCGATAACGGGTCGTCTGTTAACCTACTCAACGTGCGGGTGTTGAAGGAAATCTGCATGAGCGTCCAGCACCTTGCTCGAGACAAGATCACCATCTCCGGGTTCGACTCCCAATCATCAAAGACTCTTGGATCTGTGATACTGACGCTACGCTTCGGGCTACTCGTCACGGACATTAAGTTCCACGTCATAGACGCCAAGACATGCTATAACGCTTTGCTCGGCCGACCATGGTTACACGAGTACAACATCATCTCTTCTACACAACATCAGTGTATGAAGTATTTTAAAGATGGTTTCGAGTATACCGTGACGGGAGAACTGAACCCGTTCTCTGTGAACGAGGTCCAAAAATACGAAGATGCCAAATACTTCTTGCCGGATTTCGAAGACACGGAGAAGTGTCACAAGCCGGAAAATAAAACTAACGCCACCATCCCTGTCTTCGGAAGTGATACCGAAGAGGAAGAGGAGATCGTTTATTCGGGTCCGTCCCAACATAACAAGCCAGGACCGTCCACTCCTACATTGGTCTTTGGTAGTGATTCGGAGGATGAGGTCCATGTCGTATTCTCTGCTCGACCTTCAATACAAGCTTCCGCTGACGAAGAACAAAGTCTGCAAGTTGCCATGGTGCCGCCTAAACATCATAAAGAACTGGACGCACTTAATATCTACAGTGTAGAAAAGCTGTGGACATTCTATATCCCTCCCAGGCGAGAAAACGAGAAGGCAATCCTATTTTACCGTTCTGAAGAAAACAAGGTGGAAAAAGAAGTCTGGCATGGCGCGGATCCCACGCTCGACAGGCTTCAGCCTATCCGTCTTCCCAGATACTATACAGAAGGTTTGAAGAAGCTGCTGAAACGCCAGGGGATATCCTTCAAACAGACCGTTAGAGAGGCCAAATTCTATGACAGGGTCTGGAACATTTCCGGGATCCAACGCAAACTGCCTAACGGGAGAATGGAAACAAGAGGGCTTGGATACATCCGTTCAAAGAAACGAGAGTTACTACCCGGCTGCTACGTCGTATATGACCTTGATGAAGAAGCGGATGCTCAATGGGAGGACGCTAATCCTAAGCCAGTGAAAGTTCCAGATGCAAAAAAACCCGGTCCGTCGTTCGAAGAATAAATGGACAGACTTATAAAGAAAGCTGGTCAAAAAGTCCGAGATGATCACAACCGTGAGACGGCCATCTACGAGAAAGCCAAGACGCAACGCTTTCTCCAACAGGCTGTAAAGGATGAAAATGCCGCTCCTTGTCAACCTGATATAAAGAAGGCTCGACGCAAAAGCAGAAATAAGCCGAAAGGCCAAAAAGGCGCTCAACAGCAGCAAAGCAGGGCTAAGAAACCACGCAAACGGGAATCGAGCGTTATTGACCTATCCCTCATGAAGAAAATGGGTCGAGCATACTCGTTTCCTCGGGAAAAGACGAAGAAAATACTTGATCTCGCCCTGAAACATCAGATGCTTACATTGCCGGAGTCTAAACACCCTGAACAACCAGGCGAAGCCTCACACCCGGACTATTGCTCTTACCATCGAGTAGTAGGTCATCCTCTTGAAGATTGCTTCACCTTCAAGAATTGGGTCGAAGATCAATATCAACTTGGTAAATTCGCTCTGTCCAACAACTGGAGGGTAGCACCACCACAAAAGTATGAGCCTAAGGCCACGAAAGAAAAACCAGTTCCACATTGGGATTGGAAGTGAATTCGTACCTGTCACATGATAGCAATACTACAAGAAGAATCCAAGAACATGGACAGCCTTCCCTGGTGCCTCGAAAACAGCAATGATGAGGTGATCTCAGAATTTCCCCCAGCTCCGAAAGAACTGGAGGACGGAATACATACCACTGCAGATAACCTCAAGAAAATTGAGTTGGGGACGATAAACGATCCGCGACCGACATTCTTCGCTCTGAAGAAAAGGTGGCTGCGTTAAAGGACGTCCTTGTACAGCATAAAGATTGCTTCGCATGGAACTATTCCGAGATACCGGGACTTGATCCAGAAGTTGCTGTACATAGACTGGCAATATCCCCGAGTGTCAAGCCAGTCAAACAAGTGCCGAGAAGAATGCGGCTTGAGCTCGAGATGAGCATCAACGCTGAAGTCAAAAAGCTGATAGACTCCGGCTTTATCCAGGAGGTTCAATACCCTGAATGGATTGCTAATATTGTCCCAGTGATGAAGAAAAATGGAACGGTGCGCATATGCGTGGACTTTCGGGATCTCAACAAAGCCTGCCCGAAGGATGATTTCCCAGTACCAGTCACCGAACTGATGATAGACAATACGTCCACGCATGGGATTTTCTCATTCATGGACGGCTCATCAGGATATAATCAAATAAAAATACACCCTGAAGACCAGAAACATACGGCTTTCCGGACTCCTTTGGGAATATTCTGTTACAAGGTGATGCCCTTCGGTTTGAAGAACGCCGGTGCAACCTACCAAAGGGCCATGACGAAGATTTTCGATGACCTTATACACGAAATCGTTGAATGCTATATCGACGACCTCGTTGTTAAAAGCAAATCATATGAGGAACATCTCGAGCATTTGAAGACCGTATTTCAACGTCTTCGACAATACAACTTGAAGTTGAACCCTCTGAAGTGTGCATTCGGGGTTTTCTCGGGCAAATTCCTGGGATTCATCGTTCGACACCGAGGTATCGAGATAGATCCGTCCAAGATCAAGGCAATCATGGGAATGCCTCCGCCGAGGACTCTCAAACAGTTGCGGTCTCTCCAAGGGAAGCTCGCATACATACGGCGATTTATAGCCAATCTTTCAGGAAAGTGCCGTCCTTACAGTCACCTGATGAAGAAGGGAACCCCATTCGTTTGGGATCACAAATGCCAAGGCGCACTGGATGAGATCAAGCAGTATTTGCAAAACCCTCCAGTGTTGGCTGCTCCAGTGAAGGGAAAGCCTCTCATTCTTTACACGGCCGCCCTTGAAGGTTCTTTGGGCGCATTATGGGCACAAGAGAATCACCAGGGGAAAGAAAGAGCACTTTACTACTTAAGTCGAGTGCTGCTGGGGACAGAAAGCAATTACTCCCCCATTGAAAAACACTGCCTGGCGTTGATCTTCGCAATAACAAAGCTTAGACATTACGCATTAGCGCATGAAGTCCATCTCATTTCAAAGGTGGACCCTCTCAAATATCTAATGTCAAAGGCCATATTGACGGGACGACTCGCTAAATGGGCCCTGCTTTTAATGGAGTTCTCGATAGCATATCGACCACTCAAAGCAGTAAAAGGCCAGGCCATCGCCGACTTCCTTGCTGAGCACTCGATACCGGCCGACTCTCCTTTAAACTGCGATCTTCCAGACGAACATGCATTTGATGCGATCGATGGTGATAATACCCGATGGGAGCTTTATTTTGACGGAGCATCTTCCGTGAAGAAGCGCAAATAAAGTACCCCTATAATCAAATCGGGGGTAGGACTCATCTTTATAACTCCACAAGGAGGGATAATGCGCTACGCGTTCTCCCTGACGGAACCGAGGACAAACAACGAAGCCGAATACGAAGCTCTGATAGCAGGCCTCGAGATCGCCATTGACATGGGAATTGAAAAACTCCTCATATACGGAGATTCGCAACTGGTCGTTAGTCAAGTAAACGGCGATTACCAAACATGCAAACCGGAATTGGTAAAATATGGTGAAAAGGTGCAACAACTGCTAACCCAAATTCCCTCCTATACTTTGGAGAGCATACCACGCGCGGATAACAGCAAAGCGGACGCGTTGGCCAAACTTGCTAAAGAAATGGCTGACGAGAACCTCGATGACGTTAGAATCATGGTACAAAGTCGTCGGGTGCTCGCCCCCGCAGAAATACCTTCGGAATCACCCGAAGAGAAGGGAGTGACTGAACAAGCGACCTTGCAAATAAAAGATCATGAGAAGGTTGAGGATTGGAGGGAAGTCTTTATAAACTACTTCAAGTCCCACCAAATGCCCGAAGATGCGTCCGCAAGACATCAACTCATAAAACGAGCTCTGTCTTTCGCCTTCGTCAATGATACTCTATACAAGAGGTCATTCGATTCTCTGTGGCTGAGATGCTTAGGAACGGACGAATCGGAAAGAGTCGTTCAGGAGGTTCATGACGGAATCTGCGGTTCTCACCAAGCAGGTCCAAAGATGAAGTTGAAGATCAAACGGATGGGCTATTACTGGCCCACGATGATTCAAGACTGCATCGAATATCCGAAGCAATGTCACTCATGCCAGATTCATGGGGACTTCATCCACCAGCACCCAAATCCGTTGCATCCAACGGTAGCTAGCTGGCCATTCGAAATATGGGGGACTGATATAGTCGGCCCCATCGAACCAGTATCGTCTAAAGGACATCGTTTCATCCTAGCGACGACTGACTACTTCTCTAAGTGGGCAGAAGCAGTACCATTGAGAGAAGTGAAGACGGAGAATATCCTCCATTTCTTCAAAACGCACGTCATATATCGGTTTGGAACTCCGAGGCGGATCATCTCCGATAACGGGCCAGCCTACCGAAGTCATAAAATCAGCCGCTTCGCACAGCAGCATAACATAGACTGGAGATATTCCTCAGTCTATAATCCACGAGCTAACGGTCTCGCCGAGGCCTTCAACAAGACCTTGACGAAAATTATAAAGAAAACAGTGTCCCGAAATAAGAAAGACTGGCATGAGAGACTGCAAGAAGCTCTTTGGGCGTATCGAACCACGTTCAAGACAGCCACAAACACAACGCCATACGCGTTGGTGTTCGGTACGGAAGCAGTACTCCCTCTTGAGATAGAGTTACCCTCTCTACGAGTGGCAGTTCACCACGAGCTAACGGACGAAGAAAATGCTCACCTTCGGCTTGAGGAGCTTGACGCCCTTGATGAAACTAGGCTCATAGCACAACAAAATCTGGAAGCTTATAAAGCAAAGATGACGCGTTCATACGAAAGATTGACCCGACCGAGGTCATTCCACCAAGGCGAACTCGTGCTAGTGGTCAAAAGGCCTATGATCCCCAATCGCGCCAAGCGGGGAAAATTCGAGCCAAACTATGAAGGCCCGTACATCATAGACAAAGTTTACCAGGGTGGGGCCTATCTACTCATGGACATGCACGGTGAAAGGCCTTTCAGGCCGATAAACGGTCGCTTCCTGAAGAAATACTACGCTTAATGAGCCACAGCCTGGGTCAATGATAGATGACGACGACCATGTCCGCTCGCTATCTTCCTAAGCTCAAGTTTGATAAGCAGTAGCCAACCTCTCAATGTCGGACCGAAATGTCCTTAAACTAATAGCGGACCGAAATGTCCTTAAACTAATAGCGGACCGAAACGTCTTTAAACTACTACCGCAGCATCTTTTAGGCCGACGAGATATAAAAAAAACATATAAAAATAAAATAAAATAAAAACGGTATGTCCATAAGCAAAAGGGCACGGATGAAAACCCGAAAGGGCTCCGTGAGTAAAAACAGCAGGGCTACCGGCGAGTGTTCGTGAAAACCCGAAAGGGCGCGACCTCGTAAAAAAAAAAGAGAAAAAAAAAATAAAAAAAATATAATAAAAAGAATATAAAAAAAAAACGGTATGTCCATAAGCAAAACGGGCACGGATGAAAACCCGAGAGGGCTCCGTGAGTAAAAACAGCAGGACTACCGGCGAGTGTTTGTGAAAACCCGAAAGGGCGCAACCTCGTTAGGAAACACTTGTAGGGTCCTCTCGACCCTATAAGGAGAAACCACCCGCGTGAGATCCTTACGATTCACAAGGGAACAACACACTTAGGAATCCCCACGATCCCTAAGGAGAAAATACACTTGCGAGATCCTCACGACTCGTAAGGAGAACGCTCTTATGGGACCCTCATGGCTCGTAAGATTTGAAAGTCTTAAGTTACAGAGATCTAAACTTGTGCTTAAGCAACCCCCACAACTTTCGATATTGCCCTACAAGTAGCTCAGCACTGACCCTTGTATACAATCTACGGGCGCGAATAAACATTTCCCTAACTAAGTCCCATCTGAGACTAGGAATATGTCGACACGGTAAACAACCCTTGTAAATCCTCTCGACTTACAAGGAGAAAACCCTCCTGTAGGATCCTTACGACATACAGAGGAACAAAACACTTAGGAACCCTCACGATTCCTAAGGAGAAAATACGCCTACAAGATCCTCACGACTTGTACGGAGAAATACCTTTGTGAGACCCTTACGGCTCATGAAGTCAAAAGCCTTAGTCGACAGGACCTTAACCCTGGTCGCTAAGCCTCCTTTGTTCGACAACAACAGAAGCAAATGATGATTCGCTCCTGGCAATATCCCAGTTGTAGCGGTGCTGATGCCAAAATCGGTGTCCAAGTTCAGGTTTACGGCGAAAAGCCAGTAGGCCGCACATGCATACGAAATAGCCGAAATGATAGGGCAACTTGCAATAAAAAGCAGCAAGTAAAATGTATGCATGCGAAATAGCCGAAATGATTAGGCAACTCGCAATAAAAAGCAGCGAGTAAAAATAAAATAAACAGCCGAAATGATTGGGCACCGCGAAAAATAGCCGAAATGATTGGGCAATCGCGACCTTCGCGATATAAAAGCTGAAATGATAGAGCATCGCGGAAAGAAAAAAAAATGAAAGAATGAAACTTTTTGCCCTACAGTTAAGATCACATCGATCCCTGTATACAATCCAAGGGCATAAACAAAGAGGGAACCATACCCTCCCAACAAATTCCTCGACTCACGGATACAAACACTCCTTGACGAGAGCCTTCTGATCCGCGTCGATCCGCAGAGCCACCAGCGCCTCTGTGGAAATCCTCGACTCGTTTCAAACTCCAAGGAAACAAATAATCCTTGGCGCTTGGGAAACAAATAATCCCTAGTAAATTCCTCGACTCACGGATACAAACACTCCTTGACGAGAGCCTCCTGATCCGCGTCGATCCGCAGAGCCACCAGAGCCCCCGTGGGAACCCTCGACTCGTTTCAAACTCCAAGGAAACAAATAATCCTTGGCGCTTGGGAAACAAATAATCCCTAGCAAACTCCTCGACTCACGGATACAAACACTCCTTGACGAGAGCCTCCTGATCCGCGTCGACCCGCAGAGCCACCAGTGCCCCTGTGGGAATTCTCGACTCGTTTCAAACCCCAAGAAAACAAATAATCCTTGGCGCTTGGGAAACAAATAATTCCTAGCAAACTCCTCGACTCACGGATACAAACACTCCTTGACGAGAGCCTCCTGATCCACGTCGACCCGCAGAGCCACCAGTGCCCCCGTGGGAATTCTCGACTCGTTTCAAACCCCAAGGAAACAAATAATCCTTGGCGCTTGGGAAACAAATAATCCCTAGCAAACTCCTTGACTCACGGATACAAACACTCCTTGACGAGAGCCTCCTGATCCGCGTCGACCTGCAGAGCCACCAGTGCCCCCGTAGGAATTCTCGACTCGTTTCAAACCCCAAGGAAACAAATAATCCTTGGCGCTTGGGAAACAAATAATCCCTAGCAAACTCCTCGACTCACGGATACAAACACTCCGTGACGAGAGCATCTTGACTCATGTCAACTCGCAGAGCCATTACCCTCTCCGCGAGCAAATTCCCGATTCGTCTCAATTTGTAAGAAGAAGTCTCAGACAGCAAGGATTGAAAAGCTTGCTTTTTGAGCAATGGGGCCCTGCAAGTCAATCCAAACTGGTCTCTTGCATACTATTCACGGGTCTCACTCTCCGAAGTCGAATTTCGACGAGGTGGGAAACAACCGCTTACGAATCCTCTCAACTCGTAAGAGGGAAAATTCTCTTATAGGATCCTTACGACTTATAAGAGAAAACCACACTTAGGAATCCTCACGATTCCTAAGGAGAAAATCCACCTATGAGATCCTCTCGATCCGTAGGGAGAAAAGCCTCTATGAGACCCTCACGGCTCATAGAGTTGAAAAATCTTAGGCAGCAGACCAGAACCTGCGGCCTAAGCCATCGCTATTTCCTAAGGAAGTCGGAATACTCGTTTTAGACATCCATCAACCATGGTTATAAAGACAGTCTGCTGACAATAAAAAAAAAAAAGAAGATGACAGAAAGAATATCCGGTCTACATTTGATCTGGCGTGCGTGACGCATTCATTTATGCATGGGCAGAAGACTCAGGACGAGAAATAAGACAAGATGAAATAGAAAAGGGAAGGGTTTCCATTCATACTGCTAAAAAAATTTCTTTTACAAGCATAAGAAACATTATTCAAATTATTACAACGGTATAACCTCAGATCCGGGGCACGGATTGAGGAAATCAAAAGTAAGGCCATCCAGAGTTCTTCTGGCCTTTCTAATTATTCTTATGCGCAGTCTTTCTCGCTCCTCTGTATCGAGATCATCGGCGAGCCCTCCTGGCCTTTGATAAGCAGCAACTATCTTCGTCTGCTGGAAGACTTGGTGTAGGATGTCAATAAGGCTGTTCCGTCGTTTCTTTGAAATCAGCCCTGTCAGGTACACTGAATGCACCTTGTCTTCGGCATCATTCAGCGCGTTGAGCGGTAAGGCCTCATGAAGACCCGGAAGTGCTCTCCATATGGCTCCCAACACGACTTTCAAAAGGGCCGAACGACGAGGCAACAGCCAACCACCGCTTGCGTTCAGACGACCCATGACTTCTGCACATTCAGCGTCTGTAAACTCCTGGTTTTGTTGACGACCCTGAGCGCGGATATCGTCGTAGGTAATAAACTCGTGCAAACTGTATAGATGCACCGCCGCCATTATGCCTGGAGGAAATATTACAGGAAGATCAGCAATAGAAAAGCAATAATATACATAGAGGACTAAATTCCTAGAGAGCGAAACTATGTTCAAGGATAAATTCCCCTGGATGAAAGCTCTGCTGGTTAAGATTAATCTTAAGAATCGATTTTACCTAAAGTTTTCCTAAAAACTTTGGAAAAAAAAAAGGAGGAGCAAGGCACCGGAGTTCTTGAAGGCAAGAACAAAGCTCTGAAGTCTTCGAAAATAGAAATCGGAAAGATGATAAGTATCTGGGGGGGACCAAAGGTCCTATTTATAGGCATCAAGTGCCTCTTCGACTTCCAAGAGTTGTCACGGCAGTTTACCCTAATCGGAGCGAACTTCTGTTCAAATTCCGAGGCGGGAGATGAAGCAACGCTTCGTCTTCCCCCAATCAGAGCAAAGCTCTGTCTTGAAAATTAATTTAATGAAGCGACGCTTCAGATTATTTGCGCTGCGCAATACGCCACGTGTCTGATGCAGACGCATCAGCGCAACGCCCAAAACAGCGCTCCCAATCAAAGCAAAGCTCTATTTCAAGCAAAACTAAAGGAAGCAACGCTTCAGCGGCGTATGCGCCGTGCGCTGCGTGACACGTGTCGGCGCAGATGCGCTAGCGCAGTTGCGCTGTACTGTGCGCTGTGCGACACGTGTCATACCCTGGAGCATTTGCGCTAAACAAAAATTAAGGTTCTAAAGAAATCTTTTCTGTTATTGTTAAAACAAGAAGATTATCTTCTGTAAAACAGAAGCCCTTGGATCAAAGATCCGACGGTGGGGGAAATCCCGCCAAATCTTTCAGAAAAAGGGATTTCTTCAACAAATTGAACTTACTTCTTAATTTGCAAGATGAGGTCTCAGGCAGTAAGGATTGAAAAGCTTGCTTCTTGAGCAATGGGGCCCTGCAAGTCAATCCAAAATGGTCTCTTGCATACTATTCACGGGTCTCATTCTCCGAAGTCGAATTTCGACGAGGAGGGAAACAACCGCTTACGAATCCTCTCGACTCGTGAGAGGGAAAAATTCTCTTGCAGGATCCTTACAACTTGTAAGAGAAAACCACACTTAGGAATCCTCACGATTCCTAAGGAGAAAATCCGCCTACGAGATCCTCTCGATCCGCAGGGAGAAAAGTCTCTATGAGACCCTCACGGCTCATAGAGTTGAAAAGTCTTAGGCAGCGGATCTAAAACCGCAGTCTAAGCCATCGTTATCTCTGGGAAAAATAAAGTTGTCTGCCAATAAGGTGCATTAAAGATATTATGCTGAAAAGAATGAAAAAGGCGAAGAAATGACACAGGACATTACAAAATGTGTATCTTTTATTCATAAGTATTGATCGGGTACAGGATACATTGTACTAAAGAATAAAAAAATATACATATATTTTACAAGTACAAATGATACAAGGAGAATTACTGGGAAGGAAGCGTCTTGCATAGATTTAGCAATTGCTCGCATACTTCCTTCCACGCCTTCTCTTGATCGGCTACCACCGCCAGCTCTGCCTCCACTTGGGCTCGTTGCTGCAAGACAGACGCAAGCTGCTCCCTGACGATCTGATAAGCAGCTTCCCGACTTGAGGTATTGCGCTCAGCTACGTCGAGCTTCCGCTTCAAGTTTAGCCCATGGGAGATGCACTCCAAGAGACCCTCAAAGATAGTCTTCACTTGGGTAGCATTTGCTTCAACCTCAGCGCGCAGTTTGGCTGTTTCGTTCGAGGTCTTTTGGCATTCCCTTAGCTTTAAAGCTGCTTCTTGCTCCAAATGGCGGAAGTGAGAAGTGCTTTGCTCGAGCCAAGTTGTTCGTTGGGTGCTCAGGGCTAAAACTTCGGGAGAAGGGCGCGTCGACTCCAGCCGATATAGACATGCCTCAATCCCCCTGCAGTAACTAACCCAAGATTCGACGACGCCTTCGTTATGAAAATTTACGAGCGCCGCCAACATCGGGTTAACCTCCACAGCGAAATCTATGGCAGAAGGGAGAGCATCCATGTTGAGCTCTTCGATATACCCGCTCAGCATGCCCAAACTCATCACAGCACCCTTTGAAGATGGGTGTTTCAAGAAAGGGCCTGCCGGTGAAAGGACGCGAGACTCAAAAGGGACCGGAGCCGGAACAATAGCTGCAAAACAAAACATGGTCAAACGATGGTTCAAGAGATGTTGAAGGGTTACCAAAAAGGAAATTTACTATACCAGCTGCAACGGACGGCAAAGCCGGAAGGGCCGGTAGCGCGGCAGGTCTTGCATCCCCTCCTTCGATGTGTGGCACTGCAATAAAGAAAAGGAAAAGTCAGAAATTATCCCATTGCTAGAAAAAGGGGGCAAATAAAGACATTATAGTGAAAGTATACTCACCGACGCCACTAGAGGGAGATGCGAGTTCGAATGGGAAAGAGAAGTGTGGGAGCAACACTTGATATAAATGATCAAAGAGCACTCCTGCAAGGGCACAATGGTATAACGTTAGTACAAAAGCTACATTTTTGAAAGATTAATGCATGAGTCGTAAATCCATACCTTCCAACATCCGCGATGGTACAAGGGAAGGCGGGGAGGTGACCACCGCCAAAGCAGTAGTCGACGGTGCTCCCTCGAGCAATGGAGCGTCGGCACTGGCCGCACCTGCAAAGACAAGCTTGTTAGAAGAGATCGCAAGATATATAAAAAAGAGGGGAACGCTGGTGACTCAAAATTTACCCGACGACCTGCCAGCCGAAACTGAAGCAATCCCCTCCTCCATTGACATGAGACCACCGCCCGTAGCCTCATCACCCGACTCGATGGGAACCGTTGTTGTGCTCACGAGCCCTGGAGACGGCAAGGAACCATACGCGGGGAGGGCTATGATTAGAGTATTACCAGATTCCTGGGAAAGAGCGTTTGGCTCCTCCTCAAGAATCGTGGCCGCCTCACCCGATACTCCCTTGGGTCCTGCGGTCGCGGTTGTCTCATCCATCGGCACCGTGACGTCTCCAGCCTCAAGCGCCTCGCCCTCTACTGCCTTCGGCTCGGTTAAGACAATCATCTCATCTGCCGCCACTTCAGGTGCGGCATCAATGACCCTCTCGGCGGCGGACCCCTCAACCTCTGTTTCAGGCCCCGTGGCCCCGATGACGTTGCTCACTGTCGGCTTGGGCTCGGCAAGTACCGCTTCCTCCGCTCCCCGGGGTTCGACGATCTCCGCCTCCCTCTCAGTCGGACTTGGCCCTGCAAGATGGAATGCATATGAGCCAATGGCTTTATAATTCTTACAACGAGGTTCGGAAAGAAATGTTACCTGAAGAGGATTTATCGTTTGCACTCCGGGCTGCGCGCGCCACTCGCCTATGAGCAGTAGACAGGGCGGCAGGGGCCTCTTCAGAAGGAGTGTCGGCACGAGGAATAGTGCTAGGGCCCGCTCCCGTGGCCAAAGCAGCTCTGCGGGCCTCCGCTTCGCGTCTTAACCGCTTTCGCTCCTCCCGGGCCGTTGAGGCGGATGCTACTAGGGCTTCTTTGAGCGAGGCTTCTTCGTCCGTGAATAGGGATGCCTCCAGATCTTTCAGGGCATCCCTCGTCATTTTGTCAAGCCGAGGCTCTTGCGGCAATTTCGACGAAGCCGGGACTTCAGCAACGGGCTCGGGAAGGATCCCCACATCAATTGATACAACCCCTGCAAAGAAACAAAAGAGGGTTAGGTTAACCATCAGAAAAAGACGACAAACTTTCCTTATAAAAGAGAAAGGGGTGAAACATACCAACGCCTGCTAGGGCACGCTTCTCCTCCTCCTCCTGGAAGGTTTTCAGGGAGGCAACAATAGCCTCTTCAGTCGAGACACCTGTTGAAAATGGAGCAAATATTAGTTAAACATGATAATAAAAAGTGCAATAAAATAACAAATAGAGCGTCTAATGATTACCGGACTCAGCAAGTTTTCTTAACATCGCTTCGAGCCTCGCCGATCGCTCTGAAGCTGCAATGGCGGCAGCCAAATTGGTGTCCGTAGGGTCTACCAAGAAACCCTCATTGCTGCCATATTCACATATGGCTTCGGTGGGAGGAGCCGCAGGCTTTAAGCTGAGGATCGCATCGAGGGAAAGGGTGGACTTCTACTTCTTCTGCCCACCAGCTTTAGATCCACCCGGAGCAGATTTGCGCTTGGCAGTTACTTTAGGGCGGCGGGTCCCGACATCTGCTCCTACGCCGGACCCTGGCGATACCACATTAACCGTCTTTGTGGGAGCACGGGGCGCCGGTGGTGCATCCACCATGGTAGGCAGCGGCAATCCACGCGGGGGGCTCAACACGTGTGGTCGGTCAACTCCGGCACCTTTTATCGGGAGGGTGACCTGGAGCCTTGGCTGCAAGGGAGCCTTGCGATCACCGCCAGGAGGCGCACCCCTACGGTCAACCAGCATGCGCTTCTCTGTTAAGATGATTGGGCCCATAGCATGCGCGTACCAGGCTACATATGGATGGAGTATTTTAGGGGCACAGCTAGGTTCACTGATAAAAAAATAGGAACCTGTATTAAGCCGGATGAAATGATGCATCGCATTCCTTATCCCCTCTTGGTTGGCCACGGGCGTTTCCAGAAAAGCTTCCATCGGGATCCCTTGGTTATAACTCGATTGCCGGGCAAATCGATGCGGGTTATACCTCATAAAGAGAGCTGTCTCATTCTGCCTAAACACTAGGTAGCCCGGCCGAATGGAGTAGAGGTGGAGGATTTCCCGAGCCTTCAGTACAGAAGCCCCGCCCTTAAATTCATCACGTAGTGGCACCACTGACTTAGTGGTCTCTGAGCCTATAGTGATGACCTTATCCACAAAAGAAATCTTCGCTCCGACCAGATGTGGACGTAGGAGCAGTCCCCTAGAATCCCGCGGGGATGCAACCACAATTGAAGCCCCGATCAATCGCATGACTCTCGGAATTCTGCATCTCTCAAAGAATGGAGGAGTCTTATGGGCACCAAACACCCCTTGCACGTGCATCTCCATCCAAGAAGTGAAATAATGCATTGGGAAGTTGGCAGGCTGTACCCCAGGCTCACTAGCGTCCACTGCTACACTAAGTCCATTGTAAAGGTAAGCCAGCCCGGCGATCCCTACTGATAACTGCAAACCAGCCGCCATTCGATGCGCCGGGTAAAAGACAGAGGGCCGCATGAGGCGTGGATGCATGGGGAGCGCGAAGCTGCATAGCCATAAACCCAAGAACCCTATGAAAAAAGTCTCCTCGTCCATGCCAGGAACGGCGATCTCTGAGAAAGGGACGCTGGCAGTACCGGGGAGATAAAAATCCCGCTGGTCATTTTCCGATGTAGGTCGGCGGTCCAAGCCGAAACCAAAGGGGTCAACAAGCTGAGCGAACTTCTCGCTCTGCTCTGATAGGAACTCCGGGTGAATAAAGCGAGCAATAAAATTCTCGAAACTGACGCCCCGGTCGCCCGATTCCAAATGGAGTTCCTCATAAATCTCCAACACCTTCACCAAGCCCGGATGCTGATGCTGGATGGCATTCTCCGGAATTAAGTCAAATACCAGCTGCTTGGTGGCAAAGACGTACTCGTCAGGAGGAAGCAGCTCCTCGTAGTGCTCCCCCCTCATTGGTAGACCTGAAATCTCAGCAAATTCTTCCAAAGATATGGAGACTTCCCTATCCGCTATCAAGAAGGTGTGGGTGGGGATATTCCATTGTTCAATAAAGGCCTTTATCCACCACGTTGGAGGAGAGGGATACTCGAAAAGCGAAACTTAGATGGCCGAGTATAAACCAATCGTCGTCAGGTGAGCCCTTTTCACCACTAAGATGTAGCGGGCCCATTGCAAATATCCGGCGAGCGGTCGCGGGATCAGTCCAATATTATAAGCCTGTCCCCAAGGGCGTGCTTCACCCTGACAGATTCGCCTCCCCAAGATGTCTATCGCCGGCGGCGGCTGCACTGGGATGGCACCGATTGCAGGCTGAAGGAGGTCGTCGGAATTCCAATTTTTAACCTCCACGGCATACTTCACCGGAGGCTTGTCCGCATAAGGGATCGTAACTATGGGCTCAGAGGGCGAAGCGGAGCTGAAGCTGCGACGGCCTTGGATGATTTGGTTGTACCACCTTCCCCACAGGTGGAGTTTCTTGCACTCGGGATCATGGTCTTTAATCAAAGCAAACGTCACCTGGTCCACTGGCGAATGGGGGAACCCTCCTTCCGAGCGGACGAAAGGGAAAGACAAATCTTCAGACATGTTTCCTGTAGAAAAAGCAAAAAAAAATAAAATAACCGTTAGTGTTCCAATGCTTCACATTTTAAAATCTTACATCACGCTGCAATGCAGTGGGTAGGGGACCAAAGGGGGACCCACAAAATCTAGATGACGCGCATCATTTGATAAGACAGTCCCATCATTGGATGAGACTGTCAGTTAATGAAAAAGACCCCAAGAGAATATCCTCATTGAGGGGAAATCCCTAGAGACAAGGAGAAAATCTCCTCTTTTAGAGCAAAGCTCTGTCGCAGAGTGGCATTTGTCAAACTCTGGTCTCAGGGGAACAAGATTCCTTAAAAGAGCATAGCTCTGTGGTAATAATGGAAAGATCCATCAATTTTATTTTCTTAACACTTAGAAAAATTAGAATTTTGGAATCTTGAAAAATCCATGAAAACTTTTAAAAAAAAATTAAATTAAAAAAAAATTTCATTTGATCCAAGAGCAAAGCTCTGTTCATGGGTTAAAACCCATTGACCATATCTCTGTAAATCTGTAAGTTTTTGAGAGCAAGGCTCTGTTAATGAAATCCCAAAGGGGTTTTCTTTAGATCAAAAATCTATAAGAGCAAGGCTCTGTTAATTTAATTTAATTTAATTTAAATTTTTTACCTAGAGTGATTCTAAGTTCTGAACTTTGAAGTTCTTGGGAAAGTACAAGAGCAAGGCTCTGAAAGTTTCTAAGCAAGAGCAAGGCTCTGAAATTCAAATTCTTGAAAATGGTAAAGAATTACTAAGGACCAAGGGTCCTATTTATAGGCGCCTGCACCCCTTCAACTGACCCCCTTGACCCCACGGCCAGGATCTTGCCACCGCTGCACTCACGTGCGCGCCACGTGAGCGCAACGGTGGGGGGGCATTTGTTCCCCCAATCAGAGCAAGGCTCTGTTTGAATTTCAAAAATTCAAAATTTTGAAGCAACGCTTCAGGTCCCGTGCGCTGCGCGCAACGCGCCACGTGTCAGAAGTTGACACGGCAGCACAACGCTCAAGGCAGTGCGGCCAATAAGAGCAAGGCTCTTTAAAAAACAAAAACAATGCTCAGTTGCGCAAGCGCACCGCAGCGCGCCACGTGTCCGCGCAGTCGCGCAAGCACAACTGCGCAAGCGCACCGCTGCGCACGCACAACTGCGCAAGCGCACCGCTGCGCGACACGTGTCACGCGCTGGGGAGTTGCGCAAAAACAGAATGAAGATTTAAGGAATTTTTTTTCTGTTCTTGTTAAAACAAGAAGATTTCTTCTGTAAAACAAGGGCCTTTGGATCAAAGATCCAACGGTGGGGAAAATTCCCAAAATTACTCAGAAAAAGATTTTTTAAAAAAAATTTAACTAATTTTTGAGCACTATAAAAAGGACCCCAGACCTCATTTCAAAGATACACATCTGGTTTTAAAAAAAAAAAGAGAGAGAGAAGAGAACTCTTGAGAACTCCTTGAGAACACAAAAAAGAAGGTAAAAACCTTTAAAACAAGAGAAAATTCTCTTAGGAATAGATCATTGATCTAAGAACAAGATCAGTGATCTTCAACAAATAAATAAATAAATAAAAATAATAAAAATAGTGCCTTGCACTTACTATGAACCTTTGGTTCTCTGAAACAAGGAAAAACTTGTTTTTCTTTGATCCAAATTTAGATCAAGGGATAAAAAGTGCTTTGCACTTCTGTTCTTGAATCTAAAAGATTCTTGGTGCTTTGCACAAATGCAATGCATTACTTGAAGGGCCAGGCCCAAATCAAAAAGACTTAGCAGGCCAAAATAAGTTGCAAAGCAATAAGAAGGGCAGAGCCCAAATGAAATTGTTGCTTTGCATCATTTATAAAGGGCAGAGCCCAAAACAAATTCATGCTCTGCATCTTTTTTTTTTTGGGGCAAAGCCCAAATAAAAATAAAAAGAAATGCAATGCAAAAGCAAATAAATGTTGGACATTTTCAACTGGACTTAGCCCAATCATGACCATAAGTCCTTAAATTAAATTGACTGAGCAAAATGGCTCTCCTAAATCAATCTACATCCGGTTCGAGAGTACATCTCCGAACTCCTTTGACACCCATCGTTGTAATTCCTCAACGACGTCAAAGAGGTGACGGGTCCCAACGACCACACACCCATATGGACTGCGGGGTCCTTAAACTCGTGGACCGAGACGTCCCTAAACTAATATCGGATCGAAACGTTCTTAAACTAATATCGGACCGAGACGTCCTTAAACTAATATCGGACCGAGACGTCCCTAAACTAATGATGGACCGTAACATTCCTAAACTACCTATGGACCATTACGTCCCTAAACTGGAACAATAGAGCCTCCAAATGCTCTTTTGCTGGATCTAAACGGTCCCGTTTAAGTTGATCTTAGCCGCAACGCGACTAATGCATCCTTAAACTAAAAACACCAAACCCAAATCTAAATAAATACGGATTTGGACTAATCCACGTCCTACGGGCGACGGCATTACTCAGTCTCCGTATACAAACCACGGGCAACCACAAACAAAACAAGCACACACGACACGAAGTGAAATTCTGGAGAAAGAGAAAGTTGTTACCGCGATGCGGTAGCGTAATTAACTGCAGGGGCTTGCGCCTGCAGGGAAGAGCGTCCCCACAATCAAAAACCCCTCAAGCGAGGGGGAATCTGAAGAAGTCTGCTACATCGGCCGCATCCGTCTAAACCTCCGATACACGGTGCCATAAATCAACTTGGCATCTTCGGAGAGGTGGACGGATAAAACCAAATAGCATCTGCCCTGAATCTCAGCGTCAGGACATCGCGGTCCTGTGCGCCGTCCATTCGGAGGGGAACAGTTTATAATCCGCGAGCTAACGGTCTGGCCGAGGCCTTCAACAAGACCTTGACGAGGATCATGAAGAAAACGGTGTCCCGAAATAAGAAGGACTGGCATGAGAGACTGCAAGAAACTCTTTGGGCGTATCGAACTACGTTCAAGACAGCCATAAACACAACGCCATATGCGTTGGTATTCGGTACAGAAGCAGTACTCCCTCTCGAGATAGAGTTACCCTCTCTACGAGTGGCAGTCCACCACTAGCTGACGGACGAAGAAAATGCTCACTTTCGGCTTGAGGAGCTTGATGCCCTTGATGAAACCCGACTCATAGCGTAACAAAATCTGGAAGCCTATAAAACAAAAATGACGCGCTCATATGAAAGATTGACCCGGCTGAGGACATTCCGCCAAGGCGAACTCATGCTAGTGGTCAAAAGGCCTATGATCCCCAATCGCGCCAAGCGGGGAAAATTCGAGCCAAACTATGAAGGCCTGTACATCATAGACAAGGTCTACCAGGGTGGGGCCTATCTACTCATGGACATGCATGGTGAAAGGCCTTACAGGCCAATAAATGGCCGATTCCCAAAGAAATACTACGCTTAGCGAGTTACCGCCTAGGTCAATGGTAGATGACGACGACTATGTCCGCTCGCTATCTTCCTAAGCTCAAATTTTATAAGCAGTATCCAGCCTTCTCCTGAAAGGACCGAAACGTCCTTAAACTAATGAAGGACCGAAACGTCTTTAAACTACTACCGCAGCATCCTTAGGCTGACGAGATGAATATAAAAAAAAATAAAAAATAAAAAATATATATATAAAAACGGTATGTCCATAAGCAAAAAGGGCACGGATGAAAACCCGAAAGGGCTCCGTGAGTAAAAACGGCAGAGTTACTGGCGAGTGTTCGTGAAAACCCGAAAGGGCGCGACCTCGTAAAAAAAAGAGAGAGAAAATAAAAAGAATAAAAAAAATGGTATGTCCATAAGCAAAATGGGCACGGATGAAAACCCGAAAGGGCTCCGTGAGTAAAAACAGCAGGACTACCGGCAAGTGTTTGTGAAAACCCGAAAGGGCGCAACCTCGTTAAAGGACGCTTACTGGGTCCTCTCGACCTTGTAAGGAGAAACCACCCGCGTGAGATCCTTACGACTCACGAGGGAGCAACACACTTAGGGATCCCCATGATTCCTAAGAAGAAAATACACTTGGGAGATCCTCACGACTCGTAAGGAGAACTCTCTTATGGGACCCTCACGGCTCATAAGATTTGAAAGTCTTAAGTTACAGAGACCTAAACCTGTGCTTAAGCAACCCCCACAACCTTCGATATTGCCCTACAAGTGGTTCAATTCTGACCCTTGTATACAATCCACGGGCGCGAATAAACATTTCCCTAACCAAGTTCCATCCGTGACTGGGGATATGTACGTATGATGAACAGCCCTTATAGGTCCTCTCGATTTACAAGGAGAAAACCCTCTTGTAGGATCCTTACGACTTACAGAGGAACATACACTTAGGAATCCTCACGATTCCTAAGGAGAAAATACACCTACAAGATCCTCACGACTTGTAGGGAGAAATACCTTTGTGAGACCCTTACGGCTCATGAAGTTAAAAGCTTTAGTCGACAGGACCTTAACCCTGTTTGCTAAGCCACCTTTGTTCGACATCGACAGAGGCAAATGATGATTCGCTCCTGGCAATATCCCAGTTGTAGCGGTGCTGATGCCAAAATCGGTGTCTAATTCCAGGTTTACGGTAAAAAGCCAGCAAGCCGCACGTGCATACGAAATAGCCGAAATGATGGGGCAGCTTGCAATAAAAAGCAGCAAGTAAAGAAAACGTATGCGTACAAAATAGCCGAAATGATTGGGCAACTCGCAATAAAAAGCAGCGAGTAAAATAAAATAAATAGCCGAAATGATTGGGCACCGCGAAAAATAGCCGAAATGATTGGGCAATCGCGACCTTCGCGATATAAAAGATGAAATGATAGAACATCGTGGAAATAAAACAATAAAAATGAATGAAACTTTTACCCTACAGTTGAGATCATATCGATCCCTGTATACAATCCAAGGGCACAAACAAAAAGGGGACTACATTTCTCCACCAGGCTGCGTCAAAGGGAAGTCAGATCTCGACGACCACATCTACAGCCTGGAGACCAACAGCGGCGTTCCTCCTCATTCCAGCAGGACACGGACGTGACATCACCAATCGGAGCCACGGCAAAGTCCCCAGTTCTAAGACTCTACGGTTCACAGATAACCTAGAGTCAGCCAATGACCTCCGTCTCGGAAACAAGTCAACCAACGACCTCCGTTTCGGAAACAAGTCAACCAATGACCTCCGTCTCGGAAACAAGTCAACCAACGACCTCCGTCTCGGAAACAAGTCAGCAAATGACCTTCGTCGTGGAAACAAGTCAGCAAATGACCTCCGTCGCGGAAACAAGTTAACCAACGACCTCCGTCTCGGAAACAAGTCAGCAAATGATCTCCGTCGCGGAAACAAGTCAACCAACGACCTCCGTCTCGGAAACAAGTCAGCAAATGACCTCCGTTTCGGAAACAAGTCAACCAACGACCTCCGTCTCGGAAACAAGTCAGTAAACGACCTCCGTCTCGGAAACAAGTCAGCAAATGACCTCCGTCGCGGAAACAAGTCAACCAACGACCTCCGGCCTGGAAACAAGTCAGCCAACGACCCCCCTCCCCCGTCGGAGCAATACTTCGACTCGGAAACAAGTCAACTCACCAACCACTTACGAGTCCTTTCGACTTGTAAGGGAGAAAATTCTCTTATAAGATCCTTACGACTTATAAGAGAAAACACACTTAGGAATCCTCACGATTCCTAAAGAGAAAATCCACCTACGAGATCCTCTCGATTCATAGGGAGAAAAGTCTCTATAAAACCCTCACAGCTCATAGAGTTGAAAAGTCTTAGGCAGCAGATCTGAACCTGCGGCCTAAGCCATCGTTATCTCTTGGAGAAATCTAGATGCTTACTCTATTATCTGTCAATTGTGTTTATCAAGACAGCCTGCTGATAATAAGAGAAGGGAGAAAGCAAAGAAATAGTACAAGACATTGCAAAGAAAAATGTGTATCTTTATTTATTAATTTAATCAAGTACAAGGTGAAGCGTACAAAAGAATAAAGAATGGATACAACTTATTCGAAAAAGAAATTTTTTTACAAGTATATAGATACAAGGGGAATTACTGGGAAGGAAGCGTCTTGCATAGCTCTAGCAATTGTTCGCGCACCTCCTTCCACGCTTTCTCCTGATCGGCCACCACCGCCAGTTCTGCCTCCACTCGAGCCCGCTGCTGCAAGAAAGATGCAAGCTGCTCCCCAACGGCCTGATGAGCAGCTTCGCGGCCTGGGGTGTCACGCTCGGCGACATCAAGCTTTCGCTTCAAGTTTAGCCCATGAGAGATGCGTTCCAGGAGGCCCTTAAAGATAGCCTTCACTTGGGCAGCATTCGCCTCAACCTCAACACGCAGACGAGCCATCTCGCTCGAAGTCTTTCGGTATTCTCTCAGCCTTAAAGCCGCTTCTTGTTCCAAGTGGTGGACGTAAGAAGCGCTTTGCTCGATCCATGCTGCTCTTTGATTGCTTACGGCTAAGGTCTCGGGAGCGGGACGCATCGACTCCAGCTGATGCAGGCGAGCCTCGATCTCCCTGCAATGGTTAACCCAAGACGTGATGATACCCTCGTCATGGAAATTTACGAGTATCACCAGCATCGGGTTAACCGCCGTAGCGAAATCCGCAGCAGACGTAGGAGTCTCAACGTCGAGCTCCTCGATGTAGTCGCTCAACATACGCAGACTGTTCGCGGCGCCTTTCGAGGATGGACGTCTCAGGAAAGGACCTGCCGGCATTATGATGCGAGGCTCGAAGGGCGCCGAGACCGGAACGACAGCTAAAAAAAACAAGATACGATCAGATAACAGTTCAAGAAATATGAAAAAGTCATTGATGAGATAGTCTACTATACCAGTTGCAGCAGGTGGCAAGGCCGGAAGGGTCGGTGGCGCGACCGACCCTTCGTCTCCTCCTTCGATTTGTAACACTGCATTCAGGACAAAGGAAAATTAGAAATAATTCCATTACTAAAAAAAAGAAAGACATCAGTTGGAAATTATACTTACCAGCGCCACCAGAGAGAGAAGCGAGCTCAGATGGGAAGGAGAAGTGTGGGAGCAACACCTGATAAAGATGGTCAAAAAGCACTCCTGAAAAAGGCATAACAGTACGACTTTAACACATGAATTATGCGTCTGAAAAATAAGACTCATAAGTTGCAAACCCATACCTTCCAACATCTTCGACGATATGAGAGAGGGCTGAAAGGTGACCACCGCCAAAGCAGTAGTTGACGGCGCTCCCTCAAGCAATGGAGCATCGGCACTGGCCGCACCTGCGTTAAAAAACAAGGGTAAACCTGTCAGGAAAGATTGCAAGATAAAAAAGGGGGGACGGTAATCCGAAATTTACCTGATGAGCCTCTAGCCGAGACGGAGGCGTCTCCCTCCTCCATCGACATAAGTCCACCACCCGTTGCCTCATCCCCAGACTCCACGGGGGCCGTCGTCGTGCTCGCGAGGCCAGAAGACGGCGGAGGGCCATAGGAGGGGAGAGCTATGACCGGAGCATTGCCAGACTCCTGAGAAAGAGCGGTCGGCTCGTCCTCAGGAATCATGTCCACCTCACCCGCTACTCCCTCGGGCTCAGCAGTCACGGTTGTCTCGTCCACCGTCGCCACGAGGTCATCGATCTCAGGCGCTCCGTCCGCTGCTACCTCGGGCTCGACATCAACCACTTGCTCAAGCATAGTGGACGTGACCATTCGTCAGCCACTAGCTCGGGCCCAGCAAGCCCGGTTGTGTCATCCGCCATCGGCTCGGCTTCGACCAATACCTCTCCCTCTAGCCCCTCAGGTTCGACGGTCTCCGCCTCCCCCTCAGTTGGACTTGGCCCTGCAGGACAGAATATATAAGAACCGATAACTTCATAATTCTTACAACAAAATTCTGAAAGGAATATTACCTGAGGTGGACTTATCGTTAGCCTCCCAATTGGCGCGCACCGCCTGTCTGTGAGCTGTAGACAAGGCGACCGGGGGCTCTTCTGATGGAGTATCGGCATGAGGGACGGTGCTTGGGCCCACTCCAATGGCCAAGGCAGCCCCACGTGCCTTCGCTTCGCGCCTCAACCGCTTCCTATCCTCCCGGGCTGTCGCGATGGACCTCTTCGACGCTTCCTTCATCAAGGCGTCATCGTCCTCATTCAGAGATGCCTCCAGAGCCTTTAAGGCATCTCTCATCGGCTCTTCAAGACGGGCCTCTCGTGGTAGCCCCGAGGAGGCAGAAACAACGGCGGCTGGCCTGGGAAGAGTCTCCGCGTCACCTGGCGGGATCGGCATTGTGGTTCCTGCGATAAAAAGGGAGAGGTTAGATCGACCATAACACAAGGAAAATGAAAACTTGATGAATTGAAACTTACTAAGGCCTAAGGACGCTCTAAGGCGTTCCTCCTCTTGGAAAGTCTTGAGGGAAGCAGCAATGGCTTCTTAAGTGGTGATGCCTGTTAGAAGAAAAAAAGAAAAAAACGTTAGTCAAGGGAAATAATAAAGATATAGTACAATAAAAAAAAATGCGACTAGTGGTTACCTGATTGCGCAAGCTTAGCTAGCCACGCGTTGCGCCTCGCCAACCGCTCTGAAGCTTCGAGAGCGTCCTCCAAGTCCGTGTCATCCGGCGGCATGACTAACCCCCTGTTGGTCCCGTATTCACTCAGGCCCTCACCATAGGGAGCGTGGGGTTCCTGATCGAACGCGACGTCAGCAGCAAAGAGCGACTTCTTTTTCTTCTTCTGCCAACCAACCCTAGGTGCACCCGGAATCGACTTGCGCTTTGCAGGCACCTCGGGGCGGCAGGTCCCGATGTCCGCACCCACACCAGACTCCGGCGAGGCTACAACCACTGTCTCTACTGGAGCACAGGGCACCGGTGGTGCATCCGCAATATTGGGAAGCGGCAATCCGCGTGGAGGACTCTGCGCACGCGGTGGTCCGGCTCTAGCATCTTTAAGAGGAGGAACTACCGGGGTCCTTGGCACTAAAGGAGCGTTGCGGTCGCTACCAGGAGGCACACCCTTACGGTCGACCAGCAATCGCTTTTCCTCCTTTATGACGGCTCCCGTCGAATGACTGTACCATTCTGTATATACCTTGAGGAGTCGTGGGGCGCAAGCCGGCTCACTGATAAAGAAGTAGGAGCCCGTATTCAGACGCATGAAGTGATGCAGCGCTCTTTCCATCCCTTCTTCGGTAGCAGCAGGTTCCAAAAGGAAAGCCTCCAGTGGTACCCCTTGATTGTAGCTCAGTTGTTGGGCGAAACGATGCGGGTTGTATCTCATGAAAATCGCCGCACCGTTCTTCCTGAACACCAGGAAGCCCGGTCTGATAGAATATAAGTGGAGGGTCTCCCGGGCCGTCAAAACTGAGGCTCCATCCTTGAAAGTGTCTTGCAACGGCCGCACTGCAGTGGTAGATGCTTTTCCAATAGTCAACACCTTGTCGATGAAAGACACCCCGTCTCCAACGGTGTGGGGGCGAAGGAGTAAACCCCTGGCATTCCGTGGCGATGGAGTCACAATTGATGCGCCAATCAACTGTATGATGCGAGGGAAGCTGCACCTGTCATAGAACGAGGGCCTTTTGTGCATGCCGAAGACACATGATGTGTGTAGCTCGAGCCATGATACGAAGTAGTGCATCGGGAAGATCACGTGCAACACTCCAGGCTCTTTAGCATCCGCCGCTCGATTGAGGCCGTGATACAAGTGTGCCAAGCCGGCGATCCCAACGGCCACTTTTACCCCGATGGTCATCCGGTGAGCCGGGTAAAAGACAGAGGGCCGCATATGGCGAGAATGCATCGGGAGCGCAAACCAACTCAGCCATAGCCCAAGAAATCCTAAGAAGAATGCCTCCTCGTCCATCCCGGGGGCTGCAACTTCCGCAAAAGACACGGTCGGGGAGTTAGGAAGGAAAAAACCCTTCTGGTCTATTTCCTTCGCTGGCAGGTTATCCAAACCTAGACCGAAAGGGTCATCAAGGGTGGCAAACTTGGCAGCTTCTGCCGAGAGGACGCTTGGGTGAAGGAACCGAGCGATGAAATCCTCAAAGCTAACTCCGCGACCCCCACGTTCAATGAAAAGGGCCTCATAGATGTTCAACACTTTGATCAAACTTGGGAATTGGTGTTGAACAGCATTCTCCGGAGTGAGGCCCCTTACCGCCGGCTTAGCACCGAAGACATACTCGTCTGTCGGAAGCAACTCCTCATAGTGCTCCCCTATAACCGGTAAACCGGAGACCTCTGTAAATTCCTCCAGAGAAATTGACACTTCCCGGTCCATTGCGAGGAAAGTGTGAGTAGGAATGTTCCACTGCTCCAAAAAAGCCTTGAACCACCAGGTGGGAAGCATGGGATACTGGAAGAGGGAGACGTAAACCGCAGTGTACAACCCTAACCTTATCAACTGCGACTTCTTCGCCGACAGGATATAGCGAGCCTACGGCAGATAGCCGATTGGGTGGCGGGGGATCAGACCTATGTTATATAATTGCCCCCAAGGTCGCGCCTCGCCTTGGCAGATACGGCGTCCCAGGATATCCAAAACCATGGGACGCTGAACCGGAATTGCATCTATGGCAGGATGAAGAAAGCCCTTCGAGGTCCAATCAACCATCTCCACGGCATACTGCACCTGGGGTGGGCTGGCATAATGAATCGCCGTAATGGGTTCTGACGGTACTGCGCACGTGAAGCTCTGTCGACCCATGATAATCTGATTGTACCACGACCCCCAAAGGTGGAGACTCTTATATTCTGGGTCGTGGTCCCTGATCATGGATAGGACTTCACGGTCCAAGGGCGCTTCAGGAAACCCTTCCTCCGAACGAGCGAACGAGAATGAAGTATCGAGAGACATGGTCACTGCAAGGGAACAAAATTAGCCGTTAGTGTTGCAATTCCAACGCTTGGCGTATAAATTTTTTAATTAATTAATTAATTAAATTAAAGATTAATTAAAATTAAAATTAAAATTAATTACACCACACAGCAGTGCAGTGGGTAGGAGACTAAAGGGGGACCCACAAAATCTGGATGACAATACGTCAGTTAATAAGACAACCCCATCATTGAATGAGATTGTCAGTTAAATCCCAAGAGAACATTCTCATTAATAATAAAAAAATCCCTAGAGACAAGGAAAAAATCTCCTCTTTCAGAGCAAAGCTCTGTCACAGAGTGACACTTGTCAAACTCTGGTCTCAGGGAAAAAAAACTCCTTAAAAGAGCCTAGCTCTGTAAGAATGCTAAAAAAATCCATCAAAGGAAAAAATTAATTAATTTCTAAAAATTAAAGTTCTGGGATCTTAAAGATCCATATAAAAAAACTCTTAAGAGTTCATCATCAGGAGATCAAAAGATCTATATTCTGTCAATGAGCAAAACTCTGTTCATGGATTAAGAAACCCTGAAACAAATTCTTGAGAGCAAAGCTCTGTGTATGAAACCCCAAAGGGGATTTCTTTAGATCAAAAGATCTATGAGAGCAAGGCTCTGTTGGTTAAGATTGATTTAAATTAATTTAATTTAAAATTAATTTTACCTAAAGTTTTCTAACTTTGGAAATGAGAGCAAAGCTCTAGAGTTCTGAAAACAAGAGCAAAACTCTGAAGTTCTTAAGCAAGAGCAAAGCTCTGAAAATCAAAATTTTGGAAAATGGTAAAGATTTTCTAAGGGCCAGGGGTCCTATTTATAAGGCGCTTGCGCCCCTTCAATTCCTGAGTTGATCCAACGGTCAGGATCTTGCCACCGCTGCACTCACGTGCTCGCCACGTGAGCGCAACGGTGGGGGGGCATTTGTTTCCCCCAATCATAGCAAAGCTCTGTTTGAATTTCAAAATTCAAAATTCGAAGCAATGCTTCAAATTCTTTGCGCTGCGCGCAACGCGCCACGTGTCAAAAGCTGATAAGCCAGCGCAGCGCCCAAGGCAGCACGCCCAATCAGAGCAAAGCTCTATTTAAAACAAAATTAAAGGAAGCAACGCTTCAGTTGCGCAAGCGCTGCGCTGCGCGACACGTGTCAGCGCAAACGCAAATGCGCTGCGCCGTGCGCTGCGCAACACGTGTCAGCGCAGATACGCTGCTCTGTGCGCTGTGCGACACGTGTCAGCGCAGTTGCGCAAGCGCACTTGCGCTGCGCTCTGCGCTGCTTGACACGTGTCACGCGCTGGGGCGTTTGCGCCAAACAGAATTAAATTCTAGTAAGATTTTTCTGTTCTTGTTAAAACAAGAAGATTGCCTTCCGTAAAACAGAAGCCCTTCGATCAAAGATCCAACGGTGGGGAAAATTCCCCAAATCACTCAGAGAAAAATCTCTTTAACAAACTTAACAAATCTATGGGCACTATATAAAGGCCCCTAGACCCCAATTCATCATCATCAACATTGTGAGAGATTAAGAACCTCAAAACAGAGAAAACTTCGAAGAAAGTTCAAGAAAAAGGTAAAACACCTTCAAAAAATAGAAGAATTTCTTCTAATAGATCATTGATCTAAGAACAAGATCAATGATCTTCAAATAATAATAAGTGCTTTGCACTTTTTTATGAACCATTGGTTCTCTGAGAACAAGAAAAACAAGAAAAAAAACTTGTTTTCTTTGATCTAAATTGGATCAAGAAATCAAACAGTGCCTTGCACTTTTTTTTATGAACCATTGGTTCTTGAATCTTAAAGATTCTAAAGATCATTGAAATAGTGCCTTGCACTTGCAAAAACTGCACTGTTGCGCTCCTGGGTTGGCGCAAGCCACCAGAGAGCGCCACGTGTCAGTATCTGAATCACTTGCGCTATACGCTTTTAAGAAAGAGCCTTGCTCTCTGAAATTGGCGCAACTCACCAAAGCGCGCCACGTGTCAGCAGCGCAAGCGCAGCGTACTGGCGCAGCGCACTGCGATTGTGTGACACGTGTCGTCACCACAAGCGCTTGCGCTCAGTAATTGGCGCAAAGCACCTGACAAATGCAATGCATTGTTCACTAAAGGGCCAGGCCCAAATCAAAAAGGCCTAGTAGGCCAAAATAAATTGCAATGCAATAAAAGGGCAGAGCCCAAGTAAAATTGATGCTTTGCATCTTTTATAAAGGGCAGAGCCCAAAAAAAATAAAAGGCAATAAAAGGGCAGAGCCCAAACAAAATTGATGCTCTGCATCATTTATAAATGGGCAGAGCCCAAACAAAATAAAAAAGTAATGCAATGCATTATTTAAACATGGGCAAAGCCTTAGCACAGGCCTAATAGGTTAAAAACAAATAAAAGCATTGAATATTTTTCAACTGGACTTAGCCCAATCATGGCCGTAAGTCCTCAAATTAAATTGACTGAGCACAGCTGCTCTCTTAAATCAATTTACATCCGGTTCGAGGGTACATCTCCGAACTCCTTTGACTCCTATCGTTGTATTCCTTCAACGACGTCAGAGAGGTGACGGGTCCCGACAACCACACATCAATACGGACTGTGGGGTCCTTAAACCTACGGACTTAAGCGTCCTTAAACTAAGACACGGACTGTGGGGTCCTTAAACCCGCGGACTTAAGCGTCCTTAAACTAGCTATGGACCACCATGTCCCTAAACTGGAATATGGACCACCATGTCCCTAAACTGGCAATGAACCGCAATGTCCTTAAACTACCTATGGACCACCACGTCCCTAAACTGGAAATGGATCTAGACGATTCCGTTAAGTTGATCTTGGTCTCAAATCAGACTAATGTATTCTTAACGAACGTTTAAGTTGATCTTAGCCTCAAATATGGCTAATGTATCCTTAAACCAGAACCCAAAACCCAAATCTAAGAAAATATGGATTTGGATTAATCCACGTCCTACGGACGACGAAATAAATAGTCTCCGTATACAATCCACGGGCAACCACAAACAAAACAAACACACACGACACGAAGTGAACTTCTGGAGCAGAAGAAAGTGGCTACCGCGATGCGGTAGCGTAATTAACTGCAGGGGCTTGCGCCTGCAGGGAAGAGCGTTCCCACAATCAAAAACCCTCATGCGAGGGGGAATCTGACGAAGTCTGCTATATCGGCCGCATCCGTCTAAACCTCCGATACACGGTGCCATAAATCAACTTGGTATCTTTGAAGAGGTGGACGGATAAAACCATATAGCATATGCCCCGAATCTCAGGCAAGACATCCTAACGTCGTGGCCGCCGTTCGGAGGGAAACACAAAGCCCTGGCCAAGAGGCAACCGAGCAGCAACCCTACTCGGTCCTTCCTTAGCATGCCTCCCTATGCTCTCCCGCTAAGGATCAAAGCCCTCGCCAAGAGGCAATCAAGCAGCAACCCTGCTCGGTCCATCCTTAGCATGCCTCCCTATGCTTTCCCCCTAAGGATCAAAGCCCTCACCAAGAGGCAACCGAGTAGCAACCCTACTCGGTCCTTCCTTAGCATGCCTCCCTATGCTCTCCCGCTAAGGATCAAAGCCTTCGCCAAGAGGCAACTGTTCATATCAGAATTTTGCATTATTATATTCCCCATTCTTAATCATATTGCAAATAAATAGGTGCTTTTGATCCATGTCTGCTAAATAGTTGCAGGTTACAGGTTCTCAGAACAATACAGTGGAAATGGTGAAAAGACGCTACAAATGTGAGACTACGACCAACAAATAGATGAATCTGCAAGATGCCGCCTACAGTTTAAGGAACAAATGAAGATCAATGAACAGTTCGATTATACAACGTATAAGGGCAGCACAAGATTCAAGACTTCAACACGAAGCTAATGGTAAAAGTCCACAACATTCTGCACTGTGGAAATCTGGAAGAACATATAAGATATTCTGAGAAACCAAGTGAAGAAACCAGAAGTAAAATGCAACATGAAGCAGCCCTAAAGAAATAAGCCCAATAACCCATCAAACGGCCGCGAAACCGCGGCCAAACAAGGCTTCTGGCCGCGGATCCGCGGCCGTGCAGAGTACGTGTCGGCGCGTGTCGGTGCGTGTCGGTGGGAGTCGGTGCATTAACCCGGTTTTCTTAGGGTAGTCTTGTAATTTCAAATGTGGATCAGATGTAAACCCTAGGGTTTCTTCTATCTATAAATAGGAAACCCTAAAGCCTAATTAGGTGTGCCTCTTTTGGGTGCCTCTTTTGAGATGCCTTTTTTTATTTTCTAGATTAAAATTTTCATTCCATTGTAATCGTCAAGAGTGAATCAATAAAGAAAGGTATTTTTTATCTCGCATTCCTTTTCTGAATTCTTGCATTTTTTTATCTGTTCTTTTAATATTTGCAATTTAGTTTTCTAATATAAAAATTTATAAAAAAATGAATTCCATTGTTAATACCCTAATGAGTGAGTAATTCCTCACTTGTTAGGGTTAGAAGAGGGAAGGTTTGAGAGAAAGAAATCTCTCTCCCTCCTTTTCTTGCCCCCATAATTTTTAATTAGGACTCTATGTAAATCAAACACCCATCGGTCACTACGGCACCATATCCCACGAGATAGCGGTAATTCCCTAGTTAAGACTGGTCGTAGTTGATTTACATACAGGTTAGGGCTAAGAGTTAAGAAAGGACGGATAAGGGCCAAAAGGAAGAAACTAAGCTTCTTCCTAGTCGTGCTAATTCCCTTTGTTGACTATTACCCTAACACCTAAAATCCTAACTAGGGCATTAAAAGCAGCGAGAAGAATCCATATTTTGAACTGACCTAACGCTAACCCTAGCAAGCCTTTTTTATCAACTTATTCTCATTCTTAGATCTAAAACAAAACCCGATTTGATCGGATTAACTCATTAGAACATAAAGAGAAGGAATCCATCTCCCTGTCGACCGACCCGTACTCATCTTGGCTAGCTACCAAGCGACACCGTTATTGATTACGGTAATTCTTAATTTTTGATTTAAAAGGCATACGGTAAATATCATACCAATCAAATAGCGCCGTTGCCGGGGAGACGGTAGTCTCTTTTTTTGTGTAATTTCGGGTTAAAAAAATAAATAAAAAAAAATAAAAATTTAAAAATTATAAAAATTGAAAATATAAAAACTAAAAAAAAAATCATCTTATTCTTTTTTAGAGGTATTGTGTGAATTGCGCAGGAAAATAAGACAGACTGATTCAGATCTGGAAAAAGCCAGTGAACAAATCAACAAACAGAAGATCTGAACAGACAGAGGAAAATCACAACAGACAACAGAAAAATTTTGGAGATGCAAACCAACTTAACCACTGCGGAACCGCGGCAGATTCAAGCGTTTGACCGCGGAACCGTGGTCAACTGCTGACGTCAGCACCCCAAAATTTTCTGTAAGTATTTTTGTCCCCTCTCCTACCCTGAGATCCACTGAAAATTTTTCATGCAGGGTTCTTTGTGCAAAATCTTCTCCTCCTCCAATAAATTATTTTTGTGCAGGATTCTTTGCGCTGCCAAATAAAAAAAAATTGCAATTGTTTTAGATTTTTGTGTGTTAACTGCTTTGCATAATTAATACGGACTTTTAAGGGGCTATAACACCAATCCAGATTGGGTGGGGATTTCATTACCCTTCCTAAGACCCCAAAAATCATAAAAAGCATATGCATCAACCATTGAGCTAATTAAAAAATATTTAGACTCAGCCAATTAAGGTCTGTCGCGCTCATTAGGACAGAAGAAGGTTGTGGGCATTTAGTCGTTTATCTAAACCTGACTTTGTGGTGCCTAGACTAGACAAGTGGGAAAGATAATTTTAAAAGGCCCGTCTCACGGTGATTCATGAGCGGATCCCTCCTTTCTTAACTTGTGCTTAGCTGGCCACAATTGGCGGTGAAGAGGCGATTTGAGGGATATCTCACAACTTGTCGCTTTGGACCAGTTAGGAGCAGTCTAGTTGACTTAGAAGACCCTAGCTCTAGCTTTGATTGTGCATGTTTAAACTGTGGTTGTGTGAAATTGTGCTGTAGTTCCGTACAAATTTTTGCAAAACTCTTTCTAAAAAAAATATAAACACTTTCAAAAATTTCAAAACTGCAAAAACAAACAATTCTTTTTAAATAAAATAAAAAAAATATATTAAAAAATTAAATAAATAAAAAATAAAAAAATCCACATTCATTTTCTTCTCCTTTCTCTCATCACATCATGGGTACCCTGATTTGTTTGAGAATTTGTGATCAAAGAATTGTTAACCGCAATCAAGAACGGTGTCGCTTGGTAGCTAGCCGGTGAGTACGGGTCAGTCCACAGGGATTTTGTGTATTTTCTATTTGTTCTAACGAGTTAATTCCAAATGGTGTTGGATTGATTATCACTAAAAACTGAAATGAGTTTGATTAAAATCTTGCTAGGGTTAGATTTAGGTTAAGTTTGGAAACTCAATAAGTCTCACCGCTTTCTCTAACCTAATTAAGATCTGTTTAGGTGTTAAGGTAATAATTAATAAAGTGGATTAGTATTATCGGGAAGAAACTAGGTTTCTTCCTCTAGGTCCTTGTCCGTCCTTTCTTAACTCTTACCCTAACCTCCATGGAAAACATACACAACCGGTCTTTTAAACTACGGTATCACCGCTACCTCGTGGTATAGGGTGCCGTAGTGAGCGGTGTGTGTACGTATGAATAGAGTCCTATTAAAGTGTATAACAGGCAAGAAAGGGGTGAGAGATTTTCATCTCTCAAACCTTTCCTATTCTTAACCCTAACTAGAGAGGAACTACTCACTCATTAGGGAATTGATAAAAGGAGACATTTTTTTATGAGTTTTTAATAACCTAATTATCTAATCTACGGCAGATAAATAAAGTTATACTAGGGCAGAAAGAAAAATTAACTAGGGCATAGAAATGAAAAACTTACTTTATTTGATGCTCTCTTCAAACATTACAGGAATTGAAATTCTGAATTTGATAAATAAAATGAGGCACAAGAAGAGGCATACCTTAAAAAGAGGTTTAGGGTTTTTATTTATAGATCATAGAAACTCTAGGGTTACATTCGATTCATATCTGCATTTATAAATTTACCCTAAGAAGCCTAGTCAACGCACCGCCATCATAGTTGAATTTTGCACCGATACGTGTTCACTATGGCCGCGGAACCGCGGCCAAAAGCCCTGTTTGGCCGCGGATCCGCGGCCATATAGAGGGGTCTTGGGCTGGACTTCTCTGGGCTGGTTCTGGTTGCATTTATTTTCTTGTTTCTTCATTTAGTTTCTCAGATTGTCATCTAGTTCTCTTCTAGATTTCCACAGTGCTTAATGTCGTGGACTTTGACCCCTTTGCTTCGTGTCAAAGTCTTGAACCTTGCGCTGCCTTTGTGCTTTGTGAAATTGTCCATTGATCTTCGTTTATTCTTCAAACTGTAAGCATGATCAAGATTCTTCCATTTGTTGGTCGTAGTCTCACTTTTGTATCGTCTTTTCATCATTTTCATTGTTTTTGTTCTGAGAACCTGTAACCTGCAACTTTGTAGCAGACATGGATCAAAAGCACCTGTTTATTTGTAAAATGAATAAGAATGGGGAATATAAAATGCAAAATTATGATATGAACATACCCCACCTCGCAAAACTCTTGCCGAATTTTGGTACCCTCAACCAGACATTACTTCCTACGCTCATTGTTTTGGTCGAATTTCAGACGACCCCTCCATGCCCAAAATTTCTTTGAAAGATCGAATAGACGCGTCTAGGAAAAACAGTTGGACTCCGCAACCCACCTGGTATCAACCATTTCAACCTTCACCACCTTCTTACGTTGATACTATTTTTTCGAGTCCTATTGTAACCCCGAAACCCATGTCTATTGCTGAACATATTGAACAATCTCGTAACCGATCTTTCACTCCTTTCACCACTGCGAATTCTTTGGATCAACAATTCCATTCACTTTCTTATCCAAATGTTGATCCTACTCCTATCCAACCATTCAATTCCTACCAGTCCTACCCGACTTTCGCACATTCCCTAGACATTGCTTCTACACAGCCATTTGGGAGTTTCCAATATCCAAACAATTTTGAATCTTTTACTGAAACACCTTCACAACCCATGTCTAGTCTGGAACAGTCGTTGGAAGATTTTTTGGTAGCGTCAAGACAACAGATAATAGAGTTGAATGCGTCCATGACCGCCCTTATACAACCTAGTGACCCGGTAGCTAGTTTCCAACTAGCTCCAAATTTTCCAATGTATGATGAGGCGGTTGGAAAGATTGATAATTTGAGTGGAGAGAGTGGGTTGTACACCCTTCCAAATCAAACCTACCCATCCCGAATTGAATCCCACAACTCCGGTTTTGAATGTCTATCAAGTGTTCCAAATGATTCACCAGTTGAGGATAAAACGTTTAATGAGTTGTGCGACTTTGTAGTGTATGATTTGCCAGATTGTGAAGGGTCCCTTTCGAGTGAACCCACACCCAATCCTTTTGAACTCTACACCTCCACTCTAGAACCTGAATTAATTGATATCCATGCTTTTGATGAGGTGTCTGAGAAAATTGATTTTCACTTGATCGAGGATATTAACGCTGGGAATATTTTGGATGATGAACCCATAAATTTGGATGAGTTTTTCTTTCCAATTCATCATCCAGAGAAATTAAATGTTTTTCCCGAACTTCATATGCGTCTTGAATTTGATGAGAATTGCATGGATAAGCTAAATTTTGAGGATAGTATTGAGGATAGTATTGAGGATGAACCAGTTGTGTTTGATGAGTCGGATTTTCCAATACACCCTCCTGAACCTTTAACTGTTACCCTTCCTAAATCACCCCCCTTCATCCTTTCCATTGTTCCGACCTTGCAAGAAACCGTTACACTTTCATTTTCAATGTCTGGTTTACCAAGTTGGACATACCCATGTTTTCTCACGAATCTTGAGAGATTTGACCTCATTTCTCAGTGGGTTGATAGATTAGAACAATCGCTTTTTACACATTGGTCATTACAAATTGTGCTAATTTATACACTCCATCTCCACCCTCAAGTTCGTATTCCACTTCATTCTCCCACTTTCTTTGGTTCTTCTTCTAATCTTCCTTTAATGATACCAAGTGTTAATGAATCACAATCCAATATTTTGAGTTCGATAATTCTAGAAAAACAACTTGATTTAAACTCTTTTGAAAATGAGGTAAATGAGCCTTACGACTATCCTACCTTCATAATTTTTGAAAAATTAAGTGTCTTGAATTCTGGCACGACACTTATTGACATTGAAACGTTCAATCGAACCTTCGATGAAAGTTTTGAAGATATTTTCGCCGAAGAACCCGCATTCCTAAACGACACGGATGTTGTAATTAATCAACCTCCACCTGAAGAAGTCGAACCACCACCATTTCTTTTTCCCTTCCGCCATTCTTCTCCTCCACCGAGACCGTATACTGTTTCTATCTCCACATGGTCTCGTGTGTTTCTCTTTTCTTTTCTCTACACTCCATTCTTTCACCAACCACACCATTATAACGATAAATTTTTTGAATAGTTGGTGCTAACCTTTGGTCTGTGTAAGGCCTTGTATAGCTTGATACTGTGTTTTTTCTCCTCCCTAACTCTGAACTTTAATGCTTTAACGTTGGAAACACTGTTTCACTTAAGTTTAGGGGGAACCTTTTTGTGTATATATATTTTGTTTTCGTTTTCTGTTAATAATAAAAAAAAAACTTAATAAATAAATAAACAGGGGAGTACCGGCAATTTTTACTCTCTTGGTGTATCCTGACAGTGAGGACACTGTCAAGTTTAAGTTTGGGGGTGTGCTCGGTAAGTTTTCTTCCTTCGCATTCATATGTATATTTTTGCATTTGCATACTTATTTTAAAATCCATAAAAATCAAAAAAATTATAAAAATTATAAAAATGAAACAGTTCAATTTTGGCCATATTTGACTTAAGTTTAACATGACGGTTGAATAGTAGGGAAAAACTAGATCCTAAACTTGGTAAATTAAAAACCCTAAAAATAACCTTTTTTAAAGTTTAACGTTAGAAAATATATGTCATTGTAGTTTATGTAGAAATAGGCAAATTTTGAGTTCAGTTCTTGGGCTAAGTCAAAATAAGGGAAGAGTATTGAAATTTTTATTGAAGTGTAAATCTAAAAAATAATTCCAAACCTTAAGTCAAAAATTATGAAAATATGTACCCTACAACTTGCACAAACACACATCTTGAAACTTGGAATAGTATAGGATGCCTTGAAATGCTCTTGTCTAAAATTCTTAGTATGAAGAAAAGTAAAAGTATAAATGTGAATAAAGAGATATAAAAAAATGAATACTGATTTTGTAATTACTTAAGGCTGCATAAATAAAAAAAATTATAGCAAGGGTGCTTTATCACCTAGTGTCTTAGACCAACTGGTTTGGGAGTCACTGCTAAAGCCTTAGGTATTTCAAGACAAGGAATTACACCTTAATGTGCAAACACATTTTGTAATCGGTCGTTAGTATCTCAAGAAGTATTAACGGTCGCATGAAGGATGTGTGAGCAATTTCGTCTAAAATCACCAATTAAAAGTACTTTGAACGATGGACAAGAGTATGATAGCTTGAATTGAATTTCTGCCACGACCCGAAATTGGTACGTGACGGCTCTAATACTACGTACAGTCTACAAGCGTAACGCAGTAAAAGAAAGCCAAAACCCAGAAATCTAAACCATTAAAATACCAGAAAAGATAAGAAACATTGTTTAAAAGTCTTTGAAATCACAACCCAAATTCTTTAAAATTCCAACTTTATTTCCTTTAAAATTTTGGCAGCACCTCCTTTGTTAAAGCCAACCCCAAAAGTGGGTACAACATAAATAAAAAGTAAAGTATCCCCAACGGGAGAAAATCCACGCCCAAAGGCGGAAAACAACCACCATCACAAATATACGACGCCGTAGCGAAGAAATAGAAGACGATAGAAAGGAAACTGTATAAAAGACAACAAATCCAACATAATATACAATATCGTCCTCACCAAGTCTCTAAGTCAATATGAAAATAGTAGATGGAGAGTACATGGATACAATGAATATACAATATAACGAGTAACCACAAAACCCACCTGTTTCGCCCAATCAGAGCAAAGCTCTGTTGAAATTCAAAATTCAAAATTTTGAAGCAACGCTTCAAGTCTCGGGCGCAACGCGCCACGTGTCAGGCGCTAATACGTCAGCGCAGCGCCCAAGAAGGCGCGCCCAATCAGAGCAAAGCTCTGTTTAAAGGAAGCAACGCTTCAGTTGCGCATGCACTGCGCTGCGCGACGCGTGTCAGCGCAGATGCGCTTGCGCTGTTGCGCTGCGCGACACGTGTCAGCGCAGATGCGCTAGCACAGTTGCGCTGCGCTCTGCGCTGCGCGACACGTGTCAGCGCAGTTGCGCTGCGCGACACGTGTCACGCGCTGGGGCATCTGCGCCAAACTGAATTAAGATTCTAAAGAAATATTTCTGTTCTTATTAAAACAAGAAGATTTTCTTGTACAAGGCAGGGGGCCTTTGGATCAAAGATCCAACGGTGGGGAAAATTCCCCAAATCACTCAGAAAAAGATTTATGTAACAAATCTAACAATTTATGGGCACTATAAAAAGGACCCTAGGCCTCAATTCGAAGGCAGGAACATTTTCTTAAGAAAAGAAAAAGAAGGTCAAGAGCTTCAAACAGAGAGAATTCTGAGAAAATTCCAAGAAAAAGGTAAAGTAACTTCATAAAATAGAAGAAGAAATTTCTTCTAATAGATCAGTGATCTAAAAACAAGATCAATGATCTTCACATAAAAAAAAGACAGTGCTTTGCACTTCTTAAAGAACCTTTGGTTTTTTAAAAAAAAACAAGAAAACAATAAAATAAAAATAGTGCTTTGCACTTTTATGAACCTCTGGTTCTTGAAACAAAAAAAAGGAAACTTTATTTTTCTTTTTCTTTGATCTAATTCAAATCAAGAAATCAAATAGTGCTTTGCGCTTCTGTTCTTGAATCTAAAAGATTCTTAGTGCTCTGCACTTCCAAATTACGCTGTTGCGCTCTTAAGAGGGCGCCACGTGTCAGCCACAGAACAACTTGCGCTACGCGTCCTTGAAATAGAGTTTTGCTCTCTGGAATTGGCGCAACTCACTAGAGCGCGCCACGTGTCAACAGCGCAACAGCGCAGCGCACTAGCGCAGCGCACTGCGCTGTTGCGCTTGCGCTCGCCAGAGCATGACACGTGTCCTCACCACAAGCGCTTGCGCTCAGTGATTGGCGCAAAGCGCCTGATAAATGCAAGGCATTTCACTTCCTGAAGGGCTAGGCCCAATTAAAAGGCTTAACAGGCCTAATAAATAAAATGCTGTGCATTGTTTGAAAGGGCAGAACCCAATTGAAAGGTCCAATGGACCAAAACAAATGATCTGCATCATAATAAAAAGGGCAGAGCCCAGTCAAAATAGGCATAAATGGCCTGAAGTAATGCAATGCATTATTTAAGTGGGGGCAAAGCCCTAAAACAGGTCTAATAGACCAAAAATAAATAAGGGTGTTGAACATTTTCAACTGGACTTAGCCCAATTTTGGCCGTAAGTCCTTAAATTAAATCGGTCGAGCAAAGATTGCTCTCTTAAATCAATCTATATCCGGTTCAAGGGTACATCTCTGAACTCCTCTGACATCTGCCGTTGTAATCCTTCAACGACGTTAGAGAGGTGACGAGTCCCGATGGCCAGATATTAAACGGATTATCACGTTAAGTTGATCTTAGTCTCAAACAGGACTATCGTATCCTTAACGAACGTTTAAGTTGATCTTAGTCGCAACGCGACTAATGCATCGTTAAACTAAAAACACCAAACCCAAATCTAAGTAAATACGGATTTGGACTAATCCACGTCCTATTGGCGACGGCATTACTCAGTCTCCGTATACAATCCACGGGCAACCACAAACAAAACAAACATACACGACACGAAGTGAAAGTCTGGAGAAGGAGAAAGTTGTTACCACGATACGGTAGCGTAATTAACTGCAGGGGCTTGCGCCTGCAGGGAAGAGCGTCCCCACAATCAAAAACCCCTCAAGTGAGGGGGAATCTGACGAAGTATGCTACATCGGCCGCATCCGTCTAAACCTCCGATACATGGTGCCATAAATCGACTTGGCATCTTCGGAGAGGTGGACGGATAAAACCAAATAGCATCTGCCCCGAATCTCTGCGTCAGGACATCGCAGTCTTGTGCGCCGTCTTTCGGAGGGGAACAGATTCTGGCACGCCCGGTGGGGCCTTTTCCTCTTTCCACTCCACACTTCGTGTGTCGTCTTCGCGAACCAATCACGGTTCGTTAAAAATGGTTGCCTGTGGATTTCAAGTTTACTAAGATTTGGTCTCTCATTTGGTGCAGAAAAGAAAACAAGCATCGATGGCCTCAACCTGTTCAAAGTGCTCCAACTGCGGTTGCAGCTCGCGTCCGGCCTCAACTGGGGGCATAACCTGCGGGCCCCAAGCGGCTTCTTTGTTCACCATGCCAGTGGAACAGGTAACTCAAGCCACCACTGGGCTCTTCTTCGGGACCATGCTCTCGCCAATGAGCTTTAGCACTCCTATGCCCGGACAAGAAGCTCCTAAGAAGTCGGTCTTCGATCGACTTTCAATTACTGCGGCCCCTGTCGACGGATCGCCCGCTACCAAACCGACAGCCTCTGTTTTCACCAGGCTAAATCTGAACTCTAAAATGGCTGTCCAAAGGAAGGCAATAACTGCTGCCCCAGAAGTCGTCAAGGCGGCTTCCCTATCAAAGAGTCAGTCTTTTCAAGACTGACGATTCCTGCTCCTGCATCTGCTCAGGGATCCGTCTTCAGCAGGTTGAATATCACCCCTCAGAAGACAACCTCAGTCTTTAAGAGATTAACACCGGCGGCGCCTCATTCAGACAGGGGGCAAAAAGAAACTATCTCAATCTCTGAGCCAATCCCAACGGCTCGCCGTGCCCGACGTCGTCATTGGCAATGAGTGAGGAAGGCAGGGGGAAACTCTCCCTCAGGGCTAACTCCACCGGCTCCAGTGGTGGAAGTCAACGCTGCTATCCCAACCGGGAACAGCTTTGAACTGCTGAGGAGGGTACGGAAGAACTCTCCAACCGCTACACTGAAGAGATCTCCTCCACCTGCGGAGAGAGTTTCAGAAACGAAGTAAGAACAGCCCCCTCAACGGCTGTCCTCAAAATTATATAAAGTTTGGAGGAGGGTTCAAGACTCCGTGATTGACCCAGGTCACTCTCGTCACCAGAAAAAGGCGAAGGTGGAAAAAGACAAGGACCGTCCCATCAAACAACGGTGGACAGCAGCCGCTAGGATGCCCACTTCAACGGTTCCTTTAACCTCAACGGCCCACAAAAGAAGGAGGCCGGAGAAAACTCCCGCGTCAGTGGCAAAAGTTAAAATGGTGAACCTAAACGCCCTAAGTCAGGGGGCATAACAGTTCATACGGTTTACATGGCATCGGGAAAAGAAGACAGCCGTACGTCTACGGGTCATAGACCGCTTACACGGTCAGTGACCAAGGCTCAGGAGCAGCAACAGAAGCTCCAGGAGATGATGAACGCTATGGCTGCACTTACAGGGCCAAACGAAAGCCCTGGAACCTCTTCAGAAGAACGTCAAGAACAAGAAACAGACACCGAATTCCTTCGGCGCGTACTAGAGAAGAAAGATAAAAAAGCTGCGGAGCAGGCAACCAACTTAAAGAAAATGGCCCTCCTGTTCCAGGATATGGTGGGTATGATGATTCAACAAGATCCACCTGCTGGGGATCCCCCGATCATTCTTGAAGACGATAAGGGAGAGATATCGAATCCTCCACCGACTCTATCCGCAGCTAAAGAGGATACCATATCAAAAGTTGATTTGGATGAATACATCGCCCAGCAAATACGGGTGCATCAGGCTACTAAAGCAGCCGGTCAGGTCGTAAAGGCGGGGCGTCCATATCCGGGTTGGTACGATCAGATTAAGTACCCGACAGGTTATACAATTCCTAAGTTCCATGTCTACAAGGGGACGGGCAATCCTCATCAGCATGTTGCCCAGTTCAGGGCACTCTACGGCAACACCGGCGGTGATGACAAGCTGTTGCTTCGCCAATTTGTTGGAAGTTTATCAGATACGGCGTTCGAATGGTATTCTGAGCTCCCCAATGACTCTATTAAAACCTTCGCGGAGATGGAGCTGCTGTTTACCCAACGTTTTGCAAGTGCCAGTGAACGTACCCCGATGACGGCACTGATTAACGCCAGGGTAAAACCCGGCGAGACATGGGTTCAGTACGCTATACGGTGGCGTAATCTATGGTCGAAGTGCGAGCAGCGCATAGAAGAAGCTCCTGCGGTGGGAATGTTTGTTGGAACCCTTGATCCACAAGCAACCATCTCACAGTTTATGATGTTCTTCAAGCCGACTACCTTCCAGGTTTTAATTGACAAACTAGCGTAGATGGACCAGATGGGCCATAAACCCCCTCTCCCAAAGCCAGACTCCCGAAATGACAAAGGAAAGGGAAAAGCGATCGTTGTCGCTAATGCTCAAAAACAACCAAGCGACTCGAAGCCGGTTGCTCGTCCAAACAATACGCGCCCGTACGTACCCCTTGAGGATAGGATGGGACGTCCTTATTCCTTCCCCCGCGATAAAACGAGGAGGCTATTCGAGCTGGCGTTGCGCAACAGACTCATAAATCTACCAGATCCAAAACGTCCGTTGCAACCGAATGACGTCAACGAGCCCAACTACTGCCCTTACCATCGAGTGCTAGGCCATCCCATCGAGGATTGCTACGTTTTCAAAAATTGGCTTGAGAACCAGTACCGTCAGGGCAAATTTGCGCTATCCGACAAATGGAAGGTGAATCCCCCGCAACCCCACACCTCTAAGGGGACGAATACGCCAGGGGCAACATGCTCCGTAATTGAAGAAGCTCCTTGGGAGGTTGTACTATCATCTAAAACGAGGAAAATGCTAAATGATCTTCAGACATGTCCAGCGATCAAGTGGAAGAACCCATTGGAACCACAGGTCGTTGAGGGGATGTTGAAGCCACGTCCAACTTCAAAGACCAATGATGGGGGTTCAAGCATTTGCAGCCAATCGTCAAAGTCTTCGAAAAAGAAGAAGAAGTCCAAGAAGCCCGTAAAGCCTAGCGACAAGCGCACAGACTTGCAAAAGCAAATTGACGCGCTGGAAGAGTACAACCAGAAGGCGCGGACTCCCATCACATTGCAAGAGTTCCTCAACCACGTCTTCCAAGAAGAAGATGAGGGAGGTAGTTCGTCGAATGAATCTGAAGAACATGTGGCAAGTTGCCATGTGATTTCTCATTCGTCCATAAACGATGAGGGGACTCCTCGTGCTGAAAAGCTGGGGGCAGAGCCTGCACTAAAAATTCTGGAGCCGTCGGATGAAGTGATTGATGCGTTCCTAAATCAGGCGTTCTTAAAGAGCAAAGCTGATCGGGATAATGAAGCGGTTATATTCGAAAGAGCCAAACGCCAGCGCCTTGACGAAAGAATTGCGGTACTCCCGCTAGAACAAAATACACCCACCGCGGATAAAATCAAATTCAAGATAAAGAAGAGATTTGCTAAAGCTGTGTCGATGGGTATAAAGCTACCACCATCCTCTGAAGGAAACATCGCCGGTGAAGTGGAAACGCACCCCTCGTATTGCTTATATCATCAGAGGATTTCGCACTTCACTCAAGAGTGCAAAGCTTTCGATAGATGGTGGCAAGGATACGTTGCTCATTGACAACGCTTTAAGCGGGAAAAACGTAAAACTCGTCGGGAGCAGAGAAATACGACCGAAGGGCTTAAAAGAACTGCTGGCGATTGTTGCATGGTTAACACCGGTGGATCACAAGTGCCTACATTCGGGAGTGATTCTGATGAAGAGCTAGAACTTGCCCCTCTCTTTAAAGAGTCCGCTTCAGGAAAAGAAGAAGAACCGAAGGTCTGCGAAAATATCCGGCTGCGGAATCGGACGCTGCCTGAAAAGAACCTCGGACCCTTGAACAGAAAAGATAAAGGGAAAGAAAAGGTCTCTGGAGATATCATCTTAGATGACCAAGCGGCGGAAGAGTTAAACGCCAAGAACCCGCCGAAGAGAAATAAGGTAGACTACAACGTTTTGGCGCATCTGAGGAAGCTGCCCTCACAGCTCAGCATTCTTGACGCCCTTCTGCTATCAAAAGAGGCGAGAGATTCGTTGATTAAGGCGCTCCAAGACCCGGAACAATTCCAAGCATGCCTGGCCGAGGAAAAGATGAAGAATGAATTAGAGGAAGTGCACACGGCTGATGTTACTTTTGGTGATGAAGACCTTCTACTTGGGACGTGCGAACACAATCGCCCTCTCTATGTCTCAGGATACTGCCATGATACAAGGATAGGCAAAATCCTGATCGATAACGGGTCGTCTGTTAACCTACTCAACGTGCGGGTGTTGAAGGAAATCTGCATGAGCGTCCAGCACCTTGCTCGGGACAAAATCACCATCTCCGGGTTCGACTCCCAATCGTCAAAGACTCTTGGATCTGTGATACTGACGTTACGCTTCGGGCTACTCGTCACGGACATTAAGTTCCACGTCATAGACGCCAAGACATGTTACAACGCTTTGCTCGGCCGACCATGGTTACACGAGTACAACATCATCCCTTCTACACAACATCAGTGTATGAAGTATTTTAAGGATGGTTTCGAGTATACCGTGACGGGAGAACTGAACCCTTTCTCTGTGAACGAGGTCCGCAAATACGAAGATGCCAAATACTTCTTACCGGATTTCGAAGACACGGAGAAGTGTCACAAGCCGGAGAATAAAACTAACGCTACCATCCCTGTCTTCGGCAGTGATACTGAGGAGGAAGAGGAGATAGTTTATTCGGGTCCGCCCCAACACAACAAGCCGGGACCACCGGCTCCTACATTGATCTTTGGCAGCGACTCGGAAGATGAAGTCCATGCTGTATTCTCTGCTCGACCTTTAATACAAATGTCCGCCGACGAAGAGTAAAGCCTGAAAGTCGCCATGGTGCCGCCTGAGCATCATAAAGAACTGGATGCACTTAATATCTACAGTGTAGAAGAGCTGCGGACATTCTATATCCCTCCCAGGCGAGAAGGCGAGAAAGCAATTCTATTCTACCGCTCTGAAGAAATCAAAATGGAGAAAGAAATCTGGCATGGCGCGGATCCTACGCTCGACAGGCTTCAGCCTATCCGTCTTCCCAGATACTATACAGAAGGTTTGAAAAAGCTGCTAAAACGCCAGGGGATATCCTTCAAGCAGACCGTTCGAAAAGCCAAGTTCTATGACAAAGTCTGGAACGTTCCCGGGACTCAACGCAAACTGCCTAATGGGAGAATGGAGACAAAAGGACTTGGATACATCCGGTCAAAGAAACGAGAGCTACTAAACAGCTGCTACGTCGTGTATGACTTCGATGAAGAAGCGGATGCTCAATGGGAGGACGCTAATCCTAAACCAGTGAAAGTTCCAGATGCAAAGGAGCCCAGTCCGTCGTTCGAGGAGCAAATGGACAGACTTGTAAAGAAAGGTGGTCAAAAGGTACGAGATGATCACAACCGTGAGACGGCCATCTACGAGAAAGCCAAGACGCAACGCCTTCTCCAACAGGCCGTAAAGGATGAAAATGCCGCTCCTTGTCAACCCGTTATAAAGAAGGCTCAGCTCAAAAGCAGAAATAAGTCGAAAGGCCAAAAAGGCACTCAACAACAACAAAGCAGGGCTGAGAAGCCACGCAAACGGGAGTCGAGCGTTATTGATCTATCCCTTATGAAGAAAATGGCGCGAGCATACTCGTTTCCTCGGGACAAGACGAAGAAAATACTTGATCTCGCCTTGAAACATCAAATGCTTACATTGCCGGAGTCTAAACACCCTGAACAAGCAGGCGAAGCCTCACACCCGGACTATTGCTCTTACCATCGAGTAGTAGGTCATCCTCTTGAAGATTGCTTCACCTTCAAGAATTGGGTCGAAGATCAATATCAGCTTGGTAAATTCGCTCTGTCCAACAACTGGAGGGTAGCACCACCACAAAAGCACGAGCCTAAGGCCACGAAAGAAAAACCAGTTCCACATTGGGATTGGAAGCGAATTCGTACCTGTCACATGGTAACAATACTATAAGAAGAATCCGAGAACATGGACAGCCTTCCCTGGTGCCTCGAAAACAGCAATGATGAGGTGATCTCAGAATTTCCCCCAGCTCCGAAAGAACTGGAGGATGGAATACATACCACTGCAGATAACCTCAAGAAAATTGAGTTAGGGACGATAAACAATCCGCGACCGACATTCGTCAGCGAGCTGTTGTCTGAAGAGAGGGTGGCTGCGTTAAAAGACGTCCTTGTACAGCATAAAGATTGCTTCGCATGGAACTATTCCGAGATGCCGGGACTAGATCCAGAAGTTGCTGTACATAGACTGGCGATATCCTCGGGTGTCAAGCCAGTCAAACAAGCGCCGAGAAGAATGCGGCTCGAGCTCGAGATGAGCATCAACGCTGAAGTCAAAAAGCTGATAGACTCCGGCTTTATCCAGGAGGTTCAATACCCTGAATGGATTGCTAATATCGTCCCAGTGATGAAGAAAAATGGGACAGTGCGCATATGCGTGGACTTTCGGGATCTCAACAAAGCCTGCCCGAAGGATGATTTCCCAGTACCAGTCACCGAACTGATGATAGACAATACGTCCACGCATGAGATTTTCTCATTCATGGACGGCTCATCAGGATATAATCAAATAAAAATGCATCCTGAAGACCAGAAACATACGGTTTTGCGGACTCCTTTGGGAATATTCTGTTACAAGGTGATGCCCTTCGGTTTAAAGAACGCCGGTGCCACCTACCAAAGGGCCATGACGAAGATCTTCGATGACCTTATACACGAAATCGTCGAATGCTATATCGACGACCTCGTTGTTAAAAGCAAATCATATGAGGAACATCTCGAGCATCTGAAGACCGTATTTCAACATCTTCGGCAATACAACTTGAAGATGAATCCGCTCAAGTGTGCATTCGGAGTTTCCTCAGGAAAATTCCTGGGATTCATTGTTCAACACCGGGGTATCGAAATAGATCCGTCCAAGATCAAGGCAATCATGAAAATGCCTCCGCCGAGAACTTTCAAACAGCTGCGGTCTCTCCAAGGGAAGCTCGCGTACATACGGCGATTTATAGCCAACCTCTCAGGAAAGTGCCGTCCTTACAGCCACCTGATGAAGAAGGGAACCCCGTTCGTCTGGGATCAAAAGTGCCAAAGCGCACTAGCCGAGATCAAACAGTACCTGCAAAACCCTCCAGTGTTGGCTGCTCCGGTTAAGGGAAAGCCTCTCATTCTTTATACAGCCGCCCTCGAAGGTTCTTTAGGCGCATTATGGGCACAAGAGAACGATCAAGGGAAAGAAAGAGCACTCTACTACTTAAGTCGAGTTCTACTGGGGGCAGAAAGCAATTACTCCCCCATTGAAAAACACTGCTTAGCGTTGATCTTCGCAATAATAAAGCTTAGACATTACGCATTAGCACATGAAGTCCATCTCATTTCAAAGGTGGACCCTCTCAAATACCTAATGTCAAAGGCCATATTGACGGGACGACTCGCTAAATGGGCCCTGCTCTTAATGGAGTTCTCGATAACGTACCGACCTCTCAAGGCAGTGAAAGGCCAGGCCATCGCCGACTTCCTTGCTGAGCACCCGATACCTGCCGATTCTCCCCTAAAGTGCGATTTGCCAGGCAAACATGCGTTTGACGCAGTCGACAGTGGTGATACTCGTTGGGAGCTTTATTTCGATGGAGCATCTTCCATGAAAAAGCACAAACAAAGTACGCTAATGATCAAATCGGGAGTAGGCCTTATCTTCGTGACCCCACAAGGAGGAATAATGCGCTTCGCTTTCTCCTTAACAGAACCGAGAACGAATAATGAAGCTGAATATGAAGTTTTGATAGCAGGTCTCGAGATCGCCATTGACATGGGAATTGAAAGCCTCCTCATATATGGGGACTCCCAGCTAGTCGTCAGTCAAGTGAACGGCGATTACCAAACATGCAAACCGGAATTGGTAAAATACGGGGAAAAGGTGAAACAACTGCTGACCCAAATTCCCTCCTATACTTTGGAAAGTATACCACGCGTAGAAAATAGCAAAGCGGACGCGTTAGCTAAGCTTGCTAAAGAACTGGCTGACGAGAACCTCGATGAGGTTAGAATCATGGTACAAAGTCGTCGGGTGCTCGCCCCCGCAGAACTACCTCCGGGATCACCCGAAGAAAAGAGAGTGACTGAACAAGCGACCTTACAAATAAAAGACCATGAGAAGGTTGAGGATTGGAGGGAGGACTTTATAGACTACTTCAAATCCCACCAAATGCCCGAAGATGCGTCCGCACGACACCAGCTCATGAAACGGGCTCTGTCTTTCGCCTTCGTCAATGATACTCTATACAAGAGGTCATTCGATTCTCTGTGGCTGAGGTGCTTAGGACCAGACGAAGCGGAAAGAGTCGTTCAAGAAGTTCATGATGGAATCTGCGGTTCTCACCAAGCAGGCCCAAAGATGAAGTTAAAGATCAAACGGATGGGCTACTACTGGCCCACGATGATTCAGGACTGCCTCGAATATGCGAAACAATGTCACTCATGCCAAATTCATGGGGACTTCATCCATCAGCATCCCAATCCACTACATCCAACGGTGGCTAGCTGGCCATTCGAAATGTGGGGGACTGATATAGTTGGCCTCATCGAACCAGCATCGTCTAAAGGACATCGTTTCATCCTAGCGATGACTGACTACTTCTCTAAGTGGGCAGAAGCAGTACCATTGAGAGAAGTGAAGACGGAGAATATCCTCCATTTCTTCAAAACGCACGTCATATATCGGCTTGGAACTCCGAGGCGGATCATCTCCGATAACGGGCCAGCCTACCGAAGTCATAAAATCAGCCGCTTCGCACAGCAGCATAACATAGACTGGAGATATTCCTCAGTCTATAATCCACGAGCTAACGGTCTCGCCGAGGCCTTCAACAAGACCTTGACGTAAATTATAAAGAAAACGGTGTCCCGTAATAAGAAAGATTGGCACGAAAGACTGCAAGAAGCTCTTTGGGCATATCGAACTACATTCAAGACGGCCACGAACACAACGCCGTACGCGTTGGTGTTCGGTACGGAAGCAGTACTCCCCCTCGAGATAGAATTACCTTCTCTGCGAGTGGCAGTTCACTACGAGCTGACGGATGAAGAAAATGCTCACCTACGGTTTGAAGAGCTGGATGCCCTGGATGAAACTAGGCTCATAGCGCAACAAAATCTGGAAGCTTATAAAGCAAAGATGATGCGCTCATACGAAAGATTGACCCGACTGAGGACATTCCACCAAGGCGAACTCGTGCTAGTGGTCAAAAGGCCTATGATCCCCAATCGCGCCAAGCGGGGAAAATTCGAGCCAAACTATGAAGGCCCGTACATCATAGATAAAGTTTACTAGGGTGGGGCCTATCTACTCATGGACATGCACGGTGAAAGGCCTTTCAGGCCGATAAACGGTCGCTTCCTGAAGAAATACTACGCTTAATGAGCCACAGCCTAGGTCAATGATAGATGACGACGACCATGTCCGCTCGCTATCTTCCTAAGCTCAAGTTTTATAAGCAGTAGCCAGCCTCTCAATGTCGGACCGAAATGTCCTTAAACTAATAGCGGACCGAAATGTCCTTAAACTAATAGCAGACCGAAACGTCTTTAAACTACTACCGCAGCATCTTTTAGGCTGACGAGATATAAAAAAAAACATATAAAAATAAAATAAAAAAAAACGGTATGTCGATAAGCAAAAGGGCACGGATGAAAACCCGAAAGGGCTCCGTGAGTAAAAACAGCAGGGCTACCGGCGAGTGTTCGTGAAAACCCGAAAGGGCGCGACCTCGTAAAAAAATATATAAAAATAAAAAAAAATAATAATAAAAGCGGTACGTCCATAAGCAAAATGGACACGGATGAAAACCCGAAAGGGCTCCGTGAGTAAAAACAGCAGGGCTACCGGCGAGTGTTTGTGAAAACCTGAAAGGGCACAACCTCGTTAAAGGACACTTATAGGGTCCTCTCGACCTTGTAAGGAGAAACCACCCGCATGAGATCCTTACGACTCACAAGGGAGCGACACACTTAGGGATCCCCACGATTCCTAAGGAGAAAATACACTTGCGAGATCCTCACGACTCGTAAGGAGAACTCTCTTATGGGACCCTCACGGCTCATAAGATTTGAAAGTCTTAAGTTACAAAGACCTAAACCCGTGCTTAAGCAACCCCCACAACCTTCGATACTGCCCTATAAGTGGCTCAATACTGGCCCTTGTATACAATCCAAGGGCACGAATAAACATTTCCCTAATCAAGTCTCATCTGAGACTGGGGATATGTTCGCATGATGAACAACCCTTATAAGTCCTCTCGACTTACAAGGAGAAAACCCTCTTATAGGATCCTTACGACTTACAGAGGAACATACACTTAGGAATCCTCACGATTCCTAAGGAGAAAATACACCTACAAGATCCTCGCGACTTGTAGGGAGAAATACCTTTGTGAGACCCTTACGGCTCATGAAGTTAAAAGCCTTAGTCGACAGCGCCTTAACCCTGTTCTCTAAGCCACCTTTGTTCGATATCGACGGAGGCAAATGATGATTCGCTCCTGGCAATATCCCAGTTGTAGCGGTGCTGATGCCGAAATCGGTGTCTAATTCCAGGTTTACGGCGGAAAGCCAGTAGGCCGCACATGCATACGGAATAGCCGAAATGATTGGGCAATTTGCAAGAAAAAGCAGCAAGTAAAAATGTACGCATGCAAAATAGCCGAAATGATTGGGCAACTCGTAATAAAAAAAACAGCGAGTAAAAATAAATTAAATAGCCGAAATGATTGGGCACCGCGAAAAATAGCCGAAATGATTGGGCAGTCGCGATCTTCGCGATATAAAAGCTGAAATGATAGAGCATCGCGGAGATAAAACAAAAAAATGATGATAAAACTTTGGCCCTACAGTTAAGATCATATCGATCCCTGTATACAATCCAAGGGCGTAAACAAAGAGGGAACCATACCTTCCCAGCAGGCTCCGCCAGAAGGCGAAGCTAAATCTCGACGGTTCAATCCAACTCCGAAGAAACCAGTATCTTCATCAGACTCCTCGACTCACGGATACAAACACTCCTTGACGAGAGCCTCCTGATCCGCGTCGACCCGCAGAGCCACCAGTGCCCCCGTGGGAATCCTCGACTCGTTTCAAACCCCAAGGAAACAAATAATCCTTGGCGCTTGGGAAACAAATAATCCCCAGCAAACTCCTCGACTCACGGATACAAACACTCCTTGACGAGAGCCTCCTGATCCGCGTCGACCCGCAGAGCCGCCAGAGCCCCCGTGGGAATCCTCGACTCGTTTCAAACCCCAAGGAAACAAATAATCCTTGGCACTTGGAAAACAAATAATCCCTAGCAAACTCCTCGACTCACGGATACAAACACTCCTTGACAAGAGCCTCCTGATCCGTGTCGACTCACAGAGCCACCAGTGCCTCCGTGGGAAATCCTCGACTCGTTTCAAACCCCAAGGAAACAAATAATCTTTGGCGCTTGGGAAACAAATAATCCCTAGCAAACTCCTCGACTCACGGATACAAGCACTCCTTGACGAGAGCCTCCTGATCCGCGTCGACTCGCAGAGCCATCAGCGTCTCCGTGGGAATCCTTGACTCGTTTCAAATCCTAAGGAAACAAATAATCCTTGGCGCTTGGGAAATAAATAATCCCTAGCAAACTCCTCGACTCACGGATACAAACACTCCTTGACGAGAGCCTCCTGATCCGCGTCGACTCGCAGAGCCACCAGCGTCTCCGTGGGAATCCTCGACTCGTTTCAAACCCCAAGGAAACAAATAATCCTTGGCGCTTGGGAAACAAATAATCCCTAGCAAACTCCTCAACTCACGGATACAAACACTCCTTGACGAGAGCCTCCTGATCCGCGTCGACTCGCAGAGCCACCAGTGCCTCCGTGGGAACCCTCGACTCGTTTCAAACCCCAAGGAAACAAATAATCCTTGGCGCTTGGGAAACAAATAATCCCTAGCAAATTCCTCGACTCACGGATACAAACACTCCGTGACGAGAGCCTCTTGACCCACGTCAACTCGCAGAGCCACCACTGTCTCCGCAGGAGAATTCCCGGTTCGTCCCAACTTGCAAGATGAAGTCTCGGGCAGCAAGGATTGAAAAACTTGCTTCCTGAACAATGGGGCCCTGCAAGTCAATCCAAAATGATCTCTTGCATACTATTCACGGGTCTCACTCTCCGAAGTTGATTTTCGACAAGGAGAGAAACAACCGCTTACGAATCCTCTCGACTCGTAAGAGGGAAAATTCTCTTATAGGATCCTTACGACTTATAAGAGAAAACTACACTTAGGAATCCTCATGATTCCTAAGGAGAAAATCCACCTATGAGATCCTCTCGATCCGTAAGGAGAAAAGTCTCTATGAGACCCTCACGGCTCATAGAATTGAAAAGCCTTAGGCGGCAGATCTGAACCTGCGGCCTAAGCCATCGCTATTTCTTAAGAAAGTCTGGATACTCGTTCTAATCATCCGTCAACCATGTTTGCTAAAGTGATATGCTGATAGTAAAAGAACGAAAAGACGAAGAAAATGACACATTACAAAAAAAAAAGTTTGTCTTTTATTCATAAACCTGATTGGATACAGGATACATTGTGTCAAAGAAGAGAAAATATATAGATACATTCTTTTATCTACAATTACCAACGATATGAAGAAGGGTAGCTACTGAGGAGGAAGTGTCTTTAGTAAATCCACAAGTTGCTCTCGCACTTCCTTCAGCGCCTCCTCCTGAACGGCTGCCGCGGCCACCTCCGCTTCCACCCGGGCTCGCTGCTGTAAGAAAGATGGAAGTTGCTCCTCCGCCGCCTTCTGGGCTGCTTCCTGGCTGGGTGCATCTCGCTCGACAACATCAAGGTGTTGCCTCAATGATAACCCTTCAGAAAGACATTGCAGGAGGCCCTCAAAGGCAACCTTCAGCCGTGCGGCGTTGGCCTCCACCCGAGCATGCAGTTGGGCAGACATGCTCGAAGTCTCACCTCGCTCCTTACGCCTTGAAATGACTTCTTGTTCGAGGTGGTGTAAGTAAGGAGCGCTCTGCTCAATCCACGCTGTTCTTTGATTACTGGCAGCCAAGGCCTCGGGAGCGGGACGCAGCGACTCCAACTGATGCAGGCGAGCCTCGATCTCCCTGCAATGGTTAACCCAAGATGCGATGATACCCTCGTCATGAAAGTTCACGAGTATCACCAGCATCGGGTTAACCGCTATAGCAAAATCCGCAGCAGAGGTAGGGGTCTCGATGTCGAGCTCCTCAATGTAATCGCTCAACGTACGCAAGCTGTTCGCGGCGCTTTTCGAAGATGGACGTCTCAGGTAATGACCTGCTGGCATTATGATGCGAGATTCGAAGGGCGCCGAGACTGGAACGACAGCTGAAAAGAAACAAGATATGGTCAGATAACAGTTCAGAAAATAAAAGGGGGGATTTATCAATGTGATAGTCGCTGTACCAGCTGAAGCAGGTGGCAGGGCCAGAAGGGTCGGCAGCGCAGCTCGTCTTTCATCCCCTCCTTCGATTTGTAACACTGCAGTCGAGGTAAAAAAGGGGGGGTTTAGAAATAATCCCATCAATGAAGAAAGAAGGATGTCATTGGAAATCATACTCACCAACGCCACCAGAGGAAGAAGCAAGCTCGGATGGGAAGGAGAAGTGTGGGAGCAACATCTGGTAAAGATGGTCAAAAAGTACTCCTGAAAAGACACAACAGCACGACTTTAGTACATGCACTATACATCTGAAAGATAAGACTAATAAGTTGCAAACCCATACCTTCCAACATCTTAGACGGTATGCGAGAGGGTTGGGAGGTAACCACCGCTAAGGCAGTCGTTGAAGGCGCTCCTTCAAGCAGTGGGGCATCGGTGCTGGCTACACCTGCGTTACAAGAAAGGCGAACTTGTCAGAAAGTATTGTAAAATAAGAAAGACAGTAACCTAAGGTTTACCTGAGGAGCTCCCGGACGAAACAGAAGCGACTCCCTCCTCTATCAACATGAGGCCACCGCCCGTAGCCTCATCACCCGACTCGATGGGGACCGTCGTCGTGCTAGCGCGACCAGGAGACGGCAGGAGATCGTAAGCAAGGAGGGCAATGATTGGAGCGTTGCCGGATTCTTGGAAGGAAGCGGCTGACTCTTCCCCAAGAGTCGTACCCATCTCACCCGCAACTTCTTCGAGCTCCGCCGTCTCCATCGGCTCATCCACTGTCACCACGAGGTCGCCGGCCTCAAGCGCCTCGTCTACCACCAGCCTCGGTTCAGTTATAATGATCATATCATCTGCCACCGCTTCAGGTTCGGCATCAATGACCTTCTCGGCTGCAGGCCCCTCGACCTCCACCTCAGGCTCCAAAGCCACAACGACGTTGCCCACCGTCGGCTCGAGTTCGGCAGGTACCACCCCCTCTGTTCCCCTAGGATCAACGGTCTCCGCCTCACCCTCGGTCGGACTCGGCCCTGCAAAGTAATGTATGTAAGAACCGTCGGCATTATAACTTTCACAATAAAAAATTCTGAAAGAAATGTTACCTGAAGTGGACTTATCATTTGCGCTTCGAACGGCACGTGCCACTTGTCTGCGAGCAGTGGATAGGGCGACAGGGGCCTCTTCAGAAGGAGTATCTGCCCAAGGGACGGTGCTTGGGCCCGCTCCCGTAGCCAAAGCAGCCCGGTGCGCCTTCGCTTCGCGCCTCAGCCGTTTTCTCTCCTCCTGGACCGTTGAAACGGACCTAACCAGAGCCTCTCGCATTGAGGCATCCTCGTCCATATACAGGGATGCCTCCAAACTCTTCAAGGCATCCCTCGTCGACTTGTCAAGTCGAAGCCCTTGCAGCAGCCCCGACGAGACCGGAACTCCAGTGACAGGTTCCGGAATAATATCTTCGTCGACTGGTATAACCCCTAGAAGGAAACAAGGAAGGAAAGTTAGGTTGATCATCGAAAAGAACGACGAAATTTGCTTAAAAAAAGGGGGGTGGGACATACCGGCGCCCGCTAAAGTGCGTTTCTCCTCCTCCTTTTGGAAGGTTTTCAAAGAGGCAGCGATAGCTTCTTCGGTAGAGACACCTGTTGAAAATGGGGAAAAGTATTAGTCAAGAATAATGATGAAAAATGAGATGAAATGATGAGGAGAGCAGCTAATAATTACCTGACTCAGCGAGTTTACTTAACCACGCTTCAAGCCTCGCTGATCGCTCTGAAGCCGCAATGGCGGCCGCCAGGTCGGTGTCTGCGGGGTCTACCGCGAAGCCCTTATTGCTGCCATACTCACTTATTCCTTTGGTAAGAGGGGCCTCAGGCTCTAAGCCAAGAATCGCGTCAAGGGAAAGGAGCGACTTCTTCTTCTTTTGCCCGCCAGCTCTGGATGCACCCGGGACTGATTTACGCTTAGCGGACGCCTTGGGGCGGCGGGTCCCGATATCCTTGCCGGCGCCAGACTCTGGCGGTACTACATTTACCGCCTCCACTGAAGCACGGGAGGCTGGTGGCGCATCCACAATATCGCGAAGTGGCAATCCGCGCGGAGGGCTCAACACGCGCGGAGGTCCGACTCCAGCACCTTTGAATGGAGAAATAACCGGGGTCTTTGGCTTCAAGGGAGCCTTGCGATCGCCGCCGGGAGGCACACCCTTGCGGTCAACCAGCATGCGTTTTTCCATTTGGATAACTGGACCCATAGCATGCGCATACCAAGCCACGTACGCGTTGAGGATTTTGGGGATGCAGCTCGGTTCGCTGATGAAGAAATAAAAACCCGTGTTGAGCCGCATAAAGTGGTGCATTGCATTCTTTATCCCCTCTCGGCTAACCACGGGCTTTTCCAAGAAGGCTTCCATCGGGATCCCTTGGTTGTAGCTCGATTGCTGAGCAAACCGGTGAGGATTATACCTCATGAAGAGTGCTGTCTCATTCTGCCTGAACACCAGGTAACCCGGCCGAATGGAGTAGAGATGGAGGATTTCCCGAGCCTTCAGTATGGAAGCCCCGTCTTTAAAATCATCGCGTAGCGACACTACTGACTTGGTAGTCTTTGAGCCTATTGTTATGACCTTGTCCAAGAAAGAAATCTTCGCCCCGACCAGGTGTGGTCGAAGGAGCAGCCCCCTAGCCTCCCGCGGAGGAGCAACTACGATCGAAGCCCCGACCAGCCGTATGACCCTCGGGAGCCTGCACTTCTCAAAAAAGGGAGGGATCTTATGGGCACCGAACACCCCGTGCACGTGCATTTCCATCCAGGAGGTAAAGTAGTGCATCGGGAAGTTGGCGGGTTGCACCCCAGGCTCACTAGCGTCCGCCGCTACGCTAAGTCCATTATAAAGATAAGCCAGCCCGGCAATTCCTACTGTCAACTGTAAACCAGCCACCATCCGATGCGCTGGGTAGAAAACAGTCGGCCGCATATGGCGTGGATGCATAGGAAGAGAAAAACTGCACAACCACAAGCCCAAGAACCCTATAAAGAAGGTCTCTTCATCCATGTCGGGGACGGCAATTTCTGAAAAAGGGACGACGGCGACACCAGGAAGATAGAAGTCTTTGTGGTCATCCTCCGATGTGGGTCGGCGATCAAAACCGAACCCAAAAGGGTCGTCAAGCTGGGCGAACTTCTCACTCCGCTCTGATAAGAACTCTGGTTGAATGAAGAGAGCAATGAAATCTGCAAAACTGACTCCCCTGTCACCCGATTCTAGATAGAGTCCTTCATAAATCTCCAATACCTTCACTAAGCCCGGGTACTGATGCTGAATAGCGTTCTCCGGCGTCAGGTCAAACACCAGCGGCTTGGTGGCAAAGACGTATTTATTGGGAGGAAGCAGCTCCTCGTAAGCCTCTCCCCTCATCGGCAGGCCCGAGATTTCAGCAAACTCCTCCAAGGAGATAGAGACTTCCCGGTCCGTCATCAGGAAGGTGTGTGTGGGAATATTCCATTGCTCGATAAAAGCCTTAACCCACCACGTTGGAGGAGAAGGATACTCAAAAAGCGAGACGTAAATGGCCGAGTACAAACCAATCCTCATCAGATGAGTCCTTCTCGCTGATAGGATGTACCGGGCCCATTGCAAATATCCAGCAGGCGGTCGTGGGATCAGTCCAATGTTATAAGCCTGTCCCCAAGGGCGCGCTTCACCCTGACAAATTCTCCTCCCTAAAATATCTATTGCCGGCGGCGGCTGCACGGGGATAGCACCAATCACAGGCTGGAGGAGGTCATCCGAATTCCAATTTTTGACCTCCACGGTATACTTCACCGGGGGTTCATCTGCGTAGGGGAGTGAAGATGTTGGCTCGGACGGCGTGGCGGAACTGAAACTGCGACGACCCTGGATGATTTCATTGTACCACCTACCCCACAAGTGAAGGTTTTTGTGTTCGGGGTCATGATCCTTGATTAGAGCAAGCACCACGAGGTCCACCGGTGCCTGGGGAAACCCTCCCTCCGAGCGAACAAACGGAAAAGACGAATTGGCAGACATGTTTTCTGCAAAGAGACAAACCTTAGCCGTCAGTATTATAATTCCAACGCTCAACAGGTTTAAATTTTTATACCGTACAGCAATGTAGTGGATAGGGGGACCAAAAGGGGGGCCCACAAAATCTGGATGACGGCGCATCACTTAATAAGACAGTCCCATCGTTGGATGAGACTGTCAGTTAATGAGAAGATCCCCAAGAGAATATCCTCATTGATGGGAAATCCCCAGAGACAAGGAGAAAATCTCCTCTTTTAGAGCAAAGCTCCGTCACAGAGTGACATTTGTCAAACTCTGGTCTCAAGAGAATAAAATATATATATATATATATTTTTTCCTTGAAAAGAGCCCAGCTCCATAATAATGATGGAAGAGCCATCAAAAAGGAAAACTTTAACTCCTAAAAATTAAAAAATTTAGGATCTTAAAGATCCACAAAAACTTTTAAGAGTTCTCCACTTTCAGATCAGAAAAGGTCTACATTTGATCCATGAGCAAAGTTTTGTTCATGGGTTAAAACCCATGAACAAGATCTCTGTAGATCTATAGATTTCTGAGAGCAAGGCTATGTTAATAAAACCCCAAAGGGGTTTTCTTTAGATCAAAGATCTATAAGAGCAAGGCTCTGTTAATAAAACCCCAAAGGGGTTTTCTTTAGATCAAAGATCTATAAGAGCAAGGCTCTGTTAATCAAATTTAATTTAATTTAATTTAATTTAATTTAAATTTTACCTAAGATGTTCTAAAATCTGAACTCTGGAAAGAAATGAGAGCAAGGCTCTAAAAATCTTAGACAAGAGCAAGGCTCTGAAATTCAAGTTCTTGAAAATGGTAAAAAAAATTTCAAGGGCCAGAGGTCCTATTTATAAGGCGCTTGCGCCCCTTGAGCTCACCCCTTGATTCAACGGTCAGGGGGTTGCCACCGCTGCACTCACGTGCGCGCCACGTGAGCGCAATGGTGGGGGGCATTTGTTTCGCCCAATCAGAGCAAAACTCTGTTGAAATTCAAATTTCAAAATTTTGAAGCAACGCTTCAAGTGTCGGGCGCAACGCGCCACGTGTCAGGCGCTAATACGTCAGCGCAGCGCCCAAGAAGGCGTGCCCAATCAGAGCAAACATCTGTTTAAAGGAAGCAACGCTTCAGTTGCGCATGCACTGCGCTGCGCGACGCGTGTCAGCGCAGATGCGCTAGCGCAGTTGCGCTGCGCTCTGCGCTGCGCGACGCGTGTCAGCGCAGATGCGCTAGTGCGCTAGCGCAGTTGCGCTGCGCTGTGCGCTGCGCGACACGTGTCAGCGCAGATGCGCTAGCGCAGTTGTGCTGCGCTGTGCGCTGCGCGACACGTGTCACGCGCTGGGGCATCTGCGCCAAACTGAATTAAGATTCTAAAGAAATCTTTCTGTTCTTGTTAAAACAAGAAGATTGTCTTGTACAAGGCAGGGGGCCTTTGGATCAAAGATCCAACGGTGGGGAAAATTCCCCAAATCACTCAGAAAAAGATTTATGTAACAAATCTAACTAATTTATGGGCACTATAAAAAGGACCCTAGGCCTCAATTCGAAGGCAGGAACATTTCTTAAGAAAAGAAAAAGAAGGTCAAGAGCTTCAAACAGAGAGAACTCTGAGAAAATTCCAAGAAAAAGGTAAAGTAACTTCATAAAATAGAAGAAGAAATTTCTTCTAATAGATCATTGATCTAAAAACAAGATCAATGATCTTTACATAAAAAAAAGACAGTGCTTTGCACTTCTTAAAGAACCTTTGGTTCTTTAAAAAAACAAGAAAACAATAAAATAAAAATAGTGCTTTGCACTTTTATGAACCTCTGGTTCTTGAAACAAAAAAAAAGGAAAATTTATTTTTCTTTTTCTTTGATCTAATTCAGATCAAGAAATCAAATAGTGCTTTGCGCTTCTGTTCTTGAATCTAAAAGATTATTAGTGCTCTGCACTTCCAAATTGCGCTGTTGCGCTCTTAAGAGGGCGCCACGTGTCAGCCACAGAACAACTTGCGCTACGCGCCCTTGAAATAGAGGTTTGCTCTCTGGAATTGGCGCAACTCACTAGAGCGCGCCACGTGTCAACAGCGCAACAGCGCAGCGCACTAGCGCACGCACTGCGCTGTTGCGCTTGCGCTCGCCAGAGCATGACACTTGTCCTCACCACAGGCGTTTGCGCTCAGTGATTGGCGCAAAGCGCCTGATAAATGCAAGGCATTTCACTTCCTGAAGGGCTAGGCCCAATTAAAAGGCTTAACAGGCCTAATAAATAAAATGCTGTGCATTGTTTGAAAGGGCAGAACCCAATTGAAAGGTCCAATGGACCAAAACAAATGATCTGCATCATAATAAAAAGGGCAGAGCCCAGTCAAAATAGGCATAAATGGCCTGAAGTAATGCAATGCATTATTTAAGTGGGGGCAAAGGCCTAACACAGGTCTAATAGACCAAAAATAAATAAGGGTGTTGAACATTTTCAACTGGACTTAGCCCAATTTTGGCCGTAAGTCCTTAAATTAAATCGGTCGAGCAAAGATTGCTCTCTTAAATCAATCTATATCCGGTTCAAGGGTACATCTCTGAACTCCTCTGACATTTGCCGTTGTAATCCTTCAACGACGTTAGAGAGGTGACGAGTCCCGATGGCCAGATATTAAACGGATTATCACGTTAAGTTGATCTTAGTCTCAAACAGGACTATCGTATCCTTAACGAACGTTTAAGTTGATCTTAGTCGCAACGCGACTAATGCATCCTTAAACTAAAAACACCAAACCCAAATCAAGTAAATACGGATTTGGACTAATCCACGTCCTACGGGCGACGGCATTACTCAGTCTCCGTATACAATCCACAGGCAACCACAAACAAAACAAACACACACGACACGAAGTGAAATTCTGGCAAAGGAGAAAGTTGTTACCGCGATACGGTAGCGTAATTAACTGCAGGGGCTTGCGCCTGCAGGGAAGAGCGTCCCCACAATCAAAAACCCCTCAAGCGAGGGGGAATCTGACGAAGTATGCTACATCGGCCGCATCCGTCTAAACCTCCGATACATGGTGCCATAAATCAACTTGGCATCTTCGGAGAGGTGGACGGATAAAACCAAATAGCATCTGCCCCGAATCTCTGCGTCAGGACGTCGCAGTCTTGTGCGCCGTCTTTCGGAGGGGAACACCACCTAAGCAAACTGCACACTGTGAGCTGATGCGGTATCCGTAACAAAAGATGATAAGATGAGTGATAATAGCCTGCCTCTGACTATCCTGAGGAACACCTGCAAACACTGTGGCACAGCGGGGGTGAGTTGCCAACTCGTAAATAGTAAATAACATATGCAGGTAATCGCAAGTATGCACGTAAAGCGTGAATCTAAGATATGCAATTAACAGTAATAACATGTCATATGAATGCAGAATATTGGAAAGTACACTAGCAGGTACAACCAATATATATAAAGCAATAATGATATGACAACAGTAAGCAATAATCATGCGATAGGGATATGAGAATGTAAATGTGCAACAATCATGAAAGGTACACTAACAGGTACTACTAGTACATGAAGCAATGCACAAACAGATAAGGTGAGGTATGGTGTGAAGTATGTCATTTCCACGGAATCCTGACATCGTGGTAGGATCACAATCCAACGAGACAATTTAAATACCAATTCCTCAAATCGGCCCCCAAATTGGCCCTCATATTATCTAAGTATCACCTCTCCTCAATTGCACAATATCAAGTATATCTCATATATCCCGAATGTACAACCTCAAGTATATCTCATATATATCGAATGTACAATCATCAAGTATATCTTGTATATATCGAATGTAAAAAATCAAGCGGATCTCACATATCTCGTACGTACAATATCAAGTATATCTCACATATCTCGAATGTACAACAGAAAGTAGATCTCATATATCTCGAATGTACAATATCAAGTAAATCTCACATATTTATCCAGTATCCAATCCCAAATGAATCTCTTATATCCCGAGTTAAATTTTCAGCAAAATTCTAGCATCCTAAATATAATGGCGTAAATAAATATGATGAGATCAATACACATATATTAGCGTCCCATTCCACTAATATTGGTGTAAGGGTATATATAACAGCGGATAAATCCCCTGTTATATATACAAGGAGTAATTAGAAATATCATGAAACCAATGTGGCAAGTATCGACACAGAAATACTAATCTATCATATGCCGTCTCCCAGACTAACATCCTGATAGGTACGTATCATACGCTATCCCGAAAGCTCAAGTGCCTAGCTCTGACCCTCGCCTCTCGACGTATCTATGCGTACATGATTCCCAACGGTATCCCCACGATCCCCGCCGAGTCATTGGTACTGTCACCGGTAGGTACTCGCCCGGTTCCAGGCTCAATCGGCAAAGTCTATCGATCTTCTTGCCGAGGGGAACCATACCAGGCCCCACCATGTACCCTCATACGGCATCCACACCTCGTATGGAGTATATAATCAGAACCGATAAATCTCATGGTGGCTGCACAAATATCATATCAAGAAAACCGGGTTTTTCAATTAATGCATAATTTCATGAACTCTCGCGGTTCCCAAATCCAGAAAAAACATCATGTAAAATCCAAATAACAATGCGCAAATCCAGGAATAAATATATGCGATATATCTGAAATGCGAGCACATAAAGGAAAATATGTAGCTGAAACCAGATGTATGCGAAATCAATATGGTACAGCTAAGTATAGGTGTCTACCTATAAGCAAATGATGTAGTATACCCCCCTGGGTATAAGTAAAATATGTAGGGTACCCCCCGGGTATAAGTAACATATATGCAAAGTATACCTGTAGTTGTATCGTAAAGTGTGTATGCACCTATCACTAATGGTACGATACACTATAGGTATACAGATAATTAGCATGTAAGTATGTCAGAACATATGTGTAAGCATGTAGGTATACAGGTATGCTATAAGTCAATGCGTAAAGAAATATGAATCAAAGTCCCAATGTCCTTAACCAAGCAATATCATATCTATAAGTGGGTTGTGCATGACATGGCAATTATTGACGGTGTGTGTAGCATACAATCAGTGCTCGTGCAACATGAATCGTCAATAATATGTGCAGTGTCCTAAGGATACTAGTCCATACACAACAATATCTAAGCAATAGGGTAAATGCGCAATTCTAAATATGACATAGAATATGCGACAGAATTAACATCTCTAGCCCAGACGCATAACGCCATGCGGGCGATTCCCCTGTAGATGTTAAATCTACTCACCAACGCTACAAGTTAGGTGAAACCTACCATCTGTTTTCCCCCTTGTCGTAGTGTCCGAAGTCCCCGCTTGCGAACCTAAAATTTCACAAACACATCACATAAGCATATATTCTGTATCGACGAAAAGGCATCGAAACGCAAGAATAACGCCCTGAAAATTACACTGCGCGCTTAGCGCATCTAACGCGCACGATATCGGCCAAAAATCCTAACTAGGGTCGCCAAACTACGAAACACCTAGTCTAGATTCTGATCGTCCCGATCGCGTATTCAAAACACAACAATAAACGTGGTCTCAATATAAATAACGTCGCAACGTCAAAAGAAACCCACGCCAAAAAGTTACCAAAATCTAGTAAGCAGCCTATCGCAATATTTCGCACTAGTTTCAAGCTAACGCATATCTAGCGATTATAAACACATTAAAATAGCTTAACTAAGCTATAAAAACCATTTCTATATTTTTAACACTTGCTAAATAAATTTTAGCAAAAACCTAGTAAGAAAAATTGCATAATTAAACAAAGCGTTTATTAGCAAAAATTAGCATTTTCTACTAGGTTAAGCTTTTCAAATACACAAATTAACACTTCAATAAAATATTAAACACATAAATCAAGTTTTACCCTAACTAGATTATCATAAAAATCAAGTCTTGAATTTCAAACATGAAATTAAAAGCTTAAATAAACAATTAATATGCTAATTAAGAATTTAGAAACAACAAAAAGGATTAGGGTTAGGGTTTTATACCTCCACAAAAGATCAAAACCAAGAAACCAAACTCATCATCTTTTCCTCAAAAATGATGTTTTGAATGAAGATCCAAGCTACTTTTGTGAAGAAGAAAGAAGGAAAATGAATATATTTGAGTTTTTGTGATTTTATTTGGATTTTTCATGATTTATTTGATGCAAAATGAGTTGAAAATGGGTGGAAATGATTGAGGGCAGCAAGGGGAAGGGAAGGGCTGGCCAAGGGGAGAATGGGGGGATTTTTGGTGAAGTGTGTGGAATTTTCTAGCAAAAGAAAACAATTAATGCACATTTAATGCAAAAATGCCACCTTTTATTCATTTTCTTTTCTTTTTTAATTCAAAATCTTTTGCACTAAAAAAATCTAGATATTTAAAAAGAAGATTCTAAAAAAATAATTATAGTGATGATTTCCAAGAATTTTCATTTAGAAAAATTTTCCCGATTTACATGCACCAAACACCGCTTAAAATAATATTTTATTTGGGAAAAAATCTATCTGAACCAAAACCTCCGAAATACCCCTAAAGTTCGCGCACAAGCTTTATTTTAGCTAAACTAGGTGCCGGAAAGTTTATACGGACGTTTGATCGAAATCGGGATAAAACGGGAAAAAACGACAATTTTGCCCTAAAATGGAAAAATTCGCAAAACGAATTCTGAAACGTTAAAATTTCCAAATGTTGGGGTGATACATACACACACGTAGGGGTATATGATTGGGGTTTGGATGAGAGATAGGAATGAAAGATAAGACTTATACCTTCAGTAGAGATGATAAAAATTCCTAAGTTGAGATGGAACCTCAGAAGGAAAATTCAAAAGATGCTGAAAGCTTAATAAATTTGCAGAACATATATAATCTTAAGTTAAATGATAAGTGAGTGTGAAAAATACGGGTTGATGATTTCTAAGATGAAGATAATAGAATTTCTTGCTATAATACCGAATTGAAGAATGAAAGTCTACATGGCCAAATTGATAGGATTTTGTGGGTAGTATCCGCTGAAAACCCTCAGGAGACAACACTCCTCCTACTAGGGCCACGTAGGGGTTTAACGGCTTGTTGCACGAGCTCAGTGCAATCTCGATTCCCTGCGAAAGTGAGGTTAGGATTTTTTCGAGAATAAAATTGGTTTTGCTCGGGACGTGCAAAAGATAAGTTTGGGGGTATTAGTTCATATCAGAATTTTGCATTATTATATTCCTCATTCTTAATCATATTGCAAATAAATAGGTACTTTTGATCCATGTCTGCTAAATAGTTGCAGATTACAGGTTCTCAGAACAATACAGTGGAAACGGTGAAAAGACGCTACAAATGTGAGACTATGACCAACAAATAGATGAATCTGCAATATGCCGTCGACAGTTTAAGGAACAAATGAAGATCAATGAACAGTTCGATTGTACAACGTATAAGGGCAGCACAAGATTCAAGACTTCAACACGAAACTAACGGTAAAAGTCCACAACATTCTGCACTGTGGAAATCTGGAAGAACATAGAAGATATTTTGAGAAACCAAGTGAAGAAACCAGAAGTAAAATGCAACATGAAGCAGCCCTAAAGAAATGAACCCAATAGCCCATCAAACGGCCGCGGAACCGCGGCCAAACAAGGCTTCTGGCCACGGATCCGCGGCCGTGCAGAGCACGTGTCGGCGCGTGTCGGTGGGAGTCGGTGCATTGGCTCGGTTTTCTTAGGGTAGTCTTGTAATTTCAGATGTGGATCAGATGTAAACCCTAAGGTTTCTTCTATCTATAAATAGGAAACCCTAAAACCTAATTAGGCGTGTCTCTTTTGGGTGCTTCTTTTGAGATGCCTCTTTTTATTTTCTAGATTAAAATTTTCATTCCATTATAATCGTCAAGAGTGCAACAATAAAGAAAGGTATTTTTTATCTCGCATTCTTTTTCTGAATTCTTGCATTTTTTTATCTGTTCTTTTAATATTTGCAATTTAGTTTTCTAATATAAAAATTTATAAAAAAAAATGAATTCCATTGTTAATACCCTAATGAGTGAATAATTTCTCGCTTGTTAGGGTTAGGAGAGGGAATGTTTGAGAGAAGGAAATCGCTCTCCCTCCTTTTCTTACCCCCATAATTTTTAATTAGGACTCTATGTAAATCAAACACTCACCGCTCACTACGGCACCCTATCCCACGAGATAGCGGTGATTCCCTAGTTAAGACCGGTCGTGGTTGATTTACATAGAGGTTAGGGCTAAGAGTTAAGAAAGGACGGACAAGGGCCAAAAGAAAGAAACTAAGTTTCTTCCTAGTCGTGCTAATCCCCTTTGTTGACTATTACCCTAACCCCTAAAATCCTAAGTAGGGCATTAAAAGCAGCGAGAAGAATCCATATTTTGAACTGACCTAACCCTAACCCTAGCAAGCCTTTTTATCAACTTATTCTCATTCTTAGATCTAAAACAAAACCCGATTTGATCGGATTAACTCGTTAGAACATAAAGAGAAGGATTCCATCTCCCTGTGGACCGACCCGTACTCATCTCGGCTAGCTACCAAGCGACACCGTTATTGATTGCGGTAATTCTTAATTTTTGATTTAAAAGGCATACGCTAAATATCATACCAATCAGCAACCGAGCAGCAACCCTGCTCGGTCCTTCCTTAGCATGCCTCCCTATGCTTTCCCGCTAAGGATCAATGCCCTCGCCAAGGGGCAACCGAGCAGAAACCCTGCTCGATCCTTCCTTAGCATGCCTCCCTATGCTCTCCCGCTAAGGATCAAAGCCCTCGCCAAGAGGCAACCGAGCAGCAACCCTGCTTGGTCCTTCCTTAGCATGCCTCCCTATGCTCTCCCGCTAAGGATCAAAGCCCTCGCCAAGAGGCAACCGAGCAGCAACCCTGCTCGGTCCTTCCTTAGCATGCCTCCCTATGCTCTCCCGCTAAGGATCGAAACCCTCACCAAGAGGCAACCGAGCAGCAACCTTGCTCGGTCCTTCCTTAGCATGCTTCCCTATGCTCTCCCGCTAGGATCGAAGCCCTCGCTAAGAGGCCACCGAGCAGCAACCCTGCTTGGCCCATCCTTAGCAGGCCTCTTACGGCCTCTCCCGAGCTAAGGATTAAAGCCTTCACCAAGAGGCGACCGAGCAGCTACCATGCTCGGTCATCCATGGATGGTAGTTCACTACCCACCGACGCCAAGGATCAAAGCTCTCGCCAAGAGGCGACCGAGCAGCTACCCTGCTCGGTCATCCATGGCTGGTAGTTCACTACCCACCGATGCCAAGGATCAAAGCCCTCGCCAAGAGGCCACCGAGCAGCTACCGTGCTCGCCCAATCCTTAGCGAGTAACTTCTTACCCATCAACGTTGAGGATCTGAAGCCCTCCTCGCGAAGCCGCCGAGTTTCTTCATGCTCGGCGCATCCCCAACGGGCAACCTCCTGCTCATCAGACGATGAGGATCTGAAGCCCTCCTCGCGAGGCCGCCGAGTTTCTTCCTGCTCGGCTCATCCCCAGCTGGCAGCCTCCTGCCCATCAGACGCTGAGGATCTGAAGCCCTCCTCGCGAGGCCACCGAGTTTCTTCCTGCTCGGTGCATCCCCAGCGGGCAGCCTCCTGCCCATCTGAGCTAAGGATCTGAAGCCCTCCTCATGAGGCCGCCGAGTTTTCTTCTGCTCGGTGCATCCCCAGCGGGCAGCCTCCTGCGCATCAGACGCTGAGGATCTGAAGCCCTCCTCATGAGGCTGCCGAGTTTCTTCATGCTCGGCGCATCCTAAGCGAGCATCCTCCTGCCCATCAACGCGGTGGGTCCGAAGCCCTCCTCGCGAGGCCGCTGGGTAGCTTCCTGTTTGGCATATCCGCAGCGGGTAGCTTCCTACCCTACAAAGACACGGATCCAAGACCCGCCGAATAAACTCATACTCAACGCGCGATCAGCGCCTCAACTCCCGCAAAGGGAGAATACCGACCTTCCCACACCCGTCCTTCGTTCGACTCATATTCGATGCGCGACAACAAGAACGTCATGTCGTCCCCGAACAATCCACCACGAGGAGTTACCAGCGCCAAGCCGCACAGAAAGAACCAAACAATCCACTCTCGACCCGACCCACAAATAGATCGGAACGAGATTGGGGGGCTAATGATGATGCTCAATAACGGTAATTCCTAATATCATGACACGTGGCGGATGACGTGTCACATGCGTAAACCAGTTAGGCCCCTGAGGGCCACAGAGGGGGAACCAGTATGCTACAGTGGGGGCTTCCCTCAAACCCTGTCTCCGAGGTTGCACCCCACTCCTTACCCCCGAGCACTTCAGCAGCCAAGCTAACTGTCCCTTTGCTCTACTCTGAGCTATCACAAGCCCGAGCTTCCTCTGCCATCCGGCTCGCCTCCGAGCCTTCCTTCGGGCTGAGCTTCCTCGCCCTCCCGGCTCGCCTCCGAGCCATCCTTCGGGCTGAGCTTTCTCGCCCTCCCGGCTCGCCTCCGAGCTATCACAGAACCAAGATACCTCGGCCTCCCGCTCGTGCTCGAGCCTCCCGCCGAGCTCATCTTCCTCGGTCTCATCCATACCGACTCACAACACTGATCACAGGCGCCTCCGCCACGGCTCCGCGAATTTCGCCATGCGCGAGATATCCGCCGCCCACGATCCCGCGTTCCACGCTATCACGATCCCCCATTAACGAGCATGTCTCGTAATTAATGCGGGATCCCGTCTATCACGCGGGCGTGATGCCAGGGGCTAAACGGCCGGCGTGATTCTCGCGCCGGCCTGCCTATTGCTGCCGCTACATAAACCCCTTTCTCAGACGATCGAGATAAGCAATTTTGACTCCACTAGGCCGTTACTCTGCTTAAATATCCGGTCTAACTTGATCGTCGGAGGGTCCTCGGTGGCACAACCACCCCGGGACTTCTTTGCAGGTAGTTCAGCCACAACCACTCAAAACCCGTTGAGATCCACACACTCCAGGAGTCAACCCTCCAACTCAATCTCAGCCGCCCATCAGCACTAACAGCAGATCAATGGAAGATAACATCTGAAGGAGATTCAGACCTCCATTAAATTGAAATACTGAATCAAATACGAATTTAAACAGAACAATATTACTTTTTACAATCTAACACACTGAATAGCTATGATACATATATAAGATGAATGGTAAATCAGTTCCATAACACCTGAATGAGTAGCAAGATTTAGGATACCAAGCAAATTAGTTCCACAGATAAGTACAGGAAACATGATCGCGTGATTCAACTCAACATGCAACAATTTACGTAAGTGCATGGGGACATACAATTTTACGTAACATTACAGCATATGACCCATACCATAGGGTTTCATATATGTGTGTGTTAATAGTAGTGTCCAATTAAGCATGTCCCATGGAAGTCTTTTAAGTCAGTTTCCACTACGATACTCACTGAAAATAAACAGATCGCACATTGATTTTCTATGTATTCATCTGTGTGTGTATTTTGTGTTATCAACAGCATTGTTGTATATAGGGTTGCATCCAGGTCTAGATCCGGATATGGTTTTTCGGATCTGGTCGGCTACGGATATGGATACATAATATATATTAAAATATATTCCCATATATGGATACGGATACATATACGGTTGTAGCAAAATTATCCGGATATGGATACTGATATTCGTATATATGAATTCGGATATGGATACAGTGATATATGAATTCGGATATGGATAAAAATATGGATATATGAATTCAGATACGGATATATGAATTCAAATTCGGCTATACAAGAAAATATATCATTTTAAATTTATTTTTTAGTTAATAATGCTTATCTAAACCATACTTCTTTTGCTATTATATGTTATATATGCGTTTAAAAGAATATTTTGACATGTTATATTATCATGTTTGTTTCAAAATATACAAAATTGACAGGCAATATATATAATATAGTTGATGGCATATTCAATAATTCATATAATATTCGTTTGCATAAATATTTTTCTTTATCAAATAATTAAGTACTCATATTAAATAAGTAATTAATGAAATGAATCGATTACATACACATTGGCACTTCACATCTATATTTTTTAATCTTAAGTCTGATTTATACCCATATCTGATCTGTATCCGTATTCATCTCTTTACTACTCACTTCGTATCCATATCAAATATTACCAAATACGGATATGACTTTTTAGTACCAAACTATATCTGTATCTCTGTATTCGTCACTATAAAAAAATACAGATTTGGTATTGCTCATATCGCTCCATATCCGATCCGAATACAACCCTAGTTGTATGTGTATGAGAGAGAGAGAGAGAAAAAGACAACTTTTGATTAAATTCCTACTGCACCTGACAACTCTGTCAATATGCAAGTGAACAGACTCATTATCATGTTTGTTTCCCTTAGACCTACTTAAGCTTTTTGTTATAGCCTATAGTTCCATTATTAGCATTGGCACACTACTATATTTCTAAAATAGATATAGTAAAAGATATAAATGAAGTTAGCACTATTTATTTATAGTCTCTTTTACATGACTTTGTACTTTATAATAACTTTTTGAAGAGTGTATGAAGAGTAATGCATTTCTCAAATTAACACTAAACAACAGAAAATTAAGTTCACCGTCCAGACAGAAGAACAAAATGCAAACATATATAAAAGAAGAGGCTAGGTTCATTCAACTTTAGAGTAAATCTTAATTTAGCATTATATTTATATGAAGAGTACCAAATAAATAAAAATAGAAAAGCATGAATAAATACATAGAACAAGGTACTTACTAATCCATACTTGTAATAGTTGTTTTCTATTACTATTTTTTATGATATTCTAACCCAAGAAGTTAAATATGCATATGGTTACCCCTATAAGCATGAGCAATTAATGTAACAAATATCAACAACGGCAAGCCTGTAATAAGTATCAAGCAATATTGATAAATATTTTCTAGAGCTTTGAAAATTTGTTGCTACTCTAGTAAACAAGTATAAACCATTTAGCCTTCAAATTAGGAAATATACTATTGATGTAAACATTCGTCACCGAGGACTTAATTTAAATTAAATGAATACATAGAAAAATTACTTCATGTGTTTATAATGGTTACGTAAAATTGAGGTAAAATTTAATGATATGCCATATCAAATCCATAAAAAAGGTTTCTAAAAGATAAAATAAAAGTAATATTATCTGTATAAAATATATCTCGTTGAGATATAAAATAAGGAACAGTGTCAACTTGAATCAACTTTATAAGAACAAAACTTACTAAATATTAAAAAATCCTTGCAATCATTTAAATCTTTATATCTAGTTACTGGTTGAACATGAGCATGTCGATCCACGAGAGAAATGAAAAATGAGTCGAAGAAAAGCTTACTATATATGATTTTGTTGGAATTTTCTAAAAGATTTATATCCACGAGATTTTGTTGGAATTTTCTAAAAGATTTACTATCCACGAGAGAAATCCTTGCAAAAACTTTCTAAAAGATTTTGTTGGAATTTTATATATAGTTTAGATGTTTGTTAGGAATTATAGATGATTTATTAACTTACTATATATGATCAGATTTGATTGTATAAAATCAGATATGATAAAATGATTAGAAGGATAAATGATTTTCTACCATGACTAAATTGATTTAGAAGAAAAGCTTGTGCCTTCGAAGATTTTTCTATATTTAGAATGGCAATAATTCTATGTATTAAAACATTCTCCAAAAATCAAGTGTAGGCAAATTGCTCACGCTTGCCATCCTCCCTCTGTCTTTGAACACCAAAACAGTTTCTTAGACATGAATAAGGAGTAATTGAGCATGGTTTATAGAACTCCTGGCTTGGTCAATCCGCCTTGACTCGTTTATTCGAATCAAACTGCCAAATTTTTTTTGTTTACTATATGGATCGGTCCAAGACAGCCTTAAGTTATTCTTATGACAACAAACTTACGATCATTTTTTGAGATCAAGGATCAAGGATTTTTAATGTTCCACGTCGGCAAAAATTGAGTTTGTTCCTTTCAAAAAAATTTAAAACTAAAACTTGTTATGTTTGATACGAAACATACAATATCCATTTCTTAATAGATAGCCTGCAGAGTTCGAGGTCACATAATTAAAGGTCTTGTAAGAGATTGGTCCGTTAAAATCCATGCGAAACTAGATTTTAGATTTTGGTGGAAATTGTGTTGTTTTGGATAGTAAAGATGAGATTTCAATTCTTTTGGGTTCTAATACAATTGAAAAGTAAAATTAAAAGGAGGGACCAAAAAGATGAGGTGGAAGAAAGAAGAAGAAGAGATAGAAATTATATACTGCTTTTCATTACTACCTCTACGCTTCTCCTCTTTGTTGTTACCATCTAAATTTGGATTTTTTTCCAAAATAGGATGTTTTTATTTTAAAATTATTAAAATAAAATAATTTATTTTATATTTAACAGACTAGAACGGTTTCTGCCCCCACCGTCCCCACCCTATTAAAGAGAGCGGGTTCTAGGAACCCGCTCCCACCCTATTTAAGAAGAGGGTGGGTTCCTAGAATCCGAGGGCGGGTTTCTAGAACCCGTCCTCTCTTAAGAGAGGGTGAGGGCGGGTATCATTTGAAAAAAAATTAAAAATTAAAAATTGAATTTTGAGAATACCGTTTTAAAAAACTGAATAAATAATTAAAAAAACTAAATAAATAATAAAATTGTTGTTTTTTGTTAAAGACGGGTGACAATTGTCATTACAATTCATATTGAATTACTATAAAAATGAATGTTGTATTACACTCCATTAACAAAATGAGTGTATACAAGATTCATTTTTATAGTAATTCTATATGAACTGTAATAACAATTGTCACCCGTACTTTAAAAAACAACAATTTTATTCTTTTTTTTATTCTTTTTTTTTATTTATTGAGTTTTTTAAAACGATATTTTTAAAATTCAATTTTTAATTTGTTTTTTTTTTAAATAATAGGGGGCGGGTTTCTAGAACCCGCCCCCACCCTCTTTTGGAAGAGGGCGGGTTCCCTCTTCTTTAATAAGGTGGGGGAGAGGGTCTAGGAACCCGCTCTCTGTTGCGGTTGGGGCGGAAACTGTCCTACTCTGCTAAATATAAAATAAATCATTTTATTTTAATAATTTTAAAATAAAAACACCCTATTTCGAAAAAAAAACCATCTAAATTTGCTCTTTATTTTTCTCTCTTCATCCAAGAAAGTAAAAATGAAGGAGAGAAGAGGAGATGACAAGTTTGTCTCTTTATTTTTACCCCACAAAAAATAATGGCTTTTTTTTACTTTTATTTTTTGTTATATATATATATATATATATATATATATATATATGCGCGCGCGCGTAGTTTAGCTAAAAAATATAAAGAAAAAATGACAAAAGATATAATTTGAACGGCTGTATGAAGGAACTTTAAGATATATGAAGGGGAAAAATTATATTTTGACTGGCATGTTCAAATTTAGACTTCAAAATAGATTACTTTCCAACCGTCTAAAGAAAGTCTTCCTTTTTTTAGAATTTTAATCAAATGACTGTTATAAAAAAATTATATTTATTTCATTCTTAATTTAATTTTATATTTTATCCAAAAAAACAAGTGAATATTAAAGAAAATGAATATACTTAAATAACCTTTTTCCTTTGAGCTCTAAATTAAGAAATATTAACGTATTTTTATTTTTGTCTGCTTTATTTATTTTGGATTTTCCCAATCCATCTCATTAATCTTCAGCCATTCGGTTTTAAATTTACTAACTAAAAATGTGAGTACATCCCACTTCTTCGTTGATACGGTCCAAATATGTTTTATTATATTTCTATAATAAAGTATTGTATATATCTGCATATATGACCAGGCTATGCTCCTTTTAAGAAGATTTATCATATACCTTATAAGAAATTATTATACATATTTATCATGTAAAACACATAGTATAATCTTATAATGAAATGTGTGCTTAAGTGTTAGAGATAACCGAAACTGAAATCGAAAATCATATTGAAACTAATGAAATTCCCTGAAAATAAGCTAAATTTAGGAAGACCAAAGCCGAGTTCTCCAACCATAGACTTATTTAGTCAAGTCTGCAACTTGTGTCAAGTGAGTTGAGTTAAGTAGACCGTCTCATCTCATTTTTCGGTCAAGCATACTTAGAGCTAGATTGGAATTGATCTGCATACTAAACACCCAGACCGGTCCATCCTAAAGTATGGGTGACGGATGTCGGATCACGTCAAGATGTTACCTTCCGTAGATCTGCTGTCGGCAATGATGGACGACTGATATTGAGTTGGAGGTTGTCTCCTGAAGCGTGTGGATCTCAATGGGTTTGAGGTGGTTGAGGCCGAGCCACCTGTAAGGAAGTCCCGGGGTGATTGTACCACCGAGGACCCTCCGACGATCAAGTTAGACCAGATATTTGAGCAGAGTAACGGCCTAGTGGGGAAAGAATGACTTACTTGAACTGTCCGGGAGAGGGGTTTATATAGTGGTGGTAGCAGGCAGGCAGGCGCGAGAATCACGCCGGTCGTTACGCTCCCGGCGTCACGTCCGCGTGATGGGTGGGATCTCCCATTAATGACGAGACATGCTCGTTAATGGGGGATCGTGATGGCGTGGAACGTGGGACGTGGCCGGCGGATATCTTGCGCATGGCGAGATTCGCGGAGGTGAGGCGGTTGCGTCTGCGATAGGTGCCGTTGGTCGGTCGATGAGACCGAGGAATATGAGCTCGGCGGGAGGCTCGGGAACGAGCAGGAGGCCGAGATATCTTGGTTCTGCGGTAGCCCGGAAATGAACTGAGAAGGCCGAGGAGGCCGATTGTGCGGGGGCTTGGAGGCGAGCCAACGATTGTTTGTAAGGCGGGCACAGGAGTGGTGCGGACGGTCGCAGAATGTCGGGTACGTCCATGGGTCGCAGACCCGGGGTATTTTACCGACGCACCGTTACTGGGCCTTTCTTGCTAGCTTCGGGACACGTCATCTGCCACGTGCCATGATCTGGGGGATCACCGATATCGAGCCTCAGCATTAGCCCCCCACTCTTGTCCCGATCTGTTCACGGGTAGGGTCGAGAGTGGTCTGCCGGGTCATCCGAGGTGAGCTCCTTCTCGTGGATATCGTAGGCGTTCTCTCCCGGGCAATCAGCTATATTTTCTTGATGACGTCAGCGGATCAGGAGCCAGATCCTGCATTAAAGAGGATGCACCGGATCGTGCGTACGTTCACCGAAGCGACAGCCCACGTGTCTGGTGCTGGTTGGCTGAAGTGACGGGCCGCAGATTTCCGGCGTCCGATGGGGTACGAGCAATGCGCGTGCAACAGGTGGAGCGATGGTGTCTGTCGAATGCGATGAGTCGTCTTTGGCGGGAGATGACTGTCGCCGTTGGATGTGTACGCCGGTAGCTATAAATAGAGGTGGGGTCCCCATTAGAGCCCTTACATCTTCATAATTTACCCGTCCAGAGTCTTGTTAGCTCGGTGCTCTCCTTTTTAGGTCGGATCTCTGCGTTTTCTCGTCCGAGGACTCCTCTCCATCAGTTTAGATGTCTTCTTCTGAGGAGTCTGTAGATGTCGTCCGGGTAGATTCTAGGGAGTTTTCTGGAGCTTCCTCTTCTGAGTCGGAGTCCTCCCGGGAAGCTAGGGTTGGTAATGCTTCCCGGGGTCGTGCGACGGGGGCGGTCCCCAGAGCACAGGTCTCAGGTGTTCTTGGCGTACGGTCCTCGTTAAAGCGTGCGAAGGAGCTTGTCAACATCAAGACTCGTTTCCTTATTTCTCCCGGCTATTCGCTTCGGCTGGCCGAGGAGGGGGAGAGGGCAAACCAGGTACGGGGCAATGAGATTGCCCTGTACCTGGAGGCCTTTTGGGCCAGGTTGCGTCTGCCCTTCGCCTACAAGGTGATTGAGGCGTTGAACTGTTTTGGGTTAGCCCTGGGCCAGCTGATACCAAATTCCTGGAGGATCTTCCTCGGGTTTCTGTTCCGGTTGAGATTGAGTCAGATCCCTTTCGGCCTGAGCCTCCTTGTTTCCTCCCTTTGCTACAAAAACCATCCCGGCGCTCGCAAGGGCGAGCCGAGCTGGGTGTATATTTCCTTTAGAAAACAACGGGGCGACGCTGCCGGGTCGGGGATTGTCGTAGTGCCTTCTTCTATCCATGAATGGAAGAGAAAGTTTTTCTTTATCGCGTCGTCCGAGGATGAGGATTGGCCTGTGCCCACCCTGTGGCAAAGGGCCAGCTGTCCGTGGGTGGGACAGTCGAATGATCCCGACGCGGTGGCGGTGTCAAGGTGGGAGCCCCTCCCTCGGGTTGACGTGCTGATGTCTGAGCGGGCCCTCAGTTGGGCCGGGCTCAGCCCCGCCAAGTACACGAGTAAGTTGGGAGCTCTCAGGCGACCTGTTTAGACTTGTGCATTTTTTCTATTTTTTCTGGCATTGCTGACTCCTCGTATTTTTGTCTTATGCAGGACCCATGGATATGAGTAAGTTCCGCGCGGCAGTGACCGACGTGAAGAGGGGGAAGAAGTCCAAAGGCGCTGGCCCTTCTCGCCCGCCGTCCGTTCCGGCCCCGCCGGTGGCCCTTTCACCCAGGTGCCCAAGTGAGCATTGGGCCCCCGAGTTTAGTCGTGCGCCGGTTCGGAAGCGTGATCGGACGCAAGAGCCTCGGGACCCTGAGGTGGGAGACGAGGAGGGTTCTCCCGTGCCGTCCCTCAAGAGATCTCACAGGAGGGCGCCCCGCTCCCCGGCTTTCCCGATCCTTGTGGACGATAGGGAGTTTCGCTTCGAGGTGCCCTCGGGGCTATCTGTTGCCGACAGCCTACTCTCGGATATGGAGAGGTCGGCCGGAGGCAGGGTCCCTCGAGGAACTCTCCGAGCCCAAATGGCGGCGATAGCTCAAGAGGCCGTGCAGGTTAGTGTTCGCACTTCGCCCGGTTCTTCATCCAACATTTTGTCCGCGTGGTCGGGTGCTTCCCTCCCCTTTTTAACCCTCTTTCTTTCTTCAGGTCCTCCAGCACGTCGCCCTCATCGTCCACATAGAGGATGAGGAGATCGTTCCGGTGATGCGGGCCGCAGGCGAGTTCTCCTTGCGGGAGGAGAGTTTAAGGCAGGAGCTGGGGACAGTGACGGAGAGGGTTGCTGCCCTTGAGGACCGGGTGGAGGCCTGGAACAGGGAGGTCGCTCGGTACCGAGAGGCCGCCCGAGCCACCGAGTCCCAGTTGGAGGACTCCCGGGTGCTCGTTGATACCATGAAGAAGACGGTGAACACTCTCCGGAAGGAGAACGAGGCGGCAAAAGACCGGGCGCGGAAGGCGTTGGAGAGCTACAAAAAGTCAGATCAATTCTACGCCGACCTTGCCAATGCCGGGGGTGTCATTGGGCACGACGCTCTCGACTTTGTCAAGGCTTAGATGCCGAATGTTTCCCCAATCAGAGCAAAGCTCTTTACAAATTTCAAAATTTGAAATGAAGCAGCGCCAAGTGCGCTGCACTCTAAGCAACGCACCACGTGCAAAGCACGTGAGCACTAGCGATAGAACAAAATGTTCTCGGCCCTTGGATCAAAGATCCAACGAACATGATTAAAAATCATCAATTGACCAGAATAAAATTCTGTTAAGAAAACATTCCTCAAAATCTTTCCAAACAAGAAAGATTATGCTCTGAAAATCAGAGCACCAATGTTCCAATGGTGATTAAAAATCTCCAAAATACAGAATAAATTCTGTATGGAAAAATATTTCCCAATCTTGTTGAAAACAAGAAGATTGCCTTCTGTAAATCAGAAGCCCTTGGATCAAAAATCCAACGGGGGAAACATCCCCAAATCAATTAGAGAAAAGATCTCTTCAACCGATTCAACAAATCAGCCTACCCTATATAAAGCCCCCAAGACTTCAAGTCTCATATAAACCCCCCCAAACTTTGAGAAGTTTCAAAGACAAAGAGCAAGTTCTCAGAAGAAGAAGATTTTCTTCAAGGTAAAAAAAGAACAGAGAGATGAAATCATCTCATATAAAAGAAGAATTTACTTCTTTTTTTAAAATCATAGATCTATAAGACCAAGGTCTTTCACAAAAAGAGATCAAAATATCTCATCATAAAAAATAAAGGGAAGAACTTAATCTTCTTCAGATCATAGATCTATAAGACAAATTGTCTTTCACAAAAGAGATCATAATATCTCATTATAAAAAGGGGAAGAATAATTCAATTCTCTTAGGATCATAGATGCATAAAGGCAGAGCCTTTCATCAAGAACATAAGAGATTAAAACATCTCCTATAAAAAATAAGAACTTTGTTCTTAGGTCCATGAGACGAAATCTCTTATAAGAGAGAGAATTTAATTCTCAGGGCGCAAAACTGCCTAAAAAGAGACCTAGCACTCCAATCAAAAGAAGCGCTTCAGCGCTCCAAAACTAACGCATAGCGTTGCAAAGCCTTAGCGCTCCAAATTTCACAAGAAACGCTCTGCGCTCATTGTCTGGCGCATAGCGCCAAGCGCGCCACGTGCTCCTCACGTGTGCGCTACTTAACAGAAGCGTTCTGCGCTCATTGATTGGCGCTCATCGCCAAGAGCGCCATATGCTCCTCACGTGTGCGCTACTTAAACAGAAGCGCTTTGTGCTCTTTGACTGGCGCTCACCGCCAAGCGTGCCACGTGCTCCTCACGTGTGCGCTACTTCATAATAAGCGCACTGCGCTCATTGACTAGCGCTCAGTGCGGCACGCCACGTGCTCCTCACGTGTGCGCTAAGAGAACATAAACTGTTCTATAATAAAAGCCCCAGAGCTATAATGAGTGCTCAGCACTCAATAAAAGTCAAAACAATTGTCGGAAACCAAACCAATGCTCAGCATTTTAATTGGATGGGCCAAGCCCAAGTTGACCACAAATCCCTACTTCAGATCAATTGAGCCCATATGCTCACAAATCTGATCTTAGTCCCAAATTGGACTACAGATCTCCTAACCAATATTGGTTCAAGGATATATCTCTTCACTCCTCTGATATCTGTCGTTGTAATCCTTCAACGTTTTTAGAGAGGTGACGGATCCCGACAACCAGACATTCCATGGACTATGACGTCCTTAAACTTTACAGACTACGATGTCTCTAAACTAGACATGATGTCTTTAAACTCCGCGAACTATGACGTCCTTACACTTATAGAGCCCAAATGCTCTTTTGTTGGATCTAAATGATCCTGTTAAGTAGATCTTAGTCTAAAATTAGACTAACGTATCCTTAAGAAATGGTTAAGTTGATCTTAGTCTAAAATTAGACTAAAGTATTCTTAACAAACGTTTAAATTGATCTTAATCTAAAATTAGACTAACGTATTCTTAACAAACATTTAAGTTGATCTTAGTCTCAAATGAGATTAACGATCTTTAAACCCAACCCAAACCCAAATCTAAGAAAATACGGATTTGGACTAATCCACGCCCTATGGGCGACAACATAAATTAGTCTCTGTATACAATCCACGGGCAACCAAAAATAAAATAAATATACACGACACGAAGTGACCATCTGGAGAAGGAGAAAGTTGTTACCGTGATGCGGTAGCGTAATTAACTGCAGGGGCTTGCGCCTGCAGGGAAGAGCGTCCCCACAATCAAAAACCCCTCACAATGAGGGAGAATCTGACGAAGTCTGCTACATCGGCCACATCCGTCTAAACCTCCGATACATGGTGCCATAAATCAACTTGGCATCTTCGGAGAGGTGGACGGATAAAACCAAATAGCATCTTCCCCCAAATTTAGGCAAGACGTTTGTCTTCCCGGTTTTCGGCGGAGAACAGATTCTGGCACGCCCGGTGGGACCTTTTCCTATTTCCACTCCACACTTCGTGTGTCGTGTTTCGCGAACGAATCGTGGTTTTCTATGGTTGCCCCTGGATTCGAGATACTAAGATTTGGTGTCTTGCTCCGTGCAGAAAACAGAAGATCAATGGCTTTCAACTGCACAAACTGCAACAACTGCAACAACTCCCACTTCGTCCCTGTCGAAGAAGTGACCTATGGGTCTCAAGCGGCCTCCCTTTTTATAATGCCGGTGAAACAGGTGACGCAAGCCACCACTGGGCTATTCTTTGGGACCATGATCCCACCAGCAAGCTTCAGCGCTCCAATGCCGTCGCACGAAGTTCCAAAGAAGTCAATTTTTGATCGGCTTACTACTACCACGGCCCCTCTCAATGGGTCGTCCAAATCCAGTGCCCCGGTTTTCAATAGACTGGGCCAAAGCTCCAACGGGCCCATGAAGAAGCCCGCAATACCAGAAGGTGTTATCCCTAAGAGGATAGCCATTCCTGCTCTTGAAGTCGTCAAAACGGCTTCTCCTGCTAAGGGGTCGGTATTCACAAGATTAGCCGTTCTAACTCCCGCTCCAGGTGAAGTAACCAAGGCCGCTTCCCCTGCACGAAAGTCAGCCTTTTCAAGATTGGCCATCCCCTCTCAACGGGCGTCGATCTTCGACAGGCTAACGACGACAACAACCCCTCATCAGAGCGGGGTCATGAAGAAGCTCATCCAACAGCAGAGATGATACCGTCTGCTCGACATGCTCGACGTCGCCACTGGCGCCGAGTGAGGAAAGCTGGGGGCAATTCCCCTTCTGGATTGACTCTGCTAGCTCTAATGGTGGAAGTCGACGCTGCTGTTCCAACTGGGAACAACTTTGAACCACTAAGGAGGGTGCGTAAGAACTCTCCGAAGGCCGTACTAAAAAAATCTTCTTCACCTGTTGAGAATGCCACAAAGGCGAAGCTTGAACAGCCCCCTCAGCGGCTGTCCTCTAAAATTTACAAGGTCTGGCATCAAGTCCAAGACTCGGTGATTGATCAAGATTACTCCCGCCAACCGAAGAAGATAAAGGTTCGGTAAGAGAAGGACCACTCTGTCGTACCACAGAAGGTGTCGTCTATCTGGGTGCCCGCTGCAACGGCCCCCTCAACTTCACCAGCCCACAAAAAGAGAAGGCCGGAGAAAATCCCCGGGTCTGCGACAAATGTCAAGGGCACTGAGCCTAAACACCCTAAGTCTGGGGGCATGGTGGTGCATACCGTCTATATGGCCTCCGGAAAAGAGGATAGACGTGTCTCCACAGGTTATCAACCGCTTACGCGATCAGTGACTAAGGCTCAGGAGCAACAACAACAAAAGCTCCAAAAGATACTAACAGCCATGGCCGCACTCACGGGACCAAAAGCAAGCCCAGAGACGTCCTCAGAACAGCGTCATGAATAGGAAACTGATGCCGAATTCCTCCGCAGAATTCTCGATAAGAAGGACAAAGAGGCAGTGGAATAAGCTGCCAACATAAAACGAATGGCGTTTTTATTCCAAGATATGGTCGGGATGATGATACAGCCGGATCCTCCAGCCGAAGACCCTCCGATTGTCCTTGAGGACGACAGAGGGGAGACATCGAACTCTCTTCCGGCTCTATCAACGGCCAAAGAGGAGACGATCTCCAAAGCCGCCCTGGATAACTATATAGCTCAACAGATATGAGCCTATCAGGGGAACGAAGCGGCCAGGCAAATTGTTAAGACTGGACGACCCTATCTGGGTTGGTACGACCAAATAAAGTACCCGCCGGTATATACGATCCCTAAATTCCATGTATATAAGGGGACGGGGAATCCACACCAACATGTCGCTTAATTCAGGGCTTTGTGCGGCAACACCGGAAGTGACGATAAGCCACTGCTTCGCCAATTCGTTGGCAGCTTATCAGAGACAGCTTTTGAATGGTACTCGGAGCTTCCCGACGACTCCGTCAAAACGTTTACAAAGATGGAGTTGCTATTCACTTAGCGGTTCGCAAGCGCCAGCGAACGCATCCCGATCATGGCATTGATCAACACCAGAGTGAAGCTAGGAGAGACATGGGTGCAGTATGAAATCCGGTGGCGGAACCTATGGTCGAGATGCGAACAACGCATAGAAGAAGCTCCTGCCGTGGGCATGTTCATATGGACCCTTGACCCTCAGTCGACTATCTCCCAATTCATGATGTTCTTCAAGCTGACCACCTTTCAAGTCTTGATTGACAAGCTGGCTCAAATGGACCAGATGGGCTATAGGCCTTTCCCTTCAAAAGTGGATTTTTGGAATGAAAAAGGTAAAGGGAAAGCGACCTTTGTCGCCAACGCTCAGCAACAGCCGAGTAACCCGAGACCGTTTGTTCGTCAAAGCAATAAGCCGCGATCCCTCGATGAGAAGTTAAAACGTCCTTACTCATTTCCTAGGGATAAAACAAGGAGACTGTTCGAACTGGCAGTGCGCAACGGGCTCATCACTCTGCCAGATCCCAGACATCCGTCGCAACCGGGTGACGTTAACCATCCTAACTATTGTCCCTACCACAGAGTAATGGGTCACACACTCGAAGATTGCTACGTTTTCAAAGGCTGGATTGAGGAGCAATATCAACAGGGTAAATTCGCGTTGTCTCACAACTGGAAGGTGAACCCGCCACAACCACATGCTCAGAAAAAGATGGACACGCCGGGGGCATCATGCTCTTTTATAGGGCAAGCTCCATGGGAAATTGTTCTTTCGGCAAAAACTAAAAGAATGCTCTCCAAACATACCCGGCGATTAGGTGGAAAAGTCCGCTGGAATCTGAGGTCATTGAGGGAATGCTGAAACCGCACCTGACGCCGAGAATTGGTAGCGATAGTCAAAACGCCTATACCCAACCGTCAAAGTATTCAAAGAAGAAGAAAAGGACTAAAAATCCCGTGCAGCCTAACGACAAGCGTACGGACCTGCAAAAACATATTGAAGCGCTAGAGGAATACAACCAAAAGGCGCAAACCCCAGTCACACTCTAAGAATTTCTCACCAATACCCTTGAGAGCGGAAATAACGACAATGACGACGGAGATGACTCGTCAGAAGAATCTGAGGATGATGTGGCAAGTTGCCACATGATCTCTTATTCGTCGCTAATTAACAAAGAAGCCCACTCGGTGTTAGAAGACAGCATAAGGGAGCTGGGGACAGGATCGAAGCCAAAACCCTTGGAACCGTCTGACGAGATGATCGACATGCTGCTGAACGAAGCCCGTCAGAAGAGCAAGGATGAGCAAGAACGTGAAATGGCCATATTCGAAAAAGCCAGGCGTTGACGTCAAGTGGAAGAAGTCGCGGTAGGGATGGATCACAAAACACCCCAACCAAACCAAATCACACCCTAAATGGTTGTATCCTACTTTATCGTTATGTATCCCGTCATGTGACAAATACACGTGCATACAGGATGAACAATTGACCGAGACGTCTATAAACTACTACGGACTGCAGCATCCTAAGGTTGACGCAAAAAAAAAACGGTACGTCCACAAGTAAAATGGGCACGGATGAAAACCCGAAAGGGCTCCATGAGTAAAAACAGCAGGGCTACCGGCGAGTTTGTGAAAACCCGAGAAGGCGCAGGCTCATAAAAAAGTCGTGCATACTTGCGAGGTCCTCTCGACCTTGTAAAGAGAAAAATACCCGCGTGAGATCCTTACGACTCACAAGGGAGCAACACACTTAGGAATCCCTACGATTCCTAAGGAGAAATTACACTTACGAGATCCTCATGACTCGTAGAGAGAACCCTCTTATGAGTCCCTCATGGCTCATAAGATTCAAAAGCCTTAAGTTACAGGGATCTGAACCTGTTCTTAAGCCATCACAATCCCTAGATTGCCCTACAAGCGGTTCAATGCTGACCCTTGTATACAATCTACGGGCACAAATAAACGTTTCCACAACAGAGTCCCACTACTGACGAGGGATATCTTCACATGGCGAACGACACTTGTAAGTCCACTCGACTTATAAGGAGAAAACACTCTTGTAAGATCCTTATGACTTATAAGAGAACACACACTTAGGAATGCTTACGATTCCTAAGGAGAAAATGCACCTACGAGATCCCCACGACTCGTAGAGAGAAACATCTTTATGAGACTCTTACGGCTCATAAAGTTAAAAGCCTTAGTCAACAGGATCCTAACCCTGTTTGCTAAACCACTTTTGTTCGACATCGACAACGGCAAATGATAATTCGCTCCTGGCAATATTCCAGTCGTAGCGATGCCGATGCCGAGATTGGCACCAGATTCCAAGTTCCACACTCGTGATAAAAATCAGCGAGCCAAAAATGCATATGAAATAGCCGAAATGATGGGGCAACTTGCAACAAAATCAGCAAGTAAAAATATATGCATACAAAAATAGCCGAAATGATTGAGCAACTCGCAATAAAAAGCAGTGAGTAAAAATAAAAATAGCCGAAATGATTGGGCACCGTGAAAAATAGCCGAAATGATTGGGCAATCGTGACTTTCGCGATATAAAAATGCTGAAATGATAGAGCATCGCGGAAAGAAATAAAACAATAAAAGAATGAAATTTTTGCCCTACAGGTAAGTCCACACTGACCCCTGTATACTATCCATGGGCATAAACAAAAAGGGAACCATATTGTCCCACCAGGCTCCGTCAAAGGGAGACCAGGTCTTAGTGGCTACATCTACAAGCCTAGAAATCAACAACAGCGTTCTTCCTCTCCCCCAGCAGGAGGCAGACACGACATCAACAAACGGAGCCACGGCAAAGTCCTAATTCCAAGACTCTATGGTCCACAGACAACCTAGAGTCAACCAATGACCTCCCCGCCGGATTAACGCTCCGTCTCGGAAACAAGTCAACCAACCCCAGGGAAATTAATGTCCTTAGCAAAAACCCCGATTCAGGGAAATCGGCGTCCTTGACAAGAGCATCTCAATTCACGTCGACCCGTAGAGAAATCGGTGTCTTTGCAAGAATACCTCGATTCGTCTCAACTCCAAGGAAATCAGTGTCCTTGGCAAAAACCTCGATTCAGGAAAATCAGCGTCCTTGATGAGAGCATCTCGATTCACGTCGACCCGTAGAGAAATCAGTGTCTCTGCAGGAATATACGACGTCAGCAAAACGGAGCCATGGCAGAGTCTCTAGTTCCAAGCCTCGATGGCCACGTCTACAACCTGGAGACCCACAACGGCGTTCCTCCTCATTCCAGCAGGATTCAGATGCGACAATCAACAACGGAACCATGGCAAAATCCCTAGTTCCAGGTCTCGACGGTTCATCAACAACCTAGAGACCACCTCGACGTTCGTCTCGATACAGCAGACGCGATGTCACCCCAGCGTTCTTCCCCCAGCAGGATGCAGACACGACACAAAACAACGGAGCCATAGCAAAGTCCCTAGTTCCAAGTCCCTATGGTTCACCAACAACCTAGAGACCACCTTGACGTTCGTCTCGATACAGCAGACGCGATGTCACCCCAGCGTTCTTCCTCCAACAGGATGCAGACGCGACACCAACAACGGAGCCATGGCAAAGTCCCTAGTTCCAAGCCTCGATGGTTCACCAACAACCTAGAGACAACCGCGACATTCATCTCGATACAGTAGACGCAATGCCAGAAAACGAAGTGAAGGCAATATTCTTAGCTTCAGGGTCTTGACGGCAACTCATACAAAACCTGAAAGACTATCGGAGATCATCCCACACCAGCGCGGAGTGGTCATGACTCATCGGGGCTCCCAAACTGAGCCTAATCTCAAGTAAAAAGCGACATGGAATATCCCTAACGCTTGCCCTTTCGATGGTAATATTACCTGGAAGATTACTTGAAGACGTCTTGTCCAACCCCCGAAAGGATCAGAGACACGACAGTCGCAAGGCTACTCGAACAGCAAGATTGTGCATCGAGGAATACACCAGCCAACGCGACGGTGCGACGGGTAGAAAACCTTAGTACCACAGACCCTAACGAACTTCTATTAGCAGGAGTTAACTGTGACGTTAGAAAACCCTTGCGAGAACTTCTCGATTCGTCTCGACCGTGAGGAAATTAGTGTCCTTGCAAGAACTTCTCGATTCGTCTCGACTCGTAGGGAAAAGTCTTAGGCAATGGGGATAAGGACATGTTTCCTAAGCACTGGGGCCCTGCAAGTCAGTCCAAGATGAACTCTTGCATACTATTCATGGGCCACGCTCTCCAAAGTCGAACATCGACAAGGAGGGAAACAATCACTTATGAGTCCTCTCGACTTGTAAGGAAGAAAATTCTCTTGTGAGATCCTTACGACCCTCAAGAGAAAAACACACTTAGGAATCCTCACGACCCCTAAGGAGAAAATTCACCTGCGGGATCCTCTCGACCCGTAGGGAGAAAAGTCGTTATGAGACCCTCATGGCTCATAAAGTTGAAAAGTCTTAGTTGGCAGATCCTAACCCTGTCTCCTAAGCCATCGCTACCCTGCAAAGAGTCTAGGATGGACAGCTACCTGCTATCCACAGGCTACACTTGCCAAAGTTACATGCCATCGAAATCGAGGTGCTACTCAAGAGTACGTAAACTGCTTTGTGCCAAGTCAAAACAAAAAGGTATAACCCACGAACGTCAATCACCTATTATGCAAAGCAATAAGGGGAATATTTAATTTACATCCAATTGAGCGTCCGAAACTTACCCACTCATGTATGTGTGAAAAGAATAAAATAAACGCACGGAAAGGAAAAATTTATTATTCATACCGTAGAAAGTTCTTACATTGATGAAAACAGTAAACAAAAACATCATGAAAATGTTTACAATGGTAAGACATCAAATCCAGGACAGGGGTTGAGAAATTCAAAAGTTAGGCCATCTAAAATGTTTTGGGCCTCTCAGACCATTCTCGTATGCTTCCTCTCACGATCACGAGCGTCAGGGTCCTCACTGATATCCTCCGCCCTTCGATAGGCAGCAATTATCGTCGCCTGTTGGAAAGTTTGATGTAGAATATTGACAAGATTGTCTTGCCTTTTCTTTGAGATTAGGCCCATCAGATACACTGAGTGTACCCTGTCTTCGGTGTCATCCAATGCTTTAAGCGGTATGCCGTCGTAGAATAAGGAAGTGCTTCCCAGATCGCTCTCACAATGAGCTTCAAAAAAGCTGAACGACGAGAAAGCAGTCGACCATTGTATTCATCAAAGCGACACATGATTTCGGTGCACTGAGCATTTGTAAACTCCTGGTTCTGGCTGCGGCCCAGTGCGCGAATGTCTCCGTAAAAAATAATCTCGTCGAGATCATACAGATGAGCTGCCATAACGTCTGAAAAGGAAAATCAGTGAGAGTTGTTTACTGCCGGAAACCGGGAAGACAAACGTCTTGCCTGAATCTGGGGGCAGATGCTATTTGGTGCTATCCATCCACCTCTCCGAAGATACCAAGTTGATTTATGGCACCATATATCGAAGGTTTAAACGGATGCGGCCGATGTAGCAGACTTCATCAGATTCCCCCTCGTTTGAGGGGTTTTTGATTGTGGGGACGCTCTTCCCTGCAGGAGCAAGCCCCTGCAGTTAATTACGCTACCGTATCGCGGTAACAACTTTCTCCTTCTCCAGATGGTCACTTCATGTCGTGGGTATTTGTTTTGTTTGTGGTTGCTCGTAGATTGTATACGGAGACTAATTTATTTTGTCTCCCGTAGGGCGTGGATTAGTCCAAATCCGTATTTTCTTAGATTTGGGTTTTGGTTTGGGTTTAAGGATACGTTAGTCTCATTTGAGACTAAGATCAACTTAAACGTTTGTTAAGGATACGTTCGTCTAATTTTAGACTAAGATCGACTCAACGTTTGTTAAGGACACGTTAGTCTAATTTTAGACTAAGATCAACTTAACAGGATCATTTAGATCCGACAAAAGAGCTTTTGAACTCTATTGTTTAGTTTAGGGACATTGCGGTCGATTACCAGTTTAAAGACATGGTGGTCCAATATTAGTTTAAGGACATTACGGTCCATGAGTTTAAGGACCCCACAGTCCGGTTTAGAGACATCATAGTCTATAAGGTTTAAGGATATCGTAGTCCATGAGTTTAAGGACTCCACAGTCCGGTTTAGAGACATCGTAGTCAATAAGGTTTAAGGACATCGTAGTCCATGAGTTTAAGGACCCCACAGTCCGGTTTATAGACATCGTAGTCTATAAGGTTTAAGGACATCGTAGTCCATGAGCTTAAGGACCCCACAGTCCTGTTTAAAGACATCGTAGTCTATAAGGTTTAAAGACATCGTAATCCATGAGTTTAAGGACCCCACAGTCCGGTTTAGAGACATCGTAGTCTATAAGGTTTAAGGACATCGTAGTTCATGAGTTTAAGGACCCCACAGTCCGTAGTTTAAAGGCATCGTAGTCTATGAAGTTTAAGGACATCGTAGTCCATGAGTTTAAAGACCCCACAGTCCGTAGAAATGTGTGGTTGTCGGGATCCGTCACTGTTAGTTATATGTATGCCCTAGAGGCCATTACTATACATAGGATGTATATTGTAGTGGATGCTGGGACATATATAGGGAGGACTTTCTTGCTCGACATGATAGTATGCTATCTGGTTGATCTTTACCTTAACGTGTACACTGATTGTCTCTCTGTTACATGTTGGTAAAGCCCTTAGGATGTGTACTTGACCACCTGGACTATGATGCGGATCATACTAGTGGGGACATGGTAGTCCATAAGTACATCCTTCAAGGTCCCTAGTCGTGGGTATATCGAGACAGGGCATCGATATACCAGAGTAGACTAGCGTATACCTTCTCGACCCATACAGATGGGCGATGGATGATCCCATATCCATTGGTGTTTGACATCAGAGATGATATACGGGTGCTCAGTAGAGACTGGGTACACTGGACGGACTCGCCGAGAACTCCCAGATGGTATTATACCTTACGTCAGATGGCAGTTCTCTGGTGACACTGGTACAGAGTAGTCTGTTGACCCGAGATCGTCATAGAGTCTTGTATGGTTCCCACTGTGCTTTGATTTCCACCTTACCACGTCCAAGAGGGCGTGCAAAACGGTGGTTTTTAGGTACAGTCCCGAATCACATGGAGGCAATGAGTGGTAGGAGGGGATTCGTCTCTCCCGGTATAGGGAGTTGATGTTGCACTGTGTTCGATTGGCTATAACCGGAAATCCCTGGCCAGGGTTGCTGAGATTTACTGGTAAGTGTTACCAGTAGTTTCTCGAAATATTATAGACCTCATATCGACATGACTTATCGAGCTATTGGGGTCTGACGTTTACCACCCCTAGGCGAGATATGCGACATATCAGACGAACAGACCGGACTGTACGGTAAGTGTTACTGGTTGGATTCACAGGAGTGTGAGCGGGCTTGCTCGTCGATCTTATGATCGCTCAATACCCGAGTGGCCGTTACGTTTAGCAGACCGCTTGCGGCTTGTGGGTGTTTGATATGATCATCACCTGCTGCCGGCGTATTGACGAGTCTTTAGAGTCCTACACAGAGGTTTCCTGGCTCAAGCGAAACGAAATAGGAGCACATATGAGATATGTACGGGACCGAGAATAATGCGTGTATGTGATACCGTATTTCATTCTCGCGATGAATGTATCGAATGGTTGTATGCGATATAACCTAGTTATCGAATCAAGGATTGATTCGATAAGTCGATACATTGGATATTAGTCGGTTATATGCGATATGACCGGATCGTTAAATCAAGTGTTGATTTAATGATTTAATGCATAATTATATATTTGATATATTACTTTGCATTAACTAGTATTGGTTCACTTTAAATGGATTTTCTCACTTGAAGTTCACAAGTTGTATATGTGATATACTTTTGTGCACTTGTTTGTATCATGTTTGATGATACATGCTTACTTGGGTTTGTGTAAAGATTAAACCATGGTTATATGAATGGTTAGGGTTTTGTTTTCTTATTCATTTATTTATTCATTTTGGAAAATAAATGGCATAAAGAGAAAATGGTGGCTTTCTTTGTTTGCATCTTGAAGCTTCATGAAGCTTTGACTAAGTGACCATTTTGTCTCATGCTTAACCCTAACCACTCCACTTAACCCTAGTTCAATCTCTACACTTGACCATGGTTGGATTATGATAAGTATTGATTTTCTTTTCTATTTTAAGATAACTTATCATAATTCTTTTCTTCTTCTTCTTCATCTTCAACATGAAGAAGCTTGCTACCAACAATGGAAACTCTTGAAAATGAGTGAGAAATCCAATTCTAAAGTGAACCCACCTCCTATTTCTTCATCCTCTATCTCTTGCCAAGTAGTATAGGGTGTTTTCTTCACAAGTTTCATGACTTGGTGAAGTGGGAGCTTGATCTTGTGATGCCTCGACGTAGATCATCTTCGGCATCGTAGTCGATGACCTAGCCCGCCCTTCTCTCCGATGAAGCCGACGCTAGAGCCCGGGATTTGATTTGGACAGCAAGGAGACTTCATCATGGAGCTATGGAGGTGGAGAACCGGATCTACAAAGGTTGTATTTCCGTTCACTTAGTTAAGTTGTTAACTAGTTGCTTGTTTCGCCTAAAATCTAGTTAACGATCCGTATTAGGGTTTCTCGGCACTTGTAAAATTTGAAATTGGCATGGTTGATACCTTATGAGACCTCATTAGTGTGCCTAGGAACTCTACAGTGGTATCAGAGATACTAGACATTGGATGTCGACCTATGGGGGGTTCTCACTGTGTGACAGTGTGGCGAAGCATAGGCTCTTACCCCCAGGGTGTCCCGAGACCGGAAGGTGTTCCGGCGGGTTGTAGTCCTCGCGAGGGGGCATGCGTAAAAAGTAGCGGCTGAGGGACCCGTTGGTGCCACGGCGACCCCATTGGATGGGGTGGCTGCCTGATCTACAGTGGTATCAGAGCCTAGCTAGAGCCTTAGGCGATGCGTAGACGATGTTAGAAACCCGATCGAATCCCGAAACCCTAACTTTTAACCCTTTCTGGACTTTTTCTGAAAAAGTGGTTTTTTCCAAATTAAAAATGCTTAAAAAATTCAGCAGGAAATTCTAAGAATTACGGTGCAAAAATTACCTAATGATCTGTCTAAAGCGCGGTGGAACCGCGGCATTAGCCGCCTATTGCGGCGGTTCCGCGCTCATTTAGTCTCTTCAGTCAACCATTTTTGCACAGTAACTTCTTTATTTAAATGCTGAGTTTTATGGGAATTTTTAATATTTATTCAAGAGTTGAATTTTCTGGGGTTGTTTTGGGGATTCGATGATTCGATCGGATTATCAGATTTTGTCTATGTGGATTCCGGATAATTTTTTGAATATGTTAAAAAGTTCGACCGGATATAAATACCCAACTTTTCCCCTGCCGGAAAATTTCCAAGTGTTGGACTTTTCCGTAGTTTAACGACGTTCTAAGTAGTGCAAGTAACGCGATGGTCCCTCTAGAAGACAACAAACCTTAACTCGATTATGTGACCGTCTTGAACTGCCCTTTGAACCTTCGGGTTTGGGGCAGTACGGCGTGCCACATGTGAGGCGTTGGCTTGACCCTTCTACGGCTGGACCGTTGGTACTGAGGCATGAAGTGAATGTCTTTGAACTTATTTCATGTGTTGAGCTGTTTCGGGAAAACTTGGGTGTTTGATTGTTCGATCGGAAAGTTTAACATTTTCTATCTTATTCGGAATGTGATACAATATTTGGAATTCACAAGTTGTTATGAGATAACTGAATGAATGTTATAAACATAGCACTTTAGTCTCACTTGATCGGTTGCTACGGAATTTTGATGCGATCAAAAGTCCGTCGCAATCACGTAGCGTACGCGGATACTCGCCGGGTAAACTTAATAGACAGCCTCACTCCATAGCCCCGACTAAGTGACTGTAGGAGAACCCCGTCGCCGAAAGCGTCCGTTCGGGTGCTCACGGCAGCGGTGTTCCGCCTTGGTGCACTTCGTCGACGGTATCGGGGGTGCGGCCGCCTACTAAAGTTTGCGACGAGCATTCGATCAGGATGTCGGGAATCTTGCTGAAATGCCCGACTTAACATTGAAAAGAGTTTTCGATAATGAGACTAAAATGCGGGGTTTATAATTGTTAAGCATGCGATGTCTAAGGAATTCATTTGATTAGGCATGCGATGTCTATGCAGATTGCGGATTCCAACTGTTGTAGTTTTACACTTTCTTTTCTGTGACCGTAAGTGTAATATGTGATATCGCCGGTTTCGTTGCTATATGTCAACGACAATTGGGATGCGCATATTTACTTACGTTGATGACATGTGATGTTATGTGTTGCTGGATATGTTATATTGGATCTTCGTGTTTGAATAGCTGGGGTTTTTTATGTGAGATGAGTGTTTTTCATTTTCATTCATGTAAAAACTTGTATGTAATATTCTTTTATTGGGGCACTTCCAGGTTGCGGAAGTTGTCACCTTTTGTATATTATTTACTTTTCCGCATTACGATAGACCCAAGGAGGGGAGCACAAGTAACCGGGTTCTAGGGTCCAGTGGGAGACCATCTCGAGGAGTCGAGTCCGGGTCTCCTAACCCTAGAATTGGTAGGGTTTCTTGCCGCTCTCGTAGGGGTCTAGGGGTGTGGGATTGGCTATTCATCACGACCGTGGAATCCGTGTTTTATACTGGCTCGTATTGAAAACACGGACGTCCTAGTATATCCAATATTTCATATGATTCTTCTGCTGCGATATCTGTGATGTGATCATGTGATATGTTCTGTGATGGATACTTTATATAGTATATATGATATATTATATAGGCGCTACTTATGTTTTACACCCGCGCTAGCCCTGCCCCGCTCTGCCGTTAGTTACCTAACCTAACGGTGCACGAGGGGACATCGAGGCGAATGCGGATGGCATAAGTGTACGTCGTATTTATCTGTGATGTTTAGGTAACTTAAATGATGGGACTTCATTAATATGATTAATGAAATAAAAAGAAACCTAAGATGTTTTAGAATCGAATTTCAAAATAAAACAGGTAGCTACAGTTCTTGCTTTGCATAGCGGTATATGTGATATATCCTGCACCTTATTCGATGAGGAAAGGACCGGGATCCCTTCACCGGGAGTGACTCCTTTAGCAATAACTGGCAGATGCTACACACTCGGTTTGACTTTTGATTGCTTCTATAGTTTCTGCTTTGCACAGTGATATATATGATATATCCCGCATCTCATTCGACGAGAAAAGGGCCGACGATCCCTTCACCGGGAGTGACCCCTTTAGCAAAACTAGAAAAGCCTCAAAATCACTCCATTTCAAAACTTCATTTGATTCTACAACGATATCAAGTTCATTACGCAATAGGTTTTCAGAAAAACCTGTCGTAGCCCTCCGTCATTTCAGATAAGTTGCATATAGTATTCGTGCTACATTTGTTGGCTTTCGTCAAGGTGTAGTGTGCGGTAGCTATGTGCTGCTTATCTGCTGCATATGATGCGACTGGATTAGGGTAGTCGTACGGCTTTGTTGGCTTTCGTCAAGGGTCGTGCGGGTGGGTTTAATTCAGTCAAGAAATGTACGGGTTGAACTTGACTAGCGGGCTGTGGTTTGTTGGCTTTCGTCAAGGTCATAGCACGCTAGGGGCAAAAGCATTATCGGGAGTTTCAAGTGTTGAAATTTGCAATGAGATTGCATACCTTCTATGAGATAGTTGGATCCCGATACCCACTGTGAGTAAGAGTTACTCCTGCGAGAGTTTTACACATTGCAATTAGCTGATCAAGTAGGTGTCTAGAAAGGTGTCAATGGGGTTACGCCTCTGGGAAAACGAGGTTTACATTAATTAGGTTCGTGCGAAAGCACGGGGAACCTCCCTCAAAGTACCGACACTGGCCTGGCTGAAAGATTGGCGAACTTGTAGTGTGTAATTAATCCCGGCTGGTCTTTCCTTTTAGGGTTTGAAGGAAGATTTGATAAAAAGCAGTGGGAGCCATCCTGATTAGATAAAATAATAACCAATCTGATCTTGCAAGAGCGCACGCTGAGTGTTTTCTTCTCTCTCTCTCCAGGTAGCGACCATATCACGCCTTAATCAAGATAATAATACGGAATATTGACCGAACCCACTTGTTATACTGAGCTGGGGAACGTTGATCCCGCTCCAACTTATAATTGTTATAAGACAGAGCAGGAAATTGGGGAATACCAAAATTCCCGTGCCGCCCAAACAAAGAAAGTGCATGAGATGCATCTCCTTCGGGTGTGTTCATTACAAAGAACTGTTTCTCAGTATCCTCTGCATCCTGGGTATTTGATACCGGATCAAGATCCCAGATATGTAATCTGTTACATAGGGCTACAATAGGGTAGAAAACTGAGAACGGGTGATAAGTTTCATGAGACAGAAAACGGGGCAAGTGTTGCAGCCAAGTCTGTTGGTCACTGTCACCCTGTATGACCAATACATTGATTCTGAACAAATACTATTAGATACCGAACCTGATATACAAAATCATATCAGTCTCTTTAGTACTAAAGAAATGATAAAATTTTGTATTGATGGATAATGTTTTGAACATTTTCTATATCAAAAGTTGATCGGTTCAGGCGCGTTATCTAAAAGCATTGATGTTCTAAATCAAACTACAGTTATTTTGTATACGGAACACACAAAAAGTGGAAGAGTTCAGAAATGAACGAATCCTTCTTGAGGCATTATAGACTAGGTCATATCAATGCGATCCGACTGGCTGAAGTTACATTTTAGATGCATATTTAAATCAGTTTGAATTTATATCTTATGAAACTTGCCAGTCATGTCACAGAGATAAGATGAACATAGCTCCGTTTACTGGAAACAGAGAAAGAGTTAGTGAACTCTTGGGATGATACATGTTGATGTATGTAAGGTCCCCTGTCTACACATGCCAAGACCGGTTCCTTGTACTTCATTACATTCTCTGATAAGCTCTTTAGATTTAGACATATGTTCTTGCTGAAACACAAGTCCGAACCTTTTGAGATATTCACAGAATATAAGCAAGAAGTAGAGAACCAATACGGGTATAAGTATTATGTCCTTTGATGAGATCAAGGAGGAGAATACTTGAGCACGGAATTCCTGAACTATTCTAAAGGAGAATGAGATTCTCTCTCAGCATTACTCCTCCGTATACACCATAGCACGATGGTATATCGGGGCGGAGCAATCACACCCTATGTGATAAGGTGTGCTCTATGATGAGTAATACTGAGTTACCTGTTTCCTTTTTGGGATTTATGCGCTTGAGAAGCTGCATACCTATTGAATAGGGTTTGAATCAAATCAGTTGCCTACCACTTCATATGTGATATGGAAAGGGAAGAGCCCATATCTTAAGTTAGTTAAGATTTGGGGTTGTCCGGCCTATGTCTAAAAGCAAAATCCGGACAAGCTCGAGGCAAGGTCAGTTATGTAGAACTGGAAATGTTCCAGCTATACAAACTGCGGCTGATAATTTGATAGAACCAAAGGATTCAATAGTTACCAACGAACCTCAGCCTTTCCGCCAATCTAGTAGGGTTTTCTCACCCACCTGAGAGATACTTCGGTTTCTCTATGACAGTGGGAGCGAGTATTGCATCATGAGATGATGACCCAACTAGTTTCGAGCTGGCCATCAGGAGTAAGACTCTGTAAGAATGGCTGGATGCTTAGTGATCTGAGATGGAATCCATGTACACCAACAAAGTATGGACTTTGGTTGCTATATCTGAAGGGTTAAATCCCCATCAGGAGCAAGTATATCTTGAGAAGATTACTTGGTGTAGATGGAAAAGTTGAGACTTTCAAAGCTAGACTTGTTAAAGCTTTTCGTCATCGACCAGGCGTGGATAATGATGAAACCTTTTCAAGTGGCTATGCTTAAGTCCATCCAGATCCTACGTGCCACGGCTACATACCATGACTACGATATCTGGCGGTTGGGTGTCATGACTGCTTTTCTAAATGATGTTTTAGAAGAGAACGTCTATAAGTACACAGCCAGAGGGCTTCGTAGACAGTGGGAGCAGCGGAAACGTGCACAAGATGCTTTATAGGTTAAAGCAGGCATCGCGGAGTTGGAACATCTGTTTTGATGTGTTAGTCAAAGAGTTTGACATCATCAAAATGGTAGATGAACCTTGTATAAACAAAAAGGTAGTAGGGAGTATGGTGGCGATCCTCGTAGAGTACGTGGATGACATACTCTTGATAAGAAAGAAGTTTCCTATGCTACGCTCAGTCAATCTCCGCTTATCACAATGATTCTCTATATAGGATCAAAATGATACCTCCTAAATCCTGGGTTTTGGATCTATGAGATAGATCTAATTGGATGTTAGGATTCTCACTAGTTGTAGTGAGATGGTATCAATCGATCCTGGGGAGAATCACTGGAAGGGTTCCAGGGTGATAAGGACGACTGAAAGTCAGTCACAGGCATTGTCTTTACCCTCAGTAAAGGGACGGTATGTTGGAAGAGTTCCAAGCTGGATACCGTGGCATACTAGACGATAAAGGCTCGATACATCGCTACTTAAGATGCTACCAAAGAGGCAGTCTGGATGTATATTTGTTCATGAGATGAACTTAGTTCCTCCCATTGTGTGACAATGGAGTTGTGGCTTATGCCAAGGAACGTTCGTCCCATCAGTGATCCAGACATATTCTGAGGCAGTATCACCTGATCATGGAGATAGTTGATCTCCAGGGTGATCGAGGTTAGGAGAGTAGACTCAGAGGACAACACGGCGGATCCACTCACAAAGGCCTTTTCCCAGAGAGAGACTTTTATGGGATGGTTGAGTATGAGATACTACAACCACTGCTATCAGATGGCCCTAGTGCAAGTGGGAGATTGTTAGTTATATGTATGCCCTAAAGGCCATTACTATACATAGGATGTATATTGTAGTGGATGCTGGGACATATATAGGGAGGACTTTCTTGCTCGACATGATAGTATGCTATCTGGTTGATCTTTACCTTAACGTGTACACTGATTGTCTCTCTGTTACATGTTGGTAAAGCCCTTAGGATGTGTACTTGACCACCTGGACTATGATGCGGATCATACTAGTGGGGACATGGTAGTCCATAAGTACATCCTTCAATGTCCCTAGTCGTGGGTATATCGAGACAGGGCATCGATATACCAGAGTAGACTAGCGTATACCTTCTCGACCCATACAGATGGGCGATGGATGATCCCATATCCATTGGTGTTTGACATCATAGATGATATACGGGTGCTCAGTGGAGACTGGGTACACTGGACGGACTCGCCGAGAACTCCCAGATGGTATTATACCTTACGTCAGATGGCAGTTCTCTGGTGACACTGGTACAGAGTAGTCTGTTGACCCGAGATCGTCATAGAGTATTGTATGGTTCCCACTGTGCTTTGATTTCCACCTTACCACGTCCAAGAGGGCGTGCAAAACGGTGGTTTTTGGGTACAGTCCCGAATCACATGGAGGCAATGAGTGGTAGGAGGGGATTCGTCTCTCCCGGTATAGGGAGTTGATGTTGCACTGTGTTCGATTGGCTATAACCGGAAATCCCTGGCCAGGGTTGCTGAGATTTACTGGTAAGTGTTACCAGTAGTTTCTCGAAATGTTATAGACCTCATATCGACATGACTTATCGAGCTATTGGGGTCTGACGTTTACCACCCCTAGGCGAGATATGCGACATATCAGACGAACAGACCGGACTGTACGGTAAGTGTTACTGGTTGGATTCACAGGAGTGTGAGCGGGCTTGCTCGTCGATCTTCTGATCGCTCAATACCCGGGTGGCCGTTACATTTAGCAGACCGCTTGCGGCTTGTGGGTGTTTGATATGATCATCACCTGCTGCCGGCGTATTGACGAGTCTTTAGAGTCCTACACAGAGGTTTCCTGGCTCAAGCGAAACGAAATAGGAGCACATATGAGATATGTGCGGGACCGAGAATAATGCGTGTATGTGATACCGTATTTCATTCTCGCGATGAATGTATCGAATGGTTGTATGCGATATAACCTAGTTATCGAATCAAGGATTGATTCGATAAGTCGATACATTGAATATTAGTCGGTTATATGCGATATGACCGGATCGTTAAATCAAGTGTTGATTTAATGATTTAATGCATAATTATATATTTGATATATTACTTTGCATTAACTAGTATTGGTTCACTTTAAATGGATTTTCTCACTTGAAGTTCACAAGTTGTATATGTGATATACTTTTGTGCACTTGTTTGTATCATGTTTGATGATACATGCTTACTTGGGTTTGTGTAAAGATTAAACCATGGTTATATGAATGGTTAGGGTTTTGTTTTCTTATTCATTTTGGAAAATAAATGGCATAAAGAGAAAATGGTGGCTTTCTTTGTTTGTATCTTGAAGCTTCATGAAGCTTTGACTAAGTGACCATTTTGTCTCATGCTTAACCCTAACCACTCCACTTAACCCTAGTTCAATCTCTACACTTGACCATGGTTGGATTATGATAAGTATTGATTTTCTTTTCTATTTTAAGATAACTTATCATAATTCTTTTCTTCTTCTTCTTCATCTTCAACATGAAGAAGCTTGCTACCAACAATGGCAACTCTTGAAAATGAGTGAGAAATCCAATTCTAAAGTGAACCCACCTCCTATTTCTTCATCCTCTACCTCTTGCCAAGTAGTATAGGGTGTTTTCTTCACAAGTTTCATGACTTGGTGAAGTGGGAGCTTGATCTTGTGATGCCTCGACGTAGATCATCTTCGGCATCGTAGTCGATGACCTAGCCCGCCCTTCTCTCCGATGAAGCCGACGCTAGAGCCCGGGATTTGATTTGGAAAGCAAGGAGACTTCATCATGGAGCTATGGAGGTGGAGAACCGGATCTACAAAGGTTGTATTTCCGTTCACTTAGTTAAGTTGTTAACTAGTTGCTTGTTTCGCCTAAAATCTAGTTAACGATCCGTATTAGGGTTTCTCGGCACTTGTAAAATTTGAAATTGGCATGGTTGATGCCTTGTGAGACCTCATTAGTGTGCCTAGGAACTCTACAGTCACCTCTCTGAAGACGTTGAAGGATTACAACGACAGATATCAAAGGAGTAAAGAGATGTACCCTCGAACCGGTGTGAGTTGGTTGATAGATCTGTAGTCCAGTTTGGGACTGAGCTCTGTTGAATATTCGTGAGTAGATGGACTCAATTAAATATAAGTTGAGGACTTATGGCCAGAATTGGGCTAAGTCCAATAAGATTAAAATGTTTAACATTTTATTGTTCTGGGCTGTTGAGCCTTTATTTGGGCTTGGCCCTTTTAATAATGCAGAGTATCGGATCCTGACACATCTTTTGTCTTGTATTGAATGCATAGCATTCATCAGAACAATGTGTGTTCTAGCAGCGCGCCACGTGGCGCGCCAGACGCTTTGCGCCAATTAAAGAGCGCATTGCTTTTCTGCCAAGTAGCGCAAACGAAAAGGACACGTGTCGCGCTTAGCGCTAAGCGCCAGATTATAAGTGCATCGCGCTTTCAATTTGTGAGCGTGTTGCGCTAGTTCAGTGGCGCACCACTGAGTGACACGTGGCGCGCTTGGCGCTGAGCGCCAGCCCATGAGCACAGTGCGCTGTTTCAGAAGCGCAAAGCGCAAGTTGTATCTGTGGTTGACACGTGACACGTTTTGGCACTGAGCGCCGGTCCAAGGAGCGCAGAAGCGTAGTTCATGAGTGCAAGGCACTTTTCAGTGGTGCAAAGCGCATTTGATCAAATTTATGATCAGAGAACAAGTTTATGTTTTTTTAAAAGGAGGCTTTGCCTCAAGATTCAAGAACAATAGTTCTTCTTTTTGAAAGGGCTTTGCCTTTGTAGATCAATGATCTGTGAACGAAGTAAATACTTCTTTTATGATGAGATCTTTTGATCTCTTTTTTTTATCAAAGACCTTGGTCTTTTTTTTAGATCTATGATATTTTTTAGAAGATAGTTCTTCTTTTCATGAGATGGTTTCATCTCTGTGTTCATTGCTCATGTTCTTTACCTTGAAAAAATGATCTTCTTTTTCTAAAAGCTTGCTTTTCTTTCTTTGAGTTTTCTCAAAGTTTGTGGAGGGGGGGTTCTTTATATCAGACTTGAAGTCTTGGGGCTTTTATATAGGGTAAATTGATTTGTTAAATCAGTTAAAGAGATCTTTCTCTAATTGATTTAGAGATGTTTCCCCACCGTTGGATCTTTGATCTTAGGGCTTCTGTTTTACAGAAGGTAATTTTCTTGTTTTTAACAAGATTGGAAAGATCTTTCCACAACAGAATTTTAATTCTGATTAATTAATGATTTATCATTATTAGATCTTTTGATTTAACGGTGGGAAATTTTTAATTCCAGCGCTAGCGCACCTTGCGCTAGCGCACCTACGTTTGACGCGTGGCGCACAGCGCAGAGTGCAGTGCACTTTGCGCTAGCGCACCTACGTTTGACGCGTGGCGTGCAGCGCAGCCTGCGCTAGCGCGCCTGTGTTTGACACGTGGCGCGCAGCGCAGAGCGCTGGATCTGAAGCGTTGCTTCAATTCAATTTTTTTTGAATTTTGAATTTTAAAACAGAGCTTTGCTCTGATTGGGGTTGCGCTGCCTAGGGCACAGCGCACCTGATGCTAGCCCATCTGTGTTTGATACATGGCGCGCATCGCGTCTAGCGCTGAATCTGAAGCGTTGCTTCAATTTTTAAATTTTGAATTTTAAAACAGAGCTTTGCTCTGATTGGGAGAAACAGAAGCGTCGCTTCATTTCAAATCTTGGAATTTGAACAGAGTTTTGCTCTGATTGGGGAAACAAATGCCCCCCCACCGTTGCGCTTACGTGGCACATACGTGAGTGCGGCGGGGGTAGCATCTTAGCCGTTGGATCAACTTTTGGAAGTTGAAATGGCATTCACTATCTATAAATAGGACCTTTGGTCTCTTAGATGATTTTCATCTTCTTCTTGAGAATTTTCATTTAAAGCATTGCTCTTCAGTTTAAGAACTTTTCAAGAGTAAAAACTCTGTTAAGATTTTAGGTAAAATTTAAATCTTTTAATAAATTAGGGTTTTACCCATTAACAGAGCCTTGCTCTTCATAGATCTTTGATCTAAAGAAAACCCACTTAGGGTTCCATTAACAGAGCTTTGCTCTTTTGAATCATGTTGATTTTTTAATCTATGATGAAGAACTCTTAAGAGTTTTACTTATGGATATCAAATTTATTAAAAGCTTTGCTTTTAAGACCCTTGATGGGTTGTGTTTCCCCCAATCAGAGCAAAGCTCTGTTGAAATTCAAAATTCAAAATTTGAAGCAACGCTTCAAATCTTGGGCGCAACGCGCCACGTGTCAGGCGCTGATACGTCAGCGCAGCGCCTAAGAAGGCGCGCCCAATCAGAGCAAAGCTCGATTAAAAAACAAAAGAAAGCAACGCTTCAGTTGCGCAAGCACTGCGCTGCGTGACACGTGTCAGCGCAGTTGCGCCGCGCTTTGCGCTGCGCGACACGTGTCAGCGCAGATGCACTAGCGCAGTTGCGCTGCGCGACACGTGTCAGCGCAGTTGCGCCGCGCTGTGCGCTGCTTGACACACGTCACGCGCTGGGGCATTTGCGCCAAACAGAATTAAGATTTTAAAGAAATCTTTCTGTTCTTGTTAAAACAAGAAGATTTTCTTCTGTAAAATAGAGGCCCTTGGATCAAAAATCCAACGGTGGGGAAAATTCCCCAGATCACTTAGAGAAAGATCTCTTTAACTAATTTATGGGCACTATAAAAAGGACCCTAGACCTTAATTCAAAGGCATAAACATTTTGTGAGAAATCAAAATTTTCAAATAGAGAGAACTCTGAAGAAATCTCAAGAAGAAAAAAAGGTAAAAACCTTTAAAATAGAAGAATTTCTTCTAATAGATCATTGATCTAAGAACAAGATCAATGATCTTCAATAAAAAACAAATAAAAATAGTGCTTTGCATTTTTTATGAACCTCGGGTTCTCTGAAATAAGAAAAACAAGAGGAACTTGTTTTCTTTGATCTAAATCAGATCAAGAAAACAAAAAGTGCTTTGCACTTCTTTTATGAACTTTTGGTTCTGGAATCTAAAAGATTCTCAAGTTAATAGTGCCTTGCACTTGTAAATCTGCACTGTTGCGCTCTTGGGTTGGCGCAAGCCACCAGAGAGCGCCACATGTCAGCATCTGAACTATTTGCACTATGCGCTTTAAGATAGAGCTTTGCTCTCTGAAATTGGCGCAACTCACCAGAGCGTGCCACGTGTCAGCAGCGCAAGCGTAGCGCACCAGCGCATCGCACTGCGCTTGCATGACACGTGTCATCACCACAAGCGTTTGCGCTCTTTGATTGGCGCAAAGCGCCTAAAAAATGCAATGCATTTCTTTTGTTAAAGGGCCAGGTCCAAGTCAAAAAGACCTAGCAGGCCAAAATAAATTGCAAAGCAATAAAAGGGCAGAGCCCAAATAAAATTGATGCTCTGCATCACTTATAAATGGGCAGAGCCCAAAACAAATTGATGCTCTGCATCCTTTCTGGGCAGAGCCCAAACAAAAATAAAAAGCAATGCAATGCATTATTTAAATGTGGGCAAAGCCCTAGCACAGGTCTAATAGACCAAAAATAAATAAAAACGTTGAATATTTTTCAACTGGACTTAGCCCAATCATGGCCGTAAGTCCTCAAATTAAATCGACTGAGCACAGCTGCTCTCTCTTAAATCAATTCACGACCGGTTCGAGGGTACATCTCCGAACTCCTCTGACACATGTCGTTGTAATCCTTCAACGTCGTCAGAGAGGTGACGGGTCCCGACGGCCATATATTAAATGGACCACTACGTCCTTAAACTGGAAATGGATCTAGACGATCCCGTTAAGTTGATCTTAGTCTCAAATCAGACTAACATATCCTTAACGAACGTTTAAGTTGATCTTAGTCTCAAATGCGGCTAACGTATCCTTAAACTAAAAACACCAAACCCAAATCTAAGTAAATACGGATTTGGACTAATCCACGTCCTACGGGCGACGACATTACTCAGTCTACGTATACAATCCACGGGCAACCACAAACAAAACAAACACCCACGACACGAAGTGAAATTCTGGAGAAGGAGAAAGTTGTTACCGCGATGCGGTAGCGTAATTAACTGCAGGGGCTTGCGCCTGCAGGGAAGAACGTCCCCACAATCAAAAACCCCTCAAGCGAGAGGGAATTTGACGAAGTCTGCTATATCGGCCGCATCCGTCTAAACCTCCGATACACGATGCCATAAATAAACTTGGCATCTTCGGAGAGGTAGACGGATAAAACCATATAGCATCTGCCCCGAATCTCAGGCTAGACGTCCTCACGTCGTCGCCGTCTTTCGGAGGGGAACAGATTCTGGCACGTCCGGTGGAATCTTTTCCTCTTTCCACTCCACACTTCGTGTGTCGTCTTCGCGAACGAATCGCGGTTTGTTAATGGTTGCCTTTGGATTTTAAGTTACTAAGATTTGGTCTTTTGCCTGGCACAGAAATCAAGTATCGATGGCCTCTACCTGTTCGAAGTGTTTCAACTGCAGCTGCAACTCGCGTCCTGCCTCAACTGGAGGCATAACCTACGGGCCCCAAGCGGCCTCTTTGTTCACCATGCCCGTGGAGCAGATTACTCAAGCCACCACGGGATTGTTTTTCGGAACTATACTTCCGCCAACAAGCTTCAGCACCCCCGTGCCCGTACAAGAAGCTTCTAAGAAGTCGGTCTTCGATCGACTTTCAGTTGCTACGGCCCCTCTCAACGGGTCACCCAACACCAGTGCCTCGGTCTTCTCCAGATTGGGCCAAAACTCTCGCGGACCCGCAATGAAGCTTGCAGTCCCAGGAAAGGTTACCTCAAAAGGAGTAGCCAAACCTGCTCCTGAAGTCGTCAAGGTGGCTTCTCCTGCTAAGAGATCGGTCTTTACAAGACATACCGTCCCAACTCCTACTCCTGCTCCTGCTGCTCAAAAGACATCAGTCTTCGATAGGCTGACGCCGGCAACAGCCCCATACCTGAACAGGGGGCAAGAAGAGGCTGTTTCTGTCTCTGAACCAATACCGATGACTCGTCGCGCCCGATGACGCTACTGGCGCCGAATAAGGAAGACTGGGGGCAACTCCCTTTCCGGGATAACTCCACCGGCTCCAATGGTGGAAGTCAACATTGCTGTTCAAACTGGGAACAGTTTTGAACCGCTGAGGAGGGTACGTAAGAACTCTCCAACTGCTACACTAAAAAGATCTCCTCTACCTATGGAGAGAGTTCCGCAAACAAAGCAGGAAAAGCCCCCTCAACGGCTGTCCTAAAAAATTTATAAAGTTTGGCGGAGAGTTCAAGACTCCGTGATTGACCCAGATCACTCTCGTCAACAGAAAAAGGCAAAGGTGCAAAAAGAAAAGGACCGTCTTATTAAACAGCAGAGGACAACAGTCGCTAGGGTGCCTACTGCAATGTCCCCTTCAACTTCTACGGCCCATAAGAGAAGAAGGCCAGAAAAAGTCCCTACACCTACGACGAATATCAAAGGTGGTGAATCCAAACGCCCTAAGTCTGGGGGTATGGTAGTTCATACCATCTATATGGCATCCGGTAAAGAAGACAGCTGCGCATCCACGGGTCATAGACCGCTTACACGGTCAATGACCAAGGCTCAGGAGCAACATCAAAAGCTCCAGGAGATGATGAACGCAATGGCTGTACTCACTGGGCCAAAAGAAACCTCTGAGACGTCCTTAGATGAACGTCAGGAACAGGAAACTGACACTGAGTTCCTTCGCCGAATATTGGAGAAGAAGGATAAAGAAGCTGCTGAACAAGCAGCCAACATAAAGCGAATGGCCTTCCTGTTCCAAGACATGGTGGGTATGATGATTCAACAAGATCCACCTGCTGAAGATCCCCCGATCATCCTCGAAGATGATAGGGGAGAAACGTCGAATCCTCCACCGGCTCTGTCAACAGCCAAGGAGGAGGCGATCTCCAAAGCCGACCTGGACGAATATATAGCTCAGCAGATCCGGGTTCATCAAGCGACGGAAGCAGCCGGTCAGGTCGTAAAAACGGGACGACCGTATCCGGGCTGGTACGACCAGATCAAGTACCCGCCAGGTTATACGATACCAAAATTCCATGTGTATAAGGGGACTGGCAATCCCCACCAGCATGTCGCCCATTTCAAAGCGCTTTGCGGCAACACTGGCGGTGATGATAAATTGTTGCTCCGCCAGTTCATTGGTAGCTTGTCAGATACGGCGTTCGAGTGGTATTCCGAGCTCCCGAATTACTCTATCAAAACCTTTGCTGAAATGGAACTGCTGTTTACCCAACGTTTCGCGAGTGCCAGTGAGCGTACCCCGATAACGGCATTGATTAATGCCAGGGTGAAGCCGGGCGAAACATGGGTCCAATATGCTATACGGTGGCGAAATCTATGGTCAAAATGCGAGCAGCGTATAGAAGAAGCTCCCGCAGTGGGAATGTTTGTGGGAACCCTCGATCCGTAAGCAACCATCTCGCAATTTATGATGTTCTTCAAGCCGACCACCTTCCAGGCACTAATCGACAAGCTGGCGCAAATGGATCAAATGGGCCATAAACCCCCTCTTCCAAAGCCGGACTCCCGAAATGAGAAGGGAAAGAGGAAAGCGATCGTTGTCGCTAATGCTCAACAAAAGCCGAACAACTCGAAGCCGGTCGTTCGTCAAAATAATATGCGCCCGTACGTAGCCCTTGAGGAGAGGGTGGGGCGTCCTTACTCATTTCCCCGAGATAAAACGAGGAGATTATTCGAGCTGGCGTTGCGCAACCAACTCATAAATCTGCCGGATCCAAAACGTCCGTCGCAACCAAGTGACGTCAATGAGCCCAACTACTGTCCTTATCATCGAGTACTGGGTCATCCGATCGAGGATTGTTACGTCTTCAAAAATTGGCTTGAAGATCAGTACCGACAGGGCAAGTTTGCATTGTCCGACAAATGGAAGGTAAATCCACCGTAGCCCCACACCTCTAAGGGAGTGAATACGCCGGGGGCAACATGCTCTATCTGTTTCCTGATTTAAAATCAGGAAAGCTTATGGAAAAAGCTTCAGAAGAGGGTCACGTGCTTACACGTGACCAGCAGTCACGTGTTGGCACGTGACACCCAAAAGTACCGGCAAAGCAAGTTCAGTTTCCCAACTACATCAAAGAGAGGGGCTTCAGTAAGGGTCACGTGCTCCCACGTGACCTGGGTCACGTGTCGGCACGTGACATTTAAAAGCAGCAGCAAAGACCCAACACTTCCTGATCAAATCAAGGAAAAAGCTTCAGAAGAGGACACGTGCTCCCACGTGACCAGGGTCACGTGTTGGCACGTGACGATCAAAACAACAGAATTGTTCTCCAGTTAAATCAAGAAAAAGAGTCCAGACAAGGGTCACGTGCTCACACGTGACCAGGGGTCACGTGGTGGCACGTGACGGTTAAGCAGCAACCAGAAGACAGAGCGCAAAGAGAAAGAGGAAGGCTCGTTCAAAGGGGGTCACATGCCCACACGTGACCATGGGTCACGTGGTCATACGTGACCGGCTTTCAAAGCCCATTTCGTTGACAGAATTAAATTCTGAAAGAGATTCGAATCTTTCCAAAGGGAAGCGATTATCTGGAACCAATCGAATTAAAGATTTTAAAGATGATTGAATATCATTTATCTATGGGAAAATCTCGGGTTTGGAAAGATTTCCCCTTTAAATCTAACCGAAATAACAAAGGAGACTCCCAGGACTTGAAATCCAATGGTGAATAAAATTCACCCAATAATCCAAAGGTCAAAAACGAATGATGGATGCAAATCAAATCTCTCAATGAAGATTCGTCAAAAACTAATTGACTCGGCTGCTTCTCCTATAAATAGAAGCCAAGAGACACAGGGATGGAAGATAGAAGAGAGATACGCAGAGGGAAGAAAGGGAGAGAGAGCCTTGATACTTCGAGGAACTTGGATCTTCTGCAAAAGAAAACCCTAGGTAAGAAAGGGAAGGCTCCTTGAAAGAAAAGAGAATTTAATTCTCAACAGAGTTCAACTCTGATACATAAAACAGAAGAACATATTTTTTCTCTCTTTGATAGAGGATCTGCAAAGTGCACATCTCCCCTTGAAGTTGAGAATTTAATTCTCAATGGGTCGAGATCCTGCCATGCAGATCCAAAACATAGAGAGTGAACGGAAGCACGAGAATTTAATTCTCACAGAACTATAGGAATTTAATTCCTTTGAAATAAAATTAGGGCTTGACCCTGTGTTATGGGAATTTAATTCCTTCAGAACAAAAAGAAACAGGGTTTAACCCTAATCAAGAACCTAGTTCTGTTGGAACAGCGGGGATTTAATTCCCTTGATCATAATTTAACAGAGAGTGGGAATTTAATTCCTTAAAAGCTTTTATTAGGGTTTAACCCTATTTAGTTCTTCACATGTATGAGGAATTTAATTCCTACAGAAAATTCAGAGTTCAACTCTATTCCAGAATATAAATCTTCAAAAGAAAGTAGGAATTTAATTCCTCTGAAATTACTGTCAGGGTTTAACCCTACGAGGAATTTAATTCCTGGAAAAGATTAACAGATCATCTAAACAACATACATAGAGGCAGGGTCACGTGTCACCACGTGACCTCCCCAAGAGATCTACAGAAAGCCCCTTTGAGGCAGCACCCCACGTGACCCACGTGACCCTCGGACACACAAGCATTTGAATGCCCGTCACGTGATGGCACGTGATGCTCTGAAAGATGCGATAATCCCAGCAGAATAAATGAAGGGAGGGCGCTCTCACGTGTTGCCACGTGACCCCTCTTGCCTTAGTGTTCAACACTAAATTGGAACTCTCGAATCCAGTATTGAAACATTGTTGGGCCCTAGTGTTCAACACTAATTAAAGAGCTTTATTCGCAGTGTTCAACACTGACTACCTTAGTATTTAACACTAATCTGAGATCTCCATTGCCAGTGTTCAATTTGAAAGCCTTGTTGCTGGTGTTTAACACCAATTATCTTTTAGTGTTAAACACTAACTTGTCAACCTCATTCCCAATGTTCAACACTGATTGCTCTTTAGTGTTTAACACTAGACATTGGTCCAATTGGCTAAATGGATAGAGGCAAAGCCTCTCCTGATTGGACTTAGCCCAAGCTGGCCATAAGTCCTCAATTCGTAATCAACTGGGCTAATGGGCTCATAACATAATTAATTGGTCTTGATCCCAAATTGGGCCAAGGACTATTCAATCCACTCCGGTTCTAGGGTACATCTCTTCACTCCTTTGATATTTGGCATTGTAATCCCTTAATGTCTTCAAAGAGGTGACGGGTCCCGACGACCACACATTGATATGGACTGTGGGGTCCTTAAACCCGTGTCTAGTGCAAAATTCCTGGTTACGTGGAATGCGGATAACGTCACTCTTTGACCCCGCGGAAAACGTCCAGAGCAGAGCCTAGTCCTCGCCGAGCACGGCAGTGAACCCGTGTGAAGCATCTAGTGCAAAATTCCTGGTTACGTGGAATGCGGATAACGTCACTCTTTGACCCCGCGGAAAACGTCCAGAGCGGAGCCTGGTCCTCGCCAAGCACGGCAGTGAACCCGTGTGAAGCATCCAGAGCACATATCGGACTATGGAGTCCTTAAACCCATGGACCGCAATGTCCTTAAACTACCCATGGACCGCAACGTCCTTAAACTACCCATGGACCGCAACGTCTTTAAACTAGAACAATAGAGCCCCGCATGCTCTTTTGTCGGATCTAAACGGTCCCGTTTAAGTTGATCTTAGCCTTAAAGATGGCTAACGTATCCTTAAACTTTCAAACAGAGTGGACTATCAATCCCCCCAATTAACTCTGTCTCGAGGGTACATCCCTGAACTCCTCTGACATCCGTCGTTGTAATCCTTCAACGTCGTCAGAGAGGTGACGGGTCCCGACGGCCACATATTCAATGGACCACTATGTCCCTAAACTGGAACAATAGAGCCCAAATGCTCTTCTGTCGGATCTAAACGATCCCGTTAAGCTGATCTTAGTCTCAAGTTAGACTAACGTATCCTTAACAAACGTTTGAGTTGATCTTAGCCTCAAGTATGGCTGACGTATCCTCAAACCAAACCCCCAAACCCAAATCTAAGATAATACGGATTTGGACTAGTCCACGCCCTACGGGCGACGACGTAACTCAGTCTCCGTAAACAATCCACGGGCAACAAAACACAAAACAAATATCCACGACACGAAGTGACCATCTGGAGAAGGAGAAAGTTGTTACCGCAATGCGGTAGCGTAATTAACTGCAGGGGCTTGCGCCTGCAGGGAAGAGCGTCCCCACAATCAAAAACCCCTCGTGCGAGGGGGAATCTGACGAAGTCTGCTACATCGGCCGCATCCGTCTAAACCTCCGATACACGGTGCCATAAATCAACTTGGCATCTTCGGAGAGGTGGACGGATAAAACCAATTAGCATCTGCCCCGAACCTCAGGCGAGATGCCCATGTCTCGGCCGCCGTTCGGAGGGGAACAGATTCTGGCACGCCCGGTGGGACCTTTTCCTCTTTCCACTCCACACTTCGTATGTCGTGACTCGCGAACCAATCGCGGTTCGCTATTGGTTTCCCTTGGATTTCAAGATACTAAGAATTGGCGTCTCGCTTATTGCAGAAAGCAAAGGATCGATGGCTTCTACTTCCGTGAAATTCTCCAACTGCTCAGACTGCAATTGCGACCAACGCTCTGCCTCGCCGGGAGGTATAGCCTACGGACCCCAAGCTGCTTCGCTATTCACAATGCCCGTGGAACAGGTCACTCGCGCCACCACAGGATTGTTCTTTGGGACCATGCTCCCGCCGACAAGCTTCACCGCTCCAGTGCTGACAACGGAAGCTCTCAAGAAGTCGGTCTTTGATCGTCTTACCCCTGCCGCGGCTCCTCTCAACGAGTCGCCCGACGTCAACGCCTCGGTCTTCTCTAGATTGGGCCAGAAATCCTGCGAACTCATCATGGGGCCTACAATCTCAGAGAAGGCTACTTCTAAGAAAGTGGCCGCTCCTGCCCCTGAAATCGTCAAGGCGGCTTCTCCGGCCAAAAGGTCGGTCTTTACAAGATTGACGGCTTCAGCTCCCGCTCCTGGTGCCCAAAGGACATCGGTCTTTGACAGGCTAATACCAACAGCGACCCCCCACCCAGACAGGAGGCAAGATGAAACCATTTTTACCGCTGACCCTACGCCATCCGCTCGACACGCTCGACGTCGCCATTGGCGCCGAATAAGGAAGGCTGGGGGCAACTCCCCCTCCGAGTTGACTCCATCAGCCCTGATGGCAGAAGTTAATGCTGCTGTTCTAACTGGGAACAGCTTCGAAATGCTAAATAGGGTGCGAAGGAATTCTCCTACTGCAGTGCTGAAGAGGTCTCCTCCCCCATTAAAAAAGGTTGTGGAAATAAAACCAGAGCAGCCCCGATCTCCTCAACGGCTGTCTTCCAAAATCTATAAGGTTTGGCGGCAGGCCCGAGACTCGATCATCGATCCAAACTTCTCCCGCCAGCACAAGAAGCTGAAAATCCAACCGGAAGCTGGTCACCAGGCTAAACCCCAAAAGGCTGTCTGGACGCCCACCTCAACGGCCCCCTCAACCTCCATGGCTCATAAAAGGAGGAGACCAGAGAAGAACCCCCAGCATGCAATGACGACTAAAAGCACTGAGCCCAGACGCCCTAAGTCTGGGGGCATGGTGGTGCACACTGTTTACATGGCCTCTGGAAAGGAGGAAAGCCGCACTTCTGCGGGCCACCGACCGCTAACCCGATCCGTGACGAAAGCCCAGGAGCAGCAACAAAAGCTTCAGGAAATGGTGAATGCTATGGCCGCACTTACCGGACCAAAAGAAAGCCCAGAAACGTCCTCAGACGCGTGCCAGGAGGAAGAAACCGACGCTGAATTCCTTCGCCGGATACTGGAGAAAAAGGACAAAGAGGCTGCTGAACAAGCGGCCAACATACAACTTATGGGCCTTCTCTTTCAAGATATGATAGGAATGATGATCCAGCAGGACTTACCCGCCGAGGATCCCCCAATCGTTCTTGAAGACGACCGAGGAGAAACGTCAAATCCATCACCAGCCCTCTCAACGGCCAAGGAGGAGGCAATCTCTAAGGCTGACTTGGTTGACTACATAGCCCAGCAAATCCGGGTTCATCACATGACTGAGGCAGCTGGTCAAGTCGTGAAAACGGGGCGGCCGTATCCAAGCTGGTACGACCAAATCAAATACCCGCAAGGCTATACGATACCAAAATTCCACGTGTACAAGGGGACCGGCAACCCCCATCAACATGTCGCCCAGTTCCGGGCCCTCTGCGGTAACACCGGCGGTGATGATAAACTGTTGCTCCGCCAGTTCGTGGGCAGCCTATCAGAAACTGCGTTCGAATGGTATTCGGAACTCCCGAACGATTCTATCAAAACGTTCGCTGAAATGGAGTTGTTATTCACTCAGCGATTCGCAAGTGCCAGCGAACGCACTCCAATAACTGCACTGATTAACGCCAGGGTAAAACCAGGCGAGACCTGGGTCCAGTATGCTATACGCTGGCGGAACTTGTGGTCGAGATGTGAAAAACGCATTGAGGAGGCACCCGCGGTGGGCATGTTCGTGGGAACCCTAGACCCCCACGCAACTATCTCCCAGTTTATGATGTTCTTTAAGCCAACCACATTCCAGGCTTTAATCGACAAGTTGGCTCAGATGGACCAGATGGGTCATAGACCACCTCCCCCGAAGTCGGAACCTCGGAATGACAAGGGTAAAGGAAGGGCAACCTTTGTTGCGAATGCCCAACAGCAACCTAACGCCCCGAAACCGGCAGATCAACTGGAGGAAAGACGCCGGTATTATAATGAGAAGATGAAGCGTCCCTACTCGTTCCCACGAGACAAGACGAAACGGCTATTCGAGCTGGCAATATGTAACAGACTTATAAGCCTACCAAATCCAAGACGACCGCCGCAACCCGCCGAGGTGAATAACCCTAACTATTGCCCTTACCATCAAACGGTAAGCCATCCGATTGAAGATTGCTTCGTCTTCAAAGGATGGATTGAAGATCAATACCTCCAGGGGAAGTTTGTACTGTCCGAAAAGTGGAAGGTGAACCCACCACAACCGCATACACCTAAGAAAGCAGATACACCAGGGGCAACCTGCTCCTTTATTAAAGAAGCTCCATGGGAGGTCGTGCTATCAACTAAAACCAAAAGAATGCTGAGAGACCTTCATGCGTGCCCTGCGATCGAATGGAAGGACCCTCTTGAACCTTAAATTATCGAAGGGATGCTAAGGCGCCGCCCAACTACGAAGACTCGCAACGAGGACCCAAATACTCACGCCCAACCGTCAAAATCTTCGAAGAAAAAGAAGAAGAAATCCAAGAAGACCGTGAAGCTTAGAGACGAGCACACGAACTTGCAGAAGCAAATCGACGCACTGGAAGAGTACAATCAAAAGGCGCGAACTCCTGTCACACTGCAAGAGTTCCTCAACCACATCTTTCAAGAGGAAGATGATGGAGAGAGCTCGTCGGATGAATCCGAAGGACATGTGGCGAGTTGTAACGTAATCTCCCACTCATTTACCGATGATGGGAAAACTCCTGGCACTAAGAAGCTGGAGGCAGAGCCTGTACCAGAGCGTGCATGGCCAACAGACGAAATGATCGACGCTTTTCTAGACGAGATTCGTCTAAAAAGTAAAGCGGATCGGGAGCGTGAGATGGCAGCGTCAGAAGGAACCAAATGCAGGCGACTGAACGGAAGAGTTGAACTACCTCCGCCAGAGAGAAAGACATCCGAAGTAGACAAGAAGATATTCAAGACGAGAAAAAGGTTTGCCAAAGCCATGTCAATAGGGATGAAGCTACCACCCTTGGAAGGAAACACACACGATGGGGTGGAGAGGCACCCTGATTATTGCGCATATCACCGGAAAATATCACACCCCACGGAGGACTGCGACGCCTTTAAGATATGGTGGCAAGGATATGTTGCTCGTCGGCAACATGTTAAGCGCATGAAACGCAAGAGCCGTCGGGAGCGAAGAAGTACTATCGATGAGCACAACAGAACTACTGGCAACTGTTGTATAGCTCACGCCGGGGGGTCACAAGTTCTCACCTTTGGGAGCGACTCTGATGAAGAAATGTCTCTGGGCCCTCTCTTTAAAGAATCCGCTTTAGGGAAAGAGGAGAAATCGGAGATCTGCGAGAACATTCAGCTGCGCAATCGCACACTCCCAGAAAAGAATCTCGGGCCCGTAAGTAGAAAGGATAAGGGAAAGGAAAAGGTCACTGAAGATATCACTTTAGATGACCAAGTCATGAGAGAGATGGCTGCCAAAGACCCTCATAAGAAGGGTAAGGTGGACTATAAAATCCTCGCGCACCTAAGGAAACTACCTTCTCAGCTTAGCATTCTCGATGCCCTCCTATTATCAAAAGAAGCGCGAGACTCACTAATTAAGGCGTTACAAGAACCTGAGCGATTCCAAGCCTTCCTCGCCACTGAAAAGATGAAGGATGAACTGGAGGAAGTGCATACGGCCGACATCACTTTCGGTGATGAAGACCTCCTTCTCGGGACGTGCGACCACAACCGTCCCCTATATGTCTCCGGATACTGCCATGACATCAAGATAGGCAAGATCCTGGTGGATAATGGATCCTCCGTCAACCTCCTTAATGTTCGGGTGTTGAAGGAAATCTGCATGAGTGTGCAACACCTCGCTCGTGACAAAATTACTATCTCCGGTTTCGATTCACAATCGTCGCGGACTCTCGGATCTGTGATACTAACATTACGCTTTGGACTTCTCGTCACAGACATCAAATTCCATGTCATTGACGCCAAGACCTGCTATAACGCCCTGCTCGGTCGTCCTTGGCTACACGAGTACAACATCATCCCTTCTACACAACATCAGTGTATGAAGTACTTTAAGGATGGTTTCGAGTATACCGTAACAGGTGAGTTAAACCCATTTTCCGTGAACGAAGTCCGCAAATACGAAGATGCGAAGTACTTTTTGCCAGATTTCGAGGATACAGAAAGGTGTCGCAATCCGGAGAACAAAACCGCCGCCACCATCCCTGTTTTCGGGAGCGATACCGAAGAAGAAGAAGAGATAGTTTATGCAGGGCCATCTCAACGCAACAACCTGGGGACGCCCGCCCCCACGTTAGTCTTCGGAAGTGATTCAGAAGATGAGGTTAATGCTGTGTTCTCCAATCGGCTGCCAATACAAGCACCCCCTGGCAATGACCATAGTTTGCAAATCACCATGGTACCGCGAGAACACTACAAGGATCTCGACGCGCTTCAAGCTCACAATGTGCAGGACCTGCAAACATTTTACGTCCCTCCCTGGCAAAGGGGTGAGAAGGTGATCCTATTCTACCGATCCTCAGAGTCGAAAATAGAGAAGGAGATCTGGCATGGCGCGGATGCTACACTTGACAGGCTCCAACCCATCCGTCTGCCCAGATACTATACAAATGGATTAAAGAAGCTATTGAAGCGCCAAGGAGTACCCTTAAAACAGACTGTTCGGCAGGCTCGGTTCTACAACAGGATTTGGGATGTCCCCGGGACTCAACGCAAATTGCCCAACGGGAAAATGGAAACACTCAGGCTTGGATATGCAAGAACCGGAAAACGGGAACGGGCCCACAGTAGCTACGCCATATATACCTTTGATGAAGAAGAGGACGCCTCGTCGGGAGATGCCAACCCCTCATCAAAACTAGACCCCGCGATTGAAGCGCCGAGTCCGTCGTTTGAAGAACGAATGGACAAGCCTATCAGGAAAGTGGGTCAGAAAGCTCGGGAAGACCACAACCGCGAAATGGCCATCTACGAGAAGGCCAGGACGCAACGTCTATTTCAACAGGCCGCAAAAGACAAAGACGCTCATCCTCGTCAATCCGTTGTACGAAAGGCCCGACGCAGAGATGGAAACAAATCAAGAAGCGGAAAGAAGAGCCGACAACAACGACGCAGGATTAGAGGGTTACGTGGTCGGGTGTTGCACGGCTCGGATTTGTCCCTCATGAAGAAGATGAGTCGAGCGTACTCCTTCCCCCGAGACAAGACGGAGAAGTTACTCAAGCTCGCTATAAAACATCAAATGATCGCGCTTCCAGAGTCTAGACATCCTGAGCAAGCTAACAAAGCTTCTCATCTGAGCTATTGCTCTTATCACCGAGCCATAGGACATCCTACCGAAGACTGCTTCACCTTTAAGAACTGGGTCGAGGACCAGTACCAACAGGGCAGATTCGCTTTATCCGACGGCTGGAGGGTAACGCCGCCACGAAAGCATGAACCCAAGGCCGCAAGGGCAAAACCGGGTCCACCTCAGTCCGGGGAGCGGGTTCGCACTTGTTATACGATTACGATATTAAGAGAAGAGCCTGAGAACGTAGATGACCTTCCCCGGTGCTTTGAGAACAGCGATGATGAGGTGATCTCAGAATTTCCGCCCGCTCCGAAAGAACTGGAAGATGGTATACATACTACTGCAGATAACCTCAAAAAGATTGAGTTGGGATCGGCAGACGACCCGCGACCGACTTTTGTCAGCGAGCTGCTATCCGAAGAAAGGGTGGCTGCGTTAAAGAACGTGCTTCTACGGCATAAAGACTGCTTCGCGTGGAACTACTCCGAGATGCCAGGATTAGATCCGGAGATTGCTGTGCATAAATTAGCAATATCCCCAGATATCAAGCCAGTCAAGCAGGCGCCAAGGAGGATGCGACTCGAGCTTGAGATGAGCATCAACGCCGAAGTCAAGAAGCTGATCGATTCTGGATTTATCCAAGAAGTCCAATATCCCGACTGGATCGCCAATATCGTCCCGGTAATGAAGAAGAATGGGACGGTACGCATATGCGTGGATTTCAGGGATCTCAATAAAGCCTGTCCAAAAGATGATTTCCCAGTACCAGTAACCGAGCTAATGATAGATAACACGTCCACTCACGAGGTTTTCTTCTTTATGGATGGTTCGTCAGGATACAATCAGATAAAGATGCATCCCGAAGACCAGAAGCACACCGCTTTCCGGACCCCTTTGGGTATATTCTGCTACAGGGTTATGCCCTTTGGTCTAAAGAACGCTGGCGCTACCTATCAAAGGGCCATGACGAAGATCTTTGATGACCTCATACACGACGTCGTCGAGTGCTATATCGATGACCTCGTAGTAAAGAGCATGTCATACGAAGATCATTTGAAGCATCTGGAGACTGTATTTCGACGCCTTCGGCAATATAATTTGAAAATGAATCCCCTCAAATGCGCGTTTGGAGTCTCCTCGGGCAAATTTATGGGATTCATCGTTCGACACCGAGGTATTGAAGTAGATCCGTCAAAGATTAAAGCGATCATGGAAATGCCTCCGCCAAGAACCATCAAGCAGTTGCGGTCTCTCCAAGGAAGCTCGCATACATCCGGCGATTTATCGCCAATCTTTCAGGCAACTGCCGTCCTTACAGCCACCTGATGAAGAAGGGAACTCCATTCGTTTGGGATCACAAATGCCAAGGTGCACTAGACGAGATCAAGCAGTATCTGCAGAACCCTCCGGTGTTGGCTGCGCCGGTCAAAGGGAAACCCCTCATTCTTTATACGACCGCCCTCGAAGGTTCCTTGGGCGCGTTATGGGCACAAGAGAACGATCAGGGGAAAGAGAGGGCACTCTACTACTTAAGTCGAGTTCTACTGGGGGCAGAAAGCAACTACTCTCCCATTGAAAAACATTGCTTGGCGTTAATCTTCGCGATAACAAAGCTCAGGCACTATGCGTTGGCGCATGAAGTCCGTCTCATTTCAAAAGTGGATCCCCTTAAATACTTGATGTCGAAAGCCATATTGACGGGACGACTCGCTAAATGGGCCCTGCTCTTGATGGAGTTCTCGATAACGTATCAACCTCTCAAGGCAATGAAAGGCCAGGCCATTGCCGATTTCCTCGCTGAGCACCCGATACCGGCCGATTCTCCTCTGAACTGCGATTTGCCGGACGAGCATGCATTTGATGCGATTAGCGGCGGAAGCACCCGATGGGAACTCTATTTCGATGGAGCGTCCTCCGTAAAGAAACAGAAACAAGGTATCCCAATGATCAAATCGGGGATAGGCCTCGTCTTTGCAACTCCACAAGGAGGGATAATGCGCTTCGCCTTCTCCTTAACAGAGCCGAGGACAAACAATGAAGCTGAATACGAAGCTCTGATAGCAGGCCTCGAAATCTCCATCGACATGGGAATTGAAGACCTCCTTATATACGGGGATTCTCAGCTGGTCATTAGTCAAGTAAATGGTGACTACCAAACGTGCAAACCGGAGTTGGTGAAGTACGGCGAAAAGGTGCAACAACTTTTGACCCAAATTCCCTCCTATACTTTGGAAAACATACCGCGCGCGGAAAACAGCAAAGCAGACGCGTTGGCTAAACTTGCTAAAGAACTGGCTGACGAGAACCTCGATGACATCAGAATCGTGGTACAAAGCCGTCGAGTGCTCACCCCGGCGGAAATACCTCCGGGATTATATAAGGAGAAGGGAGCGACTGAGCAGACGACCCTACAAATAAAAGACCATGAGAAGGCCGAAGACTGGAGGGAAGTCTTCATAGACTACTTCAAGTCCCACCGAATGCCCAAAGAAGCGTCCTCAAGACATCAGCTCATGAAACGAGCTCTATCTTTCGCTTTCGTCAACGATATTCTATACAAGAGAGCGTTTGATTCTCTATGGCTGAGATGCTTAGGACCTGATGATGCAGAAAGAGTCATTCAGGAAGTTCATGACGGACTTTGCGGTTCTCACCAAGCAGGCCCAAAGATGAAGTTAAAAATTAAACGGATGGGTTACTACTGGCCCACGATGATCCAGGACTGCCTCGAGTATGCGAAGCAATGCCACTCATGCCAGATTCATGGAGACTTCATCCACCAACATCCGAATCCACTACACCCAACGGTGGCTAGCTGGCCATTCGAAATGTGGGGGACTGACATAGTCGGCCCCATCGAGCCAGTATCATCCCGGAGACATTGTTTTATCCTGGCGACAACTGATTACTTCTCCAAATGGGCAGAAGCAGTACCACTGAGGGAAGTGAAGACGGAGAATATCCTCCATTTCTTCAAGACGCACGTCATCTATCGGTTTGGAACCCCACGGCGGATTATCTCCGATAATGGGCCAGCCTAAAGAAGCCATAAGATTAGCCGCTTCGCGCAGCAGCACAATATAGACTGGAGATATTCTTCAGTTTACAACCCACGAGCCAACGGTCTGGCCGAGGCCTTCAATAAGACCTTGACGAAGATTATAAAAAAGACCGTTTCCCGGAATAAGAGAGACTGGCACGAAAGGCTGCAAGAAGCCCTTTGGGCTTATCGAACTACATTCAAGACGGCCACGAACACAACGCCGTACGCGTTGGTATTTGGGACGGAAGCAGTGATCCCCCTCAAGATAGAGTTACCCTCTCTACGAGTAGCAGTCCACCACGAGCTGACGAACGAAGAAAATGCTCACCTTCGGCTTGAGGAGCTTGATGCCTTCGACGAAACCCGGCTCATAGCGCAACAACATCTAGAGGCCTACAAAGCAAAAATGACGCGTTCGTATGAAAGATTGACCAGGCCGAGGACATTCCGCCAAGGCGAACTCGTACTAGTGGTCAAAAGACCTATGATCCCCAATCGTGCCAAGTGTTCATATCAGATTTTTGCATTTTCATACCGCTCAATTTTTATCACATTGCATATCCGTAGATACTCTTGAGCCGTGTTTGCTAGTCAATTGCAGGATACAGGTTCTCGGTTCTAAAACGGTGAAATTCATGGAAAACACGAAAAAAGTCCGGGTCCCTGCCAACCACAGATAAAACACGGTCTCCGCTCTTCATCCGTATGTTGCCAGATACCAGTTTAGGAAGACAAAAGGTCAAATCAATATCAAATCAATGCACAAGGCTCAATGGTAGCACAAGATCCAAGAGATCTACGCGGAGCTCGAGACAATCATGACAAAATCTTGACAAAAAGTCCACCTTTCCCTCAACAGAAATTCTGGAAAAATCGTGGAGCCAAATTGAGAAAATACATGTACCAGAATTATGTACACATCAAACCAGGGAAGCCCAAGAAAGATGAAGGCCCAAATCAACTATAAGGCCGTGGATCCGCGGCAAAAGGTGGGTCCAGGCCGCGGATCCGCGGCCGTTTAGGCGCCAAGCATGCAGATTTTTGGGGGGTGTTTTGGTCTTTTTGTTTGGGTTCTGGTGGTTGCCCTAGGATTTCATTTTCTGGCCTATAAATAGCCCAGAACTTTGTGAAGGAAAGGGTCCATTCTTGTATTTTCATTTTGCCTAGTTTTAGTGTGTTTCTTCTTCCTCTTCTCACCTCTTCTCCATTAAACTTGTAGTGATCTTTTGAGTGAAGAGTGATGAATAAAGAAGAACCATTTATTATCATGCTTGTCTCTTTACTTTGTTAATTGTTGTAATTTTAATTCGTTAAGTAGTTGTTGTTATTTCCTTGTTGTTTCTTTCTTCTCTCTTTTTCTTTATCATTCATACGACAATGATACTTACGCTCGATCCTCGCCAAGGTGAGGTCGCAAATAGTTAGTCGTATTCTTCTAATCTCCCTCTTTCTATCTTCCTCTTTTGTTTTGTTTTGTTTTTCCTTATCATGAAGTGTGAGTAGTGTTATACTTGTTAGGGTAGGATAAGGGAAGTTTGAGAGAAGGAAATCTCTCTCACTCTTTCCTTGCCCAACAACTTAAATCGACTCCCGTTAATTGAACCACAATCCGCTCCTTACGGCACCCTATCCTACATGATAGCGGTGATCCCGTAGTGAGACCGGTTGTGGTTGAATTAACCGGAGGTTATGGATAAGAGCCAAGAACGGACGGACAAGCACCAAAAGGAAGGACTTATGCGTTGGAAAGCCTGGCTTATACTCCCAAAGTCCTTCCTAGTCGTGCTAATCCCCGTTGTTGCCGATTACCGTAACACCGATATTAAGAGGGGCAACGAAAGATGTGGAGACTCCTAACTCAAACTAACCTAATCCTAACCCTAACAAGCTCTCTTTAAATATCAACTTAACACTTAGATAATCAAACAAAATCTGAACAACCGGACTTAACTCGTTAACGCACATTGAAAAAGACTCCCATCTCCCTGCGGACGACCCGTACTCAACCGGCTAGCTACGTGCGAAACCGTCTTGATTGCGGTATTTAAACTAGAACTTGAACACGCACATATCCTAACAATCAAATGGCGCCGTTGCCGGGGAGACGGTAGTTTATTTCCTTGTGTAATTTCGGGTTAATTTGTGAATATAAAAACAACCGAAAAACAACAAAAAAAATATATACTTTGTAAAAAAAAATCATCTTGTTATTTTTGATTAGCTTTTGTGCAAGTGTGCAGGAAAATACAAGGTTCGAGTTCCGTGGCCAAGACGTTGAAAATACGGAGTTCAAGTACAGTGCCAAAGACGTGGGAAGATAGACCCACATTTCGCGGCTACACCGCGACGGACAAAACGAAGCATACGGTCTACTGTCAAGATCTGGAGCAGGTACAGTGAGCAAATAAAAATTCAGAAGTTCCAGACAAGCAGAGGAGACCCATACCAGCACCCACAGAAAAAATGAAGGCCCAATCTCTCCTTCCTGCCGCGGATCCGCAGCAACAGAGGGCTTAGGCCGCGGATCCGCGGCCACTTGGTGGCTTCAGGGGTGAAATTTCTTTCTGGTGAGTCTCTCTCTTCTCTCCACTCCTCTGAACTCCACTGAACTGTGTTTTCTGCAGCCTTCTTTGCGCAAATTCTTCTCCCCCTTCCAATAAACTGTTCTTGTGCAGGATTCTTTGCGCCGCAAATAAAAATTGTTTGCAGTTGATTTGTTACTGTTTTGCATTCTTTAATACGGACTTAAGGGGCTTGTAACCAATCCAGATTGGGTGGGGATTTCATCACCCTTCCCAGGACCCCAAAAATCACTAAAGCATATGCATTGTCCATTGTAAATTAAAAAATACTAGACTTCAGCCCTAAGGACTTCGCGCTCATTAGGAGAAGATAAACAGTGTTTAGAACCTCGCTTAACCGTATATTGTTTACGGGGTGTCTAGGAAAGTGTTAAAGGCGCAACCGCCGAAAGAGAAAGGGTTATTTAATTAAGGAACTTCGCGAAAGCGTTGGATAACCTCCCCTTATCTCTGCACTTACCTGGCCTCGTGATCAGTGTATTTTTAAGCCCGTTTCTCGACATTGTTTAACTTCGACAATCAAGTTCAGGAGCAGGTCTAGTAGACCTAGGCGACCGTAGATCTAGGTGTGATTGTGCATATCTTGTTTGTGATTGCTTAAGCCGTATTTCCGTACATATTTCTGTAAATCTCTTTCTAAAAAAAAAAGAAAAAAAAAACCAAAAACTTTTATAAAAACTTGCCCTTTTGTCGCCAAATCCATTTTCACCCACCACCCATCGCCTTTATCCATTGACGTTTTCTTACCCTCACCTTCTTCGCTTTGACTATACTAAACTCGTTTAGTGTATGTCCGCTTGGACTCGGGACACTAGCGCTCGTCTAGTCCGCGTTACGTTAGTCGCGACCGACTACGCGATCGACTCCGAAGTCGATACTCCGTCCACTCCTCTTTCTCCTCTTCCTTTGCCGGCCAACTCCGACGTTGACCGGAATTCTGTTCATACATCTTCACCTTCACCTTCACCTTCACCAACCTCTTCTTCCGCGATGTCGGGATTTAATCCGAACATCTCTTTGACCACCCCTGGATTGGCTCCACCTCCTACGGAGACCAATCTTCCACCACCTCCGCCTGTTGTAGCGCCGCAGCGAATTGCGCTCCAGGATCGTTTCTAACCCACCCGTTCTGCACTTCCCACCTGCCTTTCTCTTCCTCCGGCCAATGGGGACAACTTTGAAATTAAGCCCCATTTCATCAACATGCTTCCACGTTTTCATGGGCTTGAATCTGAAGATGCCTATATCTTCATCACCAAATTTCAAAATGTCTGTGCCATGATGAAAACCACCCAGCTGTCGGACGATGCTATACGTCTACGGGTCATTCCGTTCACTTTATGCAACCTCGCTGAAAAATGGCTGTATAGCACCGCTTCCCACTCAATCACCAGCTGGGACGAGTTTGTTAAAGCGTTTCTTAAAAAATTCTATCCGAATCATAAGACCGCAAGAATTCGAAATGAAATCAACCAATTCTCCCAGCTTCCTTCTGAACCCTTCTGGAAGTGCTTTGACCGGTACAAAGACCTTCTTGTTCAGTGCCCTCACCACGGTATAGAGAAATGGCAACTCTGCCAAACCTTATACGAGGGACTGAACCCAGCAACGAAGCAGTTGCTGGAAACCATTTGTCAGGGCCACTTCCTATCGAAATCTGACGAGGAAGCGTGGCAGTTCTTTGACGATCTTGCGGAGCAAACGCTACAGTGGGAGAGCACCAGACCGACTTCTTCTTCTTCTACCTCCACTTCTACCGGTCAGTCTAGGGTAGGAATCCACCAACTCGATGTCTCTATTGCGATGAAAGCTGAAATGGCTGCAATAACACGAAAACTTGAAGCGATAGAGAGCAAATTTTCTGCTCCTGCCCCCACACCTGTTCTCCCCCTTCGTACCATCTGCGCTTGTTGTTCCGATCCTTCCCACTTGACTGAAGAGTGTCCTTACAATCCACCCTCGCAAGGACAGGATCAGGTTAATGCTGCCTTCCAGCAAAGACCGAGGAATGATCCATACTCTTCCACCTACAATCCCGGTTGGAGGAACCACCCCAATTTCGCCTGGAATCAGAATCAGAATCAATTCCAAGGCAACAATTTCCAAAGGGCCCCTCCACCGCAACAACAAGCGCCACAACAAACTCAACATCAATATCAGCAGCCCTTCCAACCCCAACCTTACCAAAACCAGACGAACAACTTTGCACCCAAGAACTCTTTTCCACCAAACAACTTGGTTCCGTCGAACAACGATAAGGTTTCCTCGCTTGAGCGAAGTCTGGAGGCATTTGTTAAACAATCGACTCAATCCACCGCCAACATCCAGTCTTCGATTCAATCTTTAGTGCAATACACTGCCGCACACGGGCAAAGCATCAAGACCATCGAGGCCCAGATTGCACAGCTGAACGCGGCCTTGAGCGAGCGAGAGAAGGGGAAGCTCCCGTCCCAGCCACTTCCAAATCCCGGTCATCCACATAATGCACATGTTGCTCTTGAACAACAAAACCATAATGTGAGTGCCGTGACTACACTGGGATCGGGAAGGATGCTGCAAAACAACATTGGCAAGCGAATCAACGATGACACCCCGGCCGCTTCTTCTCCTTCTTCTTCGTCTTCCGAGCCTATTCTCCGTTCTTCAACAGGCTCTCCTTCCTCTTCTTCTGCTATGAACGGACCAACTTCTCACTCCACGAAAACACCTATTCTGGGATCCGTTCCAACTCCAAACTCTCCTCCTCCAGCATTAGACTCAACCAATTTTCAAAATGTTCCATTTCCAAACCGGTTGAGGTCTAACAAACAAAATCCACAAATGGAGAAGATTTTGGAGTTATTCAAGCAAGTTAACATTAACATTCCTCTTTTAGATGCTGTCCAACAAGTCCCATCTTACGCGAAAATCTTAAAGGACTTGTGCACGAAAAAGAGGAAGTCTCAGGTACCCAAGAAAGTTTTCTTGGCTAGTGCTGTGAGTGATGCTCTTACCCAATCTTTACCACAAAAACGGAAGGACCCTGGCTGTCCTACAATTTCAATTACTATTGGGGATAAGAACATCAACCGCGCACTATTAGATCTTGGTGCCAGTGTTAACTTGCTTCCGTATTCAGTATACGAGCAATTAGGCGTCGGAGAGCTGAAACCCACACACTGCACTCTCCAGATGGCCGACCGATCGATCACCCATCCTAGGGGTGAGCTAGAGGATGTGTTAATAAGAGTCGAGGACTTCATATTCCCCGTCGACTTCATTGTCTTAGATACACAGCCTGTAGCTAACCCCCGGAATCAAATTCCGGTGATACTCGGTCGCCCATTTCTCGCAACCTCAAATGCTGTGATCAATTGTCGCAATGGTTCGATGAACCTCTCTTTTGGAAATATGACAATTGAACTCAACATTTTTAGGTTGGGGAATCAGCCCGCCGAACCTAATGCTCATATACTGGACGTCTGCTCGATCCAGGAGATCACCCCCGAAGAGTGTGAATTCGAGGAGTTTCTGTTTGAACACAATAATCTTGACGCCACTAGTGCGTTTCTCTTCGAACCTGCTGCTGCTTCTGTGCCCGACAACGAATACGAGTGTTTCACGTTCTTGAACGATCTTAGCCGCGCACAACCCGAGTTTGAATCTTTCGACTTTCCGGATGAGTTACCTGAACCATCCAACTCGGTTGCCTACACTCGCTTTGAGCCTTTGCTGGAGTCCTTTGAGTTCGAGACTTTTGCACTAGTCTTGCCTTCCATCATTTCACCTCCAACGCTCGAACTCAAGCCTTTGCCGTCTCACCTTAAGTACGCCTACTTAGGTGAGAACGAGACCCTTCCTGTCATCATCTCGGCTTCTCTAGCTCCCGAGCAAGAGAAAGCCCTTCTCGCGGTCTTGCACAGCAACATGCAAGCTTTTAGCTGGTCCATGGCGGACATCAAGGGGATTAGTCCCCTGATCGTTGAGCATCACATTCATCTGATGGATGATGCCAAACCAGCCCGGGATCCGCAAAGACGTCTAAATCCAGTCATGAAGGAGGCTGTGAAGAAGGAGATCGTCAAATGTCTAGATAGTGGTATCATTTACCCTATCTCTGATAGCCAGTGGGTTAGCCCCATTCATGTTGTCCCCAAGAAGTCAGGCATCACGGTCATAACCAACGAGGCGAACGAGTTAATCCCTACTCGCACCCAAACTGGGTGGCGAGTTTGCATTGATTACAGAAAACTCAACGCCGCAATGCGGAAAGACCACTTTCCGCTACCTTTCATTGACCAGATGCTGGAACGATTGGCCGGACATGAGTACTATTGTTTTCTTGATGGCTACTCTGGCTATAATCAAATTCCCATCGCCGAAAAAGACCAGGACAAGACCACTTTCACTTGTCCTTTCGGCACGTTTGCATATCGACGCATGCCCTTTGGGTTATGCAATGCGCCCGCTACCTTCCAGCGGTGTATGATGGGAATTTTCTCGGACATGGTGGAAAAATTTCTGGAGATTTTCATGGATGACTTCTCCATCTTCGGCGATTCCTTCAACGAGTGTTTGCTGCATCTTGACGCTGTCCTTACCCGATGTAAGGACAAGAATCTCACTTTGAACTGGGAGAAATGCCACTTCATGGTGCGCGAAGGTATTGTCTTAGGACATATCATCTCGCAAAATGGCATAGAGGTTGACAAAGCAAAGATTGAGGTCATTTCCAATTTGCCTCCTCCCCGATGCGTCAGAGATATCCGAGCCTTCCTTGGCCATGCCGGTTTCTATAGACGGTTTATCAAGGACTTTAGCAAGATTGCTAGGCCCTTGACGCTTTTGCTGGCCAAGGACACGCCTTTCGACTTCAACTCGAGCTGTGTGACTGCATTCGAGTCACTGAAACTCTCACTCACTTCTGCTCCCGTTCTTTCTTCACCTGACTGGACGCACCCATTCGAGATTATGTGCGATGCATCCGACTTTGCCATCGGTGCTGTCCTTGGACAGCACATCAACAAGATGCCGCACGTAATCTATTACGCGAGCCGAACCCTGAACGACGCCCAACTCAACTATACAACAACTGAGAAGGAATTCTTAGCTGTTGTATTTGCTTTAGAAAAGTTCAGGCCCTACCTCATCGGCTCTCCAGTCATTGTCTACACGGACCATTCAGCTCTGCGCCATCTTTTTGCGAAGAAAGATGCAAAATCTCGGTTAATACGTTGGATCCTCTTGCTCCAAGAGTTTGACCTTGTCATTAAGGACAAACGAGGATGTGAAAACGTAGTTGCCGACCATCTCTCACGACTTCCTTCTTCGCCTTCGCTTCCAATTCCAATTAACGACGTTTTCCCGGATGAGCAACTCTTGACAGTATCTTGCGAACCCTGGTTCGCAGATATTATGAACTATTTGGCCACGGGATTACTACCGACCGAATGGTCAAGTCAGGACAGACTTTGCTTCTTATCCCAAGTAAAACACTTTTACTGGGACGAACCCTACTTGTTCAAGTACTGTCCCGACCAGATTATTCGTCGGTGTGTCCCTGACGAGGAATTCAAGAGTGTGCTGTCATTTTGCCACGATCAAGCGTGTGGCGGGCATTTTGGGCCCAGAAAGACAGCTGAGAAAATCTTGCAATGTGGTTTCTACTGGCCACAACTTTTCAAAGACGCTCACGACTATTGCAAGACTTGCTCCCGGTGCCAACACATGGGCCGGATATCCCGGAGGAACGAGATGCCGCTCCAACCGATCTTGGTTGTGGAGATTTTCGATGTTTGGGGGATAGACTTCATGGGGCCGTTTCCCAGCTCTTTTGGGAACTTGTACATCCTTCTAGCTGTTGATTACGTCTCTAAGTGGGTCGAGACTGTGCCCAGCCGGACTAACGACAACAAGGTTGTCGTTAGGTTCTTTAAAGAAAACATTTTCTCACGGTTTGGGCACCCCCGAGCGATCATTAGCGACAATGGAAGTCATTTCTGCAATAGGACTTTCGAGGCCTTGATGCGGAAATACTCCATTAATCATAAGCTTTCTACGCCCTACCACCCCCAAACCTGTGGGCAGGCCGAAGTTTCAAATCGGCAAATCAAGCAGATACTGGAGAAGACGGTTTCCAAGAACCGAAAGGATTGGTCTCTGAAACTCACTGATGCCCTTTGGGCATTTAGAACCGCTTATAAGACCGACCTTGGCATGTCTCCCTATCGGCTTGTGTACGGAAAAGCCTGCCACCTTCCTGTCGAAATCGAGCATCGCGCATTTTGGGCGATAAAGGAGCTGAATCTGTCTCTTGAGGATGCGGGCAGCCATCGGAAGCTGCAGTTGAACGAACTGAACGAGCTTAGGGATGAGGCTTACGATAACGCTGTTGTCGTTAAGAATCGAACGAAGGTGTTTCAGGATAAACACCTTTTGCGCAAAACCTTCGTACCTGGTCAGCAGGTACTGCTTTACGACACCCGACTTCACTTCCATCCTGGAAAGCTCAGATCTCGCTGGAAAGGGCCGTATTTTGTGCGGAATGTGTATCCGCAGGGCGATGTGGATTTGGAAAATCCAAAGGACGGTTCACTCTACAAGGTAAATGGACACCGATGCAAACCGTACCTTAGCGCCAAACCAACAGAGGAGCTCCTGTTCTTACAGGAGCCGGTTTACCCTGAATGATCTTCCTTTGCCTACCTCCAAACTTCGGTTATCCAGCCAAGAACAGTGGACACTGTTCCAAATAAGTTTGGGGGTATGTACAAACCATTTTGTATATATTTGTGTATATTCTTTTTCTTTTCTTTAAAAACAAAAACAAATAAAAATTTGTGTATCACTAACCGACAATTTTGAACCTTCCAACTGCTCTCTTCATGCTACGACAGTGAGGACACTGTCCAGTTTAAGTTTGGGGGTACGCTCGGTACGCATTTCTTACATTCGCATTCATATGTATATTTTGCATCTGCATATTAAAATCCATAAAATCCATAAAAATTTGAAAATTTTCTAAAAAAAATAAAAACTTTTTGTCAAGTTAGCTTGTGAAATAACTCTGATTCAACATTTCGACGGTTTTTGTTTGAAAAAAATAGGAATAACTAAATCTTATGTTTGGATTTTGAAAACCTGAAAGATAACTCTCCTTTGAAGTTAACTATAGCTGATATAAGTCTTTACATCACACTACACGTGTCGTAAGATTTTGGGAATTAGATGACAAGTCTTTCATGTTTAAACTTTTAAACAAATAAATGATTTTCTGAGGATCAAATAGATTTGTTCTGAAATAAGTAATGTCAAGAATAGTTTATGAAGTAAAGCGAATAAGAAGGAATGTTATTGATGCCATAATTGGAGCTAAGTCTGAAAAATAACCCATCTAAAGCTTGATTGGAATGATTACACACCAAACCCACTAAACACGTCTTTTATCCAAAAAAAATATTTGAACTACCGGTTATATCTCCGTTCGTATTAAATCATCTGATTTTCATGACAAACTGTCTTTTGTTTTTGGACCTAGGTAACTTGAGTAATTAAGTCCGCTGGGGTGTTTCTACACCTAATACCCTAAAACCAACTGGTTTGGGTGCATTGGCCCAAAGCTCGCTAAGAAGCCTAGAAAGTCCAGTTTAAAACAAAATCAAGCAAGTGTTCTCTCCGAGTTAAAATTCCTAACGGTTCTTTGTGTGAGAATAATCTTGATAAAAGACAGGCTTTTAAAAAAAAATTTTAACGGAGATATGAAGGTTTTACTCTTTGATAAAGACTATTGCACGTTCACAGAGGTGTGTATGAAATGAAAACAAGAAAAAGGTGGAGTGAAAAATACGACTTAGTTTCCTGTTAAGGAAGATAGAAATTCTGAAGTTGAAACCTTACTGGAAAACGAAACTTGAAAAATGCTTAACTCTTTATAAAACTTATGTGATCCTTTTAAAATTGTTATCTGGGCTTTATTGTGCGACATGATGACTTTAATCGATCCTTCTGGAACTTAACGACCCTATTTGCACTGCACGTAAAGACATATAAAATCTGTAGTTAAATAAGAAGCGAGGTGTGAAAAATAAAGGTTCGATAGTCTAGACTTAGGATTATAGAATTGTTATTTTCTAAAACAAAACTTTAGGGTTTGAAACTTAGTCATTTTTACAAACCAACTTGACCGGATTTTGTGGGTAGTATCCGCTGAAAACCCTCAGGAGACAACACTCCTCCTACTAGGGACACCTAGAGGTTTAACGGCTTGTTGCACATGCTCAGTGCAATCGCGTTCCCTGCGAAAGCGAGGTTAGGAAATTTTTTGTGAATAAATGGGCTTTGCTCGGGACGAGCAAATGATAAGTTTGGGGGTATTTGTTCATATCAGATTTTTGCATTTTCATACCGCCCAATTTTTATCACATTGCATATCCGTAGATACTCTTGAGCCGTGTTTGCTAGTCAATTGCAGGATACAGGTTCTCGGTTCTAAAACGGTGAAATTCATGGAAAACACGAAAAAAGTCCGGGTCCCTGCCAACCACAGATAAAACACGGTCTCCGCTCTTCATCCGTATGTTGCCAGATACCAGTTTAGGAAGACAAAAGGTCAAATCAATGTCAAATCAATGCACAAGGCTCAATGGTAGCACAAGATCCAAGAGATCTACGCGAAGCTCGAGACAATCATGACAAAATCTTGACAAAAAGTCCACCTTTCCCTCAACAGAAATTCTGGAAAAATCGTGGAGCCAAATTGAGAAAATACATGTACCAGAATTATGTACACATCAAACCAGGGAAGCCCAAGAAAGATGAAGGCCCAAATCAACTATAAGGCCGCGGATCCGCGGCAAAAGGTGGGTCCAGGCCGCGGATCCGCGGCCGTTTAGGCGCCAAGCATGCAGATTTTTGGGGGGTGTTTTGGTCTTTTTGTTTGGGTTCTGGTGGTTGCCCTAGGGTTTCATTTTCTGGCCTATAAATAGCCCAGAACTTTATGAAGGAAAGGGTCCATTCTTGTATTTTCATTTTGCCTAGTTTTAGTGTGTTTCTTCTTCCTCTTCTCACCTCTTCTCCATTAAACTTGTAGTGAGCTTTTGAGTGAAGAGTGATGAATAAAGAAGAACCATTTATTATCATGCTTGTCTCTTTACTTTGTTAATTGTTGTAATTTTAATTCGTTAAGTAGTTGTTGTTATTTCCTTGTTGTTTCTTTCTTCTCTCTTTTTCTTTATCATTCATACGACAATGATACTTACGCTCGATCCTCGCCAAGGTGAGGTCGCAAATAGTTAGTCGTATTCTTCTAATCTCCCTCTTTCTATCTTCCTCTTTTGTTTTGTTTTGTTTTTCCTTATCATGAAGTGTGAGTAGTGTTATACTTGTTAGGGTAGGATAAGGGAAGTTTGAGAGAAGGAAATCTCTCTCACTCTTTCCTTGCCCAACAACTTAAATCGACTCCCGTTAATTGAACCACAATCCGCTCCTTACGGCACCCTATCCTACATGATAGCGGTGATCCCGTAGTGAGACCGGTTGTGGTTGAATTAACCGGAGGTTATGGATAAGAGCCAAGAACGGACGGACAAGCACCAAAAGGAAGGACTTATGCGTTGGAAAGCCTGGCTTATACTCGCAAAGTCCTTCCTAGTCGTGCTAATCCCCGTTGTTGCCGATTACCGTAACACCGATATTAAGAGGGGCAACGAAAGATGTGGAGACTCCTAACTCAAACTAACCTAATCCTAACCCTAACAAGCTCTCTTTAAATATCAACTTAACACTTAGATAATCAAACAAAATCTGAACAACCGGACTTAACTCGTTAACGCACATTGAAAAAGACTCCCATCTCCCTGCGGACGACCCGTACTCAACCGGATAGCCACGTGCGAAACCGTCTTGATTGCGGTATTTAAACTAGAACTTGAACACGCACATATCCTAACAATCACCAAGCGAGGAAAATTTGAGCCAAACTATGAAGGCCCGTACATCATAGACAAGGTCTACCAGGGTGGAGCCTACCTCCTCATGGACATGCACGGTGAAAGGCCTTTCAGGCCAATAAACGGCCGCTTCTTAAAGAAATACTACGCTTAATAAGCCACAGCCTGGGTCAATGATAGATGACGACGACTATGTCCGCTCACTATCTTCCTAGGCTCAGACTTTACAAGCAGCAGCCGGCCTTCCCATAGCGACGGACCGAAACGTCCTTAAACTAATGATGGACCGAAACGTCCTTAAACTAACAATGGACCGAAACGTCCTTAAACTAACGACAGACCGAAACGTCCTTAAACTAACGACGGACCGAAACGTCCTTAAACTAACGACGGACCGAAACGTCCTTAAACTATCGGTGGACCGAAACGTCCTTAAACTAACGACGGACCAAAACGTCCGTAAACTATCGACGGACCGAAACGTCCTTAAACTAACGACGGACCGAAACGTCCCTAAACTACTACCGCAGCATCCTTAGGCTGACAAAGAAAAAGGAAAAAAAAAATGAAAGAAAAAACGGTATGTCCATAAGCAAAATGGGCACGGATGAAAACCCGAAAGGGCTCCGTGAGTAAAAACAGCAGGGCTGCCGGCAAGTGTTCGTGAAAAGCCGAAAGGGCGCGACCTTGTTAAAAAACAAAAAGTGAAAAAGAATAAAAAAAAACGATATGTCCATAAGCAAAATGGGCACGGATTAAAACCCGAAAGGGCTCCGTGAGTAAAAACAGCAGGACTACCGGCGAGTGTTTGTGAAAACCCGAAAGGGCGCAACCTCGTTAAAAAGACACTTGCAGGGTCCTCTCGACCTTGTAAGGAGAAACCACCGGCGTGAGATCCTTACGACTCACAAAGGAGCAACACACTTAGGGATCCTCATGATTCCTAAGGAGAAAATACACTTACGAGATCCTCACGACTCGTAAGGAGAATTCTCTTATGGGACCCTCACGGCTCATGAGATTTGAAAGTCTTAAGTTACAGAAACCTAAACCTGTTCTTAAGCAAATCCTCCACAACCTTCGATATTGCCCTACAAGAGGCTCAATACTGACCCTTGTATACAATCCACGGGCGCGAAAAAAACATTTCCCCAGCAAAGTCCCATCCGTGACTAGGGATATGCCCATATGATGAGCAACCCTTGTAGGTCCTCTCGACCCATAAGGAGAAAGCCCTCTTGTAGGATCCTTACGACTTGCAGAGGAACATACACTTAGGAATCCTCACGATCCCTAAGGAGAAAATACACCTGCAAGATCCTCACGACTTGTAGGGAGAAATACCTTTGTGAGACCCTTACGGCTCATAAAGTCAAAAGCCTTGGTCGACAGGACCCTTAACCCTGTTTACTAAGCCACCTTTGTTCAATATCGACAGAGGCAAATGATGATTCGCTCCTGGCAGCATCCCAGTTGCAGCGGTGCTGATGTCGAAATCGGTGTCTAAAATCCAAGCTTGCGGCGAAAAAGCTAGCAAGCCACACATGCCTACGAAATAGCCGAAATGATGGGGCAACTTGCAATAAAAAGCAGCAAGTAAAAATGTATGCATGAAAAATAGCCGAAATGATGGGGCAACTCGCAATAAAAAACAGCGAGTGAAAATAAAAAAATAGCCGAAATGATTGGGCACCGCGAAAAATAGCCGAAATGATGGGGCAATCGCGACCTTCGCGATATAAAAGCTGAAACGATAGAGCATCGCGGAAAAAGAAATAAAATAAAAAGAAAATGTATGCCTTACAGGCGATGTTCCATCACACCCTGTATACAATCCAATGGCATAAACAAAAAGGGAACATACCTCCCTCCCCCAGGTTTCACCAAAGAAAGAAGCTAAATCTCGACGGGCCACAAGTGACCTAGAGATCATCCCAACACTCGTCTCGTAACAACGGACACAACTTCAAGCTAAGCGGAACAGCGGCAACTCCCAGTTCCATGGCTCAGTGGTATACATATCGCCAACAGTCAAACCTCCATCCCGTGAAATGCGGATACAATCAGCAAAATACCTGGTCACGTGGAACGCGGATAATGTCACTCTTTGACCCCGTGGAAAACATCCAGAGCGGAGCCTAGTCCTCGCCGAGCACGGCAGTGAACCCGTGTGAAGCATCTAGTGCAAAATTCCTGGTCACGTGGAACGCGGATAATGTCACTCTTTGACCCCGTGGAAAACGTCCAGAGCGGAGCCTAGTCCTCGTCGAGCACGGCAGTGAACCCGTGTGAAGCATCTAGTGCAAAATTCCTGGTTACGTGGAACGCGGATAATGTCACTCTTTGACCCCGTGGAAAACGTCCAGAGCGGAGCCTAGTCCTCGCCGAGCACGGCAGTGAACCCGTGTGAAGCATCTAGTGCAAAATTCCTGGTCATGTGGAACGCGGATAATGTCACTCTTTGACCCCGTGGAAAACGTCCAGAGCGGAGCCTAGTCCTCGCCGAGCACGGTAGTGAACCCGTGTGAAGCATCTAGTGCAAAATTCCTGGTCACGTGGAACGCGGATAATGTCACTCTTTGACCCCGTGGAAAACGTCCAGAGCGGATCCTGGTCCTCGCAGAGCACGGCAGTGAACCCGTGTCAAGCATCCAGAGCGGAGCCTAGTCCTCGCCAAGCACGGCAGTGAACCCGTGTGAAGCATCTAGTGCAAAATTCCTGGTTACGTGGAATGCGGATAACGTCACTCTTTGACCCCGCGGAAAATGCCCAGAGCGGAGCCTGGTCCTCGCCAAGCACGGCAGTGAACCCGTGTGAAGCATCCAGAGCAAATACCGGACTGTGGAGTCCTTAAAATCCACGGACTATGACGTCCTTAACCTCGACCGTGATGTCTTAAAACTAACGATCAACCACCCCGATTCCTTACAGATTTTGTCTTGGTTTAAGGGTACATCTCTTCACTCCTTTGATGCCTGGCGTTGTAATTCCTCAACGTCTTCAAAGAGGTGACGGGTCCCTGCAACCACACATCGGATTGTGGAGTCCCTAAATCCACGGACTATGAGGTCCTTAACCTTGACCGTGATGTCTTAAAACTAACATCGGACTGTGGAGTCCCTAAATCCACGGACTATGAGGTCCTTAACCTTGACCGCGACGTCTTTAAACTACAATACCTGGAGAAACCCCTAACTCCGTAAAACACGGACAAGGGTGACCGCATCCAACACTTACAAGTCCTCACGACCTGTAAGGAAGAAAAACTCTCTTGTGGGATCCTTACGACTCTCAAGGGAAAACCCTTTTAAGAATCCTCACGATTCTTAAGAAGAACTCACACCTATGGGATCCTCTCAACCTGTAGGGAGAAAAACTCTTTATGAGACCCTCGTGGCTCATAAGATGCAAAAGCCTTAGGAAGCAGATCTTAACCCTGAGTCCTGAGCCATTGCTGTCCTGCAAGGAGATCAAGATAGAATATCCGCGGAATACATTCAATGAAAAGGAGACACATCATTGAGAAGAAAAATGTATCTTTTATTCATAAACCAAAATGGGTACAAAGTACAATTCATGAAAGAAACAAAAAGAAAATACTCTCATCCATGAGTATGTACAAAAAGGAAGGAAAAGATACAAACGTTTCAAGCCGGCGGGCGATTCAGCAACTTGGTTAGCTCATCCTGCTTTTGTTGGACCACGGCTTCATGACGCAAGATCTCCAAAAGACGAGCCTCCGCCTGAGCTTGTTGGGCCTGATATGAAGCAAGCCGGGCTTCAAGCTCCTTCTCAGTGGCCTTATGAGCCTCGACCCTCTCACGAGTGAACGTGGCAGCTTTATCGAGAGCCACCACCTCTTTAATGGACTCCTGAAGCACCCGCCGGAGTTCGTATGCTTTGTTGGCCTTGGCTGTGAGGCTGGCCTGAAGCTCGCTCAGCGCCTTAGAAGCCAATGCCCTTTCCGAAAATTTACGGCCGAGCCCTTTTCTCGCACAACAATATGTTCGCTACGTGTCGCTCTATCAGGCCACGTAAGCTCGCTTTCGTGACCGCGGCCTTGGAAACAAGACATTTACAAGACCGTATAAATGGGCTTCCAGTCGACGGGAATAATCGATCTAAAACGCGCTCACATCACCTGACGTGAAAGGCAACAAGAAAGGAAAGTGATGATAGCATTTGCAATTAAAGAAAGTTCTCATGAGAAGAATACAAAGTTTATTTATGCAAGCGGAAACATACATGCTAGCACCAAGCCTACATGGAATTTCGGCATAAAGCGTAGAAAAGGAGGGACTAATTTAAAAATGTTCTACGCTAACGGAAAAGATCACCAAACAAGGGATCAGAAATACAAGGGTTAACAAAACAAAGAACAAGGTTCTCCATCTCTCTCTCTGCTCTCTCCAACACATCAAAGCGACGGTTCTCACGAGAAGTCGCTTCCCATCGATTGGCGCCATGGCCATCTGCAAAAGCAAACATAACAGCCCGTCGGGCTCTTATCTCGCTCAGCAGATGAATTGAGCAGTCCTTCAAAGCCTGAGTAATCAGGCACGCCTCATGAAAGCCCTCGAGCTTTTCTTCCGCCGCATCAAGCATCGCCAGGGTCATCTCCGCCGGGTGAGGAGGGATGTCGGCAAGCACGGCCGTGAGGATCATCCGGAGCCAGAGAGAACCCATCGGGAGGGGGACCCCCTACGGATCGAGAGTTCATGCATGGCTGAGTCGCATTCGTTGTCGGTAAGGAGGGGATCCACCAACCGAGCAGCAAAGCGGGGGAGCATCTCCTCGATAGGAACTTCCCACGGCTGTCGACGAGCATGCGGACGATTGCAGGCCATGGCACTCGTTTGTCTCTCAAGACAAGTTACAAAAAAATAATAATAATATAAATCTCTCCGTAAAGGGAAAAGAAAGCTATAGCCTCATATATAAAGGAATGTATTAATTGCTGTGCGCGGAAAATCTTGCATGGTAAAGCTATTTCCAAGGCCAAAAAAAAGGAAAGGCATCTAAAATCAAGGAGATGAAATTATTTCCAAGGCCCTTTCTCTGCATCCAATATTGTGCACTGAAAATACGGCATGGGAAAATTTTGTGAACAGCCCCATCAAGGGACCCCACGTGCAGAACACGTGAGACCTAAACCTGATGTACACTTAAAAGAAAATATATGGAGTAGTACCCTGCATATTAAAAGCACAAACAACAACAGTAGCAAAATGATAAAATCCCAGAGAAAAGGCATGCATACTTCAAGAGGTTCATACAAAATATAGAGGACACATTTACAATGGTAAAACTTCAGATCCGGGGCGTGGGTTGAGAAACTCGAAATTAACTTTATTCAAGATCTTCCAAGCATTTCGAACCTCCCGAGTATGCTTCCTCTCACGATCACAAGCATCGGGGTCCCCGCGGATGTCCTCTACCCTCCGGTAGGCGGCAAGTATGGCTGATTGCTGAAAAATCTGATGCAGGAGATCAATGAGGTTATCCCGCCTTCTCTTTGAGATCAAGTGCATCAGATACACCGAGTGTACTTTATCCTCGGCGGCGTCCAATGCCCCAAGCGGCACACCAGCACAGAATAAAGGGAGAGCCTCCCTGATCGCCAGCACGATCAGCCTCAGAAGAGAAGAGCGACGGGGGAGTAGACGATGGTTGTACTCGTCAAAGCGGCTAATGATCTCGGCACACTGAGCATCGGTGAACTCCTGGTTCTGACTGCGGCCCAGCGCACGAATATTCCCGTAGGAAATGATCTCGTCAAGACCATACAGATGGGCATCCATGATACCTGAAATAAAGGTCATGAGAATCATTAGAAAACTCCTGTTTCATTAATTGCAAGAGAACAACCTCGGGCCAAGAGACCCCAGGAAGCCTCCGCGTGAAGAAATCAAGTCCTTCATCGGAATTAAATTCCTTATTAAGAAAAGGGAATTAAATTCCCAGAAACATTTTTGGATGGAATTAAATTCCATGGAGTTGAAACGCCATCATCATCTCCCCAAACATCATCTAAATCCTGAGGGATCTACAGTTCGAAGGTTAGGCGGTTTCAGGTTCTTATGGAAAAACATGAAGAAAAAAGGGTAAAAACCCTTGTTTTGGATTTAAAATCCAGAGGAATGTGGAGGTCCATCGTTTGTCCAAGAACATTACCTGAGGAAAAGAATTCTTTTCGAACAGAGTTAAACTCTGAAAATTGTTTCAAGATAGAGAACTAAGCTCTGGAAGCGAGAATTAAATTCTCAAGGAAAAAGTTCTCAGAAGAAGAAGATGAGCAAAGTGAAGGCTCCTATGAAGAGACAGAGGTATTTATAGAAGGCAATGGAAACGTTTCATCTCCCCAGATCCCTAAAGGAATCCAACGGTCGCAAGAGGTGACAGCGTTGCACTCACGTGCTGACACGTGAGAACAACGCTGTGGGGGCATTTGTTTCCTGATTTAAAATCAGGAAAGCTTATGGAAAAAGCTTCAGAAGAGGGTCACGTGCTTACACGTGACCAGCAGTCACGTGTTGGCACGTGACACCCAAAAGTACCGGCAAAGCAAGTTCAGTTTCCCAACTACATCAAAGAGAGGGGCTTCAGTAAGGGTCACGTGCTCCTACGTGACCTGGGTCACGTGTCGGCACGTGACATTTAAAAGCAGCAGCAAAGACCCAACGCTTCCTGATCAAATCAAGGAAAAAGCTTCAGAAGAGGACACGTGCTCCCACGTGACCAGGGTCACGTGTTGGCACGTGACGATCAAAAAATCAGAATTGTTCTCCAGTTAAATCAAGAAAAAGAGTCCAGACAAGGGTCACGTGCTCACACGTGACCAGGGGTCACGTGGTGGCACGTGACGGTTAAGCAGCAACCAGAAGACAGAGCGCAAAGAGAAAGAGGAAGGCTCGTTCAAAGGGGGTCACGTGCCCACACGTGACCATGGGTCACGTGGTCACACGTGACCGGCTTTCAAAGCCCATTTCGTTGACAGAATTAAATTCTGAAAGAGATTCGAATCTTTCCAAAGGGAAGCGATTATCTGGAACCAATCGAATTAAAGATTTTAAAGATGATTGAATATCATTTATCTATGGGAAAATCTCGGGTTTGGAAAGATTTCCCCTTTAAATCTAACCGAAATAACAAAGGAGACTCCCGGGACTTGAAATCCAATGGTGAATAAAATTCACCCAATAATCCAAAGGTCAAAAACGAATGATGGATGCAAATCAAATCTCTCAATGAAGATTCGTCAAAAACTAATTGACTCGGCTGCTTCTCCTATAAATAGGAGCCAAGAGACACAGGGATGGAAGATAGAAGAGAGATACACAGAGGGAAGAAAGGGAGAGAGAGCCTTGATACTTCGAGGAACTTGGATCTTCTGCAAAAGAAAACCCTAGGTAAGAAAGGGAAGGCTCCTTGAAAGAAAAGAGAATTTAATTCTCAACAGAGTTTAACTCTGATACATAAAACAGAAGAACATATTTTTTCTCTCTTTGATAGAGGATTTGCAAAGTGCACATCTCCCCTTGAAGTTGAGAATTTAATTCTCAATGGGTCGAGATCCTGCCATGCAGATCAAAAACATAGAGAGGGAACGGAAGCACGAGAATTTAATTCTCACAGAACTATAGGAATTTAATTCCTTTAAAATAAAATTAGGGCTTGACCCTGTGTTATGGGAATTTAATTCCTTCAGAACAAAAAGAAACATGGTTTAACCCTAATCAAGAACCTAGTTCTGTTGGAACAGCGGGGATTTAATTCCCTTGATCATAATTTAACAGAGAGTGGGAATTTAATTCCTTAAAAGCTTTTATTAGGGTTTAACCCTATTTAGTTCTTCACATGTATGAGGAATTTAATTCCTACAGAAAATTCAGAGTTCAACTCTATTCCAGAATATAAATCTTCAAAAGGAAGTAGGAATTTAATTCCTCTGAAATTACTGTCAGGGTTTAACCCTACGAGGAATTTAATTACTGGAAAAGATTAACAGATCCTCTAAACAACATACATAGAGGCAGGGTCACGTGTCACCACGTGACCCCCCAAGAGATCTACAGAAAGCCCCTTTGAGGCAGCACCCCACGTGACCCACGTGACCCTCGGACACACAAGCATTTGAATGCCCGTCACGTGATGGCACGTGATGCTCTGAAAGATGCGATAATCTCAGCAGAATAAATGAAGGGAGGGCGCTCTCACGTGTTGCCACGTGACCCCTCTTGCCTTAGTGTTCAACACTAAATTGGAACTCTCGAATCCAGTATTGAAACCTTGTTGGGCCCTAGTGTTCAACACTAATTAAAGAGCTTTATTCGCAGTGTTCAACACTGACTACCTTAGTATTTAACACTAATCTGAGATCTCCATTGCCAGTGTTCAATTTGAAAGCCTTGTTGCTGGTGTTTAACACCAATTATCTTTTAGTGTTAAACACTAACTTGTCAACCTCATTCCCAATGTTCAACACTGATTGCTCTTTAGTGTTTAACGCTAGACATTGGTCCAATTGGCTAAATGGATAGAGGCAAAGCCTCTCCTGATTGGACTTAGCCCAAGCTGGCCATAAGTCCTCAATTCGTAATCAACTGGGCTAATGGGCTCATAATATAATTAATTGGTCTTGATCCCAAATTGGGCCAAGGACTATTCAATCCACTCCGGTTCTAGGGTACATCTCTTCACTCCTTTGATATTTGGCATTGTAATCCCTCAATGTCTTCAAAGAGGTGACGGGTCCCGACGACCACACATTGATATGGACTGTGGGGTCCTTAAACCCGTGTCTAGTGCAAAATTCCTGGTTACGTGGAATGCGAATAACGTCACTCTTTGACCCCGCGGAAAACGTCCAGAGCGGAGCCTAGTCCTCGCCGAGCACGGCAGTGAACCCGTGTGAAGCATCTAGTGCAAAATTCCTGGTTACGTGGAATGCGGATAACGTCACTCTTTGACCCAGCGGAAAACGTCCAGAGCGGAGCCTGGTCCTCGCCAAGCACGGCAGTGAACCCGTGTGAAGCATTCAGAGCACATATCGGACTATGGAGTCCTTAAACCCATGGACCGCAACGTCCTTAAACTACCCATGGACCGCAATGTCCTTAAACTACCCATGGACCGCAACGTCCTTAAACTACCCATGGACCGCAACGTCCTTAAACTAGAACAATAGAGCCCCGCATGCTCTTTTGTCGGATCTAAACGGTCCCGTTTAAGTTGATCTTAGCCTTAAAGATGGCTAACGTATCCTTAAACTTTCAAACAGAGTGGACTATCAATCCCCCCAATTAACTCTGGCTCGAGGGTACATCCCTGAACTCCTCTGACATCCGTCGTTGTAATCCTTCAACGTCGTCAGAGAGGTGACGGGTCCCGACGGCCACATATTCAATGGACCACTATGTCCCTAAACTGGAACAATAGAGCCCAAATGCTCTTCTGTCGGATCTAAACGATCCCGTTAAGCTGATCTTAGTCTCAAGTTAGACTAACGTATCCTTAACAAACGTTTGAGTTGATCTTAGCCTCAAGTATGGCTGACGTATCCTCAAACCAAACCCCCAAACCCAAATCTAAGATAATACGGATTTGGACTAGTCCACGCCCTACGGGCGACGACGTAACTCAGTCTCCGTAAACAATCCACGGGCAACAAAACACAAAACAAATATCCACGACACGAAGTGACCATCTGGAGAAGGAGAAAGTTGTTACCGCAATGCGGTAGCGTAATTAACTGCAGGGGCTTGCGCCTGCAGGGAAGAGCATCCCCACAATCAAAAACCCCTCAAGCGAGGGGGAATCTGACGAAGTCTGCTACATCGGCCGCATCCGTCTAAACCTCCGATACACGGTGCCATAAATCAACTTGGCATCTTCGGAGAGGTGGACGGATAAAACCAATTAGCATCTGCCCCGAACCTCAGGCGAGACGCCCATGTCTCGGCCGCCGTTCGGAGGGGAACACTGTCATTGAAGAAGCTCCTTGGGAGGTTGTATTATCAGCCAAGACAAAGAGGATGCTGAACGACCTTCAAACATGCCCAGCGATTAAGTGGAGGAACCCGTGGGAGCCGCAGATCATTGAAGGGATGTTGAAGCCTCGTCCAACTCAAAAGATTGATGGAAGTGGCCCAAGCATTCACAACCAGCCGTCGAAATCTTCAAAGAAGAAGAAAAAGAAGTCAAAGAAGCCCGTGAAGCCTGGCGACAAGCGCACGGACTTGAAAAAACAAATTAACGTGCTGGAGGAATACAACCAGAAGGCACGGACTCCCATTACATTCCAAGAATTCCTCAATCACGTCTTTCAAGAGGAAGATGAGGGAGAAAGTTCATCTGATGAATCCGAGAAATATGTGGCGAGCTGTCATATGATTTTCCATTCGCTCACGAACAATGAGGAGACTCCTTGTACTGAAAAGCTGGGGGCAGATCCTGAACCAAAAATTTTGGGGCCGTCGGATGAAGTAATTGACGCATTCCTTAATGAAGCTCTCTTAAAAAGTAAAGCTGATCGGGAGCGCGAGGCGATCATATTCAAAAAGGCCAAACGCCAACGCCTTGACGAAAAAATTGAGATACTCCCGCTGGAGCAAAGCACACCCACTGCGTATAAAATCAAATTCAAGATGAGGAAGAGGTTTGATAAAGCCATGTCAATGGGTATGAAACTACCATCCTCCGAGGGAAATGTTGCTGGTGAAGCGGAAATGCACCCCTCCTATTGCTTGTATCATCGGAAGATTTCGCACCCCACTGAAGAGTGCAAAGCTTTCGATAGATGGTGGCAAGGATATGTTGTTCACCGGCAGCAGTCTAAGCGGGAAAAGCACAAGACTCGCCGAGAACGGAACGATACGACCGAAGGGCTTAACAGAACTACCGGCAATTGTCGCATGGTCAATACCGGAGGATCACAAGTGCTCACATTCGGGAGCGATTCCGACGAGGAGCTGGAGCTTAACCCCCTCTTTAAAGAGTCCACTTCGGGAAAAGAAGAAGAGCCGAAGATTTGTGAAAATATCCGGCTGCGTAATCGCACGTTGCCCGAAAAGAATCTCGGACCCCCAAACAAAAAAGATAAAGGGAAAGAAAAGGTCTCAGAGGACATCGCCCTAGATGACCAAGTCATGGAAGAGCTAACTGCCAAAGACCCGCCGAAAAAAAATAAGGTGGATTACAACGTCTTAGCGCATCTGAGAAAGCTACCCTCGCAGCTCAGCATTCTTGACGCCCTTTTGTTATCAAAGGAGGCGGGAGATTCGTTAATCAAGGCACTACAGGATCCGGAGCAGTTCCAGGCTTTCCTGGCCGAGGAAAAGATGAAGGATGAATTAGAGGAAGTGCACACGGCAGATGTCATTTTTGGCGATGAAGACCTTCTCCTTGGGACGTGCGAACACAATCGCCCCCTCTATGTCTCAGGATATTGCCATGATATAAAGATAGGCAAAACCTGATCGATAACGGATCATCTGTTAATCTACTCAATGTGCGGGTGTTAAAAGAAATCTGCATGAGCGTCCAACACCTTGCTCGGGACAAGATCACCATCTCTGGGTTCGACTCCCAATCATCAAAGACTCTTGGATCTGTGATACTGACGCTACGCTTCGGACTGCTCGTCATGGACATTAAATTCCACGTCATAGATGCCAGGACATGCTATAACGCTCTGCTCGGCCGACCATGGTTACACGAGTATAACATCATCCCTTCTACACAGCATCAGTGTATGAAATATTTTAGGGATGGTCTCGAGTATATCGTGACAGGAGAACTGAATCCGTTTTCCATGAATGAAGTTCGCAAATATGAAGATGCCAAATATTTCTTGCCGAATTTCAAAGACACGGAAAGGTGTCATAAGCCGGAGAATAAAACTAACGCTACCATCCCTGTCTTCGGCAGTGATACCGAGGAGGAAGAGGAGATAGTTTATTCGGGTCCGCCCCAATACACTAAGCCGGGACCATCTGCTCCTACATTGATCTTTGGCAGTGATTCAGAGGATGAAGTCCATGCTGTATTCTCTGCTCGACCTTCAATACGAGCTTCCGCTGATGAAGAGCAAAGGCTGCAAGTCGCCATGGTGCCGCTTAAACATTATAAAGAACTGGATGCGCTCGATACCGACAGTGTAGAGGAGTTGCAGACGTTCTATGTCCCACCCAGGCGGGAAGGCGAGAAGGCAATTCTATTCTACCGCTCTGAAGAAAACAAAGTAGAGAAAGAAATCTGGCACGGGGCAGATCTTACGCTGGACAGGCTTCAACCCATCTGTCTGCCCAGATATTATACGGAAGGCTTGAAGAGGCTGTTGAAGCGCCAAGGGATACCCTTCAAACAAACCGTTAGAAAGGCCAAATTCTATGACAGGGTTTGGAACGTCCCCGGAACTCAGCACAAGCTGCCTAGTGGAAGGATGGAGACAATCGGGCTCAGATACATTCGCCCCAAGAAACGAGAGCTGCTCCGCGACTGTTACGTCGTGCATGACTTCAATGAAGAAGCAGATGCTCAACGGGAGGACGCTAATCTTGAACCAGTAAAAATTCCTGATGCAAAAGTGCCCAGTCCGTCGTTTGAAGAACAAATGGACAGGCTTATAAGGGAAGCTGGTCAAAAAGTCCGAGACGACCATAACCACGAAATGGCCATCTACGAGAAAGCCAAAACGCAACGCCTCATCTAACAGGCTGTGAAAGATGAAGATGCCGCTCCTTGTCAACCTGTTATAAAGAAGGCTCGACGTAGAGGCAGAAACAAGTCGAAAGGCCAAAAAAGCGCTCAACAGCAACAAAGCAGGGCTAAGAAGCCACGCAAACGGGAGTCGAGCGTTATTGATCTATCCCTCATGAAGAAAATGGGTCGAGCGTACTCGTTTCCTCGGGACAAGAGGAAGAAGATACTTGATCTTGCTGTAAAACATCAAATGCTTACACTGCCGGAGTCCAAAAACCCCGAACAAGCAGGCAAAGTCTCTGACCCAAACTATTGCTCTTACCATCGAGTAATAGGGCATCCTCTTGAAGATTGCTTCACCTTCAAGAATTGGGTTGAAAATCAGTATCAGCTTGATAAATTCGCTCTGTCTGACAACTGGAGGGTAGCGCCGCCACAGAAGCACGAACCCAAAGCCACAAGAACAGAACCAACTCCACATTGGGATTGGAAGCGGATTCGCACTTGTCACATGATAACAATATTAAAAGAAGAGCCCGAGAACATGGACAGTCTTTCCTGGTGCGTCGAAAACAGCAATAATGAGGTGATCTCAGAATTTCCGCCAGCTCCGAAAGAACTGGAGGATGGAATACATACCACTGCAGATAACCTCAAGAAAATTGAGTTGGGGACGGCAAGTGACCCACGGCCGACGTTCGTCAGTGAGCTGCTATCTGAAGAAAGGGTGGCTGCGTTAAAAGACGTCCTTGTATAGCATAAAGATTGCTTCGCATGGAACTATTCCGAAATGCCGGGACTAGATCCAGAAGTTGCTGTGCACAAATTGGCGATATCCCCAGGCGTCAAGCCAGTCAAACAGGCGCTGAGGAGAATGCGGCTCGAGCTTGAGATGAGCATCAACGCTGAGGTCAAGAAGTTAATCGACTCTGGATTTATCCAGGAGGTTCAATATCCTGAATGGATCGCTAACATCATCCCGGTGATGAAGAAAAATGGGACGATGCACATATGCGTCGATTTTCGGGATCTCAATAAAGCCTGCCCGAAGGATGATTTCCCGGTGCCAGTCACCGAACTGATGATAGACAACACATCCATTCATGAGGTTTTCTCCTTTATGGACGGCTCGTCAGGGTATAATCAGATAAAGATGCATCCCGAAGACCAGAAGCACACCGCCTTCAGGACTCCTTTGGGTATATTCTGCTACAAGGTGATGCCCTTCGGTTTAAAGAATGCTGGTGCCACCTATCAAAGGACCATGACGAAGATCTTCGATGACCTTATACACGAAATCGTCGAATGCTATATCGACGATCTCGTGGTTAAAAACAAATCATACGAGGAACATCTCGAGCATCTGAAAACTGTATTTCAATGCCTTCGGCAATACAACTTGAAGATGAACTCTCTCAAGTGCGCATTCGGAGTTTCCTCGGGCAAATTCCTGGGATTCATCGTCCGACACCGGGGTATCGAGATAGATCCGTCAAAGATCAAGGCGATCATGGAAATGCCTCCGCCAAGGACTCTCAAACAGCTGCGGTCTCTCCAAAGGAAGCTCGCGTATATACGGCGATTTATAGCCAACCTTTCAGGAAAATATCGTCCTTACAGCCACCTGATGAAGAAGGGAACCCCGTTCGTATGGGATCAAAAATGCCAGGGCGCACTGGACGAGATTAAACAGTACCTGCAGAACCCGCCAGTGTTGGCTGCTCCGGTTAAGGGAAAGCCCCTCATTCTTTATACAACCGCCCTCGAAGGTTCCTTAGGCGTACTATGGGCACAAGAGAACGATCAAGGGAAAGAAAGAGCACTCTACTACTTAAGTCGAGTTCTTCTGGGGGCAGAAAGTAACTACTCTCCCATTGAAAAACACTGCCTGGCGTTGATCTTTGCGATAACAAAATTCAGGCACTATGCGTTGGCGCATGAGGTCTGTCTCATTTCAAAGGTGGACCCTCTTAAATATTTAATGTCGAAGGCCATATTGACGGGCGACTCGCTAAATGGGCCCTGCTCTTGATGGAGTTCTCGATAACATATTAACCTCTCAAGGCAGTGAAAGGCCAGGCCATCGCCGACTTCCTTGCTGAGCATCTGATACCCGCCGATTCTCCTTTGAATTGCGATCTTCCAGACGAACATGCGTTTGATGCGATCGACGGTGGTGATACCCGATGGGAGCTTTATTTTGACGGAGCATCCTCCATGAAGAAGCGCAAACAAAATACCCCTGTAATCAAATCAGGGGTAGGGCTCATCTTTGTAACTCCACAAGGAGGGATAATGCGCTTTGCTTTCTCCTTAACAGAGCCGAGGACAAACAATGAAGCCGAATATGAAGCCTTGATAGCAGGTCTCGAGATCGCCATCGACATGGGAATTGAAAACCTCCTCATATACGGAGATTCTCAACTGGTCATTAGTCAAGTAAACGACGACTACCAAACGTGCAAACCAGAGTTAGTGAAGTACGGTGAAAAGGTGCAACAACTGTTGACCCAAATTCCCTCCTATATTTTGGAAAGCATACCGCGCGCGGAAAACAACAAAGCAGACGCGTTGGCCAAACTTGCTAAAGAACTGGCTGACGAGAACCTCGATGACGTTAGAATCGTGGTACAAAGCCGTCGGGTGCTTGCCCCAGCAGAAATATCTCCGGAATCATCCGAAGAGAAGGGAGCGACTGAACAGACGACCTTGCAAATAGAAGACCGGGAAAAGGCTGAGGATTGGAGGGAAGTCTTCATAGACTACTTTAAGTCCCACCGAATGCCTGAAGAAGCGTCCACAAGACATCAGCTCATGAAATGAGCTCTGTCTTTCGCCTTCGTCAATGATACTCTATACAAGAGGTCATTCGATTCTCTGTGGCTGAAATGCCTAGGTCCTGATGAAGCGGAAAGAGTCGTTCAGGAAGTTCATGACGGACTCTGTAGTTCTCACCAAGCGGGCCCGAAGATGAAGTTGAAGATCAAACGGATGGGATACTACTGGCCCACGATGATTCAGGACTGCCTCGAATATGCGAAGCAATGCCACTCATGCCAAATCCATGGGGACTTCATCCACCAGCATCCAAATCCACTACATCCAACGGTGGCTAGCTGGCCATTCGAAATGTGGGGAACTGATATAGTCGGCCCTATCGAACCAGCATCGTGCAGAGGACATCGATTCATCCTGGCAACGACTGACTACTTCTCCAAATGGGCAGAAGCAGTACCGTTGAGAAAAGTGAAAACGGAGAATATCCTCCACTTCTTCAAGACGCACGTCATATATCAGTTTGGAACTCCGCGACGGATCATCTCCAATAACGGGCCTGCCTACAGGAGCCACAAGATCAGTCGCTTCGCGCAACAACACAATATAGACTAGAGATATTCCTCGGTTTATAATCCGCGAGCTAATGGTCTAGCCGAAGCCTTCAACAAGACCCTGACGAAGGTCATGAAAAAGACGGTGTCCCGAAATAAGAAAGACTGGCACGAGAGACTGCAAGAGGCTCTTTGGGTGTATCGAACTACGTTCAAGACGGCCACGAACACAATGCCATACGCGTTGGTATTCGGTACAGAAGCAGTACTCCCTCTCGAGATAGAGTTACCCTCTCTACGAGTGGCAGTCCACTACGAGCTGACGAACGAAGAAAATGCTCACCTTCGGCTTGAGGAGCTTGATGCCCTTGATGAAACCCGGCTCATAGCGCAACAAAATCTGGAAGCCTATAAAGCAAAGATGACGCGCTCATATGAAAGATTGACCCGGCCGAGGACATTCCGCCAAGGCGAACTCATGCTAGTGGTCAAAAGGCCTATGATTCCCAATCACGCCAAGCGGGAAAAATTCGAGCCAAACTATAAAGGCCCGTACATCATAAACAAGGTCTTCCAGGGTGGAGCCTATCTACTCATGGATATGCACGGTGAAAGGCCTTTCAGGCCAATAAATGGCCGATTCCTAAAGAAATACTATGCTTAATGAGTTACTGCCTAGGTCAATGATAGATGACGACGACTATGTCTGCTCGCTGTCTTTCTAAGCTCAAATTTTATAAGCAATAGCCAGCCTTCTCATAATGGCGGACCAAAACGTCCTTAAACTAATGGCGGACCGAAACGTCCTTAAACTAATGACGGACCGAAACGTCCTTAAACTACTACCGCAGCATCCTTAGGCTGACGAGATGAATAAAAAAAATGAGAGAAAGAAGAGAAAAAGAAAAAAAATGATGATAAAGACGGTATGTCCATAAGCAAAAAGGGCACGGATGAAAACCCGAAAGGGCTCCGTGAGTAAAAACAGTAGGGCTACCGGCAAGTGTTCGTGAAAACCTGAAAGGGCGCGACCTTGTAAAAAAAAAGTAAATAAAAATAAAAAAGATAAAAAAAAAGGGTATGTCCATAAGCAAAATGGGCACGGATGAAAACCTGAAAAGGCTCCGTGGGTAAAAACAGCAGGACTACCGGCGAGTGTTTGTGAAAACTCGAAAGGGCGCAACCTCGTTAAAAGACACTTATAGGGTCCTCTTGACCTTGTAAGGAGAAACCACCCGCGTGAGATCCTTACGACTCACAAGGGAGCAACACACTTAGGGATCCCCACGATTCCTAAGGAGAAAATACACATGCGAGATCCTCACGACTCGTAAGGAGAACTCTCTTATGGGACCCTCACGGCTCATAAGATTTGAAAGTCTTAAGTTACAAAGACCTAAACCTGTGCTTAAGCAACTCCCACAACTTCCGATATTGCCCTACAAGTGGCTCAATACTGACCCTTGTATACAATCCACGGGCGCGAATAAACATTTCCCTAACCAAGTCCCATCCGTGACTGGGGATATGTACGTATGATGAACAACCCTTATAAGTCATCTTGACTTACAAGGAGAAAATCCTCTTGTAGGATCCTTACGACTTACAGAGGAACAAACACTTAGGAATCCTCACGATTCTAAGGAGAAAATACACCTACAAGATCCTCATGACTTGTAGGGAGAAATACCTTTGTGAGACCCTTACGGCTCATGAAATCAAAAGCCTTAGTCGACAGGACCTTAACCCTGTTCGCTAAGCCATCCTTGTTCGACGTCGACAGAGGCAGATGATGATTCGCTCCTGGCAACATCCCAGTTGTAGCAGTGCTGATGCCGAAATCGGCGTCTAATTTCAGATTTACGGCGAAAAGCCAGTAGGCCGCATATGCATGCGAAATAGCCGAAATGATGGGGCAACTTGCAATAAAAAGCAGCAAGTAAAATGTATGCATGCAAAATAGCCGAAATGATTGGGCAACTCGCAATAAAAAGCAGCGAGTAAAAATAAAATAAACAGCCGAAATGATGGGGCAACTTGCAATAAAAAGCAGCAAGTAAAATGTATGCATGCAAAATAGCCGAAATGATTGGGCAACTCGCAATAAAAAGCAGCGAGTAAAAATAAAATAAACAGCCGAAATGATTGGGCACCGCGAAAAATAGCCGAAATGATTGGGCAATCGCGACCTTCGCGATATAAAAGCTGAAATGATAGAGCGTCGCGGAAATAAAATTAAAAAAATGATGATAAAACTTTGGCCCTACAGTTGAGATCACATCGATCCCTGTATACAATCCAAGGGCGCAAACGAAGAGGGAACCATACTTTCCCAACAGGCTTCGCCAGAAAACGAGGTCAAATCTCAACAGTTCATCCCAACTCTGAATAAACCGGTGTCTTCGGCAAATACCTCAACTCAGGGAAACAAACATCCTTGACGAGAGCCTCCTGATTCGCATCGACTCGCAGAGAAGCCAGTGTCTCCGTGGGAAATTCTCGATTCATTTCAACCCCAAGGAAACAAATAATCCTTGGCAAATACCTCAACTCAGGGAAACTAGCATCCTTGATGAGAGCCTCCTGATTCGCATCGACTCGCAGAGCAACCAGTGTCTCCGTGGGAAATTCTCGATTCGTTTCAACCCCAAGGAAACAAATAATCCTTGGCAAATACCTCAACTCAGGGAAACAAACATCCTTGACGAGAGCCTCCTGATTCACATCGACTCGCAAAGCAACCAGTGTCTCCGCGGGAAATTCTCGATTCGTCTCAACACCAGGGAAACAAATAATCCTTGGTAAAATACCTCAATTCAGGGAAACTAGCATCCTTGATGAGAGCCTCCTGATTCGCGTCGACTCGCAGAGAAGCCAGTGTCTCCGTGGGAAATTCTCGATTCGTTTCAACCCCAAGGAAACAAATAATCCTTGGCAAATACCTCAACTCAGGGAAACAAACATCCTTGACGAGAGCCTCCTGATTCGCATCGACTCGCAGAGCAAACCAGTGTCTCCGCGGGAAATTCTCGATCCGTCTCAATACCAGGGAAACAAATAATCCTTGGTAAAATACCTCAATTCAGGGAAACTAGCATCCTTGATGAGTGCCTCCTGATTCGCGTCGACTCGCAGAGAAGCCAGTGTCTCCGTGGGAAATTCTCGATTCGTTTCAACCCCAAGAAAACAAATAATCCTTGGCAAATACCTCAACTTAGGGAAACAAACATCCTTGACGAGAGCTTCCTGATTTGCATCGACTCGCAGAGCAGCCAGTGTCTCCGTGGGAAATTCTCGATTTGTTTCAACCCCAAGGAAACAAATAATCCTTGGCAAATACCTCAACTCAGGGAAACAAACATCTTTGACGAGAGCCTCCTGATTCGCATCGACTCGCAGAGCAACCAATGTCTCTGTGGGAAATTCTCGATTCGTTTCAACACCAAGGAAACAAATAATCCTTGAAAAATACCTCAACTCAGGGAAACCAGCATCCTTGATGAGAGCCTCCTGATTCGCGTCGGCTCGCAGAGAAACCAGTGTCTCCGCGGGAAATTCCCGATTCGTCTCAACTTGCAAGATGAAGCCTCAGGCAGCAGGGATTAAAAAACTTGTTTCCTGAACAATAGGACCCTGCAAGTTGGTCTAAAACGGTCTCTTGCATACTATTCACGGGTCTCACTCTCCAAAGTCGAGTTTCGACAACGAGGGAAACAACCGCTTACGGGTCCTCTCGACTCGTAAGAGGGAAAAATTCTCTTATAGGATCCTTACGACTTATAAGAGAAAACACACTTAGGAATCCTCACGATTCCTAAGGAGAAGACCCACCTACGAGATCCTCTCGATCCGTAGGGAGAAAAGTCTCTATGAGACCCTCACGGCTTATAGAGTTGAAAAGTCTTAGGCGGCAGATCTGAACCTGCAACCTAAGCCATCGCTATCTCGTGAAGAAATCAAGATGCTTACTCTATTACCTGCTAATTGTGACAGCATGCTGATAATAAGAGAAGACAGAAAGCAAAAGAGTATACAAGACATTGCAGAGAAAAAAATATGTATCTTTATTTATTGACTTCAATCAAATACAGGGTAAATCGTACAAAAGAATAAAGAATGGATACATGTTATTCGAAGAAGGAAAAGAAATTTTTTATAAGTATATGGATACAAGGAGGACTACTGGGAAGGAAGCGTCTTGCATAACTTTAGTAATTGTTCATGCACTTCCTTCCACGCCTTTTGCTGATCTGCTACCACCGCCATCTCTGCTTCCACCTGAGCCCTTTGCTGCAAGAGAGATGCGAGCTGCTCTGTGACGGCCTGCTGAGCGGCTTCGCGGCCTTGGGCATTACGCTCGGCAACGTCAAGTGCCCGTTTCAGTTTCAGCCCATTTGAGATGCGCTCCAGAAGGCCCTCGAAGACGGCCTTTACCTCAGCGGCGTTCGCCTCAACTTCAGCACGCAGGCGAGCAGTTTCGCTTGAAGACTCCTGGCACTCTTTCAGCCTCAAAGCTGCTTCTTGTTCCAAATGGCGGAAATGAGAAGTGATTTGCTCGAGCCATGCTCCCCGTTGAGTACTCACGGCCAAAACCTCGGGGGCAAGACGCATTGACTCCAGCTGATGAAGGCGAGCCTCAATCTCTCTGCAGAGATTAACCCAAGATGCGACGATGCCCTCGTCATGGAAATTGGAAAATATTACCAGCATCGGGTTAACCGTCGTAGCGAAGTCCGCAGCAGATGTAGGAGCCTCGACGTCGAATTCCTCGATGTAGTCGCTCAACATACGCAGACTATTCGCCGCACCTTTCGAGGACGAACGTCTCTGGGAAGGGCCTGCCGGTATGATAATATGAGACTCAAAGGGCGCCAAGACCGGAACGATAGCTGGAAAGACAAAATGCGATTAGATGATGATTCAATAAATATGGAAAAAGTCATTGATAAGATAGTTTACTATACCAGTCGAAGCAGGTGGCATGGCCGGAAGGGCCGGTGGTGTGGCCGATCTTTCTTCTCCCCCTTCGATTTGTAGCACTGCAGTCGGGATGAGAAAAAAGTTAGAAGTAATTCCATCAATGAAAATGAAAGATATCAATGGAAACCATACTTACCAGCGCCACCGGAGGAAGAAGCGAGTTCAGATGGGAATGAGAAGTGTATGAGCAACACTTGATATAGATGATCAAAGAGCACTCCTGAAAAGACATAACAGTACGACTTTAGTACACAAATTATACGTCTGAAAGATAAGATTAATAAATTGCAAACCCATACCTTCCAACATCTTCGATGGTATGAGAGAGGGTTGAGAGGTGACCACCGCCAAGGCAGTCATTGAAGGCGCTCCCTCGAGCAGTGGGGCATCGGCGCTGGCTGCACCTGCGTTACGAAAAAGGTGAATTTGTCAAAAAAGATTGTAAGGTAAAGAAAGACAGCAACTTGGGATTTACCTGATGAGCTGCCGGCTGAAACGGAGGTGACTCCCTCCTCCATCGACATGAGGCCACCGCCCGTGGCCTTATCACCCGACTCGATGGGGACTGTCGTCGTGCTCATGCGGCCAGGAGACGGCGGAAGATCGTAGGCGAAGAGGGGAATGATTGGAGCATTGCCGGACTCTTGGGAGAGAGCGGCTAACTCTTCTCCAAGAGTCGTACCCATCTCACCCGCTACTTCTTTGGGCTCCGCGGTCTCCATCGGCTCATCCGCCGTCACCACGAGGTCGCCGGCCTCAAGCGCCTCGTCCGCCACCACCCTGGGCTCAGTTGTAATGATCATTTTATCTGCCGCCACTTCAGGCTCGGCATTAATAACCTTCTCGGCTGCAAATCCCTCAGCCGCCATCTCAGTCTCCGCAGCCCCAGCGACGTTGCCGACCATCAGCTCGGGTTCGGTAGATGTCGCCTCCTCTGTTTCCTTGGGATCAACGGTCTCCGCTTCCCCCTCGGTCGGACTAGGCCCTGCAGGATAGAATATATAAGAACCGATGGCTTTCTAATTCGTACAACAAGATTCTGAAAGAAATGTTACCTGAAGTGGATTTATCATTTGCGCCCCGAACCGTGCGCGCCACTTGTCTGCGAGCGGTGGATAGGGCGACGGGGGCCTCTTCGGAAGGAGTATCAGCACGAGGGACGGTGTTGGGGTCCGCTCCCGTAGCCAAAGCAGCCCGGCGCGTCTTCGTCTTACGCCTCAGCCGCTTCCTTTCCTCCCGGGCCGTTGAAACGGACCTCACCATAGCCTCTTTCATTGAGGCGTCCTCGTCCGTATACAGGGATGTCTCCAAATTCTTCAAGGCATCCCTCGTCGACTCGTCGAGTCGAGGCTCTTGCTGCAGCCTCGACAAGACTGGGAGTTCGGCAGCTAGCAGAATGTCCGCGTCGCTTGGCAGGAACGGCATTGAGGTTCCTGCGATAAAAAGGAAGAGGTTAGATTGACCATAACACAAGAGAAATGAAAACTTGATGAATTGAAACTTACTAAAGCCCATGGACGCTCTAAGACGTTCCTCCTCTTGGAAAGTCTTCAGGGAAGCGGCGATGGCTTCTTCAGTGGTGATGCCTGTTGGAAGAAAAGAAGGAAGAATGTTAGTCAAAGGCAATAATGAAAATATGATGCAGTAAAAAAAATGTGACTAGTGATTACCTGATACCGCAAGCTTAGCCAGCCACGCGTCGCGCCTCTCTAACCGCTCTGAAGCTTCGAGGGTGGCCTCCAAGTTCATGTCATCCGGTGGCATGACTAATCCCTCGTTAGTCCCATATTCACTCAGGCCCTCACCATAAGGAGCGTGGGGTTCCTGACCGAACGCGACGTCTGCGGCGAAGAGCGACTTCTTTTTCTTCTTCCCGCCAACCCTAGGTGCACGCGGGATCGACTTACGCTTAGCAGCCACCTTGGGACGACGGGTCCCGATGTCCGCACCCACGCCAGACTCTGGCGAGGCCACAGCCACTGTCTCCACTGGAGCACAGGGCGCTGGAGGTGCATCCGCAATATCGGGGAGCGGCGATCCGTGTGGAGGACTTTGCGCACGCGATGGTCCAACCCTGGCATCTTTTAGAGGGGGGACCACCGGGGTCCTTGGCACTAAGGGAGCGTTACGGTCGGTACCTGGAGGCGCACCCTTACGGTCAACCAGCAATCGCCTTTCCTCCTTTATAACGGCTCCCGTCACATGATTATACCATTCTTTATATACGTTAAGGAGTCGTGGGGCGCAGGCCGGCGCACTGATAAAAAAAATGAGAACCCGTGTTCAAGCGCATGAAGTGATGCAGCGCATTCTCCATCCCTTCTTCAGTGGTCGCAGGTTCCAGTAGGAAAGCTTCCAAGGGTATCCCTTGATCGTAGCCTAGTTGTTGGGCTAAATGATGCGGGTTATATCTCATGAAAATTGCCGCACCGTTCTGCCTGAAGACTAGGAAGCCCGGTCTAATAGAATACAAGTGGAGGGTCTCCCGGGCCGTCAAAACTGAGGCTCCATCCTTAAAGGAGTCTTGTAATGGTCGCACCGCAGTGGTGGACGCCTTTCCAATGGTCAATAACTTGTCAGCAAAGGACATCCCGGCTCCAACGGTGTGAGGGCGAAGGAGTAAACCCCTGGCGTTCGGTGGTGATGGGGTCACAATTGATGCACCGATCAGCTGTATAATGCGAGGGAAACCACACTTGTCGAAGAACGAGGGCCTTTTATGCATGCCGAAGACACCCGTCGTGTGTGGCTCGAGCCACGATACGAAGTAGTGCATCGGGAAGACCACGTGCAGTACCCCAGGCTCATTAGCATCCGCTGTTCGACTGAGGCCATGATATAAGTGTGCCAAGCCGGCGATCCCAACAGCCACTTTTACCCCGATGGTCATCCGGTGGACTGGGTAAAAGAAAGAGGGCCGCATACGGTGAGAGTGCATTGGGATCGCAAAACAACTCAGCCATAACCCAAGAAATCCAAGGAAAAAGGCCTCCTCATCCATCCCAGGGGCTGCAATTTCTGCAAAAGACATGGTCGAGAAGTCCGGAAGGAAAAAACCCTTTTGGTCTATCTCCTTCGCCGGCAGGTTATCCAAACCTAGACCGAAAGGGTCATCCAGAGTAGCAAACTTGGCAGCTTCTGATGAGAGGACGCTTGGGCGAAGGAACCGAGCGATGAAATCCTCAAAGCTAACTCCGCGACTCCCATGTTCAATGAAAAGGGACTCATAGATGTTCAACACTTTAATCAAGCTTGGGAATTGGTGTTGAACAGCATTCTTCGGTGTGAGCCCCCTTACCACCGGCTTAGCACCGAAGACGTACTCATCTGTCGGGAGCAACTCCTCATAGAGTTCCCCTATGACTGGTAAACCGGATACCTCCGTGTACTCCTCCAAAGAGATTGACACTTCCCGATCCATGGCAAGGAAAGTGTGGGTAGGAATGTTCCACTGCTCCAAGAAAGCCTTGAACCACCAGGTAGGAAGCGTGGGATACTGGAAGAGAGAGACATAAACTGCGGTATACAATCTTAATTTTATCAACTGCGACTTCTTCGTCGACAGGATATACCGAGCCCATGGCAGGTAGCCGATCGGGTGGCGGGGGATCAGACCTATGTTATATGATTGCCCCCAAGGTCGTGCCTCACCTTGACAGATACGGCGTCCCAGGATATCTAAAACCATGGGACGCTGAACCGGAATCGCATCTATCGCGGGATGTAGAAAGCCCTTCGAGGTCCAATCGACCATCTCCACGGCATACTGCACCGGGGGTGGACTGGCGTAGTGGATCGCTGTGATGGGTTCTGACGGCACTGAGCATGTGAAGCTGCGTCGACCCATAATGATCTGATTGTACCACGACCCCCAAAAATGTAGACTCTTATACTCCGGGTCGTGGTCCTTGATCATGGCCAAGACTTCACGGTCCAAGGGCGCCTCGGGAAATCCCTCATCTGAACGAACAAACGGGAATGAGGTGTCGAGAGACATGATCGCTGCAAGTGAACAGAAATTAGCCGTTAGTGTTGTAATTCCAACGCTTGGCGTTTAAAAAAAATTCATTAATTAACTAATTAAATTAAAGATTAATTAAATTAAAATTAATTAATTACACCACACAGCAGTGCAGTGGGTAGGGAACCAAATGGGGACCCACAAAATCTGGATGACAGTGCCTCATGAAATAAGACAGCCCCATCATTGGTTGAGACTGTCAATTAATGAAAAGACCCCCAAGAGAATATTCTCATCAATGGGAGATCCCTAGAGATAAGGAGAAAATCTCCTCTTTCAGAGCAAAGCTCTGTCACAGAATGACACTTGTCAAATTCTGGTCTCAAAGGAATAAAATTCTTTAAAAGAGCATAGCTCTGTGGTAATAATGGAAAGATCTATCAATTTTTTTAACACTCAAAAGAATTAAAAATTTTGGAATCTTGAAAAATCCATGAAAACTTATAATAACTTCTTCATTTTTCAGATCTAAAAGACCTATATTTGATCTAAGAGCAAAGCTCTGTTCATGGGTTAGAACCCATGAACAAGATCTCTGTAGATCTATAAGTTTTTGAGAGCAAAGCTCTGTTTATGAAACCCCAATGGGGATTTCTTTAGATCAAAAGATCTGTGAGAGCAAAGCTCTTTGGTTTAAAATTGGTTTGAATTAATTTAGTTTAATTTAGATTAATTTTACCTAAAGTTTCTAACTTTGGAAATGAGCAAAGCTCTGAAGTTCTGAAGCAAGAGCAAAGCTCTGGAAAATCAAAAATCTTCGCTTCACTGACTTGACGAGTTTTAACTCAACTCGCTGCGCTCGGCCCTGCGGGGCTTTAGCCAGGCTTGTCCGTCAAAGATGGTGAAGATTTTCTAAGGGACAGAGGTCCTATTTATAGGGCGCTTGTGCCCCTTCAGCTCATCCGTTGATCCAACGGTCAGAAGCTTGCCACAGCTGCACTCACGTGCGCGCCACGTGAGCGCAACGGTGGGGGGGCATTTGTTTCCCCCAATCAGAGCAAAACTCTGTTGAAATTCAAAATTCAAATTTTGAAGCAACGCTTCAAATCTTGGGCGCAACGCACCACGTGTCAGGCGCTGATACGTCAGCGCAGCGCCCAAGAAGGCGCGCCCAATCAGAGCAAAACTCTATTAAAAAACAAAAGGAAGCAACGCTTCAGTTGCGCAAGCACTGCGCTGCGCGACATGTGTCAGCGCAGATGCGTTAGCGCAGTTGAGCTGCGCTTTGCGCTGCGCGACACGTGTCAGCGTAGATACGCTAGCGCAGTTGCGCTGCGCTGTGCGCTGCTTGACACGTGTCACACGCTGGGGCATTTGCGCCAAACAGAATTAAGATTTTAAAGAAATCTTTCTGTTCTTGTTAAAACAAGAAGATTTTCTTCTGTAAAACAGAGGCCTTTGGATCAAAGATCCAACGGTGGGGAAAATTCCCCAAAACACTTAGAGAAATATCTCTTTAACTAATTTATGGACACTATAAAAAGGACCCTAGACCTCAATTCAAAGGCATAAACATTTTGTGAGAAATCAAAAATTTCAAATAGAGAGAACTCTGAAGAAATCTCAAGAAGAAAAAAAGGTAAAAACCTTTAAAATAGAAGAATTTCTTCTAATAGATCATTGATCTAAGAACAAGATCAATGATCTTCAATAAAAAACAAATAAAAATAGTGCTTTGCATTTTTTATGAACCTCGGGTTCTCTGAAATAAGAAAAACAAGAGGAACTTGTTTTCTTTGATCTAAATCAGATCAAGAAAACAAAAAGTGATTTGCACTTCTTTTATGAACCTTTGGTTCTAGAATCTAAAACATTCTCAAGTTAATAGTGCCTTGCACTTGTAAATCTGCACTGTTGCGCTCTTGGGTTGGTGCAAACCACCAGAGAGCGCCACGTGTCAGCATCTGAACTACTTGCGCTATGCGCTTTAAGATAGAGCTTTGCTCTCTGAAATTGGCGCAACTCACCAGAGCGTGCCACGTGTCAGCAGCGCAAGCGTAGCGCACCAGCGCAGCGCACTGCGCTTGCATGACACGTGTCATCACCACAAGCGCTTGCGCTCTTTGATTGGTGCAAAGCGCCTGAAAAATGCAATGCATTTCTTTTGTTAAAGGGCCAGGCCCAAGTCAAAAAGACCTAGCAGGCCAAAATAAATTGCAAAGCAATAAAAGGGCAAAGCCCAAATAAAATTGATGCTCTGCATCACTTATAAATGGGCAGAGCCCAAAACAAATTGATGCTCTGCATCCTTTCTGGGCAGAGCCCAAAAAAAAATAAAAAGTAATGCAATGCATTATTTAAATGTAGGCAAAGCCCTAGTACAGGTCTAATAGACCAAAAATAAATAAAAACGTTGAATATTTTTCAACTGGACTTAGCCCAATCATGGCCGTAAGTCCTCAAATTAAATCGACTGAGCACAGCTGCTCTCTCTTAAATCAATTCACGACCGGTTCGAGGGTACATCTCCGAACTCCTCTGACACATGTCGTTGTAATCCTTCAACGTCGTCAGAGAGGTGACGGGTCCCGACGGCCATATATTAAATGGACCACTACGTCCTTAAACTGGAAATGGATCTAGACGATCCCGTTAAGTTGATCTTAGTCTCAAATCAGACTAACGTATCCTTAACGAACGTTTAAGTTGATCTTAGTCTCAAATGCGGCTAACGTATTCTTAAACTAAAAACACCAAATCCAAATCTAAGTAAATACGGATTTGGACTAATACACGTCCTACGGGCGACGGCATTACTCAGTCTCCGTATACAATCCACGGGCAACCACAAACAAAACAAACACCCACGACACGAAGTGAAATTCTGGAGAAGGAGAAAGTTGTTACCGCGATGCGGTAGCGTAATTAACTGTAGGGACTTGCGCCTGCAGGGAAGAACGTCCCCACAATCTAAAACCCCTCAAGCGAGAGGGAATCTGACGAAGTCTGCTACATCGGCCGCATCCGTCTAAACCTCCGATACACGGTGCCATAAATCAACTTGGCATCTTCGGAGAGGTAGACGGATAAAACCATATAGCATCTGCCCCGAATCTCAAGCTAGACGTCCTCACGTCGTCGCCGTCTTTCGGAGGGGAACATGTTGCATTCATCTTCCTCACAGAGCATGGCTCTTAGAATCTTGGGGAATCTCTTTAAATTCTTCTCATAATTAACTTTGACAGATGTCACTCCCGTCTGTGGAGCATTGCTCTCGAGGAGTTTAATTTCTAGAATCGAGGGGTCGCTCATTAAATGAGATTCCCCCCTCCCTTTTTTTGAGGACTTCTCGCAAATTCAAATTTGTTAGATGTCATAATTAGAATTTGTTTTCTCCATGGGGATATCAAGAGCCGTTTAAATCCCTGTGCCTGTTTTTCCTCATTACTAATCTTTTAATGATGTTTCTTTTCAGGCATTATGGCTGTTCATTTATACAGTCTGAACGAGTTCATCACTTATGAGGATATCCGCGTACAGGGCCATTGCCAAAACCAAGAGTTTACAGATGCCCAATGTGCAGAGATTATGGGTCGTCTGTATGCACGCGTCGGTTGGCTGCTTCCTTGCCATTTCGCTCTCTTGAAGATCGTAGTGGGAGCAATTTAGAGAGCACTTCCTGGGTTTCACGAGGCCATGCCGCTTAATGCGTTGAATGATGCCGAAGACAAGGTGCATTCAGTGTATCTGTTGGGGCTGATCTCGAAGAAGCGGTGAGATAACCTCATCGATATTTTGCATCAGGTTTTCCAATAGATGACGATAATCGCTTCTAATCAAAGGGAGGGGGACATTACCGAGGATCTCGACACTCGTGAGCGTGAGAGGATGCACATTAGAATGGTCAGAAAGGCCATAAAGATTCTAGACAACCTCATTTTTGAATTCCTCAATGCGTGCCCTGGATCTGAGGTTTTACCATTGTAATCATTTTGATGATGTTTTCATTTACTGCTTTCATGATTGTAAGAACTTTTCAAAGTATGAATGGTAAATTCCTCATTTCAGCGTGTTTTATTTTATGTACTAAATCTTTTGCACATGCATGAACGGGTATGCTTCGAACGCTTAATCAAATGCAAATCAAGTGTTCTCCTTGTCACTTTCTTCTCTTTTCTGTGTTGTTGGTGTGTCTCTCTGGCAAGTGTAGCCTGTAGATGATAAAGAGCATTCTGTCTTGAATTCTTTGAGAGGTAGTGACGGCTTAGGAAGCAGGTTCAGATCTGCTACCTAAGAATTTTCAACTTCATGAGCCGTGAAGGTCTCATGAAGATTTTTCTTCCTACGAGTCGTGAGGATCTCGTAAGTGTAATTTCTCCTTAGGAATCATGAGGATTCCTAAGTGTGTTTTCCCTTATAAGTCGTAAGGATCTTATAAGAGAGTTTTCTTCCTTACGAATCGAGAGGACCCGTAAGTGTTTAATGAGATTGACGTTATCCGCATTTCATGGCGTCATTGGGTGATGTATTCTCGAGGTGGGGTCATGTAGATGATGTATTTCCGCGACGGGGTCATGTGGATGACGTATTTCCGATACGGGGTCATGTTGATGACGTATTTCCGAGACGGGGCCATGTGGATGACGTATTTCCGAGACGGGGCCATGTGGATGACGTATTTCCGTGACGGAGTCATGTGGATGACGTATTTCCGAGACGGGGTCATGTGGATGACGTATTTCCGCGACGGGGTCATGTGGATGACGTATTTCCGTGACGGGGTCATGTGGATGACGTATTTCCGTGACGGGGTCATGTGGATGACGTATTTCCGTGACGGGGTCATGTGGATGACGTATTTCCGAGACGGGGTCATTTGGATGACGTATTTCCGTGATGGGGTCATGTGGATGACGTATTTCCACGACGGGGTCATGTGGATGACGTATTTCCAAGACGGGGTCATGTGGATGACGTATTTCCGAGACGGGGTCATATGGATGATGTATTTCCGCGACGGGGTCATATGGATGACGTATTTCCGAGACGGGGTCATGTAGATGACGTATTTCCACGACGGGGTCATGTGGATGACGTATTTCCGTGACGGGGTCATGTGGATGACGTATTTCCGTGACGGGGTCATTTGGATGACGTATTTCCGAGACGGGGTCATTTGGATGACGTATTTCCGAGACGGGGTCATGTGGATGACGTATTTCCGAGACGGGGTCATTTGGATGACGTATTTCCAAGACGGGGTTATGTGGATGACATATTTCCGAGACGGGGTCATTTGAATGACGTATTTCCGCGACGGAGCCATGTAGATACGTATTTCCGTAACGGGATCATGTGGATGACGTATTTCCGTGACGGGGTCATATGGATGATGTATTGTATGTTGTAATGAGACGAATATCGAAGCGGTCTCCAGGTTGTCTGGGAACCATCGATATTTGAATAGGGGCTTTGCCGTAGCTCCAGGGTTGATTGCAGCGTCTGAATCCTGCTGGAATGGGGAGGAACGCTGTTGATGATTTCTAGGCTATCCTTGAGCCGTCGAGATTTGGCTTCGTTTTCTGATGGGGCCTGGAGAGAGAAGGTGTGATTCCTTCTTTATTTGCGCCTCTGGATTGTATACAGGGATTGATGTGATATCACCTGTAGGGCATAAATTTCATTTTTCTTTATTTCTTTCCGCGATGCTCTATCATTTCAGCTTTTATATCGCGAAAGTCGCGATTGCCCAATCATTTCGGCTATTTTTTGCGGTGCCCAATCATTTCTGCTATTTATTTTATTTTTACTCGCTGCTTTTTATTATGAGTTGCCCAATCATTTCGGCTATTTTGCATGCATACATTTTTTTTACTTTCTGATTTTGTTGCAAGTTGCCCCATCATTTCGGCTATTTCGTATACATGTGTGGCTCGCTAGCTTCTCGCTGCAAGCCTAGAATTAGACACCGATTTCGGTATCAGCACCGCTACAACTGGGATATTGCCAGGAACGAATCATCATTTGCTTCTGTCGATGTCGAACAAAGGTGGCTTAGCAGACAAGGTTAGGATCCTATCGACTAAGGTTTTTGACTTCATGAGCCGTAAGGGTCTCATAAAGGTTTTTCTCCCTACGAGTCATAAGGATCTCGTAAGTGCGTTTTATCCTTAGGAATCGTGAGGACTCCTAAGTGTATGTTCTCTTATAAGTCGTAAGGATCTTACAAGAGTATTTTCTCCTTATAAGTTTAGAGGACCAACAAGGGCTGTTCACCGTGTAGACATATCCCTAGTCACGGATGGGACTTTGTTAGGGAAATTTTTATTCATGCCTATGGATTGTATACAAGGGTTAATACTGAACCGCTTGTAGGGCAATATTGGAGGTTGTGGTGGTCGCTTAAGAACAAGTTCAGATCTCTGTAACTTAAGACTTTTGAATCTTATGAGCCGTGAGGGTCCCATAAGAGGGTTCTCCTTACGAGTTGTGAGGATCTCGCAAGTGTAATTTCTTCTTAAGAATCGTGAGGATCCCTAAGTGTGTTGCTCCCTTATGAGTCGTAAAGATCTCACGCGGGTGGTTTCTCCTCATAAGGTCGAGAGGACCTTGCAAGTGTCTTTTAACGAGATTGCGCCTTTTCGGGTTTTCACAAAACTCGCCGGTAGCCCTGCTGTTTTTACTCACGGAGCCCTTTCGGGTTTTCTTCCGTGCCCTTTTTGCTTATGGACATACCGTTTTCTTTTTTTTTATTCTAACGAGGTTGCGCCTTTTCGGGTTTTCACAAAACTCGCCGGTAACCCTGTTGTTTTTACTCACGGAGCCCTTTCGGGTTTTCATCCGTGCCCATTTTGCTTATGGACATACCGTTTTTCTCTTCTTTTTTTTCTTTTTTCTTTTTTTTGTATCAGCTTTGGGATGCTGTAACCCACAGTAGTTTATCGACGTTTCGGTCAACAGCCAGTTTTAGGACATAGTGGTCCATCGTTAGTTTAAGAACGTTTCGGTCCGTTGTTAGTTTTAGAACATTTCGATCCGTTGTTAGTTTAAGGACGTTTCGGTCCGTCTTTAGTTTAAGGATGTTTCGGTCCATTGTTAGTTTAAGGACGTTTCGGTCCGTTAGCCGGCTATTACTTATAGAGTTTGGGCTTAGGAAGATAGCGAGCGGACATAGTCGTCGTCATCCATCATTGACCTAGGCCATGACTCGTCAGGCGTAGTACTTTTTTAGGAAGCGACCATTTATTGGCCTGAAGGGTTTTTCACCATGCATGTCCATGAGTAGATAGGCCCCACCCTGGTAGACCTTGTCTATGATATATAGGCATTCATAGTTTGGCTCGAATTTCCTCCGTTTGGCACGATTGGGGATCATAGGTCTTTTGACCACTAGCACGAGTTCGCCTTGGCGGAATGTTCTCGGCCTAGCAATCTTTCGTATGAGCGCGTCATCTTTGCTTTATAAGCTTCCAGATTTTGTTGCGCTATGAGCCGGGTTTCATCAAGGGCATCGAGCTCCTCAAGCCGAAGGTGGGCATTCTCTTCGTCCGTTGGCTCGTAATGAACTGCCACTCGTAGAGAGGGTAACTCTATCTTGAGAGGGAGTACCACTTCTGTACTGAATACCAATGCGTACGGTGTTGTGTTCATGGCCGTTTTGAACGTAGTTCGATATGCCCAGAGAGCTTCATGCAGTCTCTCATGCCAGTCTTTCTTATTTCGAGACACCGTCTTTTTCACGATCTTTGTCAAGGTTGTAAGTCTACGGTAGCGCCCCGGCCGTCTATCCGAGACCAAAATGCGGAAACAAAAACTTTTCTTTACTTAGAAACCGGCGTTACCGCGGACTATAAACCCGGATCGGACCATTAACCTACTACTAGCTAACTAGAGAAAGGGTAGAGAGCTATACTGAGCGATCCGTGTCCTTCGGTCTTTGGCCACCATCCCGATCTCCTCGCGGCATCTCCGGTCTCGATCTCCTCGTCGGAAAGGGCACCACATCACCGAGTCTTTTTACGGGCTCCCATCTCTGAACCGAGGCAACTCGGACACGAAGTTGGCTAGCCGACGTGTCTAAGATTGCTGTAGACTGAGTGTAGAACGGTTTGTCTCAAAGGGTTGATGAAGTTGCCATTTGTAGTGGAGAAAGAGATATGAACTTTGGAGATGGGCTAAAGAATTTAGTGGCAAGCAAAAAATGAGAATGATCAATCTCTCCACACACATATTCCTCCTACTCTAGTAGTGGCCGGCCTCTACAAAATGGAGGAGGGAAAAAAGGGATAATCCAAAGCAAATTAAAGTGTATGATTACAAGAAAATGAGTCACCTCAAAGTATCATTCTAATCCCATCACATAAAGCAAGTAATGATGAATGAAAAAAGAAAAAGATGCTAGAACCATCCAATAAACCATTCACCACAAAAACACCCTCCATTTTGCTAATTTGCACATTTGCAAATAAGCCTCTCCATGGAAAATTCAGCCAAGGAAAGAAAGAAAGGAAAATGGCCGAAACGGAATGCAAACTGGCAACTTCAAAAAAAGCGATCCCGTAATAAATTACAGGAAAACCCCGCGACTGTATATACATACCCGCATTTGTATTCCGACCGAATACAAATGCAATGAGACAAAATCTACACTGTACAATACTAAGATCCGGCTTAAACCAAAGCCCGCTAGTATTATCCGTCCGATCATGATTCGTGCAATACCGCACGTATATGATCGAACCCTGCCATATGTCCATACGGCCTCTACAGCGTTTCTCCCGAAACTTGAGAAACCGTCTGTGGGGGACTTTAAAGACTCGTCAATATTTTGGCTGTGGATTTAACCACTAGCACGTCAGAGGTATTAGCCGTACGTAACGGGCTACCAGGTATTGACCAAAAGGGAGGTCGATGAGCGAACTCATCCTGACACCCTACTGAGCCTATCGGTAACAATATCCATACAGTCCGGTTTGTTCGTCTATGAGCATCGCATGTCGGGCCTATGGGGTTGGTAAATGTCAGACCCCCAAAAGCGGTACAAGTATACATCTTAGGTGTACTCATAACCCAATGAGTACCTATATACATCTTAGGTGAACCAACTGACACCAATGGCTTGTGAGACCGGCCATCGCCCCTCGTCGGGGTCTCGACTGTATACACTAGTCTACTAATGGAGTATCGATGCCCAGTCTCGAAACTCCCACGACTAGGGACCACTTTAAGGATGTGCTTATAGACTACCCAACTCTCACGTATATGATCGCCATCATACTGCTGGTAGTCAAGCAAGAATCCTATGGGCTCTATCAACGTGCAATAGTGACCTGTAAGGTCACCTAAAGCAGTACACGATGATAAAGACAAACCATGGTAGCATACTATTCTCTATCAACGTGTAATAGTGAACTACAATGTCACCTAAAGCATGTACACGATGATAAAGACAAACCAGATAGCATACAAACCTCTCGAGTAAGACTGTCCTACCGGTATAGGTCATCCTTCAATCTTGTAATCACGTGCCTGCGATCTAATAATTGACTCTGAGAGCACTATATCCAACAATCTCCCACTTGCACTCAAGGCTAATTATTGCGATGTCGCATACTCACAGCCTGTGTGATACCGAACACCCAACTCCTCTACTAATCAGTCTCACAAAGCTCGTTTGCGAAACTATTGCGTTCGAGAAATAGCCTCAGCTAGTGGATCCGTCCTGATGTTTCTTTCTATGTCTCTCTTTATCTCAAGTTCGCGGAGAAAGCCATCTCTCGAAATGAGTAATACATGTCTTAGAATATGTCTGGATATCTGATGGGACCTGGTTCATAAATGAACTCCAAATCCAAACTTCTTAGACTGTATCAACAACTGAACTTAATCAGTATCCTGCGCCATGCCTCCCTCAGTATCCCCTTGGACCAGCTGTCCAAAATACTGCCCCTCGTCAGAAGGAAAACTATAACTCTGACAGCCACTCTGTCATCCAGGTCACCTTGGAAGCCTGGAATGATAACCTTCTTCCGAAGGAGGCTGTCGTTATCATATCCCTAGAACATCCACTTATGTTCTAAAACTGCTTCCGAAAGTTTCTTTAGGATTGGATCAATATCAAGTTATTGTATCTACTGCAAAAACAATATCTGGTGTGGTACTTGACGTCTCATGATTGACTCAATTGCCTAAGCAAGTGATCTGCCAATCATGCACTTCCCTCTCCCCTTTAGTCTGCAAGACACCTTTAGAGAGGGTGACTCCATTACCTGCAGGTACACTACCGTGCCAGGAGTCGTCCATTCTAAAACACCTTTAGAATGCTGTCTAAGTACCCAGATTGGGAAACTACCCAAATATAGATCTAAAATCATAGATCTAGTAACCAGAATGTCAGATATTATATCCAAGTCCTATGTGGAGAAACCACAGTGTGACAACCAAACTATAACCGATCGTAATATAGGAATTTCACTTCCTACTCTGTGTATGTCATCCAAATACCAGGACATCACACCCTACTACCTTCTTAACAGATCCATCCCCTATTCTGATGAAGTCAAACTTATGACTGTCACATCAGAAATAGATGATCTATCTCTGCTATATCTGCTTTAGTCCATAAATAGACATAAGCTACTTGTCCACTATGCTTCCGCTGCTCCCACTGACTACGACAACCCTCCGGCAGAGTCATATACACGTACACTTCTAAAACTAGTTTAGAACGACGCTATACTCATCCTCCTGCCGGGTCTCACAGTCTGGAACAATAGCAATGGCAAGTCTGGGTAAACAAGAACCTCCCTGCCACCGTCCTTGAGGCTACCAGAGTACCTCTCGGGTGCCTGAGGTTACCCACCATATCTGTGGAGTGGCCAATGGAATGTCAAATCAGATTGAATTTTTAGGTTCTTATCAAACTTTCAGTAATCGTTTGCGGTTCTGGAATCACTTCCAGTTCTACCATACTCCCATTATTGTTTTCTGAAAAAATCCATTTTACTAAAACTGCGGTGAGTCAAGAACAATATCACTATTGATCTTCCAGATGGTAGAAAGTTAACCCTCGTCATAGCCCGGGTCAACCCACAAATAGCCATTACAGAAACGCGCCTTGAGTTATCCAGAGTCTGGTTTTAAGCATAAGCCGGACAACTCCCCGTACCTTAACATTGTTAAGATATGAACTATTCTATATCCAATATAGAAACAGAGGCACTGATTTAATTGGAACCAGATTCAAATCATGCAGCTGTCTCCAGTGCATGTCAACTAAATGGAGAGAGGCCGATCAGCATTACTCAACTTAGGAGTGCTTCCAATTATGAGTAACCTGAAAGAGAAGCAAGTTCTCTTAATCATTACTATCAACTGAATACCATACACAAGTATCTATATCTTCGATCACCTTGAAGAATCCTGATACTTGCAACACCTGGTTCTCTACTTTATTCTTATACCTATAACTTCTCAAAACTTAGACCTTGCATTTCTACGAAACACATGTCTAAGAACCAGAGAAGTCACAAGTAAACAGAATATAGTACGAGTACCAACCCCTCTGTCCTTATGGACACTGGACAACATACAATACTCTGTATAAGTCTACTGAGTCTAATAACTCATTCCCTATGTGTCGTAGGTTGAAAACTGTACTTATGGTTAAGAAGAATTACACCGCTGTTTAATACTCCTTACCTAACCATCCACTGATATAGGTAAATGTCATAGACATAATTTCAAAAAGTTATATCTCACTTTATAAAAATAAATGTACAGATATATCAATTTGAAATTGGTGCATAACAACGGATATTCAAAACCAAATATTTGCCGTCCGGCAAACAACCCAGACGATTTCCTCAAATATCACCAATTACAACGAATCCCGATATAATGAGGATGATCACCTAATTCCCAATAAGTTACTCCCACTCATCATCTGTAAAACCATACAGATGTGAGAATCAAACCTGGTAAATACATACCATGGAGCAAGGGCTAATTGGGAAATCAGTTTTCTTTTAACAATATACAGTGAAACTGAAACATGTAAATGTTTCGAAGGGGTATCCGAGTATTCCTAGTAATGTCTCTTCCATTATCAGATTCACAACTGTAACCATATATTTCTTTGCCATCTCTCCAAATCCTTTTATATGTCTTTAGTCATTACCTTCTGTACACCCCTTTAGGCCAAATGGTTTTCTTCCTTCGCTACCGTTCGACACCAGCCTATGGTTTGGAAGAAGACTATCCAATAAGCATAATGGGTGTACTCTTCTAATCCTAGGAGTACTCGTAACCTGAGAGAAGGTGAAGATAAAAGACAACTGAATAAAACTTATTCCTATTTCCCCTGAACCAGAATCCATCCCCGAACTGGAATAAATTCCTTTCGAGTTCGTATATAACCATACGATGGAGTATCCAAATAACTGTGGATTTTCGTAGTGATACGGAGTGTCCTGGAGAAATACAAAGGTGATGTAGGATTGGCGAAGAAATACTTGGTTTGGTCGTGAATAGCAGTCGCAATTTACTTTGCCCTCTTACTAATCCCTTTATTTGTCTTAACTTATTACCTTCTGTACACCATCGTTAGGCTAAATAGTTTTCTTCATTCCCTACCGTTCGGCACCTGCCTATGGTTTGGAAGAAGACTATCCAATTAGCGTAATAGGTGTACTATCCTAATCCAAGGAGCACTCGCAACCTGAGAGAAGGTAAAAGAAAAGGACAATTGAATAGTCCTATTCATTTTCTCTAGAACCAGAAACCATCCTCGAATCTGGAACAAGTTCCTTCGAGTTCGTATATAACCATACGATAGTTTTATCCAATGGAAGTGGATGTTCGTAATAATACGGGGTGTCCTGGAGAAAAGGGTAAGAGTAGGAGTGGCAATGAGGTATGCAACTCAGACAATCCAAAAGCCAGTGTTTTAAGAAGATTCAGTCAACTTGGTCACTGAGTCATAGTCAAGGGTCGGGTCATGGTCGCTGCCAAAGAGAGAGAGAAAAGAAACACTCAACGTGCACTCTAACCTAGATCAGAATGGTTATCACTTTATCTAATCAGGAAACCTCCCACTGTAATCTCAAATTCTCCTCCAAACCTGAAAGAAGAATTAGTCGGGATCACCCGAGGAGTAAACCAACTCATCAGTGGGAATCGGGATCCAACTATCATCGCATGATAATGTAATGGAATCCACTCACGTTATCACACTCCAGAAGGTATGCGCATATCTGGCAAGTTTCAGTTTCTTTAGAAATTCCTAATGTGATTTTTACCCCATGCTCTTATGACCTTGACGAAGGCCAACATATCATAAGTCACATGTCAAGTTCTACCCGTCATTATCCAGGTTAATTTGAATCCACCCATACATACCCTTGACGAAGGCCAAAATAGTAGTACGACTGTCCCAAACCAACGCATCTATCTATGCTGCAGAAAAGTAACAAATAGCTACCATACACTATGCCTTGACGAAGGCCAACATACATAGCATGAATACTAAGTGCTACCTTCCTGAAATGACGGAGGGCTACGAATGGTTTTTGGCGAAAAACTTTTAACGTAATGAACTTGATATCGTTGAAGGAATCGGATAGCTTTTTATAAAAATATAGTGGCGAAAACCTTTGCTAAAGAGGTCACTCCCGGTGAAGGGATCTCGGCTCTTTCCCCGTAGAATGAGGTGCAGGATATTCCAACTGAATACCACGATGCAAAGCAAAAAGTAATTGACTATAGTGAAGTTATTACCCTGACGCAAACTTCTGTCCAAGGGGTCACTCCCGGTGAAGGGATCTCGGCCCTTGCCTCGTCGACTGAGGTGCTGGATATTCATAACCGAATACCACTGTGCAAAACAAAAGAGAACGTCATTGCAATAACAGCTTTTTTTTTGAAAAATATTCCAACAACATCAGAATAGGTTTGTTTAGCTTGCATTGATCCGAATCAATGCAGTCCCATCAATTAATCACACCACAAAAGAACGAAAATATGATGTACGTATATGCCATCCGCATTCGCCACTGGGTCCCGTCATCACCCGTTACTTAACTAACGACAGAGCGGGGACTGGACTAGCGCGGGTGTAAAACATATACAACATCTACTAGTATATATATCAATATATAATAATCGCTCAAGGCGTGATAAAATGCAATATCACAGAAATGTAATAAGCATCACAGAACAATACAGATAATCTGGGATCCCCGGGTTTCATAGAGCTGCTACTGAAACCCGACGTTCCCCTGGTCGTGTGAATAGCCTGTGCAATGAAATCCTAGACCCCTACGGGCGCGGCAAGTTACCCGCCAAAACCTGAAGCGAGGCAGCCCCCTTTAGCAACGTGAATGGACCACCCAGCACTTCACGGAATCCGGTAACTTGGGCATCCCTCCTTAGGTCAACCTATACCCCCTACGAGTGCGGCGATTAGCCCGCCAATTCTAGAGTGAAGCCCCCTCCGTCTCAAAGCCATGAGACGCGGGCCCATTGCCCTCTAGAACCCGGCTATCCGTGCACCCCTCCGCGGGGTAATCTTAGTACAGAAAGTAAAATATATACAACGAGTACATCGACCTCAGCCCGGTCGTGCCCCAAAAGAATAATATACAAACAGGCAGTAACGGTAGTCCACATGTCGGACGCTCGCCCCGCAATATCAAATGTACATATACAACCAAACTGTACTACCATTGCATCCAGGCTATCCACCACGACAAATCCGCAACATCACAGCACAACACAGAACATCAACGTGAATGTCACGTTCGCAAATCCGTCTAAAAGAACTATAGCAATTAGACAGGATTTACCAATCAAATGACATTTACGGTCGCAGATATAATGTAAATACTATGAACTAACATGTTTAAAATTTTCGATCGACTAAAATTCCCGAAGTGGGCCCCAAGCACAATACCCAGTACTCAAAATAAATCTGGTCTCAAACAGAATATACCAAAAACCCCTTTTCCAAGTCAGAGACCTCTGTTCAAAATTTGGTGCAATGAACAGTCTTTCCTGCGGCGGAACCGCGGCCAAAACAAGGGTATGGCCGCGGTTCCGCGTCGTTACTGTAGCCACGTACTACCAAATTTTGTCAGAATTCTTAAAAAACCCTGCACGAAATTCTGCAATACACCAAATAATTTTTTGACCACAGAAAAATTTCGACAGAAACCGTGACTTGAAAATGCAGTTTTTAGAAAATTCGTTCGATCGAACTTGTAAACACGTTAGCGCAAGCTAGTAAAGGTTAATGGCGTGGCTCTGATACCATGTAAGTCTACGGTAGCGCCTCGGCCGTCTGTCCGAGGCCAAAATGCGGAAACAAAAACTTTTCTGTACTTAGAAACCGGTGCTACCGCAGACTATAAACCCGGATCGGACCATTAACCTACCACTAGCTAACTAGAGAAAGGGTAGAGAGCTATACCGGGCGATCCGTGTCCTTTGGTCTTTGGCCACCATCCCGATCTCCTCGCGGCATCTCCGGTCTCGATCTCCTCGTCGGAAAGGGCACCACATCACCGAGTCTTTTTACGGGCTCCCACCTCTGAACCGAGGCAACTCGGACATGAAGTTGGCTAGCCGACGTGTCCAAGATTGCTGTAGACTGAGTGTTGAACGGTTTGTCTCAAGGGGTTGATGAAGTTGCCATTTGTAGTGGAGAAGGAGATATGAACTTTGGAGATGGGCTAAGGAATTTAGTGGCAAGCAAAAAATGAGAATGATTAATCTCTCCACACACATATTCCTCCCACTCTAGTAGTGGCCGGCCTCTACAAAATGGAGGAGGGAAAAAAGGGATAATCCAAAGCAAATTAAAGTGTATGATTACAAGAAAATGAGTCACCTCAAAGTATCATTCTAATCCCATCACATAAAGCAAGTAATGATGAATGAAAAAAGCAAAAGATGCTAGAACCATCCAATAAACCCTCCACCACAAAAACACCCTCCATTTTGCTAATTTGCATATTTGCAAATAAGCCCCTCTATGGAAAATTCAGCCAAGGAAAGAAAGAAAGGAAAATGGCCGAAACGGAATGCAAACTGGCAACTTCAAAAAAAGCGATCCCGTAATAAATTACAGGAAAACCCCGCGACTGTATATACATACCCGTATTTGTATTCCGACCGAATACAAATGCAGTGAGACAAAATCTACACTGTACAATACTAGGATCGGCTTAAACCAAAGCCCGCTAGTATTATCCGTCCGATCATGATCCGTGCAATACCGCACGTATATGATCGAACCCTGCCATATGTCCATACGGTCTTTACAGCGTTTCGCCTGAAACTTGAGAAACTGTCTGTGGGGGACTCTAAAGACTCGTCAATACTTTGGCTGTGGATTTAACCACTAGCACGTCAGAGGTATTAGCCGTACGTAACGGGCTACCAGGTATTGACCAAAAGGGAGGTCGATGAGCAAACTCATCCTGACACCCTACTGAGCTTGTCAGTGACAATATCCGTACAGTCCGGTCCATTCGTCTATGAGCATCACATGTCGGGCCTAGGGGTTGGTAAAAGTCAGACCCCCAAAAGCGGTACAAGTCGTGTTGGAGTATAGCCCAGAACACCCTGAGATACTACTGGAATACCTACTAGTAAATCTCCTGCCTTGGCCAAGGACTTCGTGTAATGGCTCTCCTAGACACAGCACGATCTCACCTCCAATACCGAAAGAGACGAACCCCTGCCGATCCGCTCACTGCCTCCATGTGGCTCGGGACTGTACCCAACTAAAACCTGTTTGCACGACTCCTTTGAGCCGTGGTAGGGTAGTAATCAAAGTACAGTGGGAACTCACACAAGACAAATGACGATCTCAGGTCGATGAACTAACTTGTACACATGCCACCAGGGAACTGCTATCTGACGCTAGGTATAATACCAACCAGCATGTTCCCGGCGAGTCTTGTCCGGTGTACTCATAACCCAATAAGCACCTGTATACATCTTAGGTGAACCAACTGACACCAATGGCTTGTGAGACCGGCTATCGCCCCTCGTCGGGGTCTCGACTGTATACATTAGTCTACTAATGGAGTATCGATGCCCGGGCTCGAAACTCCCACGACTAAGGACCACTTTAAGGATATGCTTATAGACTACCCAACTCTCATGTATATGATCGCCATCATACTGCTGGTAGTTAAGCAAAAATCCTATGGGCTCTATCAACGTGCAATAGTGACCTGTAAGGTCACCTAAAGCAGTACATGATGATAAAGACAAACCATGATAGCATACTATTCTCTATCAACGTGTAATAGTGAGCTATAATGTCACATAAAGCATGTACACGATGATAAAGACAAACCAGATAGTATACAAACCTCTCGAATAAGACTGTCCTACCGGTATAGGTCCTCCCTCAATCATTGCAATCACGTGCCTACGATCCAATAATTGACTCTGAGGGCACTATATCCAACAAAGGTCTTGTTGAAAGCCTCAGCTAGACCGTTAGCTCGGGGGTTATAGACTGAAGAGTATCTCCAGTCTATGTTATGCTGTTGTGCGAAGCGGCTGATCTTGTGGCTTCTGTAGGCTGGCCCGTTATCGGAGATGATCCATCGTGGAGTTCCAAATCGATAAATGACGTGCGTCTTGAAGAAATGGAGGATATTCTCCGTCTTCACTTCCCTTAGCGGTACTGCCTCTGCCCATTTGGAGAAGTAATCAGTTGTCGCCAAGATGAATCGATGTCCTCTGGACGATGCTGGTTCGATGGGGCCGATTATGTCAGTCCCCCACATTTCGAACGGCCAGCCATCCACTGTTGGATGTAGTGGATTTGGATGCTGATGGATAAAGTCCCCGTGAATCTAGCATGAATGGCACTGCTTCGCGTATTCGAGGCAGTCTTGGATCATCGTGGGCCAATAATAACCCATCCGTTTAATCTTAAGCTTCATTTTCGGCCCGGCTTGGTGAGAACCACAGAGTTTGTCATGAGTTTCTTGGACGACTCTCTTTGCCTCTTCAGGTCCCAGGCATCTTAACCACAGAGAATCAAATGATCTCTTATACAGAGTATCATTGACGAAAGCAAAAGACAGGGCTCGTTTCATAAGCTGATGTCTTGAGGACGCATCTTCTGGCGTTCGACGGGATTTGAAGTAGTCTATAAAGACTTCATTCCGATCCTTAGCCTTTTCCTGGTCTTTTATTAGCAGAGCCATTCACTCGGTCGCTTCCTTTTCTTCGGACGACTCCGGAGATATTTCTGCCGGTGCAAGAACCCGACGGCTTTGCACAACGATTCTCACGTCATCGAGGATTTCGTCAGCCAGTTCTTTAGCGAGCTTAACTAACGCATCCGCCTTGCTATTTTCGGCACGCGGTATACTTTTCAGCGTGTAGGAGGGAATTTGAGTCAGTAATTGCCACACTCTCTCGCCGTACTTTATTAGCTCTGGCTTGCATGTTTGATAGTCGCCGTTTACTTGACTAACGGACAGTTGGGAATTTCCGTATATGAGGAGGTTTTCAATTCCCATGTCGATGGAGATCTCGAGACCTTCTATCAAATTTCATACTCGGCTTCATTGTTTGCCTCGACTCTGTTAAGGAGAAAGCAAAGCGCATTAGCCCTCCTCGTGGAGTTACGAAGATGGGGCCTACCTCTGATTTGATTATGGGCGTGCTTTGTTTGCGCTTCTTCATGGAAGACGCTCCATCAAAATAGAGTTCCTACCGGGTATCATCCCCGTTGATCGTGTCAAACGCATGTTCGTCTGGCAGTTCACAATTCAAAGGAGAATTGGCAGGTATTGGATGCTCAGCGAGGAAGTCGGCGATGGCCTGGCCTTTCACTGCCTTAAGAGGCCGATAAGTTATCGAGAACTCCATCAAGAGCAGGGCCCATTTAGCGAGCCACCCTGTTAATATGGCTTTTGACATCAAATACTTGAGAGGATCCACTTTTGATATGAGATGGACCCCGTGCGCCAACGCGTAGTGTCTGAGCTTCGTTACCGCGAAGATCAACGCTAGGCAGTGTTTTTCGATGGGGGAGTAGTTTCTTTCTGCCCCCAGGAGAACTCGACTCAGATAGTAGAGAGCTCTTTCTTTCCCTTGATCGTTCTCTTGTGCCCACAGCGCGCCTAAAGAACCTTCGAGGGCTGTTGTGTACAGGACGAGAGGTTTTCCTTTAACGGGAGCGGCCAGTACTGGCAGATTCTGTAGGTATTGCTTGATTTCGTCCAGTGCGTTTTGGCATTTGCGATCCCAGACAAAAGGGGTTCCCTTCTTCATCAAGTGACTATAGGGGCGACACTTGCCGGAAAGATTGGCTATGAATCGCCGGATATATGCGAGCTTTCCTTGGAGAGACCGCAATTGCTTGAGAGTCCTTGGCGGAGACATTTCTATAATCGCCTTGATCTTTGACGGATCTATCTCGATGCCTCGGTGTCGGACGATGAATCCCAGGAATTTGCCTGAGGATACTCCAAACGCGCATTTGAGAGGGTTCATCTTCAAGTTGTATTGCCAGAGGCGCTGAATACGATCTTCAGATGCACTAAATATTCCTCGTATGATTTGCTTTTAACTACGAGGTCATCGATATAGCATTCGACGATTTCATGTATGAGGTCATCGAAGATCTTCGTCATGGCCCTCTGATAAGTGGTACCGGCGTTCTTTAGACCGAAAGGCATCACCTTATAGTAGAATATGCCCAAAGGGGTCCGGAAAGCGGCATGTTTCTGGTCCTCAGGGTGCATCTTTATCTGATTGTATCCTGATGAGCCGTCCATGAAGGAGAAAACTTCGTGAGTGGACGTGTTATCTATCATCAGCTCAGTGACTGGTACGGGAAAATCATCCTTCAGGCAAGCTTTATTGAGGTCCCGAAAGTTCACGCAGATGCGCATCGTCCCATTTTTCTTCATCACTAGGACGATGTTGGCGATCCAGTCAGGGTACTGAACCTTTTGGATGAAACCGGAATCAATTAGTTTCTTGACCTCGGCATTGATGCTTATCTCAAGCTCGAGCCGCATTCTTCTCGGCGCTTGTTTGATCGGTTTGACGTCCGGAGATATTTCCAATTTGTGCACAGCAATCTCTGGATCTAATCCTGGCATCTCGGAATAGTTCCATGCGAAGCAATCTTTATGCTGCATGAGCACGTCATTTAGCGTAGCCACCCTTTCTTCAAACAACAGCTCACTGACGAACGTCGGTCACGGGTCACTCGCCGTCCCCAAATCAATTTTCTTGAGGTTATCTGCAGTAGTATGTATCCCATCTTCCAGCTCCTTTGGCGCCGGTGGAAATTCTGAGGTTACCTCGTCATCATCGTTGTCGAAGCACCGGGGGAGGTCATCTATATTCTCGGGCTCTTTTTCTGACAACGTTATCATATAACAAGTACGAGATCACTTCCAAGACCGATGTTGATCTGGTTCTACCCTCGTGGATTTGGGTTCATGCTTCTGCGGCGGGATTACCCTCCAGCTGCTGGATAGAGCAAACCTGCCTTGCTGATACTGGTCTTTTACCCAATCTTTAAATGTGAAGCAGTCTTCGAGAGGATGTCCTATTGCCGTGTGATAGGAGCAATAGTCCGGGTGAGAGACTTCGCCTATTTGCTCGGGGTGCTTGGACTCCGGGAGGATAATCATTTGATGTTTTATGACAAGATCGAATATCTTCCTTGTCTTGTCTTGAGGAAAAGAATATGCTCGACCCATATTTTTCATAAGAGACGAATCCGAACTGCTCGATTCCTGATCGCGTGGCTTCTTGGACCCGTTTTGTCACTGTCGAACGCCTTTCCCGTTCTTTGGTTTGTTTCTGCCTCTGCGTTGGACCTTTTGTACAACGGGTTGACAAGGAGGAGCATTTTCATTTTTTACAGCCTGTTGAAGGAGGCTTTGCGTCCTAGCTTTCTCGTAGATGGCCATTTCGCAATTATGGTCGTCTCGAACCTTTTGACCTGCTTTCCTTATAAACTTGTCCATTTGTTCTTCGAACAACAGGCTGGGCATTTTTACGGCGGGAGCTCTTTCTGGTTCAGGGTTAGCATCTTCCCACAGAGTATCTCCTTCTTCGTCAAAGTCATGTATGACGTAGCAGTCGCGGAGTAGCGCCCGTCTCTTTGATTGAACATATCCAAGACCGGTCGTTTCCATTCTCCCGTTGGGCAACTTTCTTTGAGTTCCAGGAACGTTCTAGATCCTGTTATAGAACCGTACTTGTCGCGTAGTTTGCTTAAGGGGTACACCTTGGCATCTCAAGAGTCTCTTTAGTCCGTTTGTGTAATATCTGGACAAACGGATGGGCTGGAGCCTGTCAAGTGTAGAATCGGTGCCATGCCAGATTTCTTTCTCCAGGTGCGTCTTCGAGATTTGCCTTAGACGATAGATTAGCGAGTGGTGCCGCCTGAGCAAGTATCTCCTGCAGCTTTTCACGTTGCAGTTGAAATTTTGTTAAGGACCGAGATTGAGGTCGGTGACTAGTAGAAACTCGAACTTCATCTTTGGAATTCACCACATAGACTATGTGAGCTACCATGCCCCCAGGCTTGGGGTGTTTGGAGTTTTTGGCCTTTGGAGTTTGCTTCGGGCACTTGAGCTTTATTGGGCCTCCTTTTTTATGAAAAGCCGCTTTGGTTTTAGGAGGAGCCGCTGTATCAGGATCTGTCTTAGGATGAGTCCCCTTCACCTGCCTCCACACCTTATATATAGATGAGGAAAGTTGTCTCAGCGAGCGAACTTATTTCTGCTCTCGTAGGATCTCCATGGGCTGCGGAGACTTCTTCACTATTGCGATAGGAGAATTTTGTCTGACCCTTCGCAATAGTTTGAAGTTGTTCCCAATTGGAACAACAACATTCACCACTGGGGTTGAAACTGGACCATGCGGAGAACTTCCCCCAGCTCATTTTGTATGATGCCGATATCGACGTTAACCGTTTCTTATGGCCAGGATTTGATTAGCCTCAGGATTTTGCCGGGCCTGCCCCCTATTTCCTTTGAGAGCTTAAATATTCTGCCTCCTGCGTCGACCTTGGTCCTTGGCAGGTGCGAGTTGTTTGAGAACTGATTCCATTGGCAAAGCTACAGATTGGGAAACCAGCCTGTGGAAGACAGACTTCCACTGGGCTTCCTCCATCGGCGTTGAGGCACCGAGGGTGGGAGATGGGAGTATCGACCTAAAGAGAAGCCCGTTGATTTCTTGAAAAGCCGGATTGCAGAGATTTGAGATTGCAAGTGGCCCGTACTTGACTCCACCAGATATGACAGAGCTTGAGTTGCTAAGGTGGGAGCAAACGCCATTCTTCATAGAGACGAAACGCCGACTTCAGTATCCACTCCCCTAAGGGCAACCACAAACATACACACCGCGATTATCTGATCACTGGAAAAACACGACACACAAAGTGTGGAGTGGAAAGAGGAAAAGGTCTCACCGGGTGTGCTAGAATCTGTTTACCGCCGGAAACCGGGAAGACAAACGTCTTGCCTGAATTTGGGGGCAGATGCTATTTGGTGCTATCCGTCCACCTGTCCGAAAATGCCAAGTTGATTTATGGCACCATGTATCGAAGGTTTAAACGGATGCAGCCGATGTAGCAGACTTCATCATATTCCCCCTCGTTCGAGGGGGTTTTAATTGTGGGGATGCTCTTCCCTGCAGGCGCAAGCCCCTGCAGTTAATTACGCTACCGCATCGCGGTAATAACTTTCTCCTTCTCCAGATGGTCACTTTGTGTCGTGAGTGTTTGTTTTGTTTGTGGTTGCACGTGGATTGTATACGGAGACTAATTTATATTGTCGCCCGTAGGGCGTGAATTAGTCCAAATCCGTATTTTCTTAGATTTGGGTTTTGGTTTGGGTTTAATGATACGTTAGCCTCATTTGAGACTAAGATCAACTTAAACGTTTGTTAACGATACGTTAGTCTAATTTTAGACTAAGATCGACTCAACGTTTGTTAAGGACACGTTAGTCTAATTTTAGACTAAGATCAACTTAACAGGATCATTTAGATCCGACAAATGAGCTTTCGAACTCTATTGTTTAGTTTAGGGACATTGCGGTCGATTATCAGTTTAAGGACATGGTGGTCCAATGTTAGTTTAAGGACATTACGGTCCATGAGTTTAAGGACCCCACAGTCCGGTTTAGAGACGTCGTAGTCCATAAGGTTTAAGGACATCGTAGTCCATGAGTTTAAGGACCCCACAGTCCGGTTTAGAGACATCGTAGTCTATAAGGTTTAAGGACATCGTAGTCCATGAGTTTAAGGACCCCACAGTCTGGTTTAGAGACATCGTAGTCTATAAGGTTTAAGGACATCGTAGTCCATGAGTTTAAGGACCCCACAGTCCGGTTTAGAGACATCGTAGTCTATAAGGTTTAAGGACGTCGTAGTCCATGAGTTTAAGGACCCCACAGTCCAGTTTAGAGACATCGTAGTCTATAATCTTTAAGGACATCGTAGTCCATGAGTTTAAGGACCCCACAGTCCGGTTTAGAGACATCGTAGTCTATAAGGTTTAAGGACATCGTAGTCCATTAGTTTAAAGACCACACAGTCCGTAGTTTAAAGACATCGTAGTCTATGAAGTTTAAGGACATCGTAGTCCATGAGTTTAAGGACCCCACAGTCCGTAAAAATGTGTGGTTGTCGGGACCCGTCACCTCTCTGAAGACGTTGAAGGATTACAACGACAGATATCAGAGGAGTAAAGAGATGTACCCTCGAACCAGTGTGAGTTGGTTGAAAGATCTGTAGTCCAGTTTAGGACTGAGATCTGTTGAATATTCGTGAGTAGATGGACTCAATTAAATATAAGTTGAGGACTTATGGCCAGAATCGGGCTAAGTCCAATAAGATTAAAATGTTTAACATTTTATTGTTCTGGGCTGTTGAGCCTTTATTTGGGCTTGGCCCTTTTAATAATGCAGAGCATCAGATCCTGACACATCTTTTATCTTGTATTGAATGCATAGCATTCATCAGAACAATGTGTATTCTGGCAGCGCGCCACGTGGCACGCCAGGCGCTTTGCGCCAATTAAAGAGCGCATTGCGCTTCTGCCAAGTAGCGCAAACGAAAAGGACACGTGTCGCGCTTAGCGCTAAGCGCCAGATTATAAGCGCATCGAGCTTTCAATTTGTGAGCACGTTGCGCTAGTTTAGTGGCGCACCAGTGAGTGACACGTGGCACGCTTGGCACTGAGCGCCAGCCCATGAGCGCAGTGCGCTGTTTCAGAAGCGCAAAGCGCAAGTTGTATCTGTGGTTGACACGTGGCACGTTTTGGCGCTGAGCGCCGGTCCAAGAAGCGCAGAAGCGCAGTTCATGAGTGCAAGCCACTTTTCAGTGGCGCAAAGCGCATTTGATCAAATTTATGATCAGAGAACAAGTTTATGTTCTTTTAAAAGGAGGCTTTACCCCAAGATTCAAGAACAATAGTTCTTCTTTTTGAAAGGGCTTTGCCTTTGTAGATCAATGATTTTTGAACGAAGTAAATACTTCTTTTATGATGAAATCTTTTGATCTCTTTTTTTTATCAAAGACCTTGGTCTTTTTTTAGATCTATGATCTTTTTTAGAAGATAGTTTTTCTTTTCATGAGATGATTTCATCTCTGTGTTCATTGCTCATGTTCTTTACCTTGAAGAAATGATCTTCTTTTTCTAAAAGCTTGCTTTTCTTTCTTTGAGTTTTCTCAAAGTTTGGGGGGGGGGGGGTTCTCTATATCAGACTTGAAGTCTTGGGGCCTTTATATAGGGCGAATTGATTGTTAAATCAGTTAAAAAGATCTTTCTCTGATTGATTTGGGGATGTTTCCCCACCGTTGGATCTTTGATCTTAGGGCTTCTGTTTTATAGAAGGCAATCTTCTTATTTTTAACAAAATTGGAAAGATCTTTCCATAACAGAATTTTAATTCTGATTGATTAATAATTTATCATTATTAGATCTTTTGATCTAACGGTGGGGAATTTTTAATTCCAGCGCTAGCGCACCTTGCGCTAGCGCATCTACGTTTGACACGTGACGTGCGGTGCAGAGCGCAGTGCACTTTATGCTAGCGCACTTACGTTTGACACGTGGCGCGCAGCGCAGCCTGCGCTAGCGCGCCTGTGTTTATAGGCACTGAGATGCTGTTTCAACTTCTGAGTTGATCCAATGGTATAGATGATGCCACCGCTGCACTCACGTGTGGGCCATGTGAGCACAACGGTGGGGGAGCATTTGTTTCCCTAATCAGAGCAAAGTTCTGTTCAAATTTCAAAATTTGAAATGAAGCAGCGCTTCATAGCAGTGCGACGCTAAGTGCGTTGCACTCTAAGCAGCGCACCACGTGCAAAGCACGTGAGTGCTAGCGAAAAAACAAAATATTCTCGGCCCTTGGATCAAAGATCCAACGGACATGTTTAAAAATCATCAATTGACCAGAATAAAATTCTGTTAAAAAAACATTCCTCAGAATCTTTCCAAACAGGAAAGATTATGCTCTGAAAATCAGAGCACCGTTGGATCAATGATCCAATGGTGTTTAAAAATCACCAAAATACAGAAAAAGTCTGTATGGGAAAAGATTTCCCAATCTTGTTAAAAACAAGAAAATTGCTTCCTGTAAATTAGAAGCCCTTGGATCAAAGATCCAACGGGGGAAACATCCCTAAATCAATTAGAGAAAAGATCTCTTCAACCGATTCAACAAATCAGCCTACCCTCTATAAAGGCCCCAAGACTTCAAGTCTCATATAGAGGAACCCCCCATAAATTTTGAGAAATTTCAAAGACGAAGAGCAAGTTCTCAGAAGAACATTTTTTTCAAGGTAAAAAAAGAACAGAGAGATGAAATTATCTCATATAAAAGAAGAATTTACTTTTTTTTCTTAGATCATAGATCTATAAGACCAAGGTCTTTCACAAAAAAGAGATCAAAGTATCTCGTCATAAAAAATAAGGGGAAAAACTTAATCTTCTTCAGATCATAGATCTATAAGACAAATTGTCTTTCACAAAAGAGATCATAATATCTCATTATAAAAAGGAGGGAGAATAATTTAATTCTCTTAGGATCATAGATGCATAAAGGCAGAGCCTTTCACCAAAAACATAAGAGATTGAAACATCTCCTATAAAAAATAAGAACTTTGTTCTTAGATCCATGAGACGAAGTCTCTTATAAGAGAGAGAATTTAATTCTCAGGACACAAAGCTGCCTAAAAAGAGCCCTAGCGCTCCAATCAAAAGAGACGCTTCAGCGCTCCAAAACTAACGCATAGCGTTGCAGAGCCTTAGCGCTCCAAATTTCACAAGAAGCGCTTTGCGCTCATTGTCTGGCGCATAGCGCCAAGCGCGCCACGTGCTCCTCACGTGTGTGCTACTTAACAGAAGCGCTCCGCGCTCATTGATTGGCGCTCATCGCCAAGAGCGCCACATGCTCCTCACGTGTGCGCTACTTAAACAGAAGCGCTTTGCGCTCTTTGACTGGTGCTTACCGCCAAGCGCGACACGTGCTCCTCACGTGTGCGCTACTTCACAATAAGCGCACTGCGCTCATTGACTGGCACTCAGCGCCAAGCGCGCCACGTGCTCCTCACGTGTGCGCTAAGAGAACATAAACTGTTCTATAATAAAAGCCCTAGAGCTATAGTGAGTGCTCAGCATTCAATAAAAGACAAAACAATTGTCGGAAACTAAACCAATGCTCAACATTTTAACTGAATGGGCCGAGCCCAAGTTGGCCACAAATCCCTACTTCAGATCAATTGAGCCCATATGCTCACAAATCTTTGATCTTAGTCCCAAATTGGACTACAGATCTCCCAACCAATATTAATTCAAGGGTACATCTCTTCACTCCTCTGATATTTGTCGTTGTAATCCTTCAACATCTTCAGAGAGGTGACGGGTCCCGACAACCAGACATTCCATGGACTATGATGTCCTTAAACTTTACAGACTATGATGTCTCTAAACTAGACTATGATGTCTTTAAACTCCGCGGACTATGACGTCCTTAAACTTATAGAGCCCAAATGCTCTTTTGTTGGATCTAAATGATCCTGTTAAGTTGATCTTAGTCTAAAATTAGACTAACGTATCTTTAACAAATGGTTAAGTTGATCTTAGTCTAAAATTAGACTAACGTATCCTTAATAAACGTTTAAGTTGATCTTGGTCACAAATGAGATTAACGATCCTTAAACCCAACCCAAACCCAAATCTAAGAAAATACGAATTTGGACTAATCCACGCCCTACGAGCGACAACATAAATTAGTCTCCATATACAATCCACGGGCAACCAAAAATAAAACAAACATACACGACACGAAGTGACCATCTGGAGAAGGAGAAAGTGGTTACCGCGATGTGGTAGCGTAATTAATTGCAGGGGCTTGCGCCTGCAGGGAAGAGCGTCCCCACAATCAAAAACCTTTCATAATGAGGGGGAATCTGACGAAGTCTGCTATATCGGCCGCATCCGTCTAAACCTCCGATACACGGTGCCATAAATTAACTTAGCATCTTCGGAGAGGTGGATGGATAAAACCAAATAGCATCTGCCCCCAAATTCAGGCAATACATTTGTCTTCCCGGTTTTCAGCGGAGAACACCGGAGTTCCCTGACGCCGAGCTCCGGGCCTTGTACCCTCTCGACGACGACGCGCAGGGGGTCGCCCCCGGACATGATGCAGGGAAAGTGGGCCCCGGTGTGAGTGCGAAGGGTAAGACGGTCGCCCCGGCTGCCGGCGCCGAATTTCCCGCCAGTGGTGCCGACCCCAAAGATGTCGCCCCGGTGGTCGTAGGGGAGGCACCGCACGCCGAGGTCGTCCCCACCCCTGAGGCTTGAAGCCCCATGTCTTCTTATTTCTGTCCTTTACTCTAAAATTTTGTAAGCCTCTGGACACTTTTGTTAGGATGGGGAGCCCATAATATCTTTGTAGAGACTTTTGATTCATGTGAATAAAAAATCTTTTTACATTATCCTTTTGTTTGTGGAGAACATTCATTATTTGCACGGTTCAGCTTTCATGTCAGGTCGGTTCTTCGTCTGGCGATCACGCCTCGAGTTGAATTCAACCATTTGCCGAGTATGCAAAGACCGGTGAAGGGTCGGTATCGTCGGTATCTCCATGGCCCCGAAGTCAAGGTGGGGATCGCTTAGACGTGGATGACCTCTTGGCGAGGACTTGGACCGTGGCGTCGTTGGGCGTCCCAGCCGGGGATAGCCGAGCACGGTAGCTACTCGGCTGCCTCTTGGTGAGGGCTTTGATTCCTGGCGTTGTGGGGTAGGGAAATACCAGCCAGGGATAACCGAGCAAAGGCTAGCCCGGTCGCTTCTTATTGAGGGCTTCGATCCTTAGCATAGGATGGGCCGTGAGGGGCCTACTAAGTATGGGCCGAACAGGGTTGTTGCCCGGTGCGTCTTGGCGAGGGCTTAGATCCTTAAGGACCGGCCAAGCAGGGTTACTGCCTGGTGCCTCTTCGTGAGGACTTTTGATCCTTGGCGTCGTGAGGTAGGGAACTACCAGCCACGGATAACCGAGCAAGGGCGAGCCCGGTTGCCTCTTGGTAAGGGCTTCGATCCTTAGCGCGGGAGGGGCCGTAAGAGGCCTGCTAAGGATGGACCGAGCAGTGAAGCTGCACAGTTGCCTCTTGGCGAGGGCTTAGATTCCTGGCATCTTGGGGTAGGGAACTACCAGCCGGGGATAACCGAGCAAGGGCGAGCCCGGTTGCCTCTTGGTGAGAGCTTTGATCCTTAGCGCGGGAGGGGCCGTAAGGGGCCTGCTAAGGATGGGCCAAACAGGGTTGCTGCCCGGTGCCTCTTGGCGAGGGCTTTGATCCTTAAGAACGGGCCGAGCAGGGTTACTGTCCGGTGCCTCTTGGCGAGGGCTTTGATCCCTGGCGTCTTGGGGTAGGGAACTACCAACCAGGGATAACCGAGCAAGGGCGAGCCCGGTTGCCTCTTGGTGAGGGCTTTGATCCTTAGCGCGAGAGGGGACGTAAGGGGACTGCTAAGGATGGGCCGAGCAGGGTTACTGCCCGGTGCCTCTTGGCGAGGGTTTTGATCCTTAAGGACGGGCCGAGCAGGGTTACTGCCCGGTGCCTCTTGGCGAGGGCTTAGATCCCTGGCGTCGTGGGGTAGGGAACTAGCAGCCAGGGATAACCGAGCAAGGGCGGGCCCGGTTGCCACTTGATGAGGACTTTGATCCCTGGCGTTGCGGGGTAGGGGACTACCAGCCAGGGATAACCAAGAAGGGTAGCTGCTCGGCTGCTTCTTGATGAGGGCTTCGATCCTTAAGGACGGGCCGAACAAGGTTGCTACCCGGTGCCTCATGGCGAGGGCTTTAATCCCTAGCGTCGTGGGGATAAGGAACTACCAGCCAGGGATAACCGAGCAAGGGCGAGCCCGGTTGCCTCTTGGTGAGGGCTTTGATCCCTGGCGTTGTGGGGGTAGGGAACTACCAGCCAGGGATAACCGAGCAAGGGCGAGCCCGGTTGCCTCTTGGTGAGGGCTTCGATCCTTAGCGTGGGAGGGGCCATGAAGGGCCTACTAAGGATGGATCGAGCAGTGAAGCTGCTCGGTGCCTCATGGCGAGGGTTTTGACCTTGGCGTCGTGGGGTAGGGAACTACCAACCGGGGATAACCGAGCAAGGGCGAGCCCAGTTGCCTCTTGGTGAGGGTTTCGATCCTTAGCGCGGGAAGGGCCGTAAAAGGCCTGCTAAGGATGGATCGAGCGGTGAAGCTGCTCGGTTGCCTCTTGGCAAGGGCTTTGATCCCTGGCGTTGTGGGGTAAGGAACTACCAGCCAGGGGTAACCGAGCCAAGGCGAGCCCAGTTGATTCGTGAGGTCCTGTCTGACCTTGCCGGTGTGAGTATCGGGAAGAGGGACAGTCGTGGGTGACACGCGTCATGAATGCGTGGGGGAGGCGAAGCGCCGGAGCCACGTCGTTTCGATTTCGCCGGGAAAGGCTCGGTGTCTGCCGCGTGGCGGTACAGTTGTAGGTGAAACGAGCGGCTGTTGGACTCCTGGGCGTTGTGGGCTATAAAACGGAGGGAGCGTTGATCACCCCTTCCTGCGCATCCCAAACGCAAGAATGGAGGACTTCTCTTTACCATCCCCGACATCGTAAACTTTGAGGACGTGTGCCTTTACGATCAGCATTGCACCGAGAACACGGTGCGGTTAATGATAAGCCGCACCGAGGATCATTTTGGCTGACTACTTCCCCGGCGCTCCCCCTACTCCAGCTGTTGATGTACTCCATTTGGAGGGCATCGCCGGGGCTCTACAACCCCTTATCCGAATAGCTGAAGGACGAGACGGTTGGTAAGCTGAAGTCTTTGCGGCGCTTCGGCCTGATCTCCGCGGGTCGGCGGGATCGTTCGGTGGCGCTCATCCTTGAGTTCTACCAATTAAGGAATGATGCCGACGTTCGCGGGCGGCATCAGAGGCAGAGGTCTGAGGCTGCGAGGGCTCGGCTGGCGGAAATATCCTCGGAGTACCACGAGCAATGTTTTCTGCACGCTCTTCCCCCGCTATTGTAATTTTTCTTTTCGATGTACGGCTGAGGAACCTATAATACCCTTTGAATAAAAAAAACTCTTCTTGTAATGTTTTATTGACCCCTTCTTATTACAGAAATAGAAAGATCTTGAGAAAAGTTTACATTGCCTTAGTAAAAGAAGTACACGCTAGTAGATGTTCTTTTAATTAGTATAGTTTGAGCTCCTCGGATGCCTGTTGGCCTCCACGACCGGCGTGGGGCGCTGAGCCACGTGGGTACTCTGCCAGATGCCCCGCCGAAATAACCATGATTTGGACGATTGTCAACTCACTGGGAGGGGGACGCTGCTTCTGTTCGCAGTCAGCTTGCCGCTTATCCTGCAAGTACGCTGCCAGGTGTCCCGAACGGATGAGCTCCTCGATGTAGTCTCGGAGCTTCTTACAGCTCACTGTGGAGTGGCCTTGCGACCCATGGAAACCGCAGTAGGGGCCCTGGGTGCGCTTTGCCGCCATGCACGAGATCGGGGGGAGCTTGAAGAACCCCTCGCCCTTAGCCTCCTCTAGCAGTACCGTATGGGAAATGTTGAGCGGGGTGTACTCCTGAAACTTCGGGGAGTAGGGCTTTGGCCGCTCAAGTCTCTTTCTCTCTTCCTTCACCATTTTCTTTTGGTCAGTTAGCTATGCCCCGGGGAGATTTGCGTTCACCTCGGACTCGAGCGGGATCTCACGCTCGGTCCAGGCCTTTACCTCGGCCATGGTCTTAAGTTGCGCTAATGCAAAGGAGTGTAACCACTCCTTGTGCCTAAGACCAGACCTAAGTGCCGTAATGACCGTCTCGTCCCGATGTTCTGGGACTTCGAGAAGGGCGTTGTAGAAGCGGGTGACGTACCCTTTGAATGTTTCTTTGTCCCCGCTCTTGATTGTGAAGAGATGGTCGATGGTCCATTTCTACCGTCTGTTCCCGACGAAGTGGCTAAGGATTTGGGTGGCCAGCTCGTCGAAGGTTAAGATCGAGCGTGGCGCGAGTCCTCAGAACCAGTCTTGTCCGGAGCGGATGAGAGTGGCCGGGAAAGCTCAGCATTGGGCGGCGTCGGAGTTGTCTTAGAAGCTCATCCCTGCGTGAATGTGTCCAAATGGTCCTTCGGGTCAGACTTACTGTCGAAGAGAGAGACCTTTGGGGGCTTGTTCCGGGAGGAGACATAGACAGTGAGCAGCTCCTCGGTGAAGGGTTTTGTGAGCGAGTCAGTGGCGTACTTAGCCCCGTCGCTCGAATGACGACCTTCCCGATGCATACCTTTGATCTTCTTTTCGAGGGCGTCGAGTCGGCCGTGGTATCCCGACGATTCGGCACAATCTGATCTTTGGCCTCTGCTGTTGGATCCTGTATCTGGCTATGGCCACGGTTTCTTTCGATGAGGTTCCTCAGGTCCCCTGGTGAGGTAGTCTTCAAGCTGTCGTGACGAGTCCCGTCCGCGCGACCCCGTCGAGGGAGGGGTGTCGGTCATGCCTGGGAGCAGGCGAGCTGACCGACATCTCCTCGGGAGGGACAGGAGTGCGAAGGGGCTCGGTGCGAGGCGCTCTGGCAACGGACCTCGGTATTGAACTGTGGGGCGCCCAGCGGGTCATGGAATATGTTGGCCCGGGAGGTCTACGGCCGTGGGAGGCAGCGAGGCGGTGGTCGGCAGTGCCGACGCGTGCAGAGTCTTCTCTCTCTCTGTAGGGGTCCCGGTCCTGAGGTAGGGGAGCGGCGACCTGAGGAGCTTGCCCTGCCGTTTGGACACGAACGAGCGCATCCACGACAGACGCGAGTCGATCTATCGGGCGGCTAGGGCATTGATGGAGTTCGGGGGAGGAGATTCGTCTGCGCCTCCGTTGTGAGGGAGGCGACGGCTAGTGCTTGGATCATCGCGATGATCGCTCGTCATTGAGTCGAGATCGGAAGATGAACTTTGTTCGGTGGAATCAAGAACTTCCCACAAACGACGCCAGCTGACGGATGTCGGATCATGTCAAGATGTTACCTTCCGTAGATCTGCTGTCGGTGATGATGGACGGCTGAGATTGAGTTGGAGGTTGCCTCCTGAAACGTGTGGATCTCAATAGGTTTGAGGTGGTTGAGGCCGAGCTACCTGCAAGGAAGTCCCGGGGTGGTCACCGAGGACCCTCCGACGATCAAGTTAGACCGGATATTTGAGTAGAGTAACGGCCTAGTGGGGAAAGAATAACTTACTTGAACCGTCCGGGAGAGAGGTTTATATAGTGGTGGCAGAAGGCAGGAAGGCGCGAGAATCACGCCGGCCGTTACGCTCCCGGCGTCACGCCCGCGTGATGGGCGGGATCTCCTATTAATGACGAGACAGGCTCGTTAATGGGGGATCGTGATGGCGTGTAACGCGGGACGTGGCCGGCGGATATCTCGCGCATGGCGAGATTCGTGGAGGTGAGGTGATTGCGCCTGCGATAGGTGTCGTTGGTCGGTCGATGAGACCGAGGAATATGAGCTCGGCGGGAGGCTCTGGAACGAGCGGGAGGCCGAAGTATCTTGGTTCTGCGGTAACCCGGAGACGAGCTAAGAGGGCCGAGGAGGCCGATTGTGCGGGGGCTCGGAGGCGGGCCAACGGTTGTTTGTAAGGCGGGCACAGGAGTGGTGCGGATGGTCGCAGAAGGTCGGCTACGTCCATGGGTCGCAGACCCGGGGTATTTTACTGACACACCGTTCCTGGGCCTTTCTTGCTAGTTTCGGGACACGTCATCTGCCACGTGCCACGATCTGGGGGATCACCGATATCGAGCCTCATCAATGGGTCTACAAATTAAAGTCCATTATACGAAATAGGCTAACCGGACTACTAACCCCGTGATTTAGGGTCTTTTGTACAAGCCGGCATGAAGGTAGATTGGCATGTTTAGTTGCTCTTGAACCTACCATATTATTTAAATTGAGAGGGAGGTCAAACCGCCGATCTGTATCTAATTTGAGATGCGGGTCACCATGCTTTAGGGCATTCAGCCTTGCCACTTAGAAATTGATATAAGATATAGATCACATGGTATATGGCTCTTGACCTCAAATTTTTAGATAGAGGCTTTGTTATGATATGTAAATGAGCCATAAGATTTAGTAACTTGTAAAATAAATGTTAATAGAGGTTGCACGCAAATGGATCAATATTTAAATGGATCGGGTTTGGTGTGTAAACTAAAAAGCTTTCCAAAGCTTTCGCTCGCAAACCTAACAGTTTTAAATATAACATGATAACCATTTTAGCATTGACCTTAAAGTATATATCTAAATAAGGTTAAACCTGATAGACCGGTACCCATTAGTCGTTCATTGTCCTGTTATATACTTCCAAACTATATTGTGGCTATGTCGAGAAACAAGGAAAATATATCGGCCACGTCATTGTACCTGCCGTGCCTTATATGATAAAGGTTATTCTAATCTCTCACTCTCTGCTTTTCTTCATCAATCCCTTTGTGTTGTTAGTAGTATTATTCGCTTGGTGCTTAAGAGCTTTCCTTAACTATAAGCTAAGTTGAAGCATACGGATAAAAAAAAATCATGGAATCGAAGACGTATAGACTATTATCGACCAAAACAAATAAAACATGGCTGTTTTGATCGGTTTTGAACAATATTTTGGATCTTTCCATAATATGATTCGTCGGGAATTGGATTTGAAGTGGTGATAATAAGACCAAATTCCAAATACTATTTAATCATGTTTTTGAAGGCGGGTTACAAAATTGAAGTTTAAGAGAAAAGAAGGCATGTTGGGACGCTAACTAGGTAGAAAGATTTCATTTATACTCCTAGGGCCACAAGCATGGATTAGTCATTTCAAGTTCCAAAAGCATGGTTATGGCTACTTAACTAATTAATATTGTTTGAAGGCCCTAATTCTGTGAGAAAGAAAGGCCAGTTTGTTAGGGCCAGGGCAGAGAAGCAATCAACAGAATTGGTCCCTCTTGTTAACAAGTGAAAGGCACTGAATGGATCAAGATCTCGTAAATTCATCGTCTTTCCTGCTTCAAATCTTATACCAAAGAACTTCTTTCAACTAAAAGCTCGGCATGATCGAAGCTATTGTTCCTTATCAGACCCCGATAAAATTGGTCGAAATATAAGAGATGTCTAGCAGCTGCATAAACATGAAATTTATTTGGTACGTAGTCAATAAGTTTTTGAATGACTCGGTCATCACAAAGGAGAGACTTTTGATAAGGGCCTCCTTAAGAATTAAACTTGTTATATGTCAAGCATCGATTTACAGCCCTAATAAAACAACACCCATATCAATCAAAGGAATTGATGGAGCTTCGGATCTCCTTCAGATGCCGTCCTCCGTCGATCCTGCGATGGTGATCTTGAACAGCTGTGATTTGGTTTTGGAGTTTTTGGAGTTGTTGGGTGTGGATCTCAATGGGTTCGTGTTGGACGACGAGCTACCTGCAAAGAAGTCCCGGGGTGGGTGACCACCGTAGGACTCTCCGACGATCAAGTTAGAGCCGAAGAATAGGAGCAAAGTAGCGGTGTATTGAGATAATTCGAGTTACCTGAGTCGTCTGAGAGAGGGTTTTTATAGTGGTCGTATGGAGCAAGCAGGTGCGAGATCTTCACCATCAGTTACGCCCTGACGTTACGCCTGCGTAAATGATGGGATCCCTCCATTAATGACGGGATACGCTTATTAATGGGGGGATGCGTCAACGTGGGACGCGGGATGTGGGGCGGCGGTTATCTCGTCCTGGCGATATATGCGGAGCCGTTGCGGGACGTATGGGATCTGCGCCCCTAGTAGGTCGGAGGAGGCCGAGGAAGCTCGGCACGTCGGAGGCTCAGAGACGAGCCGGGAGGCCGAGAAAGCTTGGCACGCAAGACGGCTCGGAAACAAGCCGGGAGTCTGAGATAGGTCGGAGACGAGCTGTTGGTAGTTTCCTGGGTGAAGGTGGAATGTATTTAGGGAGCCCTCCTGGAAGGTCGGACACGTTCCTCGAGACAAAGTCTCGAGGAATCCCCATAGTGCGACTCATTTATTCCACCCCCGTAGCCTTTGGGACACGTCATCAGCCACGTGTCGTAATCTTGAGGAGATACCACTCGTGAGTATCATCAGGTATCAAAAATCATAATGCATCTGCATATATCATCACAACTATTGAAACTTTGAGGGGTTTCTTCGAATCGATCGGTTATCTTACGAGAAGAAAAGAAGAGCGTCACTTACTTGATAAGCCCAAGAGAAATCTGAAGGGATCGATCGATCGTCGAAGTCCATCTGAATCGATGTTTCCAAGATCGGGAGCTGAATTAGGGTTTCTAGGGTTTGGAAACGATGGTGAAATCAGAGGGCGATTGAGACGCTCGAGCGGGATAAATGATGATGGCGATGGGGATAGCAACTGGACCGGGTCGGGTCAGTTGAAACAGGATTTACCTAGCCAATTAATTTTGATCCGACAAGTTTTTTTGCATTGAAGAAAACTAATATTTTATACAATATTGATGTGCGCATGCGCGTGAGAGAGAGGGAGAAGGTGGGACCATGGGAGCAGGGTTGCTGAAATTAAAATAACCAACATAATATTTTAAATGAAGAGAAAAAAAGATGCCAGAAAAGAGAGGCGGGTTTGCTGAAATTTCTTAGCTATATTTTCCTCAGCCTCTCTTCTTTTTCTCCGGCGCTTTTTCTATGCCTTATGGGGTTTCTAAATTTTTGCTTAATTTGAATTCAAAAGCAAACATGTCTAAACCTAATCATGTTGGGAAGAAAAATGGCAAAGTTTCGAAAAATGACAGGACTTCTCATACTTCGAAATCTCTCTCGTTTTCCTTCGAATCCCCTATCGAGTGTAATGAAGATTCTACCACTTGCCTTGTAGAGGCTACATCCATTATGCTATCTAATGAAAGCTTAAAACAACATAACACCAATCCTGCATCCACATCTTCGTCTCCAAATGAACAACGGAAGTAGGCGAGTTACCCTCTAATTTCATATCAACGCCCATTCTACCTATCAATTCGAATACCCAACCATCTCAAAATGTTCCACTCATCTCACAACCACCACCTCTTTGTAGAGTGTTTTTCGTAACCCCATTGAGATGGGAATACGCGTCGCTTGTCAGGCATACTACAGATTCTCCCTGCTTAGGATAAGCGGGGGTTTATTAATTGTGTGGATCCGAATCTCCGGCAGCCGCAGACTAAACTGCCGTTAAAATCTCCGATTGATAGGTCAAACTGGTCATGCGAACTCAATGTGCAATGTGTGTATGTGTGTCTTGAGGGGTTTTGGATATATCGTGGGCCACACAAAGTTTACGGGGGTCCCGCTACACGGATAGCGGGCTGGGGGTCAAGGGGGCTAGCAGCCCCCTTCGTAGGGTGCAAGACGGCGTCCCTGTTGGGGTCAAAATTTGCACCCCCGGTTGACCGAGTCAAAGTCAAGGTCAACCCCAAGCCAGGTGGGCCCAAGCCCAGGTCAAGCGGGCCCATGCCCAAGTCGAGCCCGCAGCCAGCCTCCTCCATGACAAAATATAGATTATGTAATAAATAATTTTTATGTAATTTTTTATGCATGAATATATGCAAAATGGGCATAAAGCCAAATTTTTGTAAAGCTCATAGGTTATGTGCAAAAAGAAATGGCACATGAGCCATGGGATAGGCAAAATGCCATTTTGTGAAGCCCAAGGGGCTATGTGTAAAGTGTATAGCCTATAAAGGCAAGGATAATGAAATATCTCAAAAAACGTTTTCTCTCTCCAAAGAAAAATCTAGATCTGTGATCTTCTCCTTCCTCAAGATTCTAAACCTTCATCTTTTTTTTTAATTAAATCAAGAGTTTTACTCTTTCTTTTCTAAAACTAAATAGTTTTTCACCACAAAACCCACAAAGGGGAACTCAGATTTGCCATCAGATCTTAGAAAGAAGAAATTTTTAGAATCTCATATTTCTTGATCTTCAAGATCCGGCCAACAAAGGAAGAAGAAGGAGACCCATCTCCAGAAACCCCACTTTGGGGAAGAATTAGGGCTCAAGGGGAGAAACCCTTCACCAGCTTCAAAACATCTTAGGAGTTTAACTCCTCACACACACACACACACACACACACAGAGAATAATAAGTGCTCTTTTCTGGGAGTACAACTCCCATTGCAGGGACCAAATCCCTTTTGCTGCTCGAGCGCCCACGTACTGACACGTGGCGCGCGAGCGCTAGCGCTCGAGCGCCCACGTACTGACACGTGGCGCGCGAGCGCTAGCGCTCGAGCGCCCACGTGCTGATACGTGGCGCGCTTGCGCTCAGAGCGCTAGCGCCCAGAGCGCTAGCGCTCGAGCGCCCACGTGCTGACACGTAGCGCGCTAGAGCTCTTGCGCTCAGAGCGCTAGCGCCCAAAGCGCTAGCGTCCGAGCGTCCACGTGCTGACACGTGGCGCGCTAGCGCTCAGTGCGCTAGCGCCCACGTGGTGCGCTAGCGCTCTTGCGCTCAAAGCGCTCTTGCGCTTAAAGCGCTGGCGCTGGCCCCACGCATCCTTTGGATGCCTTTTTCCCCTTTTTTATATATATACATATATATATACATATGTATACATATCCACACATACACATACTCTACAACACTCTCCCTCCCAAAAAAAATTTGGGCCGGGGCGCTGCCCCACACCCCGCAAGGGGGCTGCTAGCCCCCTTAACCCCCAGCCGCTATCTGGGTAGCGGGACCCCCGTAAAAACTCTGCGTGGCTCCCGATATATCCAAACCCCTCCTCCAAAACAAATCACACGTACACTGCACATTGAGTTCGCATGACCAGTTTAACCCGTTAATCGGAGGTTCTCTTGCCCCAAAGGCGAGGGGTAATTAACGGCAGCTTAGTCCGCGGCTGCCGGAGATTCGGATCCCCACAATCAATAAACCCCCGCCTATCCTAGGCAGGGGAAATCTGTTGTACGCCTGACAAGCGCGCGCGTATTCCCATCTCAATGGGGTGACGAAAAACACCCTACAGATTCTGGCACGCCCGGTGGGACTTATCTCTCCTTCCATATTTTGGGTTAAACGTTCATGCGAACTCGGTCAATGTACATATCTATATTTATACTAAATAATGCTCTTTCATGCAGGTTTTCAAGCAATCGCTTTTCAACAATGTCTCCAAAGATGAACTCAGCTCTCAGCACGGCTCCTGTCTCCTACACGATGAAGATAGACTCCAGGACGGTCCTTCCAGCCAGTCTCGGGCGACAATGGGAGGTGCCGCTTCTACAGTTCGGCTCTATTTTGTTCGTGCCAGCTAACGCCATTCCAGCTCCTCAAGCTCTGGTAACTGACAAACCGGCCTTGAAAGGCAAGAGGCCAAATGTGGTGGTCTCGAAGGCGCCCCAACTCAAACGCAAGTCAGTGTTCGAACAACTCTCCTTGGCCCCAGCAGGGGGCAAGGCCATCAACACCAACAAAGCAACAAGGCGTCTCGAGCAAGCTCGGACGATGCCCCTGACAACTGCTCAATCGGGTGTCTTTTTTAATCTCCCCGCTAATTGACTCACGGTGGCTTCCCAAGAAACAGATGCCCGCCAAGCCTTTAAAATTGAGAAGCTAAGGCAGAAAAGGCTCAGATATAGAGTCAATAAAAGGGCTAGGGCTCCTGCTGGCTGAATCTCATGAGGTTCGAGGAATAGGGTTACCCCGCCAAAGACGAGGAAATGGCTGGATATGTGGTCCACACTGTCTACATGGTGGGCACGCGCAGCAAGAGGAAGGACGGGGCCACCACATCTCAAATCCAATCTAGCTTGAATGTGGTTGCCGCTTCCCAAGAACAGCCGCCTCCGCTGGATGATGAAAACCCTCTCGATGAGGATGATAGGCAGAAAGACCCTTCGATCCATGAGGAGTCGGGCTCGGAAAGTGAAGAGGAACCAATATTCCGTCCCAAGAATGCAGAGCAGCAACTCTCCAAGAGCTCCGAAAACAGCTCAGAAGCAAAGACAAGGAGATGGCCAAACTTTACTCCAAAATGTACGACTCGACGAACGTCGTCTTGCAGCTCATGGCCCGACTTGCCTCTCAGCCGCCCAATCAAGCGCAGGGCTCTGCTCGTGAACCGGGAAACGGTGTCCCAACGCAGCCGACGCCTATTCCCTCAAATCCAAAAGTGGGCGAACCGCATGAAAATCAGTTGCATCCTATCTCAGGAAATGTCTTGGCTACCGATGACAGTATCCCGCTAACTCAAGATCAAATCATGGATTTGGTTGCCAGCAAAGTCAAAACACTGGTAGCCGAAGCTGAAGCGCAAAAAGATGTTAGCAGTAGCGAGAGACCATATCCTGCTCAATATGATCTGGTAGAATTTCCTAGCGGCTATATCATCCCTAAATTCGGAAGATTCGATGGGACGGGAAATGCGAATCAGCACATCGCCCACTTCAAAGCCTCATGCGGGAATACTGGGGGCAACGTTGCGCTTCTCCTCCGCCAGATCGTTAATAGCTTGACCGATGTTGCTTTCGACTGGTACGCGAGCATACCGGATAGCTCCATTACTACTTTCGTCCAAATGGAATCTTTGTTTCGACAAAGGTTCATGAGCGTCAGCGATAAGATCACCATTGCCGAGCTCGTAAGGACCAAGCCTAAGAACAACGAAAGCAGCACGGATTTTATAACCCGATGGCGCAATCTCTCCGTCAAATGTGAACCGCCGATAGAGCGGGACTAATCTGTCAGTCTCCTTGTCGGAAATCTCAACAATTGGATGGCCCCGTTTCTATGCACCGCGGGTCTCAAAACATTCCAAGAGCTGACCAGGAAAGTTCAGATGCTAGAGCGCTCAAAGAATGAGTCCTCCTCGGATTCCCAAAATAACAATAGGTCCTGTAGAAACCGAAAGGATGATAATCGCAAAGGCGGAAACTCCGATGATTCTGAATCTTTCAATGCCTCGGCCAACCGAAATAAGCAAGGGTTGAGCGGGCCTAATGCCAACCAGCCTTGGAAGTCGGTGTTCGGAGTGGGAGGAGAATCTCCACTGAAAGAGAAGCTGGACAAGGTCTATTCCTTCAGAAGGGACAAAATCCGTAAAATATTCAAAGATGCCCTGAGGAACGGTCTATAACTGCCAGAGTCAAAAAGACCGCAGGAAGCGAATATGACCGACGACCCCAAATATTGCCACTATCACAGAGTGATAGGTCATGCCATTGAGGACTGCTTCGTCTTCAAAGATTGGGTCGAAAAACAATACAAGGCAGGAGAGATAGAACTGTCTAAAGGCGTGTTAACAAACAGTCCAGCTGGGACCGCCAATGTCATACAAACGGAGACCGAAGTTCTTCGTGAAACTGATTCTCTCAGATATCTGCCTCTCTCTGAAAACAATCGACCACCACGTCATTAAACTGGGAATAATCGACCTCTAAGTCGTTAAACTGGGAATGTATAAAAAAATGTGTGATAAAATAAAAATAAACAAAAGCCGAAATGATGGGGCAACTCGCAATAAAAATCAGCGAGTGAAAATATAAATGAAAATAAAGACGAAATGATGGGGCAACCGTGAATAAATAGCCAAAATGATAGGGCAATCGCGATTTTCGCGATAATAAAAGCTGAAATGATAGAGCAATCGCGGTAAAACAAAAACAAAACAAAAAAAACAAACAAAACAAAGGCGAATGATGAGTTGCTCCTGGTACCATATTCCAGTGCAGCGATGCAGACGCTAACAAAATTCAAGTTCCCAAAACTCTCCCAGCCCTACGGCTTGTCCCCAAATTGACTGCCGTATACAATCCACGGGCTCAAATAATTCTCCGCATACCCATGCCCCACCGCAACCACCAGTTACGCGGTTAGTCTCCGCCTTTGGAATTATGCTCCATTGAGAAGACCCACTCATGTGTCCTCACGATACATGAGGAGACCAAACTTTTGTGGGATCCTTACGACTCACAAAGGAAAACACACTTAGGAGTCCTCACGACTCCTAAGGAGAAAATACACCTGTGGGATCCTTACGACTCGTAGCGAGAAAATGCTTTTATGGGACCCTCACGGCCCATAAAATTGAAAAGTCTTAGGTGATAGGGATCTAAACCTGTCTCCTAAGCCATCGCTTTCCAAATCCCCAAGTGGCGAATGATGAGTCGCTCCTGGTACCATATTCCAGTGCAGCGATGCAGACGCCAACCAAATTCCAAACTTAAATCCCAAATGGCGAATGATGAGTCGCTTCTGGTACCATATTCCAGTGCAGCGATGCAGACGCCAACCAAATTCCAAATCCCATACCCCAATGGCGAATGATGAGTCGCTCTTGGTACCATATTCCAGTGCAGCGATGCAGACGCCAACCAAATTCCAAACTCAAATCCCAAATGGCGAATGATGAGTCACTCCTGGTACCATATTCCAGTGCAGCGATGCAGACGCCAACCAAATTCCAAATCCCATACCCCAACGGCGAATGATGAGTCGCTCCTGGTACCATATTCCAGTGCAGCGATGCAGACGCCAACCAAATTCCAAATCCCATACCCCAACGGCGAATGATGAGTCGCTCCTGGTACCATATTCCAGTGCAGCGATGCAGACGCCAACAAAGTCCCGAAAATTTTTACGGCCCAACGGTCTGGATCATACATCCTGCAAAACCGTATACAATCCACGGGCGTAAAACAATCCTAATCTCTCCCAAGTCCTACCGGTGAGACCACATTCAAAGTCCTACCGGCGGGGAAGATTCAAAAAAAAGGAGAAGAAAAAAAAAGGTATGTCCACAAGCAAAATGGGCACGGATGAAAACCCGAAAGGGCTCCGTGAGTAAAAACAGCAGGACTGCCGGCGAGTTTGTGAAAACCCGAAAGGGCGCAAACTCGTGAAAAAAGATGAAATGCACTCACAAAGTTCTCTCGACTTTGTGAGGCGAAAATTCCCGCATGAGATCCTTACGACTCACAAAGGAGCAATACACTTGGGAGTCCCCACGACTCCTAAGGAGAAAATACACTTACGGGATCCTTACGACCCGTAGGGAGACAATGCTTTGTAAGACCCTTACGGCTCACAAAATTGAAAAGTCTTAGGTGATGGGGACCTAAAACCTGTCTCCTAAGCCATCGCTTCCTAACAAGCAAGCGCAAATGATGATTCGCCCTGGTACCATATTCCAGTGTAGCGATACTGATGCCAAGCAAAAACTAATTCCCAAATCCTCCCGGGGCGTTGCTTCTGGCATTATTCCAGTGCAGCAATGCAGATGCCGACTGTTTACCCCAATCAGAGCAAAGCTCTGTTCAGATTTCAAGGCGGGAGATGAAGCAACGCTTCTGTTTCCCCAATCAAAGCAAGGCTCTGTTTTCAAATAAAATTCAAATTTTAATAAAGAAGCAACGCTTCAGCTGACTTGCGCTCTGCGCTGCGCGACACGTGGCAGCGCAGTTGCGCTAGCTCAATTGCGCTGCGCGACACGTGGCAGCGCAGTTGCGCTGCGCTCTGTGCTGTGCGACACGTGTCAAGCGCTGGTGCATCTGCGCCAAACAGAATTTAAATTCTAATAAGATCTTTCTGTTCTTGTTAAAACAAGAAGATTGTCTTCTGTAAAACAGAAGCCCTTGGATCAAAGATCCAAGGTGGGGAAAATTCCCCAAATCACTCAGAGAATGATCTCTTTAACAAACTTAACAAATCTATGGGAACTATATAAACACCCCCAGACCCCAACTCAAAACATCATCAACATTATGAGAGATCGAGAACTTCAAAACAGAGAGAACTCTGAGAAGAAATTCAGAAGGAAAAAGAAAGTAGAACCCTTTAAAAAAGAAGAATTTCTTCTGAATAGATCATTGATCTAAGAACAAGATCAATGATCTTCAATAAAAAATAAACAAATAATAACAGTGCCTTGCACTTTTTTTATGAGCCATTGGTTCTGGAATCTAAAAGATTCTTTTCTTGAATCCAAAGTTAGATCAAGTTATTGAAACAGTGCCTTGCACTTGCTAAAACTGCACTGTTGCGCTCCTGGGTTGGCGCAAGCCACCAGAGAGCGCCACGTGTCAGCACCAGAACCACTTATGCTATGCGCTTTTAAGTTAGAGCATTGCTCTCTGAAATTGGCGCAACTCACCAGAGCGCGCCACGTGTCAGCAGCGCAACAGTACAGTGCACTGGCGCAGTGCACTGCGCCGATGCGCTTGCGCTCACCAGAGCGTGACACGTGTCACCTACACATGCGCTTGCGCTCAATGATTGGCGCATAACGTCTGACAAATGCATTGCATTGTTCATTGAAGGGCCAAGCCCAATTAAAAAAGGCCTAACAGGCCAAAATAAAATGCACTGCATTAAAAGGGTATAGCCCAAAAAAAATAAAAATGCAATGCATTAAAAGGGCAGAGCCCAAACAAGATAGATGCCCTGCATCATTTATAAAAAGGAAATAGCCCAAACAAAAGAGATGCTCTGCATCATTTATAAAAGGGCAGAGCCCAAACAAAATAAAAAATGCAGTGCATTATTAAAAAGGGGCAAAGCCCTAGTACAGGCCTAATAGACCAAAGATAAATAAAAACGTTGAACATTTTTTTTAACTGGACTTAGCCCAATCATGGCCGTAAGTCCTCAAATTAAATTGATTGAGCACGGTTGCTCTCCTAAATCAATTTACATCCGGTTCGAGGGTACATCTCCGAACTCCTCTGACCCCTATCGTTGTAATCCTTCAACGACGTCAGAGAGGTGACGGGTCCCGACAACCACACATCAATACGGACTGCGGGGTCCTTAAACTCGTGGACCGAAACGTCCTTAAACTAATATTCGTCCCTAAATAGGAATGTTGGACCGAAATGTCCTTAAACTAATGTTCGTCCCCAAATAGGAATGATGGACCACCATGTCTCTAAACTGGAAATGGACCGCCATGTCCTTAAACTACCAATGGACCACCATGTCCCTAAACTGGCAATGGACCACCATGTCCCTAAACTGGAAATTGACCGCAACGTCATTAAACTAAACAATAGAGCCAATTGCTCTTTTGTTGGATCTAAACGATCCCGTAAAGTTGATCTTAGTCTGGAGATTAGGCTAACGTATCCTTAACAAAATTTTAAGTCGATCTTAGCCTCAATATGGCTAACGTATTCTTAAACTAAAACACCAAACCCAAATCTAAGTAAATACGGATTTGGACTAATCCACGTCCTACGGGCGACGGCATAACTTAGTATCCGTATACAATCCACGGGCAACCACAAACAAAACAAACACACACGACACGAAGTGAAATTCTGGAGAAGGAGAAAGTTGTTACCGTGATGCGGTAGCGTAATTAACTGCAGGGGCGGTAGCGTAATTTACCGCGATTCTGGAGAAGGAGAAAGTTACGCCTGCAGGGAAGAGCGTCCCCACAATCAAAAACCCCTCAAGCAAGGGGGAATCTGATGAAGTCTGCTACATCGGCCGCATCCGTCTAAACCTCCGATACACGGTGCCATTAATCAACTTGGCATCTTCGGAGAGGTAGACGGATAAAACCAATTAGCATCTGCCCCGAATCTCAGTGTCAGGACTTCGCAGTCCTATGCGCCGTCTTTCGGAGGGGAACAGATTCTGGCATGCCCGGTGGGACCTTTTCCTCTTTCCACTCCACACTTCGTGTGTCATCTTCGCGAACGAATCGCGGTTTGTTAATGGTTGCCTTTGGGTTTCAAGTTACTAAGATTTGGTCTTCTGCCTGGCGCAGAAATCAAGCATCAATGGCCTCCAACTGCTCGAGCTGCTCGAAGTGCAAGTGCAATCAACGCTCCGCCTCACCTGGAGGCGTAGCCTATGGGCCTCAAGCAGCCTCCATCCTTGCCATGCCGATAGAACAAGTGACTCAGGCCACCACCGGCCTGTTTTTCGGGACCATGATCCCTCCTGCAAGCTTCACCCTACCAATACCCGTACCGGAAGCTTCAAAGAAGTCGGTCTTCGATCGACTTGCTACTCCTACGGCCCCTCTCAACGGGTCGTCCAACTCCTTGGTCTTCACCAGACTGAGTCTCAACTCCAAAGGGCCCGCCAAAAAGCCCATGATACCTGAGAAGGCCATCCCAAAGAAGACGGTTGCTCCCGAAATCGCCAAAGCGGTTTCTCCTGTCAAGGAGTCAGTCTTTTCAAGGCTGACTATTCCGGCTCCTGCCCCTGCTCGAGGATCTGTCTTTGACAGATTGAATATAGCCACTCAGAGGACGACCTCCATCTTTAAGAGGCGGGCACCGGCAGCGCCTCATTCGAATAGGGGGCAAGAAGAAGCTGTCTCTATCGCCGAGCCATTCCCAACTGCTCGTCATGCTCGACGTCGCCACTGGCGCCGAGTAAGAAAGGCTGGGGGCAACTCCCCCTCAGGGCTAACTCCACCTACTCCAGTAATGGAAGTTGATGCTGCTGTTCCAACCGGGAACAGCTTTGAACCGTTAAGGAGGGTGCGCAAAAACTCTCCAACTGCCATACTGAAGAGATCTCCTCCACCTGCAGAGAGGGTTCCAGAAATGAAGCTGGAGCAGCCCCCTCAACGGCTGTCCTCCAGGATTTATAAGGTCTGGCGGAGAGTTCAGGACTCGGTAATCGACCAAGATCACTTTCGCCAACAGAAAAGGGCAAAAGTGCAAGAAGAAAAGAACCGTCCAAACAAACGGCAAAGGACGACCACCACCAGGGTGCCTGCTGCAGCGGCCCCCTCAACTTCAACGGCCCATAAGAGAAGGAGGCCAGAGAAAATTCTCACGCCCGCGGCAAATGCCAAAGGCGGTGAGCCTAAACGCCCTAAGTCCGGGGGCATCGTGGTCCATACCGTCTACATGACGTCTGGTAAAGAGGATAGCCGTGCATCTATAGGTCATAGACCGCTTACACGGTCAGTGACCAAAGCTCAGGAGCAACAGCAAAAGCTCCAGGAAATGATGAACGCGATGGCTGCACTCACTGGGCCAAAAGAAAGCCCTGAAGCGTCCTCGGATGAACGCCAGGAGCAAGAAACTGACGCTGAATTCCTTCGCCGGATATTGGAGAAGAAGGATAAAGAGGCTGCTGAACAAGCAGCCAACATAAAGCGAATGACCCTCCTGTTCCAAGACATGGTGGGGATAATGATCCAACAAGATCCTTCAGCTGAAGATCCCCCAATCGTCCTTGAAGACGATAGGGGAGAAACGTCAAATCCTCCACCAGCTCTGTCAACAGCCAAGGAGGAAACAATCTCCAAAGCTGACTTGGACGAGTATATAGCCCAACAAATACGGGTTCATCATGCAACTGAGGCAGCCGGTCAAGTCCTAAAAACAGGACGACCATATCCGAGTTGGTACGATCAAATCAAGTACCCGCCGGGCTATACAATACCCAAATTCCACGTCTATAAGGGGGCGGGCAATCCCCACCAGTATGTTGCTCAGTTCAGGGCGCTCTGTGGCAACACCGGCGGTGATGATAAGTTGTTGCTTCGCCAGTTCATTGGCAGCTTGTCAGATACAGCGTTCGAATGGTACTCTGAGCTCCCAAACGACTCTATCAAGACCTTCGCAGAGATGGAGCTGCTGTTTACCCAGCGTTTTGCAAACGCCAGCGAACACACCCCGATGACGGCATTGATTAATGCCAGGGTGAAGCCAGGCGAGACGTGGGTCCAATATACTATACGGTGGCGGAACTTATGGTCAAAATGCAAGCAACGCATTGAAGAAGCTCCTGCAGTGGGTATGTTTGTGGGAACCCTTGATCCGCAAGCAAACATCTCGCAATTTATGATGTTCTTCAAGCCGACTACCTTCCAGGCCCTGATCGACAAGCTAGCGCAAATGGATCAGATGGGCCATAGACCTCCTCTTCCAAAGCCGGACTCCCGAAATGAAAAGGGGAAGGGGAAAGCGATCGTTGTCGCTAATGCTCAACAACAGCCGAGCAACTCGAAGCCGGTTGTTCGTCAAAATAATATGCGTCCGCACGTACCCCTTGAGGAGAGGCTAGGACGTCCTTACTCATTCCCCCGAGATAAAACGAGAAGATTATTCGAGCTGGCGTTGCGCAACCGACTCATAAATCTGCCGGATCCAAAACGTCCGTCACAGCCAAATGATGTCAATGAGCCCAACCACTGTCCCTGTCACCGAGTACTACGTCATCCGATCGAAGATTGCTACGTCTTCAAAAATTGGCTTGAAGACCAGTACCAACAGGGCAAGTTCGCGTTATCCGACAGATGGAAGGTGAATTCGCCACAACCTCACGCCTCTAAAAGGATGAATATGCCGGGGGAAACATGCTCTCTCATCGAAGAAGCCCCATGGGAGGTTGTGCTGTCAGCCAAGACAAAGAGGATACTGAACGATCTTCAAATATGCCCAGCGATCAGGTGGAAAAACCCGTTGGAACCTCAGATCATTGAAGGGATGTTGAAGCCGCGTCCAACTCCAAAGACGGATGGTAGTGGCCCAAGCGCTCACAACCAGCCATCAAAATCTTCAAAGAAGAAGAAGAAGAAATCTAAGAAGCCTGTAAAGCCTGGCGAAAAGCGCACGGACTTACAAAAATAAATTGACGCGCTGGAGGAATATAACCAGAAAGCACGGACTCCCATTACACTCCAAGAGTTTCTCAACCACGTCTTTCAAAAGGAAGATAAGGGAGACAGCTCGTCGGATGAATCTGAAGAATACGTGGCGAGCTGTCATATGATTTCCCATTCGTTTACAGACGATGAGGAAATTCCTTGCGCTGAGAAGCTGGGGACGGACCCTGAACCAGAAATTCTGCGACCGTCAGATGAGATGATCGATGCCTTCCTGAATGAGATTCGTCTGAAAGTTAAAGCCAATCAAGAGCGTGAGATGGCCATACTGGAAGGAGCCAAACACCGCCGACTGGACGAAAGAGTCGAGGTATTCCCATCAAATCAAAAGACATCCGCAGCCGATGAAAACAAATTCAAAATGAGGAAAAGGTTTGCTAAAGCCATATCAATAGGAATGAAGCTACCACCCTCGGAAGAAAACACTCTCGGTGGAATAGAGATGTATCCTGATTATTGCCTATATCATCAGAAGATCGCACACGCTACTGAAGACTGCGACTCCTTTAAGTGTTGGTGGCAAGGGTATGTCAGTCACAAACATTACGTCAACAAAACAAAGCGGGAAGCTCGTAGACGGCGGAAAAATACGACAGATGAGCATAAAAGAGTCGCCGGCAATTGCCACAGGAACGACCCCGATGAAGATACAGCCTTCAACCCTCTCTTCAAGGAATCCATCTCTGAAGAATTGAAGAATCATGAGAACATTCATCCGTGCAAGGGCATACTACCCGGAAAGAATCTCGGACCCGCAAACGACGGAGCGAACAAAAAAAATAAAGGAAAAGGAAAAATGACCTTCGTCGCCAACATTCAACAACAGCCGAGCAACTCAAAATCAATTGTTCACCAAAACAAAATGCGCCCACGCCCATCACTCGAGGAAAGACTGGGATGTCCTTACTCGTTTTCCCAAGATAAAATGAGGAAACTGTTTGAACTGACAGTGCGCAACGGATTCGTCAATCTGCCGAATCCGAAACGTCCGCTACAGCCGGGAGATGTCAACGATCCTAATTACTGCCCCTACCATCGAGCAGTAAGTCATCCGCTCGAAGATTGCTTCGTCTTCAAAAACTGGGTTGAAGACCAGTACCAACAAGGCGAACTCGCGCTACCCGAAAACTGGAAGGTGAGCCCGCCACAACCACATGCTCCGAAAAAGACGGATATGCCGGGGGCATCATGCTCATTCATAGAGAAAGCCCCACGGACCGAAACGTCCTTAAACTAATGGCGGACCACTACGTCCTAAAACTGGATAACGGACCGAAACGTCCTAAAACTGGATAACGAACCACTACGTCGTAAAACTGGATAACGGACCGAAACGTTCTTAAACTAATGGCGGACCGAAACGTCCTTAAACTAATTGCGGACCACTACGTCCTAAAACTGGATAACGGACTGAAACGTCCTTAAACTAATGGCGGACCACTACGTCCCAAAACTGAATAACGGACCACTACGTCCTAAAACTGGATAACGGACCGAAACGTTCTTAAACTAATGGCGGACCGAAACGTCCTTAAACTAACGACGGACCGAAACGTCCTTAAACTACTACAGAAGCATGCTTAGGCTGACAAGATGAATAAAAAAAGGGAATAAAAATAATAAAATAATAATAATAATAAACGGTATGTCCATAAGCAAAATGGGCACGGATGAAAACCCGAAAGGGCTCCGTGAGTAAAAACAGCAGAGCTACCGGCGAGTGTTTGTGAAAACCTGAAAGGGCGTGACCTCGTAAAAAAAAAGAATAAAAAGAATAAAAAAGAAACGGTACGTCCATAAGAAAAATGGGCACGGATGAAAACCTGAAAGGGCTCCGTGAGTAAAAACAGCAGGACTACCGTGAGTGTTTGTGAAAACTCGAAAGGGCGCAACCTCGTTAAAGGACACTTACAAGGTCATCTCGACCTTGTAAGGAGAAACCACCCGCGTGAGATCCTTACGACTCACAAGGGAGCAGCACACTTAGGGATCCCCACGATTCCTAAGGAGAAAATACACTTGCGAGATCCTCACGACTCGTAAGGAGAACTCTCTTATGGGACCCTCACGGCTCATAAGATTCAAAAGTCTTAAGTTACAGAGACCTAAACCTGTGCTTAAGCAACCCCCACAACTTACGATATTGCCCTACAAGTGGTTCAATACCGACCCTTGTATACAATCCACGGGCGCGAATAAATATTTCCCTAACCAAGTCCCATCCATGACTGGGGATATGTACGCATGATGAACAACCGTTGTAGGTCCTCTCGACTTACAAAGAGAAAACCCTCTTGTAGGATCCTTACGACTTACAGAGGAACATACACTTAGGAATCCTCACGATTCCTAAGGAGAAAATACACCTACAAGATCCTCACGACTTGTAGGGAGAAATACCTTTGTGAGACCCTTACGGCTCATGAAGTCAAAAGCCTTGGCCGACAGGACCTTAACCCTGTTCGCTAAGCCACCATTGTTCAAAATCGACAGAGGCAAATGATGATTCGCTCCTGGCAATATCCCAGTTGTAGCGGTGCTGATGCCGAAATCGGTATCTAATTTCAGGTTTACGGTGAAAAGCCAGCAAGCCGCACATGCATACGAAATAGCCGAAATGATGGGACAACTTGCAATAAAAAGCAGCAAGTAAAAACGTATGCATACAAAATAACCGAAATGATTGGGCAACTCGCAATAAAAAGCAGCGAGTAAAAATAAAAAAATAGCCGAAATGATTGGACACCGCGAAAAATAGCCGAAATGATTAGGCAATCACGACCTTCGCGATATAAAAGCTAAAATGATAGAGCATCGCGGAAATAAAACAATAAAAATGAATGAAACTTTTGCTCTACAGTTGAGATCACATCGATCCCTGTATACAATCCAAGGGCACAAACAAAAAGAGAACCACACCTTCCCAACAGGCTCTGCCAGAAAGCTAAGCCAAATCTCGACGGTTCGCCAACAACCTAGAGACAACCGCGACATTCGTCTTGATACGACAGACGCAGTGCCAGCAAACGAAGCGAAGATCAAATTCCTAGCTTCACGGTTTTGACGGTAACTTATATGAAACCCGAAAGACCGCCACAGATCAGTTCAACTCCGAAGAAACCAACGTCTTCAGCAAAATCCTTCGACTCAGGGAAATCAGTGTCCTTGACGAGAACACCCCGATTCGCGTCGACCCGCAGAGAAACCAGCGTCTTTGCAGGAATACATCGATTCGTTTCAACCCCAGGGAAACTAGTGTCCTTGGCAAATATCTCAACTCAGGGAAACTAGCGTCCTTGATGAGAGCCTCCTGATTCGCGTCGGCCCTCAGAGAAACCAGTGTCTCCGCAGGAATACTCCGATTCGTTTCAACTTCAAGGAAACTAGCGTCCTCGGCAAAATACTTCGACTCAGGGAAATCAGTGTCCTTGACGAGAACACCCCGATTCGCGTCGACCCGCAGAGAAACTAGCGTCTTTGCAGGAATACATCGATTCGTTTCAACCCCAGGGAAACTAGTGTCCTTGGCAAATATCTCAACTCAGGGAAACTAGCGTTCTTGATGAGAGCCTCCTGATTCATGTCGGCCCTCAGAGAAACCAGTGTCTCCGCAGGAATACTCCGATTCGTTTCAACTTCGAGGAAACTAACGTCCTCGGCAAAATACTTCGACTCAGGGAAACCAGTGTCCTTGACAAGAACACCCCGATTCGCGTCGACCCGCAGAGAAACTAGCGTCTTTGCAGGAACACCTCGACTCGTTTCAATTCCAAGGAAACCAGTGTCCTTGGCAAACTCATCAACTCAGGGAAACTAGCGTCCTTGATGAGAGCCTCCTGATTCGCGTCGGCTTGCAGAGAAACCAGTGTCTCCGCGGGGAATTCCCGATTCGTCTCAACCCCGAAGAAACCAGTGTCTTCGGCAAAATCCTTCGACTCAGGGAAACAAGTGTCCTTGACAAAGAAAATCCCGATTCGCGTCAACTCGCAGAGAAACCAGCGTCTCCGCGAGAAATTCTCGATTCGTTTCAACCCCAGGGAAACAAGTGTCCTTGGCAAACTCCTCAACTCAGGGAAACTAGCGTCCTTGATGAGAGCCTCCTGATTCGCGTCAGCTCGCAGAGAAACCAGTGTCTTCGCGAGAAATTCCCGATTCGTCTCGACTCCGAAGAAACCAGTGTCTTCGGCAAAATCCTTCGACTCAAGGAAACAAGTGTCCTTGACGAAGAAAATCCTGATTCGCGTCGACTCGCAGAGAAACCAGCATCTCCGCGAGAAATTCTCGATTCGTTTCAACCCCAGGGAAACAAGTGTCCTTGGCAAATACCTCAATTCAGAGAAACTGGCGTCCTTGATGAGAGCCTCCTGACTCGCGTCGGCTCGCAGAGAAATCAATGTCTCCGCGGGAAATTCCCGATTCGTCTCAACTTGCAAGATAAAGCCTCAGGCAGCAGGGATTAAAAAACTTGTTTCCTGAGCAATGAGACCATGCAAGTCAGTCTAAAACGGTCTCTTGCATACTATTCACGGGTCTCACTCTCCAAAGTCGAATCTCGACAAGGAGGGAGACAACCGCTTACGGGTCCTCTCGACTCGTAAGAGGGAAAATTCTCTTATAGGATCCTTACGACGTATAAGAGAAAATGCACTTAGGAATCCTCACGATTCCTAAGAAGAAAATACACCTACGAGATCCTCTCAATCCGTAGGGAGAAAAGTCTCTATGAGACCCTTACGGCTCATAGAGTTGAAAAGTCTTAGGCGGCAGATCTGAACCTGCGGCCTAAGCCATTGCTATCTCTTGGAAAAAACTAAGTTATCTACCAATTATGTTTATCAAGACAGCATGCTGATAATAAGAGAAGGGAGAAAAGTCTTTATGAGACCCTCACGGCTCATAAAGCTGAAAAGCCGTAGGTAGCAGACCTGAACTTGCTTCCTAAGCCATCACTACTCCCCAAGATGTTCAAGACAGAATGTTCTATATCGCTTACAGGCTACGCTTATTTAAAAAATGTGCCAGTAACAAAGCAGAAAATAAAAGGAAAGAGGCAAAAGATTTGTCATTCATACTTGGAAAAATTTTACATCAATAAAGACAATAAACAAAGACATTATTCAAATAATTACAACGGCAAAACCTCAGATCCTGGACAGGGATTGAGGAACTCGAAAGTGACCTTGTCCAAGACTTTCCAAGCTTGGCGAACCATCCTGGTGTGCTTCCTTTCGCGAGCACGGGCGTCGGGATCCCCACTGATGTCCTCCACCCTCCGATAGGCAGCAAGAATGGCGGACTGTTGAAAGGCTTCGTGCAAGAGATCGATGAGATTATCTCGCCGTCTCTTTGAGATTAAATTCATCAGGTACACTGAGTGCACCTTGTCCTCGGCGGCGTCCAATGCTCTAAGCGGCACGCCGGTAAAGAATAGGGGAAGCGCTTCCCAGATGGCTCCCACAATAAGCTTCAACATAGGGGAGCGCCGAGGAAGCAGTTGACCGTTGTACGCGTCGAAGCGACTTATGATCTCTGCACATTCGGCATTGGTAAATTCTCGATTTTGAGAACGGACGAGTCGGCGGATGTCCCCATAGGAGATAATCTCGTCGAGATCGTACATGTGGGCGTCCATCACTCCTATAAAAGAAGATCGACAAAATTAGCAACTCGTAAGAGTTTTGCTATATGATTTAAAAAGGAGCAAAGCTCCATCAATGAATCAAGAAGTTACAAATAAAATCTTCTCAGAAGAACAGAACTTTATTAATGGAACTCTAATAGAATTCCCCTTAGTTCTCTTTAGACCCCTTTAGAGCAAAGCTCTGCTAAGTGAAATCCTAAATGAGTTTTCTTTAGATCAGGGATCCATTGAGAGCAAGGCTCTTAAAATTGATTTAATCTAATCCAAATTAATTTTTACCTAAAAATTTTCTAGAGTTTTAACTCTTAAAAGTGCTTGAACAAAAAGAGCAGGGCTCTGGAAAAAATTCTTATGAAGAGATGAAAATCATCTAAGGGACCAAAGGTCCTATTTATAGGCAATAAGTGCCGTTTCAACTTCCCAGCGATTGGGATTCTGCCACCGCTGCGCTCACGTTTGGGGCCACCTAAGCGTAACGGTGGGGGGGTATTTGTTTACCCCAATCAGAGAAAAGCTCTGTTCAGATTTCAAGGCGGGAGATGAAGCAACTCTTCTGTTTCCCCAATCAGAGTAAGGCTCTGTTTTCAAATAAAATTCAAATTTTAATAAAGAAGCAACGCTTCAGCTGACTTGCGCTCTGCGCTGCGCGACACGTGGCAGCGCAGTTGCGCTGCGCGACACGTGGCAGCGCAGTTGCGCTTGCGCGGTTGCGCTGCGCTCTGCGCTGTGCAACACGTGTCAAGCGCTGGTGCATCTGCGCCAAACAGAATTAAAATTCTAGTAAGATCATTCTGTTCTTGTTAAAACAAGAAGATTGTCTTCTGTAAAACAGAAGCCCTTGGATCAAAGATCCAACAGTGGGAAAAATTTCCCAAATCACTCAGAGAATGATCTCTTTAACAAACTTAACAAATTTATGGGCACTATATAAAGGCCCCTAGACCTCAATTCAAAAAGATCGGCATCAAGAACTTCAGAAAAAATAGCAAAAAAGAGAAAGCTCTGAAGAACTTTGAAGAACTCAAGAAAAATGTAGAAACCTTTATGAAAAAGAAGAAGAATTTCTTCTGAATAGATCATTGATCTAAGAACAAGATCAATGATTTTCAATAAAAATAAATAAATAACAGTGCCTTACACTTTTTTATGAACCATTGGTTCTGGAATCTTAAAGATTCTTTTCTTGAATCCGAAATTGGATCAAGTTATTGGAACAGTGCCTTGCACTTGCAAAAACTGCACTGTTGTGCTCCTGGGTTGACGCAAGCCACCAGAGAGCGCCACGTGTCAGCAGCGCAACAGCGCAGCGCACTGACACAGCGCACTGCGCTGTTGCGCTTGCGCTCACCAGAGCGTGACACGTGTCACCTCCACATGCGCTTGCGCTCATTAATTAGCGCAGAGCGCCTGACAGGCCACGTGGCATTCTGTCAGGTTAATTGATGCTCTGCATCATTTATAAAAGGGCAGAGCCCAAACAAAACAAAAAATGCAGTGCATTATTAAAAAGGGGCAAAGCCCTAGCACAGGCCTAATAGACCAAAGATAAATAAAAACGTTGAACATTTTTTTTAACTGGACTTAGCCCAATCATGGCCGTAAGTCCTCAAATTAAATTGATTGAGCACGGTTGCTCTCCTAAATCAATTTACATCCGGTTCGAGGGTACATCTCCGAACTCCTTTGACCCCTATCGTTGTAATCCTTCAACGACGTCAGAGATGTGACGGGTCCCGACAACCACACATCAATACGGACTGCGGGGTCCTTAAACTCATGGACCGAAACGTCCTTAAACTATTATTCGTCCCTAAATGGGAATGTTGGACCGAAATGTCCTTAAACTAATGTTCGTCCCCAAATGGGAATGATGGACCACCATGTCCCTAAACTGGAAATGGACCGCAATGTCTTTAAACTACCAATGGACCACCATGTCCCTAAACTGGCAATGGACCACCATGTCCCTAAACTGGAAATTGACCGCAACGTCATTAAACTAAACAATAGAGCCAGTTGCTCTTTTGTTGGATCTAAACGATCCCGTTAAGTTGATCTTAGTCTGGAGATTAGGCTAACGTATCCTTAACAAAAGTTTAAGTCGATCTTAGCCTCAATATGGCTAATGTATCCTTAAACTAAAACACCAAAACCAAATCTAAGTAAATACGGATTTGGACTAATCCACATCCTACGGGCGACGGCATAACTTAGTCTCCGTATACAATCCATGGGCAACCACAAACAAAACAAATACACACGACACGAAGTGAAATTCTGGAGAAGGAGAAAGTTGTTACCGCGATGCGGTAGCATAATTAACTGCAGGGGCTTGTGCCTGCAGGGAAGAGCGTCCCCACAATCAAAAACCCCTCAAGCGAGGGGGAATCTGACAAAGTCTGCTACATAGGCCGCATCCGTCTAAACCTCCGATACACGGTGCCATAAATCAACTTGGCATCTTCGGAGAGGTAGATGGATAAAACCAATTAGTATCTGCCCCGAATCTCAGTATCAGGACTTCGCAGTCCTGTGCGCCGTCTTTCGGAGGGGAACATCGACAAAAACAAAATCCCCAAATCCTCTCATGGCAAATGATGATTCGCTCCTGGTACCATATTCCAGTGTAGCGATGCTGATGTCAACCCAAATCAAACCAAACCAACAACCTCTGCGGTGGAATCATGCTCCGTCCCAGAATTTACCCCGTGTCGAAATCATGCTTTGCCTCGGTGTATCTGCTTTCCCTGTCGAAATTATGTTTTATCTCGGAATCAAATTAGCCAACGAGCTCTACGCCGGAATCATGCTCCGTCTCAGAATATACCCCGTGTCGAAATCATGCTTCGCCTCGGAGTATTTGCCTTCCCCGTCGGAATTATGCTTCGCCTGGGAATCAACCTCTGCATCGAAATTATGCTTCGGTCAGAATGTCTGCCGCTCATCGGAATGATGCTCCGATCTCTGGAATCATGCTCCGCCTTTCGGAATGATGCTCCGATCTCTGGAATCATGCTCCGCTCTTCGGAATGATGCTCCGATCCCTGGAATTATGCTCTGACTCTTCGGAATGATGCTCCAATCTCTATAATTATGCTCCGCCCTTCGGAATGATGCTCCGATCTCTGGAATCATGCTCCGCTCTTCGGAATGATTCTCCGATCCCTGGAATCATGCTCCGGCTCTTCGGAATGATGCTCCAATCCCTGGAATTATGCTCCACCCTTCGGAATGATGTTCCTATCTCTGGAATTATGCTCCGCCCTTCGGAATGATGTTCCGATCTCTGGAATCATGCTCCTCCCTTCGGAATTATGCTCCGCCCTTCGCAATGATGCTCCGATCTCCGGAATCATGCTCTGCCCTTCAGAATGATGCTCTGATCCCTGGAATCATGCCCCGTGCTTTGGAATGATGCTCTGATCCATGGAATCATGCTCCGCAAATTGGAATGATGCTCCGATCCCCGGGAATCAGGCTCCCCGAAGGATACTCCGACCCTGAAATTATGCTCCGCAAATCAGAATGATGCTCCGATACTCGGGAATCATGCTCCCCGGGATGATGCTCCGCCCTCGGAATGATGTTCCACCTTGAAGTTCAGCTTCAAGATCCATCAATTTCATGCACACAACTCAAATGTGCGGTGTGCATTTATTGATTGGGGGCACTTTGTTGGGGTCAAAATTTGCACCCCCGGTTGACCGAGTCAAAGTCAAGGTCAACCCCAAGCCAGGTGGGCCCAAGCCCAGGTCAAGCGGGTCCATGCCCAAGTCGAGCCCGCGGCCAGCCTCCTCCATGACAAAATATAGATTATGTAATAAATAATTTTTATGTAATTTTTTATGCATGAATGTATGCAAAATGGGCATAAAGCCAAATTTTTGTAAAGCTCATGGCTTATGTGCAAAAAGAAATGGCACATGAGCCATGGGATAGGCAAAATGCCATTTTGTGAAGCCCAAGGGGCTATGTGTAAAGTGTATAGCCTATAAAGGCAAGGATAATGAAATATCTCAAAAAACTTTTTCTCCTCTCCAAAGAAAAATCTAGATTTGTGATCTTCTCCTTCCTCAAGGTTCTAAACCTTTCTCTTTTTTTTTCAATTAAATCAAGAGTTTTACTCTTCTTTTTCCAAAACTAAATAGTTTTTCACCACAAAACCCACAAAGGGGAACTCAGATCTGCCATTAGATCTCAGAAAGGAGAAATTTTTAGAATCTCATATTTCTTGATCTTCAAGATCCGGCCAACAAAGGAAGAAGAAGGAGACCCATCTCCAGAAACCCCACTTTGGGGAAGAACTAGGGCTCAAGGAGAGAAGCCCTTCACCAGCTTCAAAACATCTTAGGAGTTTAACTCCTCATACACACACACACACACACACACACACACACACACAGAATAATAAGTGCTCTTTTCTGGGAGTACAACTCCCATTGCAGGGACCAAGTCCCTTTTGCTGCTCGAACGCCCACGTACTGACACGTGGTGCGCTAGCGCTCGAGCGCCCACGTGCTGACACATGGCACGCTAGTGCTGACAGCGCTGGCGCGCTTGCGCTCAGAGCGCTAGCGCTCAAGCGCGCACGTGTTGACACATGGCGCGCTCGCGCTTAAAGCGCTAGCGCTCTTGCGCCCAAAGTGCTAGCGCCCGAGCACCCACGTGCTGACACGTGGCGCGCTAGCGCTCTTGTGCTCAGAGCGCTAGCGCCCGAGCGCCCACGTGCTGACACACGGCGCGCTAGCGCTCAGTGCGCTAGCGTCCAAGCGCCCACGTGCTGACACGTGGTGCGCGAGCGCTCTTGCGCTCAAAGCGCTGGCGCTAGCCCTACGCATCTTTTGGATGCCTTTTTCCCCTTTTTTATATATATACATATCTATATATACATATGTATACATATCCACACATACACATACTCTACAACACTCTCCCTCCCTAAAAAAATTTTGAGCCGGGACGCTGCCCCGCACCCCCAAGGGGGCTGCTAGCCCCCTTGACCCCCAGCCCACTATCCGGGTAGCGGGGCCCCCGTAAAAACTCTGCGTGGCTCCCGATATATCCAAACCCCTCCTCCAAAACAAATCACACGTACAATGCACATTGAGTTTGCATGACCAGTTTAACCCGTTAATTGGAGGTTCTCTTGCCCCAAAGGCGAGGGGTAATTAATAGCAGCTTAGCCCGCGGCTGCCGGAGATTCGGATCTCCATAATCAATAAACCCCCGCCTACTCTAGGCAGAGGGAATCTATAGTACGCCTGACAAGCACGCGCGTATTCCCATCTCAATGGGGTGACGAAAAACACCCTACAGTATATTTTTATTGTGGAGTGCATGGGAAAATAGGGGTGAATAGCGTCCAAAGGACGCGTGGGCGCCAGCACCTCACGTGTTTGGCATACGGGCACTGGGCGCTGAATGCTCGCGCTGGGCGCTAGATGCTGGTGCTGGGCGCCGGCGCCTCACGCACCCAGCACGTGGGCGCTGGGCGCCCGCGGAATGAAGGGCCTTTTAATCCCGGAATTAGGAGTTAAACTCCGAAATATGATTTTTTATTTATGGAGTTAAACTCCGAAAGATATTGAATGGAGTTAAACTCCTAAAAAAAGGGTTTGATTTATGGAGTTAAACTCCAACAGATCTTGAATGGAGTTAAACTCATAGAAATCTTTGGAGATGATCAAAGGGGACCCCCTTCTTCTCCCCTTTTGCCTTGGATCTTCATTTGAGCCTCGGATCCTCCCGGAATGGGATTTTTGGAGATAGGTCTCCTTCTTCCTATCTGTTGGCTGGTGATTGAGTGATTTAGCGTGCTTGCGCTTTCTAAAAGATAGATTAAAAATATTTGTAACCGCAATCAAGAACGGCGTCGCTTTGCTGCTAGCCGGTGAGTACGGGTCGGTCCACAGGGATGTTGTGAATTTCCGATTCGTTCTTACAAGTTAATTCTGAATGGTGTTCAGATTGATTATTAAATCTAAAATCCTAAATTATTCTAGCTAGGGCAATTAATTGAAAGTTATAATTAGGGCAGAGAAATAAAATCTATACTAGGGCAGGAAAATAAATTTAATTTAGGGCATGAATTGAAATTATCTAGGGCAAGAAAATAAACAAATCTACTTACTTTACAGATGCATTTCTCCAATCATCCATGCAGGGTTGTCAGATCTGAATTTCAGAATTGAAGAGAGGCACCGATGCTCTCCATAAAGAATTTTGGAATTTTTATTAAAAAGAAGCATAAAAAATTACAATCTTTAGAGTTCCTATTTATAGAGAATAGGAATCCCTAGGGTTACAATGACTTGCATGTCTACATTTACAAAAATAGCCCTATAAAGAACAGTCAAAGCCGCCCCTTTATTTTTCTAAAAAAATTATATTTTTAATCCTTTAAACTGCCGCGGAACCGCGGCCAGAGGCATGGTTTGGCCGCGGTTCCGCGGCCAAAAAATGGTGTTGGCTCTCTGGATTTTTAGGGCTGGCTCTGGTGCTTTTTATCTTCTTATTTCTTTATGTCTTTTCTCAATTTAGCTTCTGGTTCTCTTCCAGATTTTCCAGTGAACATTGTAGTGGATTTCTACCCGTTCGCTTAGAGTCGATGTCTTGAATCTTGCTTTGTGAATTGTTCTTTATGTAGGCTTGATCAAGATTCTCTGTTTGTCGGTCAAAATCCACTTTTGCATCGTCTTTTCATCGTTTTCACTGCTTCCTGTCCAAGAACCTGTAACCTGTAACATGTAGCAGACATGCGTCAAAAGCACCCGTTTATTTATAAAAAGAATAAGAATGGGGAATATAATAATACAATATTATGGTGTGAACAAATACCCCCAAACTTATCTTTTGCTTGTCCTCGAGCAAACTTATTTTTATTCACTAAAATCCTAACCGCACTTTCGCAGGGAAACGCGATTGCACTGAGCTCGTGCAACAAGCCGTTAAACCTCTAGGTGTCCCTAGTAGGAGGAGTGTTGTCTCCTGAGGATTTTCAGCGGATTACACCCACAAAATCCTATCAATTCGGCCCATTAACTTTTATTCTCCAATTAGGTTTTCTAACAAGGAATTCTATTATCTTTTGACTCGCAAATTATCCACCCACATTCTTCACACTTTCTCATTATTTAACTTAAGATTATATATATTATGTAGACCTACTTAGCTTTCGGCATCTCTTAAGTCTTCCTTATAGGGTTTCATCTCTACTTAGGAATTTCTATCAACTCTACTAAAGATACAAGTTCTATCTTTCATTCCTTTCTCTTATCTAAACTCTAATCACATATCCCCACGTGTGTGTATAGATCACCCCTACACTTGGAAATTCAAATCAAGCAATCGTACTCTCGTCCATTGTCCAAAGCACTTATTAATTCGTGAATTTTGAATTTTCGCTTACACATCCTTCATGCGACTGTTAATACTTCTTGAGGTACCAACAACCGATTACAAGATGCGTTAGCACTTTAAAGCGTACTTCCTAGTTTTTGCAACACCCAAGGCTTTTAGCAGTGACTCCCAAACCAGTTGGTCTAAGGCACTAGGTGATGAAGCACCCTCGCTAAAGATTTTTCTATTTTTACAGCCTTAAGTAATCACAAAAACCAGTGTCCATTTTTTTCTCTTTATTCACTTTTTTTTTCATTGTACTAAGGACTTTTAGACAAGAGCATTTCAAGGTCTCTTTTACTATTCTAAGTTTCAAGGTGCGTGATTGTGCAAGTTGTAGGGTATACATTTTCAGAATCTAGACTTAAGCTAGGAACTATTTTTCAAACTTATACTCTAATAAGAATATCAATACTCTTCCCTTGTTTCGACTTAGTCCAAGAAGTGAACCCAAAATTTGCCTATTTCTAAATAAACTACAAGGCATATACTTTCTACCGTTAAACTTTAAGGAATGTTATTTTTAGGGTTTTTAATTCACTAAGTCTAAGATCTAGTTGTTCCTAACTAGTTAACCTATATGTCAAACTCTAGTCAAATAAGGCCAAAATTGAATACAAGTATTTTTATAATTTTCAAAAATTTTCAATTTTTATGGGTTTTCAAATAAGTATGCAAACGCAAAAATATGTACAAATGAATGCGAAGGAAGAAAACGTACCGAGCATACCCCCAAACTTGAACTTGACAGTGTCCTCACTGTCATGCTAAACCAAGAGGGTCAAAATACCGGCATTTCCCTGTTTATTTATTTATATTTTTTTATTGTTAAGGAAAACAAATATATATACAGAAAGGCCCTCCCCCAAACTTCATTAAACTATGTTAGACATTACTGCCAAACTTTGCATAGACCAAAAGTCAATACCAACCAGTTGAAAAAATTATCAGTAAAGAGTATTGGCTGGTGGAAGAATAAGTTGTGGCGGTCCAAAAAGAATTGGGGAAGATAGAAGTGGTGGTATGGAAGGCATGGAGGTGAATAGACAGGAGGTGGTGATGAATCAAAACGAGAATGGGAATGATCAGCAATCAGTGGAATATTGGCATTCTCGTCGCTTATTAAAAGAAATGGGGGTGGTTCAACTTCTAAAAGAGGAGGTTGACTAACCACAAGATCCCCAAACTGTTCCTGTGGGTCCTCTATTGACGTGGCATCATCCATCAATTTCATATGATATTCAATTATAAGGGAACTGATCTTCTCGATGTCCGCCATAGTCCAACCGAAAACTTGCCGCCTATCTTGTAAGACTTTTAAAATAGCGTTCTCTTGCTCGAAAGCTAGAGAAGCTGATATTATAATGGGAAAAATCTCATTCTCACCTATGTAAGCATATTTAAGGTGAGGCGGTAAGGACATGAGTTCGAGTTTTGGAGGCGAACGAATCATTACGGAATCTAACTCGAACTCAAAGGACTCCAACACAGGTTCGAAATCACTGCAAACAACCGATTCGGATGGCTCAACTAACTCATCCACAAATTCAAAAGACTCATATTCGGGCTGTGAGTCGTCATCATCCGAAAAAGTGAAACATTCATAATCCATATAGGTTGTGTCAACTGTGGTAGGCTCAAGGAGGGACGCACTAGTGGCGTCAAAACTGTTTTTATCAAACAAGAATCTTTCAAGCTCGCAGTCCTCCTGCGTGATTTCGTGAATAGAGCAAACTTCTCGTGTACTAGTTTTTGGCACGGGGGGCAGACTTCCCATCTTATAAATATTGAACTCACTAGACATCTTCCCAAAGGATAGAGTCATGGAGCCATTGCGACAGTTTATTACAGCATTGGAAGTGGCCAAAAATGGTCGACCGAGGATCACCGGAATTTGGTTCCGTGGGTTAGCAACAGGTTGTGTATCCATAACAATAAAATCAACGGGGAATATGAACTCCCCAACTTTGATCAACACATCCTCTAGCTGACCCCTAGGATGGGTGATCGATCGATCAGCCATTTGGAGAGTACAACGAGTGGGTTTCAACTCTCCAACCCCCAATTGTTCGTACACGGAGTAGGGAATCAGGTTAACACTCGACCCAAGATCTAAAAGTGCTCGATTAATTTTTTTATCCCCAATTGTGATTGAAATCGTAGGACAGCCGGGGTCCTTTCGTTTTTGGGGTAAGGTTTGATGGTGGTTAATAGCATTGCTCACTGCACTAGCCACTAGCACTTTCTTGGGTACTTGAGATGCCTTTCTTTTCGAGGTGCATAAGCCCTTTAAGATTTTCGCGTATGAAGGGACTTGTTGGATAGCATCCAAGAGAGGTATATTTATGCTAACCTGCTTAAATATCTCCACAATTTTCTCCACCTGTGCAGTTGGTTTATTGGGACTCAACCTGTTTGGAAATGGAGCATTTTGAAAATTCGTTGAGTTAAATGTCTGTGGAGTAGAATGTGGAGTAGGAACGGATCCCGGTGTAGATGTGTTCATGTTGTGAGAAATGGGTCCGTTCGATCTAGAAGAAGTAGAGCCGTGTGAAGGGTGGAGAATAGGCTCTAAAGAAAAAGGTGAAGAAGAAAGTGAAGAAAATGAAGAAGGGGAAGATGACGATGGAGAAAAAGAAGGAGAAGACGAAGAACCACCGGCGGGGATGTCATCACTAGTTCTCACATTATTTTGCAACTCTCTTCCGGATCTCAACGTGGTCACCGTATTTACATTGTGATTGTGATATGCGTTTTGTGTGTGACCGGGATTTGGCAATGGTTGAGATGGAAGCTTTCCCTTTTCTCTCTCGCTCAATGCAGCAGTTAATTGTGCAATTTGTGCCTCAATAGATTTGATACTTTGATCGTGTGAGGCATTGTTAGTCATCAAAGATTGAACATAATTTTCAAATCTTGCTGCGGATTCAGTAGATTGCTTGAGAAATGCATCTAGACTTTTTTTTAGCGAGATAACCTTATCATCATTTGGTTGAACAAAATTGTTCGTTTGATTTGTATTAGGTTGTTGTTGGAAAGGTTGCTGGTTTTGAGTTTGTGAAGGTGCTTGTTGTTGTTGTGGAGGAGGTCTTTGAAAATTGTTATTCTCTTGGAACTGTTGATTTGGGTGACTCCTCCACCCCTGATTGTATGTCGAGGAGTATGGATCGTTTCTTTGTCGTTGCTGAAATGCAGCATTGACTTGATCCTGTCCTTAAATAGGTGCATTATAAGGACACTCTTCGGTTAGATGCGATGGATTCGAACAACAAGCACAAACAGTTCGTGTGGGTAAAGCAGGGGCAGGAGAAGACGATGAGATTTTGGTCTCAATGGCTTCTAGCTTTTTCATAAGTGCGGCCATCTCGGCCTTCATAGCAATCGACATATCTACTTGATGTATGCCTGCCCTAGATTGACCAACAGAAGAAGATGATGTGGTCTTGATACTCTCCCACTGAATTGTTTGCTCACTAAGATCCTCAAGAAACTGCCACGCTTCGTCGCTAGACTTGGAGAGAAAATGACCTTGACATATGGTTTCTAGCAACTGCTTCGTTGCCGAGTTCAGTCCCTCGTATAATGTTTGGCAAAGTTGCCAACTTTCGATCCCATGATGAGGGCATTGAACAAGTAGGTCTTTAAATCTCTCGAAGCACTTCTAAAATGGTTCGGAAGGAAGCTGTGAAAATTGTATTATCTCGTTACGGATTCTAGCAGTTTTGTGATGAGGATAGAACTTTTTCAGAAAAGCTCTCACAAACTCGTCCCAATTTCTAATGGAATATGATGCGGTGCTATATAGCCACTTCTCGGCTAGGTCACATAAGGTAAAAGGAATGACCCTTAGCCTTATAGCGTCATCACTTAATTGGGTCGTTTTAATCATAGCGCACACATTTTGGAATTTATTGATAAAGATATATGCATCTTCAGATTCCAAACCATGAAATTTTGGCAGCATATTGATGAAATGTGGTTTTATTTCAAAGTTGTCTCCATTTGCCGGTGGGGGTGAAAGACATGTAGGTAAAGAAGTGCGGACGGGGTAGAGGAGATCCTAGAGCGCAGCTCGTGCGGGCGCTACAACAGGCGGAAGATTCGGGTTATTCGCACCTAACTGAGGTGGAATCATTCCCGTCGGTAAGGTATCGTTGGGGTCGTGTCCCGACATACCTTCGAAAGAAAAATTTGAAGGTGGAGGTAAGGAAATGGATAGAATGTCGACGAAGGGTTCGTCGAAAGGTTCGTTAGTCGGTACCAACGAAACACGGACTAATCGGGCGTTAGTATCCCTAGTCCAAAGTGACATACACTAAAGGAGTAGTGTAGTCAGAAAAAAATAGAAAAACAGAATGTGGGGGTAAGATAACGTCAATGGAGGGAAGTGATGGAAGTGAGTTGCAAGGTTTCTTAGCGACAAGTTGCAAGTTTTGAAAAGATTTTTCTCTTTTTTTTTTATTTATGTGAGATTTTGAAAAAAGGTTTTTGGAAATGGGACTCGTGACACAAATGTATCAACCACACATGCACAATCAGGCCTAGATCTAGGGTCACCTAGGTCTGCTAGACAACTCCTAACTAGGGCTAGAAATAGGATCTCAAACCGCCTCTTCACGGACAAGTACGGCCAGGTAAATGGGAAGGAACCACCACTACAGTGGGCCTAATTAATAACCACTAGCCTAGACACCGCAATGTCAGTTAGGATAAACGGTCGATGCCTATACTAGTCCTTTTTCTATTGAGCTCGATGTCCTTAGGTCTGAGTCTGGTCTTTTTTAATTAATTGTGGTCAATGCACATGCTTTAGGTGTTTTCTGGTGTCCTGGGAAGGGTGATGAAATCCCCACCCAATCTGAGTTTGGTCAATTAGCCCCTTAGAGTCCGATTAAATTATGCAAAACAATAAAATTCACTTGCAATCAATTTTTAGCGCAGCGCAAAGAAACCTGCAGAAATCTGTTATTTAGAAGGAGGAGAAAGACTTTTTAGCGCAAAGAATTCCTGCAGAAAAATTTTTACAGACAGAGATATGGAGGTTGCAGAGGGGAGCAAAAGAAAGCAAACCCTGCAATTTTGAACTGCTGACGTGGCAGCCACGCAGCGGAATCGCGGCCTTGATGGGCTATGCGCGGCGGAACCGCGGTCTCCTGGTGGGATCGGTCTCTGAAAAATTTTCTGCTGTTCTGTACCTTCAGTTCCTCTCTGTTCTTATATGTACTTTTCTGTTTTTTTTGCCCTCTGTAAAATTCCAGATCCGCGATTCGTCGTTGTTCCTGCAAGATTCAAAAGATACACCCTTTAAACAGATCAAAAATTGATAATTTTTGTATTTTTTTTTATATTTTCATATTTTTATAATTTTTTAAAATTTATATCAACCCGAAAAATACACAAAAAGAAATATTACGCCATCCCCGGCAACGGCGCCATTTGATTGAGTGATTTAGCGTGCTTGCGCTTTCTAAAAGATAGATCAAAAATATTTGTAAGCGCAATCAAGAACGGCGTCGCTTTGCAGCTAGCCGGTGAGTACGGGTCGGTCCACAGGGATGTTGTGAATTTCCGATTCGTTCTTACGAGTTAATTCCGAATGGTGTTCAGATTGATTATTAAATCTAAAATCCTAAATTATTCTACCTAGGGCAATTAATTGAAAGTTATAATTAGGGCAGAGAAATAAAATCTATACTAGGGCAGGAAAATAAATTTAATTTAGGGCATGAATTGAAATTATCTAGGGCAAGAAAATAAACAAATCTACTTATTTTACAGATGCATATCTCCAATCATCCATGCAGGGTTGTCAGATCTGAATTTCAGAATTGAAGAGAGGCACCGATGCTCTCCATAAAGAATTTTGAAATTTTTATTAAAAAGAAGCATAAAAAATTACAATCTTTAGAGTTCCTATTTATAGAGAATAGGAAACCCTAGGGTTACAATGACTTGCATGTCTACATTTACAAAAATAGCCCTATAAAGAACAGTCAAAGCCGCCCCTTTATTTTTCTAAAAAAATTATTTTTTTAATCCTTTAAACTGTCGCGGAACCGCGGCCAGAGGCGTGGTTTGGCCGCGGTTCCGCGGCCAAAAAATGGTGTTGGCTCTCTGGATTTTTAGGGCTGGCTCTGGTGCTTTTTATCTTCTTATTTCTTTATGTCTTTTCTCAATTTAGCTTCTGGTTCTCTTCCAGATTTTCCAGTGAACATTGTAGTGGACTTCTACCCGTTCGCTTAGAGTCGATGTCTTGAATCTTGCTTTGTGAATTGTTCTTTATGTAGGCTTGATCAAGATTCTCTGTTTGTCGGTCAAAATCCACTTTTGCATCGTCTTTTCATCGTTTTCACTACTTCCTGTCCAAGAACCTGTAACCTGTAACATGTAGCAGACATGCGTCAAAAGCACCCGTTTATTTATAAAAAGAATAAGAATGGGGAATATAATAATACAATATTATGGTGTGAACAGCTGGATCTTGGGGGAAAAAGGTGTGAGACTTAAAAATCTTCCCTTTTAGGGATTTGATGGTAGATCCGAGCTCCCCTTCAAGGGTTTTATGGTGAAAAACTATTTATTTTTGGAAAAGGAAGAGTTAAACTCTTGATTTAATTCAAAAAAGATAAGAATGTTTAGAACCTTGAGGAAGAAAAAAGAGGCACAGAAACCCTAATTTTTTAGGGGGAATGAGTACCTCATTTCATTTCATTATCATGTTGGCTTATATAGGCATACAGATTTACACATAGCCTCTTGGGCTCTACAAAATGGTATTTTGTCTATCCCATGTCTCATGTGCTTAATTCTTTTTGCGCATGAGCCATGAGTTTCACAAAAATTTGACTTTTTGCCTATTTATTTTACATTTATGCATGAAAATTACATCAAAAATATTTATTACATAATTTTCTTCTTGCCATAGGGGAGGCCGGCCTTTTCATGTTCGGGCTCGACTTGGGCATGGGCCCACTTGGCTTAAGGTTGACTTTGACTTTGACTTGGTCCACCGGAGTGTAATTTTTGACCCCAACAAAGTGCTCCCATCAATAAATACACACCACGTATATGAGTTGTGTGCATGAAATTGATAGATCTTGGAGTTGGGCTTCAAGGTGGAACATCATTCCGGGGACGGAGTATCATTCCGAGAGCATAATTCCGGGGAACGGAGTATAATTCCGAGAATCGGAGCATCATTCCGAAGAGCAGAGCATGATTCCAGGGATCGGAGCATAATTCCGAAGAGTGAAGCATGACTCCAGGGATCGGAGCATAATTCCGAAGAGCGAAGCGTGATTCTAAGGATCGGAGCATGATTTCCGGGGACCGGAGCATGATTTCCGGGGACCGGAGCATCATTCTGAAGAGCAGAGCATGATTCCAGGGATCGAAGCATAATTCCGAAGAGCGGAGCATGACTCCAGGGATCGGAGCATAATGCTCACTTGGCTTAGGGTTGACTTTGACTTTAACTTGTTAACCGGGGTGTAATTTTTGACCCCAACAAAGTACCCCCCATCAATAAATGCACACCATGTATATGAGTTGTGTGCATGAAATTGATGGATCTTGGAGTTGGACTTCAAGGTGGAACATCATTCAAGGGGTGGAGTATCATTCCGGGAGCATAATTCCGGGGATCGGAGCATAATTCCGGGGATTGGAGCATAATTCCGAGGATCGGAGCATCATTCTGAAGAGCAGAACATGATTCCAGGAATCGGAGCATAATTCCGAAGAGCGGAGCATGACTCCAAGGATCGGAGCATAATTCCGAAGAGCAGAGCATGATTCTAGGGATTGGAGCAAGATTTCCGAGGACCGGAGCATCATTCCGAAGAGCAAAGCATGATTCCAGGGATCGGAGAGCATAATTCCGAATAGCGGAGCATGATTCTAGGGATCGGAGCATGATTTTCGGGGACCGGAGCATAATTCCGAAGAGCGGAGCATAATTCTGGGGATCGGAGCATAATTCCGACATGGGACAGGTGTATCCTGAGACGAAGCTTAGTTCCAGCACAGGGCAGACATTCTGAATGAAATATAGCTCCGAGACAGAGGTTGATTCCGAGTCAAAGCATAATTCCGACGGGGAAAGCAAGTACTCCGAGGCGAAGCATGATTTCGACACGGGGTACACTCCGAGACGAAGCATGATTATGAAGCAGGGGTTGTTGGTTGACTTGATTCCAAGACGGAGTCGCAGCATAATTCCGACGGGGAGGTTGTTGCTGTCCTTTTTGCGACTTGGACGGTCGGTGCTGCCCTTTTTGCGACTTGGGCGGTAGGTGCTGCCCTTTTAGCGACTTGGGCGGTCAGTGCTGCCTTTTTAAGACTTGGACAGTCAGTGTTGTCCTTTTTGCGACTTGAAAGGTCGGTGCTGCCCTTTTTACGACTTGGACGGCCGGTGCTGCCCTTTTTGTGACTTGGACGGCCGGTGCTGCCTTTTTTGCGACTTGGACGGCCGGTGCTGCCCTTTTAGCGACTTGGACGGTCGGTGCTGCCCTTTTAGCGACTTGGACGGTCGGTGCTTGATTTGACTTGCTCCGCTTCTTGCGGTGTCAGGGATTGGATTTGACTTACTTCGCTTTCTGCGGTGTTAGTGGTTGAAGTTGACTTGCTCCGTTTTCTGCGGTGTCGAGATTCGACTTGTTTCCGAGGTGGAGCTTGATTCCGCCAGGGAAATTGTTAGTTGTCTTGCCGATTGTGATTTAGGTTGACATCAACATCGCTACACTGGAATATGCTACCAGGAGCGAATCATCATCTGCCATGAGAGGATTTGGGAATTTTGGTTTTGGTTTGGCATCAGCACCGCTACACTGAATATGGTACCAAGAGCGAATCATCATTTACCGTGAGGGGATTTCTCTCGTTCCCAGTTTAACGACTTAGGGGTCATCTGTTCCCAGTTTAACGACTTATAAGTCATCTGTTCCCAGTTTAAAGACTCAGGGGTCTATTGGATTGGAAGTTTAGAATTTTTGGGTAGGGGTCCGTATCAGCGTTGCTAACACTGAAGCACAAGTGCTATGAGCAATTCATCATTTGCCTTTGCCTGTTGAGGAGCGATGGCTTAGGAGACAGGTTTAGGTCCTTATCACCTAAGACTTTTCAATTTTATGAGTCGTAAAGGTCCCATAAAAGTATTTCTCTCTACGAGTCGAAAAGATCTCGTAGGTGTACTTTCTCCTTATGAGTCGTAGGGACTCCTAAGTGTGTTTTTCCTTTGTGAGTCGTAAAGATCCTACGAAGGCGTTTTCTTACGAGTCGTGAGGATCCCGTAAGTTGTGTTCTCCTCATGTATCGAGAGGACACATGAGCGAGTCTTCCCAAATAGAGCATAATTCCGATGGTGGAGACTGGCCGCATGACTGGTGATTGCGGTGGGGTATGGGTGTGATGAGAATTATTTGAGCCCGTGGATTGTATACGGTAGTCAACTTGGGGACCAACCGTAGGGCTAGGAGAATTTTAGGATTTTGTTGGCGTCTGCATCACTGCACTGGAATATGGTACCAGGAGAGACTCATCATTCGCCGTTGAGACATTCAGAGATTTGAAATTTTGGTTGGCGTCTGCATCGCTGCACTGGAATATGGTATCAAGAGCGACTCATCATTCGCCATTTGGGAATTTAGGGATTTGGAATTTGGTTGACGTCTGCATCGCTGCACTGGAATATAGTACCAGGAGCGACTCATCATTCGCCATTTGGAGGGGTTTTTTTTACCGCGATTGCTCTATCGTTTTATCTTTTCTTATCGCGAAGGTCGCGATTGCCCTATCATTTCGGCTATTTATTCGCGGTTGCCCCATCATTTCGGCTTTATTTTTCATCTTTATTTTACTCGCTGATTTTTATTGCGAGTTGCTCTATTATTTCGGCTTTTTTTATTTTCATTTTTGTATTTCCATATTTTTTTACATTCCTAGTTTAATGACTTAGGAGTCGTGTGTTCCCAGTTTAACGACATAGTGGTCCACTGTTCCTAGTTTAACGACGTGGTGGTAGACTGTCCCCAGTTTAACGACATGGTGGTCAACGGTTGGAGCCTGGGCTCGATTCTGTAGAAACCACGGGCTCCTTTGGATTGATTTCATAAGCGGGCTCTTTGTCGTCTGGACCGAGCCGGTGTTGGATGGCAATAACCACGTCATCGTCATGGCTATAAAGCGTAGGAGGACTTGTTCCTCTGGGCTCCATCATGTGGACCGTGTTTATCCCAATAAGAGCAAAGCTCTGTTCAAATTCCAAGATGGGAGACGAAGCAACGCTTCTGTTTCCCCCAATCAAAGCAAAGCTCTATTTTAAAATTGAAGTGAAAATTAAAGTTAAAATAAATGAAGCAACGCTTCAGATGATCTGCGCCCTGCGCTGCGCGACACGTGGCAGCGCAGTTGCGCTGCGCTCTGCGCTGTGCGACACGTGTCAAGCGCTGGTGCATCTGCGTCAAACAGAATTAAAATCCAGTAATATCTTTCTGTTCTTGTTAAAACAAGAAGATTGTCTTCTGTAAAACAGAAGCCCTTGGATCAAAAATCCAACGGTGGGGAAAATTCCCCAAATCACTTAGAGAATGATCTCTTTAACAAATTTAACAAATTAATGGACACTATATAAAGGCCCCTAGACCCCAATTCAATCATCAAGAACATCAAGATCAAAAACAATAGCACAGAGAACAGAAAGAACTCTGAAGAATTTTGAGAAAAAACTCAAGAAGAGAAAAAAGGTAAAAACCTTTATAAAAATAAGAAGAATTTCTTCTGAATAGATCATTGATCTAAGAACAAGATCAATGATCTTCAATAAATAAAAAATAATAACAGTGTCTTGCACTTTTTTATGAACCATTGGTTCTGGAATCTTAAAGATTCTTTTCTTGAATCCAAAATTGGATCAAGTTATTGAACAGTGCCTTGCACTTGCAAAATCTGCACTGTTGCGCTCCTGGGTTGGCGCAAGCCACCAGAGAGCCCCACCTGTCAGCTCCAAGACCACTTGCGCTGTGCGCTTTTAAGATAGAGCATTGCTCTCTGAAGTTGGCGCAACTCACCAGAGCGCGCCACGTGTCAGTAGCGCACTGGCGCAGCGCACTGCGCTGTTGTGCTTGCGCTCACCCGAGCATAACACATGTCACCTCCATATGCGCTTGCGCTCCATAATTGGCGCAAAGTGCCTGACAGGCCACATGGCCACTGTCAGTTTGATTAATACACTGCATTATTTACAGAAGGACCAAGACCAATCAAAAAAGGCCTAACATGCCTAATAAAATGCAATGCATTATTTTAATAAAGGGCAGAGCCCAAATAAAAAAAAGATGCTGTGCATCATTTAAAAGGGACAGAGCCCAAATCAAAAAGGCCTAACAGGCCAGAATAAAATGCAGTGCATTATTAAACAGGGGTAAAGCCCTAGCATAGGCCTAATAGGAAAAAGATAAAAACGTTGAATATCTTCAACTGGACTTAGCCCAATCATGGCCGTAAGTCCTCAAATTAAATTGACTGAGCAAGATTGCTCTCTTAAATCAATTTACATCCGGTTCAAGGGTACATCTCTGAACTCCTCTGACACCTATCGTTGTAATCCCTCAACGACGTCAGAGAGGTGACGGGTCCCGACAACCACACATCGATACGGACTGCGGGGTCCTTAAACTCGTGGACCGAAACGTCCTTAAACTAATATTCGTCCCAAATTGGGAATGTTTGACCGAAACATCCTTAAACTAATATTCGTCCCAAAATGGGAATGTTGGACCGAAACGTCCTTAAACTAATATTCGTCCCAAAATGGGAATGTTGGACCAAAATGTCCTTAAACTAATGTTCGTCCCTAAATGGGAATGATGGACCACCATGTCCCTAAACTGAAAATCGACCGCAACGTCATTAAACTAAACAATAGAACCAATTTCTCTTTTGTTGGATCTAAACGATCCCGTTAAGTTGATCTTAGTCTGGAGATTAGGCTAACGTATCCTTAACAAAAGTTTAAGTTGATCTTAGTCTTAAACAGGGCTAACGTATCCTTAAAACCAAAACCCCAAACCCAAATCTAAGTAAATACAGATTTGGACTAATCCACGTCCTACGGGCGACGGCATAACTTAGTCTCCGTATACAATCCACGAGCAACCACAAACAAAACAAACACCCACGACACGAAGTAAAATTCTGGAGAAGGAGAAAGTTGTTACCGCGATGCGGTAGCGTAATTAACTGCAGGGGCTTGCGTCTGCAGGGAAGAGCATCCCCACAATCAAAAACCCCTCGAACGAGAGGGAATCTAACGAATTCTGCTACATCGGCCGCATCCGTCTAAACCTCCGATACACAGTGCCATAAATCAACTTGGCATCTTCGGAGAGGTGGACGAATAAAACCAAATAGCATCTGTCCCGAATCTCAGGCAAGACGAGCCTACGCGGTTGCGTCTCTGTATTCGGAGGGGAACAGATTCTGGCACGCCCGGAGAGTTCAATCCTCAAAGGATTCAATACTCAAAGGAGCTTAGTTCTCCAAAGGAGCTTAGTTCTCCATATATAGAACCCCTTCTTCTCCTCATAATGCGCATGTGCACTACGTGCAACACACGTATGCCCGCCAGAATCTGTTCTCCTCCGAATACAAAGACGCAACCGCGTAGGCTCGTCTTGCCTGAGATTCGGGGCAGATGCAATTTGGTTTTATCCGTCCACCTCTCCGAAGATGCCAAGTTGATTTATGGCACCGTGTATCGGAAATTTAGACGGATGCGGCCGATATAGCAGACTTCGTCAGATTCCCCCTCGTTCGAGGGGTTTTTGATTGTGGGGACGCTCTTCCCTGAAGGCGCAAGCCCCTGCAGTTAATTACGCTACCGCATCGCGGTAACAGCTTTCTCCTTCTCCAGAATTTCACTTCGTGTCGTGGGTGTTTGTTTTGTTTGTGGTTGCCCGTGGATTGTATACGGAGACTAAGTTATGCCGTCGCCCGTAAGACGTGGATTAGTCCAAATCTGTATTTACTTAGATTTGGGTTTGGGGTTTTGGTTTTAAGGATACGTTAGCCCTGTTTAAGACTAAGATCAACTTAAACTTTTGTTAAGGATACGTTAGCCTAATCTCCAGACTAAGATCAACTTAACGGGATCGTTTGGATCCGACAAGAGAGCAATTAGCTCTATTGTTTAGTTTAATGACGTTATGATCGATTTCCAGTTTAGGGACATGGTGGTCCATCATTCCCATTTAGGGACGAACATTAGTTTAAGGACATTTCGGTCCAACATTCCCATTTTGGGACGAATATTAGTTTAAGGACGTTTCAGTCCACGAGTTTAAGGACCCCGCAGTCCGTATCGATGTGTGGTTGTCGGGACCCGTCACCTCTCTGACGTCGTTGAGGGATTACAACGATAGGTGTCAGAGGAGTTTAGAGATGTACCCTTGAACCGGATGTAAATTGATTTAAGAGAGCAATCTTGCTCATTCAATTTAATTTGAGGACTTACGGCCATGATTGGGCAAAGTCTAGTTGAAGATGTTCAATGTTTTTATCTTTGGCCTATTAGGCCTATGCTAGGGCTTTGCCCCTGTTTAATAATGCACTGCATTTTATTCTGGCATGCTAGGCCTTTTTTATTTAGGCTCTGTCCCTTTATAAATGATGCAGAGCATCTGTTTGGGCTCTGCCCTTCTTTAAAATAATGCATTGCATTTAATTTGGCCTGTTAGGCCTTTTTGATTTGGGCTTGGCCCTTCTGTAAATAATGCAGTGCATAAATTAAACTGACAGTGGCCATGTGGCCTGTCAGGCGCTTTGCGCCAATTATAGAGCGCAAGCGCATATGGAGGTGACACGTGTCATGCTCGGGTGAGCGCAAGCGCAACAGCGCAGTGCGCTGCGCCAGTGCGCTGCGCTGTTGCGCTGCTGACACATGGCGCGCTCTGGTGAGTTGCGCCAACTTCAGAGAGCAATGCTCTATCTTAAAAGCGCACAGCGCAAGTGGTCTTGGAGCTGACACGTGGCGCTCTCTGGTGGCTTGCGCCAACCCAGGAGCGCAACAGTGCAGATTTTGCAAGTGCAAGGCACCGTTCAATAACTTGATCCAATTTCGGATTCAAGAAAAGAATCTTTAAGATTCCAGAACCAATGGTTCATAAAAAAGTGCAAGGCACTGTTATTATTTATTATTAAAGATCATTGATCTTTATGAACCATTGGTTCTGGAATCTTAAAGATTCTTTTCTTGAATCCGAAATTGAATCAAGTTATTGAACGGTGCCTTGCACTTGCAAAATCTGCACTGTTGCACTCCTGGGTTGGCGCAAGCCACCAGAGAGCACCACGTGTCAGCTCCAAGACCACTTGCGATGTGCGCTTTTAAGATAGAGCATTGCTCTCTGAAGTTGGCGCAACTCACCAGAGCGCGCCACGTGTCAGCAGCGCAACAGCGCAGCGCATTGCGCTGTTGCGCTGGCGCTCACCCGAGCATGACACGTGTCACCTCCATATGTGCTTGCGCTCCATAATTGGCACAAAGCGCCTGACAGGCCACATGGCCACTGTCAGTTTAATTAATACACTGCATTATTTACAGAAGGGCCAAGCCCAAATCAAAAAGGCCTAACAGGCCAAATTAAATGCAATGCATTATTTTAAAGAAGGGCAGAGCCCAAACAGATGCTCTGCATCATTTATAAAGGGACAGAGCCCAAATCAAAAAGGCCTAGCAGGCCAGAATGAAATGCAGTGTATTATTAAACAGGGGCAAAGCCGTAGCATAGGCCTAATAGGCCAAAGATAAAAAAGTTGAATATCTTCAATTGGACTTAGCCCAATCATGGCCATAAGTCCTCAAATTAAATTGACTGAGTAAGATTGCTCTCTTAAATCAATTTACATCCGGTTCAAGGGAACATCTCTGAACTCCTCTGACACATATCGTTGTAATCCTTCAACGACGTCAGAGAGGTGACGGGTCCTGACAACCACACATCCATACGGACTGCGGGGTCCTTAAACTCGTGGACCGAAACGTCCTTAAACTAATATTCTTCCCAAAATGAGAATGTTGGACCGAAATGTCCTTAAACTAATGTTCGTCCCTAAATGGGAATGATGGACCACCATGTCCCTAAACTGGAAATCGACCGTAACGTCATTAAACTAAACAATAGAGCCAATTGCTCTCTTGTCGGGTCCAAACGATCTCGTTAAGTTGATCTTAGTCTGGAGATTAGGCTAACGTATCCTTAACAAAAGTTTAAGTTGATCTTAGTCTTAAACAGGGCTAACGTATCCTTAAAACCAAAACCCCAAACCCAAATCTAAGTAAATACGGATTTGGACTAATCCACGTTCTACGGGCAACGGCATAACTTAGTCTCCGTATACAATCCACGGGCAACCACAAACAAAACAAACACCCACAACACGAAGTGAAATTCTGGAGAAGGAGAAAGTTGTTACCGCGATGCGGTAGCGTAATTAACTGCAGGGGCTTGCACCTGCAGGGAAGAACGTCCCCACAATCAAAAACCCCTCGAACGAGGGGGAATCTGACGAAGTTTGCTACATCGGCCGCATCCGTCTAAACTTCCGATACACGGTGCCATAAATCAACTTGGTATCTTTGGAGTGGTGGACGGATAAAACCAAATAGCATCTGTCCCGAATCTCAGGCAAGACGAGCCTACGCGGTTGCGTCTCTGTATTCGGAGGGGAACAGATTCTGGCACGCCCGGTGGGACCTTTTCCTCTTTCCACTCCACACTTCGTGTGTCGTCTTCGCGAACGGATCGCGGTTTTTTAATGGTTGCCTTTGGGTTTCAAGTTACTAAGATTTGGTCTTTTGCCTGGGGAAGAAATCAAGCATCAATGGCATCCAGCTGCTCGAGCTGCTCCAAGTGCCGATGCAACCGACGCTCCGCCTCACCTGGAGGTGTAGCCTATGGGCCTCAAGCGGCCTCCATCCTTGCCATGCCGGTGGAACAGGTGACTCAGGCCACCACCGGTCTATTTTTCGGGACCATGCTCCCGCCAGCCAGCTTCACTATTCCAGTGCCCGCACCGGAAGCGCACAAGAAGTCGGTTTTCGATCGGCTCGCTGCTACAACGGCCCCTTTCAACGGGTCATCCAATATCAAACCGGCAGCCTCTGTTTTTACCAGGCTGAGCCAGAACCATGATGGGCCCGCCAGGAAGCCCATGAACCCTGAAATAGCCGTCCCGAGAAAGACAGCCACCCCTGCTCCAGAAGTCGTCAAGGCGGCTTCTCCTGTTAAAGAGTCAGTCTTTTCAAGGCTGACTATTCCGGCTCCTGCTCCTGCTCGAGGATCTGTCTTTGACAGATTGAACATCGCCACTCAAAGGACAACATCAGTCTTTAAGAGGCTGACACCAGCAGCACTTCATTCGGACAGGGGGCAAGAAGAAGCTGTCTCTATCGCCGAGCCAGTCCTAACGGCTCGTCACGCTCGACGTCGCCACTGGCGCCGAGTAAGGAAGGCCGGGGGCAACTCCCCCTCAGGGCTAACTCCACCCGCTCCAGTGGTGAAAGTTAATACTGCTGTTCCAACTGGGAACAGCTTTGAACCGCTAAGGAGGGTACGTAAGAACTCTCCGACTGCTACGCTAAAAAGATCTCCTCCACCTGCCGAGAGTGTTACAGATACAAAGCTGGAGCATCCCCCTCAACGGCTATCCTCCAAAATTTATAAGGTCTGGCGGAGGGTTCAAGACTCAGTAATAGACCAAGATCACTCTCGCCGGCAGAAGAGGGCGAAAGTGCAAGAAGAAAAGAACCGTCCGGACAAACAACAAAGGACGACCACCACCAGGGTGCCCGCTGCAACGGCCCCCTCAACTTCAACGGCCCACAAGAGAAGGAGGCCGGAGAAAATTCCCACGCCCGCGGCAAATGTCAAAGGCGGCGAGCCTAAACGCCCTAAGTCCGGGGGCATTGTAGTCCATACTGTATGCATGGCATCGGAAAAGGAGGACAGCCGTGCATCTACAGGTCATAGACCGCTTACACGGTCAGTGACCAAAGCTCAGAAGCAACAACAGAAGCTCCAGGAAATGATGAATGCGATGGCCGCACTCACTGGGCCAAAAGAAAGCCCTGAAGCGTCCTCGAATCAACGCCAGGAGCAAGAAACTGACACCGAATTCCTTCGCCAGATATTGGAGAAGAAGGATAAAGAGGCTGCTGAACAAGCAGCCAACATAAAACGAATGGCCCTCCTGTTCCAGGACATGGTGGGTATGATGATCTAGCAAGATCCTCCTGCTGAAGAAGATCCTCCGATCTTCCTTGAAGACGACAGGGGAGAAATGTCAAATCCTCCACCGGCTCTGTCAACAGCCAAGGAGGAGACAATCTCCAAAGCTGACTTGGACAAATATATAGCCCAACAGATACGGGTTCATCATGCGACTGAGGCAGCCGGTCAGGTCGTAAAAACAGGACGACCATATCCGAGCTGGTACGATCAGATCAAGTACCCGCTGGGCTATACGATACCGAAATTCCATGTCTATAAGGGGACGGGCAATCCCCACCAGCATGTTGCCTAGTTTAGGGCGCTTTGCGGCAACACCGGCGGTGATGATAAATTGTTGCTTCGCCAATTCGTCGGCAGCTTGTCAGATACAGCGTTCGAGTGGTACTCTGAGCTCCTAAACGACTCTATCAAGACATTTGCGGAGATGGAACTGCTGTTTACCCAGCGTTTCGCAAGCGCCAGCGAACGCACCCCGATGACGGCATTGATTAATGCCAGGGTGAAGCCAGGCGAGACATGGGTCCAATACGCGATACGGTGGCGGAACTTATGGTCAAAATGCGAACAACGCATCGAAGAGGCTCCTGCGGTAGGCATGTTTGTGGGAACCCTCGATCCGCAAGCGACCATCTCGCAATTCATGATGTTCTTCAAGCCGACTACCTTCCAGGCCCTGATCGACAAGCTAGCTCAAATGGATCAGATAGGCCATAGACCTCCTCCACCAAAGCCGGACTCTCGAAATGAGAAGGGGAAGGGAAAAGCAATTGTTGTCGCTAATGCTCAACAACAGCCGAGCAACTTGAAACCGGCTGTCCGTCAAAATAATATGCGTCCGCACGTACCCCTTGAGGAGAGGCTAGGACGTCCTTACTCGTTTCCGCGAGATAAAACGAGGAGATTGTTCGAGCTAGCCTTGCGCAACCGACTCATAAATCTGCCGGATCCAAGACGTCCGTCACAGCCAAACGACGTTAATGATCCCAATTACTGTCCTTATCACCGAGTACTGGGTCATCCGATCGAGGACTGCTACGTCTTCAAAAATTGGATTGAGGACCAGTACCAACAGGGCAAGTTCGCGTTGTCTGACAGATGGAAGGTGAATCCGCCGCAACCTCACACCTCTAAAAGGATGAATACGCCGGGGGCAACGTGCTTTCTCGTTGAAGAAGCTCCATGGGAGGTTGTGCTATCAGCCAAAACAAAGTGGATGTTGAACGATCTTCAAACATGCCCAGCAATCAGGTGGAAAAACCCGTTGGAACCTCAGATCATTGAAGGGATGTTGAAGCCGCATCCAACCCTAAAGATCGATGGTGGTGGCCCAAGCACTCATAACCAGCCGTCAAAATCTTTAAAGAAGAAGAAAAAGAAATCAAAGAAGCCCGTGAAGCCTGGCGACAAGCGCACGGACTTACAAAAGCAGATTGACGCGCTGGAGGAATACAACCAGAAAGCACGGACTCCCATTACACTCCAAGAGTTGCTCAACCACGTCTTTCAGGAGGAAGATGAGGGAGAGAGTTCGTCGGATGAATCCGAGGAATACGTGGCGAGCTGTCATATGATTTCCCATTCGTTTACAGACGATGAGAAAATTCCTTGCGCTGAGAAGCTGGAGGCGGACCCTGAACCAGAAATTCTGCGGCCGTCAGATGAGATGATCGATGCCTTCCTGAATGAGATTCGTCTGAAAGTTAAAGCCAATCAAGAGCGTGAGATGGCCATACTGGAAGGAGCCAAACACCGCCGACTGGACGAAAGAGTCGAGGCATTCCCATCAAATCAAAAGACATTCGCTGCCGATGAAAACAAATTCAAGACGAGGAAAAGGTTTGCTAAAGCCATATCAATGGGAATGAAGCTACCACCCTCTAAAGAAAACACTCTCGGTGGAATAGAGATGTATCCTAATTATTGCCTATATCATCAGAAGATCGCACACGCTACTGAAGACTGCGACTCCTTTAAGTGTTGGTGGCAAGGGTATGTCACTCACAGGCATTACGTCAACAGAACAAAGCGGGAAGCTCGTAGACAGCGAAAAAATACGACAGATGAGCATAAAAGAGTCGCCGGCAATTGCCACAGGGACGAGCCCGGGGGATCACGAGTTCTCACCTTTGGAAACGACCCAGATGAAGAAACAGCCTTCAACCCTCTCTTCAGGGAATCCATCTCTGAAGAATTGAAGAATTATGAGAACATTCATCCGTGCAAGGGCATATTACCTGGAAAGAATCTCGGACCCGCAAACGACGGAGCGAACAAGAAGGATAAAGGAAAGGGAAAAATGACCTTCGTCGCCAACACTCAACAACAGCCGAGCAACTCAAAAGCGATTGTTGGCCAAAACAACATGCGTCCACGCCCATCACTCGAGGAAAGACTGGGACGTCCTTACTCGTTTCCCCAGGATAAAACGAGGAAACTGTTTGAACTGGCAGTGCGCAACGGATTCGTCAATCTGCCGAATCCGAAAAGTCCGCTACAGCCAGGAGATGTCAACGATCCTAATTACTGCCCCTACCATCGAGCAGTAAGTCATCCGATCGAAAATTGCTTCGTCTTCAAAAACTGGGTTGAACACCAGTACCAACAAGGCAAACCCGCGCTGTCCGAAAACTGGAAGGTGAGCCCGCCACAACCACATACTCCAAAAAAGATGGATATGCCGGGGGCATCATGCTCATTCATAGAGAAAGCCCAACGGACCACTACGTCCTAAAACTGGATAACGGACCGAAACGTCCTTAAACTAATGACGGACCGAAACGTCCTTAAAACTAACGACGGACCACTACGTCCTAAAACTGGATAACAGACCGAAACGTCCTTAAACTAATGACGGACCAAAACGTTCTTAAACTAATGACGGACCGAAACGTCCTTAAACTAACGAAGGACCGAAATGTCCTTAAACTACTACCGCAGCATCCTCAGGCTGACGAGATGAATAAAAAAAATATAAAATATATATATATATATATATATATATAAATATAATAAACGGTACGTCCATAAGCAAAATAGGCACGGATGAAAACCCGAAAGGGCTCCGTGAGTAAAAACAGCAGGGCTACCGACGAGTCTTGTGAAAACCCGAAAGGGCGCAAGCTCGTTAGAAAAAAAAGAATAAAAAAAACGGTATGTCCATAAGCAAAAAGGGCACAGATGAAAACCCGAAAGGGCTCCGTGAGTAAAAACAGCAGGACTACCGGCGAGTGTTTGTGAAAACCCGAAAGGGCGCAACCTCGTTAAAAGACACTTACAGGGTCCTCTCGACCTTGTAAGGAGAAACCACCCGCGTGGGATCCTTACGACTCATAAGGGAGCAACACACTTAGGGATACCCACGATTCCTAAGGAGAAAATACACTTGCGAGATCCTCACGACTTGTAAGGAGAACTCTCTTATGGGACCCTCACGGCTCATAAGATTTGAAAGTCTTAAGTTACAGAGACCTAAACCTGTGCTTAAGCAACCTCCACAACCTTCGATATTGCCCTACAAGTGGTTCAATTCTGACCCTTGTATACAATCCATGGGTGCGAATAAGTATTTCCCTAACCAAGTCCCATCCGTGACTGGGGATATGTTCGTATGGTGAACTACCCTTGTAAGTCCTCTCGATTTATAAGGAGAAAACTCTCTTGTAGGATCCTTACGACTTACAGAGGAACATACACTTAGGAATCCTCACGATTCCTAAGCAGAAAATACACCTACAAGATCCTCACGACTTGTAGGGAGAAATACCTTTGTGGGACCCTTACGGCTCATGAAGTCAAAAGCCTTAGTCGACAGGACCTTAACCCTGTTCGCTAAGCCACCTTTGTTCGACATCGACAGATGCAAATGATGATTCGCTCCTGGCAATATTCCAGTTGTAGCGGTGCTGATGCCAAAACCGGTGTCTAATTCCAGGCTTACGGCGAAAAGCCAGCAAGCCGCACATGCATACAAAATAGCCGAAATGATGGGGCAACTTGCAATAAAAAGCAGCAAGTAAAAACGTATGCATATAAAACAGCCGAAATGATGGGGCAACTCGCAATAAAAAGCAGCGAGTAAAAATAAAATAAATAGCCGAAATGATTGGGCACCGCTAAAAATAGCCAAAATGATTGGGCAATCGCGACCTTCGCGATATAAAAGCTGAAATGATAGAGCATCGCGGAAATAAAGCAATAAAAAAAATGAAAATGGTGAAACTTTTGCCCTACAGGTGAGATCACATCGACCCATGTATACAATCCAAGGGCACAAACAAAGAGGGAACCATACCTTCCCAACAGGCTCCGCCAGAAAGCAAAGCCAAATCTCGACGGTTCACCAACAGCCTAGAGACAACCGCGACATTCGTATTGATGCAACAGACGCAGTGCTAGCAAACGAAGTGAAGATCAAATTCCTAGCTTCATGGTTCTGATGGTAACTTACATAAAACCTGAAAGACCACCACAAATCTATCGACTCAGGGAAACCAGTGTCCTTGACGAGAACATCCTGATTCGCGTCGACCCGCAGAGAAACTAGCATCTTTGCAAGAATACATCGATTCGTTTCAACCTCAGGGAAACCAGTGTCCCTGGCAAATACCTCAATTCAGGGAATCTAGCGTCCTTGATGAGAGCCTCCTGATTCGCGTCAGCCTCATAGAAACCAGTGTCTCCACAGGAATACTCCGATTCGTCCCAACCCCGAAGAAATCAGTGTCTTCGGCAAAATCTGTCATGCCCCGCTTCCCAAAATACGGAATACGAGGGGTTGACAAGGCCAGCCATGCTCCTACGGTCAAGAAAATATCCTACTGTACTCACACTTCAGCTTCTAGCTTTACATGGTAATCAGTAAAAAATGCGCAGGTAATGAGAAATGCAGTAACTGAAACAAAACAATACAGAGAACTGACCTGATGGAAAACAAAAAGGTATAACTTTGGATAGTTAATCAAGATGTCCGTGATGTACGTCTGGTCCTGGTCCCGGCTAGATCCACTCCTCACACTGAGCATGCATACTCAGGTCGTCAAAGCGACACAATAGCAATATAATATATAGATACAAGTGACAACTCGAACAGTGATAATAGATATATTTAACAGTAAATCAAGACGGTATAGATATGAACATGCAGTAACCAATGAAGTGTCTAATAGATCAGGTGAACAGTAAAAACAGTAAACTAGTATGACAGGTATGCCAACACAGTAAGTAATGTATATCAATGCCATTATCCCCATCAGTCTCTAAGTCTCAATGTACAGGTCACTAAGCCTATCGTCAGTCCAAGTGTGAGAGTCAACCACTCGCGAGTGTCCTCCACCCAAAGGTAGGACCCAAGGGCAAGGGACCACGGGCCCAACATGTAACTCACGGTAATAATCATGTACCATGTAAATCTCCATATATCTCCATATATATAAGCCGGCATGAGACTCCCGAGATTCTGTTGAACTCACACTCAAACTACCCCACACCCCGTGGTCTACAACAAACGCTAACCATAACCTCAAATACCAGTCGATCTGTGACAAGTCTGCGCGAGAACTGGAGACAGGACCTCCATCAAGCACGTCCCGACTAATACCTAAGATAAAAGGCAGTGTCTGGTGCCTTATCTGTGACACCTATGCAAGAGCTTCCATAAGTGTCCCATACCACTTATAGTCACACGTACACACGTCCCACAGACGTCGACAATGCAATAGAATAATAAGGTTCACTGATTGTGTACAAGTACGTATCACTTTCACTTATCCACTCATGCATGAACACTAACGTACTTGCCACAATCGTCACTAATACCTAACACTGGGTAATGCACATGATCACTAGGTTATCAATGCAGTCACATATGTATGATATGATGAGGAGACAACATGTAAAGCGTGATTAAGATGTCATAAAACAGTATTCTACCACTTGCACAATTTATCATAAATCATACGGGTACAGTTTAGCGAAACAATGAATGGGGAATAAATAGGATGTTCAATTATCTATCCAGCGAATTTAGTTTCACATTAATCGGATTTCAGAATCACTAGTTATGGCCATTTCATTTTAAACGTTCACGGCTGGAAATCCGGTTTCAGAATCGGAAGTCCATTTCGCAACACATTTTAATCCCAGTTAGGATCAGAATTTAGCGACGCTATAGTTGAGTGAAATATAGGGTTTTCAGTAAGGTTTTCAACGCATCAAACGGATCCTCAATCGCATCTGTACGTCAGGAGATATACGCTGTTCAATATTAGTATGTCAATTCTGATTCTGTTGGGACTGTTATACGTTCTCATCTTTTAAATTACAGATTAAATAACAAACGATGACGAAACAGAATGAAACCACTTGTGTTATCTAGATAACAAATTCAACTTTAATAAACCGTGGAGTTCTGCAACCTACAAATTAAGGAAACAGGGTGGTACCTATTACGGGACAGTAAGCAATAATCAGAGTTGCTCTGGACTGCAGTCCAGAGTCGCACTCCGAACCAAATATCGTCACAATTTAAGTACAGAAACCATTAGATACTTGCATAGGATTATAGTTCGTTAAGTCGTCTTCGATTTGAGCTTTCGAACGCATCATTCCAGTATGTACATAATTTACGGTGATTTTAACGGTTTTCAGGTACAAGAAATTTCCAGTTTTACAGGTAAACTTGGGGGTAATCTTTTCAGTCGTTAATAGTCGTATTATCCAGTGAAATTTATACACAGTATTCATCATTACATGGGCCAACAATAACAATCCAATTCCATCAAAATAGATGAATAATCTCTTAGGGATCATACATCGAACAGGTTTATCACATAATCTATTGGATGATGTAAACTTGTAATCTATATGATATAGGCTTGTAACTCGAATAAATTAGCATGTAGCAAGTAAAAGTACTTGTCTGGAGACGTTTTGGGGCACACGGTAGCGGCAACGACACACGCGCGGCACGGCAACGACACACGCGCGGCACGGCAACGTCGACGGCAGCAGCTCAGGGTGAGCTCGGGTCTGTTCTGGGGGCAGCGAAGAGCGGCGTTGGTTGGCCGGAGCAGGGAAGAGGCGTTGCAGAGAGAGGGAGAGTGAGATTTAGAGAGAGAGAGAGAAGGGATTAGAGAGAGAGAGAGAGAGACACAGAGAGAGGGAGACAGAGAGAGAGAGAAGGGATTAGAGAGGGGGGAAATCAGAGAGAGAGAAAGAGAGAGCCAGAGAGAGAGGAAGAGAGGGGATGATGGCGATGATGATGATGATGATGATGATGATGTGGTCGACGATGGTGCGGGGGTGTCGACAAGATGCAGTGGGGCTCGCCGGCGAGAGGGCGCGGGGGTGGAGCTCGGGTGCGGGTAGTAGATGAGTGGGGGTTTGAGATGGAGGCGAAGGCGTTGGTGATAGAAGGTAGGAGGTAGGATTGTCGAGGATGAGGGTGCTGCGAAGAGGTGAGGTGAGGAGTGGGTGAGGCGATGGAGGTGATCGGGAGATGATCGACGACGGCCAGGGGCGATGGTGTTCGAATGTGGAGAGGGAGAACGGGAGTGAGGGGGAATCGGTGGCGAGGAGGGTAGTGAAGAGGAGAGAGAGGTGAGGGAGGCGAGACGAAGTGATTGTTGTGGTCGTCCTCGTCGGCGGTGACGTCGTCGTCGGGGAGTGGAATGCAGGGACTCAAGCGGTTGAAAGTTTGAGAGGGGGAGAGAAGTGAGTTCAAGGGTGTGAGGGTGTCGACGAGGAGAGGTCGAGGGCGCGCGTCGTGGGGTAACGCGCGCGAGCGTGGGCGTGGGCACGGGCGTCGGCGGAGAAAACGAATCGCGAGCGGGGGAAGAGGAAGTAGCCGTTAGGAAGGTGGAGGGGTGTAGAAGGCGGGTCGGGTTCGAGGGAGAGCGGGTCGGGTGAAGGCTTGGGCTGCTGGGCTCGGGTGAAGACTTAGGCCAGAGAAAACTTTATTTAATTAAATGAATGTTCGTGGGCTGCAGGGCTGGGCTGGAAAAGGCTGGGGGATTTTAAAATGGATTAAGTTTATTAAAAGAATGGGCTGAGGGGATTTGTTGGGCTTTTAGGGTTTAATGTTAAATAAACAGAAATAGGGGAGTTGGGTTTGAAGGAGAAAAGGGACTGGGCCAGAAGGAATAAAAATAAGGAATGGGCTAGGGTTTTTATTTGGAAAAATAAAATGGGATGAGGAGAATATATGTGGTGGTTTTATTGTTTGGGCTGGGTATAATTAAAATGAATAAAGAAGTGGGCTGAGTGAATGAGAAAGGCCGGAATAGAGATAATGGAAAAGGAAAAGAAAATATTTGGGTTTTAGGGTTTTATGAAAGAGAGGGGAAGTAAAAATGGATTGGGAGTTTTAAAATATTTAAAATGGTTTATAGCTATAAATAAATTTGTAATTAACCCTTTTTATAAAAATATAAATATTGGTGTATAAAAGAACCGGGTATTACATCATACCACCCTTACAAAAATTTCGTCCTCGAAATTTAAAAGAAACGACAAGCTATAAAATAATAAGCGAAAAGTTACCACATCGAACACTAATACATAGTGATTTACTTAAAACGGGTAGATAAAATTTTTGAAGGTATGTATATGTAAAAACAACATACAAAAGAATTAGTCTAAATAAGTATAAGGCAGGAACAGCTATAAGTGCAAACTACATGTATACGAGAATAAAAAAAAACAATAACGAACAATAATATTCGAGGCGTGCTCGATAACAGAAATCCCAATTATGTGCACATATAAGTATAGCAAAAGTAGTACAGCAGAAATAATAATGAATATAAGTCATAGTCATAATGAAACAGTGAAGGACTTGTCGGTGGTTTAAAACATTTTTAGAATAACGTATCAATCAAACCATTTTAACATAGCTTAGAAAACCACTTGGTGAAAATAAGAAGCATGGAAAGAAGATATGCGCGATATATGGTTGCGCTACCGAAAGTGAGAATAATAGTAGTGTACTTAAAATATATAAAACGGAGTAATCAATAACACGCACTCTTCGATAAATACAAAATAATGAAAACCAAATTTTCGAATAATAATGTCCCTAAATATATTTAGGGTAATAGGAAAAAAACACAAAAATGTATAGGGCTAGCTAGGGTAAGGATTACAAGGAAGTGTGGCTCATTCAGAAGGTCGGAGTGTGGCGGCTTTAGGCTAAAGGTCAAGGAGATTGGGATCGGGTCAGCACAGGAAGTAAGGGTGAGCAACAAAGGACTACAAGGGGAAAAGTATGGGGAGGATAACGGTCGGTACATCATATGAATCAAAAATTTGAAGGGTTAGCGAACTCGGAAATTTCACTAAAAATTTCTCCTCCCAGAAGGATCTCAAACGAGGCACAGACGAAGGATGAAGGGTGGACCTCTAAAAGATCGGGTGCGGTACTTGTTAATCTCAATGAGGGTTAAAACAATGTAAGGAGTAGGGATGGACAGATCTCAGTAGGAAAATAATTGTATAGAAGAAATAATCAAGCATCAAGTGAACTAAGAAGATCGAAAGATTAGCGAACTCAGCAATTTATTTCAGTCCAGACGATTTTAAACAAAGCATTCTCAAAAACGAAATGTGGCCCTAAACTATACACAGATTTATTTGGCCAGAGAAGACAACATCTAAAAGAAATCCCGTCAGTCGCGGTTGTGGAGATTCAGCAGGTTGCGGTAGGCTCGCGCGCTCAGGTAGGGACGTCCATTCCCATATCACCTCGCAGGGACCGCCATTGGGAGTTCTTCCACCGCAGGGTCTTGTTCTTCTGGTCCTTCTCCCTCGGCTGGAGCTTCTTCATCAAGCTCTGCTTCCATGTGGTTCTCTTCTTCTGGATTCTCTCCCATGGGATTTTCCTCCACTAGATTTTCTTCTATCGGGTCTTCCTCGGGATCTTCCCCTGTCGGGTTCTCTTCAGGGTCTCCTTCCTCTTCGTCGGAATCGTCTATCATGTCAAACTCTGGGGCGGCTGCTCCTTCGTCCTCGGAATCGCTGTTTCCGAAAATGACCTGGGGACCGTTGATCTCATCGTCAGAACTCATAAGCGTGCGGTCTAAGGAAACGCATGACTGTGCATTCTCATCCAGATGCGGCGCTGCTCCAGGGTGGGCCATGGCCTGAAAGGAAAGAGTCATAATTAGACAGTGGAACACATCAAGAAAATAGCTAAGGGTACGGAGTATAGGAAAATATGCGGTGGGCAGGAACTGAAAATCAGAATTAAAATGCTGTGGTAATGAATAGTATAAATAAGGGGAAAGCAAGAGAATGATACGCATATTACGATTCAAAGTTTTTATTGCTTTCAACTAAAAGTTTGATGGATACAAGATTTCAAACGAAAGGAAATTTTACAAAAAGGGTAACAGCATTATTATTGAAAGCAGAAAACATAATAACTCTTCTTCGATTACTCGGCCGCTGCATTCTCGTCACGCGAGTTGAATCCTGCGCTGAGTCCGTCTTATCCTCAAAGTTCGAACTACGCAATAATCATCACTTGGCAGAAGTGGAGAGTGTGGATGAGTCTCCTCCCTGTAGCTCTTTCCTTTTTGGGCAACTGTTGATGAGATGTTCGCTGGATCCGCAAATCAAACATTTCCCTTGGGCACGGCGACAATCCCTCTGAAGATGTCCTGGCCTCTTACAGTACCCACAACATTGGGTCTTCTGCTGCTTCTGTCGCGGGGAAACAAATTGGCGCTTCATCTTCTTCTCTTTTCCTCGCCTAACAGGGATCCCTTTACAATTTAAGACTCCCGCTGGTGCCTGATTCACCTGCCTTCTCAGTCCTTCAGCTAAAAAGTCGTTTGTTCGCTCCTGGGCTTCCTTCAGACTTTGCAGTACACTCAGGATCTCAATGGTCTGATTCTGGGGAGTGGAGATAGAGGAAGAATCGTTGGAAGACATGATCCTGAAACAATAATTTTGAGGATGATATAAGGCACAAGCTATAAGAATCAAAATGTAATACGGATTGGACAAAAATTCAAGAATATCAGATGTGATGAAATTCATTACAAGTGGAAAATCAACTGTATGACTCTAAGTCACTTAAACAGAGTACGGTAGTGTAACTATGATGTAGTTCGCAATTACAACCACGTAACCTTACCAAGTCACCTGAAACCCTAGTGAATGAATAGCAGAGCACACAATGTGAATATGGATCAAGAATGACGAGTTTACAACCTAGACCGAGGAATGTCTTAGATTGTCAAGCTATACACGGAAAACTGCAATCCCAATCGAAGAAAAACCTGGCTCTGATACCAACTAAACCATGTCACGCCCCGCTTCCCAAAATACAGAATACGAGGGGTTGACAAGGCCAGCCATGCTCCTACGGTCAAGGAAATATCCTGCCGTAGTCACACTTCGGCTTCTAGCTTTACATGGTAATCAGTAAATAATGCGCAGGTAATGAGAAATGCAGTAACTGAAACAAAACAATACAGAGAACTGACCTGATGGAAAACAAAAGGGTATAACTCTGAAGAGCTAATCAAGATGTCCGTGATGTACGTCTGGTCCTGGTCCCGGCTAGATCCACTCCTTACACTGAGCTTGCATACTCAGGTCGTCAGAGCGACACAATAGCAATATAATATATAGATACAAGTGACAACTCGAACAGTGATAATAGATATATTTAACAGTAAATCAAGACGGTATAGATATGAACATGCAGTAACCAATGAAGTGTCTAATAGATCAGGTGAACAGTAAAAACAGTAAACTAGTATGACAGGTATGTCAACACAGTAAGTAATGTATATCAATGCCATTATCCCTATCAGTCTCTAAGTCTCAATGTACAGGTCACTAAGCCTATCGTCAGTCCAAGTGTGAGAGTCAACCACTCGCGAGTGTCCTCCACCCAAGGGTAGGACCCAAGGGCAAGGGACCACGGGCCCAACATGTAACTCACGGTAATAATCATGTACCCTGTAAATCTCCATATATCTCCATATATATAAGCCGGTATGGGACTCCCGAGATTCTGTTGAACTCACACTCAAACTACCCCACACCCCGTGGTCTACATCAAACGCTGACCATAACCTCAAATATCAGTCGATCTGTGACAAGTCTGCGCGAGAACTGGAGACAGGACCTCCATCAAGCACGTCCCGACTAATACCTAAGATAAATGGCAGTGTTTGGTGCCTTATCTGTGACACCTATGCAAGAGCTTCCATAAGTGTCCCATACCACTTATAGTCACACGTACACAAGTCCCACAGACGTCGACAATACAATAGAATAATAAGGTTCACTGATTGTGTACAAGTACGTGTCACTTTCACTTATCCACTCTTGCACGAAAACTAACGTACTTGCCACAATCGTCACTAATACCTAACACTGGGTAATGCACATGATCACTAGGTTATCAATGCAGTCACATATGTATGATATGATGAGGAGACAGTATGTAAAGCGTGATTAAGATGTCATAAAATAGTATTCTACCACTTGCACAATTTATCATAAATCATACGGGTACAGTTTATGTTAGTGTATATGCCCTAGGGGCCATTATTGTATCATACTAGATTATATATTACTTAATGGAAGCTTGGGATATTCACAGTTGTATATACAGTCTTGCTAAAAATGGTAGTATGCTACTTGGTTTGTGTCTACTTTAATATGTGCATATGTTTCTTGTAACGTATCACTTATACATATTAGTAGAGCCCATAGGTTCTTTGCTTGATTACCAGCGTTGTGATGGCAGTCACACTAGTGGGGGCTGGGTAGTCTGTAAGCAACATCCTATACAGGTCCCTGGTCGTTGGATTATCGAGATAGGGCATCGATATTCCAGAGTAGACTAGTGTGTACGCTTCTCATCCTAGTTGGGGAGATGGTCTGTCCCATAACCATCAGTACGTCGTACTGGAGATAGTATACAGGTGCTCATTAGGTTACGGGTACACCGGACAGGACTCGCAGGGGAACTGATTGGTTGGTATTATACCCGTCGTCAGTTAACAGTTCCCAGATGACATGAGTACAGCATAGTCCGCAGACTTGACACTGCTACTTCGCCTCGAGTGTGTCCCACTGTTCTTAGATTGCTACCCTACCACGGCTCAAAGGAGTCATGCAAACAGGTAGCAGTTGGGTGCAGTCCCGAGCACTTGGAGGCAGTAGTGGTTAGATAGGATTCGTCTCTCCCGGTATTGGGAGATGATATCGCGCTGTGTCAGAGAGCCATTACGCAAAGTCCCTGGCCAGGGAAAGCGAGATATACTGGTAGGTTCCACTAGCTTCTCAGGGTGTAATGGGCTTCGCTCCGACACGACTTATACAGCTATTAGGGGACTGACGCTTGCCGCCCCCTAGGCTTGATATGCGATAGTCTTAGATGAACAGACCGGACTGTATGGAGATTGTCGCATCAGGCTCAGTAGGGGTTCGGATGGTTTTCCTCATCGGCCTTCTTATCGACATCTACCTGGGGACCGTTACGTACAGCTAGTGCCGCTTGCGGTCTGTGGTTAAACCTACTGCCAGCGTAGTGTCGAGTCCTTAGAGTCCCACACAGAGAGTTTCCCTGCTCCAGGAGAAACGATATAGAGGTCGTATGGTTTTACGACAAGGGTTCGGACGCATACGTGTGTTTACGCACGTACGACTTTTTCGGACAGTTTTTACTAGTCGGATTTGGTTTAAGCTAGATTCTAGTATCGGGTTACTGGATTTATACAGTCTAAAGTTTTTCCGTGTTTTCACGGATTGGAGGGGCATTCTCGTAATTTGTCGGGAAACTTCTAGAAGAGTAGTGACTAAGGGGTTAAGGTGGCATTGCATTAAATGAGATTAGTGACTCATTTGTGTGATTCATCCAAGTCATTAATGCATCATAAATGCTTAATGACTCATGGAGATGAATCACTCATAGATATTTATGAAGCATGGTTGTTAATTCTATTTATTTGATTTTTGGATAAATAATAATGCTTCATATATATTATGATAACATCATTATCTCATTTCATTCTCATCTTCACATTCTCTCTTCTCAAGCTCACTCTCTCTTCAAACCCTAACCCTAACCTCTCATGTGTTGAGATCAAGGGTTAGCTAGACTAATACATCCATAATCTCACTCTATATCCCCTAGGTAGCTTAGATTAGCACTTTAAGCAACCTAGTTATCTCAAGTTTGAGATTAAGCTTGGCTTAGGAGCGTTCAGGTGGATCGTCTTTGATTCGAGGAGGCCGTTGAGGTGCCGATGTTCCAAGGAGCCTACGAGGAGTGGAGGACCGCGATGAAGACCCGAAGGACTAGTATCGTGAGGTATAACTTCGTATCCGAGTATTTAAACCTCTTGTATTTAGTTAGCAATGGTTTAGATAACGATTCATGCGCTCAAGTCCGTGTTACGAAGCTTTGATAATCGTTTTTCATATATTCCGCCTCCCCGCAAGTTCGTGAGGTGCGTGACATGGACTTACAGTGGTATCAGAGCCAACTAAACCATTACTAGCTTGTTAGCAACTGATTAGAACTTCGATCGACGGAAAACACGAAAACAAAAACCCGGATATTCCTAGTTTCTGTTAATTTTAAAAGTGACTGAAAAATAATTTGACATATCTTAAAATTCACAGTAGGGAATTGTAAGAATACTGGGAAAATACGAGCCCCTAACTCGGCAAAACGGCCGTGGATCCGCAGCAATAATGGGATTATGCCGCGGATCCGCCGCCGAGTCAACGCCGAGTTGACTCGGAGTTTCACAGTAATTCATATTTTCTGGTTTTTTGTTTTCCTGTATGTTCTTTTTCTATCCAGGTTACTTTAGTGCAGGTTTGCTTTTGGGATAGACACGGAAAAGGGAAGTCGATCGATATTCTAAGATATTTGCCAATTGGGTTTTTATCTGTAATGTTTAATATGTTCGTAAACCTCCCCTAACTGCTAGTATGTCAGTTGGCAGGGGGTTGCACATTTCTGAAATGTTTACTGTTTGTGTATATGAACTGTATTAGACTGTTGTGATGATTAGCCGGGGGTTTGAGATGTATTTAATATTCATTCAATGTAAATATAATTTGATGTAATATTCTTTTGCGGGGCACATTCAGGTTGCGGTTGTAGCCACCGTTGTATTATTTCTTTTTACTGTTTTTGCTCCTAAGATAGACCCAAGGTGGGGTACACAAACTACCGGGTACGTCGAAGTGTTTAGTGGCCTACTCACGTTGTTGAGGGAGACCGCTTCACTTCGGGTACTTGGCGGGTAGTTTGCCGTACCCGTAGGGGTCTAGGGTGGGGTAATGGCTATTCATCACAACTGTGTAATCCGTCTTTTATTGCAGGCTCAAAGCAAATGCGAATTGCTAATAAATCCAATAAAGTTCATCTGTGATCTGGAATGCTTATTATTGCGTCTGACGAATGTACAATATCTATATATGATAGCTATTAGACGTCACTTATGTTTTACACCCGCGCTAGCCCAGCCCCCACTCTGTCGTTAGTTAAGTAACATAACGGGTGATGACGGGACCCAGTGGCGAATGCGGATGGCATAAGAGGACGTGGTATTTTCGTTGTTTTCTGCAATGATAAGATTAATGATGGGACGCATTATTATAATGCAAAGAAAATAAACCAAAGTTAAGTCGATGGAACAAATTTAAAAGAAACCACTCGGTTATTTTAAAAAGATCAGAATTTTTAATTGCGGAGCTTTAACCACTCCTTTTAAAAAGTATCAGGTTCCTTCGATTACATCAAGTTCACTACGTTCACGGTTTTGCCAAAACCAATCGTAGCCCTCCGTCATTTCATACGGATATTCAATAGTATTCAAGCTATGTTTGTTGACCTTCGTCAAGGCATAGTGATTGATAGCTGTTGGGTGTTCATATGTAGCATAGATAGATGAGTTGGTTTGGGACAGTCGTATTACCTTGTTGACCTTCGTCAAGGGTATGTACGGGTGGGTTCAAATTAACCTGGACAATGACGGGTAGAACTTGACATGTGACTTATGATTTGTTGACCTTCGTCAAGGTCATAAGATCATGGGGCAAAAATCTATATCGGGAATTTCTAAAGAAACTGAAATTTGCAGAGAGAGCATACCATTTTGGAGTTTGATGAATGTTGGTAGGATTCCTTCAACATTATCATACGATGATATTTTGGATCCCGATCCTACTGTGAGTATATACTACTTATCAGGAGATTCGTCACTTAACGATCAATGCTATAAACCAAGTAGGTGCCTAGAAAGGTGTCAGCGAGGCTACGCCCCCAGAGAAAAGAGGTTATTTAATTTAGGAATTTCGCGAAAGCGTTGGAAAACCTCCCTCGAAGTATCGACACTAGCCTGGCTGAACGGTTAAGAAAGTATTGTACGGTGAGAATTGTCCTGACTAATTCTTCTTTTATGGTTTGAGGAAGGATTCGAGAAACAGTGGGAGCCATCCTGTTTAGATAAACTTAAAACCAATCTAAACTTGCAACAGCATCATGCTAAAATGATGTCTTCTCTCTCTCTTAATTGCAGCGACCTTGTGACCACACATAGGTTACATCTAGATAAAAAAATTGACTGAATCTGACTTATATGAGTGGCAAAAGTCTGTCCATATGTCCATTGCCTATGACAAGCTGGACCGCCCTATTACTACTCAAGATCCCGCCATCCCAGGTCCAGTTTCCACTGTCGCGGATATGGATATCCGTCAGACAAAAGAAAAAGATAAAGCGAAAGCTAAGTGCCTCGTGTTAGCTTCAGTTGATGGTGTATACCAGAAGCAGCACGAGAAGATGGACTTAGTTTCCATCTTTCTCCATAATAAAGATTTATATGGAGAGCAATCTCATATCACTAGATATGAAAGCTCGAACGAATTAATTCAAGCGAGGTTAGCTGACGGGTCATCTGTAGGGGACAACGTCCTTACAATGACTAGCTGTATTGATAAGCTCCAGGACCTGGAGACCGAGTTGGGAAACGAGTCAAATACTGACTTGATTCTACAGTCTCTGCCTCCTACCCTGAAGGAAACCAGGGAAGGAGAAGGAAAGAGAAAGGCAAAAGTCTCGGGACTGGATATAGTAAAAGAGGGACATTCCTATTGTTACAGGAATGAACATTGGCAGAAAGATTGCAGGGCTTTAGAAGCCAGTAGCCAGGATTCAAAGCATGTTGTGGCTTCAGCTTTGGGTGTGTTTGTGATAGAAAACTGTATGTCAGTTAACCCTACTTCCTAGGTATTAGATACCGGGTCAGGAACTCACATCTGTAATTCTTTACAGGCTCTGAGGAACCGTAGGGTTATCGGGATAGGTGATATGACCCTCACAGTTGCTAATGGAATGAGTATGGACGCTGAATCCGTAGGGGAATATCATCTTGGACTGACAACTGGGCAGATATTGATTCTGCGTAACTGTTTTTATGTACCAGGTACGACTTGTAATATCATATCTGTACCCTTACTATCTAAAGAAGGATATGATTTTACTTTTACAAGAGATGTGGTTCACATCCACCTAAATCAAGTTATGATTGGGTCAGGTACATTAGAAAACGGAATATACGTATTAAATCAAGCTCAGATTTTCAGTGTCCAGAACACACTTAAAAGAAAGTCTCCGGAAACAAATCAGGATTTCTTATGGCATTGTAGACTAGGTCACATCAATGAGAGAAGATTGACTAAGTTACATAGAGAAGGATATTTGAATCCGTTCGAATATCAATCTTATGCTACTTGTGAATCTTGTCTCATGGGAAAGATGACAAAGACTCCGTTTTCTGGACACAGAGTAAGAGCGAGCGAGCTCTTAGGACTCATACACAGTGATGTGTGCGGTCCAATGTCTACACATGCGCGAGGTGGTTATTCCTACTTCATTACTTTTACGGATGATTTCTCTAGGTATTGATATATCTTCTTAATGAAGTATAAATCCGAGGCCTTTGAGAAATTCCAAGAATACAAGAATGAAGTTGAAAAACAAACCGGCAAAAGTATCAAGACACTGAGATCTGATCGAGGTGGTGAATACTTAAGTGCCGAGTTTCTAGGTTACTTAAAAGAGAATGGAATTCTCTCTCAGCTTACTCCTCCATACACACCACAACACAATGGTGTATCAGAAAGGAGGAATCGAACCCTATTGGATATGGTTCGTTCCATGATGAGTAAGGCTGAGTTACTGCGATCATTCTGAGGTTATGCACTAGAAACAGCTGCATATCTCTTGAACAAGGCTCCAACCAAGACTGTGCCTACCACCCCATATCAGATGTGGAGTGGGAAGAAACCCTATCTTAAGTATCTTAAGACATGGGGATGTCTAGCTTTTGTAAAGAAGCAGCATACGGACAAGCTCGAGGCACGCTCAGTACTATGTAAGTTTGTGGGATACCCAAAGAACTCCAGGGGGTATCTTTTCTATTCCGCAGAGGAACAAAAGGTTTTTGTTTCTCAGCATCCCCATTTCTTGGAAACTGAATTTTTAGAAAATCAGAAGAATGGGAGCGAAATAGAACTGGAAGAAATTCCAGAAACACAAGCTGTTACTGAAAGTATGGTAGAACAAGAAGGTTCAGGAGAACAGGACATCCCGACGCCACTCCGCAGGAGTAGTAGGCAATCTCATCCGCCCGAGAGATACTATGGTTTTCTCATAGACGGGGATAAAGAGGATTGCACTATTGATTATGATGAGCCTACTAGCTTCCAGCAATCCATTCAGAGCGGTGACTCAGTAAAATGGCTGGATGCAATGCGGACCGAAATGGAGTCCATGTACACTAACAAAGTATGGAATTTGGACATTGCTCCAGATGGGGTAAAACCCGTAGGATGCAAATGGATCTTCAAAAAGAAAATTGGTGTAGATAGACAGGTTGAAACCTATAAGGCTAGACTTGTTGCAAAAGGTTTCCGTCAAAGACCTGGTTTGGATTATGACGAAACTTTTTCTCCAGTGGCTATGCTTAAATCTATTCGGGTCCTTCTTGCTATTGCTGCCTTCCACGATTATGAAATCTGGCAGATGGACGTAAAGACAGCCTTTCTAAATGGTAATTTAGAAGAAAGCGTCTATATGGATCAGCCAGAAAGATTCATTCAGAGTGGGAGCAGCGGTAAAGTATGCAAGCTGTTTAAGTCCATTTATGGACTAAAGCAGGCATCGCGGAGTTGGAACATCTGTTTTGATGATGCTGTCAAAAAATTTGACTTTATCAAAAATCCAGATGAACCATGCATATACAGTAAGATTATAGGGAGAGCTGTAGTATTTCTCGTCTTGTACGTGGATGACATTCTCCTAATAGGAAATGATATTCCTATGTTACAGTCAGTCAAAAGATTCTTGTCATATAAATTCTCCATGAAAGACCTGGGTGATGCCACCTACATTCTGGGAATCCGGATCTATCGTGATAGATCAAAGAGGATGTTGGGACTTTCGCAGTCCAGGTACATAGACACCATAGTGAAGAGATTCAGTATGGATGATTCTAAGCGCGGTAACCTACCGGCTTGTCACGGAATCACCCTCTCCAAAGAGATGTCTCCCAAGACTGATTTGGAAAGGGATCGCATGTCGATTATACCATACGCTTCTGCGGTAGGCTCTATAATGTATGCGATGTTATGTACCAGACCAGATGTGGCATACGCATTGAGCGTAGTAAGCCGGTATCAAGCAAACCCAGGGGAGAAGCACTGGATAGCTGTGAAGAACATTCTCAAGTACCTAAGGAGGACTAAGAAGATGTTCTTGGTGTATGGCGGAAAAGACCTTCAGATGGAGGCCTTTGCCGACTCCGGCTTCCAGAGTGACAAAGATGACTCCAAATCCATGTCAGGTTATGTCTTTACCCTCAATGGAGGGGCGGTCTGTTGGAAGAGTTCTAAGCAAGAGACCGTTGCTGACTCAACAATGGAAGCGGAGTACATAGCCGCTTGCGATGCTGCAAAAGAAGCTGTCTGGATGAAGAAGTTCCTCACAGAACTTCAGATGGTTCCTTCCAGTGTTGGTCCAATACCTCTGTATTATGACAACAACGGCGCTATTGCTTTAGCGAAGGAACCCAGGTCCCATCAAAAGTACAGACACATCTTAAGGCAGTATTACCTGATCAGGGAGATCGTAGATCGCCGGGAGATCGAGGTGAAGAGAGTAGAGATGGAGAATAACATTGCTGATCTAATCACAAAGGCCCTTCCTCAGACGCGGTTCGAGAGGCTATTCGAGATGATAGGTCTACGATATGCTAACTCATGGCCCTAGTGCAAGTGGGAGATTGTTAGTGTATATGCCCTAGGGGCCATTATTGTATCATACTAGATTATATATTACTTAATGGAAGCTTGGGATATTCACAGTTGTATATACAGTCTTGCTAAAAATGGTAGTATGCTACTTGGTTTGTGTCTACTTTAATATGTGCATATGTTTCTTGTAACGTATCACTTATACATATTAGTAGAGCCCATAGGTTCTTTGCTTGATTACCAGCGTTGTGATGGCAGTCACACTAGTGGGGGCTGGGTAGTTTGTAAGCAACATCCTATACAGGTCCCTGGTCGTTGGATTATCGAGATAGGGCATTGATATTCTAGAGTAGACTAGTGTGTACGCTTCTCATCCTAGTTGGGGAGATGGTCTGTCCCATAGCCATCAGTACGTCGTACTGGAGATAGTATACAGGTGCTCGTTAGGTTACGGGTACACCGGACAGGACTCGCAGGGGAACTGATTGGTTGGTATTATACCCGTCGTCAGTTAACAGTTCCCAGATGACATGAGTACAGCATAGTCCGCAGACTTGACACTGCTACTTCGCCTCGAGTGTGTCCCACTGTTCTTAGATTGCTACCCTACCACGGCTCAAAGGAGTCGTGCAAACAGGTAGCAGTTGGGTGCAGTCCCGAGCACTTGGAGGCAGTAATGGTTAGATAGGATTCGTCTCTCCCGGTATTGGGAGATGATATCGCGCTGTGTCAGAGAGCCATTACGCAAAGTCCCTGTCCAGGGCAAGCGAGATATACTGGTAGGTTCCAGTGGCTTCTCAGGGTGTAATGGGCTTCGCTCCGACACGACTTATATAGCTATTAGGGGACTGACGCTTTCCGCCCCCTAGGCTTGATATGCGATAGTCTTAGACGAACAGACCGGACTATATGGAGATTGTCACATCAGGCTCAGTAGGGGTTCGGATGGTTTTCCTCATCGGCCTTCTTATCGACATCTACCTAGGGACCGTTACGTACAGCTAGTGCCGCTTGCGGTCTGTAGTTAAACCCACTGCCAGCGTAGTGTCGAGTCTTTAGAGTCTGACACAGAGAGTTTGCCTGCTCCAGGCGAAACGATATAGAGGTCGTATGGTTTTATGACAAGGGTTCGGACGCATACATGTGTTTACACACGTACGACTTTTTCGGACAGTTTTTACTAGTCGGCTTTGGTTTAAGCCAGATTCCAGTATCGGGTTACTGGATTTATACAGTATAAAGTTTTTCCGTATTTTCACGGATTGGAGGGGTGTTCTCGTAATTTGTCGGGAAACTTCTAGAAGAGTGGTGACTAAGGGGTTAAGGTGGCATTGCATTAAATGAGATTAGTGACTCATTTGTGTGATTCATCCAAGTCATTAATGCATCATAAATGCTTAATGACTCATGGAGATGAATCACTCATAGATATTTATGAAGCATGGTTGTTAATTCTCTTTATTTGATTTTTGGATAAATAATAATGCTTCATATATATTATGATAACATCATTATCTCATTTCATTCTCATCTTCACCTTCTCTCTTCTCAAGCTCACTCTCTCTTCAAATCCTAACCCTAGCCTCTCATGTGTTGAGATCAAGGGTTAGCTAGACTAATACATCCATAATCTCACTCTGTATCCCCTAGGTAGCTTAGATTAGCACTTTAAGTAACCTAGTTATCTCAAGTTTCAGATTAAACTTGGCGTAGGAGCTTTCGGGTGGATCGTCTTTGATTCGATGAGGCCGTTGAGATGCCGATGTTCTAAGGAGCCTACGAGGAGTGGAGGACCGCGATGAATACCCGAAGGACTAGTATCGTGAGGTATAACTTCGTATCCGAGTAGTTAAACTTCTAGTATTTAGTTAGCAATGGTTTAGATAACGATTCATGCGCTCAAGTCCGTGTTACGAAGGTTTGATAATCGTTTTTCATATATTCCGCCTCCCCGCAAGTTCGTGGAGTGCGTGACATGGACTTACAGTTTAGCGAAACAATGAATGGGGAATAAATAGGATGTTCAATTATCTATCCATCGAATTTAGTTTCACGTCAATCAGGTTTCAGAATCACTAGTTATGGCCATTTCATTTTAAACGTTCACGGCTGGAAATCCGGTTTCAGAATCGGAAGTCCGTTTTGCAACGCATTTTAATCCCAGTTGGGATCAGAAATTAGGCATGCTATAGTTGAGTGAAATCTAGGATTTTCAGTAAGGTTTTCAACGCATCATACGGATCCTCAATCGCGTCTGTACGTCAAGAGATATACACTGTTCAATATTAGTATGTCAATTCTGATTCTGTTAGGACTGTTATACGTTCTCATCTTTTAAATTACAGATTAAATAACAAACGATGACGAAACAGAATGAAACCACTTGTGTTATCTAGATAACAAATTCAACTTTAATAAACCGTGGAGTTCCGCAACCTACAAATTAAGGAAACAGGGTGGTACCTATTACGGGACAGTAAGCAATAATCAGAGTTGCTCTGGACTGCAGTCCAGAGTCGCACTCCGAACCAAATATCGTCACAATTTAAGTACAGAAACCATTAGATACTTGCATAGGGTTATAGTTCGTCGAGTCGTCTTCGATTTGAGCTCTCGAACACATCATTCCAGTATGTACATAATTTACGGTGATTTTAACGGTTTTCAGGTACAAGAAATTTCCAGTTTTACAGGTAAACTTGGGGGTAATCGTTTCAGTCGTTAATAGTCGTATTATCCAGTGAAATTTATACACAGTATTCATCATTACATGGGACAACAATAACAATCCAATTCCGTAAAAATAGATGAATAATCTCTTAGGGATCATACATCGAACATGTTTATCACATAATCTATTGGATGATGTAAACTTGTAATCTATATGATATAGGCTTCTAACTCGAATAAATTAGCATGTAGCAAGTAAAAGTACTTGCCTGGAGACGTTTTTGGGCATACGGTAGCGGCAACGACACACGCGCGACACAGCAAGGTCGACGGCAGCGGCTCAGGGTGAGCTCGGGTCTGTTCTGAGGGCAGCGAAGAGCGGCGTTGGTTGGCCGGAGCAGGGGAGAGGCGTTGCAGAGAGAGGGAGAGTGAGATTTAGAGAGAGAGAGAAGGGATTAAAGAGAGAGAGAGGGAGACAGAGAGAGAGAGAAAGGATTAGAGAGAGGGGGAGGAAATCAAAGAGAGAGAAAGAGAGAGCCATAGATAAAGGAAGAGAGGGGATGATGGCGACGACGATGATGATGATGATGCGGTCGACAATGGTGCGGGGGTGTCGACGAGATGCAGTGGGGCTCGTCGGCGAGAGAGCGCAGGGGTGGAGCTCGGGTGCGGGTAATGGATGAGTGGGGTTTGAGATGGAGGCGAGGGCGTTGGTGATAGGAGGTAGGATTGTCGAGGACGAGGGTGCTGCGAAGAGGTGAGGTAAGGAGTGGGTGAGGCGATGGAGGTGATCGGGAGATGATTGACGACGGCCAGGGGAGATGGTGTTCGAATGTGGAGAGGGAGAACGGGAGTGAGGGGGACTCGGTGGCGAGGAGGGTGGTGAAGAAGAGAGAGAGGTGAGGGAGGCGAGATGAAGTGATTGTTGTGGTCGTCCTCGTCGGCGGTGACGTCGTCGTCGGGGAGTGGAATGCAGGGACTCGAGCGGTTGAAAGTTTGAGAGGGGGAGAGAAGTGAGTTCGAGGGTGTGAGGGTGTCGACGAGGAGAGGTCGAGGGCGCGCGTCGTGGGGTAACGCGCGCGAGCGTGGGCGTGGGCGCGGGCGTCGGCGGAGAAAACGAATCGCGAGCGGGGGAAGAGGAAGTAGCCGTTGGGAAGGTGGAGGGGTGTAGAAGGCGGGTCGGGTTTGAGGGAGAGCGGGTCGGGTGAAGGCTTGGGCTGCTAGGCTCGGGTGAAGACTTGGGCCAGAGAAAACTTTATTTAATTAAATGAATGTTCGTGGGCTGCAGGGCTGGGCTGGAAAAGGCTGGGGGATTTTAAAATGGATTAAGTTTATTAAAAGAATGGGCTGAGGGGATTTGTTGGGCTTTTAGGGTTTAATGTTAAATAAACAGAAATAGGGGAGTTGGGTTTGAAGGAGAAAAGGGACTGGGCCAGAAGGAATAAAATGGGGAATGGGCTGGGGTTTTTATTTGGAAAAATAAAATGGGATGAGGAGAATATATATGGTGGTTTTATTGTTTGGGCTGGGTATAATTAAAATGAATAAAGAAGTGGGCTGAGTGAATGGAGAAAGGCCGGAATAGAGATAATGGAAAAGGAAAAGAAAATATTTGGGTTTTAGGGTTTTATGAAAAGAGAGGGGAAAGTAAAAATGGATTGGGAGTTTTAAAATATTTAAAATGGTTTATAGCTATAAATAAATTTGTAATTAACCCTTTTTATAAAAATATGAATATTGGTGTATAAAAGACCCAGGTATTACAAAATCCTTCGACTCAGGGAAACCAGTGTCCTTGACGAGAACATCCTGATTCACGTCGACCCGCAGAGAAACTAGCGTCTTTGCAGAAATACATCAATTCGTTTCAACCCCAGGAAAACCAGTGTCCTTGGCAAATACCTCAATTCAGGGAAACTAGCGTCCTTGATGAGAGCCTCCTGATTCGCGTCGGCCCTCAGAGAAACCAGTGTCTCCGCAGGAATACTCCGATTCGTTTCAACCCCGAAGAAACCAGTGTCTTCGGCAAAATCCTTCGACTCAGGGAAACCAGTGTCCTTGACGAGAACATCCTGATTTGCGTCGACCCGCAGAGAAACTAGCGTCTTTGCAGGAATACATCGATTCGTTTCAACCCCAGGGAAACCAGTGTCCCTGGCAAATACCTCAATTCAGGGAAACTAGCGTCCTTGATGAGAGCCTCCTGATTCGCGTTGGCCCTCCGAGAAACCAGTGTCTCCGCAGGAATAATCCGATTCGTTTCAACCCCGAAGAAATCAGTGTCTTCAGCAAAATCCTTCGACTCAGGGAAACCAGTGTCCTTGACGAGAACATCCTAATTCGCGTCGACCCGCAGAGAAACTAGCGTCTTTGCAGGAATACATCGATTCGTTTCAACCCAGGGAAACCAGTGTCCCTGGCAAATACCTCAATTCAGGGAAACTAGCGTTCTTGATGAGAGCTTCCTGATTCGCGTCGGCCCGCAAAGAAATCAGTGTCTCCGCAGGAATACTCCGATTCGTTTCAATCCCGAAGAAACCAGTGTCTTCGGCAAAATCCTTCGACTCAGGGAAACCAGTGTCCTTGACGAGAACATCCTGATTCGCGTTGACCCGTAGAGAAACTAGCGTCTTTGCAGGAATACATCGATTCGTTTCAACCCCAGGGAAACCAGTGTCCCTGGCAAATACCTCAATTCAGGGAAACTAGCATCCTTGATGAGAGCCTCCTGATTCGCGTCGGCCCTCAGAGAAACCAGTGTCTCCGCAGGAATACTCCGATTCGTTTCAACCTCGAAGAAACCAGCGTCCTCGGCAAAATACTTCAACTCAGGGAAATTAGTGTCCTTGACGAGAACTACTCGATTCGTCTCAACCCGTGAGGAAATTAGTGTCTTCGCGAGGACTCCCCGATTCGTTTCGACTTGGAAGATAAAGCCTTAGGCAGCAGGGATTAAAAAACTTGTTTCCTAAGCACTGGGATCCTGCAAGTTGGTCTAAAACGGTCTCTTGCATACTATCCACGGGTCTCACTCTCCAAAGTCGAATCTCGACAAGGAGGGAAACAACCGCTTACGAGTCCTCTCGACTCGTAAGAGGGAAAATTCTCTTATAAGATCTTTACGACTTATAAGAGAAAATGCACTTAGGAATCCTCACGATTCCTAAGGAGAAAATCCACCTACGAGATCCTCTCGATCCGTAGGGAGAAAAGTCTCTATGAGACCCTCACGGCTCATAGAGTTGAAAAGTCTTAGGCGGCAGATCTGAACCTGCGGCCTAAGCCATCGCTATCTCTTGAAGAAATCAAGATGCTTACTCTATTATCTATCAACCATATTTACTAAGGCAACATGCTGAGAATAAAAGAAAGAAGAAAGCGACAGAAAGAATATCCGATGTGCATTTGATCAAGCATTCGAGACACATTCATTCATGCATATGCAAAAGACTCAGAACGAGAAATAAGACAAGCTGAAATAGAAATTTTCCATTCATATTGCAAAGGGTTCTTATAATCATAAAGAAATAAACAAAGACATTGTCCAAAAGATTACAATGGCAAGACCTCAGATCCTGGACAAGGATTGAGGAACTCGAAAGTGACCTTGTCCAAGACTTTCCAAGCTTGGCGAACCATCCTGGTGTGCTTCCTTTCGCGAGCACGGGCGTCGGGATCCCCACTGATGTCCTCCACCCTCCGGTAGGCTGCAAGAATGGCGGACTGTTGAAAGGCCTGGTGCAAGAGATCGACAAGATTGTCTCGCCGTCTTTTTGAGATTAAGTTCATCGGGTACACCGAGTGCACCTTATCCTCGGCGGCATCCAACGCCCTAAGCGGCACACCAGAACAGAACAGGGGAAGCGCTTCCCAGATGGCTCCCACGATAAGCTTCAGGAGGGAGGAACGCCGGGGAAGAAGTTGACCGTTATACGCGTCAAAGCGGCTCATGATTTCAGCACACTCCGCGTTTGTGAGCTCCCGATTTTGAGAACGGCCAAGTCGGCGGATGTCCCCGCAAGAGATGATCTCGTCAAGATCGTACATGTGGGCGTCCATTGTTTCTGCAAAAGAGAATCAACAAAATTATCAGAGAGACTGATTAAGCAAAATGATATAATGCATCGAGGAATAAAATGCCATCTTTAAACTCCAAGATCCATGAAAAACTCCTAAGAGTTCTTTTGTATGATTTGAAAGGAGCAAAGCTCCATTGATGAAATGAGAAAATACAAGGAAAATATTTTAGAGAGCAGAGCTCTATTAATGGAACCCTAATGGGGTTCTCTTTAGTTCTCTTTGGATCCTTTTAGAGCAAAGCTCTGCTAAGTGAAACCCTAAATGGGTTTTCTTCAGATCAGGGATCTATTGAGAGCAAGGCTCTATCAATGGAAATTAATTTAATTTAATTTAATTTAATTAAAAAATTTTACCTAAAAGTTTTAAGAGTCTAACTCTTGGAGTTCTTGAAAATAAAGAGCAGGGCTCTAAGATTCTGAAAGTAAAATTTTGAAGATGATGATCATCTGTGGAGGACCAAAGGTCCTATTTATAGGCATCAAATGCCCTTTCAACTTTCAAGAGTTGCCACGACGGTTGGAATTCTGCCACCGCTGCGCTCGCGTTTGGAGGGCCACGTAAGCGCAACGGTGGGGGGGTATTTGTTTACCCCAATCAGAGCAAAGCTCTATTCAAATTCCAAGGTGGGAGACAAAGCAACGCTTCTGTTTCCCCCAATCAGAGCAAAACACTGTTTTAAAATTGAAGTGAAAATTAAAGTTAAAATAAATGAAGCAACGCTTCAGATGATCTGCGCTCTGCGCTGCGCGCCACGTGGCAGCGCAGTGCGCTACGCGACACGTGGCAGCGCAGTTGCGCTGCGCTCTGCGTTGTGCGACACGTGTCAAGCGCTGGTGTATCTGCGCCAAACAGAATTAAAATTCCAGTAAGATCTTTCTGTTCTTGTTAAAACAAGATGATTGTCTTCTGTAAAACAGAAGCCCTTGGATCAAAGATCCAACGGTGGGGAAAATTCCCCAAATCACACAGAAAATGATCTCTTTAACAAATTTAACAAATTAATGGGCACTATATAAAGGCCCCTAGACCCCAATTCAATCATCAAGAACATCAAGATCAAAAACAATAGCACAGAGAACAGAGAGAACTCTGAAGAATTTTGAGAAAAAACTCAAGAAGAGAAAAAAGGTAAAAACCTTTATAAAAAAAGAAGAATTTCTTCTAAATAGATCATTGATCTAAGAACAAGATCAATGATCTTCAATAAATAAAAAATAATAACAGTGCCTTGCACTTTTTTATGAACCATTGGTTCTGGAATCTTAAAGATTCTTTTCTTGAATCCAAAATTGGATCAAGTTATTGAACCGTGCCTTGCACTTGCAAAATCTGCACTGTTGCGCTCCTGGGTTGGCGCAAGTCACCAGAGAGCGCCACGTGTCGGCTCCAAGACCACTTGCGCTGTGCGCTTTTAAGATAGAGCATTGCTCTTTGAAGTTGGCGCAACTCACCAGAGCGCGCCACGTGTCAGCAGCGCACTGCGCTATTGCGCTTGCGCTCACCCGAGCATGACACGTGTCACCTCCATATGCGCTTGCGCTCCATAATTGGCGCAAAGCGCCTGACAGACCACATGGCCACTGTCAGTTTGATTAATGCACTGCATTATTTACAGAAGGGCCAAGCCCAATAAAAAAAAGCCTAACAGGCCTAATAAAATGCAATGCATTATTTTAATAAAGGGCAGAGCCCAAACAAAAAAAAGATGCTGTGCATCATTTAAAAGGGACAGAGCCAAATCAAAAAGGCCTAGCAGGCCAGAATAAAATGCAGTGCATTATTAAACAGGGGCAAAGCCCTAGCATAGGCCTAATAGGCCAAAGATAAAAACGTTGAACATCTTCAACTGGACTTAGCCCAATCATGGCCGTAAGTCCTCAAATTAAATTGACTAAGCAAGATTGCTCTCTTAAATCAATTTACATCCGGTTCAAGGGTACATCTCTGAACTCCTCTGACACCTTTCGTTGTAATCCTTCAACGTCAGAGAGGTGACGGGTCCCGACAACCACATATCGATACAGACTGCGGGGTCCTTAAACTCGTGGACTGAAACGTCCTTAAACTAATATTCATCCAAAAATGGGAATGTTGGACCGAAACGTCCTTAAACTAATATTCGTCCCAAAATGGGAATGTTGGACCGAAATGTCCTTAAACTAATGTTCGTCCCTAAATGGGAATGATGGACCACCATGTCCCTAAACTGAAAATCGACCGCAACGTCATTAAACTAAACAATAGAGCCAATTGCTCTTTTGTTGGATCTAAACGATCCCGTTAAGTTGATCTTAGTCTGGAGATTAGGCTAACATGTCCTTAACAAAAGTTTAAGATGATCTTAGTCTTAAACAGGGCTAACGTATCTTTAAAACCAAAACCCCAAACCCAAATCTAAGTAAATACGGATTTGGACTAATCCACGTCCTACGGGCGACGGCATAACTTAGTCTCCGTATACAATCCACGGGCAACCAAAAACAAAACAAACACCCACGATACGAAGTGAAATTCTGGAGAAGGAGAAAGTTCGCGGTAGCGTAATTAACTGCAGGGGCTTGCGCCTGCAGGGAAGAGTGCCCTTACAATCAAAAACCCCTCGAACGAGGGGGGATCTGACGAAGTCTGCTACATCGGCCGCATCCGTCTAAACCTCCGATACACAGTGCCATAAATCAACTTGGCATCTTCGGAGAGGTGGACGGATAAAACCAAATAGCATCTGCCTCGAATCTCAGGCAAGACGAGCCTACGCAGTTGCGTCTCTGTATTCGGAGGGGAACAGACCGTATGGGTTGTGTACCCATTTATTGCTTCTTCATTGGCAATGTTGCTCGTTCGGCTCTTATCTTGTTGCCTTGGACCGCTCTTTTCAGAGAAAGGCAGATGCCTAAGAGAATCAGGTTTCCGAAAGACTTCGGTCTCCGTTTGTATGAAATTGGCGGCCGCAACTTGACTGTTTGTTAACACACCTTTAGACAGTTCTATCTCTTCTGCCTTGTATTGCTTTTCGACCCAATGTTTGAAGACGAAGCAGTCCTCGATGGTATGACCTATCACTCTGTGATAGGGGCAATATTTGGGGTCGTCGGTCATATTCGCGTTTTGTGGTCTTTTTGATTTTGGCAATTGTATACCGTTTCTTAGGGCGTCTTTGAATATTTTATGGATTTTGTCCCTTCTGTAGGAATAGACCTTATCCGGTTTCTCTTTCAGTAGAGATTCTCCTCCCTCTCCGAACACTGGCTTCCGAGGCCGGTTAGCATTAGGCCCGCTCATCCTTTGCTTATTTCGGTCAGCCGAAATGTTAAAAGATTCAGCATCATCGGAATTTCCGCCTTTGCGATTATCGTCCTTTCGGTTTCTCTAGGACCTATTGTTATTTTGGGAATCAGAGGAGGACTCCTGCTTTGAGCGCTTCAACATCTAAACTTTTCTGGTCAGCTCTTAGAATGTTTTGAGACCCGCGGTGCATAGAAACGAAACCATCCAATTGTTGAGATTTCCGACGAGGAGGCTGACAGATTGGTCCTGCTCTATCGGCGGTTCACATTTGACGGATGTTGGGGTCAAAATTTGCACCCCTGGTTGACCGAGTCAAAGTCAAGGTCAACCCCAAGCCAGGTGGGTCCAAGCCCAGGTCAAGCGGGCCCATGCCCAAGTCGAGCTCGCGGCCAGCCTCCTCCATGCCAAAATATAGATGATGTAATAAATAATTTTTATGTAATTTTTTATGCATGAATGTATGCAAAATGGGCATAAAAGCCAAATTTTGTAAAGCGCATGGCTTATGTGCAAAAAGAAATGGCACATGAGCCATGGGATGGGCAAAATGCCATTTGTAAAGCCCAAGGGGCTATATGTAAATGTGTAAGCCTATATAAGGCAACATGATGATGAATAAAAAAAACACTTTTCATTCCCCTCAAAAAAAAACCTAGGGTTTGTGTCTCTTTCCCCTTTCTGAAGGTTTCAAACCTTTTTCTCTTTTTTGTGAATTAAAACGAGAGTTTTACTCTCCCTTTTCCAAAACTAAATAGTTTTTCAACACAAAACCCACAAAGGGGAACTTGGATCTGTCATTAGATCTCAAAAAGAATAGATTTTTAGATCTCACATCTCTTGATCCAGCCAACAGAGGAGGAAGAAGAAGAACCCATTTCCTTAACCAAAACATTTTTAGGAGTTTAACTCCACTCTAAACCCTATTTCTTGGACTAAAAGCCTCTTTTTTTCGCCAGCGCCCTGCGCTCAAGCACAAAGCGCCCACGTGTCGACACGTGGCATACTTGCGCTCAAGCGCCTAACGCTCGAGCGCAGAGCGCCCACATGCCGATACGTGGCGCGCTTGCGCTCAAGCGCTCGAGCGCAGAGCGCCCACGTGCCGACACGTGGCGTGCTTGCGCCTAAGCGCACAGCACCTAAGCGCACAGCGCCCAAGGCGCTGGCCCCACGCATCCCCCGGATGCCTTTTCCCCCGCTTTATATATATATATATATACATATGTATACATATGTACATACACACATACTCCACGACACTATCCCTGTTAGAAAAAATTTCTAATGGGACGCTGCCCCGCACCCCGCAAGGGGGCTGCTAGCCCCCATGACCCCCAGCCCGCTATCCGGGTAGCGGAACCCCCGTAAAAACTCTGCGTGGCTCCCGATATATTTAAACCCCCCTTCAAAACAAAACACACGTACACCGCACATTGAGTTCGCATGACCAGTTTAACCCGTTAATCGGAGGTTCTCTCGCCCCAAAGGCGAGAGGTAATTAACGACAGCTTAGTCCGCGGCTACCGGAGATTCGGATCCCCACAATCATTAAACTCCGGCCTACCATAGGCAGGGGGAATCTGTAGTACTCCTGATAAGTGCGCGCGTATTTCCATCTCAATAGGGTGACGAAAAACACCCTACAGATTCTGGCACGCCCGGTGGGACCTATCTCTCCTCCCATATTTCGGGTTAAACGTTCATGCGAACTCAATCAATATACATGTCTATAATTATAATAAAATCATGCTCTTTCATGCAGGTCTTCAAGCAATCACTTCCCAACAATGTCTCTAAAGATGAACTCAGTTCTCAACATGGCTCCCATCTCCTATATCATGAAGATGGACGCCAGGACGGGTCCTTCCGGCCAGTCTCGGGCGACAATGGGAGGATCCGTCGCTACCATTCGGCTCTATCCTGTTCGTGTCAATTAACGCCATCCCAGCTCCTCGAGCCCCGGAAGCAGACAAACCGGTCTCGAAAGGCAAGAGGCCAAATGTGGTGGTCTCGAAGGCGCCCCAACTAAAACGCAAGTCGGTGTTTGAACGACTCTCCTTGGCCCCAGCTGGGGGCAAGGACACCAACACTAACAAGGCCACAAGGCGTCTCGAGCAAGCTCCGGTGGTGCCTCTGACAACTGCTCGATCGGGTGTCTTCTCTAAGCTCCCCGCTAATCGACTCACGGTGGCTTCCCAGGAAGCAGATGTCCGCCAAGCCTTTAAAATTGAGAAGCTAAGGCAGAAAAGGCTAAGGTATAGAGCCAACAAAAGGGCTAGGGCTCCTGCTAGGCTGAACCTTATGAGGTTCGAGGAACAGGGTTACCCCGCCAAAGACGAGGAAATGGCTGGATATGTGGTCCACACTGTCTACATGGTGGGCACGCGCAGCAAGAGCAAGGACAGGGCCACCACATCTCAAATCTAATCTGGCTTGAATGTGGTTGCCACTTTCCAAGAATAGCCGCCTCCGCTGGATGATGAAAACCCTCTCGATGAGGCTGATAGGCAGAGAGAGCTCTCAATTCATGAGGAGTCAGGCTCGGAAAGCGAAGATGAGCCAACTTTCCGTCCTAAGACCGCAGAGCAACAACTTCTCCAAGAGCTCCGAAAGCAGCTCAGAAACAAAGACAAGGAGATGGCCAAGCTCTACTCAAAGATCGACGACTTGACAAACGTCGTCTTACAGCTCACGGCCCAACTTGCCTCTCAGCCGCCCAATCAGGCGCAGGGCTCTCATGAACCGGGAAACGGTATCCCGAAACAGCCGACGCCCGTTCCCTCAAATCCAAAAGTGGGCGGACCGCATGAAAATCAGTCGCATCCTATCTCGGCAAATGTCTTGGCTACCGATGACAGTAGCCCGCTAACTCAAGATCAAATCATTGATTTGGTTGCCAACAAAGTCAAAACCTTGGTAGCCGAAGCCGAAGCGCAAAAAGATATCAGCAGTAGTAGGAGACCATATCTTGCTCAGTATGATCTGGTAGAATTTCCTAGCGGCTATGTCATCCCTAAATTCGGAAGATTTGATGGGACGGGAAATGCGAATCAGCACATCGCCCACTTCAAAGCCTCATGCGGGAATACTGGGGGCAACGATGCACTTCGGTTGTAAATCCTCTCGACTTACAGGGAGAAAACCATCATGTAGGATCCTTACGACTTACAGAGGAACAATACACTTAGGGATCCTCACGACTCCTAAGGAGAAAATACACCTATAAGATCCTCACGACTTGTAGGGAGAAATACCTTTATGAGACCCTTACGGCTCATGAAGTCAAAAGCCTTAGTCGACAAGCTCCTAACCCTGGTCGCTAAGCCTCCTTTGTTCGACAACGACAGAGGCAAATAATGATTCGCTCCTGGCAATATCCCAGTTGTAGCGGTGCTGATGCCAAAATCGGTGTCCAATTTCAGGTCTACGGCGAAAAGCCGGTAGGCCACACATGCATACGAAATAGCCGAAATGATGGGGCAACTTGCAATAAAAAAAAGCAGCAAGTAAAAGGTATGCATGCGAAATAGCCAAAATGATGAGGCAACTGGCAATAAAAAGCAGCGAGTAAAGACAAAATAAATAGCCAAAATGATTGGGCACCGCGAAGAATAGCCAAAATGATTGGGCAATCGCGACCTTCGCGATATAAAAGCTGAAATGTTAAAGCATCGCGGAAACAAAATAAAGAAAATGAGTAAAAAAAATGATGATGATAAAACTTTGGCCCTACAGTTAAGATCACATCGATCCCTGTATACAATCTAAGGGCGTAAACAAAGAGGGAACCGTACTTTCCCAAAAGACTCCATCAGACGACGAAGCCAAACCTCGACGGTTCATTCCAACCGAAGAAGCCAGTGTCTTCAGCAAACTCCTCGACTCACGGATACAAACACTCCTTGACGAGAGCCTCCTGATCCGCGTCGACTCGCAGAGCCACCAGCGTCTCCGTGGGAATCCTCGATTCGTTTCAAACCCCAAGGAAACAAATAATCCTTGGCGCTCGGGAAACAAATAATCCCTAGCAAACTCCTCGACTCACGGATACAAACACTCCTTGACGAGAGCCTCCTGATCCGCGTCGACTCGCAGAGCCACCAGCGTCTCCGTGGGAATTCTCGATTCGTTTCAAACCCCAAGGAAACAAATAATCCTTGGCGCTCGGGAAACAAATAATCCCTAGCAAACTCCTCGACTCACGGATACAAACACTCCTTGACGAGAGCCTCCTGATCCGCGTCGACTCGCAGAGCCACCAGCGTCTCCGTGGGAATCCTCGATTCGTTTCAAACCCCAAGGAAACAAATAATCCTCGGCGCTCGGGAAACAAATAATCCCTAGCAAACTCCTCGACTCACGGATACAAACACTCCTTGACGAGAGCCTCCTGATCCGCGTCGACTCGCAGAGCCACCAGCGTCTCCGTGGGAATCCTCGATTCGTTTCAAACCCCAAGGAAACAAATAATCCTTGGCGCTCGGGAAATAAATAATCCCTAGCAAACTCCTCGACTCACGGATACAAACACTCCTTGACGAGAGCCTTCTGATCCGCGTCGACTCACAGAGCCACCAGCGTCTCCGTGGGAATCCTCGACTCGTTTCAAACCCCAAGGAAACAAATAATCCTTGGCGCTTGGGAAACAAATAATCCCTAGCAAACTCCTCGACTCACGGATACAAATACTCCTTGACGAGAGCCTCCTGATCCGCGTCGACTCGCAGAGCCACCAGCGTCTCCGTGGGAATCCTCGACCCGTTTCAAACCCCAAGGAAACAAATAATCCTTGGCGCTTGGGAAACAAATAATCCCTAGCAAACTCCTCGACTCACGGATACAAACACTCCGTGACGAAATCCTCTTGACCCACGCAGAGCCACCACTGTCTTTGCGGAAGAATTCCCGGTTCGTCTCAACTTGCAAAATGAAGCCTCAGGCAGCATGGACTAAGAAAGCTTGCTCCCTGAACAATGGGGCCCTGCAAGTCAATCCAAAATGGTCTCTTGCATACTATTCATGGGTCTCACTCTCCAAAGTCGATTTTCGACAAGGAGGGAAACAACCGCTTACGAATCCTCTCGACTCGTAAGAGGGAAAATTCTCTTATAGGATCCTTAAGACTTATAAGAGAAAACCACACTTAGGAATCCTCACGATCCCTAAGGAGAAAGCCCACCTGCGAGATCCTCTCGATCCGTAGGGAGAAGAATCTCTATGAGACCCTCACGGCTCATGGAGTTGAAAATTCTTAGGCAGCAGATCTGAACCTGCGGCCTAAGCCATCGCTATTTCTTAAGAAAGTCAAGATGCGTGCTCTATTATCCGTCAACCATGTTTATTAAGATAGCATGCCGATAATAAGAGAAAGAAGAAAGCTACAGAAAGAACATCCGATTTACATTTGATCAGGCGTTCGAGACGCATTCATTTATGCATGGGCAGAAGACTCAGGACGAGAAATAAGACAAGCTGAAATAAAAAAAAAGGAGGGTTTCCATTCATATTGCTAAAAATTCTTACAATCACAAGAGCAATGAATAAGAAACATTATTCAAATTATTACAACGGTATAACCTCAGATCCGGGGCACGGATTGAGGAATTCAAAAGTAAGGCCATCCAGAGTTCTTTTGGCCTTTCTAATTATTCTTATGTGCAGCCTCTCGCGCTCCTCTGTGTCAAGATCCTCGGCAAGCCCTCCCGGCCTTCGATAAGCAGCAACTATCGTCGTCTGCTGGAAGATTTGGTGTAGAATGTCAATGAGGCTGTCCCGCCGTTTCTTTGAGATCAGACCCGTCGGGTACACTGAATGCACCTTGTCCTCGGCATCATCCAGCGCATTGAGCGGCAGGGCCTCGTGAAGACCCGGAAGTGCTCTCCATATTGCTCCCAGCACGACTTTCAAAAGAGCCGAACGACGGGGTAGCAGCCAACCACCGCTTGCGTTCAGACGACCCATGACCTCTGCACATTGAGCGTCTGTAAACTCCTGGTTTTGTTGACGATCCTGTGTGTGGATATCGTCATAGGTGATGAACTCGTGCAAACTGTATAGATGCACCGCCATTATGCCTGGAGGAAATACCACAAGAAGATTAGCGATAGAAGAAAAATAATATACATAGAGGGCTAAATTCCTAGAGAGCAAAGCTCTGTTCAGGGATTAAAACCCATGAACAAAAGCTTAATGAAACCCCATTGGGGATCTCTTTAGATCAAAAGATCTGTGAGAGCAAAGCTCTTTGACTGAGATTAATTTAAATTAATTTGATTTACATTAATTTTACCTAAAGTTTCTAACTTTGAAAATAAGAAAAGCTCCGCTAGTGAAACCCCAATGGGGATCTCTTTAGATCAAAAGATCTATGAGAGTAAAGCTCTGCTGGTTAAGATTAATTAAAATTAATTTAATCGAAGAATCAATTTTACCTAAAGTTTTTCTAAAAACTTTGGAAAGGAGAGCAAAGCTCTGGAGTTCTTGAAGGCAAGAGCAAAGCTCTGAAGTTTTTTGAAAATAAAAATCTGAAAGATGATAAGCATCTGTGGGGGACCAAAGGTCCTATTTATAGGCATCAAGTGCCTCTTCGACTTCCGAAAGTTGTCACGGCGGTTGGAATTCCGCCACCGTTGCGCTCACGTTTGGGGCCACGTAAGCGCAACGGTGGGGGGGCATTTGTTTACCCCAATCAGAGCGAAGCTCTGTTCAAATTCCGAGGCGGGAGATAAAGCAACGCTTCATCTTCCCTCAATCAGAGCAAAACTCTGCTTTGAAAATTTAAAAATTTAATAAATGAAGCAACGCTTCAGATTATTTGGGCTGCGCAACACGCCACGTGTCAGGCGCAGATGCATCAGCGCAGCGCCCAAGGCAGTGCACCCAATCAGAGCAAAGCTCTATTTTTATGAAGCAACGCTTCAGCTGCGCAAGCACTGCGCTGCGCGACACGTGTCAGCGCAGATGCGCTAGCGCAGTTGCGCTGCGCTCTGCGCTGCGCGACACGTGTCAGCGCAGATGCGCTAGCGCAGTTGCGCTGCGTAGTGCGTTGCGCGACACGTGTCACGCGCTGGGGCATCTGCGCCAAACAGAATTAAATTTCCAAGAAATCTTTTCTGTTCTTGTTAAAACAAGAAGATTTTCTTCTGCAAAGCAGAAGCCCTTGGATCAAAGATCCAACGGTAGAGAAAGATCTCTTTAACAAATTTAACTAATTTATGGGCACTATAAAAAGGACCTAAGAACAAGATCAATAATTTTTAAATAAAAAGAAAAATAAGTAATAATAGTGCTTTGCACTTTTTTAAGAACCTCTGGTTTTTGAAACAAAAAAAAATTATTTTCTTTGATCTAAATTAGATCAAGAAATCAAATAGTGCTCTGCACTCCTGTTCTTGAATCTAAAAGATTCTTATTGCTTTGCACTTCCAAACTGCGCTGTTGCGCTCTTGAGAGAGTGCCATGTGTCAGCTATAAAACAACTTGCGCTCTTAAAATAGAGCTTTGCTCTCTGGAATTGGCGCAACTCACCAGAGCGCGCCACGTGTCAGCAGCGCAACAGCGCAGCGCATTAGCGCAGCGCACTGCGCTATTGCGCTTGCGCTCACCAGAGCGTGACACGTATCACCACCATATGAGTTTGCGCTCATTACTTAGCGCAAAGCGCCTGACAAGCCACGTGGGGCACTGTCAGAGTATTTAATGCTCTGCATTATTAAAGAAAAGGGACAGAGCCCAATTAAAAGGCCTAACAGGCCTAATAAAAAATGCTATGCATTTCAAAAGGGGGCAAAGCCCAAACAAAAAAATAGATGCTCTGCATCATTTAGAAAAGGGCAAAGCCCGGCCAAAACAAGAATAATGCAGTGCATTACTAAAAAGGGGTAAAGCCCTAGCACAGGCCAAAGACACAAACTGGACTTAGCCCAATTTTGGCCATAAGTCCTTAAATTAAATTGACTGAGCAAAATTGCTCTCTTAAATCAATTTACTACCGGTTCAAGGGTACATCTCCGAACTCCTCTGACACCTGTCGTTATAATCCTTCAACGACGTCAGAGAGGTGACGGGTCCCGACGACCACGTATGAATATGGACTGCGGGGTCTTTAAACTCGTGGACCGAAACGTCCCTAAACTAATATCGGACCGAAACGTCCCTAAACTAATATCGGACCGAAACGTCCTTAAACTAATGATGGACCACCACGTCCCTAAACTGGAATGTGGACCACCACGTCCCTAAAACTGGAGTATGGACCACCACGTCCCTAAACTGGAATATGGACCGAAACGTCCTTAAACTAATATTGGACCACCACGTCCCTAAAACTGGAGTATGGACCACCACGTCCTTAAAACTGGAATATGGACCACCACGTCCCTAAACTGGAGTATGGACCACTACGTCCCTAAACTGGAACAATAGAGCCTCCTAATGCTCTTTTGCCGGATCTAAACGGTCCCGTTTAAGTTGATCTTAGCCCCAAATACGGCTAACGCATCCTTAAATCTTCAAACAAACTTTAGGCCCAAATTGGACTATAAATTCCCCCAATCAACTTTGGCTCAAGGGTACATCTCTGAACTCCTCTGACATCTGTCGTTGTAATCCTTCAACAACGTCAGAGAGGCGACGAGTCCCGACGGCCATATATTAAATGGATCACCCCGTTAAGTTGATCTTAGTCTCAAACAGGACTAACGTATCCTTGACAAACGTTTAAGTTGATCTTAGCCGCAACGCGACTAATGCATCCTTAAACTAAAAACCCCAAACCCAAATCTAAGTAAATACGGATTTGGACTAATCCACGTCCTACGGGCGACGACATAAATTAGTCTCCGTATACAATCCACGGGCAACCACAAACAAAACAAATACCCACGACACGAAGTGAAATTCTGAAGAAGGAGAAAGTTGTTACCGCGATGCGGTAGCGTAATTAACTGCAGGGGCTTACGCCTGCAGGGAAGAGCGTCCCCACAATCAAAAACCCCTCAAGCGAGGGGGAATCTGACGAAGTCTGCTACATCGGCCGCATCCGTCTAAACCTCCGATACACGGTGCCATAAATCAACTTGGCATCTTCGGAGAGGTGGACGGATAAAACCAAATAGCATCTTCCCCGAATCTCAGCGTCCGGCCATCGCGGTCCTGTGCGCCGTCCTTCGGAGGGGAACAGATTCTGGCACGCCCGGTGGGACCTTTTCCTCTTTCCACTCCACACTTCGTGTGTCGTCTTCGCAAACTAATCGCGGTTCGTTAAAAATGGTTGCCTGTGGATTTCAAGTTTGCTAAGATTTGGTCTCTCATTTGGTGCAGAAAAGAAAACAAGCATCGATGGCCTCAACCTGTTCAAAGTGCTCCAACTGCGGTTGCAGCTCGCGTCCGGCCTCAACTGGGGGCATAACCTACGGGCCCCAAGCGGCTTCTTTGTTCACCATGCCAGTGGAACAGGTAACTCAAGCCACCACTGGGCTCTTCTTCGGGACCATGCTCCCGCCAATGAGCTTTAGCACTCCTATGCCCGGACAAGAAGCTCCTAAGAAGTCGGTCTTCGATCGACTTTCAATTACTGCGGCCCCTGTCGACGGATCGCCCGCTACCAAACCGACAGCCTCTGTTTTCACCAAGCTAAATCTGAACTCTAAAATGGCTGTCCAAAGGAAGGCAATAACTGCTGCCCCAGAAGTCGTCAAGGCGGCTTCCCCTATCAAAGAGTCAGTCTTTTCAAGACTGACGATTCCTGCTCCTGCATCTGCTCAGGGATCCGTCTTCGGCAGGTTGAATATCACCCCTCAGAAGACAACCTCAATCTTTAAGAGATTAACACCGGCGGCGCCTCATTCAGACAGGGGGCAAAAAGAAACGATCTCAATCTCTGAGCCAATCCCAACGGCTCGCCATGCTCGACGTCGCCATTGGCAACGAGTGAGGAAGGCAGGGGGCAACTCTCCCTCAGGGCTAACTCCACCGGCTCCAGTGGTGGAAGTCAACGCTGCTATCCCAACCGGGAACAGCTTTGAACTGCTGAGGAGGGTACGGAAGAACTCTCCAACCGCTACACTGAAGAGATCTCCTCCACCTGCGGAGAGAGTTTCAGAAACGAAGCAAGAACAGCCCCCTCAACGGCTGTCCTCAAAAATATATAAAGTTTGGAGGAGGGTTCAAGACTCCGTGGTTGACCCAGGTCACTCTCGTCACCAGAAAAAGGCGAAGGTGGAAAAAGACAAGGACCGTCCCATTAAACAACGGGGGACAGCAGCCGCTAGGATGCCCACTTCAACGGTTCCTTCAACCTCAACGGCCCACAAAAGAAGGAGGCCAGAGAAAACTCCCGCGTCAGCGGCAAAAGTTAAAAATGGTGAACCTAAACGCCCCAAGTCAGGGGGCATAACAGTTCATACGGTTTATATGGCATCGGGAAAAGAAGATAGCCGTATATCAACAGGTCATAGATCGCACACGAGGTCAGTGACCAAGGCTCAGGAGCAGCAGCAGAAGCTCCAAGAGATGATGAACGCTATGGCCGCACTTACAGGGCCAAAAGAAACCCCTGAAACATCCTCGGACGAGCGTCAAGAACAAGAAACGGACGCAGAATTCCTTCGTCGCGTACTGGAGAAGAAAGATAAAGAAGCTGCGGAGCAGGCAGCCAACATAAAGAAAATGGCCCTCCTGTTCCAGGATATGGTGGGTATGATGATTCAACAAGATTCACCTGCTGAAGATCCCCCGATCATTCTTGAAGATGATAGGGGAGAGACGTCGAATCCTCCACCAGTTCTGTCCATAGCTAAAGAGGACACAACCTCCAAAGCTGATTTGGATGAATACATCGCCCAGCAAATACGGGTTCATCATGCAACCGAAACAGCCGGCCAGGTCGTGAAAACGGGGCGGCCATATCCAAGTTGGTATGATCAAATCAAGTACCCACCCGGTTACACAATTCCTAAGTTCCATGTCTACAAGGGGACGGGCAATCCGCACCAGCATGTTGCCCAATTCAGGGCACTCTGTGGCAATACCGGTGGAGATGACAAGCTTTTACTTCGCCAGTTTGTTGGAAGCTTATCGGGTACGGCGTTCGAATGGTACTCTGAGCTCCCGAATGACTCTATTAAAACCTTCGCGGAGATGGAGCTGTTGTTTACTCAGCGTTTTGCAAGCGCTAGTGAACGTATCCCGATGACAGCACTGATTAACGCCAGGGTAAAACCCGGCGAGACGTGGGTTCAGTACGCTATACGATGGCGGAACTTATGGTCAAAGTGTGAGCAGCGCATTGAAGAAGCTCCCGCGGTGGGTATGTTTGTGGGAACCCTCGATCCACAAGCAACCATCTCGCAGTTTATGATGTTTTTCAAGCCGACTACCTTCCAGGCTTTGATTGACAAACTAGCGCAAATGGATCAAATGGGCCATAAACCCCCTCTTCCAAGGCCAGACACCCGAAATGACAAAGGAAAGGGAAAAGCGATCGTCATCGCTAATGCTCAACAACAACTGAGCGACTCGAAGCCAGTTGCTCGTCAAAATAATACGCGACCGTACGTGCCCCTTGAAGATAGGATGGGACGTTCTTATTCCTTTCCCCGTGATAAAACGAGGAGGTTATTCGAGCTGGCGTTGCGCAACAGACTCATAAATTTGCCGGATCCAAAACGTCCGTTGCAACCAAGTGACATCAACGAGCCCAACTACTGTCCTTATCATCGAGTACTAGGCCATCCGATCGAAGATTGCTACGTTTTCAAGAATTGGCTTGAAAACCAGTACCGACAGGGCAAGTTCGCGTTATCTGACAAATGGAAGGTGAATCCCCCGCAGCCCCACACCTCTAAGGGGACGAATACGCCGGGGGCAACATGCTCCGTCATTGAAGAAGCTCCTTGGGAGGTCGTATTATCAGCCAAGACAAAGAGGATGCTAAACGATCTTCAGACATGTCCAGCGATCGAGTGGAAGAACCCGTTGGAACCGCAGGTCATTGAAGGGATGTTGAAACCACGTCCAACTCCAAGGACCGATGGTGGCGGTTCAAGCACTTGCAGCCAGCTGTCAAAATCTTCGAAAAAGAAGAAGAAGAAATCTAAGAAGCCCGTGAAGCCTGGTGACAAGCGCACGGACTTACAAAAGCGAATTGACGCGCTGGATGAATACAACCAAAAGACACGGACTCCCATTACGCTCCAAGAGTTCCTCAACCACGTCTTTCAAGAGGAAGGAGAGGGAGAAAGTTCGTCAGATGAAGCTGAAGAATGCGTCGCGAGCTGTCATATGATTTCCCATTCGATCACGAACGATGAGGAGACTCCTTGCACCGAAAAGCTGGGGGCAGATCCTGAACCAAAAGTTCTGGGGCCACCAGAGGAAATAATCGACGCATTCCTTAATGAAGCTCGGTTGAAAAGTAAAGCTGATCGGGAGCGCGAGGTGGCTATATTTGAAAGGGCCAAGCGCCAGCGACTTGATGAAGGAGCTGAGACGATCCCGCTGGAGCAAAACACCTCCGCTACCGACAAAAGCCAATTCAAGATGAGGAAAAAGTTTGCTAAGGCCATATCAATGGGCATGAAGCTACCATCCTCTGAAGGAAACATCGCCGGTGAAGTGGAAACGCACCCCTCGTATTGCTTATATCATCGGAAGATTTCGCACCCCATTGAAGAGTGCAAAGCTTTCGATAGATGGTGGCAAGGATATATTGCTCATCGACAACGCTTTAAGTGGGAAAAACGTAAAACTCGTCGGGAGCAAAGAAATACGACCGAAGGGCTTAAAGGAACTGCTGGCGATTGTCGTGTGGTTAACACCGGTGGATCACAAGTGCCTACATTCGGGAGTGATTCTGATGAAGAGCTAGAACTTGCCCCTCTCTTTAAAGAGTCCGCTTCAGGAAAAGAAGAAGAACCGAAGGTCTGCGAAAATATCCGGCTGCGGAATCGGACGCTGCCTGAAAAGAACCTCGGACCCTTGAACAGAAAAAATAAAGGGAAAGAAAAGGTCTCTGAAGATATCATCTTAGATGACCAAGTGGCGGAAGAGTTAAATGCCAAGAACCCGCCGAAGAGAAATAAGGTAGACTACAACGTTTTGGCGCATCTGAGGAAGCTGTCCTCACAGCTCAGCATTCTTGACGCCCTTTTGCTATCAAAAGAGGCGAGAGATTCGTTGATTAAGGCGCTCCAAGACCCGGAACAATTCCAAGCATGCTTGGCCGAGGAAAAGATGAAGGATGAATTGGAGGAAGTGCACACGGCCGATGTCACTTTTGGCGATGAAGACCTTCTACTTGGGACGTGCGAACACAATCGCCCTCTCTATGTCTCGGGATACTGTCATGATATAAAGATAGGCAAAATCCTGATCGATAACGGGTCGTCTGTTAACCTACTCAACGTGCGGGTGTTGAAGGAAATCTGTATGAGCGTCCAGCACCTTGCTCGGGACAAGATCACCATCTCCGGGTTCGACTCCCAATCGTCAAAGACTCTTGGATCTGTGATACTGACGCTACGCTTCGGGCTACTCGTCACGGACATTAAGTTCCACGTCATAGACGCCAAGACATGCTACAACGCTTTGCTCGGCCAACCATGGTTACACGAGTACAACATCATCCCTTCTACACAACATCAGTGTATGAAGTATTTTAAGGATGGTTTCGAGTATACCGTGACGGGAGAACTGAACCCGTTCTTTGTGAACGAGGTCCGCAAATACGAAGATGCCAAATACTTCGTGCCGGATTTCGAAGACACGGAGAAATGTCACAAGCCGGAGAATAAAACTAACGCCACCATCCCTGTCTTCGGCAGTGATACCGAAGAGGAAGAGGAGATCGTTTATTCGGGTCCGCCCCAACATAACAAGCCAGGACCGTCCACTCCTACATTGGTCTTTGGTAGCGATTCGGAGGATGAGGTCCATGTCGTATTCTCTGCTCGACCTTCAATACAAGCTTCCGCTGATGAAGAGCAAAGTCTGCAAGTCGCCATGGTGCCGCCTAAACATCATAAAGAACTGGACGCACTTAATATCTACAGTGTAGAAGAGCTGCGGACATTCTATATCCCTCCCAGGCTAGAAAACGAGAAAGCAATTCTGTATTACCGCTCTGAAGAAACCAATGTGAAAAAAGAAATCTGGCATGGCGCAGATCCTGCGCTCGACAGGCTTCAGCCTATCCGTCTTCCCAGATATTATACAGAGGGTTTGAAGAAGCTGCTGAAACGCCAGGGGATATCCTTCAAACAGACCGTTAGAAAGGCCAAATTCTATGACAGGGTCTGGAACATTCCCGGGACCCAACGCAAACTGCCTAATGGGAGAATGGAAACAAGAGGGCTTGGATACACCCGGTCAAAGAAACGAGAGTTACTACCCGGCTGCTACATCGTGTATGACCTTGATGAAGAAGCGGATGCTCAATGGGAGGACGCTAATCCTAAGCCAGTGAAAGTTCCAGATGCAAAAGAGCCCAGTCCGTCGTTCGAGGAACAAATGGACAGACTTATAAAGAAAGCTGGTCAAAAGGTCCGAGATGATCACAACCGTGAGACGGCCATCTACGAGAAAGCCAAGACGCAACGCCTTCTCCAACAGGCCGTAAAGGATGAAAATGCCGCTCCTTGTCAACCCGTTATAAAGAAGGCTCAGCTCAAAAGCAGAAATAAGTCGAAAGGCCAAAAAGGCACTCAACAACAACAAAGCAGGGCTAAGAAGCCACGCAAACGGGAGTCGAGCGTTATTGATCTATCCCTTATGAAGAAAATGGGGCGAGCATACTCGTTTCCTCGGGACAAGACGAAGAAAATACTTGATCTCGCCCTGAAACATCAAATGCTTACATTGCCGGAGTCTAAACACCCTGAACAAGCAGGCGAAGCCTCACACTCGGACTATTGCTCTTACCATCGAGTAGTAGGTCATCCTCTTGAAGATTGCTTCACCTTCAAGAATTGGGTCGAAGATCAATATCAGCTTGGTAAATTCGCTCTGTCCGACAACTGGAGGGTAGCACCACCACAAAAGCACGAGCCTAAGGCCACGAAAGAAAAACCAGTTCCACATTGGGATTGGAAGCGAATTCGTACCTGTCACATGATAACAATACTACAAGAAGAATCCGAGAACATGGACAGCCTTCCCTGGTGCCTCGAAAACAGCAATGATGAGGTGATCTCAGAATTTCCCCCAGCTCCGAAAGAACTGGAGGATGGAATACATACCACTGCAGATAACCTTAAGAAAATTGAGTTGGGGACGATAAACGATCCGCGACCGACATTCATCAGCGAACTGCTGTCTGAAGAGAGGGTGGCTGCGTTAAAAGACGTCCTTGTACAGCATAAAGATTGCTTCGCATGGAACTATTCCGAGATGCCGGGACTAGATCCAGAAGTTGCTGTACATAGACTGGCGATATCCTCGGGTGTCAAGCCAGTCAAACAAGCGCCGAGAAGAATGCGGCTCGAGCTCGAGATGAGCATCAACGCTGAAGTCAAAAAGCTGATAGACTCTGGCTTTATCCAGGAGGTTCAATACCCTGAATGGATTGCTAATATCGTCCCAGTGATGAAGAAAAATGGAACGGTGCGCATATGCATGGACTTTCGGGATCTCAACAAAGCCTGCCCGAAGGATGATTTCCCAGTACCAGTCACCGAACTGATGATAGACAATACGTCAACGCATGAGATTTTCTCATTCATAGACGGCTCATCAGGATATAATCAAATAAAAATGCATCCTGAAGACCAGAAACATACGGCTTTCCGGACTCCTTTGGGAATATTCTGTTACAAGGTGATGCCCTTCGGTTTAAAGAACACCGGTGCAACCTACCAAAGGGCCATGACGAAGATTTTCGATGATCTTATACACGAAATCGTCGAATGCTATATCGACGACCTCGTTGTTAAAAGCAAATCATATGAGGAACATCTCGAGCATCTGAAGACCGTATTTCAACGTCTTCGACAATACAATTTGAAGATGAACCCTCTGAAGTGTGCATTCGGGGTTTCCTCAGGCAAATTCCTGGGATTCATCGTTCGACACCGAGGTATCGAGATAGATCCGTCCAAGATCAAGACAATCATGGAAATGCCTCCGCCGAGGACTCTCAAACAGTTGCGGTCTCTCCAAGGGAAGCTCGCATACATACGGCGATTTATAGCCAATCTTTCAGGCAAGTGCCGTCCCTATAGCCACCTGATGAAGAAGGGAACCCCATTCGTCTGGGACCAAAAATGCCAAAGCGCGCTAGACGAGATCAAGCAATACCTGCAGAACCCACCAGTGTTAGCTGCTCCGGTTAAGGGAAAGCCTCTAATTCTTTATACAACTGCTCTCGAAGGTTCTTTAGGCGCGTTATGGGCGCAGGAGAATAACCAGGGAAAAGAAAGAGCACTCTACTACTTAAGTCGAGTTCTGCTGGGGGCAGAAAGCAACTACTCCCCCATTGAAAAACACTGCTTAGCGTTGATCTTCGCAATAACAAAGCTTAGACATTACGCATTAGCACATGAAGTCCATCTCATTTCAAAGGTGGACCCTCTCAAATACCTAATGTCAAAGGCCATATTGACGGGACGACTCGCTAAATGGGCCCTGCTCTTAATGGAGTTCTCGATAACGTACCGACCTCTCAAGGCAGTGAAAGGCCAGGCCATCGCCGATTTCCTCGCTGAGCATCCGATATCGGCTGATTCTCCTCTGAATTGCGATTTGCCAGACGAACATGTGTTTGACGCGATCGACGGTGGTGATACCCAATGGGAACTTTATTTCGATGGAGCATCTTCCATGAAAAAGCACAAACAAAGTACCCCTATAATCAAATCGGGGGTAGGCCTCATCTTCGTGACTCCACAAGGAGGGATAATGCGCTTCGCTTTCTCCTTAACAGAGCCGAGGACAAACAATGAAGCCGAATATGAAGCTTTGATAGCAGGTCTCGAGATCGCCATTGACATGGGAATTGAAAGCCTCCTCATATATGGGGACTCTCAACTAGTCGTTAGTCAAGTGAACGGCGATTACCAAACATGCAAACCGGAATTGGTAAAATACGGGGAAAAGGTGCAACAATTGCTGACCTAAATTCCCTCCTATACTTTGGAAAGTATACCACGCGCAGAAAATAGCAAAGCGGACGCGTTATCTAAGCTCGCTAAAGAAATGGCTGACGAGAACCTCGATGAGGTTAGAATCATGGTACAAAGTCGTCGGGTGCTCGCCCCCGCAGAAATACCTCCGGGATCACCCGAAGAGAAGGGAGTGACTGAACAAGCGACCTTACAAATAAAAGACCGTGAGAAGGTTGAGGATTGGAGGGAGGTCTTTATAGACTACTTCAAATCCCACCAAATGCCCGAAGATGCGTCCGCACGACACCAGCTCATGAAACGAGCTCTGTCTTTCGCCTTCGTCAATGATACTCTATACAAGAGGTCATTCGATTCTCTGTGGCTGAGGTGCTTAGGACCGGACGAAGCGGAAAGAGTCGTTCAAGAGGTTCATGACGGAATATGCGGTTCTCACCAAGCAGGCCCAAAGATGAAGTTAAAGATCAAACGGATGGGCTACTACTGGCCCACGATGATTCAGGACTGCCTCGAATATGCGAAGCAATGTCACTCATGCCAAATTCATGGGGACTTCATCCATCAGCATCCCAATCCACTACATCCAACAGTGGCTAGCTGGCCGTTCGAAATGTGGGGAACTGACATAGTCGGCCCCATCGAACCAGCATCGTCTAGGGGACATCGTTTCATCCTGGCGACGACTGACTACTTCTCCAAATGGGCAGAAGCAGTACCATTGAGAGAAGTAAAGACGGAGAATATCCTCCATTTCTTCAAAACGCACGTCATATATCGGTTTGGAACTCCGAGGCGGATCATCTCCGATAACGGGCCAGCCTACCGAAGTCATAAAATCAGCCGCTTCGCACAGCAGCATAACATAGACTGGAAATATTCCTCAGTCTATAATCCACGAGCTAACGGTCTTGCCGAGGCCTTCAACAAGACCTTGACGAAAATTATAAAGAAAACAGTGTCCCGAAATAAGAAAGACTGGCATGAGAGACTGCAAGAAGCACTTTGGGCGTATCGAACCACGTTCAAGACAGCCACAAACACAACGCCATACGCGTTGGTGTTCGGTACGGAAGCAGTACTCCCCCTCGAGATAGAATTACCCTCTCTGCGAGTGGCAATTCACTACAAGCTAACGGATGAAGAAAATGCTCACCTTCGGCTTGAGGAGCTTGACGCCCTTGATGAAACCCGGCTCATAGCGCAACAAAATCTGGAAGCTTATAAAGCAAAGATGACGCGCTCATATGAAAGATTAACCCGACCGAGGACATTCCGCCAAGGCGAACTTGTGCTGGTGGTCAAAAGGCCTATGATCCCCAATCGCGCCAAGCGGGAAAAATTCGAGCCAAACTACGAAGGCCCGTACATCGTAGATAAGGTCTACCAGGGTGGGGCCTATCTACTCATGGACATGCACGGTGAAAGGCCTTTCAGGCCAATAAACGGTCGCTTCCTAAAGAGATACTACGCTTATTGAGCCACAGCCTAGGTCAATGATAGATGACGACGACTATGTCCGCTCGCTATCTTTCTAAGCTCAAACTCTATCAGCAGTAGCCAACCTTCTCAAAGTCGGACCGAAATGTCTTTAAACTAATAGCAGACCGAAACGTCTTTAAACTACTACCGCAGCATCTTTTAGGCTGACGAGATATAAAAAAAACATATAAAAAAACAAAAAAAAAACGGTATGTCCATAAGCAAAAGGGCACGGATGAAAACCCGAAAGGGCTCCGTGAGTAAAAACGGCAGGGCTACCGACGAGTGTTCGTGAAAACCCGAAAGGGCGTGACCTTGTAAAAAATATAAAAAAAATAAATAAATAAAAGCGGTACGTCCATAAGCAAAATGGGCACGGATGAAAACCCGAAAGGGCTCCGTGAGTAAAAACAACAGGGCTACCGGCGAGTGTTTGTGAAAACCTGAAAGGGCACAACCTCGTTAAAGGACACTTATAGGGTCCTCTCGACCTTGTAAGGAGAAACCACCCGCATGAGATCCTTACGACTCACAAGGGAGCGACACACTTAGGGATCCCCACGATTCCTAAGGAGAAAATACACTTGCGAGATCCTCACGACTCGTAAGGAGAACTCTCTTATGGGACCCTCACGGCTCATAAGATTTGAAAGTCTTAAGTTACAGAGACCTAAACCTGTGCTTAAGCAACCCCCACAACTTTCGACATTGCCCTACAAGTGGTCCGGTATTGGCCCTTGTATACAATCCACGGGCGCGAATAAACATTTCCCTAACTAAGTCCTATTTAAGACTAGGGATATGTTCGCATTATAAACAACCCTTGTAAATCCTCTCGACTTACAGGGAGAAAACCCTCCTGTAGGATCCTTACGACTTACAGAGGAACAATACACTTAGGGATCCTCACGACTCCTAAGGAGAAAATACACCTATAAGATCCTCACGACTTGTAGGGAGAAATACCTTTATGAGACCCTTACGGCTTATGAAGTCAAAAGCCTTAGTCGACAAGATCCTAACCCTGGTCGCTAAGCCTCCTTTGTTCGACAACGACAGAGGCAAATAATGATTCGCTCCTGGCAATATCCCAGTTGTAGCGGTGCTGATGCCAAAATCGGTGTCCAATTTCAGGTCTACGGCGAAAAGCCGGTAGGCCACACATGCATACGAAATAGCCGAAATGATAGGGCAACTTGCAATAAAAAAAAAAGCAGCAAGTAAAAGGTATGCATGCGAAATAGCCAAAATGATGAGGCAACTGGCAATAAAAAGCAGCGAGTAAAGACAAAATAAATAGCCGAAATGATTGGGCACCGCGAAGAATAGCCAAAATGATTGGGCAATAACGACCTTCGCGATATAAAAGCTGAAATGTTAAAGCATCGCGGAAACAAAATAAAGAAAATGAGTAAAAAAAATGATGATGAAAAAACTTTGGCCCTACAGTTAAGATCACATCGATCCCTGTATACAATCCAAGGGCGTAAACAAAGAGGGAACCGTACTTTCCCAAAAGACTCCGTCAGACGACGAAGCCAAACCTCGACGGTTCATTCCAACCGAAGAAGCCAGTGTCTTCAGCAAACTCCTCGACTCACGGATACAAACACTCCTTGACAAGAGCCTCCTGATCCGCGTCGACTCGCAGAGCCACCAGCGTCTCCGTGGGAATCCTCGATTCGTTTCAAACCCCAAGGAAATAAATAATCCTTGGCGCTCGGGAAACAAATAATCCCTAGTAAACTCCTCGACTCACGAATACAAACACTCCTTGACGAGAGCCTCCTGATCCGCGTCGACTCGCAGAGCCACCAGCGTCTCCGTGGGAATTCTCGATTCGTTTCAAACCCCAAGGAAACAAATAATCCTTGGCGCTCGGGAAACAAATAATCCCTAGCAAACTCCTCGACTCACGGATACAAACACTCCTTGACGAGAGCCTCCTGATCCGCGTCGACTCGCAGAGCCACCAGCGTCTCCGTGGGAATCCTCGATTCGTTTCAAACCCCAAGGAAACAAATAATCCTTGGCGCTCGGGAAACAAATAATCCCTAGCAAACTCCTCGACTCACGGATACAAACACTCCTTGACGAGAGCCCCATGATCCGCGTCGACTCGCAGAGCCACCAGCGTCTCCGTGGGAATCCTCGATTCGTTTCAAACCCCAAGGAAACAAATAATCCTTGGCGCTCGGGAAACAAATAATCCCTAGCAAACTCCTCGACTCACGGATACAAACACTCCTTGACGAGAGCCTTCTGATCCGCGTCAACTCGCAGAGCCACCAGCGTCTCCGTAGGAATCCTCGACTCGTTTCAAACCCCAAGGAAACAAATAATCCTTGGCGCTTGGGAAATAAATAATCCCTAGCAAACTCCTCGACTCACGGATACAAACACTCCTTGACGAGAGCCTCCTGATCCGCGTCGACTCGCAGAGCCACCAGCGTCTCCGTGGGAATCCTCGACTCGTTTCAAACCCCAAGGAAACAAATAATCCTTGGCGCTTGGGAAACAAATAATCCCTAGCAAACTCCTCGACTCACGGATACAAACACTCCGTGACGAAAGCCTCTTGACCCACGCAGAGCCACCACTGTCTTTGCGGAAGAATTCCCGGTTCGTCTCAACTTGCAAAATGAAGCCTCAGGCAGCATGGACTAAGAAAGCTTGCTCCCTGAACAATGGGGCCCTGCAAGTCAATCCAAAATAGTCTCTTGCATACTATTCACGGGTCTCACTCTCCAAAGTCGATTTTCGACAAGGAGGGAAACAACCGCTTACGAATCCTCTCAACTCGTAAGAGGGAAAATTCTGTTATAGGATCCTTAAGACTTATAAGAGAAAACCACACTTAGGAATCCTCACGATCACTAAGGAGAAAGCCCACCTGCGAGATCCTCTCGATCCGTAGGGAGAAGAATCTCTATGAGACCCTCACGGCTCATGGAGTTGAAAAGTCTTAGGCAGCAGATCTGAACCTGCGGCCTAAGCCATCGCTATTTGTAACACCCGAGCCCAATAATACTATTTCCTTTGCTAGTTGAGTGATGTATATTGTTCATTCCAATTTTCCTGATGGTTTGGTGCTTAATGCTAAATTTTAACCGGTTAAGTCATTTTGGCACATAACAAATTTTAATACCGAAAATGAAATTAAAAATATCTATGTTGGCCTACTCGTCGCCACTAGCCGCGTGGTAGCGTCCGCGCGTCGAGATTTCGTCCCGTTCGGCTAAACGGGCGAGTTTGGACGACTACGCGCGCGTGCAAGTGTCCGACTTGGGGGCATGCATTTTAATCACAAAACACCTCTTTTCAAAATTTAGAACTCGTTTAAAATCCTATAATTTGAATTTGGAACATTTGGGCGCAACCCGGGCTCGATTTGGAAATGTTTCATTTCGCGCCAAAATACCCATTTAAATTTAATATTATAAACCATAAAATATTTCTGTTACTAATTATTAACGTCAAAATCTCTTTTTAAAATCTTTTAAAATTTTATTTTACCTAAACCCCCCCGTTCCAGCCAATCACGAGCTCACCTTTCCCTAGTGGGCCCCGCCTCAATATCTCTCTCTCTCTCTCCCCAATCTCTCTCTCTCTCTCTCCGTCTCTCTCTATATCTCTCTAATCTCTTTCTCTCTCTCTCTCTAACAAACCCCCTCTCTCTCTCCCTCTATTTTATAATTCCCTGTTCCTCGTTCTCAACCCTCCGGAAGAAACCCATCGCGAGAACCCCCGAACCCTAACCCTAGCCTCCTCGTGACCTCGCCGCCGGCCCCACTGTGACCTCGCCGTCATCATCCACACCCCACAGCTTCGACCGCAATCCTCCTCCCTCCTTCCCGAGCCTGCAACCCAACCCCCGACGACATCTCCAACCCGCAGATCTCGCCGTCGCCGCCGCCTCCCATCGCCGACGACGCCAGTGACTTCCTCCCTTCCTCCTCGTCCCGACCTCGTCGTCTTCTTCCTCCTCCCCTCGCCTGACCACCACAGAACCCGAGCCGACCCTAGCACCAACCCCGGGTCGCTGGAAAATGTGCCGTCGGTCCTCGCCGTCGTCGCCAGAGCCACCTCCGACACCCTCCGTCTCCCCTCGATCACCAGAGCGGGCCAGCACCCCTCTACTCACCGCAGCACCCTCTTTCCAACGAACCCAGAAAATTCCAGCCGTCGCTGCCTCGCCGGCGCCCCATCGCCGTCGAACCCGTCGTGGTTGCCCTGGTGTTTCCCTGTAAGCATCCCTATCTTTCCATTAATGTTAAACCCCCCTCTCGCTGGTCCTTGTCTTTGTATATCGTGTTTTGCTAACTTCGTCGCTTTTGACTTTCGCCGGATTCCGGCCGTGCCGTCGCTTGGACCCGACGCTCCAGCGAAGTATTCTGGTCCGTGTGGTCCCGCTGTTCGCTGTTAGGACTTGACCCGTAGCCCGTGCACCCGTCTCGTGTTTTCTGCCGACTTTGCATCCGTGCTTTCCGGTTTGCGAAACCGTCGAGGCAAGTATCCGAATACTTGCTTAACATGCTAGTACGCGAGATCAAGTCTTGCTATAAACTTAATCATCACACTATTTATTATAACTTAGAATTCACAAGGTCTAGTCTTGCTATGCAGTTGAATATCATATTATATAATACAACAACTTAATGATGGTAATATCGATGTCATATTATAACTTAGAATTGACGGTTGCAACTATTCTTAACATTGAATCGGTATAGTAGTTTCTTGTAATTAATCGGTTTGCTATCAATCCACACTTTAACTAACTAAACCAAGTAGATCGTCATCGCTTCATTTGTTAAATCACCCATGAGACAATTATTATGCTTTAGTTTAAATTCATGTAGCTTCATTACTTTATGTTGTTGATATTGCTTCACCTTGTGGCTATTGCACCCCAAGGGTGCTTGAACCTGTTAATAAGAGAATACAAAGCATCACTGTGTTTACATGGAATAATATTGTTATTTACTGTTCCTGTTGTTGTTCCTTATTCGTTACTATACCTGTTATAAGCATACATTTGATTGCATTACATATTGACCCGATCTTGATACACCTGACACATGTACTGATACACCGGACATGACACCCTATACATACTGACTCAACCTATTGGACTACAACCTGACTTATTACATGATCTCATGCCTAATGCCAATAAACCTGACTTGGGGTCCTCATGGACCATTCCTGCTGTCTAACCAGACATACCTGCTTTTACCTGATTCTGTGTTGACATTAGTCCTTGACTACTGAATACCTGACCTGACATACATAACTTGGGGGTATGGGGAAATCAAAGATGAACCTGACTTGTAACTCGACAGTTCACTACCAGTTCGAGTGTACACATTCCTATTTTGTGCCTAGCGGCATGTCTCGGTTTCGGCCGAGAATATTGTGGCCGTGATCCCGGGTATGTACGGGGTACTACCGAGTGTACACTTTCATGTTTTGTGCCTAGCGGCATGTCTCGGCTGCAGCTGAGAACATTGTGGCCGTGGTCCCGGGTATGTACGGGATACTATTGAGTTACATCGACGAGACATCAATTGATTTCAAAGACTATAGAGTAGAAACCTGATAGGACAGTTTAGTTACCACTGCACATTACCCTGCACTGTTATTTCTTAGTACTGCTTTATTCATGTTATCCCTGCATTGCTTATTACCATGTTTATATTATTGGTTGACATGGCGCGCTGACGTCTGGGTTTTGCATGGCCCAGATTCCTTACCACTGTCGACGACCGAGCAGGAGTACTTCAGCCAGCAGGCTGAACTGTGAGTTCCTTAGTGTTTAGTCTATTTATTTCATTTCATTTCAGATGTGAGCCCGCATTATGGGACGTACTGGTTATTTATTGTATTGGATCATTTGCTTCCGCACTTATTGTTTATTGACTCTTGTTATTACGGATTTGGACATGTGTTAGATTAGTTTATTTATATTGTTCTTGATATCTCTGCAACCGTAATGTGACTGTGGATGGATACTTCCTACCCACAGGTAGCATGGTTGGCTATGTTACGTGCCCAGTCTTGCGTACTCTGGGAAGCGGGGCGTGACATGGTTCTTTTGGTATCAGAGCCATAGGTTAGTTGGGTTGATTCTTTTGTAGTTGGGTATGGTACCCGATACACGAATCAGAATACCCGTGATTAGGAAACATGTCCTGCCACCTTGACCGTTTTACCATCCTTGAATCATTCTTCCGGATCATGTCGGCATGCAAACTTACTTTGCATTGTCAACTCGAAAACCTAAATTCTTGTTATCTCTAGGACTTAGGCGACTTGGGTGGAGTTAAGTAATTGCGGCTATGATACCGCGGCATAGCTACAATGCGGTACTCTATTTAAGTATCTTGGAGTTCTAGCCTTGATCTATACTCAGAATCTATCATCATGCTAATGTTGGGTACTTTGATTTCCAGGAATATGGCCGGTAAGAATTTGAAGATGGACCAAAGACGTGCGGTCATAGCCGCCAGGCGTAGAGTGATAAGGGGATTGCTGGAGAATCTAAAGGGACAGACCGAGCTGGAACCGGCATCTGCACTGAACCAAACGTCTGTACGTAGAAGTATTCCGGTGAACAGGCGCAGCGTAGCACCAATGAAGAAAACAATTGTGGGTGATCGGAAAGGGAGCGTGATTTGTGACTACTGCCATATACCCGGACATGTGCGAAAGGAGTGTCGTAAGAGGCTGGGACTCTGTTTTAGATGTGGAGCGGCAGATCACGCCGTTAGTGCTTGTCCGTCGAAGCTTCGTACAAGGGATGATATTCAGAAGCCTCCGCAGAGACCGTTCCAAGGGCAGAGACAGTTGACTCAAGGATCTAATCAGGCTCGAGCTTTCACGTTGACAGTTGAAGAAGCTAAGGCATCAGGAGAAGGGGTTTCAGGTAATTTACTCGTTCATGGTTTTCCCGCATTGGCATTATTTAATTTTGGAGCATCCCACTGTTTTATGTCATCCAAATTTATAACTACACACTCGATTACCTGCACGACCCTGTCTAGTTTTTTTGGGACATACACATTGGGAATGGGAAAATCATAGCTAGTAAGGAGTGTAGAGATTGTACAGTTGTTGTTTGCGGACGAGAGCTCTTTGCAGATTTCTTGGTGATAGATACGGGCAGTTATGAAGTAGTCTTGGGAATGGATTTTCTTGGCACTTTCCACGCACACATTGACTGTAAGGCAAGGAAGGAAATTTTCCAGATTCCCGGACACCCTGAGTTTACTTTCACTGGAGGAAGCAGTTCTGTCGGGCCAGTCGAGTTTAGGGCTAGGCCGACGAACAGTGTTCTTGCGGCTATGGTAGTGGATAGTAATGAAGAGCCGGCAGTTGTTCGCGACTTTATGGATGTATTTAACGATATGCTGGTATGCTCGAAGGTTCCGGAGGAGCATGCTGAGCATCTAAAGATCGCACTGCAGACGCTGAGACGGGAGAAATTATTCGCGAAGATGAGTAAGTGCGAGTTCTGGCTGGAAGAAGTGAAGTTTCTGGGGCATGTTGTGTCGGGCGATGGAATCGCCGTTGATCCCGAGAAGATTGCAGCAGTTCGAGATTGGCCAACTCCAAGGAATGTTGCGGAGATAAGGAGTTTTCTTGGACTCGCCGGATACTACAGAAGATTTATGGAGAACTTCGCTCGTGTAGCTGAGCCGTTAACCAAGCTCACGCGCAAGGAGGTACCGTTTGTTTGGACGGATGGATGTGCATTGGCCTTCGAGACGTTGAAGCAGAAGTTGATAACCGCCCCGATCCTGACCGTACCAGATAATTCAGGAGGACTGGTGATACACAGCGACGCATCTGGAAAGGGATTGGGATGTGTTTTAATGCAGAATAGGAAGGTCGTAGCTTACGCATCAAGACAACTGAAGACTCATGAGAAGAATTACCCGACTCATGACTTGGAGCTTGCGGCCGTGATCTTCGCCTTGAAAATTTGGAGACACTACCTTTTGGGCGAGAGAGTCGAAGTCTTTACAGATCACAAGAGTTTGAATTATGTGTGCACTCAGAAGGAGTTGAACATAAGGCAACGCAGATGGTTGGAGCTGATGGCCGACTACGACCTTGATCTTAAGTACCATCCGGGAAAAGTTAACGTCGTACCGGATGCGCTAAGTCGGTTACCAGCAATTCAGGTATTGACCGCACAAAAGGAGATCATTGCGGAGTTTCAGAGATTTGACTTGGAGGTTGTGCTACCACATGCTACGGGACAGTTGATGCAGTTGCAAGTACAGTCGTCCTTAGTTGAGAAGATTAAAGCGTCGCAATTGCAGGATCCTAGACTGCAAAAGTTTCGAGAGCAGGTTGAAGCCGGACTACGAACCGATTTACTGATCCACGAAGACGGTTCGTTGAGATATGGTAGCCGTGTGTGTGTGCCAAAAGGGGATGTGCGTGAAGAGCTTATGAAAGAGGCACACAGTTCAGCTTACTCTGTACATCCAGGAGGGACAAAGATGTACCGAGATATTCGACAGCATTTCTGGTGGGAAGGTATGAAACGGAAGATTGCTCGCTTCGTGGCTAAGTGCTTGGTGTGTCAGCAAGTCAAGGCTGAACACCAAAGGGTTGCTGGTTTGTTGCAACCACTTCCGATTCCTCAGTGGAAGTGGGAACATATAACCATGGACTTCGTGACGGCTCTACCGCGGAGTCCAAAGGGCAACAATGCAGTATGGGTGATTGTCGATCGGTTGACCAAGGCAGCTCACTTTATTCCATTTCGGGTTGTTCAATCGACGGAGACTTTGGCAGAGCGGTACATGCAAAAGATTGTAAGATTGCATGGAGTACCGGTGAGCATCGTGTCTGATCGGGACACTCGTTTCTTGTCGCACTTTTGGAGGAGTTTACAAGATAGTTTGGGGACTCGATTGAAGTTTAGCACAGCTTATCATCCTCAGACTGATGGGCAATCGAAGAGAACGATCCAGACCCTTGAAGATATGTTGAGGGCTCGCATGTTGGACTTCAAAGGTTCTTGGGAGGATCATCTACACCTGGTGGAGTTTTCGTACAACAATAGCTTCCAAGCGACTATTCAGATGGCTCCGTTTGAAGCGTTGTATGGTCGTAAGTGCCGTTCACCGGTTTGTTGGGATGATGTTGGTGAACGAAGGTTACTAGGACCAGATTTGGTGGTACAGACAGTCGAGAAGGTGAATACAATCAGGAAGCATATGAAGGCAGCTCAAGACAGGCAGAAAAGTTGGGCTGACACATCAAGAAGACCTCTAGAGTTCGCCGTGAGTGATTTGGTATTCCTGAAGATATCACCGACTAGAGGGGTGATCCGCTTTGGGAGTCGGGGAAAGCTTAGCCCTCGATTCGTTGGACCCTTCGAGATATTGGAGCATGTTGGAGAGGTAGCGTACCGTTTGGCGTTACCACAGTCCTTGGCAGGAGTGCACGATGTGTTTCATGTGTCTCAACTACGGAGGTATGTCCGAGATGAAACTCACGTCTTGGATCATTCGGAGTTGACTGTGCGGGAAGACCTAACTTTTGAGGAGCAACCGGTTGAAATCAAGGATCGAAGAGAAAAGGTTCTTAAGAACAAGGTTATCCCTCTTGTGCTAGTTTCTTGGGGTAACCGATCGCATGGAGAATCCACTTGGGAGCGAGAAAACGAGATCCGACAGAAATTTCCTCACCTTTTTCGGTAGTTAGCTATCTTGTATTCTTGGGATTTCGAGGACGAAATTCTTTTTGTAGTTGGGTATGATGTAACACCCGAGCCCAATAATACTATTTCCTTTGCTAGTTGAATGATGTATATTGTTCATTCCAATTTTCCTGATGGTTTGGTGCTTAATGCTAAATTTTAACCGGTTAAGTCATTTTGGCACATAACAAATTTTAATACCGAAAATGAAATTAAAAATATCTATGTTGGCCTACTCGTCGCCACTAGCCGCGTGGTAGCGTCCGCGCGTCGAGATTTCGTCCCGTTCGGCTAAACGGGCGAGTTTGGACGACTACGCGCGCGTGCAAGTGTCCGACTTGGGGGCATGCATTTTAATCACAAAACACCTCTTTTCAAAATTTAGAACTCGTTTAAAATCCTATAATTTGAATTTGGAACATTTGGGTGCAACCCGGGCTCGATTTGGAAATGTTTCATTTCGCGCCAAAATACCCATTTAAATTTAATATTATAAACCATAAAATATTTCTGTTACTAATTCTTAACGTCAAAATCTCTTTTTAAAATCTTTTAAAATTTTATTTTACCTAAACCCCCCCGTTCCAGCCAATCACGAGCTCACCTTTCCCTAGTGGGCCCCGCCTCAATATCTCTCTCTCTCTCTCACCAATCTCTCTCTCTCTCTCCGTCTCTCTCTATATCTCTCTAATCTCTTTCTCTCTCTCTCTCTAACAAACCCCCTCTCTCTCTCCCTCTATTTTATAATTCCCTGTTCCTCGTTCTCAACCCTCCGGAAGAAACCCATCGCGAGAACCCCCGAACCCTAACCCTAGCCTCCTCGTGACCTCGCCGCCGGCCCCACTGTGACCTCGCCGTCATCATCCACACCCCACAGCTTCGACCGCAATCCTCCTCCCTCCTTCCCGAGCCTGCAACCCAACCCCCGACGACATCTCCAACCCGCAGATCTCGCCGTCGCCGCCGCCTCCCATCGCCGACGACGCCAGTGACTTCCTCCCTTCCTCTTCGTCCCGACCTCGTCGTCTTCTTCCTCCTCCCCTCGCCGGACCACCACAGAACCCGAGCCGACCCTAGCACCAACCCCGGGTCGCTGGAAAACGTGCCGTCGGTCCTCGCCGTCGTCGCCAGAGCCACCTCCGACCCCCTCCGTCTCCCCTCGATCACCAGAGTGGGCCAGCACCCCTCTACTCACCGCAGCACCCTCTTTCCAACGAACCCAGAAAATTCCAGCCGTCGCTGCTCGCCGTCGCTGCCTCGCCGGCGCCCCATCGCCGTCGAACCCGTCGTGGTTGCCCTGGTGTTTCCCTGTAAGCATCCCTATCTTTCCATTAATGTTAAACCCCCCTCTCGCTGGTCCTTGTCTTTGTATATCGTGTTTTGCTAACTTCGTCGCTTTTGACTTTCGCCGGATTCCGGCCGTGCCGTCGCTTGGACCCGACGCTCCAGCGAAGTATTCTGGTCCGTGTGGTCCCGCTGTTCGCTGTTAGGACTTGACCCGTAGCCCGTGCACCCGTCTCGTGTTTTCTGCCGACTTTGCATCCGTGCTTTCCGGTTTGCGAAACCGTCGAGGCAAGTATCCGAATACTTGCTTAACATGCTAGTACGCGAGATCAAGTCTTGCTATAAACTTAATCATCACACTATTTATTATAACTTAGAATTCACAAGGTCTAGTCTTGCTATGCAGTTGAATATCATATTATATAATACAACAACTTAATGATGGTAATATCGATGTCATATTATAACTTAGAATTGACGGCTGCAACTATTCTTAACATTGAATCGGTATAGTAGTTTCTTGTAATTAATCGGTTTGCTATCAATCCACACTTTAACTAACTAAACCAAGTAGATCGTCCTCGCTTCATTTGTTAAATCACCTATGAGACAATTATTATGCTTTAGTTTAAATTCATGTAGCTTCATTACTTTATGTTGTTGATATTGCTTCACCTTGTGGCTATTGCACCCCAAGGGTGCTTGAACCTGTTAATAAGAGAATACAAAGCATCACTGTGTTTACATGGAATAATATTGTTATTTACTGTTCCTGTTGTTGTTCCTTATTCGTTACTATACCTGTTATAAGCATACATTTGATTGCATTACATATTGACCCGATCTTGATACACCTGACACATGTACTGATACACCGGACATGACACCCTATACATACTGACTCAACCTATTGGACTACAACCTGACTTATTACATGATCTCATGCCTAATGCCAATAAACCTGACTTGGGGTCCTCATGGACCATTCCTGCTGTCTAACCAGACATACCTGCTTTTACCTGATTCTGTGTTGACATTAGTCCTTGACTACTGAATACCTGACCTGACATACATAACTTGGGGGTATGGGGAAATCAAAGATGAACCTGACTTGTAACTCGACAGTTCACTACCAGTTCGAGTGTACACATTCCTATTTTGTGCCTAGCGGCATGTCTCGGTTTCGGCCGAGAATATTGTGGCCGTGATCCCGGGTATGTACGGGGTACTACCGAGTGTACACTTTCATGTTTTGTGCCTAGCGGCATATCTCGGCTGCAGCCGAGAACATTGTGGCCGTGGTCCCGGGTATGTACGGGATACTATTGAGTTACATCGACGAGACATCAATTGATTTCAAAGACTATAGAGTAGAAACCTGATAGGACAGTTTAGTTACCACTGCACATTACCCTGCACTGTTATTTCTTAGTACTGCTTTATTCATGTTATCCCTGCATTGCTTATTACCATGTTTATATTATTGGTTGACATGGCGCGCTGACGTCTGGGTTTTGCATGGCCCAGATTCCTTACCACTGTCGACGACCGAGCAGGAGTACTTCAGCCAGCAGGCTGAACTGTGAGTTCCTTAGTGTTTAGTCTATTTATTTCATTTCATTTCAGATGTGAGCCCGCATTATGGGACGTACTGGTTATTTATTGTATTGGATCATTTGCTTCCGCACTTATTGTTTATTGACTCTTGTTATTACGGATTTGGACATGTGTTAGATTAGTTTATTTATATTGTTCTTGATATCTCTGCAACCGTAATGTGACTGTGGATGGATACTTCCTACCCACAGGTAGCATGGTTGGCTATGTTACGTGCCCAGTCTTGCGTACTCTGGGAAGCGGGGCGTGACACTATTTCTTAAGAAAGTCAAGATGCGTGCTCTATTATCCGTCAACCATGTTTATTAAGATAGCATGCCGATAATAAGAGAAAGAAGAAAGCTACAGAAAGAACATCCGATTTACATTTGATCAGGCGTTCGAGACGCATTCATTTATGCATGGGCAGAAGACTCAGGACGAGAAATAAGACAAGCTGAAATAAAAAAAAAGGAGGGTTTTCATTCATATTGCTAAAAATTCTTACAATCACAAGAGCAATGAATAAGAAACATTATTCAAATTATTACAACGGTATAACCTCAGATCCGGGGCACGGATTGAGGAATTCAAAAGTAAGGCCATCCAGAGTTCTTCTGGCCTTTCTAATTATTCTTATGCGCAGCCTCTCGCGCTCCTCTGTGTCAAGATCCTCGGCAAGCCCTCCCGGCCTTCGATAAGCAGCAACTATCGTCGTCTGCTGGAAGATTTGGTGTAGAATGTCAATGAGGCTGTCCCGCCGTTTCTTCGAGATCAGACCCGTCGGGTACACTGAATGCACCTTGTCCTCGGCATCATCCAGCGCATTGAGCGGCAGGGCCTCGTGAAGACCCGGAAGTACTCTCCATATTGCTCCCAGCACGACTTTCAAAAGAGCCGAACGACGGGGTAGCAGCCAACCACCGCTTGCGTTCAGACGACCCATGACCTCTGCACATTGAGCTTCTGTAAACTCCTGGTTTTGTTGACGATCCTGTGCGCGGATATCGTCATAGGTGATGAACTCGTGCAAACTGTATAGATGCACCGCCATTATGCCTGGAGGAAATACCACAAGAAGATTAGCGATAGAAGAAAAATAATATACATAGAGGGCTAAATTCCTAGAGAGCAAAGCTCTGTTCAGGGATTAAAACCCATGAACAAAAGCTTAATGAAACCCCATTGGGGATCTCTTTAGATCAAAAGATCTGTGAGAGCAAAGCTCTTTGACTGAGATTAATTTAAATTAATTTGATTTACATTAATTTTACCTAAAGTTTCTAACTTTGAAAATAAGAAAAGCTCCGCTAGTGAAACCCCAATGGGGATCTCTTTAGATCAAAAGATCTATGAGAGTAAAGCTCTGCTGGTTAAGATTAATTAAAATTAATTTAATCGAAGAATCAATTTTACCTAAAGTTTTTCTAAAAACTTTGGAAAGGAGAGCAAAGCTCTGGAGTTCTTGAAGGCAAGAGCAAAGCTCTGAAGTTTTTTGAAAATAAAAATCTGAAAGATGATAAGCATCTGTGGGGGACCAAAGGTCCTATTTATAGGCATCAAGTGCCTCTTCGACTTCCGAAAGTTGTCACGGCGGTTGGAATTCCGCTACCGTTGCACTCACGTTTGGGGCCACGTAAGCGCAACGGTGGGGGGGCATTTGTTTACCCCAATCAGAGCGAAGCTCTGTTCAAATTCCGAGGCGGGAGATAAAGCAACGCTTCATCTTCCCTCAATCAGAGCAAAACTCTGCTTTGAAAATTTAAAAATTTAATAAATGAAGCAACGCTTCAGATTATTTGGGCTGCGCAACACGCCACGTGTCAGGCGCAGATGCATCAGCGCAGCGCCCAAGGCAGTGCACCCAATCAGAGTAAAGCTCTATTTTTATGAAGCAACGCTTCAGCTGCGCAAGCACTGCGCTGCGCGACACGTGTCAGCGCAGATGCGCTAGCGCAGTTGCGCTGCGCTCTGCGCTGCGCGACACGTGTCAGCGCAGATGCGCTAGCGCAGTTGCGCTGCGTAATGCGCTGCGCGACACGTGTCACGCGCTGGGGCATCTGCGCCAAACAGAATTAAATTTCCAAGAAATCTTTTCTGTTCTTGTTAAAACAAGAAGATTTTCTTCTGCAAAGCAGAAGCCCTTGGATCAAAGATCCAACGGTAGAGAAAGATCTCTTTAACAAATTTAACTAATTTATGGGCACTATAAAAAGGACCTAAGAACAAGATCAATAATTTTTAAATAAAAAGAAAAATAAGTAATAATAGTGCTTTGCACTTTTTTAAGAACCTCTGGTTTTTGAAACAAAAAAAAATTATTTTCTTTGATCTAAATTAGATCAAGAAATCAAATAGTGCTCTGCACTCCTGTTCTTGAATCTAAAAGATTCTTAGTGCTTTGCACTTCCAAACTGCGCTGTTGCGCTCTTGAGAAAGTGCCATGTGTCAGCTATAAAACAACTTGCGCTCTTAAAATAGAGCTTTGCTCTCTGGAATTGGCGCAACTCACCAGAGCGCGCCACGTGTCAGCAGCGCAACAGCGCAGCGCATTAGCGCAGCGCACTGCGCTATTGCGCTTGCGCTCACCAGAGCGTGACACGTATCACCACCATATGAGTTTGCGCTCATTACTTAGCGCAAAGCGCCTGACAAGCCACGTGGGGCACTGTCAGAGTATTTAATGCTCTGCATTATTAAAGAAAAGGGACAGAGCCCAATTAAAAGGCCTAACAGGCCTAATAAAAAATGCTATGCATTTCAAAAGGGGGCAAAGCCCAAACAAAAAAATAGATGCTCTGCATCATTTAGAAAAGGGCAAAGCCCGGCCAAAACAAGAATAATGCAGTGCATTACTAAAAAGGGGTAAAGCCCTAGCACAGGCCAAAGACACAAACTGGACTTAGCCCAATTTTGGCCATAAGTCCTTAAATTAAATTGACTGAGCAAAATTGCTCTCTTAAATCAATTTACTACCGGTTCAAGGGTACATCTCCGAACTCCTCTGACACATGTCGTTATAATCCTTCAACAACGTCAGAGAGGTGACGGGTCCCGACGACCACGTATGAATATGGACTGCGGGGTCTTTAAACTCGTGGACCGAAACGTCCCTAAACTAATATCGGACCGAAACGTCCCTAAACTAATGATGGACCACCACGTCCCTAAACTGGAATGTGGATCACCACGTTCCTAAAACTGGAGTATGGACCACCACGTCCCTAAACTGGAATATGGACCGAAACGTCCTTAAACTAATATTGGACCACCACGTCCCTAAAACTGGAGTGTGGACCACCACGTCCCTAAAACTGGAATATGGACCACCACGTCCCTAAACTGGAGTATGGACCACTACGTCCCTAAACTGGAACAATAGAGCCTCCTAATGCTCTTTTGCCGGATCTAAACGGTCCCGTTTAAGTTGATCTTAGCCCCAAATACGGCTAACGCATCCTTAAATCTTCAAACAAACTTTAGGCCCAAATTGGACTATAAATTCCCCCAATCAACTTTGGCTCAAGGGTACATCTCTGAACTCCTCTGACATCTGTCGTTGTAATCCTTCAACGACATCAGAGAGGCGACGAGTCCCGATGGCCATATATTAAATGGATCACCCCGTTAAGTTGATCTTAGTCTCAAACAGGACTAACGTATTCTTGACAAACGTTTAAGTTGATCTTAGCCGCAACGCGACTAATGCATCCTTAAACTAAAAACCCCAAACCCAAATCTAAGTAAATACGGATTTGGACTAATCCACGTCTTACGGGCGACGACATAAATTAGTCTCCGTATACAATCCACGGGCAACCACAAACAAAACAAATACCCACGACACGAAGTGAAATTCTGGAGAAGGAGAAAGTTGTTACCGCGATGCGGTAGCGTAATTAACTGCAGGGGCTTGCGCCTGCAGGGAAGAGCGTCCCCACAATCAAAAACCCTTCAAGCGAGGGGGAATCTGACGAAGTCTGCTACATCGGCGGCATCCGTCTAAACCTCCGATACACGGTGCCATAAATCAACTTGGCATCTTCGGAGAGGTGGACGGATAAAACCAAATAGCATCTGCCCCGAATCTCAGCGTCAGGCCATCGCGGTCCTGTGCGCCGTCCTTCGGAGGGGAACAGCGAGCATACCGGATGGCTCCGTTATTACTTTCGTCCAAATGGAATATTTGTTTAGACAAAGGTTCATGAGCGTCAGCGATAAGATTACTATTGCCGAGCTCGTAAGGACCAAGCCCAAGAACAACGAAAGCAGCATGGATTTTATAACCCGATGGCGCAATCTCTCCGTCAAATGCGAACCGCCGATAGAGCAGGACCAATCTGTCAGTCTCCTCGTCGGAAATCTCAATAATTGGATGGCCCCGTTTCTATGCACCACGGGTCTCAAAACATTCCAAGAGCTGACCAGGAAAGTTCAGATGCTGGAGCGCTCAAAGCAGGAGTCCTCCTCGGATTCCCAAAATAACAATAGGTCCTGGAGAAACCGAAAGGACGATAATCGCAAAGGCGGAAACTCCGATGATTCTGAATCTTTCAACATTTCGGCTAACCGATATAAGCAAGGGATGAGCGGGCCTAGCGCCTACCAGCCTCGGAAGACAGTGTTCGGAGAGGGAGAAGAATCTCCACTCAAAGAGAAACTAGATAAAGTCTATTCCTTCAGAAGGGACAAAATCCGTAAAATATTCAAAGACGCTCTGAAGAACGGTCTACAACTGCCAGAGTCAAAAAGACCGCAGGAAGCGAATATGACCGACGACTCCAAATACTACCCCTATCACAGAGTGATAGGTCATGCCATTGAGGACTGCTTCGTCTTCAAACATTGGGTCGAAAAGCCATACAAGGCAGGAGTGATAGAACTGTCTAAAGGCGTGTTAACAAACAGTCCAGCTACGACCGCCAATTTCATACAAACAGAGACCGAAGTTCTTCGTGAAACTCATTCTCTCAGACATCTGCCTTCCTCTGAAAACAATCGACCACCACGTCATTAAACTGGGAACAATAGACCGCTAAGTCTTAAACTGTGAACAGTCGACCTCTAAGTTATTAAACTGGGAATGTAAAAAAAATATGTAAATAAACAAAAAAATGTGTAAATAAAAGAAAAATAAAGAAAAGCCGAAATGATGGGGCAACTCGCAATAAAAATCAGCGAGTAAAATAAAGATGAAATAAAGCCGAAATGATGGGGCAACCGTGAATAAAAGCCGAAATGATAGGGCAATCGCGACCTTCGTGATAAGAAAAGCTGAAATGATAGAGCAATCGCGGTAAAACAAAAAAAACAAAAAAAACTGCGAATGATAAGTCACTCCTGGTACCATATTCCAGTGTAGCGATGCAGACGCCAACCAAATTCCAAACTCAAATCCCAAACGGCGAATGATGAGTCGCTCCTGGTACCATATTCCAGTGCAGCGATGCAGACGCCAACCAAATTCCAAATCCCATACCCCAACGGCAAATGATGAGTCGCTCCTGGTACCATATTCCAGTGCAGCAATGCAGATGCCAACCAAATTCCAAATCCCATATCCCAAATGGCGAATGATGAGTCGCTCCTGGTACCATATTCCAGTGCAGCGATGCAGACGCCAACCAAATTCTAAATCCCATACCCCAATGGCGAATGATGAGTCGCTCCTGGTACCATATTCCAGTGCAGCGATGCATACGCCAACCAAATTTCAAATCCCACACCCCAACGGCGAATGATGAGTCGCTCCTGGTACCATATTCCAGTGCAGCGATGCAGACGCCAACAAAGTCCTGAAATTTTTCCGGCCCTACGGTCTGGATCATACATTCTGCAAAACCGTATACAATCCATGGGTATAAAATAATCCCAATCTCTCTCAAGTCCTACCGGTGAGAACACATTCAAAGTCCCACCGGCAGGGAAGATTCAAAAAAAAAAGGAAAAAGAAAAAAAAAGAAGGTATGTCCACAAGCAAAATGGGCACGGATGAAAATCCGAAAGGGCTTCGAGAATAAAAACAGCAGGACTGCCGGCGAGTTTGTGAAAACCCGAAAGGGCGCAAACTCGTGAAAAAGAGATAAAATGCACTCGCAAAGTCCTCTCGACTTTGTGAGGAGAAAATTCCCGCGTGAGATCCTTACGACTCACAAAGGAGCAACACACTTAGGAGTCCCCACGACTCCTAAGGAGAAAATACACCTACGGGATCCTTACGACTCGTAGGGAGAAAATGCTTTGTGAGACCCTTACGGTTCACAAAATTGAAAAGTCTTAGGTGATAGGGACCTAAAACCTATCTCCTAAGCCATCGCTTCCTGATAAGTAAGCGGAAATGATGATTCGCTCCTGGTACCATATTCCAATGTAGCGATACCGATGCCAAACAAAAACCAATTCCCAAATCCTCCCGGGGAAAATGATGAGTTGCTCCTGGCATTATTCCGGTGCAGCAATGCAGATGCCGACAAAAAAAAATCCCTAAATCCTCTCATGACAAATGATGATTCGCTCCTGATACCATATTCTAGTGTAGCGATACTGATGTCAACCCAAATCAAATCAAACTAACAACCTCTGCGGCGGAATCATGCTCCGACCCAGAATTTACCCCGTGTCGAAATCATGCTTCGCCTCGGGATATCTACCTTCCCTGCCGGAATTATGCTCCACCTAGGAATCAAGTCAACCAGCAAGCTCTGCGCTGGAATCATGCTTCGTCTCAGAGTGTCCCCCGCGTCGAAATCAAGCTTCGCCTCGGTGTATCTGCCTTTCCTGTCGGAATTATGCTTCGGCTTGGAAATTCAACCAGCGCCTTCCCTGTCGGAATTATGCTTCGGCTCGGAATCAACCAACGACCTCCTTGTTGGAATTATGCTCCGCCTCGGAATCAAATCAACCAACCAGCTTTGCGCCGGAATCATGCTTCGTCTCAGAGTGTCCCCAGCGTCGAAATCAAGCTTCGCCTCGGTGTATCTGCCTTCCCTGTCGAAATTATGCTTCAGCTCGAAATCAACCAACGACCTCCTCGTCGGAATTATGCTCCGCCTAGGAATCAAGTCAACCAGCAAGCTCTGCGTTGGAATCAGGCTTCATCTCAGAGTGTGCACCCTGTGTCGAAATCATGCTTCGCCTCGGTGTATCTGCCTTCCCTGTCGAAATTATTCTTCGTCTCGGAATCAAGTCAGCCAACAAGCTCTGCGCCGGAATCATGCCCCATCTCAGAATGTACCCCGTGTCGAAATCATGCTTCGCCTCGGAGTATTTGCCTTCCCTGTCGGAATTATGCTTCGCCTGGGAATCAACCTCTGCATCGAAATTATACTTCGGCCAGAATGTCTGCCGCCTATCGGAATGATGCTCCGATCCTGGAATTATGCTCCGCTCTTCGGAATGATGCTCCGAATCCTGGAATCATTCTCCGCTCTTCGGAATGATACTCCAAATCCTAGAATCATGCTCCGGTCTTCGGAATGATGCTCCGAATCCTGGAATCATGCTCCGCTCTTCGGAATGATGCTCCGATCCTTGGAATCATGCTCCGCTCTTCAGAATGATGCTCCGATCCCTAGAATCATGCTTCGCTCTTTGGAATGATGCTCCGAACCCTAGAATCATACTCCGCTCATCGGAATGATGCTCCGATCCCCTGGAATCATACTCCGCTCATCGGAATGATGCTCCAATCCCCTGGAATCATGCTCCGATCCCCTGGAATCATGCTCCGCTCATCGGAATGATACTCCGATCCCAGGAATCATGCTCCGCTCATCGGAATGATGATCTGATCCCCTGGAATCATGCTCTGCTCTTCGGAATGATGCTCCAATCCATGGAATTATGCTCCACCCTTCGGAATGATGTTCCGATCCTTGGAACTATGCTCCGCGCTTCGGAATGATGCTCCAATCTGGGGAATCATGCTCCGCCCTTCGGAATGATGCTCCAATCTCTAGAATCATGCTCCGCCCTTCAGAATGATGCTCCGATCTCCCCAATCCCTGGAATCATGCTCCGCGTTTCGGAATGATGCTCCGATCCTTGGAATCATGCTCCGCAAATCGGAATGATGCTCCGATCCCCGGGAATCATGCTCCCCGAAGGATACTCCGACCCTAGAATTATGCTCCGTGAATCAGAATGATGCTCCGATCCCCGGGAATCATGCTCCCCGGGATGATGCTCCGCCCCCGGAATGATGTTCCACCTCGAAGTTCAGCTTCAAGATCCATCAATTTCATGCACACAACTCAAATGGGCGGTGTGCATTTATTGATGGGGGGCACTTTGTTGGGGTCAAAATTTGCACCCCTGGTTGACCGAGTCAAAGTCAAGGTCAACCCCAAACCAGGTAGGTCCAAGCCCAGGTCAAGCGGGCCCATGCCCAAGTCGAGCTCACGGCCAGCCTCCTCCATGCCAAAATATAGATGACGTAATAAATAATTTTTATGTAATTTTTTATGCATGAATGTATGCAAAATGGGCATAAAAGCCAAATTTTTGTAAAGCTCATGGCTTATGTGCAAAAAGAAATGGCACATGAGCCATGAGATGGGCAAAATGCCATTTTGTAAAGCCCAAGGGGCTATATGTAAATGTGTAAGCCTATATAAGGCAACATGATGATGAATAAAAATAAAAAAACACTTTTCATTCCCCTAAAAGAAAAACCTAGGATTTGTGTCTCTTTCCGCTTTCTGAAGGTTTCAAACCTTCTTTTCTTTTTTGTGAATTAAATCGAGAGTTTTACTCTCCCTTTTCCAAAACTAAATAGTTTTTCAACACAAAACCCACAAAGGGGAACTTGGATCTGTCATTAGATCTCAAAAAGAAGAGATTTTTAGATCTCACGTCTCTTGATCCATCCAACAGAGGAGGAAGAAGAAGAACCCATTTCCTCAACCAAAACATTTTTAAGAGTTTAACTCCACTCTAAACCCTATTTCTGGGACTAAAAGCCTTTTTTCTCGCCAGCGCCCTGCGCTCAAGCGCAGAGCGCCCATGTGCCAACACGTGGCACGCTTGCGCTCAAGCGTCCAGCGCTCGAGCGCAGAGCGCCTACGTGCCGACATGTGGCGCGCTTGCGCTCGAGCGCAGAGCGCCCACGTGCTGACATGTGGCGCGCTTGCGCTCAAGCGCCCACGTGCTGACACGTGGCGCGCTTGCGCTCCAGCGCTCGAGCGCGGAGCGCCCACGTGCTGACACGTGGCGCGCTTGCGCCTAAGCGCACAGCGCTCAAGGCGCTGGCCCCACGCATCCCTCAGATGCCTTGTCCCCCTCTTTATATATATATATATATATTTATATATATATATATACATATATATATATACATATATATATATACATATGTATACATATGTACATACACACATACTTCACGACACTGTCCCTGTTAGAAAAAATTTCTAACGGGGCGCTGCCTCGCATCCCGCAAGGGGGCTGCTAGCCCCCTTGACCCCCAGCCCGCTATCCGGGTAGCGGGCCCCCCGTAAAAACTCTGCGTGGCTCCCGATATATTTAAACCCCCCTCCAAAACAAAACACACGTACACTGCACATTGAGTTCGCATGACCAGTTTAACCCGTTAATCAGAGGTTCTCTCGCTACAAAGGCGAGGGGTAATTAACGGCAGCTTAGTCCGCGGCTGCCGGAGATTCGGATCCCCACAATCATTAAACCCCGGCCTACCATAGGCAAGGGGAATCTGTAGTAGCCTGACAAGTGCGCGCGTATTCCCATCTCAATGGGGTGACGAAAAACACCCTACAACGGAGAGATTACGCCATCGGGTTATAAAATCCATGTTGCTTTCATTGTTCTTTGGCTTGGCCCTTACGAGGTCGACAATGGTGATCTTATCGTTGACACTCATGAGCCTTTGTCGGAACAGAGATTCCATTTGGACGAAAATAGTAACGGAGCCATCCAGTATGCTCGCGTACCAGTCGAAAGCGATATCGGTTAAGCTATTAACGAACTGGCGGAGGAGGAGCGCATCATTTCCCTCAGTATTCGCGCATGATGCTTTAAATTGGGCAATGTGCCGTTCGCATTTCCCGTCCCATCGAATCTTTCAAATTTATGGATGACATAGCCAGTGGGAAACTCCACAAGATCGTACCGAGCATGATATGGTCTCCCGCTACTGCTGATATCTTTTTGCTCTCCGTTTTCGGCTACCAATGTTTTGACTTTATTGGCGACCAAATCCATGATTTGATCTTGCGTTAGCGGGTTGTTGTCATCGGTAGCTAAGACATTTCCCGAGATAGGATGCGACCGACTTTCATGCGGTTCGTCCACCTTTGGATTTGAGGGAATAGGCATCGACTAGCTCGGACACCGTTTCCCAGTTCATGAGCAGAGCCCTGCACTTGATTGGGCGGCTAAAGGTAAGTCGGGCCATGAGCTGTAAGATGACGTTCGTCAAGTCGTCAATTTTTTAGTAGAGCTTGGCCATCTCTTTGTCTTTGTTTCTGAGCTGCTTCTGGAGCTCTTGGAGAAGTTGTTGTTCTGCGGTCTTGGGACGGAAGATTGGCTCCTCTTCGCTTTTCGAGCCCGACTCCTCATGAACAGACGAATCTCTCTGCTTATCAGCTTCACTGGAAGGGTTCTCATTACCTTCCAGAGGATGCCGGACTTGGAAAGTGGCAGCCAGATTCATACCAGGTTGGATTTGAGATGTAATGGCCCCGTCCTTGCTCTTGCTGCGCGTGCCCACCATGTAGACAGTGTGGACCATATATCCAGCCATCTCTTTGTCTTTAGCGGGGTAACTCTATTCTTGGAACCTCATGAAGTTCAGCCTAGCATGAGCCCTGGCCCTATTATTGCCTCTATATCTGAGCCTTTTCTGTCTTATCTTCTCGATTTTAAGGGCTTGACGGGCATCCGTCATCCAAAAAGCTATCGTGAGTCGATTGACGGGGAGCTTAAAGAAGATACCCGATTGAGCAGTCGTCAGGGGCGCCGCTGGAGCTTGCCCAAGATGCCTTGTTGCTTTGTTGGTGTTGATGTCCTTGCCCCCAGCTGGGGCCAAGGAAAGTCGTTCAAACACCGACTTGCGTTTGGGTAGTGGTGCCCTCGAGATCACCACATTTGGCCTCCTGCTTTTCGAGGCCGGTCTGTCTATTACTGGAGCTTGAGAAGCTGGGATGGCGCTAGCTGGCACGAACAGAATAGAGCCAAATGGTAGCAGCGGCTCCTCCCACTGTCGCCCGAGACTGACCGGGAGGACCGTCCTGGCGTCCATCTTCATCGTGTAGGAGATGAAAGATATGTTGAGAGCCGAGCTTGTCCTTAGAGACATTTTTGCTGCATCCGAAAATTGCAATTGGAAATTGTTAACCTGCAAATAGAAACATGATTTCAGTACATGCAATCGATATGTATATTGATTGAGTTCGCATAAACGTTTAACCCAAAATATGGGAGGAGAGATTGGTCCCACCGGGCGTGCCAGAATCTGTAGGGTGTTTTCGTCACCCCATTGAGATGGGAATACGTGTCGCTTGTCAGGCGTACTATAAATTTCCCCTGCATAGGATAGGCGGGGGTTTATTGATTGTGGGTATCCGAATCTCCGGCAGCCGCGAACTAAGCTGCCATTAATTACCCCTCGCCTTTGGAGCGAGGGAACCTCCGATTGACGGGTCAAACCGGTCATGCGAACTCAATGTGCAGTGTGCATATGTGTGTCTTGAAGGGTTTTGGATATATCGGGGGCCACGCAGAGTTTACGGGGGGCCCGCTACACGGATAGCGGGCTGGAGGTCAAGGGGGTTAGCAGCCCCTTTGCGGGGTGCGGGGCAGCGCCCCGTTAGAAATTTTTTTCTAACGGAGGAGGTATTTTTAGTGTGGAGTGCATGGAAAAGGAGGGGTGAATAGCGTCCAAAGGACAAGTGGGCACCAGCGCCTCATGTGCTTGGCACGCGGGCGCTGGGCACTGAATGCTGGCGCTGGGCGCGAGCGCCTCATGTGCCCGGCACATGGGCGCTAGGAACTAGATGCAGATACTGGGCGCGGCACTAGATGCCGATACTGGGCGCCAGAGCCTCACGCGCCCGACACGTGGGCGCGGCACTAGATGCCGATACTGGGCGCCAGCGCCTCACGCGCCCGGCACGTGGGCGTTGGGCGCCTGCGGAAAGAATGGGCTTTTAGCCCCGGAATTAGGAGTTAAACTCCGAAAAAGGATTTTTTATTTATGGAGTTAAACTCCGAAAGATGTTAAATGGAGTTAAACTCCTAAAAAAGGGCTTGATATATGGAGTTAAACTCCAGCAGATCTTGAATGGAGTTAAACTCCTAGAAATCTTTGGAGTTGATCAAAGGGGACCCCCTTCTTCTCCCCTCTTTAGTCTTGGATCTTCTTTTGAGCCTCAGATCCTCCCGAAATGGGATTTTTGGAGATGGTTCTCTTTCTTCTTCCTCTCTGTTGGCTGGATCTTGGGGAAAAAAGGGGTAAGACTTAAAAATCTTCCCTTTTAGGGATTTGATAGCAGATCTGAGCTCCCCTTCAAGGGTTTTATTATGAAAAACTATTTACTTTTGGAAAAGAAAGAGTTAAACTCTTGATTTAATTCAAAAAAATATAAGAAGGTTTAGAACCTTAAGGAAGGAGAAAGAGGCACAGAAACCCTAATTTTTGAGGGGGAATGAATTTCTACTTTCATTTCATTATCATGTTGGTTTATATAGGCTTACAAAGTTGCACATAGCCCCTTAGGCTCTACAAAATGGCATTTTGCCCATCCCATGTCTCATGTGCTTACTTTTTTTTGCACATGAGCCATGAGTTTCACAAAAATTTGGCTTTTTGCCTATTTATTTTACATTCATGCATGAAAATTACATCAAACTTATTTATTACATAGTTTTCTTCTTGGCATGGGGGAGGCCGACCTCTTCATGTTCGGGCTCGACTTGGGCATGCGTCCGCTTGGTCTGGGCTTAGGCCCACTTGGTATGGGGTTGACTTTGATTTTGACTTGGTCAACCGGGGTGTAATTTTTGACCCCAACACTCTTCAAAAAAATTGGAAAGAAACACTTACATTTTTTACCGCCAACCGGAATCAATCGCTTAATTTTATTCCGCCAGGTGGAGTTGGAACCATTGAGCTTACCGATGAGGATGAACCATTAGCAAAAGAGAAGTGGGGTCTTTGTCTTGTCGGTTATTATCTTGGAAAAAGACCTTATTGTCATCTTGTCGAGTCTCTTGGAAAACAATGGTGATGCCGGGATAGCGTGCAAATATCCGCTTTGGAAGGAGATTTCTTCTTCTTTAAATTTTCTAATCTAGAAAATATGGTTCTTATTGGAGATGCCGCTTGTTGGTTTGTTGATGGGCATCCCCTAATTCTTAAAGAATGAGAGCAAGGAAAGAAAATTACAAAGGAAATTTTGTTGCAATTCCAATTTGGATGAAACTACCTAATCTTCCGCTGGAATAGTATACCAACCGTGCTCTAACAAAGCTTGAAAGTTTTATTGGAACTCCACTTTTTATGGATGAACTTACATCCAACGGAACACGTATGGAGTTTGCTCGCTTTTGTGTTGAAGTAAAACAGGAAAAAAAATTTACCGAAGGAAATCCCTCTCCAACAAAGAGAACATATCAATATGCAACCAATAATTTATGATTGGAAATCATCTCAATATTTGCATTGCAAAACTTTCGCTCGCTCCGATACCACATGCCCAGTTTCTCACTCTCCTTCAAACCATACCGCTTCACCTTCAATTCCCACAATTGTTAAACCCACCAACCCCAACTTTCATCTCTCAACCGCAAGCAAAAAATTGTCTAATATAACCACGCCCAAATTACTACTAAACATCATTCATGTTGGTTATAGTGTCCTCAAGCCAATTATTGTAATCGAAAGTAAGCGATTATGACAATTGAAGGAGAACCTATATAGGCAAAACAATCTTACTCGATATGGTAGTATACTATCTGGTTTGTCTTTATCATTGATGTGTATATGTTTTAATGGTTATTACGTGTCGTTAATACATAATGATAAAGCCCGTGAGATCTTTACTTGACTACCAGAGTTATGACGGTGATCATAACAGTGAGAGCTGGGTAGTCTATAAGCACGTTCTTAAATATCCCTGGCCGTGGGAGTATCGAAACTGGTCATCAATATTTTAGAGTAGACTAGTGTATACATTTTTAGACCCCGATGAGGGGCGGTGGCAGGTCTCAAAACCATTGGTATGTTGCACCTAAGACTGTATGCATGTGCTCACTGGAGATGAGTACATCAGACGGATTCGCTGAGAACTTCTAGATGAAGCTATACCTATCGTCTGATGGAAGTTCTTAATTGACATGAGCACATGTAGTCTGTTGACCTGAGATCGTCACTTCTTGTGTGGGTTCCCACTGTACTTAGATTACTTCCCTACCACGGCTCCACTGAGTCGTGCAAATAGATTTTAGTTGGGTATTGTCCCGAGTCACATGGAGGCAGTGAGCGATCGTCAGGAATTCGTCTCTCCTGATATAGGGAGTTGATGTCGCGCTGTATTCGGTTGGCCATCACCATAAGTCCCTGGTTAGAACGGATGAGATTTACTGATCGTAGATCAATAGTTTCTCAGTTGGTAATGTGCTTGACATCGGCACAACTTATCAGGTTATTAGGGATCTGATATTATCCACCCCCTTAGACCGGCATGGGATACTCTTAAACGAAGAGACCGGACTGTACGGAGATTGTCACCAATAGGCTCAGTAGGGGGTACGGATAAGTTTGCTCGTCGACCTTCCTTTCGTTCAATACCTGGGTAGCCGTTATGTACAGCTAGTACCGCTGACGTGCTCGTGGTTAAACCCATTGCCAGCGTATTGTCGAGTCTTTAGATTCCCACGCAGAGGGTTTCCCGGTTCAGGCGAAACGATATAGTATGTGCGTATTTTGATATGCACTCAGATTCTATTAAATACGTGTATTTAGTGCACGTATTTTAATCGGACGTTTTGATAATAATAGCATGTTTGAAAGATAGCTGGATCATTGTGATCTAGTATTATATCTCTAATTATCTCTCTTTTGGGTATTCATATTTTTATACGAATACGGGTATTTATATTTTGATATGAACACGATATTTATATGAATGTAAGTATTTGTATAAATACGGGTATTTGTATCTTAATACGAATACGAGTATTTTTATCTCAATACGAATATGGGTATTCGTATTTTTATACGAACACGGTATTCATATTTTGATACAAATACGGGTATATGTATTTTGTTGCCTGTTTGGTTATATGTATATGTGTGTGCGCGCGCACATTTTCCACTCACTTTTAGAAGCTTTGTGAAGAGTGTGGATGGGTGACTTATTGGGGTGAGCCACTCATCCACCCACTCTCCACAATCAAAAGAAGAAAGAAAAAGAAAATAAATTTGATTTTTGATTCTTCTTCTTCTCTTCTTGATGTTAGCTTCTAATATTTAAGAGGAAAATTTGACAAAGAGAGAAAGTTTGGGATTTTCATTACTACATCTCTTATGATCACTTCTTAGCAAGTTGTGATCATGAGCTGCTTCACTTGTTTGTTCGGTGTGGAGCTATAGCTTGATTTCGAACTCCCCGGGCGGATCATTTTCAACAAGGAAGATCGGCGTGCAAGTAAGTTCCCAATGACTTTGGAGCTTTGCTAGAGTTCATGGAGCGGTGTAGGGGTTTTCCGCAATTGCGCGGACATGCTACAAAAGTAGATAGCTCCCTAACTTTACATGTTTGTATATCTAGTTTGGTATTTAGAATCGATTCTAGAATATAGGCCACTAGCGCTTGCTTTAAAGTCTTTTTTCGCTTCTGTGTTCGCCACGAGTCTTACGGTGCAGGCACTAGGGTCCTTACAATTCCTCCCTACCCAAACACTACCATATCTTCTCTTCCGCTTCATGATGGGACATGGAAGATTGTTAATAGAAAATAATCTAGAGAATGAAGCTACAACAAAAGTCGTGTGCTTTCGACTAACCGTTTTCAAGTTCTTGGAGAATCTTTTAATAATGTGGCAAGTGAACAGATACAAGTTGAAGATCTCCAACATGCCAGGAACGCTACCGTCACAAATGCCCCGGCTATAGTCAATACGGCAATTGACCATTTGTTATTAAATGATACCTCCTCCAAGTATGATGTGTTGGAACGTGTAGGCTTCAATAAGCCCATAAAGGTTAAAGAATGTCGAAACACTGTCCAAAAAAATTCGATCGACATTCTTTGCCTTGTTGAAGCCAAAGTCCAAACAGCTTCGGCTAAACTACAGAAGCACAACTTCTTTCAAGATGAAGGATTTTTTTTAATAACTTTGAGCTTGCGAGTGGAGAAAGAATTTGGGTTAAGTATGATAAAAAGAGGGATTCTATTGACCTTCTTTCGTCTAGGGACCAACTACTCCGTCTTAATGTTCTAAAAAAATATTTAATTCATTAGGAGAGTGTCAAGGATACTTTTAAACGTATTCAATGCATTTCCCTTTCTTTGTAAAATATGTTTTTTTAATCTCGTTCAGAACGAACCTACTAGCGCATTTTCTCAATTCCATGCAAACATAATGGATCTTGGAGTGAACCAAAATATGTTGCATGATAGGTCACCCACAACACATTTATTAGAAACAATCATTCAACAAAATATTTATTTTTCTACCGGCATATATATTCTACCAATCTTCTGCCCAACCGCCAAACACATAAAAAAAGTCTATTCATTTTTTCATGGTTGAAGGAATTATCCAGTGTACCGAATAAAATGCACATGATTCATACTTGCCGTATTTTTCACTCAGAGCCATACACATAAAGGCAATTGCACATGTTCCCCTCCGAAGGACGGCGCGACGGACGTCTTGCCTGAAATTCAGGGCAGATGCTAATTGGTGCTATCCGTCTACCTCTCCGAGAATGCCAAGTTGATTTATGGCACCATGTATCGAAGGTTTAAACGGATGCGTCCGATATAGCAGACTTCGTCAGATTCCCCCTCGCTTGACGGGTTTTTGATTGTGGGGACGCTCTTCCCTGCAGACGCAAGCCCCTGCAGTAAATTACACTACCGCATTGCGGTAACAACTTTCTCCTTCTCTATGTGGTCACTTCGTGTCGTGTGTGTTTATTTTGTATTTGGTTGCCCGTGAATTGTATACGGAGACTGAGTTATGTCGTCGCCCGTAGGGTGTGGACTAGTCTAAATCCGTATTATCTTAGATTTGGGTTTGGGGATTTGGGTTTAAGGATACGTTAGTCTCGTTTGAGACTAAGATCGACTTAAACGTTTGTTAAGGATACGTCAGCCTAGTTTTTAGATTAAGATCAACTTAACGGGATCGTTTAGATCCGACAAGAGAGCAATTAAGGGAGCCCTGTTGTTTAGTTTAGTGACATTGCGGTCAATAGGTAGTTTAAGGACATTGCGGTCCAATGTTAGTTTTAAGACGTTGCGGTCAAGGTTAAGGACGTCGTAGTCCGTGGATTTAAGGACTCCACGGTCCAATGTTAGTTTTAAGACATCATGGTCAAGGTTAAGGACGTCGTAGTCCGTGGATTTAAGGACTCCACAGTCCGATGTTAGTTTTAAGACATCACGGTCAAGGTTAAGGACGTCAGAGTCCGAGGGTATAAGGACCCTACAGTCCGTCGTTAGTTTTAAGACATCCCGGTCAAGGTTAAGGACGTCATAGTCCGAGGGTTTAAGGACCCCACAGTCCGTCGTTAGTTTTAAGACATCCCAGTCAAGGTTAAGGACGTCATAGTCCGAGGGTTTAAGGACCCCACAGTCCGTCGTTAGTTTTAAGACATCCCGGTCAAGGTTAAGGACGTCATAGTCCGAGGGTTTAAGGACCCCACAGCCCGTCGTTAGTTTTAAGACATCCCGGTCAAGGTTAAGGACGTCATAGTCCTAGGGTTTAAGGACCCCACAGTCCGTCGTTAGTTTTAAGACATCCCGGTCAAGGTTAAGGACCTCATAGTCCGTGGATTTAAGGACTTCACAGTCCGATGTTAGTTTTAAGACATCCCGGTCAAGGTTAAGGACCTCATAGTCCGAGGGTTTAAGGACCCCACAGTCCGTCGTTAGTTTTAAGACATCCCGGTCAAGGTTAAGGACCTCATAGTCCATGAGTGTAAGGACCCCACAGTCCGTATCAACGTATGATCATCGGGACCCGCCACCTCTTTGAAGACGTTGAGGAATTACAACGCCAAGTATCAAAGGAGTGAAGAGATGTACCCTTGAACCGAGGTAAATTAAATAATCTTTGGCCCAATATGGAAGCAAGAGCAGTTAATTATGTTATGAGCCCATTAGCCCCGTTAAGTCTGAATTGAGGACTTATGGCCAGCTTGGGCTAAGTCCAATCATGTTTGGGATATGGGCCTCCTGTTGGTCTATTGAAGGAGAGGCTTAGCCTCTAGAAACTTAGCCAATTGGGCTAAAGCTAGTGTTGAACACTAGAGACCAACAGTGTTGAACACTGGGAGTGAGATTGACAAGTTAGTGTTTAACACTAAAAGATAATCGGTGTTGAACACTGGGAACAGAGTTTTCAAATGAGAACACTAAGGCAAATCAGTGTTAAACACTGGGAACAAAGATTTCAAATTAATATTAAACACTAAGGAAATCAGTGTTGAACACTGAGAGCAGAATTTTCCAAATTAGTGTTTGAACACTAAGAAAATCAGTGTTAGACACAGGAAATGGAGTTTTCAAACTAGTGCTAAACACTATGGAAATCAGTGTTAAACACTGGGAGCAGATCATCAGCTTGATGTTAAATATTGTAAGAGAAGAAATCGCGTGGGGGCACGTGATGGCATCCAAAAGGTGGGGCCAAATCCCCTTCATTTTGTACTATAGATAAGTGTTTAACACTTTTAATTCTGAAGGCCATCACGTGTGGGCACGTGATGGGGGCTCACGTTTTGATCTGTTAGAGTGTTCATTAGGGGTCACGTGGTGATACGTGAGGGCGCCCCAGAGCTTCTTTTCTTTTGCTTTTTCTTTGTGCGCTTTAGGGGTCACGTGGAGCACGTGAGGCGTTGCCTCAAAGTTCTTCTCTATGGATCTTCATAGGGGTCACGTGGTAGCACGTGACCCTGTTTGTTTGCCTGTTTAAAGATGTGTTTATTTTTTTAAGCATTAAATTCCTCGTAGGGTTAAACCCTAGCAATAAACTTTAGAGGAATTAAATTCCTGCTTTCTTCTGAAGAATTATATTCTTAGATAGGGTTAAACCCTAATTTCTTTTTTGTAGGAATTAAATTCCTCATGTATGTAAAGAATTAAATTCTGGCATAGGGTGAAACCCTAATTTCCTCTTTTTTTAAGGGAATTAAATTCTTGTGATTTTGAGAGAATTAAGTTCTCCATTAGGGTTAAACCCTGGTTCTGTCCATTTTGAAGGAATTAAATTCCTATAACATAGGGTTAAACCCTAATTTTATCTCAAAGGAATTAAATTCCTATAATTCTGTGAGAATTAAATTCTCAAAACTCAGTTCCTCCTCTGTGTTTTAGATCTGCATGGCAGGATCTCAACCCAATGAGAATTAAATTCTCAATTCATGGGGAGATGTGCACTTTGCAGATTCTCCACCAGAGAAAGAACTAAGTTCTTTTCTTTGTATAAGAGTTAAACTCTTTGAGAATTAAATTCTCCTTTTTAAGCCTCTCCCTTCTTACCTAAGGTTTTCTTTTGTAGAGGATCAAATTCTTCCCAAAATCTCAAGGCTCTATTTCTCTCTCTCTGTATGTCTCTGTATGTGTCTCCCTCTGTGTATCCCTTTTCTGGCTCCTATTTATAGGAGAAGGAAGAGAATCAATCAGTTTTAGTGAATCTTTCATTGAAACATTTGATTTGTTTTTTGAGAGATTTGATTTATATTTATCATTCATCTGGACCTTTGGATTATTAGATGAATTTTATTCACCATTGTATTTTAAATCCAAAAATATCTCTTTGTTATTTCGGTTAGATTTAAGGGGAAATCTTTCCAAGTCTGATATTTTTCCATAAATTGGTGATATTTAATCACCCTTAGATTTTTAATCCAACGGTTCCAAATAATCTTTCTCTTTTGGAAAGATTTGAATGCTTTCGGAATTTAATTCTGTTAAATAAAAAGGCTTTGAAAGCCGGTCACGTGTGGCCACGTGACCCCTGGTCACGTGTGGCCACGCGACCCCTGGAACGGGCCTTTCTTCTCCTTTTGCGCTCTGTTCTCTGACCGCTGCTCAGCCGTCACGTGCCAACACGTGACCCCTGGTCACGTATAAGCACGTGACCTTTTCTGGAGCCTTTTCTTTGATTTAAACAGGGAGCGAATCTGCATTTTGCCGCTGCTTTTAAATGTCACGTGTCAACACGTGACCGCTGGTCACGTGCTAGCACGTGATGCCTCCTCCATAAGTTTTTCCTGATTTTAAATCAGGAAACAAATGCCCCCACAGCGTTGTTCTCACGTGTCTGCACGTGAGTGCAACGCTGTCACTTTTTGTGACCGTTGGATTCCTCTAGAGATTTGGGGAGATGAAGCGTCTCCATCACATCCTATAAATATAGGGGTCATTTCAGAAACGCCTCCACTTTTGCTTATCTTCCTCCTTGCAAATTTTTTCTGAGAATTTATTTCTCTTCTTCCAGAGCTTAGTTCTCTGCCTTGAATCATTTTCAGAGTTTAACTCTGTTCAAAAAGACTCTTTTCTTCAGATAATGCTCTTGGATGAACGATGAACTTTCACATTCCTCTGGATTTTAAATCCAAAGCAAGGGTTTTTACCCTTTTTAACAGGAACCCATTTTTCTTTAAGCTTTTCAATCAAAATATGAAACCATTTAATCTTCAACAGTAAATCTTTTAGGGCTCGTATGATCTTTAGGGAAATGATGATGGCGGTTCAAATCCATGGAATTTAATTACTTCCCAAAAATGTTTCTGGGAATTTAATTCTCTTTTCTCAATAAGAATTTAATTCCTATGAAGAACTCAGTTTCTTCGCATGGAGGCTTCTTAGGGTCTCTTTACCCTAGGTTGTCCTTCTGTAATCAATGAAGAAGAAGCTTGTAACAATTCTCATGACCTTTATTTCAGGTATTATGGATGCCCATATGTACGATCTTGACGAAATCATTTCCTACGGGAATATTCGTGCACTGGGCCGCAGTCAGAACCAGGAGTTCACCAATGCTCAGTGTGCTGAAATCATGAGCCGCTTCGACGAGTGCAACCATCGGCTACTTCCTCGTCGCTCTTCTCTTCTGAGACTCATCGTGCTGGCAATCTAGGAGGCGCTCCCTCTCTTTTGCACCGGCGTACCGCTCGGGGCATTGGACACTGCTGAGGATAAGGTACATTCAGTGTACCTGATGAGCTTGATCTCAAAGAGGACGCGGGATCACCTCATTGATCTCTTACACCAGGCTTTTCAGCAGTCAGCCATACTTGCCGCCTATCGGAGGGTGGAGGACATTCGTAAGGACCCCGACGCTTGCGACCGCGAGAGGAAGCATACCAGGATGGTTCGAAATGCCTGGAAGATCTTGGACAAAGTCAAGTTTGAGTTTCTCAATCCATGCCCCGCGTCTGAGGTCTTACCATTGTAATCGTTTTCTTTTCATTTTGTATGAACTTCTTAAAGCATGAATGATAAGCTTTATCGTGCCTTCCTGTGTTTGCATGCCTTTTTATGGGATTTTATCATCACTTTTTTTTGTTGCTGCTGATGTGTTTAGTGAGTGGGGTATTATTTCACTTTCTGGTACACACCAAGCATGGTGCTCGCGCGCTCCACACGTGAGGGGCCTTTTATGGGGGCTATTCAATTTTTGTACCATATTTTTAGTATACAGCTTTATATGCAGAAAAGGGGCCTTGGAAATAGTTCCATCCCCTTGATTTCCAATGTCTTCCCCTTTTGGGGCCTTGAAAATAGCTTCACCATGCAAGATTTTCCGTGCGCAGTACTTAATGCTCCTCTTTATATCCTGGGGCCATGGCCTTCCTTTTTTTTTTACAGAGGAATTCATTCTCATTTTGGTGTGATTTGTCTTGAGAGACAACTGAGCGCCATGGCCTGCAATCGCCCTCATGCGCGTCGACAGCCATGGGAAGTTCCTATCGAGGAGATGATCCCACGCTTTGCCGCCCGATTGGTGGATCCCCTCCTTTCCGACGACGATTGCGACTCAGCGGCGTATGAACTCTCGATCCGCAGGGGGTATCCCCTCCCAATGGGCTCCCTCTGGCTCCGGTTGATTCTTGCTGCCGTGCTTGCCGACGTTCCTCCTCACCCGGCGGAGATGACCCTGGCGATGCTTGACGCAGCCGAGGAAAAGCTCGAGGGATTTCACGAAGCGTGCCTAATCACTCAAGCTTTGAAAGATCGCTCGGTTCACCTTTTGAGCGAAATAAGCGCCCGTCGGGCTGTTATGTCAAGGTTAAGGACCTCATAGTCCATGGATTTAAGGACTCCACAGTCCGATGTTAGTTTTAAGACATCCCGGTCAAGGTTAAGGACCTCATAGTCCGTGGATTTAAGGACTCCACGGTCCGATGTTAGTTTTAAGATATCACGGTCAAGGTTAAGGACCTCATAGTCCGTGGATTTAAGGACTCCACAATCCGATGTTAGTTTTAAGACATCACGGTCAAGATTAAGGACCTCATAGTCCATGGATTTAAGGACTCCATAGTCCGATATTAGTTTTAAGACATCACGGTCAAGGTTAAGGACCTCATAGTCCGTGGATTTAAGGACTCCACAGTCCGATATTAGTTTTAAGACATCACGGTCAAGGTTAAGGACCTCATAGTCCACAGTCCGATGTTAGTTTTAAGACATCCCGGTCAAGGTTAAGGACATCATAGTCCGTGGATTTAAGGACTCCACAGTCCGATGTTAGTTTTAAGACATCACGGTCAAGGTTAAGGACCTTATAGTCCGTGGATTTAAGGACTCCACAGTCCGATGTTAGTTTTAAGACATCACGGTCAAGGTTAAGGACCTCATAGTCCGTGGATTTAAGGACTCCACAGTCCAATGTGTGGTTGCAGGGACCCGTCACCTCTTTGAAGACGTTGAGGAATTACAACGCCATGTATCAAAGGAGTGAAGAGATGTACCCTTAAACCAAGGTAGAATCAGTACAGAATCAGGGTGGTTGATCGTTAGTTTTAAGACATTATGGTCGAGGTTAAGGACATCATAGTCCGTGGATTTTAAGGACTCTACAGTCCGATATTTGCTCTGGATGCTTCATACGGGTTCACTGGCGTGCTTGGCGAGGACCAGGCTCCGCTCTGGGCGTTTTCCGAGAGGACAAAGAGTGACGTTATCCGCGTTCCACGTAACCAGGAATTTGCACTAGATGCTTCACACGGGTTCACTGCCGTGTTCGGCGAGGACTAGGCTCCGCTCTGGATGCTACGCACGGGTTCACTGCCGTGCTCTGCGAGGACCGGGATCCGCTCTGGACATTTTCCATAGGGTCAAAGAGTGACATTATCCGCGTTCCACGTGACCAGGAATTTGCACTAGATGCTTCACACGGGTTCACTGCCGTGTTCGGCGAGGACTAGGCTCCGCTCTGGATGCTTCACACGGGTTCACTGCCGTGCTCTGTGAGGACCAGGATCCGCTCTGGACGTTTTCCACGAGGTCAAAGAGTGACATTATCCGCGTTCCATGTAACCAGGAATTTTGCTCTGGATGCTTCCCACGGGTTCACTGCCGTATTCTGCGAAGACCAGGCTCCGCTCTGGACGTTTTTCACGGGGTCAAAGAGTGACATTATCCGCGTTCCACGTAACCAGGAATTTTGCTCTGGATGCTTCCCACGGGTTCACTGCCGTGTTCTGCAAGGACCAGGCTCCGCTCTGGACATTTTCCACGGGGTCAAAGAGTGACATTATCCGCGTTCCACGTAACCAGGAATTTTGCTCTGGATGCTTCCCACGGGTTCACTGCCGTGTTCTGCGAGGACCAGGCTCCGCTCTGGACGTTTTCCATGGGGTCAAAGAGTGACGTTATCCGCGTTCCACGTAACCAGGAATTTTGCACTAGATACTTCACACGGGTTCACTACCGTGCTCGGCGAGGACTAGGCTCCGCTCTGGATGCTTCACACGGGTTCACTGCCGTGCTCTGCGAGGACCAGGATCTGCTCTGGACGTTTTCCACGGGGTCAAAGAGTGACATTATCCGCGTTCCACGTAACCAGGAATTTTGCACTGGATGCTTCCCACGGGTTCACTGCCGTGTTCTGTGAGGACCAGCCTCCGCTCTGGACGTTTTCCACGGGGTCAAAGAGTGACGTTATCCGTGTTCCACGTAACCAGGAATTTTGCACTAGATGCTTCACACGGGTTCACTGCCGTGCTCGGCGAGGACTAGGCTCCACTCTGGATGCTTCACATGGGTTCACTGCCGTGCTCTGCGAGGACCAGGATCCGCTCTGGACATTTTCCACAGGGTCAAAGAGTGACATTATCCGCATTCCACGTAACCAGGAATTTTGCTCTGAATGCTTCCCACGGGTTCACTGCCGTGTTCTGCGAGGACCAGGCTCCGCTCTAGACGTTTTCCACGGGGTCAAAGAGTGACGTTATCCGCGTTCCACGTAACCAAGAATTTGTTGATTGTATCCGCGTTTCACGGGGTGGGTATTTGACTCTTAGTGATCTGTATATCGCTGAGCCATGGAACTGGGAGTTGCCGCTGTTCCGCTTCGCTTGAAGTTGTGTCCATCGTTACAAGACGAGTGTTGAGACAATCTCTAGGTCACTTGCGGCCCGTCGAGATTTGGCCTCTTCTTGTAATGAGACCTGGGGAGGAATATGATCCCTTCTTTTGTTTACGCCCTTAAATTGTATACAGGGAGTGATGTAATATCACCTGCAGGGCATAAATTTCATTTTTATTTTATTTCTTTTTCCGCGATACTCTATCATTTCAGCTTTTATATCGCGAAGGTCGCGATTGCCCCATCATTTCGGCTATTTTCGCGGTGCCCAATCATTTCGGCTATTTATTTTATTTTTACTCGCTGCTTTTTATTGCGAGTTGCCCAATCATTTCGGCTATTTCTCATGCATACATTTTTACTTGCTGCTTTTCATTGCAAGTTGCCCCATCATTTCGGCTGTTTCGTATGCATGTGTGGCTCTCTAGCCTTTCCGCTGCAAGCTTGCATTTTAGACACTGATTTCGGCATCAGCACCGCTACAACTGGGATATTGTCAGGAGCGAATCATCATTTGCCTCTGTCGATGTTGAACAAAGGCGGCTTAGTAAACAGGGTTAAAGGTCCTATCGACTAAGGCTTTGACTTCATGAGCCGTAAAGGTCTCACAAAGGTATTTCTCCCTATAAGTCGTGAGGATCTTGTAGGTGTATTTTCTCCTTAGGAATCGTGAGGATTCCTAAGTGCATGTCCTCTTGCAAGTCGTAAGGATCTTACAAAAGGGTCTACTCCTCATAAGTCGAGAGGACTTACAAGGGTTGCTCACCATATGGATATATCCCTAGTCACGGGTGGGACTTTGCTGGGGAAATGTTTTTTCGCGCCCGTGGATTGTATACAAGGGTCAGTATTGAGCCACTTGTAGGGCAGTATCGAAGGTTGTGGGGGTTGCCTAAGCACAGGTTTAGGTCTCTGTAACTTAAGACTTTCAAATCTTATGAGCCGTGAGGGTCCCATAAGAGAGTTCTCTGTTCCCCTCCAAATGGCGGCCGCGACGTGAGGACGTCTTGTCTGAGATTCGGGGCAGATGCTATATGGTTTTATCCGTCCACCTCTCCGAAGATGCCAAGTTGATTTATGGCACCGTTTATCGGAGGTTTAGACGGATGCGGCCGATGTAGCAGACTTCGTCAGATTCTCCCTCGCTTGAGGGGTTTTTGATTGTGGGGACGCTCTTCCCTGCAGGCGCAAGCCCCTGCAGTTAATTACGGTATCGCATCGCGGTAGCCACTTTCTCCTTCTCCAGAATTTCACTTCGTGTCGTGTGTGTTTGTTTTGTTTGTGGTTGCCCGTGGATTGTATACGGAGACTGAGTAATGCCGTCGCCCGTAGGACGTGGATTAGTCCAAATCCGTATTTACTTAGATTTGGGTTTGGTGTTTTTTAGTGTAAGGATACGTTAGCCGTATTGAAGCTAAGATCAACTTAAACGTTCGTTAAGGATACGTTAGTCCTGTTTTGGACTAAGATCAACTTAACGTGGTGATCCATTTAATATATGGCCATCAGGACTCATCGCCTCTCTGACATCGTTGAAGGATTACAACGATAGGTGTCAGAGGAGTTCAGAGATGTACCCTTGAACCAAAGTTGATTTGGAGTTTTATAGTCCATTTGAATGTTTAAGGATATGTTAGCCGTGTTTGGGGCTAAGATCAACTTAAACGGGATCGTTTAGATCCGGCAAAAGAGCATTTGGGGGCTCTATTGCTCCAGTTTAGGGACGTGGTGGTCCATATTCCAGTTTAGGGACGTGGTGGTCCATTATTAGTTTAAGGACGTTTCGGTCCATCGCCAGTTTAAGGACATAGTGGTCCATCATTAGTTTAAGGACGTTTCGGTCCAATATTAGTTTAAGGACGTTTCGGTCCACGAGTTTAGGGACCCCGCAGTCTATATTCATGTGTAGTCGTTGGGACCCGTCGCCTCTCTGACGTCGTTGAAGGATTACAACGAGAAGTGTCAGAGGAGTTCGGAGATGTACCCTCGAACCGGAGGTAAATTGATTTAAGAGAGCAATCTTGCTCAGTCAATTTAATTTGAGGACTTACGGCCAAAATTGGGCTAAGTCCAGTTGAAAATGTTCAACATTTTATTTGCTTTTGCATTGCATTTTTATTTGGGCTCTACCCATAAAAGATGCAGAGTATCAATTTGTTTTGGGCTCTGCCCATTTATAAATGATGCAAAGCATCTACTTTGTTTGGGCTCCGCCCCTTTTAAAATGCATAGCATTTTTATTATTTCGTTTGGACTCTGCCCGTTTATAAATGATGCCGAGCATCAATTTAATTAGGCCTGCTTGTTTTTTTTAATTTGGGCCTAGCCCTTTAGGAAATGCCTTGCATTTATCAGGCACTTTGCGCCAATCAGATAGCGCAAGCGCTTGTGGTGACGACATGTGTCATGCAAGCGCAGTGCGCTGCGCTAGTGCGCTGCACTTGCGCTGCTGACACGTGGCGCACTCTGGTGAGTTGCGCCAATTACAGAGAGCAAAGCTCTATCTTAAAGCGCATAGCGCAAGTAGTTCAGATGCTGACACGTGGCGCTCTCCCAAGAGCGCAACAGCGCAGTTTGTAAGTGCAAGGCACCATAAATTTGAGAATCTTTTAGATTCAAGAACCAAAAGGTTCATAACAGAAGTGCAAAGCACTGTTTGCTTTCTTGATCTAATTTTGATCAAAGAAAAAAAGTTTCTCTTGTTTTTCTTATCTCAGATAACCCAAGGTTCATAAAAAAGTGCAAAACACTGTTTTTATTTGTTTTTTATTGAAGATCATTGATCTTGTTCTTAGATCAATGATCTATTAGAAGAAATTCTTCTCTTTTAAAGGATTTTTACCCTTTTTTATCTTGAGATTTCTTCAGAATTCTCTCTATTTGAAATTTTTTATTTCTCACCAAAATGTTGATGCCTTTGAATTGAGGTCTAGGGTCCTTTTTATAGTGCCCATAAATTAGTTAAATTTGTTAAAGAGATTTTTCTCTGAGTGATTTGAGGAATTTTCCCCACCGTTGGTTGTTTGATCCAAGGGCTTCTGTTTTACAGAAAAAAATCTTCTTGTTTTAACAAGAACAGAAAAGATTTCTTTAGAATTTTAATTCTGTTTGGCGCAAATACCCCTGCGCGTGACACGTGTCGCGCAGCGTGCAGCGCAGTGTAACTGCGCTAGCGTCTCTGCGCTGACACGTGTCGCGCAGCGCAGCGCAACTGCGCTAGCGCCTCTGCGCTGACACGTGTCGCGCAGCGCAGCGCAGCGCAACTGCGCTGACACGTGTCGCGCAGCGCAGCGCAGCGCAACTGCGCTGACACGTGTCGCGCAGCGCAGTGCTTGCGCAACTGAAGCGTTGCTTCTTTTAATTTTAGTTTAAATAGAGTTTTGCTCTGATTGAGCGTGCCTTCTTGGGCGCTGCGCTGATGCATCAGCACCTGACACGTGGCGCGTTGCGCGCAGCGCAAAGAATCTGAAGCGTTGCTTCATTTATTAAAGTTTAAATTTTCAAAGTAAAGCTTTGCTCTGATTGGGGGGAGATGAAGCGTTGCTTCATCTCCCGCCTCGGAATTTGAACAGAGCTTTGCTCTGATTGGGGTAAACAAATGCCCCCCACCATTGCGCTTACGTGGCGCCAAACGTGAGCGCAACGGTGGCGGAATTCCAACCGTTGCGGCAACTTTGGAAGTTGAAAGGGCGCTTGATGCCTATAAATAGGACCTTTGGTCCTGCACAGATGATTATCATCTTTAAAATTCTCATTTTCAGAAACTTCAGAGCTTTGCTCTTGCCTTCAAGAACTCTCAGAGTTAGATTTTCTTTAAGAGAAACTATTTAAGTAAGAATTAGTCTTAAATTAAATCAATTTTAATTAATAGAGCTTTGCTCTCAAAGAGCTTTGCTCTCATAGATCTTTGATCTAAAGAAAATCCTTTTGGGGTTTCACCAAATAGAGCCTTGCTCTCAGGAATCTGTTTCAGGGTTTCTTAACTCATGAGTAGAATTTTGCGTCTTTGGCAAAACATAGATCTCTTTGATCTAAAAAAAATGAACTCTTAAGAGTTCGAATATGGATAATGAGAATTAAAAATGGAGTTTTGTATTTAATGGATTATATCATCTTTTAATAGTAACGATCTCAGAATTCTCGGGGGATTTCTTTAAATTCTCCCTATTAGGATTTTGTTAGTCAGTCCTGTTTGCAGAGCACTGCTCTCGAGGAGTTTAACTCTCTGTGTATATTTTTTTTTTATCGCTAATCTTCCTGTGGTATTTCCTCCAGGCATAATGGCAGTGCGTCTATACAGTTTGTACGAGTTCATCACCTACGACGATATCCGCGCACAGGGCCGTCATCAAAACCAGGAGTTTACGGATGCCCAGTGTGCGGAGGTCATGGGTCGCCTCAACGCAAGCGGTGGTTGGCTGCTTCCTCGTCGTTCAGCTCTCTTGAAGGTCATGCTGGGAGCAATATGGAGAGCACTTCCGGGGTTTCACGAGGCCCTACCGCTCAATGAGCTGGATGATGCCGAAGACAATGTGCATTCAGTGTACCTGACGGGGCTGATCTTGAAGAAACGGCGGGACAGCCTCATCGACATCCTACATCAAATTTTCCAGCAGACGACGATAGTCGCTGCTTATCGAAGGCTGGGAGGGCTTGCCGAGGATCTTGACACACAGGAGTGCGAGAGGCTGCGCACAAGAATAATCAGAAAGGCCAGAAGAACTCTGGATGGCCTTACTTTTGACTTCCTCAATCCGTGCCCTGGATCTGAAGTTATTCCATTGTAATAATATTTCTCGTTTATTGTTTTACGATTGTAAGAATTTTTAGCAATATTAATGGAAAAGTTTTATCCCAGTTTGTATTATTTTTCGTTCTGAGTCTTTTGCCTATGCATGACTGAGTGTGTCTCGAACGCTTGATCAAATGTAAATCGGATGCTCTTTCTGTTGTTTTTTTCTTTCTCTTATTATCAGCATGCTGTCTTGATAAACATGGTTGACGGATGATTAGAGCGAGTATCCTGACTACCTCAAGAAATAGCGATGGCTTAGGCCGCAGGTTCAGATTTGCTGCCTAAGACTTTTCAACTCTATTAGTCGTGAGGGTCTCATAGAGATTTTTCTCCCTACGGATCGAGGGGATCTCGTAGGTGGGTTTTCTCCTTAGGAATCGTGAGGATTCCTAAGTGAGTTTTCTATTGTAAGTCGTAAGGATCCTATAAAAGAATTTTTCCCTCTTACGAGTCGAGAGGACCCGTAAGCGGTTGTTTCCCTCCTTGTCGAAACTCGGCTTTGGAGAGTGAGACCCGTGAATAGTATGCAAGAGACCGTTTTAGATCGATTTGCAGGGTCCCATTGTTCAGGAAGCAAGTTTTTTAGTCCCTGCTGCCTGAGGCTTCATCTTGCAAGTTGAGACGAATCGGGAATTTTCCCGCGGAGACACTGGTTTCTCTGCGAGCCGACGCGAATCAGGAGGCTCTCGTCAAGGATTGTTTGTTTCCCTGAGTTGAGGTATTTTCCAGGGATTATTTGTTTCCCTAGCGCCAAGGATTATTTGTTTCCTTGGTGTTGAAACGAGTCGAGAATTTCCCACGGAGGCACTGGTTGCTCTGCGAGTCGACGCGGATCAGGAGGCTCTCGTCAAGGATTGTTTGTTTCCCTGAGTTGAGGTATTTGGCAGGGATTATTTGTTTCCCTAGCGACAAGGATTATTTGTTTCCTTGGTGTTGAAACGAGTCGAGAATTTCCCACGGAGGCACTAGTTGCTCTGCGAGTCGACGCGGATCAGGAGGCTCTCGTCAAGGATTGTTTGTTTCCCTGAGTTGAGGTATTTGCCAGGGATTATTTGTTTCCCTAACGCCAGGGATTATTTGTTTCTTTGGTGTTGAAACGAGTCAAGAATTTCCCACGGAGGCACTGGTTGCTCTGCGAGTCGACGCGGATCAGGAGGCTCTCGTCAAGGATTGTTTGTTTTCCTGAATTGAGGTATTTGCCAGGGATTATTTGTTTCCCTAGCGCCAAGGATTATTTGTTTCCTTGGGGTTGAAACGAGTCGAGAATTTCCCACGGAGGCATTGTTTGCTCTGCGAGTCGACGCGAATCAGGAGGCTCTCGTCAAGGATTGTTTATTTCCCTGAGTTGAGGTATTTGCCAGGGATTATTTGTTTCCCTAGCGCCAAGGATTATTTGTTTCCTTGGTGTTGAAACGAGTCGAGAATTTCCCACGGAGGCACTGGTTGCTCTGCGAGTCGACGCGGATCAGGAGGCTCTCATCAAGGATTGTTTGTTTCCCTGAGTTGAGGTATTTGATAAGGATTATTTGTTTCCCTAGCGCCAAGAATTATTTGTTTCCTGGTGTTGAAACGAGTCGAGAATTTCCCACGGAGGCACTGTTTGCTCTGCGAGTCGACGCGAATCAGGAGGCTCTCGTCAAGGATTGTTTGTTTCCCTGAGTTGAGGTTTTTGCCGAAGACACTGGTTTCTTCGGAGTTGGGATGAATCGTCGAGATCTGGCTTCGTTTTCTGGCGGAGCCTGTTGGGAAAGTATGGTTCCCTCTTCGTTTGTGCCCTTGGATTGTATACAGGGATCGATGTGATCTTAACTGTAGGGCCAAAGTCTTATCATCATTTTTTTTGTTTTATTTCCGCGATGCTCTATCATTTCAGCTTTTATATCGCGAAGGTCGCGATTGCCCAATCATTTCGGCTATTTTTCACGGTGCCCAATCATTTCGGCTGTTTATTTTATTTTTACTCGCTGCTTTTTATTGCGAGTTGCCCAATCATTTCGGCTATTTTTTTTTTATTTTTACTCGCTGCTTTTTATTGCGAGTTGCCCAATCATTTCGGCTATTTTGCATGCATACATTTTTACTTGTTGCTTTTTATTGCAAGTTGCCCTATCATTTCGGCTATTTCGTATGCACACGTTTTCTTTACTTGCTGCTTTTTATTGCAAGCTGCCCCATCATTTCATCTATTTCGTATGCACGTGCGGCCTACCGGCTTTTCACCGTAAACTTGAAATTAAACACCGATTTCGGCATCAGTACCGCTACAACTGGGATATTGCCAGAAGCGAATCATCATCTGCCTCCGTCGATGTCGAACAAGGGTGGCTTAGCGAGCAGGGTTTAGGTCCTGTCGACTAAGGCTTTTGACTTCATGAGCCGTAAGGGTCTCACAAAGGTATTTCTCCCTACAAGTCGTGAGGATTTTGTAGGTATATTTTCTTCTTAGGAATCGTGAGGATTCCTAAGTGTTCGTTTCCTCTGTAAGTCGTAAGGATCCTACAAGAGGGTTTTCTCCTCATAAATCGAGAGGATTTACAAGGGTTGTTCACCATGCGAACATATCCCCAGTCACGGATGGGACTTGGTTAGGGAAATGTTTATTCGCGCCCGTGGATTGTATACAAGGGTTAGTATTGAACCACTTATAGGGCAATATCGGAAGTTATGGGGATTGCTTAAGCACAGGTTTAGGTCTCTGTAACTTAAGACTTTCAAATCTTATGAACCATGAGGGTCCCATAAGAAAGTTCTCCTTACGAGTCGTGAGGATCTCGCAAGTGTATTTTCTCCTTAGGAATCGTGGGGATCCCTAAGTGTGTTGCTCCCTTGTGAGTCGTAAGTATCTCACGCGGGTGGTTTCTCCTTACAAGGTCGAGAGGACCCTGTAAGTGTCCTTTAACGAGGTTGCGCCCCTTTCGGGTTTTCACAAACACTCGCCGGTATCCTGCTGTTTTTACTCACGGAGCCCTTTCGGGTTTTCATCCGTGCCCATTTTGCTTATGGACATACCGTTTTTTTATTCTTTTTATTTTCTCTTTTTTTCTTTTACGAGGTCGCGCCCTTTCGGGTTTTCACGAACACTCGCCGGTAGTCCTGCTGTTTTTACTCACGGAGCCCTTTCGGGTTTTCATCCATGTTCATTTTGCTTATGGACATACCGTTCTTTTTTATCATATTTTTTTTAATTATTTTCTTTTTCTCTTTTCTCTTTTATTCATCTTGTTAGCCTAAGGATGCTGCGGTAGTAGTTTTAAGGACGTTTCGGTCCGCTATTAGTTTAAGGACGTTTCGGTCCGACATGGAGAAGGCTGGCTATTGCTTGTAAAGCTTGAGCTTAGGAAGATAGCGAGCGGACATAGTCGTCGACATCTATCATTGACCTAGGCTGTGGCTCATTAAGCGTAGTATTTCTTTAAGAAGCGACCGTTTATCGGCCTGAAAGGCCTTTCACCGTGCATGTCCATGAGTAGATAGGCCCCACCCTGATAAACTTTATCTATGATGTACGGGCCTTCGTAGTTTGGCTCAAATTTTCCCCTCTTGACGCGATTGGGGATCATAGGCCTTTTGACCACTAGCACGAGTTCGCCTTGGCGGAATGTCCTTGGTCGGGTCAATCTTTCATATGAGCATGTCATCTTTGCTTTATAAGCTTCCAGATTTTGTTGCGCTATGAGCCGTGTTTCTTCAAGGGCATTAAGCTCCTCAAGCCGAAGGTTAGCATTTTCTTCGTTAGTCAACTCGTAGTGGACTGCCACTCGCAGAGAGGGTAGCTCTATCTCGAGGGGGAGTACTGCTTCCGTACCGAATACCAACGCGTACGGCGTTGTGTTCGTGGCTGTCTTGAACGTAGTTCGATACGCCCAAAGAGCTTCTTGCAGTCTCTCGTGCCAGTCTTTCTTATTTCGGGACACCGTCTTTTTCATGATCTTCGTCAGGGTCTTGTTGAAGGCCTCGGCTAGACCATTAGCTCGCGGATTATAAACCGAGGAATATCTCCAATCTATGTTATGCTGTTGCGCGAAGCGATTGATCTTGTGGCTTCTGTAAGCTGGTCCGTTATCGGAGATGATCCGTCTTGGCGTTCCAAACCGATATATGACGTGTGTCTTGAAAAAGTGGAGGATATTTTCCGTCTTCACCTCTTTTAACGGTACTGCTTCTGCCCATTTGGAGAAGTAGTCAGTCGTCGCCAGGATGAAACGATGTCCCTTGGACGATGCTGGTTCGATGGGGCCGACTATGTCAGTTCCCCACATTTCGAACGACCAGCTAGCCACCGTCGGGTGTAGTGGATTTGGATGCTGGTGGATGAAGTCGCCATGGATTTGGCATGAGTAGCATTGCTTCGCATATTCGAGGAAGTCCTGAATCATCGTGGGCCAGTAGTAGCCCATCCGTTTGATCTTCAACTTCATCTTCGGGCCCGCTTGGTGAGAACCACAGATTCCGTCATGAACTTCCTGAACGACTCTTTTCGCTTTGTCAGGTCCCAGGCATCTCAACCACAGAGAATCGAATGACCTCTTGTACAGAGTATCATTGACGAAGGCGAAAGACAGAGCTCGTTTCATGAGCTGATGTCTTGTGGACGCATCTTCAGGCATTCGGTGGGACTTAAAGTAGTCTACGAAGACTTCCCTCCAGTCCTCAGCCTTTTCCTGGTCTTTTATTTGCAAGGTCGTCTGCTCAGTTGTTCCCTTCTCTTCGGATGATTCCGGAGATATTTCTGCTGGGACAAGCACCCGACGGCTTTGCACCACGATTCTAACATCATCGAGGTTCTCGTCAGCCAGTTCTTTAGCAAGTTTGGCCAACGCGTCTGCTTTGCCGTTTTCCGCGCGCGGTATGCTTTCCAAAATATATGAGGGAATTTGGGTCAACAGTTGTTGCACCTTCTCACCGTACTTCACCAGCTCTGGCTTGGACGTTTGGTAGTCGCTATTTACTTGACTAACGACCAGTTGAGAATCTCCGTATATGAGGAGGTTTTCAATTCCCATGTCAATGGCGATCTCGAGGCCTGCTATCAAAGCTTCGTATTCGGCTTCGTTATTTGTCCTCGGCTCTGTTAAGGAGAAAGCGAAGCGCATTATCCCTCCTTGTGGAGTCACGAAGATGAGGCCTACCTCCGATTTGATTACAGGGATACTTTGTTTGCTCTTTTTCATGGAAGATGCTCCATCGAAATAAAGCTCCCATCGGGTATCACCACCGTCGATCGCATCAAATGCATGTTCGTCTGGAAGATCGCAATTCAGAGGAGAATCGGCGGCTATTGGATGCTCAGTGAGGAAATCGGCAATGGCCTGGCCTTTTACTGTCTTGAGAGGCTGATAGGTTATCGAGAACTCCATCAAGAGCAGAGCCCATTTGGCGAGTCGACCTGTCAATATAGCCTTCGACATCAAATATTTAAGGGGGTCCACCTTCGATATGAGACGAACTTCATGTGCCAATGCATAGTGCCTGAGCTTTGTTATCGCGAAGATTAACGCCAGGCAGTGTTTTTCGATGGGGGAGTAGTTGCTTTCTGCCCCCAGAAGAACTCGACTTAAGTAGTAGAGTGCTCTTTCTTTCCCCTGGTCATTCTCTTGCACCCATAATACGCCTAAAGAACCTTCGAGGGTGGTTGTATAAAGAATGAGAGGCTTTCCCTTAACCGGAGCAGTCAACACTGGTGGGTTCTGCAGGTACTGTTTAATTTCGTCCAACGCGCCTTGGCATTTTTGATCCCAGACGAATGGAGTTCCCTTCTTCATCAGGTGACTGTAAGGGCGGCACTTGCCAGAGAAGTTGGCTATAAATCGCCGTATATATGCGAGCTTCCCTTGGAGAGATCGCAACTGCTTAAGAGTTCTCGGCGGAGGCATTTCCATGATCGCCTTGATCTTAGACGGATCTATTTCAATACCTCGGTGTCGGACGGTGAATCCCAGGAATTTGCTCGAAGAAACTCTGAATGCACACTTGAGAGGGTTCATCTTCAAGTTATATTGCCGAAGGCGTTGAAATACAATTTTTAGGTGCTCGAGATGTTCCTCATACGATTTGCTCTTAACCACGAGGTCGTCAATATAACATTCGATGATTTCATGTATAAGGTCATCGAAGATCTTCGTCATGGCCCTCTGATAGGTGGCACCGGCGTTCTTCAGACCGAAGGGCATCACCTTGTAACAAAATATCCCTAGAGGGGTCCTGAAAGCGGTATGCTTTTGGTCTTCGGGATGCATCTTTATCTGATTATACCCTGACGAGCCGTCCATAAAGGAGAAAACCTCATGAGTGGATGTGTTGTCTATCATCAGTTCGGTGACTGGCACTGGGAAATCGTCTTTCGGGCAAGCTTTATTGAGATCCCGGAAGTCTACGCATATGCACACTGTCCCATTTTTCTTCATCACCGGGACGATATTGGCGATCCATTCAGGGTATTGAACTTCCTGGATGAAGCCAGAGTCGATCAGCTTCTTGACCTCGGCATTGATACTCATCTCAAGCTCGAGCCGCATTCTTCTCGGCGCCTGTTTGACTGGCTTGACGTTCGTGGATATCGCCAATTTGTGCACCGCAATTTCTGGATCTAGTCCTGGCATCTCGGAATAGTTCCATGCGAAGCAATCTTTATGCTGCATAAGCAGGTCTTTTAATAAAGCCACCTTCTCTTCAGACAGCAGCTCGCTGATAAATGTCGGTCACGGGTCGTTTAGCGTTCCCAACTCAATTTTCTTGAGGTTATCTGCGGTGGTATGTATTCCATCCTCCGGTTCTTTCGGAGCTGGCTGAAATTCTGAGATCACCTCATCATTGCTGTTTTCGAAACACCAGGGAAGGTTGTCCATGTTCTCGAGCCTTTCTTTTAATATTGTTATCATGTGACAAGTGCGAATCCGCTTCCAATCCCAATGTGGAGTTGGTTCTGTTCTTGCAGCTTTGGGTTCGTGCTTCTGTGGCGGCGCTACCCTCCAGTTGTCAGACAGAGCGAATTTGCCAAGCTGATACTGATCTTCAACCCAATTCTTGAAGGTGAAGCAATCTTCAAGAGGATGCCCTATTGCTCGATGGTAAGAGCAATAGTTTAGGTCAGAGACTTCGCCTGCTTGTTCGAGGTGCTTGGACTCCGGCAGTGTAAGCATCTGATGTTTTAGAGCAAGCTCAAGTATCTTCTTCGTCTTGTCCCGAGAAAACGAGTACGCTCGACCCATTTTCTTCATGAGGGACAGATCAATAACGCTCGACTCCCGCTTGCATGGCTTCTTAGCCCCGCTTTGTTGCTGTTGAGCGCCTTTTTGGCCTTTCGGCTTGTTTCTGCTTCTGCGTCGAACCTTTTTTATAACAGGTTGACACGGAGTGACACTTTCATTTTCGACGGCCTGTTGAAGGAGGCGTTGCGTTTTGGCTTTCTCGTAGATGGCCATTTCGCGATTGTGATCATCTCGGACTTTTTGACCAGCTTCTCTTATAAGCCTGTCCATTTGTTCTTCAAACGACGGACCGAGCACCTTTGCATCTGGAACTTTTACTGGTTCAGGATTGGCCTCCTCCCATTGAGCACCCGCTTCTTCATTGAAGTTGTGCACGACGTAACTGTCGCGGAGCAGCTCTCGTTTCTTGGAACGAATGTATCCGAGCCTAATTGTCTCCATTCTCCCATTAGGCAGCTTGTGCTGAGTTCCAGGGACGTTCCAGACCCTATCATAGAACTTGGCTTTTCGAACGGTCTGCTTGAAGGATATCCCTTGGCGTTTCAGCAACCTTTTCAAGCCTTCTGTATAATATCTGGGTAGACGGATGGGCTGAAGCCTGTCCAGCGTAGGATCCGCCCCGTGCCAGATTTCTTTCTCCACTTTGGTTGCTTCAGAGCGGTAGAATAGAATTGCTTTTTCGCCTTCTCGCCTGGGAGGGATATAGAACGTTCGCAGCTCTTCTACACTGTAGATGTCGAGCGCATCCAGTTCTTTATAATGTTTAAGCGGCACCATGGCGACTTGTAGACTTTGCTCTTCATCAGCAGAAGCTCGTATTGAAGGTCGAGCAGAGAATACAGCATGGACCTCATCCTCCGAATCACTACCAAAGATCAAAGTAGGAGCGGATGGTCTCGGCTTGGTGTATTGGGGAGGACCCGAATAAACTATCTCTTCTTCCTCCTCGGTATCACTGCCGAAGACATGGATGGTAGCGTTAGTTTTATTCTCCGGCTTGCGACACCTTTCCGTGTCTTCGAAATTCGGCAAGAAGTATTTGGCATCTTCATATTTGCGAACTTCGTTCACGGAAAACGGATTCAGTTCTCCCGTTACGGTATACTCGAGACCATCCCTAAAATATTTCATACACCGATGCTGTGTAGAAGGGATGATGTTATACTCGTGTAACCATGGTCGGCCGAGCAGAGCATTATAGTATGTCCTGGCATCTATGACGTGGAATTTAATGTCCGTGACGAGCAGTCCGAAGCGTAGCGTCAGTATCACAGATTCAAGAGTCTTTGATGATTGGGAGTCGAACCCGGAGATGGTGATCTTGTCCCGAGCAAGGTGTTGGACGCTCATGCAGATTTCTTTTAACACCCGCACATTGAGAAGGTTAACGGAAGATCCATTGTCGATCAGGATTTTGCCTATCTTTTTATCATGGCAGTATCCTGAGACATAGAGGGGGCGATTGTGTTCGCACGTCCCAAGGAGAAGGTCTTCATCGCCAAAAGTAACATCTGCCGTGTGCACGTCCTCCAATTCATCCTTCGTTTTTTCTTCGGCCAGGAAAGCTTGGAACTGCTCCGGGTCCTGTAGTGCCTTAATTAACGAATCTCTCACCTCCTTTGATAGTAAAAGGGCGTCAAGAATGCTGAGCTGCGATGGTGGTTTCCTCAGATGCGCTAAGACGTTGTAATCCACCTTATTTTTCTTCGGCGGGTCTTTGGCAGCTAGCTCTTCCATGACTTGGTCATCTAGGGCAATGTCCTCAGAGACCTTTTCTTTCCCTTTATCTTTTTTGTTTGGGGGTCCGAGATTCTTTTCGGGCAGCGTCCGATTCCGCGGCCGAATATTTTCGCAAACCTTTGGCTCTTCTTCTTTTCCCGAAGTGGACTCTTTAAAGAGAGGGGAAAGTTCCAGCTCTTCATCAGAATCGCTCCCGAATGTAGGCACTTGTGACCTGCCAGTGTTAACCATGCAACAATCGCCAGTAGTTCTTTTAAGCCCTTCGGTCGTATTTCCTCGCTCCCGACGAGTTTTGCGCTTTTCCCGCTTGAAGCGTTGTCTATGAGCAACGTATCCTTGCCACCATTTATCGAAAGCTTTGCACTCTTGAGTGGAGTGCGAAACCTTCTGATGATATAAGCAATAGGAGGGGTGCATTTCTATTTCACCAGTAATTTTTCCTTCGGAGGATGGTGGCTTCATGCCCATTGATATGGCCTTAGCAAACCTTTTCCTCATCTTGAATTGGCTTTTGTCGATGTTGGAGGCATTTTGCTCCAGCGGGATCGTCTCAGCTCTTTCATCAAGTCGCTGGCGTTTGGCCCTTTCAAATATGACCACCTCGCGTTCCCGATCAGCTTTACTTTTTAGGAGAGCTTCATTGAGGAATGCGTCAATTACTTCATCCGATGACTCCAGAATTTTTGGTTCAGGATTTGCCCCCGGCGTTTCAGTACAAGGGGTCTCCTCATCGTCCATGAACGAGTGAGAAATCACATGACAGCTCGCCACGCATTCTTCAGAATCATCAGATGAACTTTCTCCCTCATCTTCCTCTTGAAAGACGTGATTGAGGAATTCTTGGAATGTAATGGGAGTCCGTGCCTTCTGGTTGTATTCCTCTAGCGCGTCAATTTGTTTTTGCAAGTCCGTACGCTTGTCGCCAGGCTTCACGGGCTTCTTTGACTTCTTTTTCTTCTTCTTTGAAGATTTCGACGGCTGGTTATGAATGCTTGGGCCACCTCCATCAATCTTTTGAGTTGGACGAGGCTTCAACATCCCTTCGATAATCTGCGGCTCCAACGGGTTCTTCCACTTGATCGCTGGGCATGTTTGAAGATCGTTTAGCATCCTCTTTGTCTTGGTTGATAATACAACCTTCCAAGGAGCTTCTTCAACGACGGAGCATGTTGCCCCCGGCGTATTCGTCCTCTTAGATTTGTGGGGCTGTGAGGGATTCACCTTCCATTTGTCAGATAACGCGAATTTGCCCTGTCGATACTGGTTTTCAAGCCAATTTTTAAAAACGTAGCAATCTTCGATCGGATAGCCCAGTACTCGATGATAAGGACAGTAGTTGGGCTCATTGACATCACTTGGTTGCGACGGACGTTTTGGATCTGGCAGGTTTATGAGTCGGTTGCGCAACGCCAGCTCGAATAACCTTCTTGTCTTATCTCGGGGAAAGGAGTAAGAACGTCCTAGCCTCTCCTCAAGGGCCACGTATGGACGCGTATTATTTTGACGAACAACCGGCTTTGAGTTGCTTGGTTGTTGTTGAATATTAGCGACAACGATCGCTTTTCCCTTCCCCTTGTCATTTCGGGAGTCCGGCTTTAGAAGAGGGGGTTTATGGCCCATCTGATCCATTTGCGCTAGTTTATCAATCAAGGCCTGGAAGGTAGTCGGCTTGAAAAACATCATAAATTGCGAGATGGTTGCTTGCGGATCAAGGGTTCCCACAAACATACCCACTGCGGGAGCTTCTTCAATGCGCTGCTCGCACTTCGACCATAAGTTTCGCCACCGTATAGCATATTGGACCCATGTCTCGCCTGGCTTTACCCTGGCGTTAATCAGTGCCATCATCGGGGTACGTTCACTGGCGCTTGCAAAACGTTGAGTAAACAACAGCTCCATCTCCGCGAAGGTCTTGATCGAGTCGTTCGGGAGCTCAGAGTACCACTCGAACGCCGTATCTGATAAACTTCCAACAAACTGGCGAAGCAACAGCTTGTCGTCACCGCCGGTGTTGCCGCAGAGTGCCCTGAACTGGGCAACATGCTGGTAGGGATTGCCAGTCCCCTTGTAGACATGGAACTTAGGAATTGTGTAACCGGGCGAATACTTGATTTGGTCGTACCAACTTGGATATGGCCGCCCCGTTTTTACGACCTGGCCGGCTGCTTCAGTCGCATGATGAACCCGTATTTGCTGGGCTATGTACTCGTCCAAATCAGCTTTAGAGATTGTATCCTCTTTAGCCGTTGACAGAGCTGGCGGAGGATTTGATGTCTCTCCCCTATCGTCTCCAAGGACGATCGGGGGCTCTTCAGCCGGAGGATCTTGTTGGATCATCATCCCTACCATGTCTTGGAACAGGAGGCCCATACGCTTTATGTTGGCTGCTTGTTCAGCAGCCTCTTTATCCTTCTTTTCCAATATTCGTCGAAGGAATTCGGCGTCAGTTTCTTCCTCCTGGCGTTCATCCGAGGACGTTTCAGGGTTTTCTTTTGGCCCAGTAAGTGCGGCCATAGCGTTCATCATCTCTTGGAGCTTTTGCTGCTGCTCCTGTGCTTTGGTCACTGATCGCGTAAGCGGTTTATGACCTGTTGATATGCGGCTGTCCTCTTTACCAGACGCCATACAGACGGTATGAACTACAATGCCCCCAGACCTAGGGCGTTTGGGTCCACCTCCTTTGGTATTTACTGCAGGTGTAGGGACTTTCTCTGGCCTCCTTCTCTTATGGGCCGTAGAAGTTGAAGAGGCCGTTGCTTTGGGCACCCAAGCGGTCGTCGCCTTTCGTTACTTGACTAGGGGATTTTCTTCCTGCCGACCTTTCGACTTCTTGTGCTGGCGAGAGAAGTTAGGATCAATGACAGATTCTCGGACTCGTCGCCATGTCTTGTAGATCCTGGAGGACAGCGATTGAGGAGGCTGTTCCGGCTTTTCTGTTTCCACGGCAGTCTCTACCGGTGGAAGAGATCTTCTGAGCACCGCAGTTGGTGAGTTCCTGCGTACCCTATTCAGCAGCTCAAAGCTGTTCCCGGTTGGAACAGCAGCATTGACTTCCGCCGTTGGAGCTGGTGGAGTTATCCCAGAAGGGGAGTTGCCCCCAGTCTTCCTTCCCCGGCGCCAGTGGCGTCGTCGGGCGCGACGAATCGTCGGTATTGGCTCAGAGACAGAAAAAGCTTCTTCTTGCCCCCTGTTCGGGTGTGGGGCGGTTGCCGGTGTCAGCCTATCGAAGACTGATGTCTTTTGAGCAGCAAGAGTAGGAGTGGGAGTTGGGACGGTCAATCTTGTAAAGACCGATCTCTTAGCAGGAGAAGCCGCCTTGACGACTTCAGGAGCAGATTTGGGTACTCCTTTTGGAATAACCTTTTCTGGGACTGCAAGCTTCATTGTGGGCTCACAGGAGTTTTGGCCCAGTCTGGAGAAGACCGAGGCACCGGTGTTGGGCGACCCGTTGAGAGGGGCCGTAGTAACTGAAAGTCGATCGAAGACCGACTTCTTAGGAGCTTCTTGTACGGGCACGGGGGTGCTGAAGCTTGTTGGCGGAAGCATAGTTCCGAAAAACAGCCCCGTGGTGGCTTGAGTAATCTGCTCCATGGGCATGGTGAACAGAGAGGCCGTTTGGGGCCCGTAGGTTATGCCCCCAGTTGAGGCCGGACGCGAGCTGCAGTTGCAGTTGGAGCACTTCAAACAAGTTAAGGCCATCGATACTTGATTCCTCTTCTGCACCAAGCGAGAGACCAAATCTTAGTAAACTTGAAATCCAAAGGCAACCGTTAACAAACCGCGATTGGTTCGCGAAGACGACACACGAAGTGTGGAGTGGAAAGAGGAAAAGGTCCTACCGGGCGTGCCAGAATCTGTTCCCCTCCAAATGGCGGCCGCAACGTGAGGACGTCTTGCCTGAGATTCGGGGCAGATGCTATATGGTTTTATCCGTCCACCTCTCCGAAGATGCCAAGTTGATTTATGGCACCGTGTATCGGAGGTTTAGACGGATGCGGCCGATGTAGCAGACTTCGTCAGATTCCCCCTCGCTTGAGGGGTTTTTGATTATGGGGACGCTCTTCCCTACAGGCGCAAGCCATTGCAGTTAATTACGCTATCGCATCGCGGTAGCCACTTTCTCCTTCTCCAGAATTTCACTTCGTGTCGTGTGTGTTTGTTTTATTTGTGGTTGCCCGTCGATTGTATACGGAGACTGAGTAATGCCGTCGCCCATAGGACGTGGATTAGTCCAAATCCGTATTTACTTAGATTTGGGTTTGGTGTTTTTTAGTTTAAGGATACGTTAGCCGTATTGAAGCTAGGATCAACTTAAACGTTCGTTAAGGATACGTTAGTCCTGTTTTGGACTAAGATCAACTTAACGTAGTGATCCATTTAATATATGGCCGTCAGGACTCATCGCCTCTCTGACATCGTTGAAGGATTACAATGATAGGTGTCAGAGGAGTTCAGAGATGTACCCTTGAACCAAAGTTGATTTGGAGTTTTATAGTCCATTTGAATGTTTAAGGATACGTTAGCCGTGTTTGGGGCTAAGATCAACTTAAACGGGATCGTTTAGATCCGGTAAAAGAGCATTTGGGGGCTCTATTGCTCCAGTTTAGGGACGTGGTGGTCCATATTCCAGTTTAGGGACGTGGTAGTCCATTATTAGTTTAAGGACGTTTCGGTCCATCGTCAGTTTAAGGACGTGGTGGTCCATCATTAGTTTAAGGACGTTTCGGTCCAATATTAGTTTAAGAACGTTTCGGTCCAATATTAGTTTAAGGACGTTTCGGTCCACGAGTTTAGGGACCCCGCAGTCCATATTCATGTGTGGTCGTTGGGACCCGTCGCCTTTCTGACGTCGTTGAAGGATTACAACGAGAAGTGTCAGAGGAGTTCGGAGATGTACCCTCGAACCGGAAGTAAATTGATTTAAGAGAGCAATCTTGCTCAGTCAATTTAATTTGAGGACTTACGGCCAAAATTGGGCTAAGTCCAGTTGAAAATGTTCAACATTTTATTTGCTTTTGCATTGCATTTTTATTTGGGCTCTACCCATAAAAGATGCAGATCATCAATTTGTTTTGGGCTCTGCCCATTTATAAATGATGCAAAGCATCTACTTTGTTTGGGCTCTGCCCCTTTTAAAATGCATAGCATTTTTATTATTTCGTTTGGGCTCTGCCCATTTATAAATAATGCCGAGCATCAATTTAATTAGGCCTGCTTGTTTTTTTTAAATTGGGCCTAGCCCTTTAGGAAATGCCTTGCATTTATCAAGCACTTTGCGCCAATCAGAGAGCGCAAGCGCTTGTGGTGACGACACGTGTCATGCAAGCGCAGTGCGCTGCACTTGCGCTGCTGACACGTGGCGCACTCTGGTGAGTTGCGCCAATTACAGAGAGCAAAGCTCTATCTTAAAGCGCATAGCGTAAGTAGTTCAGATGCTGACACGTGGCGCTCTCCCAAGAGCGCAACAGCGCAGTTTGCAAGTGCAAGGCACCATAAATTTGAGAATCTTTTAGATTCAAGAACCAAAAGGTTCATAACAGAAGTGCAAGCACTGTTTGCTTTCTTGATCTAATTTAGATTAAAGAAAACAAGTTTCTCTTGTTTTTCTTATCTCAGAGAACCCAAGGTTCATAAAAAAGTGCAAAGCACTGTTTTTATTTGTTTTTTATTGAAGATCATTGATCTTGTTCTTAGATCAATGATCTATTAGAAGAAATTCTTCTCTTTTAAAGGCTTTTTACCCTTTTTTTCTCCTGAGATTTCTTCAGAGTTCTCTCTATTTGAAAATTTTGATTTCTCACCAAAATGTTGATACCTTTGAATTGAGGTCTAGGGTCCTTTTTATAATGGCCATAAATTAGTTAAATTTGTTAAAGCGATCTTTCTGTGAGTGATTTGGGGAATTTTCCCCACCGTTGGATCTTTAATCCAAGGGCTTCTGTTTTACAGAAGAAAATCTTCTTGTTTTAACAAGAACAGAAAAAATTTCTTTAGAATTTTAATTCTGTTTGGTGCATATGCCCCAGCGCGTGACACGTGTCGTGCAGAGCACAGCGCAGCGCAACTTCGCTAGCGCATCTGCGCTGACACGTGTCGCGCAGCGCACAGTGCAGCGCAACTGCGCTAGCGTCTCTGCGCTGACACGTGTCGCGCAGCGCAGTGCTTGCGCAACTGAAGCGTTGCTTCCTTTAATTTTAGTTTAAATAGAGCTTTACTCTGATTGGGCGTACCTTCTTGGGCGCTGCGCTGATGCATCAGCGCCTGACACGTGGTGCGTTGCGCGCAGCGCAAAGAATCTGAAGCGTTGCTTCATTTATTAAAGTTTAAATTTTCAAAGCAAAGCTTTGCTCTGATTGGGGGAAGATGAAGCGTTGCTTCATCTCCCGCCTCGGAATTTGAACAGAGCTTTGCTCTGATTGGGGTAAACATTCTCCTTACGAGTCGTGAGGATCTCGCAAGTGTAATTTCTCCTTAGGAATCGTGGGGATCCCTCAGTGTGTGGCTCCCTTGTGAGTCGTAAGGATCTCACACGGGTGGTTTCTCCTTACAAGGTCGAGAGGATCTTGTAAGTGTCTTTTAACGAGGTTGCGCCCTTTCGGGTTTTCACAAATACTCGCCGGCAGTCCTGCTGTTTTTACTCACGGAGCCCTTTCGGGTTTTCATCCGTGCCCATTTTGCTTATGGACATACCGTTTTTTTTTCTTTTTCCTTACTTTTTTTTATAAGGTCGCGCCCTTTCGGGTTTTCACGAACACTCGCCGGTAGCCCTGTTGTTTTTACTCACGGAGCCCTTTCGGGTTTTCATCCGTGCCCATTTTGCTTATGGACATACCGTCTTTTATTATTATTATTTTTATTATTTATTATTTTTTTTCTTTTATCGGCTTTGAGATACTGCAATCCACCGTAGTTTATCGACATCTCGGTCAACAGCTAGTTTTAGGACGTAGTGGTCCATTGTTAGTATAAGGACGTTTCGGTCCGTTGTTAGTTTAAGGACGTTTCGGTCCGTTGTTAGTTTAAGGACATTTCGGTCCGTTATTAGTTTAAGGACGTTTCGGTCCGTCGTTAGTTTAAGGACGTTTCGGTCCGATGTTGAGAGGGTCAGCTACTACTTATAGAGCTTGAGCTTAGGAAGATAGCGAGCGGACATAGTCGTCGTCATCTATCATTGACCTAGGCTGTGGCTCATTAAGCGTAGTATTTCTTTAGGAAGCGGCCGTTTATTGGCCTGAAAGGCCTTTCACCGTGCATATCCATGAGTAGATAGGCTCCACCCTGGTAGACCTTGTCTATGATGTACGGGCCTTCATAGTTCGGCTCGAATTTTCCCCGCTTGGCGCGATTGGGGATCATAGGCCTTTTGACCACTAGCACGAGTTCGCCTTGGCGGAATGCCCTCGGTCGGGTCAATCTTTCGTATGAGCGCGTCATCTTCGCTTTGTAAGCCTCCAGATTTTGTTGCGCTATGAGCCGGGTTTCGTCAAGGGCGTCAAGCTCCTCAAGCCGAAGGTGGGCATTTTCTTCGTCCGTCAACTCGCAGTGGACTGCCACTCGTAGAGAAGGTAGTTCTATCTCGAGGGGGAGTACTGCTTCCGTACCGAATACCAATGCGTATGGCGTTGTGTTCGTGGCCGTCTTGAACGTAGTTCGATACGCCCAAAGAGCCTCTTGCAGTCTCTCGTGCCAGTCCTTCTTATTCCGAGACACCGTCTTTTTCATGATCTTTGTCAAGGTCTTATTGAAGGCCTCAACTAGACCGTTAGCTCGCGGATTATAAACCGAGAAATATCTCCAGTCTATATTATGTTGTTGCGCGAAGCGACTGATCTTGTGGCTTCTGTAAGCTGACCCGTTATCGGAAATGATCCGTCGCGGAGTTCCATACCGATAAATGATGTGCGTCTTGAAGAAATGGAGGATATTCTCCGTCTTCACTTCCCTCAACGGCACTGCTTCTGCCCATTTGGAGAAGTAATCAGTCGTCGCCAAGATGAAACGATGCCCCCTGGACGATGCTGGTTCGATGGGGCCAACTATGTCAGTTCCCCACATTTTGAATGGCCAGCTAGCCACCATTGGATGGAGTGGATTTGGATGCTGGTGGATAAAGTCCCCATGGATTTGGCATGAGTGGCATTGCTTCGCATATTCGAGACAGTCCTGAATCATCGTGGGCCAGTAGTAGCCCAACCGCTTGATTTTCAACTTCATCTTTGGGCCTGCTTAGTGAGAACCGCAGAGTCCGTCGTGAACTTCCTGAACGACCCTTTTTGCCTCTTCAGGTCCTAGGCATCTCAGCCACAGAGAGTCAAATGACCTCTTGTACAGAGTATCATTGACGAAGGCAAAAGACAGAGCTCGTTTTATAAGCTGATGTTTTGAAGACGCATCTTCGGGCGTTCGATGGTATTTGAAGTAGTCTATAAAGACTTCTCTCCAATCCTCGGCCTTTTCCCGGTCTTTTATTTGCAAGGTCATCTGCTCAGTCGCTTCCTTTTCTTCGGATGATTCTGGAGATATTTCTGCTGGGGCGAGCACCCGACGGCTTTGTACCACGATTCTTACGTCGTCGAAGTTCTCATCAGCCAGTTCCTTGGCGAGCTTGGCCAACGCGTCTGCTTTGCTGTTTTCCGCACGCGGTATGCTTTCCAAAGTACAGGAAGGAATATGAGTGAGCAGTTGTTGTACTTTCTCGCCATACCTCACCAGCTCGGGTTTGCACGTTTGGTAGTCGCCATTTACTTGACTAACGACCAGCTGAGAGTCTCCGTAGATGAGGAGGTTCTCAATCCTCATGTCGATGGCGATCTCGAGACCTGCTATCAAACTTTCATACTCGGCTTCATTGTTCGTTCTCGGTTCTGTTAAGGAGAAAGCAAAGCGCATTATCCCTCCTTGTGGAGTTACAAAGATGAGTCCTACCCCCGATTTGATTATCGGGGTACTTTATTTGCGCTTCTTCATGAAAGATGCTCCATCGAAATAAAGCTCCCATCGGGTATCACCACCATTGATCGTGTCGAACGCATGTTCGTCTGGCAGCTCGCAATTCAGAGGAGAACCGGCAGGTACTGGATGCTCAGCGAGGAAGTCGGCGATGGCTTGGCCTTTCACTGCCTTGAGAGGCTGATAGGTTATCGAGAACTCTATCAAGAGCAGGGCCTATTTAGCGAGTCTCCCTGTCAATATGGCCTTTGACATTAGATATTTAAGGGGGTCCACCTTTGATATAAGACGGACCTCATGCGCCAATGCATAGTACCTGAGTTTTGTTATCGCAAAGATTAACGCCAGGCATTGTTTCTCGATAGGGGAGTAATTGCTTTCTACCCCCAGAAGAACTCGACTCAAATAGTAGAGCGCTTTCTCCTTCCCTTGGTCGTTTTCTTGTGCCCATAATGCGCCTAAGGAATCCTCAAGGGCTGTTGTATAAAGAATAAGGGGCTTTCCCTTGACTGGAGCAGCTAACACCGGCGGGTTCTGCAGGTACTGCTTGATCTCATCCAGCGCACTCTGGCATTTTCGATCCCAGACGAATGGAGTTCCCTTCTTCATCAGGTGGCTGTAAGGACGGCACTTGCCTGACAGGTTGGCGATAAACCGTCAGATGTACGCGAGCTTCCCTTGGAGAGACCGCAACTGTTTGAGAGTTCTCGGCGGAGGCATTTCCATGATTGCCTTGATCTTAGATGGATCTATTTCGATACCTCGGTGTCAGATGATGAATCCCAGGAATTTACCCGAGGAAACTCCGAATGCGCATTTGAGGGGATTCATCTTCAAATTGTATTGCCGAAGGCGTTGAAATACGGTCTTCAGATGCTCTAAGTGCTCTTCGTATGACATGCTCTTCACTACAAGGTCGTCGATATAGCATTCGACGATTTCATGTATAAGATCATCGAAGATCTTTGTCATGGCCCTATGATAGGTGGCCCCGGCATTCTTTAAACCAAAAGGCATAATTTTGTAGCAGAATATACCCAAAGGAGTCTGGAAAGCGGTGTGCTTCTGGTCTTCGGGATGCATCTTTATCTGATTGTACCCTGATGAACCGTCCATGAAAGAGAAAACTTCATGAGTGGACGTATTATCTATCATCAGCTCAGTGACCGGCACTGGGAAATCGTCCTTCGGGCAGGCTTTATTGAGATCTCGGAAGTCCACTCATATGCGTACTGTCCCATTTTTCTTCATTACCAGGACGATGTTGGTGACCCAGTCAGGATACTGTACCTCCTGGATAAACCCAAAATCGATCAGCTTCTTGACTTCGGCGTTAATACCCATCTCAAGCTCGAGCCGAATTCTTCTCAGTGCTTGTTTGACTGGCTTGATATCCGGGGATATTGCTAATTTATGCACAGCAATCTCTGGATCTAATCCCGGCATTTCGGAATAATTCCAAGCGAAGCAATCTCTATGCTGTAGAAGCACGTCCTTTAACGCAGCCACCCTTTCTTCAGATAGCAGCTCCCTGACGAATGTCGGTCGCGGGTCATCTGCTGACCCCAACTCAATCTTCTTGAGATTATCTGCAGTAGTATGTATGCCATCTTCTAGTTCTTTCGAAGCTGGTGGAAATTCTGAGATCACCTCATTGTCATTGTTTTCGAAGCACCAAGGGAGGTCGTCCCTATCCTCGGGCCCTTTTCTTGATATCATTATCATATGACAGGTGTTCCCCTCCGAACGGCGGCCGAGACATGGGCGTCTCGCCTGAGGTTCGGGGCAGATACTAATTGGTTTTATCCGTCCACCTCTCCGAAGATGCCAAGTTGATTTATGGCACCGTGTATCGGAGGTTTAGACGGATGCGGCCGATGTAGCAGACTTCGTCAGATTCCCTCTCGCACGAGGGGGTTTTGATTGTGGGGACGCTCTTCCCTGCAGGCGCAAGCCCCTGCAGTTAATTACGCTACCGCATTGCGGTAACAACTTTCTCCTTCTCCAGATGGTCACTTCGTGTCGTGGATATTTGTTTTGTGTTTTGTTGCCCGTGGATTGTTTACGGAGACTGAGTTACGTCGTCGCCCGTAGGGCGTGGACTAGTCCAAATCCGTATTATCTTAGATTTGGGTTTGGGGGTTTTGTTTGAGGATACGTCAGCCATACTTGAGGCTAAGATCAACTCAAACGTTTGTTAAGGATACGTTAGTCTAACTTGAGACTAAGATCAGCTTAACGGGATCGTTTAGATCCGACAGAAGAGCATTTGGGCTCTATTGTTCCAGTTTAGGGACATAGTGGTCCATTGAATATGTGGCCGTCGGGACCCGTCACCTCTCTGACGACGTTGAAGGATTACAACGACGGATGTCAGAGGAGTTCAGGGATGTACCCTCGAGCCAGAGTTAATTGGGGGGATTGATAGTCCACTCTGTTTGAAAGTTTAAGGATACATTAGCCATCTTTAAGGCTAAGATCAACTCAAACGGGACCGTTTAGATCCGACAAAAGAGCATGCGGGGCTCTATTGTTCTAGTTTAAGGACGTTGCGGTCCATGGGTAGTTTAAGGACGTTGCGGTCCATGGGTAGTTTAAGGACATTGCGGTCCATGGGTTTAAGGACTCCATAGTCCGATATGTGCTCTGGATGCTTCACACGGGTTCACTGCCGTGCTTGGCGAGGACCAGGCTCCGCTCTGGACGTTTTCCGCGGGGTCAAAGAATGACGTTATCCGCATTCCACGTAACCAGGAATTTTGCACTAGATGCTTCACACGGGTTCACTGCCGTGCTCGGCGAGGACTAGGCTCCGCTCTGGACGTTTTCCGCGGGGTCAAAGAGTGACGTTATCCGCATTCCACGTAACCAGGAATTTTGCACTAGACACGGGTTTAAGGACCCCACAGTCCATATCAATGTGTGGTCGTCGGGACCCGTCACCTCTTTGAAGACATTGAGGGATTACAATGCCAAATATCAAAGGAGTGAAGAGATGTACCCTAGAACCGGAGTGGATTGAATAGTCCTTGGCCCAATTTGGGATCAAGACCAATTAATTATGTTATGAGCCCATTAGCCCAGTTGATTACGAATTGAGGACTTATGGCCAGCTTGGGCTAAGTCCAATCAGGAGAGGCTTTGCCTCTATCCATTTAGCCAATTGGACCAATGTCTAGTATTAAACACTAAAGAGCAATCATTGTTGAACATTGGGAATGAGGTTGACAAGTTAGTGTTTAACACTAAAAGATAATTGGTGTTAAACACCAGCAACAAGGCTTTCAAATTGAACACTGGCAATGGAGATCTCAGATTAGTGTTAAATACTAAGGTAGTCAGTGTTGAACACTGCGAATAAAGCTCTTTAATTAGTGTTGAACACTAGGGCCCAACAATGTTTCAATACTGGATTCGAGAGTTCCAATTTAGTGTTGAACACTAAGGCAAGAGGGGTCACGTGGCAACATGTGAGAGCGCCCTCCCTTCATTTATTCTGCTGAGATTATCGCATCTTTCAGAGCATCACGTGCCATCACGTGACGGGCATTCAAATGCTTGTGTGTCCGAGGGTCACGTGGGTCACGTGGGGTGCTGCCTCAAAGGGGCTTTCTGTAGATCTCTTGGAGGGGTCACGTGGTGACACGTGACCCTGCCTCTATGTATGTTGTTTAGAGGATCTGTTAATCTTTTCCAGGAATTAAATTCCTCGTAGGGTTAAACCCTGACAGTAATTTCAGAGGAATTAAATTCCTACTTCCTTTTGAAGATTTATATTCTGGAATAGAGTTGAACTCTGAATTTTCTGTAGGAATTAAATTCCTCATACATGTGAAGAACTAAATAGGGTTAAACCCTAATAAAAGCTTTTAAGGAATTAAATTCCCACTCTCTGTTAAATTATGATCAAGGGAATTAAATCCCCGCTGTTCCAACAGAACTAGGTTCTTAATTAGGGTTAAACCCTGTTTCTTTTTGTTCTGAAGGAATTAAATTCCCATAACACAGGGTCAAGCCCTAATTTTATTTTAAAGGAATTAAATTCCTATAGTTCTGTGAGAATTAAATTCTCGTGCTTCCGTTCCCTCTCTATGTTTTGGATCTGCATGGCAGGATCTCGACCCATTGAGAATTAAATTCTCAATTTCAAGGGGAGATGTGCACTTTGCAGATCCTCTATCAAAGAGAGAAAAAATATGTTCTTCTGTTTTATGTATCAGAGTTAAACTCTGTTGAGAATTAAATTCTCTTTTCTTTCAAGGAGCCTTCCCTTTCTTACCTAGGGTTTTCTTTTGCAGAAGATCCAAGTTCCTCGAAGTATCAAGGCTCTCTCTCCCTTTCTTCCCTTTGCGTATCTCTCTTCTATCTCCCCATCCCTGTGTCTCTTGGCTCCTATTTATAGGAGAAGCAGCCGAGTCAATTAGTTTTTGACGAATCTTCATTGAGAGATTTGATTTGCATCCATCATTCGTTTTTGACCTTTGGATTATTGGGTGAATTTTATTCACCATTGGATTTCAAGTCCCGGGAGTCTCCTTTGTTATTTCGGTTAGATTTAAAGGGGAAATCTTTCCAAACCCGAGATTTTCCCATAGATAAATGATATTCAATCATCTTTAAAATCTTTAATTCGATTGGTTTCAGATAATCGCTTCCCTTTGGAAAGATTCGAATCTCTTTCAGAATTTAATTCTGTCAACGAAATGGGCTTTGAAAGCCGATCACGTGTGACCACGTGACCCATGGTCACGTGTGGGCACGTGACCCCCTTTGAACGAGCCTTCCTCTTTCTCTTTGCGCTCTGTCTTCTGGTTGCTGCTTAACCGTCACGTGCCACCACGTGACCCCTGGTCACGTGTGAGCACGTGACCCTTGTCTGGACTCTTTTTCTTGATTTAACTGGAGAACAATTCTGATGTTTTGATCGTCACGTGCCAACACGTGACCCTGGTCACGTGGGAGCATGTGTCCTCTTCTGAAACTTTTTCCTTGATTTGATCAGGAAGCGTTGGGTCTTTGCTGCTGCTTTTAAATGTCACGTGCCGACACGTGACCCAGGTCACGTGGGAGCACGTGACCCTTACTGAAGCCCCTCTCTTTGATGTAGTTGGGAAACTGAACTTGCTTTGCCGGTACTTTTGGGTGTCACGTGCTAACACGTGACTGCTGGTCACGTGTAAGCACGTGACCCTCTTCTGAAGCTTTTTCCATAAGCTTTCCTGATTTTAAATCAGGAAACAAATGCCCCCACAGCGTTGTTCTCACGTGTCAGCACGTGAGTGCAACGCTGTCATCTCTTGCGACCGTTGGATTCCTTTAGGGATCTGGGGAGATGAAACGTTTCCATTGCCTTCTATAAATACCTCTGTCTCTTCATAGGAGCCTTCACTTTGCTCATCTTCTTCTTCTGAGAACTTTTTCCTTGAGAATTTAATTCTCGCTTCCAGAGCTTAGTTCTCTGTCTTGAAACAATTTTCAGAGTTTAACTCTGTTCGAAAAGAATTCTTTTCCTCAGGTAATGTTCTTGGACAAACGATGGACCTCCACATTCCTCTGGATTTTAAATCCAAAACAAGGGTTTTTACCCTTTTTTCTTCATGTTTTTCCATAAGAACCTGAAACCGCCTAACCTTCGAACTGTAGATCCCTCAGGATTTAGATGATGTTTGGGGAGATGATGATGGCGTTTCAACTCCATGGAATTTAATTCCACCCAAAAATGTTTCTGGGAATTTAATTCCCTTTTCTTAATAAGGAATTTAATTCCAATGAAGGACTTGATTTCTTCACGCGGAGGCTTCCTGGGGTCTCTTGGCCCGAGGTTGTTCTCCTGCAATTAATGGAACGGTGGTTTTGTAATGATGTCTTCTGTGGGAATTTAATTCCTTTGATCTTGTTGGATTCATTGTAGAGCCCGAGATAGATCCCGTTGGGGGAATGTGCATGGTCATCATTCTTTATTAAATGAGGATATTCCCTTTGTTTCATTGTAACTATTTGGTCTCATTATTAATGAGCCGTCATCCGGATTCTGTGGGGCCCATGTGTTTTGTAGCCAATGGTCCCAGGGAACTCTGCTGTTGCTTTCTTCAGCTAGTCTTCATGTTCATGCATGAATATATATTGCTAACTTTTCTTTTAACGGTCTTCCTTTATTGGATTTCAGGTGCGATGGCTTCTGTTCCACGCTTTCCCTTTTCTCGCTCGGAGGCTGCTTTTCCTCAGTCACCATCTGATGAGGAAGCGATGGCGATGATTCGGGCCCATGACCCGAACTGCACTAACCTTCTTCAATGGGGATCTTGGTACAGTCAGATTATTCAGGGTCGCCGGAGTTTTCTTTGCGCGGTGCCGACGGAGCCCACTTTCCCATTTTTACCGATGGATCCTCCGAGGACAGTTTTTTCTGTGGAAATGCCCAACTGGACTCCAACGGGGAGGCTGGAGCCTTCGACGACCGGCATTCCGAACCATCCGATCCCGGCCATAGACATCTTGGGACGGCGTATATGCCAGGGTGAGGCCCACCCGTGGGGGCAAATTTATAAGATAGGGCTCACTCCTAGGCATCCTACGGGCTACCTTCTCTGGGCTCGCTACATCCTTTCTGCCCATCGGGCGCGGTTGCAGAAAGTCGGGCTTTATCAGGCCATATACGCGTCACTATTCCATTATAAGTCCCCGCATGCCTGGTGGGTTAAGGCGTTTTTAAACCAATGGAATCTTCCTACCAACACTTTCATCCTAGGAGATCGTGAGGTCTCGATCTCTCTTGCAGAATTTTATGAAATCTCGGGATTGCCGATCAGGGGTGCACTATATGAGGAGTTGTTGCCTCCTGACGAGTATGTCTTTGAGCCCGAGTCTGCACCGGCTGACGGCTTGTCTGTTGAGAACGCCGTTCGCCACAAGCGCCCCAGCTTGATCAAGGCGCTGGGTATTTTTGATCGATTGTTCACTGAATCTGAGGAGCAGGGTGTTACTTTTAAAAGCTTCATTTCCTGCTTCCTTCGTGAGGACGTCATATCGAAGACTGCTCCGAAGTTTGCTAACATCAAAGACCCCTTTGGGTTTGGTCCGAAGAAGCTACCGACCGCTGAATCGGACCTGCCACAATATTATATTCCCATCGTGTCGCCGGTGTCTTTTGAGTCCGTTGCAGCACCCGGTATGGATGAGGAAACATTCTTCGTGGGGTTTGTCAGTGTTTGGCTTAGTTGGTTCGTTATCCCCATGCATCGCCGCTTCATGAGAGCCTCGGTCATCTACCCGGCTCATCGTATTGCTGAGGGGACGCGGTTGGCCATCGGCATCCCGGCCTTGGCGCACCTCTATAATGGATTGGGCACCGCAGCTAATACCTCTACGCCTGGCGTGGATGTGGTAAACTTTTCGCTTCATTATTTCACGTCCTGGATCGAAATGCACGTATTGGGGGCTTTCGCCATGCATCAGAGGCCCTCATTTTACGATGCCTACCCCTTTCCACGACTTATGCGATTAGTGGATGCTTCTGCCGCCGACCCGACTCAATTCGGGGCTATTCGGGTGCTGATTTCTCCTCATGCCACCGCTGGCGGGTTGGTTTTTAATGATCGGGTCTTGTCTACTCCTTCGGGTCCCGTTCAACAACTCTGGGACCAGTCGAAAGACAACGCACCTTCTTTGAAGCCCCGGGAGGCCGCGCATTTGTATACAATTAGACCGGGCTACTTGGTGTTTCGCCAGGACAGTGCAGCTCTTTTCATGCGGTACAATCCGCATCGATTTGCCCGACAGCTTGGATACGACCAGGGCGTTCCTTTCGAGGCTTTTATAGTTGCCCCGATCCCTTCGCTCGATGCTGTTCGCGATGCCGCTCATCATTTCATGAGGCTGAACACCGGCTCTTATTTCATGGTCCCTGAAGCCGAGTACATGCCCCGATGTGTAGGTGCATTTACGGGCTGGTATCTTCATCGGATCAGCCCAATTATCCTTGAAGAAAGAAGGGTGCTTCTTGGTCACGACGCCCGTCCTCAGGTTTCGGGGGCTAAGCTACGGCCGAGGGTTCCGGTCCGCTTCCCTTTGAGGGAGATTGGCACCGCGCTCATTCCGGGGGAGTCAGGGGTAGACCTTACTCCAACAGCTGGTATGCCCTTGGGTTCCCGATCGCGGGGTAAACGGGCCCCAGTAGTAGCACCTCTGCCGGTGGCGGCACCGCCCCTCATGGCGTCGATAATGGCGATGCCGTCCTCGATCGTGGCATCGAGCGAGAGTAACAGGGATGAGGGCACTGAGGGCGATGTGGGCCAGCGTCGCCCTAAGGCTTCACGAGGGAGGAAGCGGTCATCCTCGGCGACCGGCTCTGGGTCTAAACGGCGGAGGAAAGTGGCTACCACCCCGCTTGATTCTGTGGCGGAGTCTGAGCCTATCCTTGAAGACGAACCATTGGCCCTGCAAGAGTCAGACGCTGGACTTCTCTTCCCGAGTTCGGCTGATGAGGAGGCTGCACAGTTGGCTGAGGCCATACGGCGCTCAAAAGACGCGTCTCATAACGCCAAGGTTCCGAAGAAGTCCTATCCCGCCGTAATCTTTTACGAAGACCCTTCGTGGATTCGGCGGCGATTTATCAGTCCTTTGGAGGAATGGGGGGAGAGGGCTTTGAAGCAGGCCGCTTCAGAAGATGCAGCTGACGCACTTTCTTTATGGACCGGCGGCCATGAGTCCACTCTCGAACCCCGGCGAGCCCACCTTCTTGAGAAGGAGCAGCGGCTTGAAGAAGCCATATTGAGGGCTTCTTTGCGCATCGGTACGTTGTGGTTCTTTTCGTAGTTCTTCAGATTGTTTATGCCCGTGCATATGTATCATTATTTTTATTTGAGTCATGCAGAATCTTCGACGCTGGGGGAGCTCCCTACTGGCCCATTAAAGCTAAAGCCCGCCGAAATTCTCAATGAAGCCTTGCTGGATGTGGAGGGGGCTGACGAGGCTGCTCCTCTCATGGTAGAACTTCCAGCGGCGGTTCTTGATCAGGGAGTGCTTGCCCCTTTGGGGGAGGATCCTTTGGAGGCCGTCGCCCCAATGACTCTTACCGAGGGCGGCCCAAAGGCTGGAAGCGAGGTAGTCGGGACTACTCTCCCTTTGTTGGAGCCTGAGGTCACGGCGGAGACCGTTGAAGCTGCTATCCCCCCGGCTCAGAACGGGAGGAGTGTTGAAGGTATCCCTCTGCGTTTTATTTTAGCAACCCCTTCATAGTCTGAACTCTTTTATCTTTCCCAGAATTGCGCGGTTTGGCGGCCACGATCGCGGATCTGTCGCCTCGACAGTCATTTCAACGTTTATTGGAGATGGCAGCTCCGCAGGCGATCTCCCCTCAGCGTATTGTTCTTTCCTCTGGGCAAGGTTAGTGTTATTCGCCCCCCCCCCTTTTTTTTACCATAGCATTGTTACTATTTTACGAAATGACGTTGATGTCTCTTATAGTTTTGGAAGCCGACGATGAGGTCGAGGTCGTTGAAGGGCCAGGGGAACCTTCAGCTCCTACTTGCATGACTGTCGGTGAGTGACATTTTATTATAGTCCCGTTCGCTCTGCGTTTAGGAGTTTTGCTGACGTCTTCCAAATTTGAACAGCTCTGCCAGTCTCCACGGTGTTGAAGTCGCGCATCGTGATGCCGCCCGGCCCTTATGCCTTGCGGGCTTCAGAACGCTTGGCCCAATTAAGCCTCGTCTCCTTGTCGTCTCTGATCGAGGAGCTTCGTGCTGGCAGCGCGACCACGGCTGAAGCATTCGCTGCCGAGGCTAACGGTTCTCTTCCTTTTCTTGCCACCTACCACAGCGAAGAGGTGGTGCGAGTCTGGGTGGAGTTCTGCCGGCGAGTGGAAGCTTGCCTGCACGTCCTCGAATGTTCCCACCTTTCCTCGGAGGCCGTGGCTGCAAAGGCGGAGTTACGCGGGCTGATAGCACGGTGCGCGGCAAACATGACGTCATGTGAGAAGAGGCTCGGTCGCAAGTTCTCGGAGAGGGAGCTAGCCTCCAAGGCGCTGGGCGAGCTTCAAGCCAATCTCACAGCCAAAGCCAACAAAGCGTATGAACTCTGGCGGGTGCTTCAGGAGTCCATTAAAGAGGTGGTGGCTCTCGATAAAGCTGCCACGTTCACTCGTGAGAGGGTCGAGGCTCATAAGGCCACTGAGAAGGAGCTTGAAGCCCGGCTTGCTTCATATCAGGCCCAACAAGCTCAGGCGGAGGCTCGTCTTTTGGAGATCTTGCGTCATGAAGCCGTGGTCCAACAAAAGCAGGATGAGCTGACCAAGCTGCTGAATCGCCCGCCGGCTTGAAACATTTGTATCTTTTCCTTCCTTTTTGTACATACTCATGGATGAGAGTATTTTCTTTTTGTTTCTTTCATGAATTGTACTTTGTACCCATTTTGGTTTATGAATAAAAGATACATTTTTCTTCTCAATGATGTGTCTCCTTTTCATTGAATGTATTCCGCGGATATTCTATCTTGATCTCCTTGCAGGACAGCAATGGCTCAGGACTCAGGGTTAAGATCTGCTTCCTAAGGCTTTTGCATCTTATGAGCCACGAGGGTCTCATAAAGAGTTTTTCTCCCTACAGGTTGAGAGGATCCCATAGGTGTGAGTTCTTCTTAAGAATCGTGAGGATTCTTAAAAGGGTTTTCCCTTGAGAGTCGTAAGGATCCCACAAGAGAGTTTTTCTTCCTTACAGGTCGTGAGGACTTGTAAGTGTTGGATGCGGTCACCCTTGTCCGTGTTTTACGGAGTTAGGGGTTTCTCCAGGTATTGTAGTTTAAAGACGTCGCGGTCAAGGTTAAGGACCTCATAGTCCGTGGATTTAGGGACTCCACAGTCCGATGTTAGTTTTAAGACATCACGGTCAAGGTTAAGGACCTCATAGTCCGTGGATTTAGGGACTCCACAGTCCGATGTGTGGTTGCAGGGACCCGTCACCTCTTTGAAGACGTTGAGGAATTACAACGCCAGGCATCAAAGGAGTGAAGAGATGTACCCTTAAACCAAGGAAAAATCTGTAAGGAATCGGGGTGGTTGATCGTTAGTTTTAAGACATCACGGTCGAGGTTAAGGACGTCATAGTCCGTGGATTTTAAGGACTCCACAGTCCGGTATTTGCTCTGGATGCTTCACACGGGTTCACTGCCGTGCTTGGCGAGAACCAGGCTCCGCTCTGGGCGTTTTCCGCGGGGTCAAAGAGTGACGTTATCCGCGTTCCACGTAACCAGGAATTTTGCACTAGATGCTTCACACGGGTTCACTGCCGTGCTTGGCGAGGACTAGGCTCCGCTCTGGATGCTTCACACGGGTTCACTGCCGTGCTCTGCGAGGACCAGGATCCGCTCTGGACGTTTTCTACGGGGTTAAAGAGTGACATTATCCGCGTTCTACGTGACCAGGAATTTTGCACTAGATGCTTCACACGGGTTCACTGCCGTGCTCGGCGAGGACTAGGCTCCGCTCTGGACGTTTTCCACGGGGTCAAAGAGTGACATTATCCGCGTTCCACGTGACCAGGAATTTTGCACTAGATGCTTCACACGGGTTCACTGCCGTGCTCGGCGAGGACTAGGCTCCGCTCTGGACGTTTTCCACGGGGTCAAAGAGTGACATTGTCCGCGTTCCACGTGACCAGGAATTTTGCACTAGATGCTTCACACGGGTTCACTGCCGTGCTCGGCGAGGACTAGGCTCCGCTCTGGACGTTTTCCACGGGGTCAAAGAGTGACATTATCCGCGTTCCACGTGACCAGGAATTTTGCACTAGATGCTTCACACGGGTTCACTGCCGTGCTCGGCGAGTACTAGGCTCCGCTCTGGACGTTTTCCACGGGGTCAAAGAGTGACATTATCCGCGTTCCACGTGACCAGGAATTTTGCACTAGATGCTTCACACGGGTTCACTGCCGTGCTCGGCGAGGACTAGGCTCCGCTCTGGACGTTTTCCACGGGGTCAAAGAGTGACATTATCCGCGTTCCACGTGACCAGGAATTTTGCACTAGATGCTTCACACGGGTTCACTGCCGTGCTCGGCGAGGACTAGGCTCCGCTCTAGACGTTTTCCACGGGGTCAAAGAGTGACATTATCCGCGTTCCACGTGACCAGGAATTTTGCACTAGATGCTTCACACGGGTTCACTGCCGTGCTCGGCGAGGACTAGGCTCCGCTCTGGATGCTTCACACGGGTTCACTGCCGTACTCTGCGAGGACCAGGATCCGCTCTGGACGTTTTCCACGGGGTCAAGGAGTGACATTATCCGCGTTCCACGTAACCAGGAATTTTGCTGATTGTATCCGCATTTCACGGGATGGAGGTTTGACTGTTGGCGATATGTATACCACCGAACCATGGAACTGGGAGTTGCCGCTGTTCCGCTTAGCTTGAAGTTGTGTCCATTGTTACGAGACGAGTGTTGGGATGATCTCTAGATCACTTGTGGCCCGTCGAGATGTAGCTTCTTTCTTTGGTGAAACCTGGGGGAGGGAGGTATGTTCCCTTTTTGTTTATGCCATTGGATTGTATACAGGATGTGATGGAACATCGCCTGTAAGGCATACATTTTCTTTTTATTTTATTTCTTTTTCCGCGATGCTCTATCGTTTCAGCTTTTATATCGCGAAGGTCGCGATTGCCCCATCATTTCGGCTATTTTTCGCGGTGCCCAATCATTTCGGCTATTTTTTTTATTTTCACTCGCTGTTTTTTATTGCGAGTTGCCCCATCATTTCGGCTATTTTTCATGCATACATTTTTACTTGCTGCTTTTTTTGCAAGTTGCCCCATCATTTCGGCTATTTCGTAGGCATGTGTGGCTTGCTAGCTTTTTCGCCGCAAGCTTGGATTTTAGACACCGATTTCGGCATCAGCACCGCTGCAACTGGGATGCTGCCAGGAGCGAATCATCATTTGCCTCTGTCGATATTGAACAAAGGTGGCTTAGGAAACAGGGTTAAGGGTCCTGTCGACCAAGGCTTTGACTTCATGAGCCGTAAGGGTCTCACAAAGGTATTTCTCCCTACAAGTCGTGAGGATCTTGCAGGTGTATTTTCTCCTTAGGGATCGTGAGGATTCCTAAGTGTATGTTCCTCTGCAAGTCGTAAGGATCCTACAAGAGGGCTTTCTCCTTATGGGTCGAGAGGACCTACAAGGGTTGCTCATCATATGGGCATATCCCTAGTCACGGGTGGGACTTTGCTGGGGAAATGTTTTTTCGCGCCCGTGGATTGTATACAAGGGTCAGTATTGAGCCTCTTGTAGGGCAATATCGAAGGTTGTGGAGGATTTGCTTAAGAACAGGTTTAGGTTTATGTAACTTAAGACTTTCAAATCTCATGAGCCGTGAGGGTCCCATAAGAGAATTCTCCTTACGAGTCGTGAGGATCTCGTAAGTGTATTTTCTCCTTAGGAATCATGAGGATCCCTAAGTGTGTTGCTCCTTTGTGAGTCGTAAGGATCTCACGCCGGTGGTTTCTCCTTACAAGGTCGAGAGAACCCTGCAAGTGTCTTTTTAACGAGGTTGCGCCCTTTCGGGTTTTCACAAACACTCGCCGGTAGTCCTGCTGTTTTTACTCACGGAGCCCTTTCGGGTTTTCATCCGTGCCCATTTTGCTTATGGACATACCGTTTTTTTATATTCTTTTTCACTTTTTGTTTTTTAACACGGTCGCGCCCTTTCGGGTTTTCATGACACTTGCCGGCAGCCCTGCTGTTTTTACTCACGGAGCCCTTTCGGGTTTTCATCCGTGTCCATTTTGCTTATGGACATACCGTTTTTTCTTTCATTTTTTTTTCCCTTTTTCTTTGTCAGCCTAAGGATGCTGCGGTAGTAGTTTAGGGACGTTTCGGTCCGTCGTTAGTTTAAGGACGTTTCGGTCCGTCGATAGTTTACGGACGTTTCGGTCCGTCGTTAGTTTAAGGACGTTTCGGTCCGCCGATAGTTTAAGGACGTTTCGGTCCGTCGTTAGTTTAAGGACGTTTCGGTCCGTCGTTAGTTTAAGAACGTTTCGGTCCGTCGCTATAGGAAGGCCGGCTGCTGCTTGTAAAGTCTGAGCGTAGGAAGATAGTGAGCGGACATAGTCGTCGTCATCTATCATTGACCAAGGCTGTGGCTTATTAAGCGTAGTATTTCTTTAAGAAGCGGCCGTTTATTGGCCTGAAAGGCCTTTCACCGTGCATGTCCATGAGGAGGTAGGCTCCACCCTGGTAGACCTTATCTATGATGTACGGGCCTTCATAGTTTGGCTCAAATTTTCCTCGCTTGGCACGATTGGGGATCATAGGTCTTTTGACCACTAGTACGAGTTCGCCTTGGCGGAATGTCCTCGGCCTGGTCAATCTTTCGTACGAGCGCGTCATTTTTGCTTTGTAGGCCTCTAGATGTTGTTGCGCTATGAGCCGGGTTTCGTCGAGGGCATCAAGCTCCTCAAGCCGAAGGTGAGCATTTTATTCGTTTGTCAGCTCGTGGTGGACTGCTACTCGTAGAGAGGGTAACTCTATCTCGAGGGGGAGCACTGCTTCCGTCCCAAATACCAACGCGTACGGCGTTGTGTTCGTGGCCGTCTTGAATGTAGTTCGATAAGCCCAAAGGGCTTCTTGCAGCCTTTCGTGCCAGTCTCTCTTATTCCGGGAAACGGTCTTTTTTATGATCTTCGTCAAGGTCTTATTGAAGGCCTCGGCCAGACCGTTGGCTCGTGGGTTGTAAACTGAAGAATATCTCCAGTCTATATTGTGCTGCTGCGCGAAGCGGCTAATCTTATGGCTTCTGTAGGCTGGCCCATTATCGGAGATAATCCGCCGTGGGGTTCCAAACCGATAGATGACGTGCGTCTTGAAGAAATGGAGGATATTCTCCGTCTTCACTTCCCTCAGTGGTACTGCTTCTGCCCATTTGGAGAAGTAATCAGTTGTCGCCAGGATAAAACGATGTCCCCGGGATGATGCTGGCTCGATGGGGCCGACTATGTCAGTCCCCCACATTTCGAATGGCCAGCTAGCCACCGTTGGATGTAGTGGATTCGGATGTTGGTGGATGAAGTCTCCATGAATCTGGCATGAGTGGCATTGCTTCGCATACTCGAGGCAGTCCTGGATCATCGTGGGCCAGTAGTAACCCATCCGTTTAATTTTTAACTTCATCTTTGAGCCTGCTTGGTGAGAACCGCAAAGTCCGTCATGAACTTCCTGAATGACTCTTTCTGCTTCATCGGGTCCTAAGCATCTCAGCCATAGAGAATCAAACGCTCTCTTGTATAGAATATCGTTGACGAAAGCGAAAGATAGAGCTCGTTTCATGAGCTGATGTCTTGAGGACGCTTCTTTGGGCATTCGGTGGGACTTGAAGTAGTCTATGAAGACTTCCCTCCAGTCTTCGGCCTTCTCATGGTCTTTTATTTGTAGGGTCGTCTGCTCAGTCGCTCCCTTCTCCTTATATAATCCCGGAGGTATTTCCGCCGGGGTGAGCACTCGACGGCTTTGTACCACGATTCTGACGTCATCGAGGTTCTCGTCAGCCAGTTCTTTAGCAAGTTTAGCCAACGCGTCTGCTTTGTTGTTTTCCGCGCGCGGTATGTTTTCCAAAGTATAGGAGGGAATTTGGGTCAAAAGTTGTTGCACCTTTTCGCTGTACTTCACCAACTCCGGTTTGCACGTTTGGTAGTCACCATTTACTTGACTAATGACCAGCTGAGAATCCCCGTATATAAGGAGGTCTTCAATTCCCATGTCGATGGCGATTTCGAGGCCTGCTATCAGAGCTTCGTATTCAGCTTCATTGTTTGTCCTCGGCTCTGTTAAGGAGAAGGCGAAGCGCATTATCCCTCCTTGTGGAGTTGCAAAGACGAGGCCTATCCCCGATTTGATCATTGGGATACCTTGTTTCTGTTTCTTTACGGAGGACGCTCCATCGAAATAGAGTTCCCATCGGGTGCTTCCGCCGCTAATCGCATCAAATGCATGCTCGTCCGGCAAATCGCAGTTCAGAGGAGAATCGGCCGGTATCGGGTGCTCAGCGAGGAAATCGGCAATGGCCTGGCCTTTCATTGCCTTGAGAGGTTGATACGTTATCGAGAACTCCATCAAGAGCAGGGCCCATTTAGCGAGTCGTCCCGTCAATATGGCTTTCGACATCAAGTATTTAAGGGGATCCACTTTTGAAATGAGACGGACTTCATGCGCCAACGCATAGTGCCTGAGCTTTGTTATCGCGAAGATTAACGCCAAGCAATGTTTTTCAATGGGAGAGTAGTTGCTTTCTGCCCCCAGTAGAACTCGACTTAAGTAGTAGAGTGCCCTCTCTTTCCCCTGATCGTTCTCTTGTGCCCATAACGCGCCCAAGGAACCTTCGAGGGCGGTCGTATAAAGAATGAGGGGTTTCCCTTTGACCGGCGCAGCCAACACCGGAGGGTTCTGCAGATACTGCTTGATCTCGTCTAGTGCACCTTGGCATTTGTGATCCCAAACGAATGGAGTTCCCTTCTTCATCAGGTGGCTGTAAGGACGGCATTTGCCTGAAAGATTGGCGATAAATTGCCGGATGTATGCGAGCTTCCCTTGGAGAGACCGCAACTGCTTGAGGGTTCTTGGCGGAGGCATTTCCATGATCGCTTTAATCTTTGACGGATCTACTTCAATACCTCGGTGTCGAACGATGAATCCCAGAAATTTGCCCGAGGAGACTCCAAACGCGCATTTGAGGGGATTCATTTTCAAAGTATATTGCCGAAGGCGTCGAAATACAGTCTCCAGATGCTTCAAATGATCTTCGTATGACATGCTCTTTACTACGAGGTCATCGATATAGCACTCGACGACGTCGTGTATGAGGTCATCAAAGATCTTCGTCATGGCCCTTTGATAGGTAGCGCCAGCGTTCTTTAGACCAAAGGGCATAACCCTATAGCAGAATATACCTAAAGGGGTCCGGAAAGCGGTGTGCTTCTGGTCTTCGGGATGCATCTTTATCTGATTGTATCCTGACGAACCATCCATAAAGGAGAAAACCTCGTGAGTGGACGTGTTATCTATCATTAGCTCGGTTACTGGTACTGGGAAATCATCTTTTGGACAGGCTTTATTGAGATCCCTGAAATCCACGCATATGCGTACCGTCCCATTCTTCTTCATTACCGGGACGATATTGGCGATCCAGTCGGGATATTGGACTTCTTGGATAAATCCAGAATCGATCAGCTTCTTGACTTCGGCGTTGATGCTCATCTCAAGCTCGAGTCGCATCCTCCTTGGCGCCTGCTTGACTGGCTTGATATCTGGGGATATTGCTAATTTATGCACAGCAATCTCCGGATCTAATTCTGGCATCTCGGAGTAGTTCCACGCGAAGCAGTCTTTATGCCGTAGAAGCACGTTCTTTAACGCATCCACCCTTTCTTCGGATAGCAGCTCGCTGACAAAAGTCGGTCGCGGGTCGTCTGCCGATCCCAACTCAATCTTCTTGAGGTTATCTGCAGTAGTATGTATACCATCTTCCAGTTCTTTCGGAGCGGGCGGAAATTCTGAGATCACCTCATCATCGCTGTTCTCAAAGCACCGGGGAAGGTCATCTACGTTCTCAGGCTCTTCTCTTAATATCGTAATCGTATAACAAGTGCGAACCCGCTCCCCGGACTGAGGTGGACCCGGTTTTGCCCTTGCGGCCTTGGGTTCATGCTTTCGTGGCGGCGTTACCCTCCAGCCGTCGGATAAAGCGAATCTGCCCTGTTGGTACTGGTCCTCGACCCAGTTCTTAAAGGTGAAGCAGTCTTCGGTAGGATGTCCTATGGCTCGGTGATAAGAGCAATAGCTCAGATGAGAAGCCTCGTTAGCTTGCTCAGGATGTCTAGACTCTGGAAGCGCGATCATTTGATGTTTTATAGCGAGCTTGAGTAACTTCTCCGTCTTGTCTCGGGGGAAGGAGTACGCTCGACTCATCTTCTTCATGAGGGACAAATCCGAGCCATGCAACACCCGACCACGTAACCCTCTAATCCTGCGTCGTTGTTGTCGGCTCTTCTTTCCGCTTCTTGATTTGTTTCCGTCTCTGCGTCGGGCCTTTCGTACAACGGATTGACGAGGATAAGCGTCTTTGTCTTTTGCAGCCTGTTGAAATAGACGTGCGTCCTGGCCTTCTCGTAGATGGCCATTTCGCGGTTGTGGTCTTCCCGAGCTTTCTGACCCACTTTCCTGATAGGCTTGTCCATTCATTCTTCAAACGACGGACTCGGCGCTTCAATCGCGGGGTCTAGTTTTGATGAGGGGTTGCATCTCCCGACGAGGCGTCCTCTTCTTCATCAAAGGTATATATGGCGTAGCTACTGTGGGCCCGTTCCCGTTTTCCGGTTCTTGCGTATCCAAGCCCGAGTGTTTCCATTTTCCCGTTGGGCAATTTGCGTTGAGTCCCGGGGACATCCCAAATCCTGTTGTAGAACCGAGCCTGCCGAACAGTCTGTTTTAAGGGTACTCCTTGGCGCTTCAATAGCTTCTTTAATCCATTTGTATAGTATCTGGGCAGACGGATGGGTTGGAGCCTGTCAAGTGTAGCATCCGCGCCATGCCAGATCTCCTTCTCTATTTTCGACTCTGAGGATCGGTAGAATAGGATCACCTTCTCACCCCTTTGCCTGGGAGGAACGTAAAATGTTTGCAGGTCCTGCACATTGTGAGCTTGAAGCGCGTCGAGATCCTTGTAGTGTTCTCGCGGTACCATGGTGATTTGCAAACTATGGTCATCGCCAGGGGGTGCTTGTATTGGCAGCCGATTGGAGAACACGGCATTAACCTCATCTTCTGAATCACTTCCGAAGACTAACGTGGGGGCGGGCGTCCCCAGGTTGTTGCGTTGAGATGGCCCTGCATAAACTATCTCTTCTTCTTCTTCGGTATCGCTCCGAAAACAGGGATGGTGGCGGCGGTTTGTTCTCCGGATTGCGACACCTTTCTGTATCCTCGAAATCTGGCAAAAGTACTTCGCATCTTCGTATTTGCGGACTTCGTTCACGGAAAATGGGTTTAACTCACCTGTTACGGTATACTCGAAACCATCCTTAAAGTACTTCATACACTGATGTTGTGTAGAAGGGATGATGTTGTACTCGTGTAGCCAAGGACGACCGAGCAGGGCGTTATAGCACGTCTTGGCGTCAATGACATGGAATTTGATGTCTGTGACAAGAAGTCCAAAGCGTAATGTTAGTATCACAGATCCGAGAGTCCGCGACGATTGTGAATCGAAACCGGAGATAGTAATTTTGTCACGAGCGAGGTGTTGCACACTCATGCAGATTTCCTTCAACACTCCGAACATTAAGGAGGTTGACGGAGGATCCATTATCCACCAGGATCTTGCCTATCTTGATGTCATGGCAGTATCCGGAGACATATAGGGGACGGTTGTGGTCGCACGTCCGAGAAGGAGGTCTTCATCACCGAAAGTGATGTCGGCCGTATGCACTTCCTCCAGTTCATCCTTCATCTTTTCAGTGGCGAGGAAGGCTTGGAATTGCTCAGGTTCTTGTAACGCCTTAATTAGTGAGTCTCGCGCTTCTTTTGATAATAGGAGGGCATCGAGAATGCTAAGCTGAGAAGGTAGTTTCCTTAGGTGCGCGAGGATGTTATAGTCCACCTTACCCTTCTTAGGAGGGTCTTTGGCAGCCAGCTCTCTCATGACTTGGTCATCTAAAGTGATATCTTCAGTGACCTTTTCCTTTCCCTTATCCTTTCTACTTACGGGCCCGAGATTCTTTTCTGGGAGTGTGCGATTTGCGCAGCTGAATGTTCTCGCAGATCTCCGATTTCTCCTCTTTCCCTAAAGCGGATTCTTTAAAGAGAGGGCCAGAGCCATTTCTTCATCAGAGTCGCTCCCAAAGGTGAGAACTTGTGACCCCCCGGCGTGAGCCATACAACAGTTGCCAGTAGTTCTGTTGTGCTCATCGATAGTACTTCTTCGCTCCCGACGGCTCTTGCGTTTCATGCGCTTAACATGTTGCCGACGAGCAACATATCCTTGCCACCATATCTTAAAGGCGTCGCAGTCCTCCGTGGGGTGTGATATTTTCCGGTGATATGCGCAATAATCAGGGTGCCTCTCCACCCCATCGTGTGTGTTTCCTTCCGAGGGTGGTAGCTTCATCCCTATTGACATGACTTTGGCAAACCTTTTTCTCGTCTTGAATATCTTCTTGTCTACTTCGGATGTCTTTCGCTCTGGCGGAGGTAGTTCAACTCTTCCGTTCAGTCGCCTGCATTTGGTTCCTTCTGACGCTGCCATCTCACGCTCCCGATCCGCTTTACTTTTTAGACGAATCTCGTCTAGAAAAGCGTCGATCATTTCGTCTGTTGGACATGCACGCTCTGGCACAGGCTCTGCCTCCAGCTTCTTAGTGCCAGGAGTTTTCCCATCATCGGTAAACGAGTGGGAGATTACGTTACAACTCGCCACATATCCTTCGGATTCATCCGACGAGCTCTCTCCATCATCTTCCTCTTGAAAGATGTGGTTGAGGAACTCTTGCAGTGTGACAGGAGTTCGCGCCTTTTGATTGTACTCTTCCAGTGCGTCGATTTGCTTCTGCAAGTTCGTGTGCTCGTCTCCAAGCTTCACGGTCTTCTTGGATTTCTTCTTCTTTTTCTTCGAAGATTTTGACGGTTGGGCGTGAGTATTTGGGTCCTCATCGCGAGTCTTCGTAGTTGGGCGGCGCCTTAGCATCCCTTCGATAATTTGAGGTTCAAGAGGGTCCTTCCATTCGATCGCAGGGCACGCATGAAGGTCTCTCGGCATTCTTTTGGTTTTAGTTGATAGCACGACCTCCCATGGAGCTTCTTTAATAAAGGAGCAGGTTGCCCTCGGTGTATCTGCTTTCTTAGGAGTATGCGGTTGTGGTGGGTTCACCTTCCACTTTTCGGACAGTACAAACTTCCCCTGGAGGTATTGATCTTCAATCCATCCTTTGAAGACGAAGCAATCTTCAATCGGATGGCTTACCGTTTGATGGTAAGGGCAATAGTTAGGGTTATTCACCTCGGCGGGTTGCGGCGGTCGTCTTGGATTTGGTAGGCTTATAAGTCTGTTGCGTATTGCCAGCTCGAATAGCCGTTTCGTCTTGTCTCGTGGGAACGAGTAGGGACGCTTCATCTTCTCATTATAATACCGGCGTCTTTCCTCCAGTTGATCTGCCGGTTTCGGGGCGTTAGGTTGCTGTTGGGCATTCGCAACAAAGGTTGCCCTTCCTTTACCCTTGTCATTCCGAGGTTCCGACTTCGGGGGAGGTGGTCTATGTCACGCCCCGCTTCCCAGTGTACGGCGAAGTGGACGCGACGAGGTCCGCTACGTATGTACTCAGAAGTACATACGCTAAGCGTAGCTAAGCAATATAAAATATTACACAAGAGACAAGAGTATAAAAAGAACAGCAACTTTTATTTATTAACATTCTTTGTACAATACATGAAAGGAAATACAACTGAAATAAAAGATGCCTAAACAGTGGCATAACAGGAAATGAAAAGTACAGAAAGGAAAAGTGTACAATGAAACTACAGTGCAGGGTCTTCAGTAAACTGCTCCAAGTCTTCTTGCGATGGCTCAATCTCGGCCGGGTCCAAATCACCTGACGACATTCAAAGAAAAGAGAAACAGAATGTCGTCAGCGAACAGGTCGCTCGGTAAGTCCCAAAGATAAGAGAGGAATAGACAGAGAGTAAGAGAGAGAGAGTGTAGCTTTTAATGTTGTATTATAATATTGTAATGTTGTATTAACGCTGTTGTTTGTAGCCTGGTACAGAAGATGCCAGTGTATACGAGGGGAGTCCCACTTACACCGGGGACTTTGGTAACCTGTAGTACAAGGCTCCGTCGATAATACCACGGAACAACGGCATGGATGTAATTACGTCTTAAGTGACCACCTCGTGCCACCTTTAACATATTCCGTACCAGTCTACCCCTTAAACCCCGCGATGTCTTGTTTGTATTGTTATCTTGTAAAATTGTGTTGATTGTATGAGTGATTAACTGACTGACCGAAACCATGATATCAGGAAACGGCTATAACCATAGAGTCATGTAAATGGAATACTGGGAATCATGTAAAAGGAATATCCATGGTTCGGTTCAGTCAAGTTATATAGATTGTTAACTGGATTCAGGGATTCATGTATTCATCTTGAGTTGGAATATGAAAGAATATAGATTGACTTGAATCATTTTCAAGTCAGAAATAGTCAGACTCTAACCCGAGTCAGACTAAAAGAAAGTGGGTTGAAGTTCAATAATTGTTAGGGGCCTTGTTGTAATTTATAAAACTTGAGGGGGTTTTATGTAAAAAGTACTATTGTATAGTTTTCAAGATACACCCCAAGTATTTAATTATCGTCTTTATGTATATACAACAATTTAATGATCAAGATAAATATGTATACACGTTCGAATAGCATGAAATGAGTCAAGTATATTATACGAGTAACTACCAAAAACAATGTTGTAAAGAAACATTATGTACGACTAATTAATCAAGTCAAACGAATGCGAAATATAAACAGAAATATGGCTCTAAATATTTTGCATGCGTGAGTTCCAGTTTTACCTAAATATGACTACCGGTTTGAGAGATATATATGTTTTCGTATCGTCGCGCAAAACAGATCAGAATCTATTCGGCACCGTCACATATTTTTAAAATGCAGTTTGAGTTAATTTCCATCAGGTTTCAGATTATGAAGATTATTAGAAAATTTTAGGTCTTTCGATGTACTTATCCAAAACACCAAGATTCACATGATTTGGATTTCTGAAGCTCTAGTTATGATCATTTTAATATCAGCATTTAAAACAGAAATTCAGATTTCTGGACAGCAACTATATATTGTATTGTAAAGCCTATATCAGGTTGTTTCATGCATTTATAAGTAATCAAGTATACATAAAATTATATTTCTATTAATTGTGCATCTACACATCTAAATTTTGTCACAAACGGATATCGGGTGTTCGAGTTATGTCCAATTTAAAAACAGTGTGCGAATCGGAACAGATTCTGTCCAGATCCGTCACTTAATATTGTAATGCAGTTTTCTTTATCTTAGATAGGTTTTCGGTAAAACTATAAAACTAATAAAATCTATATCATTCGATGTAGATATCAAAAATATCTGAGTTTTCTCAATTTGGATACCGGTATACTAAGTTATGTGTCCTAGAAATTGACCGATAGCTGCAGTTTTCTGTTTTACGATCAGTGAATAAATACGATGTAATTCACAAACCGTTATGCGGATCGATCTAAAATTTTTACAGCATGTATAAAATAATATAATCTATCATATGTAAATTCCATGAAATTTTCAGAAGTAAAAATTAATGTCTAAAAATTATTTTAAACCTAAAGGTATTGATGTGTATACTAAAATCGGCAAAAAGATTAACTAGTATTTTTATGCAAGCTTTATCCTTTCTTTTAATAACCAAACCGATTCCATGAGATATCGTAGATATATTATGGATTGAAATCTATGTTCTCACAACTTGTAATAAACATTCATAATCATGAAGAAAGAATTAAAAATACTTTAATTTGAACAAGAGATAATAAGATATTATTAAACCATATAGAATCATATATATCTAAACTTATGTATATGTATATGTATATGTTTATGTGTATCTTCTCTTATGGATTATGATATGAAAAGAATAAGGGGTTCATGATGCATGACAAGAGGAAAATAAGAGGTGGGGGGAAAGGAGAGAGAAGGGACTTACATGCACAAGCCGGTATTGTCACCGGGCTTGTCTATCCGCCGATAGCCTCGCGTTACTAGCGAGACCTTCTTGAAGAGTTCTTCATGTTCTTCTTCTTGGACTTTAGGTGAAGAGGGAGAAATGAGAGATAGAAAAATATGAGGAAGGAAAAGATGGAGGACAATTAAGATGGTGTAATGGTGAATTATGTATAATAATATATGCATTTAACATAAGAATTAAAAGAGAAATGAAAGGTCACCATTCATTTTGGAAATGAAAGGTCTCATTTGTAGGTTATGAGAAGAATAAAAAAAATGATAAAAATAATTGCAAGAATGGGGATTTGAACATGCGACTTATGGAATAACAATGCAAGGACTTAACCAATGAGCTATAAGGTTGTTCATGCATATATTTAATTAGAATTAAATATATGATGTTGCTTAAAAAGAAAATGGGCTTTTTAGATGGGCTGTAGAGAATGTGAATGAAAAGAAAGGAATTGGGCTTAAAGAATAAGTTTGGGTAAAAAGAAATGAGTTTTAGAAAATACTTAGATGAGAAAAATAGATGAAGGGATTAAATATAACTAATAACATGGAAATAAAAATATACCAAATATAAAAATACAGAATTTTATCAATACGAAGATATAGGAATTTTAGAGTCGTTACAGTCTATGACCCATCTGGTCCATCTGAGCCAACTTGTCGATTAAAGCCTGGAATGTGGTTGGCTTAAAGAACATCATAAACTGGGAGATAGTTGCGTGGGGGTCTAGGGTTCCCACGAACATGCCCACCGCGGGTGCCTCCTCAATGCGTTGTTCACATCTCGACCACAAGTTCCGCCAGCGTATAGCATACTGGACCCAGGTCTCGCCTGGTTTTACCCTGGCGTTAATCAGTGCAGTTATTGGAGTGAGTTCGCTGGCACTTGCGAATCGCTGAGTGAATAACAACTCCATTTCAGCGAACGTTTTGATAGAATCGTTCGGGAGTTCCGAATACCATTCGAACGCAGTTTCTGATAGGCTGCCCATGAACTGGCGGAGCAACAGTTTATCATCACCGCCGGTGTTACCGCAGAGGGCCCGGAACTGGGCGACATGTTGATGGGGGTTGCCGGTCCCCTTGTACACGTGGAATTTTGGTATCGTATAGCCTTGCGGGTATTTGATTTGGTCGTACCAGCTTGGATACGGCCGTCCCGTTTTCACGACTTGACCAGCTGCCTCAGTCGCGTGATGAACCCGGATTTGCTGGGCTATGTAGTCAACCAAGTCAGCCTTAGAGATTGCCTCCTCCTTGGCCGTTGAGAGGGCTGGTGATGGATTTGACGTTTCTCCTCGGTCGTCTTCAAGAACGATTGGGGGATCCTCGGCGGGTAAGTCCTGCTGGATCATCATTCCTATCATATCTTGGAAGAGAAGGCCCATACGTTGTATGTTGGCCGCTTGTTCAGCAGCCTCTTTGTCCTTTTTCTCCAGTATCCGGCGAAGGAATTCAGCGTCGGTTTCTTCCTCCTGGCGCGCGTCTGAGGACGTTTCTGGGCTTTCTTTTGGCCCGGTAAGTGCGGCCATAGCATTCATCATTTCCTGAAGCTTTTGTTGCTGCTCCTGGGCTTTCGTCACGGATCGGGTTAGCGGTCGGTGGCCCGCAGAAGTGCGGCTTTCCTCCTTTCCAGAGGCCATGTAAACAGTGTGCACCACCATGCCCCCAGACTTAGGGCGTCTGGGCTCAGTGCTTTTAGTCGTCGTTGCATGCTGGGGGGTCTTCTCTGGTCTCCTCCTTTTATGAGCCATGGAGGTTGAGGGGGCCGTTGAGGTGGGCGTCCAGACAGCCTTTTGGGGTTTAGCCTGGTGACCAGCTTCCGGTTGGATTTTCAGCTTCTTATGCTGGCGGGAGAAGTTTGGATCGATGCTCGAATCTCGGGCCTACCGCCAAACCTTATAGATTTTGGAAGACAGCCGTTGAGGAGATCGGGGCTGCTCTGGTTTTATTTCCACAACCTTTTTTAATGGGGGAGGAGACCTCTTCAGCACTGCAGTAGGAGAATTCCTTCGCACCCTATTTAGCATTTTGAAGCTGTTCCCAGTTAGAACAGCAGCATTAACTTCTGCCATCGGGGTTGATGGAGTCAACCCGGAGGGGGAGTTGCCCCCAGCCTTCCTTATTCGGCGTCAATGGCGACGTCGAGCGTGTCGAGCGGATGGCGTAGGGTCAGCAGTAAGAATGGTTTCGTCTTGCCCCCTGTCTGGGTGGGGGGTCGCTGTTGGTATTAGCCTGTCAAACACCGATGTCCTTTGGACAGCAGGAGCGGGAGCTGAAGCCGTCAATCTTGTAAAGACCGACCTTTTGGCCGGAGAAGCCGCCTTGACGATTTCGGGGGCAGGAGCGGCCACTTTCTTAGAAGTAGCCTTCTCTGAGATTGTAGGCCCCATGATGAGTTCGCAGGATTTCTGGCCCAATCTAGAGAAGACCGAGGCGTTGACGTCGGGCGACTCGTTGAGAGGAGCCGCGGCAGGGGTAAGACGATCAAAGACCGACTTCTTGAGAGCTTCCGTTGTCAGCACTGGAGCGGTGAAGCTTGTCGGCGGGAGCATGGTCCCAAAGAACAATCCTGTGGTGGCGCGAGTGACCTGTTCCACGGGCATTGTGAATAGCGAAGCAGCTTGGGGTCCGTAGGCTATACCTCCCGGCGAGGCAGAGCGTTGGTCGTAATTGCAGTCTGAGCAGTTGGAGAATTTCACGGAAGTAGAAGCCATCGATCCTTTGCTTTCTGCAATAAGCGAGACGCCAATTCTTAGTATCTTGAAATCCAAGGGAAACCAATAGCAAACCGCGATTGGTTCGCGAGTCACGACACACGAAGTGTGGAGTGGAAAGAGGAAAAGGTCCCACCGGGCGTGCCAGAATCTGTTCCCCTCCGAACGGCGGCCGAGACATGGGCGTCTCGCCTGAGGTTCGGGGCAGATGCTAATTGGTTTTATCCGTCCACCTCTCCGAAGATGCCAAGTTGATTTATGGCACCGTGTATCGGAGGTTTAGACGGATGCGGCCGATGTAGCAGACTTCGTCAGATTCCCCCTCGCACGAGGGGTTTTTGATTGTGGGGACGCTCTTCCCTGCAGGCGCAAGCCCCTGCAGTTAATTACGCTACCGCATTGCGGTAACAACTTTCTCCTTCTCCAGATGGTCACTTCGTGTCGTGGATATTTGTTTTGTGTTTTGTTGCCCGTGGATTGTTTACGGAGACTGAGTTACGTCGTCGCCCGTAGGGCGTGGACTAGTCCAAATCCGTATTATCTTAGATTTGGGTTTGGGGGTTTGGTTTGAGGATACGTCAGCCATACTTGAGGCTAAGATCAACTCAAACGTTTGTTAAGGATACGTTAGTCTAACTTGAGACTAAGATCAGCTTAACGGGATCGTTTAGATCCGACAGAAGAGCATTTGGGCTCTATTGTTCCAGTTTAGGGACATAGTGGTCCATTGAATATGTGGCCGTCGGGACCCGTCACCTCTCTGACGACGTTGAAGGATTACAACGACGGATGTCAGAGGAGTTCAGGGATGTACCCTCGAGCCAGAGTTAATTGGGGGGATTGATAGTCCACTCTGTTTGAAAGTTTAAGGATACGTTAGCCATCTTTAAGGCTAAGATCAACTTAAACGGGACCGTTTAGATCCGACAAAAGAGCATGCGGGGCTCTATTGTTCTAGTTTAAAGACGTTGCGGTCCATGGGTAGTTTAAGGACGTTGCGGTCCATGGGTAGTTTAAGGACATTGCGGTCCATGGGTTTAAGGACTCCATAGTCCGATATGTGCTCTGGATGCTTCACACGGGTTCACTGCCGTGCTTGGCGAGGACCAGGCTCCGCTCTGGACGTTTTCCGCGGGGTCAAAGAGTGACGTTATCCGCATTCCACGTAACCAGGAATTTTGCACTAGATGCTTCACACGGGTTCACTGTCGTGCTCGGCGAGGACTAGGCTCCGCTCTGGACGTTTTCCGCGGGGTCAAAGAGTGACGTTATCCGCATTCCACGTAACCAGGAATTTTGCACTAGACACGGGTTTAAGGACCCCACAGTCCATATCAATGTGTGGTCGTCGGGACCCGTCACCTCTTTGAAGACATTAAGGGATTACAATGCCAAATATCAAAGGAGTGAAGAGATGTACCCTAGAACCGGAGTGGATTGAATAGTCCTTGGCCCAATTTGGGATCAAGACCAATTAATTATGTTATGAGCCCATTAGCCCAGTTGATTACGAATTGAGGACTTATGGCCAGCTTGGGCTAAGTCCAATCAGGAGAGGCTTTGCCTCTATCCATTTAGCCAATTGGACCAATGTCTAGTGTTAAACACTAAAGAGCAATCAGTGTTGAACATTGGGAATGAGGTTGACAAGTTAGTGTTTAACACTAAAAGATAATTGGTGTTAAACACCAGCAACAAGGCTTTCAAATTGAACACTGGCAATGGAGATCTCAGATTAGTGTTAAATACTAAGGTAGTCAGTGTTGAACACTGCGAATAAAGCTCTTTAATTAGTGTTGAACACTAGGGCCCAACAATGTTTCAATACTGGATTCGAGAGTTCCAATTTAGTGTTGAACACTAAGGCAAGAGGGGTCACGTGGCAACACGTGAGAGCGCCCTCCCTTCATTTATTCTGCTGAGATTATCGCATCTTTCAGAGCATCACGTGCCATCACGTGACGGGCATTCAAATGCTTGTGTGTCCGAGGGTCACGTGGGTCACGTAGGGTGCTGCCTCAAAGAGGCTTTCTGTAGATCTCTTGGGGGGGTCACGTGGTGACACGTGACCCTGCCTCTATGTATGTTGTTTAGAGGATCTGTTAATCTTTTCCAGGAATTAAATTCCTCGTAGGGTTAAACCCTGACAGTAATTTCAGAGGAATTAAATTCCTACTTCCTTTTGAAGATTTATATTCTGGAATAGAGTTGAACTCTGAATTTTCTGTAGGAATTAAATTCCTCATACATGTGAAGAACTAAATAGGGTTAAACCCTAATAAAAGCTTTTAAGGAATTAAATTCCCACTCTCTGTTAAATTATGATCAAGGGAATTAAATCCCCGCTGTTCCAACAGAACTAGGTTCTTAATTAGGGTTAAACCCTGTTTCTTTTTGTTCTGAAGGAATTAAATTCCCATAACACAGGGTCAAGCCCTAATTTTATTTTAAAGGAATTAAATTCCTATAGTTCTGTGAGAATTAAATTCTCGTGCTTCCGTTCTCTCTCTATGTTTTGGATCTGCATGGCAGGATCTCGACCCATTGAGAATTAAATTCTCAACTTCAAGGGGAGATGTGCACTTTGCAGATCCTCTATCAAAGAGAGAAAAAATACATTCTTCTGTTTTATGTATCAGAGTTAAACTCTGTTGAGAATTAAATTCTCTTTTCTTTCAAGGAGCCTTCCCTTTCTTACCTAGGGTTTTCTTTTGCAGAAGATCCAAGTTCCTCGAAGTATCAAGGCTCTCTCTCCCTTTCTTCCCTCTGCGTATCTCTCTTCTATCTCCCCATCCCTGTGTCTCTTGGCTCCTATTTATAGGAGAAGCAGCCGAGTCAATTAGTTTTTGACGAATCTTCATTGAGAGATTTGATTTGCATCCATCATTCATTTTTGACCTTTGGATTATTGGGTGAATTTTATTTACCATTGGATTTCAAGTCCCGGGAGTCTCCTTTGTTATTTCGGTTAGATTTAAAGGGGAAATCTTTCCAAACTCGAGATTTTCCCATAGATAAATGATATTCAATCATCTTTAAAATCTTTAATTCGATTGGTTCCAGATAATCGCTTCCCTTTGGAAAGATTCGAATCTCTTTCAGAATTTAATTCTGTCAACGAAATGGGCTTTGAAAGCCGATCACGTATGACCACGTGACCCATGGTCACGTGTGGGCACGTGACCCCCTTTGAACGAGCCTTCCTCTTTCTCTTTGCGCTCTGTCTTCTGGTTGCTGCTTAACCGTCACGTGCCACCACGTGACCCCTGGTCACGTGTGAGCACGTGACCCTTGTCTGGACTCTTTTTCTTGATTTAACTGGAGAACAATTCTGATGTTTTGATTGTCACGTGCCAACACGTGACCCTGGTCACGTGGGAGCACGTGTCCTCTTCTGAAGCTTTTTCCTTGATTTGATCAGGAAGCATTGGGTCTTTGCTGCTGCTTTTAAATGTCACGTGCCGACACGTGACCCAGGTCACGTGGGAGCACGTGACCCTTACTGAAGCCCCTCTCTTTGATGTAGTTGGGAAACTGAACTTGCTTTGCCGGTACTTTTGGGTGTCACGTGCTAACACGTGACTGCTGGTCACGTGTAAGCACGTGACCCTCTTCTGAAGCTTTTTCCATAAGCTTTCTTGATTTTAAATCAGGAAACAACAGGTACGAGCTCGCTTCCAAGACCGTTGTGGATCTGGTTCTGCTCTCGTGGCTTTGGGTTCGTGCTTTTGTGGCGGGGTCACCCTCCAGCTGCTGGATAAAGCAAACCTGCCTTGCTGGTACTGGTCTTCCACCCAGTTTTTAAAGGTGAAGCAGTCTTCGATAGGGTGTCCTATGGCTCGGTGATAAGAGCAATAGCCCGAATGAGTGACCTCGTTAGCTTGCTCAGGGTGTTTAGACTCCGGAAGTGTGATCATTCGGTGCTTCATAGCGAGATCGAGTATTTTCTTCGTCTTTTCTTGAGGGAAGGAATACGCTCGACTCATCTTCTTCATGAGGGATAAGTCCGGACTGCGCAATACCCGATCACATGACTCTTTAATCCTGCATCGTTGCTGTCGGCTCCTTTTTCCGCCCTTCGACTTATTTCTACCTCTGCGTCGGGCCTTTTGCGGAATGGGTCGACAGGGAGGAGCATCTTCGTCTTTTGCAGCCTGTTGATACAGACGTTGCGTCCTGACTTTCTCGTAGATGGCCATTTCGCGACTATGGTCGTCTTGAGCTTTTTGACTCGCTTTCCTGATAAGCTTGTCCATTCGTTCTTCTAACGACGGACTCGGCACTTCGCTTGCGGGATCCAGTTTTGACGAGGGGTTGGCATCTCCCGACAGGGCGTCCTCTTCCTCATCGATGTTATATATGGCGTAGCTACCATGGAATCGCTCCCATTTTCCGGATCTCACATATCCAAGCCCGAGCGTTTCCATTTTCCCGTTGGGCAATTTGCGCTGGGTCCCAGGGACATCCTAAATCCTGTTGTAGAATCGAGCTTGTCGGATAGTCTGTTTTAAGGGTACCCCTTGGCACTTCAATAGTCTTTTCAACCCGTCTGCGTAGTATCTGGGCAAACGGAGGGGTTGGAGCCTGTCGAGTGTAGAATCCGCGCCATACCAGATTTCTTTATCCACTCTTGTTTCCGTGGATCGGTAGAATAGGATCGCCTTTTTCACCCTTTCGCCTGGGAGGGACGTAAAACGCCTGCAGGTCCTGCACATTGTAAGTGTCAAGTGTGTCAAGGTCTTTATAGTGTTCCCGTGGCACCATGGTGATTTGCAAACTCTGATCATCGCCAGGGGATGCTTGTATTGATGGCCGACTGGAGAACACGACATTAACCTCATCTTCCGAGTCACTTCCAAAGATCAACACGGGGGCGGACGGTCCCGGGTTGTTGTGTCAAGACGGACCAGCGTAAACTATCTCTTCTTCTTCTTCGGTATCGCTTCCGAAAACAGGGATGGTGGCGGCGGCTTTGTTCTCCGACTTGCGACACCTTTCTGTATCCTCGAAGTCTGGCAAAAAGCACTTTGCATCTTCGTACTTGCGGACTTCGTTCACGGAGAATGGGTTCAGCTCACCTGTTACAGTATACTCAAAACCATCCTTAAAGAACTTCATACACTGATGCTGCGTAGAAGGGATGATGTTGTACTCGTGTAACCAAGGACGACCGAGCAAGGCGTTGTAGCAGGTCTTGGCGTCAATGACGTGAAACTTGATGTCCGTGACAAGTAGTCCGAAGCGTAATGTTAATATCACGGATCCGAGAGTCCGTGATGACTGGGAGTGGAAACCGGAGATGGTAGTTTTGTCACGAGCGAGGTGCTGCACGCTCATGCAGATTTCCTTCAACACCCGAACATTAAGGAGATTGACGGAGGATCCATTATCAACCAGGATTTTGCCTATCTTGATATCGTGGCAATATCCAGAGACGTATAGGGGACGGTTGTGGTCGCACGTCCCAAGGAGAAGGTCCTCATCACCGAAAGTGATGTCGGCCGTGTGCACTTCTTCCAGTTCATCCTTCATCCTTTCTTCGGCGAGGAAGGCTTGGAATTGTTCGGGCTCTTGTAACGCCTTGATTAATGAATCTCTTGTTTCTTTTGATAATAGGAGGGCGTCGAGAATGCTGAGCTGTGAAGGTAGTTTCCTTAGGTGTGCTAGGATGTTATAGTCTACCTTACCCTTCCTGGGAGGGTCTTTGGCAGTCAACTCTTTCATGACTTGGTCATCTAAGGTGATATCCTCAGTGACCTTCTCCTTTCCCTTATCTTTTCTATTCGCGGGTCCGAGATTCTTTTCCGGGAGCGTGCGATTGCGCAGCTGAATGTTTTCGCAGGCCTCTGGTTCTTCCTCTTTCCCTAAAACGGATTCTTTAAAGAGAGGGCCCAGAGCCATTTCTTCATCAGAGTCGCTCCCAAAGGTGAGAACCTGTGACCCTCCGGCGTTAACCATGTATCAGTTGCCGGCCGTCCTTTTACGCCCTTCGGTCGTACTTTTTTGTTCCCGACGAGTCTTGCGTTTCATGCGCTTAAAATGTTGCCGGTGAGCAACATATCCTTACCACCATATCTTAAAAGCGTCGCACTCCTCAGTGGGGTGCGAAATCTTCCGATGATATGCGCAATAATTAGGGTGCCTCTCCGCCCCATCGAACGTGTTTTCTTCCGAGGGTGGCAGCTTCATTCCCATCGACATGGCTTTGGCAAACCTTTTCCTCGTCTTCAATATGTTTTTATCCACATCGGGTGTCTTTTGATCTGGCGGGAGTGCTTTGACTCTTTCGTTTAGTCGCTTGCGTTTGGCTCCTTCCGATGCAGCCATCTCACGCTCCTGATCGGCTTTACTTTTCAAACGAATCTCGTCTAGAAAGGCGTCGATCATTTCATCTGTTGGCCATACAAGTTCTGGCTCAGGCTGTGCCTCCAGTTTCTCAGTGCCAGGAATTTTCTCATCGTCCGTAGACGAGTGGGAAACCACATGACAACTCACCACATATCCCTCGGATTCATCCGACGAGCTTTCTCCATCATCTTCCTCCTGAAAGACGTGGTTGAGGAACTCTTGCAGTATGACGGGAGTCCGCGCCTTTTGATTGTACTCCTCCAGCGCGTTAATCTGTTTCTGCAAATCCGTGCGCTTGTCTCCAGGCTTCACGGGCTTCTTGGATTTCTTCTTCTTTTTCTTCGAAGATTTTGACGATTGGGTGTGAGTACTTGGGCCATCACCACCGCTCTTTGTAGTTGGACGCTGCTTCAGCATCCCTTCAATAATCTGGGATTCCAGCGGGTTCTTCCACCTGACTGCCGGGCACGCATGAAGATCATTCAGCATCCTTTTGGTTTTAGCTGATAGCACGACCTCCCATGGAGCTTCTTCAATAAAGGAACAAGTTGCCCCCGGTGCGTCCGTCTGCTTAGGAGTATGCGGCTGTGGCGGGTTCACCTTCCACTTTTCGGACAACGCAAACTTTCCCTGGAGGTATTGATCCTCAATCCATCCTTTGAAGACGAAGCAATCCTCAATCGGATGGCTTACCGTTTGGTGGTAAGGGCAATAATTGGGGTTATTCACCTCAGTGGGTTATGGCGGTCGCCTTGGGTTTGGCAAGTTGATAAGCCTGTTGCGTACGGCCAGCTCGAATAACCGTTTTGTCTTATCCCGTGGGAACGAGTAGGGGCGCTTCATCTTCTCATTATAATACCGGCGTCTTTCTTCCAGTTGATCCGCCAGCTTTGGGACACTGGGTTGCTGCTGAGCATTCCCGACGAAGGTTGCCTTCCCTTTACCCTTGTCACTCCGAGGCTCCAGCTTCGGGGGAGACGGTCTGTGACCCATCTGGTCCATCTGGGCCAACTTGTTGATTAAAGCCTGGAACGTGGTTGGCTTAAAGAACATCATGAACTGGGAGATAGTTGCATGAGGGTCTAGGGTTCCCACGAACATGCCCACCGCGGGCGCTTCCTCAATGCGTTGTTCGCACTTCGACCACAAATTTCGCCAGCGTATAGCGTACTGGACCCACGTTTCGCCTGGTTTCACCCTGGCATTAATTAATGTTGTTATCGGAGTGCGTTCGCTGGCGCTTGCGAATCGCTGAGTGAATAGCAATTCCATTTCAGCGAACGTCTTGATGGAATCGTTCGGGAGTTCTGAAAACCATTCGAACGCCGTTTCTGATAAGCTGCCCATGAACTGGCGAAGCAACAGTTTATCATCGCCGCCGGTGTTACCACAAAGGGCCCTGAACTGGGCAACATGTTGGTGGGGATTGCCAGTCCCCTTATACACATGGAATTTCGGTATTGTATAACCCGGCGGGTATTTGATCTGGTCGTACCAGCTTGGATACGGTCGCCCCGTTTTTACGACTTGACCAGCTGTCTCAGTCGCCTGATGAACTCAGATCTGCTGGGCTATATAGTCGTCCAAGTCAGCCTTGGAGATTGTCTCCTCCTTGGCCGTTGAAAGAACCGGTGGCAGATTCGACGTTTCTCTTCTATCATCTTCGAGGACGGTCATGGGATCTTCAGCAGGAGGATCTTGTTGAATTATCATCCCAACCATGTCTTGAAATAAGTGGGCTATTTGCTTTATATTGGCCGCTTGTTCCGCAGCCTCTTTATCTTTCTTTTCCAATATCCTCCGAAGGAACTCAGCGTCGGTTTCCTGTTCTTGTTGCTGATCCGAGGACGCTTCGGGGCTTTCTTTCGGCCCAGTAAGCGCGGCCATTGCGATCATCATTTCCTGGAGCTTCTGCTGTTGCTCCTGAGCTTTGGTCACCGACCGTGTAAGCGGTCTATGCCCTGTAGACGCACGGCTATCTTCCTTCCCCGACGCCATGTATACAGTATAGACCATCATGCCCCCAGACTTGGGGCGTCTGGGCTCAGCGCCTTTAGCTCTCGTCGCAGGCCCGGGGATCTTCTCCGGCCTCCTCTTTTTATGAGCAGTGGAAGTTGAGGGGGCCGTTGAGGTGGGCACCCAGACAGCTTTTCGTGGCTTAGCGTGATGACTGACTTCCTGTTGGATTTTCAGCTTCTTGTGCTGGCGGGAGAAATTTGGATCGATCACCGAGTCTCGGGTCTGCCGCCAGACTTTATAGACTTTGGAAAACAGCAGTTGAGGAGATTGGGGCTGTTCTGGCTTTATTTCCGCGGCCTTTTTCAGCGGAGGGGGAGACCTCTTTAGCGCCGCGGTAGGAGAATTCCTATGCACCTTATTCAGCATCTCAAAGTTGTTCTTAGTTGGAACAGCAGCATTAACTTCTGTCGTCGGGGCTGGAGGAGTTAGCCCAGAAGGGGAGTTGCCTCCGGCCTTCCTCACTCGGCGCCAGTAGCGACGTCGAGCGTGTCGTGCTGATGGAGTCAGCTCGGTGAGGGCGATAGCCTCGTCTTGCCCCCTGTGTAGGTGGGGGGTCGCTGCTGGTGTCAGCCTGTTAAAGACCGATGTCCTTTAGGTAGCGGGAGCGGGAGCTGGAACAGTCAATCTTGTAAAAACCGACTTTTTGGCAGGAGAAGCCGCCTTGACGACTTCAGGAACAAGACTGGTTATTTTCTTAGGAGCAGCCTTCTCTGGGATTGTGGGCCCCATTGCGGGTCCACAGGAGTTCTGGCCCAGTCCGGAGAAAACCGAGGCGCTGGTGTTGGGCGACCCGTTGAGAGGGGCCGCGGTAGGTGTAAGCCGATCAAAGACCGACTTCTTGGGAGCTTCCGGTGTCAGCACAGGAGCGGTGAAGCTCGTTGGCAGGAGCATGGTCCCGAAAAACAACCCGGTGGTGGCTTGAGTGACCTGTTCTACAGGCATTGTGAACAACGAAGCAGCTTGGGGCCCATAGGCTATACTTCCTGGCGAGGCGAAGCGCCGGTTGCAGTTGCAGTTGGAGCATTTCGCACAAGTGGAAGCCATTGATTCTTTACTTTCTGCAATAAGCAAAATGCCAAACCTCAGTACCTTGAAACCCAAGAGCAACCATTAGTAAGCCGTGTTTGGTTCGCGAACACGACACACGAAATGTGGAGTGGAAAGAGGAAAAGGTCCCACCGGGCGTGCCAGAATCTGTTCCCCTCCGAAGGATGGCGCGACGGACGTCTTGCCTGAAATTCGGGACAGATGCTAATTGGTGCTATCCGTCTACCTCTCCGAAGATGCCAAGTTGATTTATGGCACCATGTATCGAAGGTTTAAACGGATGCGTCCGATGTGGCAGACTTCGTCAGATTCCCCCTCGCTTGAGGGGTTTTTGATTGTGGGGACGCTCTTCCCTGCAGGCGCAAGCCCCTGCAGTTAATTACGCTGCCGCATTGCGGTAACAACTTTCTCCATCTCCATGTGGTCACTTCGTGTCGTGTGTGTTTATTTTGTGTTTGGTTGCCAGTGGATTGTATACGGAGACTGAGTTATGTCGTCGCCCGTAGGGCGTGGACTAGCCCAAATCCGTATTATCTTAGATTTGGGTTTGGGGGTTTGGGTTTAAGGATACGTTAGTCTCGTTTGCGACTAAGATCGACTTAAACGTTTGTTAAGGATACGTCAGCCTAGTTTTTAGACTAAGATCAACTTAACGGGATCATTTAGATCCGACAAGAGAGCAATTAAGGGAGCCCTGTTGTTTAGTTTAGTGACATTGCGCTCAATAGGTAGTTTAAGGACATTGCGATCCAATGTTAGTTTTAAGACATTGCGGTCAAGGTTAAGGACGTCGTAGTTCGTGGATTTAAGGACTCCACGGTCCAATGTTAGTTTTAAGACATCATGGTCAAGGTTAAGGACGTCGTAGTCCGTGGATTTAAGGACTCCACAGTCCGATGTTAGTTTTAAGACATTACGGTCAAGGTTAAGGACGTCATAGTCCGAGAGTTTAAGGACCCCACAGTCCGTCGTTAGTTTTAAGACATCCCGGTCAAGGTTAAGGACGTCATAGTCCGAGGGTTTAAGGACCCCACAGTCCGTCGTTAGTTTTAAGACATTCCGGTCAAGGTTAAGGACGTCATAGTCCGAGGGTTTAAGGACCCCACAGTCCGTCGTTAGTTTTAAGACATCCCGGTCATGGTTAAGGACCTCATAGTCCGTGGATTTAAGGACTCCACAGTCCGATGTTAGTTTTAAGACATCCCGGTCAAGGTTAAGGACGTCATAGTCCGAGGGTTTAAGGACCCCACAGTCCGTCGTTAGTTTTAAGACATCCCGGTCAAGGTTAAGGACCTCATAGTCCATGAGTTTAAGGACCCCACAGTCCGTATCAATGTGTGGTCATCAGGACTCGCCACCTCTTTGAAGACATTGAGGAATTACAACGCCAAGTATCAAAGGAGTGAAAAGATGTACCCTTGAACCGAGGTAGATTAAATAATCTTTGGCCCAATTTGGAACCAAGACCAGTTAATTATGTTATGAGCCCATTGGCCCAGTTAAGTCTGAATTGAGGACTTATGGCCAGCTTGGGCTAAGTCCAATCATGTTTAGGATATGGGCCCCCTGTTGGTCCATTGAAGGAGAGGGTTTGCCTCTAGAAACTTAGCCAATTGGGCTAAAGCTGGTGTTGAACACTAGAGACCAACAGTGTTGAACACTGGGAGTGAGATTGACAAGTTAGTGTTTAACACTAAAAGATAATCGGTGTTGAACACTGGGAACAGAGTTTTCAAATGAGAACACTAAAGCAAATCAGTGTTAAACACTGGGAACAAAGATTTTAAATTAATATTAAACACTAAGGAAATCAGTGTTGAACACCGAGAGCAGAATTTTCCAAATTAGTTTTTGAACACTAAGAAAATCAGTGTTAGACACAGGAAATGGAGTTTTCAAACTAGTGTTAAACACTATGGAAATCAGTGTTAAACACTGGGAGCAGATCATCAGCTTGATGTTAAATATTATAAGAGAAGAAATTGCGTGGGGGCACGTGATGGCATCCAAAAGGTGGGGCCAGATCCCCTTCATTTTGTACTACAGATAAGTGTTTAACATTTTTAATTCTGAAGGCCATCACGTGTGGGCACGTGATGGGGGCTCACGCTTTGATCTGTTAGAGTGTTCATTAGGGGTCACGTGGTGACACGTGAGGACACCCCAGAGCTTTTTTTCTTTTGCTTTTTCTTTGTGCGCTTTGGGGGTCACGTGGAGCACGTGAGGCGTTGCCTCAAAGTTCTTCTCTATGGATCTTCATAGGGGTCACGTGGCAGCACGTGACTCTGTTTCTTTGCCTGTTTGAAGATGTGTTTATCTTTTTAAGCATTAAATTTCTCGTAGGGTTAAACCCTAGCAATAAACTTTAGAGGAATTAAATTCCTGTTTTCTTCTGAAGAATTATATTCTTAGATAGGGTTAAACCCTAATTTCTTTTTTGTAGGAATTAAATTCCTCATGTATGTGAAGAATTAAATTCTGGCATAAGGTGAAACCCTAATTTCCTCTTTTTTTAAGGGAATTAAATTCCTGTGATTTTGAGAGAATTAAGTTCTCCATTAGGGTTAAACCCTGGTTCTGTCCATTTTGAAGGAATTAAATTCCTATAACATAGGGTTAAACCCTAATTTTATCTCAAAGGAATTAAATTCCTATAATTCTGTGAGAATTAAATTCTTAAAACTCAGTTCCTCCTCTGTGTTTTAGATCTGTATGGCAGGATCTCAACCCAATGAGAATTAAATTCTCAATTCATGGGGAGATGTGCACTTTGCAGATCCTCCACCAGAGAAAGAACTAAGTTCTTTTCTTTGTATAAGAGTTAAACTTTTGAGAATTAAATTCTCCTTTTTAAGCCTCTCCCTTCTTACCTCTCCCTTCTTACTCTTACCTAAGGTTTTCTTTTGTAGAGGATCAAATTCTTCCCAAAATCTCAAGGCTCTATTTCCCTCTCTCTGTATGTCTCTGTATGTGTCTCCCTCTGTGTATCCCTTTTCTCTCTTTTCTGGCTCTTATTTATAGGAGAAAGAAGAGAATCAATCAGTTTTAGTGAATCTTTCATTGAAAGATTTGATTTGTTTATTAAGAGATTTGATTTATATTTATCATTCATCTGGACCTTTGGATTATTAGATGAATTTATTCACCATTGGATTTTAAATCCAAAGATATCTCTTTGTTATTTCGGTTAGATTTAAGGGGAAATCTTTCCAAGTCTGATATTTTCCCATAAATTGGTGATATTTAATCACCCTTAGATCTTTAATCCAACGGTTCCAAATAATCTTTCTCTTTTGGAAAGATTTGAATGCTTTCGGAATTTAATTCTGTTAAATAAAGAGGCTTTGAAAGCTGGTTACGTGTGGCCACGTGACCCCTGGAACGGGCCTTTCTTCTCCTTTTGCGCTCTGTTCTCTAGCTGCTGCTCAGCCGTCACGTGCCAACACGTGATCACTGGTCACGTGTGAGCACGTGACCTTTTCTGGAGCCTTTTCTTTGATTTAAACAGGGAGCGAATCTGTCTTTTGCCGCTGCTTTTAAATGTCACGTGTCAACACGTGACCGCTGGTCACGTGCTAGCACGTGATGCCTCCTCCATAAGTTTTTCCTGATTTTAAATCAGGAAACAACACATATTTTTCTCTTCAAGAAGAACATGTAACAAGCAAATATTAGGAAATTAATATATATATATTAAGAGCAAATTACACCAAAACACCCATAGCCTCGTGTTTTCACTAAAATACCTTAAGCTACTGTGTTTAAGGGGCTTTATTTCACTAAAACATCCTAAAAAAATAACACTTATGGTATTTTACCACAATAAACATACTTAAAGGTATTTTAGTGAAAAACACAATAGTCAAGTATTTTAATGTAATTCACCCATCTAAAAAAAATTCTCCAATAAGGTTTTCTTACAAGAATGGAGGAGTCCTTGCGCAATTCACTCCCTTAATCTTCACGTATGGCTTTAAACCCCACTCTCTTGAGCTTTTAGCTTCCCTCTCTTCTAGTCTGGAACTTAAACCCAATAATTATTAGCAACCAAAAAAGATAGTGAGCAATTGCAAAAAAAGGCAAAAACAAAAAAGAAATTTTGTTAATAATAAATACAAAGCCAGAGGAAGCTAATTAATGCACTGAGACAACCCATTCACCTCTCTCTCACTTTCCTTTTTCTCCATCCTCTCTTTGTTTTGTTAAAAAAAAACCAAATTTGCTCTCTCTCGTTTTGGATCTTGCTTCGGATCTCTAAATGTGGGCGCTTTGAGCGATCATGGAGGCCGACGGCGAGCTGAATCGGCGATTCTGGTCTCCGGCGGTGGCAACTTCGTGATTTTTGCTGAAGATGGTGCTTGCTCTTGCGTTGATCGCGCTCTGTCTCTTCCGCTTGGATTCTTGCTGTTTTGGTAAATTTTCCAAATTCTTTGTCTTTTTATGAAATTTCTTGGTTTTATTTGTGTTGGTGAGTGCTTGATTTGTTGAGGATGGGGTCTTTACTTGGAGTGTTAGGGTTGGGATTTTGCTTAAATTTGGGTGTTTTAGTGTGATGGAGACTGTAGGGTTTATCATAATAGTGGGCTGGTTCTTTTTATGCATGAAGTTGATTTGGGGGTTATTTGTAGTTTGTGTTTGTACTAAGATTTATAAAATTATATCTTTTATTATTCAAATTGAAATGGAGTATAGTTGGGGCTCGTGGAAGCAAGTGGGTGACCTTTTTCCGTATTTGTTTGCCTTCTTTTTGTTTGAAGTAGGGGAAATGGAAGTAATAAAAGGAGCACGCTTCACATTGTTTCTTACTTTGTATCATTAGGGAAGGGACAAGATTAAGAAATGATCTCTTTACTGTCTTTTGGAATAATAACGAGCCGAGGATTAAAATTCCTTTTTTTTTCCATTCTCTCTTCCAAGAGCTACTTCCTAACATTTCTACCAATTTGGCATAGGTTAGGGGGTAAGAATTTCTTCTCCACACTGTTAGAGGTAGCTCGATTCCCGAAGGGGTTGCATAAAAAAATACTTCCTAACATTTTGGAGCAGATTTTTTTTTAGTAGAGGTGTCATAGAGAATCGACCTAGATTGCAAAAAGTAACATCCAAAAGTACTTATAACAGATAAAACATACAAAGTAACAAAGCACTTCCTCTTTTTTTTTTTGCTTCGTTTTGCATGTTGAACAGATATACCATATAACATTAAACACTTGGGAAGTAAATATTTTGCAAAACAAGGATCCCAGGAATATAGGTGGTTTATGTTAAATCAACTTGATTGGAAGTAAAAAAACTGATTCACAAATCTTTTAACCCCAGTACATGGGCGAGGAATCATTTGTAATACACCTTAGTAATTATTCTTCTCTGCAATTTTAGTTTCACTCTATTCTCACATAATATCATTAAGCTGTGGGTGCTAAAATGAGGTTTGCTGAGAGCAAAGCCACTCCAATGGTTATTTGTTTTTAGGGAAGACTTAACTGCCGTGTAGGAAAGAATGCTGTTATTCTTTTGTTTGTACCATGTGGAACCCAATAGAAGTAGGAAATCACATGTGGAACAGGAGCCTAATAGAACCCAATATAAAAAAAATTCTGCATGAGGAGGCCAAAGTATAAAATTTCCACTACTATAAGATGCATTTTATGCGGCGCATATGCGTTATGGGCCCTCCTATCGCATAATATTGAGTGCATGGACCATTATGTGGGTCAAGTTCATTTCGGAAATGAATTCTCTTCTTACAACTTCTGTTATTTATTTTTAATTTTCTTTCTTGCTAGTCTTATCCCTTCTTTCAGGGTTCTTATCTTCCCTCAAACACAAATTTTACAACGAGATTTATTTTGGCCAAACCTTAAAGTATCAGCCTTGGCTATTTCTCCTTTACTAAAAGGTATCCTTTCTCAATGTATTTTGGTTTCTACTATTCTAAACAAAAATTTTGAAGTCTTCCCCCCCTTATATAGATTTCTTATCAACTTCTTTCTTTCTTTTTTCTCACATTTCCCTCTTCCTTATCTTTTCTTCTTCGAAAAGCCATACCGCATATCCAGTAATTCACCACTCAACCAAATGGTTGTGCATACTGCATTTCATAACCTTGAAATTTTTTATTATATAACTACGCATTATGGATCCATGGAATAAGGCATTGCTAGTTAAAAGATTATGGAACCTTTTTTTGGTTGGGGGAGGGAGGCATGGCCCTGTTGTGTGCCTAGCTCCTTCCTATGTAGGAAACGACATGCTTAGGAAATATATGTGGGCATGGAATTTAGATATGGGGGGGGATGATCTTTTTTTTCTTTTCATTTTTTATAGAGTTGATTCGAAGATGCAACTTGTTTCTGTATGTAGTGCTGTCACTAGATTCTCTCGTCGATCTTTGTAAATGAAGCACTAGAGGAAGATGAATATGTGGTGGGGAAGTTTGATACTTCAAAATCTCATCCTTGCATGGAGAGAGTGAGATAACCAGGAATGTATAGTTAGATGTACCCTCTAAATTGGAGTTCTATAGACATTTAACTCACTGTCCTATAATTGATTCCATGATTTAAAATTGTCATGCTGCTTGTTGCTCTGAATTAAATTGAAAGCTCAACATTACGATGCAAACTGCCCTATAATATATGCCTTCTATCGATATTTATATATAAAGCTATCAAAGTAAGAGTCTCCATGGCAAGCATGTAAGCAAAATTAGCTAATACAACGAATAGTTATTGGCAATTACTGTGGACATGTCAGAAAAGGAAAGAAATTCATATATCTTGTCATGTGGGCTTCTTATTGGTTTTGTTGAAACCATACGAGCCTTCCCTTAGTTGATATTGTTACTTTTGTTCCATTAATATTTATCTATTTTCTCCAATTAAAATGCACACGAGGAGCCTTGAAACTTGTAATGTTAAGAGAGCCAGTCTGTTTAGCAAAATTGGTCATATCTTAATTTCTTGCCATGAATGGATGCACCCATTGTTTTGCTTTGTAAGAGAAAATGTTGACGTCTCAAATGACCTTTCAGCTTTACCCTACGCTGCCTGAACATGTTATGCTAAAAGTCTGTAATTAATTATCCATTTACTCTGGACGATTTCATGACCCCGTGTCAAGGATGCATTTGGATGATTTTTCTGTCGTGCTTTCATGCATCTGATATATGCAGCCAAATAAAATATATAGTAACAGCCATACTTGTCTTCACTGAATCTTTAAAAGGTAATTGCTGAAGAAAGGTTAGTTTGGTCGGAACTATAATAAGATATAATAGCAAGCAATTGATAATCTGAATTGGAGTTTCCTTGGTGTTTGTTGGAATAGTTTATAATATATTATTATTAGGATACACAGTACGATAATTGTAATCCCTATATAAAGAGACTATTGGTCACATAATAAAGACGTTCTTTGTTCAAACTTTGATCTTTAATATGATATCAGAAGGTCTCCTAAACCCCAATCCTAATCCTTAAAAATAATAATAATAATAATAATAATAATAATAATAAAAACCTAGTCGCCGCTGCCTCCTCCCTCTCTCTTCCCGCCGCATCCTCCTCGCCTCCTCGCCTCCTGCCGCAGCCTCTCTAGACCTCGCCTGCCGCCTCCTCTCCACTCCTCGCCCACGCCTCCTTGCCTCCCGCTGCCTCCTCTCCAGACCTGGCCTGTGCTGCCTCTCTGGACCTTGTCACCTCACCTCCAGATCTCGATGCCTCTGTCCTTGTCTTGTTAGATCTTTCTGCTGTCTCGACATCTTGTGATGAATTGATCTTGATGTGAAATCCGCACTTTCTATTGCTTGCTCTCTTTGCGTGCGACGTTCAATATGACGGACAACAAGATTGATCCTCCTGTTTTCGATTACAAAACGGATCTCCGTCTAACTATCTTGACTTTCTTTGGCTCTAACAATTTTTTGGAATGGGCGCACACCATTGAACGAGCTCTCAAAAGCGGGTGCCTTCATCATCATCTCTTTCAGGAAACTTCACTAACCTCCGATATGCAATATTCATCTTAGTTTCAAAATGACAACTAAGTCTGCACTTGGCTTACAAACTCTATGGAGTCCAGCTGTTATCGAGCTATTATATATCCCTACTGCGAAGGAGATGTGATTCCATCTCAAATTTCTTTACTCGTCGGAAGATGGCCTTCAACGGCTATATGATATCTTCAATGAATTCACTGCCGCTACTCCAGATGATGATCTACATGCCTTTGGGGCCCGGTTCCGGCGGCTTCTAGAAGAATGGAACATGTATCAATCCATCTCCTCTGATCTATCCGTTACCAATAGTCAGCGTGAGGCTTTTATTGGGACCCTTTATTTGGTTAAGATGAAGCCTCACTTGGATGGAGTTCGTTCCTTTCTTCTTTCTCAGGACGGTATGCCTACCCTGAATAGTATTCTCGCTACTACTTATCGTGCCCCTCCATCAGGCGTTTCTACAGTGGAGACTCCATCTTCTGTCCTTGTTGCTTAGGGCCGTGGCCGAGGATCTCTCTATGGTCTTGGCCGTGCTTCTATTGGTACTCGGGGTCATGGGGGACTGGGTCGCGGACGTGGTCGTGGTTCCCTTTCTTGCTCTCATTGTGGTCGTACCAACCATACAGATTAATTTTGCTGGGAGAAACATAGTTATCAGGATCAAAACTTCTACTGTCCTACAGAGTACGGCTCTTCCATCCACAGCGACCTAACCCCAGCATCATCATCCTCACAAATCTCTCCTGAAGACTTACAGCACTTGCAATGTATTCTCTCATATCTCGACTATCAACTTAACCACATCGCGTATATCTTTACTATCTCAGTCAAACCTTTGGGTTCTTGACTTCGGAGATTCAGACTACATGACTCATATTGCTTCTAACTCTGTGTTTTCCACTTCGCATAAATTCATTTCCATTGCCAATGGAGATGTCATTCATGTTAGTGGTTGTGCCAATATTAAAGTGACATCTTCCTTACTGTTTAAAAGTGTTCTAGTTGTTTCTTCATTTCGTACAAATCTTTTATTTGTTCGCCGCCTTACCAATAATTTTAACTGTTCAATAACTTTCTCTTTTAATTTCTTTGTGATTCAGGACAACAAGAAGAAGGAGCATATTGGTGGGGGTAAAGAAGTTAATGACCTGTATTACTTGGATGTGCCATCTTTCGCATTTGCTGCTGATTCTACCATTTGCTGGTATCGACTTCTTGGACATCCAGCTCATTCTATGCTACGTACCATATTATCTGATATCTCTTTATCTGATTTTTCATGTGAGTCATGTATTTTGGGGTAACATTTTCGTTTCTCTTTTCCTTCAGTTAATAAATGTAGTTCTTTGATATTTGAGTTAGTCCATTATGACATTTGGGATCCTTACAAGCATACTAGCATATTTGGTTACAAATATTTTGTCACTTTTATTGATGATCACTCTAGAATGATATGGTTGTTTCTTTTACGTAATCGATCTGAATTACCACGTGTGTTTAAAATATTTATTAATAAAGTGGTTAATCAGTTTAATACGTCTATTAAAACTCTAAGAACTGAAAATGCAAAAGAATATATGAGTAGTCTTTTTCAAACTCTTTGCCAATCGCATAGGATTATTCATCAAATTTCATGTTCATACACACCATAACAAAATGGCAATGCTGAAAGAAAAAACAACCACTTGCTTGATGTTGCTCGTTCTATTATGCTTAACATGCATGTCCCAAAACGTCTTTGGAATTTTTCCTTCCTTCCTGCATGTTTTTTGATTAATCGCACGCCTTCCACGATTCTCCAAAACCAAACACCGTTCTCTATTTTATTTCCCGACCAAGACTCTTTTTCTCTTTCTCCTAAAGTATTTGGGTGTGTTTGCTACGTTTACAATTACCGATTAACTCGCGATAAATTGGATCCTATAGCTGTTAAACATATTTTTGTTGGTTATTCTGGAACTCAAAAAGGTTACGTTTGTCTACTTCCTTCTACCTCCACCGTTGTAGTCTTTCGTGATGTCACTTTTCTTGAGGATTAGCCCTTTACCCCCACGGAAAATCCTCACGTCCCGCCGCCGCCGCCACTTCCTATATCTCTAGATGACCAATCAATTCAACCTGAATATACTACTGTCGAAGTTCCTCATCCTCCGGTTACGCAGTTCTATCATCGTTGATCGAAAGCAGTGATAAATTCAACAGTCGATACTGAAGCCCCTCTTACATGTATACGGCCAAAAGCCGATGAGCCTTCACCTCACCCTCTCTCTGATGGTTTGTCCGATGACTTATCAATTGCTCTTCGCAAAGGTAAACAAACATGCACTATTTCTCATTCCCTTGCTTCATTTATTTCATATCGTCTTTCTTCGGCTCTATGTCAGTTTGTCTCTTTGTCTGTTGTTTTCCTTCCTAACTCTGTTCAGGAAGTTATGAGTTATCCAGGTTGGCATAGAACCATGATGGAAGAGTTCCAGGCATCGAGGTTTAATCACACTTGGAATATGGTCAGCCTCTCTTCACAGAAAAAGGTGGTTGGTTGTCGGTAGGTTTTTGCTATCAAACATAATCCTGATGGCATTGTATCTTGTTTAAAGACCCGTTTTGTTACCAAAGGTTATGCTCAGCGATACGGTGTCGACTATGCTGAGACTTTTTCTCCAGTGGCCAAACTCACTAATGTTCGTGTCTTGATCTCTCTTGCGGTTATCCGCGATTGGCCTCTACATCAGTTAGATGTCAAGAATGCTTTCTTCAATGGTGATCTTTTCGAGACGGTTTATATGCAGCAACCTTCTTGTTTTGAGCGTGAGGGGGAGTCTCTTGCATGTCATCTTAAAAAATCTATTTATGGGCTAAAAGAATCTCCTCGGGCATGGTTTGGTAAATTCAGCATGGTCCTAAAAAAGATAAATTTTATAAGAAGCTCGGCTTATCCATTTCTTTTTATACATAAACGGAAAGAAGGAATGGTTATTCTTCTTGTTTATGTTGATGACATAAGCATCACTGGAGATGATTCCGAGGGTTTATCTAAGGTCGAAACTCATTTGTCATCACATTTTCACACCAAAGATATTGGTCGTCTACGGTACTTTCTTAGTATAGAGATATCTCGAAATAAGAGATCATTATTTCTTTCACAGCGGAAGTATACTCTCGATCTTCTTAGAAAAACATGATTTCTTGGCTGTCACCCTGCTGATACTCCTATGGATACAACAGTAAAGCCCTCTCGCGTTAGCTCACCTGATGACCAGCCAATTTTCGATCTAGGTCAGTATCGACGGTTAGTTAGGAAGCTGATCTATCTCACGGTTACTCGTCCAAAGATATTCTTTGCAGTCAGCACAGTGAGCCAGTTTATGCAGGCGCCCTTAGTTTCCCATTTTCTGGCCGTTGAGTGCATTCTCCACTATTTGAAGCGTATACCAGGGCAAGGTCTTCTCTACAAACCCTGTTCTAATGTCTTTTATAGCCTACGCCGATGTCGATTTTGCCGGATATGTGGATGACCGTCGCTTCACGAGTGGATTTTGTGTTTTCTTTGTGGGGAACCTGGTTACTTAGCGCAGCAAGAAGCAACATGTTACACGCTCATCAGCTGAGGCTGAATATAGGGCTATGGCCTATGCAGTCTCAGAATTGACGTGGCTCTCCACATTGCTTCGAGATCTCGGTGTTAGCTCTACAACACCAGCATCCTTGTTTTGAGATAATAAAACTGCAATTCATATTTCAGAGAAACCAATGTTTTAAGAACACACAAAACACATTGAAATGGATTACCACTTTATCCGGGAGAAAATTGTTGAAAAGAAAGTCAATTTCTATCATGTTTCTACTCATGCACAGATTGCAGATATTTTGACGAAACCTCTTTCAAGACCTGCATTCGTTCATCTATTGTCCAAGCTATGCATCACTGATATGTATGCTCCAGCTTGAGGGGAGTGTAGGAATAGTTTATAATATATTGTTATTAGGATACACCGTACCATAATTGTAATTCTTATATAAAGAGACCATTGGTCACATAATAAAGAATCTCTTTCTTTTCTCTTTTATCTTTAATATGATATCAGAGCAGGTCTCATAAACTCTAACCTTAACCTTTAATAATAATAATAATAATAATAAAAACCCTAGTCGCCGCCGCCTCCTCGCCGCACCTCGCCTGCCCCTCCTCCTCTTCGGACCTCACCTGCGCCTCCTCGCCCGTTGCCTCCTTTCCACTCCTCGCCCGTGCCTCTTCACCTCTTGCCGCCTCCTTTCTAGACCTCGCCGACCGCCATCTCTTCTCCCGACCTTGCCTGCACTGCCTCTCCAGACCTTGTCGCATCGCCTCCATATCTCGATGCTTCTGTCCTCGTCTAGCCGGATCTTCCCGCTGATTCGACATCTCGTGATGAATTGATCTTGAGGTGAGATGTGTACTTTCTATTGCTTGCTCTCTTTGCGTGCAACGTTCAATATGACGGACAACAAGATTGATCCTCTTGCTTCCGATTACAAAACGGGTCCCCGTCTAATTACTTTGACTCTCTCCGGGTCAAACAATTTTTTGGAATGGGCGCACGTCATTGAACGAGCTCTTAAAAGCAGGGGCCTTCATCACCATCCCTTTCAGGAAGCTTCACCAATCTCCGATGCGCAGTATTCATCTTGGTTTCAAATGACAACAAACTCTGCACTTGGCTTACAAACTCTATGGAGCTCAGCTGTTATCGGGTTATCATGTATCTCCCTACCGCGAAGGAGATGTGGTTCCATCTCAAATTTCTTTACTCGTCGGAAGATAGTCCTCAGTGGATATATGATATCTTCAATGAATTCATTGTCGTTACTCTAGATGATGATCAACATGACTTTGATGCCCGGTTTCGGGGGCTTATATAAGAATGGAACATGTATCAACTCATCTTCTTTGATCCAGCCGTCCCAAGAGTCAGCATGAGGCTCGTATTGGGACTATTTATTTGGTTAAAGATGAAGCCTCACTTGGATTGAGTCCGCTACTTTCTTGTTTCTCAGGACGGTACACCTATCCTGAATAGTATTCTCGCTGTTACATATCGTGTCTCTCCACCAGGCGCTTCTATAGTGGAGGCTCCATCTTCTGCCCTTGTTGTTTAGGGTCGTGGCCGAGGATCTTCCTATGGCCGTGGCCGTCCTCCAATTGGTACTCGGGTGTGGGGGACGGGGTCGCGGATGTGGTCGTGGTTCCTTTTCTTGCTCTCATTGCGGTCGTGCCAACCATACAGATCAATTCTGCTGGGAGAAACATCGCTATCCGGATTAGATTCCTATTACTACGGCTCCTCCATCCACAGCGACCTAACCGCCAATATCATCATACTCGTAGATCTCTCCTGAAGACTTACAACACCTGCAACATATTTTCTTTCATATCTCTACTGCTAACTTAAATATATCAGATATATCTCTACCATCTCAGTCAAACCCTTGGATTCTTAACTCCAGGGCTTTAGACTATATGACTTATACCGTTTCTAATTTCGTGTTTTCCACTTCGCATAAATTCATTTCCTTTGCCAATGGGATGTCATTCCTGTTAGTGGTTGTATCAATATTGACGTGACATCTTTCTTACCGATTAGTTGTTCCTTCGCTTCGCACAAATATTTTATCAGTTCGTCGCCTTACCAATAATTTCAACTGTTCATTAACTTTCTTTTCTAATTACTTTGTGATGCAGGACAACCAGACGAAGGAGCAGATTGGTAGGGGTAAAGAAGTTAAGGGCCTGCATTACTTGGATGTGCCACCTTTCACATTTGCTGCCGTTTCTACCATTTGCTGGTATCGACGTCTTGGACATCCACCTTTTCCTTTGCTATGTACCATATTATATAATTTCTTTTTATCTGATTTTCATGCGAGTCATGTATTTTGGGGTAACATTTTCGTTCCTTTTTTCCTTCAGTTAATAAACGTAGTTCTTTGATATTTGAGTTAGTTCATTCTGACATTTGGGGTCCTTACAAGCATACTAACATATTTGACTACAAATATTGTCACTTTTATTGATGATCGCTCTAGAATGACATGGCTGTTTTTTTTATGTGATCGATCTGAATTACCACATGTGTTTAAAATATTTATTAATGAAGTGGTTAATCAATTTAATACGTCTATTAAAATTCTAAGAACAGATAACGCAAAAGAATACATTAGTAGTCTTTTTCAAACTCTTTACCAATCCCGTAGGATTATTCATCAAACTTCCTTCTCATACATACCACAACAAAATGACATTGCTGAAGAAAAAACCGCCACTTGCTAGACGTTGCTCGTTCTATTATGCTTAACATGCATGTTCTAATGAAGAGACTGATCGGCCTCGAGGAGCAGCATCAGGAAAGGCACATGCTCTAATGGAGAGAAAGAAGAAAGTATACTCCTTCATGAGGGATAAAGTCGACAAAATATTTAGGGGCGCCTTGAATAACGGTCTGCAACTGTCTATTCCAAAGAGGCCGCATGAAATGAACATGACCGACAATTCCATATACTGCCCATATCATAGAATGGTGCGTCATACCATTGAAGACTGCAATGTTTTCAAAGATTGGGTAGAGAACCAATACAAGATTAGGAAAACCTTACAGTTCTCGGATGTACCAGCAAGCCACAAAGTTGCTGTCATCAACACAGCTTCAGCAAGAGCAAAGTTTGAGGAGCTGGGATAAGCAAACACAAATGACCTCCACGTCGTTAAACTGGGAACAATCGACCACCACGTCGTTAAACTGAGAACCAATGACCTCCACGTCATTAAACTGGGAACAAATGGCCCCTAAGTCGTTAAACCGGGAGTGTAAAAAAAAGCCAAAATGATGGGGCAACTCGTAATAAGAATCAACGAGTAAAATAAAAATGAAAATAAAGCCGAAATGATGGGACAACCGCGAATGAATAGCCGAAATGATGAATCGCTCATGTTACCATATTCCAACGCAGCGATGCAGACGCTAACAAAATCCAAATCCAAATTCCCAAACGGCGAATGATGAGTCGCTCCTGGTACCATTTCAGTGTTAGCGATGCAGACGCCAACCAAAATCCAAATTCCCAAAATTCTTCCAGCCTTACGGTTGGTCCCTAACTTGACTACCGTATACAATCCACAGGCTCAAATAATTCTTATCACACCCATGCCCCACTGCAATCACCAGTCATGCGGCTGGTCTCCGCCATCGGAATTATGCTCCATTTGGGAAGACTCACTCATGTGTCTTCACGATACATGAGGAGATCGAAACTTACGAGATCCTCTCGACTCGTAAGAAAACATCTTCGTAGGATCCTTATGACTCACAAAGGAAAAACACACTTGGGGGTCCCCACGACTCCTAAGGAGAAAATACACCTATGAGATCCTTTCGACTCGTAGGAAGAAAATGCTTTTATGGAACTCTTATGGTTCATAAAATTTAAAATTCTTAGGTGATAGGGACCTAAACCTGTTTCCTAAGCCATCACTCCCCGACAGAAAAAGGCAAATGATGAATTGCTCGCGACACCGGTGCTTCAGTGTTAGCAGTGCTGATGCCAACCCTAACCCAAAATTCCAAACTTTCGATTCAATGGACCCCTAAGTCGTTAGACTGGGAACAGATGACCTCTAAGTCGTTAGACTGGGAACAGATGACCACCACGTCGTTAAACTGGGAACAGATGACCTCTAAGTCGTTAAACTGAGAACGGGGGAAATCCCCTTATGGCGAATGATGATTCACTCCTGGTACCATACTTCAGTATAGCGATGTTGATGCCAAACCAAAACCAAAATTCTCAAATCCCTCATGGCAAATGATGATTCGCTCCTGGTACCATATTCCAGTATAGCAATGCTGATGTCAACACAAATCCCATATTCTCTACGGCAAATGATGATTCGCTCCTGGTACCATATTCTAGTATAGCGATGCAGACGCCGAACAAAAACTCAAATTCCAAGTCCCAGGCTTAAAAGCCCCGCTGGACGGATATGAAACTCCCAAATCAAATCAAATCTACAATCTCTACGTCGGAATCATGTTCGTCTCAGAATGCACCCCGTGTCGAAATCATGCTTCGCCTCAGAGTATCTGTCTTCCCTGTCGGAATATTGCTTCGTCTCGGAATCAAGTCGACCAACGACCTCCCCGTCGGAATCAAGCTCCGTTTCGAAATCAAGTCGACCAACGACCTCCCTGCCGGAATCAAGCCCAGTCTCGGAATCAAGTCAACCAACGACCTTTCTATCGGAATCATGCTCCATGTTGGAATCAAGTCAACCAACAATCTTCACATCGGAATCATGTTTCGTCTCGGAATGTACCCCGTGTCGAAATCATGCTTCGTCTCGGAGTATCTGCCTTCCCTATCGGAATTATGCTCTGTCTCGGAATCAAGTCGACTAACGACCTTCCTGTCGGAATTATGCTCCGTCTCGGAGTCAAGTCAACCAACAATCTCTGCGTCGGAATCATATTTCGTCTCAAAATGTATCCCGTGTCGAAATAATGCTTCGTCTCGAAGTATCTGCCTTCCCTGTCGGAATTATGCTTCACCTGGGAATCAACCTGTCACGCCCCACCCCCAATACAGAGAGTATTGTCCGCTCTGGCCGAAACCGCACGGTTTTGTCCTTCGGAGTGAACCGGACCCGACCAGGGGCCACTTCCCAGGAGGTCACCCATCCCAGAACTTCTCTCGCTCGAGCACGCTTAACTACGGAGTTCTCAAACTCCTGTAGTGCCAGTTCACTTAAAAGGCGCCTCTGTATTGAGAAGTTGTACCATTCCATTTATAGTACAGATCTGTCCTCTTTCGGAATGTATTCCGAAGATTCCCCATTGTTCTACAGTGGGTCCCACGGACTCAAGAGGTAGCCCCCGCGGATTCAAGAGGTGGCCCCCACCCACTTAACATGACACTTGGCATGGCACTTTGTTCCGTGTGGCACTTTGCTCCGTGAGTAAGAACCGGGTCCCGACATTCTACCCACCTTTGAATAATGGTTCGTCCTCGAACCACAGACCTACTTATTGAGAGACCAACTCTGATACCATTCTGTCACGCCCCATCCCCAATACAGAGAGTATTGTCCGCTCTGGCGAAACCGCACGGTTTTGTCCTTCGGAGTGAATCGGACCCGACCAGGGGCCACTTCCCAGGAGGTCACCCATCCCAGAACTTTCCTGGCTCGAGCACGCTTAACTACGGAGTTCTCAAGCTCCTGTAGTGCTAGTTCACTTAAAAGGTGCCTCTGTATTGAGAAGTGGTACCATTCCATTTATAGTACAGATCTGCTCTCTTTCGGAATGTATTCCGAAGATTTCCCATTGTTCTACAGTGGGTCCCACGGACTCAAGAGGTAGCCCCACGGATTCAAGAGGTGGCCCCCACCCACTTAACATGACACTTGGCATGGCACTTTGTTCCGTGTGGCACTTTGCTCCGTGAGTAAGAACCGGGTCCCGACACAAGCTCTGCATCGGGACTATGTTTCATTCAGAATGTCTGCCCTGCGTCGGAATTATGCTTCGTCTCGGGATACACCTGTCTCGCGTCGGAATTATGCTTCACCCCGGAACCCTACGACGAAACTATGCTTCGTCTCTGAATATATCATCCCTTGAAATTATGCTTCGCTCTTCAGAATGACGCTCTGATCCTGGAATTATGCTCCGCAAATCAGAATGATGCTCTGACCCCCGGAATCATGCTGCCCTCGGAATGATGCTCCACCTCAAAATCCAACTTCTGCGGAACATGATCCATCAATTTCATGCACACAACTCATATACGCGGTGTGCATTTATTGACGGGGGCACTTTGTCGGGTTAAAAATTACACCTCGGTTGACCAAGTCAGTCAAAGTCAACCCCAAGTAAACAAGCCCAAGCCCATGTCAAGTAGGTCCATGCCCAAGTCGAGCCCTACAGCTGGTCTGCCCCATGTCAAAATAAAAATTATGTAATAAATAATTTTGATATAATTTTTATGAATAAATGTAAGGAAAATGGGTATAAAGCCAAATTTTTGTAAAGCTCATGACTCATGTGCAAAAGAAATAAGCGCATGAGGCATGAGATGGTCAAAATGCCATTTTGTAAAGCTCAAGGGGCTATGTATAAACTTATAAGCCTATATAAGGCAACATTATGATGGAAAAAAGGATTGATTCCCTTCAAAAATTAGGGTTTTTGTCCTTCCTTCCTCAAGATTTTAAACCTTCTCTTTTTTTTATTTAAATTAAGAGTTTAACTCTTCCTTTCTTAAAAAGAAATAGTTTTTCACCATAAAACCCATGAAGGAGAGCTCGGATCTCCCATTAAATCTCTAAAAGGGGAGATTTTTAAGTCTCGCCCTCTTTTCTTCAAAATCCAGCCAACAGAGAGGATGAAGGAGACCATCTCCAAAAATACCGCTTTGAGGAAAATCCAAAGCTTAAGAGAGGATCCAGCGCTCAAGCAAGAACAAAGGGGTCCATTTTGATCATCCCCGGAGATTTTTGGGAGTTAAACTCCATTTGTCAAAAAATTTTGGAGTTTAACTCCATAAATAAAATCCTTTTGGGAGTTTAACTCCATTCAAAACCCTTTTGGGAGTTTAATTCCAAAAAAATAAAAATCCTCCCTTTTTCTGGGAGTTTCCAAAGTCTCTCGGGAGTTTAACCCTTAGTCCCGGGGCTTAAGCCATTTTTTCTGCAGGCGTCCAGCGTCCACATGCGGGGCGAGTGAGGCGCTGGCGCCCAGCGCCACGCACGTGGCCCACAAGCGCCCAACGCCCACGCGCCATTCACGTGTCCTTAGGACGGTTCTCATCTTTTTTTTCCCTCACTCTCCACACTCAAAACATGTCTCATGTTAGAAAATTTCCTACGGGACGCTGTCCCGCACCCCGCAAGGGAGCTGCTGGCCGTCTTGACCCCCAGCCCGCTATCCGGGTAGCGAGATCCCTATAAACTCTGCGTGGCCCCGATACATCCAACTCCCCTTCAAAACACAACACACGTAGACCGCACATTGGGTTCGCATGATCAGTTTGACCCGTCAATCGGAGGTTCTCTCGCTCCAAAAGCGAGGGGTAATTAACGGCAGCTTAGTCCGCGGCTGTCGTAGATTCGGATCCCCACAATCAATAAACCCCGGCCTACCCTACGCAGGGCGAATCTGTAATGCGCCTGACAAGCGACGTGTATTTCCCATCTCAATAGGGTAACGAAAAACACCCTACAAATATGTTCCAATACAAGGTCGGTAACAATTTATACTGTACTATAATAAATACTGCATAAACGAAACAATTGCTATTCTACTCTTAATGAAACTTATTAAAATTGATCACTATTCCCTTGCTCTTGTCATAATATATGTGCGTTAAACTGTGTAATATGATGTATGCTTGTTTGCTTATTTGCCTACTTATTTATTTCACAGTTAATATATATTTGTGATATTCCTTAAATCTGTCAGTCCATGACATCACCAAAACCCTTATATTTACTGCTAACAATTGTAATCTTTATTCCATCCTATTATTTCGTCGCTACACTACTCAATGTATCATGGTTATACATTTAATTGCTTATTAATATTATTTAAAACAGTGTACTCATATTATTATGTTCTTGATTTAATTATTATAACAATATAAAATATATAGCAATATCTGATCTTGTCGTAATAGCATGTAAACAAGTATCAGATGCTTACCTCGGAGACGACGATCACGGAACAACACGACGCGAAGCAAAATTCAAGCTAGGTGCTCTCGGTTTGGGTAGGGGCTCGAGTATAGTGTTGCTCGGTTGGATGCCGACGACGGTGATGCGGCAGCTTAGGTCGACGGCAACGAACTCGGCTGGAGTTAGGGGTGCTCTGATCGACGGTGAGATGAGATCGAAGAAGAGAAAGTCGGTGAGATGGGGAGGAAGGAGGTGCTCTGAGATGGAAGAGGGAGGTGGCTGCTTGGTTGAGTCGGCGGCACTGTGCAGCTTGGGTCTTATGGCGATGATGGTGATGAAGCGATGGCGAGTAGGGTTTAAAGAAAGAAGAAAGTCGACATCGGCAATAAAAGGGTTGATGGGTTCGTGGGTTCTCTGGTTGGTGATGATGACGAGGATCTCAGAGAGGATGGAGGGGTCGCCGGCGCCGGCGCTGGTGTCGGGATTGAGGGTTGTGTGTTTTCGATTAAGAAGAGATGGAGACGATGATGAGGGCTGCTCGGTGGTGAGGAGATGCAGTCGAGAGAGATCTCGGTTGGGTTTGGGTTAGAGGAGAGAGATATATTGTGTGAGAGAGAAAGAGACGTTAAAGAGTTGTTTAAATAGGATTTAAAACATAATTGTTCAAAAACCCCTCCCTGTAAGATTTTACTCACAAACTCCCCCAAAATTTATTTTAGAAGATCTAATAAGGATTTTTGAATCTCTATCATATCTTTTACCAAAATTATCATACTAATATATATATAATTTGTTACTAATCTAATATTATATAAATATATTATATGAATTATTAAACAAGATATTATTAGATTAGCAAACAAATATTTAGTAACCAATAAAATATCATCGATACTAACACAATCGATATTCTAAGTCATTAAAAAAATTAATCTTAAAGATATGGATAAAATATTTAGTTTAATATCCAATCTGGGTACGAACATGATAAACATGCATACCCATCCAAACACCTAACCCAAACAATAATGATAATTTAAAATGCCCAACACATTTATTTAATAAAATTAAATAACGTATGATCGTGCTAGAGTGTTACACAGCGCATTCTCCACTATTCGAAGCGTTTACCTGGGAAAGGTTTTCTCAATAAATCTTGTTCTAACCTGTCTCTTATAGCCTATGTTGATGTCGATTTTGCTGGATCTGTGGATGACCGTCGCTCCACGAGTGGATTTTGTGTTTTCTTTGCGGGGAACCTACTTGGCGCAGCAAGAAGCAATATGTTGTTGCACGCTAATCAGTTGAGGCTGAATATAGGGCTATGGCCCATACAATCTCAGAATTGACGTGGCTCCCCGCATTGCTTCGAGATCTCGGTGTTGGTCCTACAACACCCGCATTCTTGTTCTGTGACAATAAAACTGCAATGCATATTTTAGAGAATCTAGTGTGCACAAAACATATTGAAGTGGATTGCCACTTTATCCAGGAGAAAATTGTTGCCCATGCACAGATTGCAGATATTTTGACGAAAGCTCTTTCAAGATCTGTATTCGTTCATCTATTGTCCAAGCAATGCATCACTGATATCTATACTCCAGCTTGAGGGGTGTGTTGGAATAGTTTATAATATATTGTTATTAGGATACACCGTACCATAATTGTAATTCCTATATAAAGAGACTATTGGTCACGTAATAAATAATCTCTTTCTTGTCTCTTTTACCTTTAACCGTGTTAAATTGCCATTATCAAAATAAATATGCAAGTAAGGCACCTGGAAACGTTGGGTCAGTGGTTGGGACCTGCAAGATCTTGCAAGATAACTACAGCTGACATCTATATGAATGCTTCGAAGATCTTTTTGATGCTTAAGACTTATATAATAAGATAATAAGCACGCATAAGTCATAAATCATAATTAGTTGCATTACAAAATGGTGAATGTCATTATTGCTGAACCCTAGTTGCTGATTTTGGTCAACCTTTCCAAACAGAAATGGTAGAACTCTGTAAAGTTTCTTTTGCTTTTGTTTACTACTATACTATAACATTATTATTAATTTATTGTTATATTATTATTGCTGTATATTTCATTTCTTATATATGAACATACTTTGGGTCGCAGTTAGCTTAGTTCCCTTAGAATTCATTCACTTTTCACTATAACTACTACGATTCACAGAATTAAGTTGTTGCTCGAGCTAGGTGACCTTTGTAACAAACCATTCAATGCCTTGTTACCTATTATAGATGTTTGTACTTCCCTGAATGAAAGTGATTATCTTCAACCATTCACGTTGACCTACACTTTATCGAGGAAATTATTTGTTGCATGAGCTTAAACTGCTTAAACCATTTGTTAGGTTTTCCTAATGGTTAACAACCATAGATTATAAGGCAAGCCCGTCTAATCTCCATATTATATTGGTTGGACGTTGGTGCCAAAAGCCAGAGTTCAATGGCAAGTTGTCAGGCAGGTTGACGATGGGTCATAACATCTTACCATTTTTGTGCAAGTACAGTGTTGTGTTTGATTGCCGACGCCTTCCGAGGGGGAAAAGATGACTACAATGATGATGTTTGGCAGTTCTAGTGATATACATCCACACTAACTCGAAATTAGAGTCCAATAGGAATCTACTATTTTTAAAAATCCGACTAAAAGGGGGGAAAAGAAAAAAAAATGCTCCCTCTTTCTCTCTGAATGCGCTAGGAATTTTACCGGAGCATTGCCATGGTAGCTTGCTCATACTTATTTGATCTCTTTATAGGAATGCGCATTTGCAACTGAAATTAGGAAAGACTATCTTATACTTCATATACAATACATAAAGATTTTCCCGTTCATTGAAAGGCATGAATTTATGTCAATTTATCAATTTTATCGAAAGGCATGACTTTATATCAATTTATCAATTCTATATTAACGCCGTTGTGCTGTTTACCCCTAGATTGTCCCATAAATTGTTGGCCGAATTTGGTTGCTGATGGTAAATTAGTTACTTTATGAATTTTTTGGTGCAGTGGACCTTTTTCTTTTTCCTCATATCAATTAAGTAGATTTAAGAAACATAGGACATTTTAGAGTGCATCTCTTGAAAGATTTACTTGTCATCCACTGTCCTTCCTACAAAATTTTATATGGAAAGAAGAGGTCAAAGCAACAAAGTCATTAATGCAGCATGGTATATCCCGTGAGTGAAGCGAGGATTCAAATATCCATCAAAGTTACCAAGAAGTATTTTCAAATGGTATGTAATTTACAAAAAAATTATCGGTCTAAAATCACAGGAATCAAGCAGAAGATAAAATACATCATAAAGCTTCTAGTGGTTCGATCTCATAAAATCATTCAAAAGATCAAATTCCCAAGTAAACAAGGAAAATACACTTGTACTAGAAATGCAATTTAGTAACATATACAAGTTAATAAAGATCAAATTACCAAATGTAGTTACTAATATTCTGATTTAAATATCAGCAGGGGGGACTTGAAGTTGGTATTAGACATATCAAATCATTTACAAGCATATTATGTTCCTAGAAATATAATTAAACAAGAGCATATAGATGTTAAGATATTTGATGTGAAATCAATTAACATAAATATCACATGATCACACTCATAGAACCATAAATTGGAATAGAACTAAAAATTGCAAGCAAAATTTAAGAAAAAATAAAACCAAAAAAGAAAATCAAAGCACAATCAAGATTTTTTTAAAAAGCCCCAAGGCCCCAAGCTTCCGAAGTTTGTAGAGTTGTCAACAGTCGTCTGACTCACCACACGGGTCGTTTGTGTTGCTTATGGTAGATGGTGATAATTGTGATCTATGGTGATAGAGTAAGAAAAAAAATGATAGTATAATGTATGCAATCTCAAACCCCGTTATTCAGTTTATTTGCTCCCCACTTAAGCTCTATCTTTCATTCATATACCCAAAAGGTATACTATATATAAGAAACCATTAACAAGGGAATTCAGAAAATATCCTTCTAGAAATTAAATCTGACCCCTTGGCACCTCGGCATTGTTGCTCGATTGCAGCCAGGGTAGGGGTGTTGGGATAGGGTTGGGAGGTTAGTCCCATGCGGCGTCTGATTACGTAGTCAATTACTGCACTTTCTAAGCCATGAAATAAACATGCTCTATATATATAGTGTGTATGTATATATGTGTATGTATATTATGATAATCAACCATAGATAAAGAATAATACAACATGATATGAGAATTTAAATAAAAATCTATATATATAGCTTAATTACTTTTGTAGAGATTTACACTCTTTTGAGTTGGTTGAAAAGTACACTTTATGCTTTCTAGTTGGTGAGGATATCCTTTATTTTGACACCTTATACTTCTAATTTGATGAGTAAGGTGTCGACTTGAGATGCCTACTTATTCTTTTATGAAAGGATATGACGACACCTCCTTTCTCTACCCTATATATATGTGAGTAGAAGTTCTCTTTTCTCGCTCTAAAATATTTTCTAAATCAAAGAAAATAAAGTAGAAGGAAGGAGAAGATAAGTTAGGGGACTTTGTGAGAGTTTGAGGCGACGATATTAGTAAAACTTCGGAATTCGGTAAGTGGATGTTTCATATTTTGAAACTTATGATTCATTCATTTAATTCCGTATTTGTCGTAATATCGAAATACCAATCAAATATCCATTTCATGTTGTTATTACATGTTGACTAATACACATCATATACTCTTTATGAATTGTTCGCATGATATGCGAATCGGATAATTGTGATAATCCATGATTGAATTATTTTATGGATTATTATTTTGATGTTGTGCTCTTGAGTATCATTTTGTCGGTTATGTATGATTGGCCCTTGATACTATAATCATTCTAATAGAGGTGTACACCTAGAAATTTAAGTAGTTTATATTATTACGGGTCTGTTTTAGCTGTGTAAGCGCCCCGTGGATATGCCGCTGGAGGGCTGCTGTTGTAGACTCGGGGGATTTATGTTATTTTTGCCGTTATAGACGGACCGCTGTAGGTCAACCCACCCATTGGTGAGTAAGTGGGAGCCCGTAACTTATAACACTGCATAAGTTTCCTTTCCTAAATCGTATATATTAAAATTTTGAATCTTGCATTTCCTTTTTGGATTTGTTAATTATATTTTTCTGTCATTGTTATATCAATGCATCGACATGAGTATTAAGATATGATTCATTCACTTGCTGAACTCGTAGCTTATTCCATATATTTGAATATTTTTCAGACTGATACACACAAGCAGTGGTCCTGATTTGCTTGAAGTCCTTGCGAGGACCGATAGATGGTTGTTTGGACTTTTTGGTTTACGTAGTATCTCTTTTAGTATGATGGCGCATTTTGACTGTAAAATTATTGCCTTATCATATTTTGAGTCCTAACGTATGTAAAAAGGGGAATTTTTGTACGATGGTGACATCTTTAAGATGATGGACCCGATCATGTATATGTAAACCATATTTTGATGATATATAAAAGTAAAGTTTAATCATTATGTATTCTTGGGACGTGACCTTTATGTTCTGGTACTTGCGAGATAGGTCTTGCAGTTCTCTGGGTAACAAGGGATTGCGACCGGACTACCCTGTCTCGGGGCGTGACAGAAACTGCTCATATTTTTCTCAACAACCCAGTTATAAGTATAAATGGTTGTCATTGGATAAATGATGTAGACAGTCAATATCAGCTCATATTATTCTCTTTACTCCCACTAGCAGAAATCACATGCTCCACCGCCTATAATGTTATGATTTGTACTTTCAATTGTGAATACATATAAAGTTGAGGTAATTAATTGAAGTCAATTTCTAAGCTTATCTGTGTGCTTAATGCAGCGAAGATAAGCCCAGTACTTGGTCCATCAAGCCCATCTGAAAGCTGGACGATGACACCATGGATTGCGATACCGGGCCCTGCGAATTCTCCAAGATATCATGGTATGGACATATTTATTGTAACTTTGTCCTTTCAATGTTTATTAACTTCTAAACAATTTTTCTTCAGGTTCCTTTGCAAACCCTCCCGTACATAAGCATAACAGAAAGCATCATCCAGAGAAATCTCCTGCGGTTTCCCCAACCTCGTTCACCCCACCGCAAGATGCAGGTTTTTAAATTTTAATCGAGTCCTGTTTCTTAACTCTTCATATAACCTGCTTCATCATGGTGACAACGTAAGCAGACTTGCGTATGCAATCGTGATGCACATTATACTCACCAGTTTTTCTATAATCTTCCACAGATTGCGGTGAAATCTCCTGTTCTGACCCCCTCACACAAACCCCAATTGGTTCACCTTGTGGTTGTGTATTCCCCATAAAAGTTGTGATCGATGTAGGAGTAGATTCCTATGTATTTTTTAATCTGGTTCAAGAGCTAGAAGTTGAAGTCGCAGCAGGCACTTTTCTGAAACAAAGTCAAGTGAAAATCACAAGTGCCCTGACTAGCCCCCGTAGTCAAGGAAGGACAGAAGTTACCTTGAATCTAGTTCCGCTGGGTGAGAAGTTTGATAAGGTGACCGCCTTATTGATTTATGACAGAATTTGGCAAAAGAAAGTGTCCATAAACAGATCATTATTTCATGACTATGAAGTGATAAGTATTAATTACCCAGGTAATATATTGTAATTTTAATTCGTGATGCCAGTCAGTGTTGTTACTGCTGTTTAATTGGTTGTTTGCATCATGACAGGACTTACTCCGCCTCCCCCATCAACATTTGGGGGTTACTCAGCTTTGGGGCCGAAAGCTGCTGGAGGTGGCCAATATCCTTTTATAGCAGAGGTACCAACTGGCAAGACCCAGAAGATGAATGCTAGAATCATTGCTGTGATAGCACTTTCCTCATTTATAGTCATCCTTCTATGCCTTGGATTGGTTGTTATTGTCTTGAAAGCAATGGAATCTGGAAGATCAGCTACTGCCCCTGCCCCTGCTACCTCGTCATTTGCTAGAAGATCAGGTAAACTCGCAAAACTGGTCTTAGGATTAATATAGCACACTCGCATGTCACTGGAGCTTCATCATATGTCTCAAGTAACATAACATTTAACTCAGGACGTGTATTAAGATTTACGACCATGAATATTTGAAAGCCAAATTTGGCAAGAAATTAATTTTTGATTCTTTTTTTTTTAAAAGATAAAACGTTCTTAATGCATGAGCACTGAAACAAGCACTTAAAATTTCATAAGGATGCATATAACCTAACATGGATGTTCCCACGTACAGAGGCAAGAAAAACTAGCTCTAACATGACAATAAACTTATCTGATAGCTTTCGAATTTTTTTAGTCTTCTATTTTGTCAAAACTAGTTAGTAAATGGATGTGAGTTGTGACTACTATTAAATATGATTTCTTCACCATTAGATCTGCTGCAACATGCATAAAACCAAAATCTCATTGTTGAATTAGGAGAAAGATTTGCAGGATGTTCTGTGTGACAGAGTGTTTTCACGTGCGCGCAATTGCGCTTTGGTGCTTCTGTGCGACATTCCTGCCTGGACCTTGGCAAAGATTTCAGGATTTTAATATATACAATATAATGCTTTTGCTATAGGACAAAAAAAATTACTGTTTTTTATTATGTTCAAGTCGGCCAAGTGGTTAAATCTTGGTTTTGAGACCTAGTAGGTCATGGGTTCGAACCTTTGTGTTGTCTTTATTTTATTTATTTATTTTTATACCGATGTTGTTTTAACAAGTAAAGTCGAATAAAAACTCAATGTTTTCCCTATTTGCATCTAAACCCTTAATATATTTATATTAGTTTCTAGTCTCATGAAAGTTTTTAATTCCTTTGAAATAATCATTTCATTGGTTCTACAAGCAAGTCTTCCACATGAAAATTATATTTGTGCAAAAATTTCTTCTTCGAATGAAATTGAGATCGACTGGTTAAATTTTTTCCACTTATAAACACTCAGACAGAACACCCTACAAAGCTTTCTCCTAATTCAACAAATGAGGTTTTGGTTTTTATTCATGTTGCAGCATATATAATGGTGAAGAAATCATATCTAATAATCATCATATCCATTTATTAACTAGTTTTGACAATATAGAAGACAATGAAAAAGAATCTAAAGTAACCAGTTAAGTTTTTTGTCCTGTTGGAGCTAGTTTTTCTTGCCTTGATATGTGGTAACATCCATGTTAGTTTATATGCATCCTGTAGCAAAGTCACATAGCCGCACGCCCGCACCAAAGCGCAATTGCAAGCGCGTGCACATGAAGACACAGACCACCCTACAAACATAGATTGGAGGTAAAAAGTTGCTCTTCAAATCAGTTACTATATCGTCCTGCTTTATCAGTTGACAGGACAAAATGTTTTTACTCCAAAATCTAGATATTTTTCTTCCTCAAACACATTCTCTTTCTTTACACTTTTATTTCTCTAAGTTTTAATTGCTACAGTCTAATGGTTGATGTATTTGACTAATTTATGATATATCACATGAACTCTGTGAACTTTTAACTTTCAGTTGCATCATTTATCGCTGGATATTTTTCAGAAGCAAATCAGTACAAATAATGTTATGCCATATATCATCTGATGCAGGAATTAAATCTATAATACCAAGTAGCATGCCAAGTTCTACATCCATGTCCTTTATTTCCACAATGCTTATGTGTCCACAATCAGTGAGGACATTCTCACTAGCAGAGCTTGAGAAGGCTACAGATGGGTTCAACGTTAAAAGAAAATTGGGTGAAGGTGGCTTTGGCTGTGTCTACCATGGGATAATGGAAGATGGAAGTGATGTTGCTGTTAAGTTGCTTAAAAGGGTAGACCAGGATAGAGATCATGAGCGTGAGTTTATTTCAGAAGTAGAAATGCTTAGCCGGCTACATCACCGTAATCTCGTCAAGTTGATCGGTATATGCATCGAAGGACACAGGCGTTGCCTTGTTTACGAGCTTGTTCGCAATGGAAGTGTTGAGTCCCATCTACATGGTAAGTAACGATATAAAATCTTTTTGTTCTTATTGTAAGAGTTTGGTGTTAAATAATTGAACCATGCTAAACTAACATAATTTTATTTTGAGGCTTTTACCTCTTGCCTAAAGCTATTTATGCTGGATCTTTGACAGTTCTATATTAAAGTTCACATTTATTGTCATTTTAGTCATGAATCCAATTACCTATATTGTTTTCCATGATCGGTCGTCTTCACAAATTGTTTATATTTCAAGATCTTCCCAGTTTTGTGAAGAACTCTGGGCCATCATGATTTTTCAACAACTAACTGCTTAAGCTAATGGCAGTCCAGTGACCAATTATTTGTACTATTTACTTATTTACAACCTATCCTTTTATTAAATATTGCTTGAAAGCTGTACTTGTCGCGGTTTATATGGGTGGATGTCTTTCGTTTCTCTCACCTTTGATCCCTCTGTATATCTTTGATTATTAGAGGATAACTAATGATTTTTGTTTTTTGACTCCCAAAAATTTGGTAAATATATCCCTTTTTCTGCAAGTCATTGTATATTCCTAGATAGCTTACTCCAAAATACCAACATGTTATATAATTGTAATATTTCAGGCGTTGATAAGGGAAAGGGACCTCTAGACTGGGATACTCGAATGAAGATTGCCCTTGGTTCTGCAAGAGCCCTTGCATACCTACATGAAGATTCAAATCCTCATGTCATACATCGAGACTTCAAGGCCAGCAATGTATTACTGGAGGAAGATTTCTCCCCAAAGGTTTCGGATTTTGGATTGGCCAGGGAAGCAACAGAAGGAACCCATCATGTTTCTACTAGGGTTATGGGAACTTTTGGGTAATCTTTTTTCAAAACTATAGCATAATAATAGCAATAGGATTTCATTGCCATGCTGCTTGATGCACGAGGGTCATTTTATCTAAATATGAATATCAGTTGAAGTGTGGAACTTAAAAGGAAATGCCAGGTCTAGGAAACTAATCATTTTTCTCTATCTATTTGCTTCACAAGATGACCAGTTCAGTATTATTTAAAAGAAAAAATTAAACCAACTGTTCAGGATTTAGAGAGAATTTTGGGCAATTAGACATTCTGTGGTTACTTTTTAGGCAAGTCTTTGTTGTCTTCACATGGTTGGAATTGGCTGCCATCCACTTTGGAGATTAGAAGTACAAAAACCAAAAAAACCAACTGTAGTATCGGATGTTGGAATCTCTATATTAAGTTTCCAATGTAAGCGTCTTTTTCTTATGAATCTTTATTGATGATTTTGCCTTAATGCACTTATATGCTTTGCAGTATCAGAAGCTCATATATGGTTGGAACTCTGAATGCCCTTTGGAATTATGTCATCACAAATTTTATCTCATGCTCCACTGACGGATTTGCTCCACATTTACAAAGCATTTCTCTTCCATACTAACCATGACAATAACCATTAGGACATATTTTCGAAGCCAATAGGAATAAATTGAGATGGTAATGCCAACTAATCTAGCAGTGATGATGACGAGGGTTGCGGTTAGCCTATTTATGAAGAGTTACAAACATTTGAAGAAAAGATGTGCTAATATTCTGAGGAAATGGAAAGTGTGAAATATGATTGCAATCAGAGTATTCCTGGAAATTACAACTCAAAGATAGTTGACAAAATAAAATTAGAAGCAAAGACTGAACCATGTCCTTACCATATTATCATATATCTTAATATAATAAATAGGTAATTTGTCAAATAGATTTGGTATGAAGTAGTGAATATTAATATTTTTAAATATTTCCACTGGGGAGATGACTTATTAGAATGGAGCAATAAGTGTGTGGAAGATGGAAGTTTCTTTCAGTTCCATAAAACGATATAAAAATAGTTATAGCAATTAATGATAGAGTTTCCCCATTTCAAATGAAAGAAGCAGAAATACTATCATGAACTCCAATGCTTTGTTAGATCTCCATAATGAAGAATACAAAGAATATAAATCTTCCCATCAATCACCAAAAGGACCTGGTAATCAAAATGTGAATAAGAAACATCTAGATCTTACCTTGATTCCTGCTGAAGTGATTGCTAGAAGATGTTAATAAACACAATGGATGTTAATGAACACAATGGCGATTTGTGGCGTAATCGAATAAGTAGACTAGTTCTTGCTTAAGCTTTCTGAGGAAGGTGGTCATTTTTCTGTTTGTTATACAAAGAGCTTTTCGAAAGAGCTGGGGAGCTCCCCAGGCCCATTTCCTGCGAACTCAGGCACCTTGGCCTGTTTCCTGCGAACTCATGCACAAGGTGTGCCTGAGTTTGGGTGGGTCCCACCCAGGCATCTTGTGCCTGAGTTCGCTGGCAGCTCCCCAGGCCCATTTCTCACTGTCGGAAAACCAGTGAAAGCTTCCAACATAGTATCATAAGCATGTATGGAAACTTCAGAAGTGTATAGTTCTTCCAAGTATATGATCAATAATGTTTATGGTTGTCAATATGTCTGAATAACACTAATTCATAGCTCATCATGGGAAATGATGCACTTATGATTTGAAGTATTTGTTGATTTAGGATTTTGGAGCAAAAAAGTCAGAAGTAAAGTACAAGTTCTTTCCAAGTTGAAGGGGGGTTGATGGATAAAGGATGATTTGGAATAGATTTAGGATAGATTTCATGTTAGAATTCAACTCGGTTCGAAATTCTCTCTTTTCCTCCAGTTTCTATCAAGTTCTAATAGCAAATTTTATTTAACTAGCGGCTTCCAGTTCCAACAAAAAAAATTTTAACTAGCGGCAAAGCCCTTGGTTGAGAAATTAGGACCCTTTTTTCTATTTAGAGGCCAGAGTCTCAAAGACAATGACTTGTGTTGTTTTAGATATTCGTTTATATAAACATTTGTTTCTTCATCATCATTTTCAGGATTCAAGATTCCTTGCGCATTCCAGGACTATCTCCTGAAGTCCCCTTTTTAATTCCCCACATTTTTTTCAGTCACTGCAAAATGTTGACTGATAGCTATTATATGAGCACATGATGAAATCTTTGCTTTCAAGTTATTGCTATTACTTGAAGTATATTGATGTACTTGATAGTATATTGATGTGCACATATATAACTAAATTAAAATTTTCCGCTGCCATTATTATTCCCATGCACATAATGATTTCTATTTAACCAAGCGAGCAATCATCCCTTATCTCTCAAATCTTGTAGAGTGGCACCTGATAGATTCCCTCCCCCCCCCCCCCCCCCGCCCCCAGATATGTTGCTCCTGAGTATGCAATGACCGGACACCTACTCATCAAGAGCGACGTTTACAGTTACGGTGTCGTGCTTCTAGAACTCTTATCAGGCCGTAAGCCTGTGCACTTATCCGACCTTGAGGGTCCAGAGAACCTCGTAGTGTGGGCCCGCCCCTTACTCGGAAGCAAAGAAGGCCTCGAGAAAGTAATCGATCCCTACTTGCAATCAAACTGTGATTTCGACATCATTGCGAGAGTCACAGCCATAGCCTCAATGTGTGTTCATGGCGAGCCATCGCAAAGGCCGTTCATGGGAGAAGTAGTTCAAGCACTGAAGCTCATTTGCAACAATAAAGAAGAGGCGTGCTGTGACGATTCTTATAGTCAGAAGGAGATATCTTCTTTTAGTCCGGAGTATGATTTTAATGGTGATTTTGGCTTGGAGAGTGGTTGGTCCCCGTTGGCTTATGGGTCTTTTGTAAATATGGAATATAGTTCGGGTTCGGTGGAAGAGATCCAGCGGCCCCACTCAGTGTCAGGATTGGTTGGAAGAGCGGAATCTTTGACCGGGTACAATCGGTCGGGTCCTTTGAGAGCGAAGAGGAAGAAGCGGGGATTTTATAGATTGAGAGGCAGCATGAGCGAGCACGGGCATCCCCGGCATCATTCACATGTAGATGGATAATTTATTTCTTTTGTTGTGATAAAAAAAGAAAAGAAAAGGAAAAACTCTTTACCCCCAGAATGTTTTCCTTGTTTCAAATGTATAGCAGTAAAGGTCTTTGTATCATCTTTTTGGGTTTGAGGGGGGTGTGGGATTGGCGATGGATAAGAATTTTGGCTGTCATGGTACATCTCTCATGCATCTGATGTGATTTGATTTCAGCTCTTCAAATTACCGTTTCTTTGTTGTTGTTTAATGCGAAATTTGATGTACCATTTTTGTCGCAAATGCATCTTCATCCTTGTATCTTCCACCATTTCAGTATCTTTAAAAGGTTCCAGAAATATTTGAATATTTCATGAAATTTCCTTTTATTCTTAACTTTTCTTGCCAACGGAAATGTACTAAATCTCGTATCTTGGGTAAGCGGCTCAGAGGTATCCTCTTACCTTTTTTATCTTTGGGTGCATAAAACTTCTATAAGTTCTCATAAAGAAGCAACCATCGCAGTATTCTCTTTCTTTTAGCTATCTTCTATAGACTTAAAAGAGGACTTTATAAACGAGTTCAAAATTTAATTTGCGGAAAGATCATCATGACCGGACGCTTACTAGACACTTGCAGACTGAAAGCTACCGTTAACATAAGACAACTGATATATCTGTATGGTAATTTATATAGATTCGGACATGGGATATGATGAGTCGAGTTCACGGACATGCTCTTTATGGTACGGTGATCCTTTTATGCTTAAATATATCTAAATTATCATATAAAATGATCATTTTAACCTAAACTTATAACCGGACCAATTTGTTGGTGTAGGTGCAAAAATTGTTGATGTTTTATCCGTTAATACATGTTCAATACATTTAGAATACAACATTAAATTTTTTAGGACGTGCCAAAGAAAGTGGCACATGTTTGACAAATCCGATGTAGAAAAAAATTCGATATGCATCTGTTACGGATACTTGGTTTTATCATCTCCTTGTTGCTGTAATCTTCATATTGTTGCACAGATCTACAATCTGAAAAAACACAAAGTATTCTTATGCAAGAATCCTTTTTCATTTCAAACCCGAACATCAGAATCCCTCCGAAACAATAGAAATCCATCACAAGTTCCACAGGCATCAAAACTTCAGATAATCAAAACACAACATTCAAAAAACGCAACGGCAAAAAACTAGTAACCGCCCTTGAGATCATTGACAACATCATACGGAATGGGAGTGATGATCTCCAAAGTGGCACCTTCGACCATGAACCCAGGCTTGGGCCCCTCTGGCTGCCTCTTTGTTCTGACAGTCTCGGCCCGAGCCTTGGCCTCTGCCTTTAATTTGTCATTCTTAATCTTCCTTAGACGGAAGTCTTCAGTGAATCTGGATGGTTGCATGTGCCCCACTCGCACATGGATCCTCTTCCTTTTGATTCTGTTGCCCACCTGAAAAAAGATGAAGTAAATGATCACCATCGCATCATCTAATCTATCACGGAATCAATTTTCTGTTTTGCGCAAAATAGTTACTATAAATCTCTATAAATCAAATGGCATTCTTTTTTACGAGTTCCGTTGATTCACCATTTCTAAGCATGTCAGAGATAAACAGTGATTAATGCAAACGGCAACGGTAATGCAGTCATAAGTAGCTCAAACTCTCTTTAGCCTCTTGGCCAAGGAACATGCGTTTAGTGGAATAGTTTACACATAAACACCAAGAAACACAAAACTGGGGATTTACTGAACTAACGTCGTAAATTGGGAGCATATCAGAAAATGCATACCCCTTCAAAAAGAATTGTTTAACAACCCAACACGGTCCACATCAATAACATTTTTAAAAAAATTATCCTCACTCCACATTTCTCACATCTTAATTTGATACACATGCACAAGCAAAAAGCTACTTGCTAAACTTGTTAAAGATGCCAAAAACAAAGTGAAAATTTCTATAAATGAAACAAATGGCTGATCTTTGATGAACGGATTTGGGGTGTTCTCCACTAGAAATAATAGAGGAGACTCCCCTCCTACTAATCCCACCATTCATTGTTGAATGGATGGTGAACTTTGCATCTAACCATCAATTTAACAATGGATGGTGGGATTAGTAGGAGCAGAGTATCCGCTGTTAATAATAGTGGAAAGACCCCGAACCTTGGACTCTTTGAAACTACTAGGAAAAGGAAACGTATGGGTCCTCGATCTATATCAACATCACAAACTAAAATAAACAATTAACTATAGGTGAAGAGTATTTAGACAAGATTATGTTATCTTGTTAAATATATAGGCACTGCAAGGGAACCTATGAGACTAACAGGAATGGAAACACATGGGTCAATAATCCATATCAACGTAAAAAAAAAGGAGATATCCTTAGGACAGTTGACTATAGGTGAAGAGTAATTAGACAAGGTTATTTTATCTTGTTAAATATATAGGCGGTGATGAGGCACCTCTGAAACTAGTAGGAAACGAAACACATGGGCATGGATCCATATCGACGTAAAAAAAAGATATCCTTATGACAGTTAACTAAAGGTGAATAGTTGCATTAGAGTGGTTAATGTAGCGGAAGCAGAGGGTGGAAACAAGGATCTGCTGCTTGATGCTGCAATTTCTCATATATTTTCCTTTCCCGAGCGAGAGTGGGCAGGCAGTACGGTATGAGGACTATCTAGACAAGGTTATTTTATCTTGACCTGCATCTCACATTTAGGCATTTTCAAAATGAGAAGCTAGGACTTCTTAAAGGCATGACTGTTACAGTTACTTTTTAAACTACCATTAAATTTTGAAATATTGTTAAAATATGATCAATTCGTAAAGGAATTATTTGCTGAAATAAACAATTACATCAGGCCTATTCCTCAGATCCTCTCATCAATCACCTCACTAGCTAAGCAATTCAGATTTCATATTTTGATCCACTTTCATTTTATCAACTTGAGTTTTGTCTGTTCAAGGCTGTAATCATGCCCAAAAAATTGAATTTTTGAAAGCTATTTATATGTCTAATCACCATATAATTGAATAGTACAAATAAATATGCACGCTAGCGATATTGGATTTGGATCCATAACTCCAGACTCAGCGACTGGGATTCGATCACACGACTCTGCTACAGCCCAAGCAGAACTCTAGTTCCTTCTCTAAGGGTCTGTTTGGGTATGAAGTTAGGAAAACCAGAGAAATATTTTGACAACAGTTATGCAAAGTCTGGTTTGCAAGGCCCTGTAACATGTCGTTTTGGAGTTATTTAAACTTCAAAGTTCAAAAAGAGGCCCTGTTTGGGTAAGGAATTATGCTACTAGAGTTTAAGTTTATGTGGAGGTCAAGAAGGATGCAAGTTTCATGGTTTGCGAGCCCCAAACTCCATTAAAAATAAACTCTAGTTATGCTATAAGAGATGCGTTTGGAAAAATGGAGTTTCAAAAACTAAGATCATATTGGAGTTCAGGTAACTGCAGTTATGCAAAAATGAATGCCAAACAGCGCAAAGTTGCGTTTTCGAGTTCCGTTTTGCTAAGTTTATGAAACTCCAGCTTAAAAAAAACTCAACTCTATCCTCAAACAGGGCCTGAGTGTTTTCTCCACACCTTTTGGGGTTCAGAAACTAGAGGTTGGATTGGAGCTTTCTTAATTCCTGATGTGTCAACTTTTATCTAAACTCCAAATGAGAGCCAAGGCACAGTTACTACGATTTAGGAGTTGGCAAAGGTAAACAAAAAACACTGCTTTGAGAAAAGAAATCGTCTAGTAATAAACAAGGTTTTTTTTTTGAAATAGGACAGTTAAATATTTAAATTATTAAAATAGTGGGGTTTGTTTTTAAATTGCAAGAATAGAACGGTTTGGGACGGCCCCACCCCCTTCCAAACAGAGGGAACCCGTCCTCTACCCATTATAGGGGAGGGCGGGTTCCTAGAACCCGCCCTCCCCTTAAATAGGAAGAGGGCGGGTTCTGAGAACCCGCCCAATTTTCTTTAAATTTTTTTTAAAATTAAATTATCGAATTTAATTAAATATTAAATAATTGAATAAAATTTTTATATATTAATGGTTGTTTACATATGAATCTGGTATACACTCTAATAACAAAATGAATCCGTCAAATTTACAATACAAAAAATCCTATCTGTCTGTAAAATGTAACGTTTCATTTTTTTGTATTGTAAATTTGACGGATTTATCTTGTTATTAGAGTGTATACCAGATTCATATATAAACAACGATTAATAATATAAAAAATTTATTCAATTATTTAATATTTAATTAAATAAGATAATTTAATTTAAATTTTTTGTTTAAAGAAAATTGGGCGCCCTCTTCCTATTTAAGGGAGGGCGGGTTCGCCCATATTCTTACAATTTAAAAACAAACCCCACTATTTTAATAATTTAAATATTTAACTGCCCTATTTCAAAAAAAACCCTAATAAACAATGCCATTATGCAAATTTCACCAACAAAAAAATTAACCCGCCAACCAACAGAGATTCACTCAAACAATTATACTTTCCACATCTAGCTCTGAGAATGCCATTCAAACAGTATAAAAATCCAACTTTTACCAATCAAAGCCTCAAAAAACACCAAATTTTGAACGACACCACCAAAAATTTCACAAAAATGCATCACCGAATTCTAAATTATACTTTCCACACCTGACACTGAGAATGCCATTCAAACAAAAATAAAAATGCAACCTTTACCAATCAAAACCTCAAAAGATAGCAACTTCCAAACACCACCACCAAAAATTTCAGAAAAAATTCACAAAAAATTGAGAGAGAGAGAGAGAGAGAGATGTGTTACCTGCTTGTTGATCTCGACGCCGATGGCGTGCTTGGTGACGTTCCAGACCTTCCGGTGCGGCCGTGGTAGAACTTGTGGGGCATCCCCTTGTGGGCGGCGCCATTAACCTACACGTCGACGTGGTCGCCGATCTTGTACGTCTTCAGGTACGTCGATAACGGGATGTGCCTCTTCTTCCTGAACCCCCTCACGAACAGGTCGCGGGTCCGCTATCGCAGTCCGTGACCCGCCGCCATCTTTCTCCGTTTAATTTAACGGCGGCGGCGAGATTGATGCTAGGGTTTTGGGCCGAGACGAGCTTATACTGGCGTTTGAGGACGCGTGATGCACGTGAGAGAGAGAAAGAGAGAGGCTTGGATTGGACTTTTGAGCCTAGTCATGCAATTTGCGAATTATTTGCCGTGAATAATTCGTGAATTTTTGATCGGCCGACTTAACCGCAGAATTAATTGGCTGGCCGAATAATTCACGAATTATTCCCGAATTATGTGAAAAACAGCGAATAATTCAAAAAACATCAAATAATTCACAAAATTAAAATCTAGCGTCTCATATATTAATTTCTTACTCGAAATCCTTTGCGAACATTTCCCGAACACTTACCGAATCTTTCCCGAATATCTGCCGATTTTTTCTGAATCCAAGTTTTCGACCTTGCCGAATTATACCCGAACGACGCATTTGTGACTTGCTTTTGACAGGCCCTAATGCTTTGCCTTTTAGGGAAAATTCCGAGGTTCGAGTGGTCGGAAGATTGCCAAGCCGCCTTCAACCAACTGAAGAGGCACCTCACGACACCGCCCCTGCTCACCCAGCCCGTGGAAGGGGACAAGCTGTCGCTGTACCTGGCCGCCTTCAACCAACTGACCAGGCAGCAGGCTCGGTGCTCGTCCGAGAGGCCGAGGGGGCACAGAAGCCAGTATACTATGTGAGCCATGTGTTCAAGGACGCGGAGACGAGATACCCCGCCATAGAGAAGATTGTCCTGGCCTTCGTAGTAACTTCGCGGAAACTGCGGCACTACTTCCAAGCACACACGATCATCGTCCTCACCGAGCGCCCATTGGGGGCTATCATGGCATCACCGGAGTCCTCAGGCCATCTAGAGAAATGGAGATGGGAGCTATCTCAATTCGACATAAGGTATCGCCCGAGGCAAGCCATCAAGGCGCAGGCCCTGGCCGATTTCATCGTTGAATGCACCATCCCTAGCAGGAAGCCGGATTACGCGCCGCCCCTGACAGCCCGGCATCCCGTCCGGGAAGGCCCTAGCTCAGCTCCGGAGTGGGTCATCTACGTCGACGGGTCTTCTACCGAAGAAGGTTGCAGTGCCGGCCTCATTATCCAGGGCACAAACGAAGCCGAGATGGAGTATTCTTTGAGGCTCGGTTTCAAAACGTCAAACAACGCGGTGGAGTACGAAGCCCTCCTAGCCGGACTGCGCATGGCCGTCGGGCTGGGGCTGAAAATCATCTGAGTCCGCAGCGACTCAGCCCTAGTTGTCGGCCAAGTGACTGGCCGCTTCGAGGCTCGGGAGCCCCTAATGATAAAGTACCTAGACGAGGTGAGGAAACTCCGAAAAAACTTCGACGAAGTTCAGGTGGAACAAATACCCAGGCAAATGAATGCTCAAGCAGACGCCCTGAGCAAGCTGGCTTCATCGTACTCGGCCAACAATAGGCGGTTAATACTCTTCGAAACCTTGACCCGACCCAGCGTGGGAGACGAGGCGGCGACGCTCCAAGTCTACACGGCGCAGGAGAACGACCGGGATTGGAAGAAGCCCCTCGTGGAATTCCTGAAGGACGACACGCTCCCAGAAGACAGAGCGGCCGCCCGCCGCCTCCGGGCCAGAGCCACCCACTTCGTCGGGAGCAACGGGAACCTCTACAAGAAGGCCTTCACCCAGCCCCTGCTCCGGTGCGTTGACCCCCACGAAGCCGACTACGTCCTGCGGGAAATCCATGAAGAGGTGGGCGGCGCACACCAGGGGGCTCGAACCTTGATCCAAAAGGCACTACTACAGGGGTACTACTGGCCCACCATGCACGAGGACGCCCTGAAGATGGTCAGGAGGTGTAAGAGCTGCCAACTCCACGGCAGTATTCCCCGCCTCCCGGCTACCGAGCTAACTGCCCTGACGTCCCCGTGCCCATTCGCCCAGTGGGGATTGGATATGATCGGCCAGCTCCCCATCGGAACTGACGGGCATAAATACGTCCTCGTCGCGGTGGACTATTTCACCAAGTGGATCAAGGCCGTTCCCATCAGGAAACCGGACGCCGCCACAATCATCAAGTTCCTCCAAAACAACCTGATACACCGGTTCGATATCCCGAGGTGCATCATCACCGACCACGGGACGAACTTCGAGAACGAGAAAGTAAGGGACTTCTGCAAAGAATACCATATCCTCATGAAGTTCGCCGCGGTCGCGCATCCCCAATGTAACGGGCAGGCCGAAATCGCTAACCAGGACGTCCTCCAGGGTCTCCGAACCCGCCTGGAAGGGAGACAAGGCAGTTGGGTCGAGGAGCTACCCCGGGTCTTATGGGCCCTGCGCATGTCAAAAAAGACTCCCACCAGGGAGACCCCTTTCAGCCTCTGCTACGGGACCGAAGCGATGGTCCCAACGGAGATCGGGCTACCCAGTCACCGGCTCGGGCACTTCGACGATGACGCAAACACCACGGCACTATGAACCAACCTCGACATACTGTTGGAGAAAAGGGATCGGGCCCAAATCAGAGCCGCCGCCTATCAACAGCAGACGGCCCGATACTACAACGCTCGGGTAAAACACCGCTCCTTCAGGACCGGGGACCTAGTCCTACGGCGGAACGAATTCATCGACCAAGGCAGGCTTCACAAGTTCTCCCCAAAGTGGGAAGGTCTTTTCCTAGTCTCCGAAACGCTCCCCGGCGGAGCCTACTGCCTAAAGGACACGGACGGACGAAAGCTCCCTCGGCCTTACAACGCCGAGAAGCTCAAGCTATACCAATGAGGTCAAAGCTAGCGAAGCGTCGTACCCCAGCTACCACTCGAGATTTCCCTTTAACAAGAAGACTTAAAGCGTTGTCTAGAATTCCTACCCATACGAATAAAGAAACTTCTAATCTTTTTCCCCGGTAGAGTTCCCCCTGTACGACGGAAAAGCCCTCCCAGAAGCGGTCGAGCCCGAGATCCCCTCGCTCGGCTGTCCCCCGTGGGCAGCTTCCCTGCCGCAACGCCGAGGATCAAGAAGCCCTCCCAGAGGCAGTCGAGCCCGAGGCTCCCTCGCTCGGCTATTCCCTGCGGGCAGCTTCCCTGCCACAACGCCGGGGATCAAGAAGCCCTCCCAGAGGCAGTCGAGCCCGAGGCTCCCTCACTCGGCTATCTTCTGCGGGCAGCTTCTCTGCCGCAACGCCGGGGATCAAGAAGCCCTTCCAGAGACAGTCGAGCCCGAGGTCCCCTTGCTCGGCTATATTTTCAGGACAAAAGCCCTCGCCAAGAGGCACCGGGCGGTAACCCTGCCCGGCCAAGGGTCCTTGGTAGGTTTCTTATAGCTCTTCCCGCGCCAAGGACCAAAGTCTTCCCAGAGGCAGTCGGGTCCTTGCTCGGCTATCCCCGGCTGGTAGCTTCCTACCATGACCGACAGGGATCAAAGTCCTCGCCAAGAGGCACTGGACAGTAACCCTTCTCGGTCCCCGTCCTGAAGGATCAAAACCCTCACAAGAAGCAACCGAGCAGCAACCCTGCTCGGTCTACTCTGGCTGGTAGCTCCCTATCCCCGACACCAGGGATCAAAGACCCTCACAAGAGGCACCAGAGCGGCTACCCCGCTCATTTATCCCAGGCTGGTAGTTACCTACCCACGACACCAGAGATCAAAGCCCTCACCAAGAGGCAACCACGCAGCCAACCTACCCGGTCATTCTTCATGGCCCTCCGCAACACTCCCCGCGCTAAGGCCCAAAGTCCTCCCAAAGGCGGTCGAGCCTTTGCTCGGCTATCCCCGGCTGGTAGCTTCCTGCCAAAACCGACATGCATCAAAGCCCTCACAAGAGGCAACCAAACAGCCAACCTACTCGACCAAGCCCGGTCGGTAGCCCTGTGCCATACATGAGGATCCAGGACACCCAGAAGGACGACATGTTCATTCAAGTCTGAACGATCTCCCATCGACCTCAGGGGCCATACATAAGGATACCTTCACGGCAGCACTTGACACATTCCCCGGCTGGTGATTGGGGTCAACTCGATAGGAGATCGCCAGACAAATGGCCAACCTGACACGGAAACACGACGGTACAAGCAAGGATATCCTACGAACGTCCTTCACACAAAAAAGACAAAATGCAAACCGACGAATCAAGGATTTTTCTTTTATTGCCAAAATCAAGGTCTTTACAAAGGGTATTCTAGGGCCCCAGCCCTACAAACTGCCCGGAAGCTTACTTCGGCCACTTCACCGGCGGCGTCACGGCCCAAGGCCCTACCACCGGAGACTTTGCCACCAGGGGCATGCCCTGCTTCCCTCGCCGTCTCTCGCCAGAGGCCTCGCCGCCGGAAGCGGAACCCGAGCACGGAGTTCACCATCGTCGAACTCGGGAAGCTGTTCCTTCACGGCGTCCAGAGCCTTGTTCCACGCGACGGCAGAATACTCCCCGAGCTCGGCGTAAAACTGCTCTGATACTTTATACTCGGCCACAGCTTTCTTAGCCCGAGGCTCGGCAACTTGGGCCTTCAGCAGCGCCGTCTCGGCGTCTCCCCTGCTGGCATCCCTCTCTTTTTCCAGTGCCGCAAAGCGTTCGGCCATGTCCGCCAGCTTCCTATTGGCAACCCGAAGAGACGCGTTCAGACGACGAAGAGCACCCCAAGTCGCCGAGTTGGCAAACTCCGCAGCCTCCGCCCAGCCCGCCACAATGTCAGCCTTTTCTCTCTCCCGGCGCAGGTCGCGTTGCAAAATCTCGACCTCCGAAGGGAACGCCTCCACTGGTCTCGGGGCGTGGAACGCCCCCTCGACCTCCATGCGAGTGGCAAGGGCGCAGTGTTGAAGAACCTGACAGAAAGCCGATGAGAAACCAGGAAGCACCCGAACCAAGGGGAGGCATTGTTAGTTGTATGTATGCCCTAGAGGCCAGTATTGTACAGATGATGTATATTATATTGGATGCTTGGACATATATAGAGATGACTTTCTTGCTCGACATGATAGTATGCTATCTGGTTGTTCTTTATCTTAACATGTACACTAGTCTCTTTATACTGTCTTATAGTTACATGTTGGTAAAGCCCTTAGGATGTGTACTTGACTACCTGGACTATGATGCAGATCATACTAGTGGGGACATGGTAGTCCATAAGTACATCCTTCAAGGTCCCTAGTCGTGGGTGTATCGAGACGGGGCATCGATATACCAGTGTAGACTAGCGTATACGCTTCTCGACCCATGTGATGGGCGATGGATGATCCCATATCCATTGGTGTTTGACATCAGAGATGATATACGGGTGCTCAGTGGAGACTGGGTACACTGGATGGACTCGCCGAGAACTCCCAGATGGTATTATACCTCACGTCAGATGGCAGTTCTCAGGTGACACTTGTACAGGTTAGTCTGTAGACCCGAGATCGTCATAGAGTCTTGTGTGATTCCCACTGTGCTTTGATCTCCACCTTACCACGTCCATGAGGGCGTGCAAAACGGTGGTCTTTGGGTACAGTCCCGAGTCACATGGAGGCAATGAGCGATAGGAGGGGTTTCGTCTCTCCCGGTATTGGGAGTTGATGTTGCGCTGTGCTCGATTGGCCATAACAGGGAAGTCCCTGGCCAGGGCTGATCAGAGATTTGCTGGTAAGTGTTACCAGTAGTTTTTCGACCCGTTATGAGCCTCACATCGGCACGACTTATCGGTTATTGGGGTCTGACGTATACCACCCCTAGACTTGATATGCGACATATCAGACGAACAGACCGGACTGTACGGTAAGTGTTACTGGTTGGATTCACAGGAGTGTGAGCTGGCTAGCTCGTCGATCTTTTGATCGCTCAATACCCGGATGGCCGTTACGTTTAGCAGACCGCTTGCGGCTTGTGGGTGCTTGATATGATCATCATCTGCTACCGGCGTATTGACGAGTCTTTAGAGTCCTACACAGAGGTTTCCTGGCTCAAGCGAAACGAAATAGGAGCGCATATGAGATATGTGCAGGACCGAGAATAATGCGTGTATGTGATACCGCATTTCATTCTCGTGATATATGTTTCGATTGGTTATATTCGATATGACCTAGTTATCGAATCATTGATTCGATAAATCGATACATTGGATTCTAGTCGGTTATGTGCGACATGACCGGATCATTGAATCAAATGTTGATTTAATGATTTAATGTATAATTATATATTTGATATATTACTTTGCATTAACTAGTATTGGTTCACTTTAAATGGATTTTCTCACTTGATGTGCAAATTGTATATGTGATATACTTTTGTGCACATGTTTGTATCATGTTAGATGATGCTTGCTCATTTGGTTAAGTGTATAGAATTAAACCTAGGTTAAGAAAGTGATTAGGGTTTTTATTTATCCATTCTTTTATTTATTCATTTTTGGAAAAAGAATGGGATAAGAATACAAAATGGTTGCTTTCATTCTTGAACATTGTTGAAGCTTCATGAAGCTTTGACTTTGTGACCATTTTGTCTTCACACTAAACCCTAACCATTCTTATAACCTTAGTCAATTCTCTACACTTAACTATGGTTCACATTATGATAAGTTTAGTTTTTCTTTTCATTTTAAAACAACTTATCATATACTTTCTTCTTCTTGATCATCTTCTTCTTCAAGAAAAGCTTAAGCCCATCAATGGCAACTTGAGCAAAAGTGAGTGAAATCCAATTCTAAAGTGAACCCACCTCCTATTTCTTCACCCTCTACCTCTTGCCAAGTTGTTTTGGGTGTTTTCTTCATAAGTTTCACAACTTGGTGAAGTTGGAGCTTGAACTTGTGCAACCTCGACGTAGATCATCTTCGGCACGAAGCCGACGACCTATTCCGCTCATTTCTCCGATGAAGCCGATGCGAGAGTCCGAGATTCGAGATGGACAGCGAGGGGACGACTACGTGGAGCTAAGAAAGTGGAGAACCGGATCTACAAAGGTTGTAGTCTCTCTCCTTTAGTTAAAGAGTTAACTAGATCATCTTTTCGCCTAAACTTCTAGTCAACGATCCATATTAGGGTTTCTCGGCACCCATAATTTTTGAAATTGGCATGGTTGATGCCTTGTGAGACTTCATTAGAGTGCCTAGGAACCCTACAGTGGTATCAGAGCCTAGCTAGAGCCTTAGGCGAAGTCTAGACGACGTTTGAAACCCGAACGAACCCGAAATCCTAAAACCCAAGTGCTCTCTGGACTTTTTCTAAAATCTGGGTATTTTCAATATTAAAAATGCTTAAAAAATTCAGCAGGGAATTCTAAGAATTACGGTGCAATTTTTATTCAATGAACAGTGTAATGCGCGGCGGAACCGCGGCCTAAGCCAGCTTAGGCGGCGGTTCCGCGGCTAATGAATGACGTCAGCCATCCTCCTCTGCACAGTAATTCATAGTTTCTGCATCTGAGTTTTATGGGTATTTTTAATAATTATTCAGGAGTTGAATTTTCTGGGGTGTTTTAGAGCTTCGGTGTTTCGACCGGATTATCAAATTTCGTCTTTGTGTATTTCCGGATGACTTTAGAATATGTTAAAAAGTTCGACCGGATATAAATACCCAACTTTTCCCCTGTCGGGAAATTTCCAAGTGTTGGATTTTTCCGTAGTTTAACGACGTTCTAAGTAGTGCAAGTAACGCGATGGACCCTCTAGAAGACGACAAACCTTAACTCGATTATGTGACCGTCTTGAACTGCCCTTTGAACCTTCGGGTTTGGGGCAGTACGGCGTGCCACATGTGAGGCGTTGGCTTGACCCTTCTACGGCTGGACCGTTGGTACTGAGGCACGAACTGAATGTTGTTAGACTTATTTCATGTGTTGAACTGTATCGGGAAAACTTGGGTATTCGACTGTTCGATCGGAAAGTTTAACATTTTCTGTTTATCTGGAATGTGATACAATAATTGGAATTCACAAACAGTTATGTGATAACTGAATGAATGTTATAAATCTAGCAGTTTAGTCCCACATGATATTGAAAAGAGTTTTCGATAATGAGACTAAAATGCGGGATTTATATCTGTTAGGCATGTGATGTCTAAGTATTTCATTTGATTAGGCATGCGATGTCTAAAGAAGTTGCGGATTCCAACTGTTGTAGTTTTACACTTTCTTTTCTGTGACCGTAAGTGTAGTATGTTCATATCGTCGGTTTCGTTGCTATACGTCAACGACAATTGGGGTATGCATACTTACTTACGTTGATGACATGTGATGTTATGTGTTGCTGGATATGTTATATTGGATCGTCGTGTTTGAATAGCCGGGGGTTTTTATGTGAGATGAGTGTTTTTCATTTTCATTCATGTAAAAACTTGTATGTAATATTCTTTTTATTTGGGGCACTTTCAGGTTGCGGAAGTTGTCACCTTTTGTATATTATTTACTTTTCCGCATTATGATAGACCCAAGGAGGGGAGCACAAGTAACCGGGTTCTGGGGTCCAGTGGGAGACCAACTCGAGGAGTCGAGTCTGGGTCTCCTAACCCTAGAATTGGCAGGGTTGCTTGCCGCTCTCGTAGGGGTCTAGGGGTGTGGGATTGGCTATTCATCACGACCGTGGAATCCGTGTTTTATACTGGCTCGTATTGAAAACACGGACGTCCTAGTATATCCAATATTTCATATGTTTCTTCTGCTGCGATATCTGTGATGTTCTGTGATAGATACTATATATAGTATATATGATATATTATATAGACGTTACTTATGTTTTGCACCCGCACTAGCCCTGCCCTGCTCTGTCGTTAGTTACCTAACCTAACGGTGCACGAGGGGACATCGAGGCGAATGCGGATGGCATAAGTGTACGTCGTATTTATCTGTGATGTTTAGGTATTTAAATGATGGGACTTCATTAATGTGATTAATGAAAGAAAATAAACCTAAGATGTTGTAGAATCAAATTTTAAACAAAACAGGTAGCTACAGTTCTTGCTTTGCATAGCGGTATATATGATGTCACGCCCCGCTTCCCAGAGTACGCAAGATTGGGCACGTAACATAGCCAACCATGCTACCTGTGGGTAGGAAGTATCCATCCACAGTCACATTACGGTTGTAGAGATATCAAGAACAATATAAATAAACTAATCTAACACATGTCCAAATCCATAATAACAAGAGTCAATAAACAATAAGTGCGGAAGCAAATGATCCAATACAATAAATAAACAGTACGTCCCATAATGCGGGCTCACATCTGGAAATGAAATGAAAATAAATAAACTAAACCCTAAGGAACTCACAGTTCAGCCTGCTGGCTGAAGTACTCCTGCTCGGTCGACGATAGTGGTAAGAAATCTGGGCCATGCAAAACCCAGACGTCAGCGCGTCATGTCAACCAAATAATATAATATAAACATGGTGATAAGCAATGCAGGTATGAACATGAATAAAGCAGTACTAAGAAATAGCAGTGCAGGGTAATGTGCAGTGGTAACTAAACTGTCCTATCAGGTTTCTACTCTATAGTCTTTGAAATCAATTGATGAATCGTCGATGTAACTCAATAGTATCCCGTGCGTGCCCGGGACCACGGTCAAGGTCCTCGGGGCTGAATCCGAGACGTGCCGCTAAGCAGTAATAGGTAGTAGGATGGATGAGTGATGTCAGCATCATCACTCCCGGACTGGCCAAGCCCGTAAGACTGATCAGAACAAGTATCGAACTGTTGAGTTACAAGTCGGTTTCACCTTTGATTTCCCCATACCCCCAAGTTATGTATGTCAGGTCAGGTATTCAGTAGTCCAGGATTAATGTCAACACAAAATCCGGTAAAAGCAGGTCTGTCTGGATAGACAGCAGGAATGGTCCAAAAGGACCCCAAGTCAGGTTTGTAGTCCAATAGGTTGAGTCAGTATGTATATGGTGCCATGTCCGGTGTATCAGTACATGTGTCAGGTGTATCAAGATCGGGTCAATATGTAATGCAATCAAATGTATGCTGATAACAGGTATAGTAACGAATAAGGAACAACAGCAGGAACAGTAAATAACAACATTATTCCATGTAACCACAGTGATGCTTTGTATTCTCTTATTAACAGGTTCAAGCACCCTTGGGGTGCAATAATCACAGTGTAGCGCAATATTAATAACAGCAGGCAACAAAGATATAAGTGTGCGACTATTATCCTCTAAATAGTAAAATGATTAGCAGGTAGTTGTTATTAAGGTTACGGTGGCAAAATACGATTTAGGTGGCAGTATTATAATGTACATCATATTTCGTCCAATGAGACAAGTAGCAATACTTAGTTAATATAGCAAGTTTTGTGAGTCAAACATTTAATTAGTTTAACTTAGCATGTAGCAAGAAATCTTGCCTCGACTGGTTTCGCAAACCGGAAAGCACGGATGCAAAGTCGGCAGAAAACACGAGACGGGTGCACGGACTTCGGATCGAGTCCCAACAGCGAACAGCGGGACCACACGGACTAGGGTACTTCACTGGAGCGTCGGGTCCAAACGACGGCACGGTCGGAATCCGGCAAAAGTCAAAAGCAACGAAGTTAGCGAACGCGATATACGTAAACAAACGACCAGCGAGGGGGGGATTTAGCACGAATGGAAGATAAAGATGCTTACCGGGATGGCAAAGGTTGCGACGGCGACGGGGTCGACGGCGATGGGGCGCCGGCGAGGGAGCCGCAGTCGACGGGCTAGGGTTGCGGTATGGAACAGAAAAGAGAGTGGGGATGCAGAGGAGGTGGTCGGGGACTGGTGCGCAGGGGCTGAAGAGATGCCGAAGGTGTCGCAGGTGACGACGACGACGGTCTCCGGCGACTTCTCCGGCCGAACAGGGAGACACGGGGCAGGCCGGGGTTGTCGCGGCAGCAACGTGTGCACGGGGAGAAGGAGGGGAAGTCGAGGCCGGAAAGAGGAGGCGGAGACGAGGGCAACGGTGGTGGTGGCGTCGGTGTTGTGGCTGCGGCGGCGACGGCGAGGTCTGTGGCTGGCGATGGCGTCGGGGTTGGGTGCAGGCGCGGAAAGAGACGGAGGAAGGAGGTAGGAGGGTGCGGCTAGGCTGAGGAGGCGATGACGGCGACGGCGAGGTCGCGGGGAGGTCGGCGGCGCGAGCACGAGGAGGCTAGGGTTAGGGCTTGGAGGTTTTCGCGATGGGTTCTCGTGATGGAGAAGAGAAGGGAGGCGGCTACGATAAAAATATAAAGGAGGAGAGAGAGAGATTTGATAACGAGAGAGAGATAGAGAGATTTTAGAGATAGAGAGAGAAGGAGATTAGAGAGAGAGATAGAGAGAGGCAGTTGAAGGGGGCCCCACGAGGGATTTTAATCCCTCGTGATTGGCTGAAACTTTTAAAGGAAAAAATTTAAAAGATTTTAAACGTTAGAATATTATTATCGTATATATTTTCAGCTTCATAATATTTTATTAAATGGGCCCTTTTGGCGCTAAATGAAACATTTCCAAATCGCGCCCGGTTTGCGCCCAAATGTTTCAAATTCAAATTATAGGATTTTAAGCGAGTTCCAAATTTTGAAAAGAGGTGTTTAATGATTAAAATGCATGCCCCCAAGTCGGACACTTGCACGCGCACGTAGTCGTCCAAACTTGCCCGTTTCACCGAACGGGACGGAATCTCGACACGCGGACGCTACCACGCGACTAGTGGCGACGAATAGGCCAACATGGATATTTTTAATTTCATTTTAGGTGTTAAAATTTGTTATGTGCCAAAATGACTTAACCGGTTGAAATTTAGCAATAAACACCAAACCATCAGGATAATTGGAATGAGCAATGTATAACTCTCAAAAAGCAATAGAAATAGTATTATAGGGCTCGGGTGTTACATATGATATACCCTGCACCTTATTCGATGAGGAAAGGACCGAGATCCCTTCACCGGGAGTGACTCCTTTAGCAGTAACTGGCAGATGCTACACACTTGGTTTGGCTTTGATTGCTTTTAAGAGTTTTTGCTTTGCACAGTGATATATATGATATATCCCGCACCTCATTCGACGAGGAAAGGGCCGACGATCCCATCACCGGGAGTGACCCCTTTAGCAAAGCTAGAAAAGCCTCAAAATCACTCCATTTCAAAACTTCATTCGATTCTACAACGATATCAAGTTCATTACGCTCATGGTTTTTTTCTGAAAGAACCCGCGTAGCCCTCCGTCATTTCAGATAGATATTATTTAGTATTCGTGCTATGTTTGTTGACTTAGTCAAGGCATAGTGTATGGTAGCTAAATTATGTTTATCTGTAACAACATGAGATGTGATTGGATTAGAGCATTCGCACGGCCTTGTTGACTCAGTCAAGGGTCGTACGGGTGGGTTTAATTCAATCGGGAAATGTACGGGTTGAACTTGACTTGCGATTTATGGTTTGTTGACTTAGTCAAGGTCATAGATCGCTAGGGGCAAAAGCATTATCGGGAATTTCAAGTGTTGAAATTTGCAATGAGATTGCATACCTTCTATGAGATAGTTGGATCCCGATACCCACTGCGAGTAAGAGTTACTCCTGGGAGAGTTTTACACATTACAATTAGCCGATCAAGTAGGTGTCTAGAAAGGTGTCAACGGGGTTACGCCTCTGGGAAAACGAGGTTTACAGTAATTAGGTTCGTGCGAAAGCACGGGGGACCTCCCTCAAAGTACCGACACTGGCCTGGCTGAAAGATTGGCGAACTTGTTGTGTGTAATTAATCCCGGCTAGTCTTTCCTTTTAGGGTTTGAAGGAAGATTTGATAAAAACAGTGGGAGCCATCCTGATTAGATAAGATAATAACCAATCTGATCTTGCACGAGCATACGCTAAAGTGTTTTCTTCTCTCTCTCTCCAGGTAGCGACCATTTCATGCCTTAATCAAGATAATAATATGGATGTATTGACCGAACCCGCATGTTATACTGTGCAGGGGAACGTTGGACCCGTTCTATCTTATAAATGTTATAAGACTGAACAGGAAACAGGAGAATATCTAGATTCTCACGCCGCCCAAACGGAGAACGTGCATGATGATGCACCTTCTTCGGGTGTGTTTGTTATTGAGAACTGTTTCTCAGTTCACCCTACGTCCTGGGTATTAGATACCGGATCAGGATCCCATATATGTAAGCAGTTACATGGGCTACGAAAAGGTAGAGAACTGGGAAAAGGTGATCATTCCGTTCAAGTAGGGAATGGGGCAAATGTTGCAGCCAAAGCAGTTGGCATATATCACCTGGTATTACCAAATGGTGATACACTAGTCCTGAATGAGTGCTATTATATACCGAACATGATGTGCAACATTATATCAGTTTCTTTATTAAGTAAAGAAGGATATAATTTTGTAGTAAAGGATAATGTTATGAACATATTCCTAGATCAAAAGTTGATTGCATCAGGCTCGCTACATAATGGCATATTCATTCTCAATCAAAATACAGTCTTCAATATACAAAACACACACAAGAGGAAAAGCTCAGAAATGAACGAATCCTTCTTGTGGCACTGTAGACTAGGCCATATCAATGAGACACGACTGGCTAAGTTGCATAAGAATGGATATTTGAATTCATTCAAATTATCATCTTATGACACTTGCCATTCATGTCTCAAAGGAAAAATGACCAAAACTCCGTTTACGGGACACGGAGAAAGAGTTACAGAACTCTTGGGACTGGTGCATAGTGATGTATGCGGTCCAATGTCTACACACGCCAGAAATGGTTCTTCCTACTTCATTACATTCACTGACGATCTCTCTAGATACGGGCATGTGTTCCTATTGAAACACAAGTCTGAAGCTTTTGAGAAATTCAAAGAATATAAGCACGAGGTAGAGAACCAAACGGGCAAAAGTATTAAGGTTCTTCGATCTGATCGAGGAGGTGAATACTTAAGCAGTGAATTCCTGGATTATCTAAAAGAGAATGGGATTCTCTCTCAGCTTACTCCTCCTTATACACCACAGCACAACGGTGTATCGGAACGAAGGAATCGCACCCTATTAGATATGGTGCGTTCAATGATGAGCAATGCTGAGTTACCTATTTCCTTTTGGGGATATGCGCTTGAGACAGCCATATACCTATTGAATCTGGTTCCGTCTAAATCTGTACCTACCACACCATATGAGATATGGAGTGGGAAGAGACCATATTTTAAACGAATTAAGATATGGGGTTGTCCGGCCTATGTCAAAAAGCAAAATCCGGACAAACTCGAGGCACGATCAGTCCTTTGCAAGTTTGTGGGATATCCTAAGAATTCTCAAGGATATTTTTTCTACCAAGCTGAGGAACAAAGAGTGTTTGTTGCTCAACATGCCACCTTTTTGGAAAGGGAATTTCTTGCAAAAGAAATTAATGGCAAAGAGGTAGAGCTGGAAGAGGTTCCAGCACCACAAACTGCAACTAACGATTTAGTAGAACCAGAGGATTCAGTGGTGCCCGACGTACCCCAGCCTCTCCGCCGATCTAGTAGGGTTTCTCGTCCACCTGAGAGATACTATGGTTTTCTCATTGATGGTGGCAGTGAGGATTGCATCATGGAGGATGATGACCCAACTAGCTTCGAGCAGGCCATCACGAGTGGGGACTCAGTGAAATGGCTGGATGCTATGCGGTCCGAGATGGAATCCATGTACACCAACAAAGTATGGACTTTGGAAGTTGCTCCTGAAGGGGTAAAACCCATTGGGAGCAAGTGGATCTTCAAGAAAAAACTTGGTGTAGATGGGAAAGTGGAGATTTTCAAAGCTAGACTTGTAGCAAAGGGTTTTCGTCAAAGACCAGGTGTGGACTATGACGAGACCTTTTCTCCAGTGGCTATGCTTAAATCCATCCGGATCATGCTTGCCATCGCTGCATATCATGACTACGAAATCTGGCAAATGGATGTTAAGACCGCCTTTCTAAATGGTGATTTAGAAGAGTGCGTGTACATGACTCAGCCAGAGGGCTTCGTAGACAGTGGGAGCAGCGGGAAGGTGTGCAAGCTGCTTAAATCCATTTATGGATTAAAGCAAGCATCGCGGAGTTGGAACATCTGCTTTGACGTCGTTATCAAAGAGTTTGATTTCGTCAAAAACCCAGATGAACCTTGTATCTACAAGAAGGTGGCAGGGAGTAAGGTTGTTTTCCTCGTATTGTACGTGGACGACATACTCTTGATAGGAAATGATATTCCTATGCTGCAATCGGTCAAGCTCTTCTTATCACAGAGATTCTCAATGAAAGATCTTGGTGATGCCTCCTGCATATTGGGAATCAGGATCTATAGAGATAGATCCAAACGGATATTGGGATTGTCCCAATCCAGGTACATTGACACCATACTAAAGAGGTTTAGTATGGAAGAATCCAAGCGTGGGAACTTACCCACGATCTCTGGAGTCACTCTCTCCAAAGAGATGTCTTCCAAGACTGATTTGGAGAGAGCTCGCATGCAAGGGATACCCTATGCTTCGGCTGTAGGCTCTATCATGTATGCGATGCTATGTACCAGACCCGATGTTGCATACTCACTAAGTGTAGTGAGCAGGTATCAAGCTGATTCTGGAGAGAGTCACTGGACAGCTGTGAAGAGCATTCTCAAGTACTTACGAAGGACTAAGGAGATGCTCTTGGTGTATGGTAGTGGAGAACTCCAAGTGGAGTCCTCTACCGATTCCAGCTTCCAAAGTGATAAGGACGACTCTAAGTCGCAGTCGGGTTTTGTCTTTACCCTTTACGGAGGGGCGGTTAGCTGGAAGAGTTCCAAGCAGGAAACCGTGGCAGACTCAACGATGGAGGCTGAATACATCGCTGCCAACGATGCTGCTAAAGAAGCTGTTTGGATCTAGAAGTTCATTACTGAGCTTGGTGTGGTTCCATCCATTGAGCATCCAATACCTTTGTATTGCGATAACAATGGAGCAGTGGCTTTGGCCAAGGAACCCAGGTCCCATCAGCGATCCAGGCATATTCTGAGGCGGTATCACCTGATCCGGGAGATAGTTGATCGCCGGGAGATCGAGGTCAGGAGGGTTGACACGAAGAACAACACGGCGGATCCACTCACGAAGGCCATTCCCCAGATACAGTTTGAGAGACTCTTCGGGATGCTCGGTATGCGATACTACAGCAGCTGGCCCTAGTGCAAGTGGGAGATTGTTAGTTGTATGTATGCCCTAGAGGCCAGTATTGTACAGATGATGTATATTATATTGGATGCTTGGACATATATAGAGATGACTTTCTTGCTCGACATGATAGTATGCTATCTGGTTGTTCTTTATCTTAACATGTACACTAGTCTCTTTATACTGTCTTATAGTTACATGTTGGTAAAGCCCTTAGGATGTGTACTTGACTACCTGGACTATGATGCAGATCATACTAGTGAGGACATGGTAGTCCATAAGTACATCCTTCAAGGTCCCTAGTCGTGGGTGTATCGAGACGGGGCATCGATATACCAGTGTAGACTAGCGTATACGCTTCTCGACCCATATTATGGGCGATGGATGATCCCATATCCATTGGTGTTTGACATCAGAGATGATATACGGGTGCTCAGTGGAGACTGGGTACACTGGACGGACTCACCGAGAACTCCCAGATGGTATTATACCTCACGTCAGATGGCAGTTCTCAGGTGACACTTGTACAGGTTAGTCTGTAGACCCGAGATCGTCATAGAGTCTTGTGTGATTCCCACTGTGATTTGATCTCCACCTTACCACGTCCATGAGGGCGTGCAAAACGGTGGTCTTTGGGTACAGTCCCGAGTCACATGGAGGCAATGAGCGATAGGAGGGGTTTCGTCTCTCCCGGTATTGGGAGTTGATGTTGCGCTGTGCTCGATTGGCCGTAACAGGGAAGTCCCTGGCCAGGGCTGATCAGAGATTTGCTGGTAAGTGTTACCAGTAGTTTCTCGACCCGTTATGAGTCTCACATCGGCATGACTTATCGGTTATTGGGGTCTGACGTATACCACCCCTAGACTTGATATGCGACATATCAGACGAACAGACCGGACTGTATGGTAAGTGTTACTGGTTGGATTCACAGGAGTGTGAGCGGGCTAGCTCGTCGATCTTCTGATCGCTCAATACTCGGATGGCCGTTACGTTTAGCAGACCGCTTGCGGCTTGTGGGTGCTTGATATGATCATCATCTGCTAACGGCGTATTGACGAGTCTTTAGAGTCCTACACAGAGGTTTCCTGGCTCAAGCGAAACGAAATAGGAGCGCATATGAGATATGTGCAGGACCGAGAATAATGCGTGTATGTGATACCGCATTTCATTCTCGCGATATATGTTTCGATTGGTTATATTCGATATGACCTATTTATCGAATCATTGATTTTATAAATCGATACATTGGATTCTAGTCGGTTATGTGCGACATGACCGGATCATTGAATCAAATGTTGATTTAATGATTTAATGTATAATTATATATTTGATATATTACTTTGCATTAACTAGTATTGGTTCACTTTAAATGGATTTTCTCACTTGATGTGCAAATTGTATATGTGCTATACTTTTGTGCACATGTTTGTATCATGTTAGATGATGCTTGCTCATTTGGTTAAGTGTATAGAATTAAACCTAGGTTAAGAAAGTGATTAGGGTTTTTATTTATCCATTCTTTTATTTATTCATTTTTGGAAAAAGAATGGGATAAGAATACAAAATGGTTGCTTTCATTCTTGAACATTGTTGAAGCTTCATGAAGCTTTGACTTTGTGACCATTTTGTCTTCACACTAAACCCTAACCATTCTTCTAACCTTAGTCAATTCTCTACACTTAACTATGGTTCACATTATGATAAGTTTAGTTTTTCTTTTCATTTTAAAACAACTTATCATATACTTTCTTCTTCTTGATCATCTTCTTCTTCAAGAAAAGCTTAAGCCCATCAATGGCAACTTGAGCAAAAGTGAGTGAAATCCAATTCTAAAGTGAACCCACCTCCTATTTCTTCACCCTCTACCTCTTGCCAAGTTGTTTTGGGTGTTTTCTTCACAAGTTTCACAATTTGGTGAAGTTGGAGCTTGAACTTGTGCAACCTCGACGTAGATCATCTTCGGCACGAAGCCGACGACCTATTCCGCTCATTTCTCCGATGAAGCCGATGCGAGAGTCCGAGATTCGAGATGGACAGCGAGGGGACGACTACGTGGAGCTAAGGAAGTGGAGAACCGGATCTACAAAGGTTGTAGTCTCTCTCATTTAGTTAAAGAGTTAACTAGATCATCTTTTCGCCTAAACTTCTAGTCAACGATCCGTATTAGGGTTTCTCGGCACCCATAATTTTTGAAATTGGCATGGTTGATGCCTTGTGAGACTTTATTAGAGTGCCTAGGAACCCTACAGGCATATCAAGACGAATACACGTGGAGGGATTCGTACTTGGACCGCCCCTTGCGCCATGGCCTCTAATTGATTCCTCAAGGAGCCACACGGAAGCTTTCCCCCGGCCGACTCCTCCATCCCGGCGAGCAGGCCGGCGCCGACAGAAAGTCCAGTCGAAACCGTGAAGACGGAGCCCCCTTCCTGCACGGGAATCCCTTCAGTGGCCTTCGACGGCGCGCGAGAAACCGTCATCTTCCTCTTGAGAAGGGGCCTGCCCTCGCCCTTCCCCCCGTCCCCAGCCTGGGACTCGGGCAACTGCCGACGACTCTGGCCACCGCCAAAGAAACCACCAGATGCCGTCGACGAAATGGACGGCCCTGCCGCCGGCAGAGGATCCGGCGGAGGGCACGAGCTGGCCGGGGGCTCGGCTACACCACTAGCTTCCTCCCAGCATGGGCCACCCGAAGAGTGGGAGCGAACCATGTATCCCAAAGGAAGAAGAACGCCGAGCGGCAGCCACTCAAGGAAGAAGGGAAATGAAAGGTTGGGGGCCCTGAGGTGGGCCCCGCCCCCGTTTTATCACCGCGTACGGCCGCATCCAACGGCGCCCATCGTCTCCCGCCGAAACGGCTCCTCGCGCCCAGTGGCTCCGATCGTTCCATGTGGCAGCCCAGCGCTGGACCGTGTCCCATCAGACGCCGCAGACCTGCGCACATCGCATCGGCTAATCGACACTCGATACGTGGACCAACGCTTCGACTGCAAAGTGCACGAACCGGCACGCCTCCTTTAAATGCAAAGATCTCGCCTTGATTCGCTAGCGGAAAAGACAACCGACGACACGAGGGCTCGCCCCGACGAAACCATAGGAGGGATCTCACCTCGGGAGGCCCGGCAGTCCACTCCTGACCCGACCACTAGCTGGTCGGGACCAAAGTGGGGGATAATGATAGTGCTCGATATTGACGATCCCCAAGATCATGACACGTGGCAGATGAAGTGTCCCAGAACTCATAAGAAAGGGCCCATAGAGGCCGACCAGGCCACCCCTGTGCTCAACCTGCAAGCGCAAGCTGGCTCTCCTCAGAGCCCCTGGAAATTGGCCTCCTCGGCCTTTCAGCTCGCCCCGAGCTGCCGCAGGACCAAGACTCCTCGGCTCTCTCGCTCGTTCCCGAGCTCCCCAGCCGAGACCATCTTCCTCGGTCCTCCGACCGACCAACAGTACCGCTCACAGACGCAACCGCCGCTCCGCAAATCTCGCCATGCGCAGATTCTCCGCCAGCAACATCCCACGTTCCACGCCATCACGATTCCCATTAATGGGCGATCCGCTCTTTACGCGGGCGTGACGTCGGGAGCGTAACCGCCGGCGAGATTCTCGCGCCTTCTACTGCGTGCTGCCGCCACTATAAAAACCCCATCACAGAGGGGTCAAGTAAGCCATTCCTGACTCTTTTATACCGTTACTCTGATCGGATTTCCCCTCTAACTTGATCGTCGGAGGGTCCTCGGTGGTACCAAACCATCCCGGGACTTATTTGCAGGTGCTCGGCAACTGCTTCCTCACCTCACCTCTTCCTCAAAAAACCCATTGAGATCCACACGCAACGAAGGATAATCAGTTAAGTTTACCGTGAGATCAATGGAAGATAACATCTGACGGAGACCCGAAAAGGAGCTCCATCAAAAATGTATCAGAACATATATTGGAGAAGCTATAGTTGAAAATATTAGGTAGAAGGAGCTCAAAAATAAAAGAAAAGGACAGAAATTTGATGAAAGGCTTGTGATTTAAAACTTAAAAGCAAGGAGTAAGAGATTGGCCAAGTGCTGGTTTGTATCCTCTCTTTGGCAAGCATTCTACTCTGCTGTCCAATCCTCTTTCTGATCCTACCAAACTCTCGAACCCTCTGTTTTCCACTAATTTCGACCGTCGAAATTTCAAAGACGAAAAAAAATAGCAAGAGGATCTGGATCCGCCAAGCATAGCTGTTGATGTAAGAGTGGATCCCAACACAAGAAGAAAACAAGGGTGAATGGTAAATTATTAGGAGGTTAGGTATTTGCTTCTTTTTTTAAAAAATTATAAATAAACGCAATATTCTCTCAATTATGCAGGACTCAAAGTACTTGTTGGACTTTGTTTTATATCAACCAAATTCCTAACACGTAAGATTTATTCTTCCTCAATTTGGATAAGCTTTAATAAAAGTAGGAAAGGATAAAAAGAAAAATGTTGAGAATATGAATAACATGGTCACGATCAGGAAAATTGTGGAATTCATATGTATATAAAATATAAGATGAGAAAAAAATATGTATATGTATATAAGATATAAGATGAGAAAAATCACCATAAGGCTTGAGGCTTGAGTTTTTTGGATGAATTTCCACTATATTAAATGCTCCTGTGCATTTATGTGTGGGCCCAATACGAGTTTTACAGAAACAAATTTAGAAGGCCTTCAAAGTTGGATTCTTTGGCTTGAACAGGATTGACTCTTTTTTTTTGGTTGACAACTTATGATAATGTAGGTCAAGGGTCATTTATTTTATGAGGAGCTCTCTATTTCCAAATTTTTATGGTGCTATTTGACTTTTCAATCCTTTTCTTTTTCTTTTTACAACTACAAACCATAAACTGATAAAAACAACGTTTGAACTTTGAATCTTGGAGCATTTGCTCAACTGCACATAAGCTTTATCACTGGACTACACTGACACGCATGCTATTCAAACCTTTCTATAAAGAAGGCTCATGTTTGAACCCCTTTCGTTAGAACAAGATGGAAAATAATAAAAACATTACCTATGGAGGAACGAACCATTACACTGAACAATATTTCATTCCATTGAAGGTTAAAAAAGTCTTTCCTTTCTGTTTGTTTTACCTCCTTTTGGGATCTCCAGCGATTGAACGTTGAAACAAAAATGAGTTAAACAAAACAAGTTATTTGGTGTTTTAAGAATTGACCAGAATGTCTTGGGTTCGAGACTTCTGGCTACGTACGCGCGTACCGTTAATTACACCCTCTTGTCACATGACGCATCTGGAAGGAACACCGTACTAGCTCATTTCAAATCGTATCATTATAGTGTAGGGGTTCGTGTATATATTAGTAAAGTAAATACCAAGTATAGATCAAACAAAAGAATATATATTTTATTCATTTTTTTCAAGTTTGTATACAATTTGAATGTAAATACATTGATATTTGGAAAAAGAATGTAAAATATAGAGCTCTCATTTGAGAGTTGAATAGAAATACTTGAAAGTATTTTAGTGTCAACTTGGTGAAAGTTGATAGGCATTGCCTTAGGTGAGGCCATGTCACGCCCCGCTTCTCAAAATACGGAATATGAAGGGTGACGAGGCTAGCCATGCTCCTACGGTATAGGAAATATCCTGCCGTAATCACACTTCGGCTTCTAACATTACATGGTAATCAGTAAAACACGACACGAATAAAGAGAAATACAGTCACTAGAACTATCAGATGTAAAGAAACCGAGCGCAACGGATACAAACCAAAGAGACAACTAACCAGTGATATCAGAGGAATGATACCGTTGGTTCACTGGTCTGAATCTCCACGATCTTCTCGAATTTAGTTAGCTCCACATTTTCCTCTGAGCATGCAAACTCAGGCCGTCAAAGCGACACACTAGCAATATATACATATATAATGTGCAATGATAATAAACATAAAACGGTAAGTATAGAGTAATGACATAATCATGAAATAACCAGTACATGTAACGGTAAAGCATGTGTATCTAATTAATAATCAATATAATGTTCTATCAGTCTCAGTCTCAATGTCCAAGTCATTAAACTTATCGTCAGTCCGAATGTGAGCGTCAATGTCACGCCCCGCTTCCCAGTGTACGGCGAAGTGGACGCGACGAGGTCCGCTACGTATATACTTAGAAGTACATACGCTAAGCGTAGCTAAGCAATATAAAATACACAAGAGACAAGAATATAAAAAGAACAGCAACTTTTATTAATAACATTCTTTGTACAATGCATGAAAAGAAAATACAACTGAAATGAAAGCGATGCCTAAACAGTGGCATAACAGGAAATGAAAATACTGAAAAGAACAAGGTACAATATCTAGAGCTCGGGGTCTTCGTTAAATTGCTCCAAGTCTTCACCGGTGGGCTCAATCTCAGCTTGGTCTAACGCACCTGACGACATTCAAAGAAAAAAGAAACAGAATGTCGTCAGCGAACAGGTCGCTCGATAAGTCCCAAAGATAGGGAAGAATTAGAAAGATAGTGTAAAAGTATTTTCTAAGGTATTATATTGTTGAATATTATGGAATATTGAGTTAACGCTGTTGTTTGTAGCTTGGTACAGAAGAATGCCAGTGTATACGAAGGGGGTCTCTATATGCTAGAGGCCAAGGCAAATGGAAGTACAAGGAACCGTTAAGCCACGGTACAACAACAATAGGATTCAGGTTAGGTGTCTTAATCTGACCACCTCGTGCCACCTTTAACACCTTCCGTACCAATCTACCCCTTAAACCCCGTAGTGTTTTAACAGTATTATTGTATTGTATTGTGTAAGTTGGGTGACTGACCAAAACCATGATATCAGTAAATATGTTGTAACTGCATAATCAGGTAAATGGAGTAACAGGATAATGGATGTATATCCATGGTTTGATTCAGTCAAATTGAATAGATTGTTAACTGGATTCAGGGATTCATGTATTCATATTGAGTTGGAATATAAAAGAATATAGATTGACTTGAATCATATTCAAGTCAGAAATAGTAAGACTCTAACCCGAGTCAGACTACAAGAAAGATAATTTGAAATTCTATAATCGTTAGGGTCCTTATTGTAAATTATAAAACTTGAGGGGGGTTTTATGTAAAAAGTACTATTGTATAATTTTCAAGATACACCTCAGGTATTTATTATTCGTCTTTATTGTTATAATCAGTGTAAATTTTATTTGTGTTATTCTAGTGAATATATCCTAATAAAAGTATTAATTGATTTATTTAAAATTCATGGTATTTTAATGTAACTTTAATCTTGTAAATTTTTAGGAAAATGTGGAAACTTTATCTTATAACAAAATAGGTGTTTAAATGATAATTATATATATTAATACCAGAATAATTTTATATAAATATTTTTATTTTCCAAAATCTCATTTTTCTTAAATGTCGTATTTTAAACCTTTCGAGACCGAATGCTCCTTGCGGAGGTCTGAATCTCGCACTACTAGCCCGCGGGTGCACGATGAACCGTACTATCCCTAACGGGTTCCCCAAAGGTGGGTTGTAGTGGCGCTTTGCATAGCTTTAACAAATACCATTCATTTAGAAAAACGGTTTTATAAAGTTAAGGTATTTATTTGTAAAAGGTGTAAATTTCCGTATTTTAGTTTCTAGGGTTTCCTAAGCCAACTAGTCTATTTCTAAGGTCTAAACGATAAGTCATTAGAAATCTCAAATCGCCTCTTCACCGCCAATTGCGGCCAGATAAGTGCCAGGTAAGTGGGAAGGAACCACAGTAGTGGGCCTAATTAAAAACCACTAGCCTAGACACACTTGCCTAGACACCACAAAGTCAGTTTAGATAAACGATCGATGTCCATGACATATCGTAATTTTATTTTAAAATATTTTGTTTTAGAATTGTGTACAACTTAAGGCTTTTAGAAAAGGTTTATAAAGATTATGGTATTTTAGTGAAAAGTCTTGTATTTTCGTATTCTAAATTTTAACGATATCAATTAAGGTTATATTTGTGTGTGTGTAGAGGTAGGTCATTACCTCGTGACTTAATTTAAGGTTTAGTAAAGTTTAGGGGTTAAACATGTTAAATTAAACATAAGGGTATTTAAGTGTAAGAATACGGTATTTGAAAACGTTATCATTTCATGTGTGAAAACTCATTCAAATTGATTTTTACAAGTTTATTTATCAAGATGAACATGTTTAGGAATGAGGGAATTAATTAGAACAAGAAAAATAAACTTTATGGTATTTTAATGAAAAGAATACGATATTACAAGAAAGTTATCATTTCATGTGAGAAACTTTGTTTAAATTGGTTTTTATGTGATTAATAGTCATCATGGATATGTCTAGGTATTATGGATTAGGTGACAAGTGGGATTTTGTAGGAAAACCGAATCGGAAATCGGTTTGTTCCGATTTCCGTCGGGTTCCAAAAAGTCGTATTTTTTTTTCTTAAAAGAAAAGAGAGATAGAAAAGATGGGACTTACAAGTTTGGGCAAGCTAAGGAGGCTAAGGAAGTGGTGGGTTGTCGGTGCGTCGAAACGTCTCGAAGGGTTCTAGCACGATCGCCGGGATTCGTCGTCGGTTTCGGCAGTGCTTCGCTTCTCGCTCTTTTTCTAACGTACCGAGTTCTCTTGAGAATTTTAGAGAGTGGACTTAGGATTGTAGAGTGAAATGGTAGAGGGTAGGGGTGTTTATATAGGGCTAGGCTAGGGTTAGGATTTTGATTTAAAAAAATATTTAAAAATATAAAAATTCATTAAAATATCATTAAATTTGGGAGTAAAAGAGGTTTATTGTGCATTTGGTAACTGTTCTGGAGAAAAGAAGTATACAGGGGGGTTGACCAAGTCAACATGGAAAACTTCCGTGTTGACGACTCGGCCGGCCGGCCGAGTCCGGCCTGCGGCGCCGGCCGATTCGGCCGGTCCGCCGGCCGACTCGGCCGAGTCGGGCCGAGTCAAAGCGGCGTCGGGTGGGGAAACTCCTGGGGGGAAATTTGGTGTACTTTATTTTTTATGTGCAGTATTAATTTGAGAGTTATGGCTGTTTGACCGTTGACCTTCCCAAAAAAATTAAAACAAAATGATATAAAAAAATATGTGGGGTATGGGATTCGAACTCTGGTGGCTTGGTTCAGCAGTGCAAGGTATTACCAATGAGCTATAAGCTCCTTCTTGTAATTATTGTAGGGAAATAGATACTTAAAGTGTTATCAGCAACATTAATACTCCAAGTATACTTCAAATTTAAATCAAATTTAGGTATACAAAAATTGGAGTTGTTATAATCAAATACCCAAGATTTAAACTTTCCGTATGAATTCCACATATTGCATCACATTCCAGATAAATAGACAATATTAAACTTTCCGATCGAATAATCAAATACCCAAGATTTCCATAATAGCTCAACACTTGAGCGGAGTTCAAAAATTCCAGAATACGTCACAGTAGCAACGGTTCAGCCGTAGAAGGGCCAAGCCAACGCCTCACATGTGGCACGCCGTACTGCCTCAAACCCTAAGGTTCAAAAGGCAGTTCAAGACGGTCACATAATCGAGTTAAGGTTTGTTGTCTTCTAGAGGGTCCATCGCGTCACATGCACGTTTTTCCGAAAGATTTAAACCCGAGAAAAATTCAACACTTGAATGTTTTTCGTGCCGGGAAATATTGAGTTAATGATATCCGTTCGAACATTTTAGTACTTTCTAAATTATCCGGAATAACATAACAAAATTAAATTCTCCGATCGAATTGACGATTACAAAATAAACCCCAAAATGCTCAACACTTGAGTCAGTTTTAAAAATACCCAGAAAAATATAGGAATAACTACGGAGGTTACTGCATAAAATACTGCTCCCAATTCACTTTTACGACCGCGGAACCGCCGCCGGAAGTGGTGTGGGACCGCGGTTCCGCGGCACCTGTACGGAATTAAGGGCTCGTATTTTGTGTAACCCTTATAATTACCTGCTGATTTTTTAGGTATTTTTAATTCAGAAAAAACCCAGTTTTGAAAAAATGTACAGAGAGGGGGTTAACTTTGACGTATCCGGGTTCGATCGGGGTTTTAACTTCGTTAACACATCGCCTAATACTCTAGCTAGGCTCTGATACCACTGTAGGGTTACTAGGCATACTAACAAGGCTCTACAAGGTATCGACCATGCCAAAATTAAATTTTTATGTGCCGAACCACCCTAAGCAAGATCGTATACTAGAGATTAGGCGAATAAAATAGCAAGTAAACAACTTTACGACTAAGGGTATGCGAAATACAACCTTTGTAGATCGGTCCTTCACTTCTAAGGCTCCTTGTCGTAGTCCCTTCGCTGTGATCATGGTTCTCCCGGGCTCTTGCATGGCTTCACGAGGCGAAAGACACGTCCTTGCTTGAAGTCTCCGAGGCCGAAGATGATCTACGTCGAGGAAATACCGACTCAACCTACTACTTCACTAACTAGAGAATTGGTGAAGCAAACACCCTAAACTAAAGTGCTAATCTAGTAGAAGATGGAGAAATAGGAAGTGGGTTCTCTTTGGAATTTTATTTCTCATAATGATTCTCACTTTGGATCAAACCCTAGCAAGCCCTTTTTTTTCTTTTTGAACCAAGAAGATAAACAAAAGAAAGAGAAGAGGATAATGATCAAGTGAGTAAGCTAACCATGGTGAGTGAGTATCATATACTAACTCTTGTAGAGACTTAACCCATGGCTTATCCTTATGGTTGGGTTAACAAATATCCATAGTAAAAACAAACTCAAGTGGACTTAGTCAATGCATCCACAAGCTTCATGCATTGTGCTAATCCTCCACTAATTTTGTAATTACTTAAAATATAAAAACCCAACATAATAGATAGCATGGTGTAAGTCTCATACACCCAAGTCATGTGTATCATCAACCATGATACAATAAGAAAACACATTTTTAATATATATAATATATACATTAAAATTGTGTACATGTGAGAAAAAACCTAAAGTGAACAAGTGTTAGCAAATGTAAACTAGTATATCTAATATACAATTATACACTTAATTATTAAATCAACACTTGACTTAATAATCCGGTCATATCTCATATAACCGACTAACATCTATTGTATCGACTTATCGAATCAACACTTGATTCGATAACCCGGCTATATCATATATAACCGACCGATACAAAAAGTCGCGAGAATAGAATACGTAATCACATACACGCATTATTCTTGGTCCCGCACATATCACATACATGCTCCTATTTCGTTTTGCCTGAGCAAGTAAAACCTCTATGTAGGACTCTAAAGACTCGTCAATACGCCGACAGTAGGTGATGATCACATCACGCACCCACAAGCCGTCAGCGGTACTAGCTGGACGTAACGGCTACCCGGGTATTGAGCGATCAGAAGATCAGCAAGCAAGCCCGCTCCAACTCCTGTAAAAGCCTGCCGGTAACACTTCCCGTACAGTCCGGTCTCCTCGTCTGATATCTCGCATATCAAGTCTAGGGGTGGTAAACGTCAGACCCCAATAACCGATAAGTCGTGCCGATGTGAGGCTCATAACGGGTCGAGAAACTACTGGTAACACTTACCAGTAAATCTCTAAATCAGCCCTGGCCAGGGACTTCCCTGTCACGGCCAATCGAGCACAGTGCAACATCAACCCCCAATACCGGGAGAGACGAAACCCCTCCTATCGCTCATTGTCTCCATGTGACTCGGGACTGTACCCAAAAACCACCATTTTGCACGCCCTCATGGACGTGGTAAGGTGGAAATCAAAGCACAGTGGGAATCACACAAGACTCTATGACGATCTCGGGTCTACAGACTAACCTGCACAAGTGTCACCAGAGAACCGCCATCTGACGTGAGGTATAATACCATCTGGGAGTTCTCGGCGAGTCCGTCCAGTGTACCCAGTCTCCACTGAGCACCCGTATACCATCTCTGATGTCAAACACCAATGGATATGGGATCATCCATCGCCCATCTCATGGGTCGAGAAGCGTATACGCCAGTCTACACTGGTATATCGATGCCCCGTCTCGATACACCCACGACTAGGGACCTTGAAGAATGTACTTATGGACTACCATGTCCCCACTAGTATGATCCGTATCATAGTCCAGGTAGTCAAGTACACATCCTAAGGGCTTTACCAACATGTAACTATAAGACAGTATACAGAGACAAGTATACATGTTAAGATAAAGAGCAACCAGATAGCATACTATCATGTCGAGCAAGAAAGTCATCTCTATATATGTCCAAACATCCAATATAATATACATCATCTGTACAATACTGGCCTCTAGGGCATACATACAACTAACACCATGAGCATTCTCTCTCTCTTTCCCTTTCTCCTTCTCTCTCCTCCTCCACGAGCCTTCTCTCTCTCTCTCCCCTTTCTCTCACCTCTCGCGTTTACTGTTGGCTTCTCGATTGTGGCGTGTGGAGTCGCGTCACCTCCCTTAACCGTCTCGTCTTCATAAAAAGAAAACCCCCCGAGCTTCCTTCTTCAACGAATCCTCATCTCAAACCCTAATACCCTCATTGCTTCCTCCTCCTCCGTCAACAGAGCCCTCACCCCCTTCTCCTTCGCCACTGTTCCCCTCCGAAAGACGGCGCACAAGACTGCGGTGTCTTGGCATTGAGATTCGGGGCAGATGCTAATTGGTGCTATCCGTTCACCTCTCCGAAGATGCCAAGTTGATTTATGGCACCATGTATCGAAGGTTTGAACGGATGCGTCCGATGTAGCAGACTTCGTCAGATTCCCCCTCGCTTGAGGGTTTTTTTTTTATTGTGGGGACGCTCTTCCCTGCAGGCGCAAGCCCCTGCAGTTAATTACGCTACCGCATTGCGGTAACAACTTTCTCCTTCTCCAGCTGGTCATTTCGTGTCGTGGGTGTTTGTTTTGTGTTTTGTTGCCCGTGGATTGTTTACGGAGACTGAGTTATGTCGTCGCCCGTAGGGCGTGGACTAGTCCAAATCCGTATTATCTTAGATTTGGGTTTGGGGGTTTGGTTCGAGGATACGTCAGCCATACTTGGGGCTAAGATCAACTCAAACGTTTGTTAAGGATATGTTAGTCTAACTTTGTGACTAAGATCAACTTAACGGGATCGTTTAGATCCGATAAAGGAGTGTTTGGACTCCATTGTTCCAGTTTAGGGACCTAGAGGTCCAACGTATGTATAGCCGTCAGGACCCGTCACCTCTCTGACGACGTTGAAGAATTACAACGACGGATGTCAGAGGAGTTCAGAGATGTACCCTTGAGCCAGAGTTAATTGGGGGGATTTATAGTCCACTCTGTTTGAAGGTTTAAGGATACGTTAGCCATCTTTGAGGCTAAGATCAACTTAAACGGGACCGTTTAGATCCGACAAAAGAGCATGCGGGGCTCTATTGTTCTAGTTTAAGGACATTGCGGTCCATGGGTAGTTTAAGGACATTGCGGTCCATGGGTAGTTTAAGGACATTGCGGTCCATTGTTAGTTTTAAGACATCTCGGTCAAGGTTAAGGACGTCGTAGTCCATGGGCTTAAGGACCCCACAGTCCATTGTTAGTTTTAAGACATCTCGGTCAAGGTTAAGGACGTCGTAGTCCATGGGTTTAAGGACCCCACAGTCCATTATGTGCTCTGGATGCTTCACGCGGGTTCACTGCCGTGCTCTGCGAGGACCAGGCTCCGCTCTGGACGTTTTCCACGGGGTCAAAGAGTGACATTATCCGCGTTCCACGTAACCAGGAATTTGCATTAAACACGGGTTTAAGGACCCCGCAGTCCGTATCAATGTGTGGTCGTCGGGACCCGTCATCTCTTTAAAGACATTGAGGGATTACAATGCCAAGTATCAAAGGAGTGAAGAGATGTACCCTAGAACCGGAGTGGATTAAATAGTCCTTGGCCCAATTTCGGATCAAGACGAATTAATTATGTTATGAGTCCATTGGCCCAGTTAATCACAAATTGAGGAATTATGGCCATCTTGGGCTAAGTCCAATCAGGAGAGGCTTTGCCTCCATCCATTTAGTCAATTGGGCCAAAGCCTAGTGTTAAACACTACAGAGCAATCAGTGTTGAACACTGGGAATGAGGTTGACAAGTTAGTGTTTAACACTAAGAGATAATTGGTGTTAAACACCAGCAACAAGGCTTTTCAAATTAGTGTTAAACACTAAACAGATCAGTGTTGAACACTGCAAATAAAGCTTTTTAATTAGTGTTGAACACTAAGGCCCAACAGTGTTTTAACACTGGGTTCGAGAGTTTTAATTTAGTGTTAAACACTAAGGCAAGAGGGGTCACGTGGCAGCACGTGAGAGCGCCCTCCCTTCATTTATTCTGCTGAGATTATCGCGTCTTTCAGAGCATCACGTGCCATCACGTGATGGGCATTCAAATGCCTATGTATTAGAGCTTCTGCCAAGGGTCACGTGGATCACGTGGGGTGCTGCCTCAAAGGGGCTTTCTGTAAATCTCTTGGGGGGTCACGTGATGACACGTGACCCTGCCTCTATGTATTTTGTTTAGAGGCTTTGTTAATCTTTTTTCAGGAATTAAATTCCTCGAGCTGTAAATTTCAGAGGAATTAAATTCCTACTTCCTTTCGAAGACTTATATTCTGAATAGAGTTGAACTCTAAATCTTCCGTAGGAATTAAATTCCTCGTATATGTGAAGAACTGAATAGGGTTAAACCCTAATAAAAGCTTTTAAGGAATTGAATTCCCATTCCCTGTTAAATGATGATTAAGGGAATTAAATTCCCGTTGTTTCGACAGAACTAAGTTCTTAATTAGGGTTAAACCCTGTTTCTTTTGTTCTGAAGGAATTAAATTCCCATGATACAGGGTCAAGCCCTAATTTTATTTTAAAGGAATTAAATTCCTATAGTTCTGTGAGAATTAAATTCTCATGCTTGCATTCCCTCTCTATGTTTTGGATCTGCATGGCAGGATCTCGACCCATTGAGAATTAAATTCTCAACCTTAAGAGGAGATGTGCACTTTGCAGATCCTCTATCAAAGAGAGAAGAAATATATTCTTCTGTTTTTATGTATCAGAGTTAAACTCTGTTGAGAATTAAATTCTCTTCTTCTTTCAAGGAGCTTTTCCCTTTCTTACCTAGGGTTTTTGCAGAAGATCCAAGTTTCTCCAAGTATCGAAGCTCTCTTCTTTTTCTTTTTCTCTCCCTGCGTATGTGTATATATCTCTCTGTGTCTCTTGGCTCCTATTTATAGGAGAAGCAGCCGAATCAATCAGTTTTTGACGAATCTTCGTGAAAGATTTGATTTGCATCCATCATTCATTTTGGACCTTTAGATTGTTGGGTGAATTTTATTCACCATTGGATTTCAAATCCAGGGGTTTTTCCTTTGTTGTTTCGGTTAGATTTAAAGGGGAAATCTTTCCAAACCCGAGATTTTCCCATAGATAGATCACCTCTGAATCTTTAATTCGATTGGTTCCAGATAGTTGCTTTCCTTTGGAAAGATTTGAATTTCTTTCAGAATTTAATTCTGTTAACACAATGGGCTTTGAAAGCCGGTCACGTGTGACCACGTGACTCATGGTCACGTGTGGGCACGTGACCCCCTTTGGAATGAGCCTTTTCCTTTCTTTTGCGCTCTGTCTTCTTATTGCTGCTTAAACGTCACGTGCTGCCACGTGACCCCTGGTCACGTGTGAGCACGTGACCCTTGTTTGAACTCTCTCTTTCCTTGGTTCAACTGGAGAACGAGTCTGCTGTCTTGAACGTCACATGGCAACACGTGACCCTGGTCACGTGGAAGCACGTGACCTCTTCTGAAGCCTTTTCCTTGACTTGATCAGGGAACTGGTGTGCCTTTTGACGCTTGCATTTAAATGTCACGTGTCGCCACGTGACCCTGGTCACGTGGGAGCACGTGACTCTTTCTGAAGCCCATTTTCTTCAACGTAGTCAGGAAACTGAACTTGACTTGATGATGCTTTTAGGTGTCACGTGCCAACACGTGACCGCTAGTCACGTGTAAGCACGTGACCCTTTTCTGAAGCTTTCCCCAGAAGCTTTCCTGATTTTAAATCAGGAAACAAATGCCCCCACAGCGTTGTTCTCACGTGTCTGCACGTGAGTGCAACGCTGTCACCCCTTGTGACCGTTGGATTCCTCTAGGGATCTGGGGAGATGAAACGTTTCCATTGCCTTCTATAAATACCTCTGTCTCTTCATAGGAGCCTTCACTTTGCTTCGTCTTCTTCTGTTGAGAATTCTCTCTTTGAGAATTTAATTCTCGCTTTCAGAGCTTAGTTCTCTGTCTTGAAACAATCTTCAGAGTTTAACTCTGTTCGAAAGGAATCCTTTTTCCTCAGGTAATGTTCTTGGACAACGATGGACCTTCACATTTCTCTGGATTTTAAATCCAAAACAAGGGTTCTTTACCCTTTTCTCTTCATATTTTTCCATAAGAACATGAAACTGCTTAATCTTCAAACTGTAGATCTTTTAGGGTTTAGATGATCCTTGGGGAGATGATGATGGCGTCTCAACTCCATGGAATTTAATTCCATCAAAAAACATGTTTCTGGGAATTTAATCCCCTTTTCTCAATAAGGAATTTAATTCCAACGAAGAACTCGATTTCTTTACACAGAGGCTTCCTGGGGTCTCTTGGCCCGAGGTTGTTCTTCTGCAATTAATGCAATGGGGGCTTTGTAATGATGTCTTTTTGTGGGAATTTAATTCCTTTGATTTCGTTGGATTCACTGTAGAGCTCGAGACAGATCCTGTTGGGGGGATGTGCATGGTCATCATTCTTTATTAAATGGGGATATTCCCTTTGTTTTATTGTAACTATTTGGTCTCATTATTAATGAGCCGTCATCCGGATTCTGTGGGGCCCATGTGTTTTGTAGCCAATGGTCCCAGGAAACTTTGCTGTTGCTTTCTCCAACTAGTCTTCGTGTTCATGCATGAATATATATCGCTAACTTTTCTTTTAACGGTCTCCCTTTATTGGATTTCAGGTGCGATGGCTTCTGTTCCACGCTTTCCCTTTTCTCGCTCGGAGGCCGCTTTTCCTCAGTCACCATCTGATGAGGAAGCGATGGCGATGATTCGGGCTCATGATCCGAACTGCACCAACCTTCTTCAGTGGGGATCTTGGTATAGTCAGATTATTCAGGGCTGTCGGAGCTTTCTTTGCGCGGTGCCGACGGAACCCACTTTCCCATTTTTACCGATGGATCCTCCGAGGACGGTTTTTGCTGTGGAAATGCCCAACTGGACTCCAACGGGGAGGATGGAGCCTTCGACGACCGGCATACCGAATCACCCGATCCCGGCCATAGACATCTTGGGACGGCGTATCTGCCAGGGTGAGGCCCATCCGTGGGGGCAAATTTATAAGATAGGGCTCACTCCTAGGCATCCTACGGGCTACCTTCTCTGGGCTCGTTACATCCTTTCTGCTCATCGGGCGCGGTTGCAGAAAGTCGGGCTTTATCAGGCCATATACGCGTCACTCTTTCATTATAAGTCCCCGCATGCCTGGTGGGTTAAGGCGTTTTTAAATCAATGGAATCTTCCTACCAACACTTTCATCTTAGGAGATCGTGAGGTCTCGATCTCTCTTACAGAGTTTTATGAAATCTCGGGATTGCCAATCAGGGGCGCACTGTATGAGGAGTTGTTGCCTCCTGACGAGTATGTCTTCGAGCCCGAGTCTGCACCGGTTGACGGCCTGTCCGCTGAGAATGCTGTTCGCCATAAGCGCCCCAGTTTAATTAAGGCCTTGGGCATCTTCGACCGATTATTCACCGAGTCTGAGGAGCAGGGTGTCACTTTTAAAAGCTTCATTTCCTGCTTCCTTCGTGAGGATATCGTATCGAAGACTGCTCCGAAGTTTGCTAACATCAGAGACCCCTTTGGGTTTGGTCCGAAGAAGCTACCGACTGCTGAATCGGACCTGCCACAATATTATATTCCCATCGTGTCGCCGATGTCTTTTGAGTCCGTTGCAGCACCCGGTATGGATGAGGAAACATTCTTTGTGGGGTTTGTCAGCGTTTGGCTTAGCTGGTTCGTTATCCCCATGCATCGCCGCTTCATGAGAGCCTCGGTCATCTACCCGGCTCATCGTATTGCTGAGGGGACGCGGTTGGCCATCGGCATCCCGGCCTTGGCGCACCTCTATAATGGATTGGGCACCGCAGCTAATACCTCTACACCTGGCGTGGATGTGGTAAACTTTTCGCTTCATTATTTCACGTCCTGGATCGAAATGCACGTATTGGGGGCTTTCGCCATGCATCAGAGGCCCTCATTTTACGATGCCTACCCCTTTCCACGACTTATGCGGCTAGTGGATGCTTCTGCCGCCGACCCGACTCAATTCGGGGCCATTCGGGTGCTGATTTCTCCTCATGCCACCGCTGGCGGGTTGGTTTTTAATGATCGGGTTTTGTCTACTCCTTCGGGTCCCGTTCAACAACTCTGGGACCAGTCGAAAGACAGCGCACCTTCTCTGAAGCCCCGGGAGGCCACGCATTTGTATGCAATTAGACCGGGCTACTTGGTGTTTCGCCAAGACAGTGCGGCTCTTTTTATGCGGTACAATCCGCATCGATTTGCCCGGCAGCTTGGATACGACCAGGGTGTTCCTTTTGAGGCTTTTATAGTCGCCCCGATCCCTTCGCTTGATGCTGTTCGCGATGCCGCTCATCATTTCATGAGGCTGAACACCGGCTCTTATTTCATGGTCCCTGAAGCTGAGTACATGCCCCGATGCGTGGGCGCGTTTACGGGTTGGTATCTTCATCGGGTCAGCCCAATCATTCTCGAGGAAAGGAGGGTGCTTCTTGGCCACGATGCCCCTCCTCTGGTTCCTGGGGCTAAGCTACGGCCGAGGGCTCCGGTCCACTTCCCTTTGAGGGAAATCGGCACCGCGCTCATTCCGGGGGAGTCAGGGGTAGACCTTACTCCAATGGCTGGTATGCCCTTAGGTTCCCGATCGCGGGGTAAACGGGCCCCAGTAGTAGCACCCCTGCCGGTGGCGGCGCCGCCTCCTGTGGCGTCGACAATGGCGATGTCATCCTCGGTTGTGGCACCGAGCGAGAGTAACAGGAATGAGGGCGCCGAGGGCGATGTGGGCCAGCGCCGCCCTAAGGCTTCGCGAGGGAGGAAGCGGTCATCCTCAGTGACCGGCTCTGGGTCTAAACGGCGGAGGAAAGCGGCTACTGCCCCGCTTGATTTTGTGGTGGAGTCTGAGCCTATCCTTGAAGACGAACCATTGGCCCTGCAAGGGTCAGACGCTGGACTTCTCTTCCCGAGTTCAGCTGATGAGGAGGCTGCACAGTTGGCCGAGGCCATACGGCGCTCAAAAGACGCGTCTCATAACGCCAAGGTTCCGAAGAAGTCTTATCCCGCTGTAATTTTCTACGAAGACCCTTCATGGATTCGGCGGCGATTTATCGGCCCTTTGGAGGAATGGGGGGAAAGGGCTCTGAAGCAGGCCGCTTCAGAAGACGCAGCTGATGCACTCTCTTTGTGGACCGGCGGTCATGAGTCTACCCTTGAACCCCGGCGAGCCCACCTCCTTGAGAAGGAGCAGCGGCTTGAAGAAGCCATATTGAGGGCTTCTTTGCGTATAGGTACGTTGTGCTTCCTTTGTAGTCTTTCCGATTATTTATGCCTGTGCATCTGTATCATTATTCTTATTTGAATCGTGCAGAATCTTCAACGCTGGGGGAGCTCCCTACGGGCCCATTAAAGCTAAAGCCCGCCGAAATTCTCAATGAAGCCTTGCTGGATGTGGAGGGGGCTGACGAGGCTGCTCCTCTCACGGTGGAACTTCCAGCGGCGGTTCTTGACCAGGGAATGCCTGCCCCTCTGGGGGAGGCTCCTTTGGAGGCCGCCGCCCCAATGACTCTTACTGAGAGCGGCCCAAAGGCTGGGAGCGAGGTAGTCGGGACTACTCTCCCTTTGTTGGAGCCTGAGGTTACGGCGGAAACCGTTGAAGCTGCTATCCCCCCGGCTCAGAATGGGAGGAGTGTTGAAGGTATCCCTCTGCGTTTTAATTTAGCAACCCCTTCATAGTCTGAACTCTTTTATTTTTTATTTTTTTTAGAATTGCGCGGTTTGGCGGCCACGATCGCGGATCTGTCGCCTCGACAGTCATTTCAGCGTTTATTGGAGATGGCAGCTCCGCAGGCGATCTCCCCTCAGCGCATTGTCCTCTCGTCTGGGCAAGGTTGGTGTCGTCCATCCCTTCTCATAGCATCGTCGTTATTTTTGCGTACTGACACTGACGTTTTCTGCAGTTCTGGAAGCCGATGACGAGGTCGAGATTCTCGAAGGGCCAGGGGAGCCTTCAGCTCCTACTTGCACGACTGTCGGTGAGTGACATTTCATTGCACTCTCACTCGTTCCTTGCTTAAGAATTTTGTTGACGTCTTTTAAATTTGAACAGCTCTGCCAGTCTCCACGGCGTTGGAGTCGCGCATCGTGATGCCACCCGGCCCTTATGCCTTGCGGGCTTCAGAACGCTTGGCCCAATTAAGCCTCGTCTCCTTGTCGTCTCTGATCGAGGAGCTTCGTGCTGGCAACACGACCACGGCTGAAGCATTCGCTGCCGAGGCTAACGGTTCTCTTCCTTTTCTTGCCACCTACCACAGCGAAGAGGTGGTGCGAGTCTGGGTGGAGTTTTGCCGGCGAGTGGAGGCTTGCCTGCACGCCCTTGAATGTTCTCACCTTTCCTCGGAGGCCGTGGCTGCAAAGGCGGAGTTACGGGGGCCGATAGCACGGTGCGCGGCAAACATGACGTCATGTGAGAAAAGGCTCGGTCGCAAGTTCTCGGAAAGGGAGCTAGCCTCCAAGGCGCTGGGCGAGCTCCAAGCCAATCTCACAGCCAAAGCCAACAAAGCGTATGAACTCTGGCGGGTGCTTCAGGAGTCCATCAGAGAGGTGGTGGCTCTCGATAAAGCTGCCATGTTCACTCGTGAGAGGGTCGAGGCTCATAAGGCCATTGAGAAAGAGCTTGAAGCCCGGCTCGCTTCGTATCAGGCTCAACAAGCTCAGGCGGAGGCTCGTCTTTTGGAGATCTTGCGTCATGAAGTCGTGGTCCAGCAAAAGCAGGATGAGCTGACCAAGCTGCTGAATCGCCCGCCGGCTTGAAACATTTGTATCTTTTTTTTCCTTTTTGTACATACTCATGGATGAGAGTATTTTATTTTTGTTTCTTTCATGAATTGTACTTTGCACCCATTTTGGTTTATGAATAAAAGATACATTTTTCTTCTCAATGATGTGTCTCCTTTTCATTGAATGTATTCTGCGGATATTCTATCTTGATTTCCTTGCAGGACAGCAATGGCTCAGGACTCAGGGTTAAGATCTGCTTCCTAAGACTTTTGCATTTCACGAGCCACGAGGGTCTTATAAAGAGTTTTTCTCCCTACAGGTCGAGAGGATCCCATAGGTGTAAGTTCTTCTTAAAGATCGTGAGGATCCTTAAGCGGGTCTTCCCTTGAGAGTCGTAAGGATCTCGCAAGAGAGTTTTTCTTCCTTACAGGTCGTGAGGGCCTGCAAGTGTCGGATGTGATCACCCTTGTCCGTGTTTTACGGAGTCAGGGGTTTCTCAAGGTATCGTAGTTTAAAGACGTCACGGTCAAGGTTAAGGACCTCATAGTCCGTGGATTTAAGGACTCCACAGTCCGCTGTTAGTTTTAAGACATCACGGTCAAGGTTAAGGACCTCATAGTCCGTGGATTTAGGGACTCCACAGTCCGGTGTTTGGTTGCAGGGACCCGTCACCTCTTTGAAGACGCTGAGGAATTACAACGCCGGGCATCAAAGGAGTGAAGAGATGTACCCTTAAACCAAGGCAAAATCTGTAGGGAATCGGGGTGGTTGATCGTTAGTTTTAAGACATCACGGTCAAGGTTAAGGACGTCATAGTCCGTGGATTTTAAGGACTCCACAGTCCGGTATTTGCTCTGGATGCTTCACACGGGTTCACTGCCGTGCTTGGCGAGGACCAGGCTCCGCTCTGGACGCTTTCCACGGGGTCAAAGAGTGACATTATCCGCGTCCCACGTAACCAGGAATTTTGCACTAGGTGCCTCACACGGGTTTACTGCCGCGTTAGGCGAGGACTAGGCTCCGCTCTGGATGCTTTGCACGGGTTCACTGCCATGCTCTGCGAGGACCAGGATCCGCTCTGGACGTTTTCCACGGGGTCAAAGAGTGACGTTATCCGCGTTCCACGTGACCAGGAATTTTGCACTAGATGCTTCACACGGGTTCACTGCCGCGTTAGGCGAGGACTAGGCTCCGCTCTGGATGCTTTGCACGGGTTCACTGCCATGCTCTGCGAGGACCAGGATCCGCTCTGGACGTTTTCCACGGGGTCAAAGAGTGACATTATCCGCGTTCCACGTAACCAGGAATTTTGCACTAGATGCTTCACACGGGTTCACTGCCGCGTTAGGCGAGGACTAGGCTCCGCTCTGGATGCTTTGCACGGGTTCACTGCCATGCTCTGCGAGGACCAGGATCCGCTCTGGACGTTTTCCACGGGGTCAAAGAGTGACATTATCCGCGTTCCACGTAACCAGGAATTTTGCACTAGATGCTTCACACGGGTTCACTGCCGCGTTAGGCGAGGACTAGGCTCCGCTCTGGATGCTTTGCACGGGTTCACTGCCATGCTCTGCGAGGACCAGGATCCGCTCTGGACGTTTTCCACGGGGTCAAAGAGTGACATTATCCGCGTTCCACGTAACCAGGAATTTTGCACTAGATGCTTCACACGGGTTCACCGCCGCGTTAGGCGAGGATTAGGCTCCGCTCTGGATGCTTTGCACGGGTTCACTGCCATGCTCTGCGAGGACCAGGATCCGCTCTGGACGTTTTCCACGGGGTCAAAGAGTGACATTATCCGCGTTCCACGTAACCAGGAATTTTGCACTAGATGCTTCACACGGGTTCACTGCCGCGTTAGGCGAGGACTAGGCTCCGCTCTGGATGCTTTGCACGGGTTCACTGCCATGCTCTGCGAGGACCAGGATCCGCTCTGGACGTTTTCCACGGGGTCAAAGAGTGACATTATCCGCGTTCCACGTAACCAGGAATTTTGCACTAGATGCTTCACACGGGTTCACTGCCGCGTTAGGCGAGGACTAGGCTCCGCTCTGGATGCTTCGCATGGGTTCACTGCCATGCTCTGCGAGGACCTGGATCCGCTCTGGACGTTTTCCACGGGGTCAAAGAGTGACATTATCCGCGTTCCACGTGATCAGGAATTTTGCACTAGATGCTTCACACGGGTTCACTGCCGCGTTAGGCAAGGACTAGGCTCCGCTCTGGATGCTTCGCATGGGTTCACTGCCATGCTCTGCGAGGACCAGGATCCGCTCTGGACGTTTTCCACGGGGTCAAAGAGTGACATTATCCGCGTTCCACGTAACCAGGAATTTTGCACTATATATCCGCATTTCACGGAATAGAGGTTTGACTCTTGGTGATATGTATATCGCCGATCCATGGAACTGGGGGTTGCCGCTGTTCCGTTTCGCTTGATGTTGTGTCTGCTGCATCGAGATGATCTCCAGGTTATTTGTGAACCATCGAGATTTGGCTTCCTCTCATGATGAAACCTGGGGGAGGAGTACGACTCCTTCTTTGTTTGCGCCCCTGGATTGTATACAGGGATTGATGTAGCATCACCTGTAGGGCAAAAAGGTTTCATTTTTCCATCATTTCTTTTATTCTTTCCGCGATGCTCTATCATTTCAGCTTTTTATATCGCGAAGGTCGCGATTGCCCAATCATTTCGGCTATTTTTCGCGGTGCCCAATCATTTCGGCTATTTGTTTTATTTTTACTCGCTGCTTTTTATTGCGAGTTACCCCATCATTTCGGCTATTTTTCATGCATACATTTTTACTTGCTGCTTTTTATTGCAAGTTGCCCCATCATTTCGGTTATTTCGTAGGCATGTGTGGCCTGCTAGCTTTTTCGCCGCAAGCTCGGATTTTGGACACCGATTTCGGCGTCAGCATCGCTGCAACTGGGATGTTGCCAGGAGAGAATCATCATTTGCCATGAAAGAACTTGGGATTTGATACCGGTTTAGGCATCAGCATCGCGGCAACTGGAATATTGCCAGGAGCGAATCATCATTTGCCTCTGTCGATGTTGAACAAAGGTGGCTTAGCAAACAGGGTTAAGGTCCTGTCGACTAAGGCTTTTGACTTCATGAGCCGTAAGGGTCTCACAAAGGTATTTCTCCCTACAAGTCGTGAGGATCTTGCAGGTGTATTTTCTCCTTAGGGATCGTGAGGATTCCTAAGTGTATTTTCCTCTGTAAGTCGTAAGGATCCTACAAGAGAGTTTTCTCCTTATGGGTCGAGGGGACCTACAAGGGTTGGACTTTGCTGGGGAAATGTTTATTCGCGCCCGTGGATTGTATACAAGGGTCAGTATTGAGCTTCTTGTAGGGCAACATCGGAGGTTGTGGAGGATTTGCTTAAGAACAGGTTTGGGTTTCTGTAACTTAAGACTTTCAAATCTCATGGGCCGTGAGGGTCCCACAAGAGAATTCTCCTTACGAGTCGTAAGGATCTCGCAAGTGCATTTTCTCCTTAGGAATCGTGAGGATCCCCAAGTGCGTTGCTCCTTTGTGAGTCGTAAGGATCTCACGCAGGTGGTTTCTCCTTACAAGGTCGAGAGGACCCTACAAGTGTCTTTTAACGAGGTTGCGCCCTTTCGGGTTTTCACAAACACTCGCCGGTAGTCCTGCTGTTTTTACTCACGGAGCCCTTTCGGGTTTTCATCCGTGCCCATTTTGCTTATAGACATACCGTTTTTTTATTTTTATTCTTTTTCACTTTTTTTTTATTTTATTTTATTTTTTTCTTTTCTCTCTCCTCTTTTTTTATCTCGTCAGCCTAAAGATGCTGCGGTAGTAGTTTTAGGGACGTTTCGGTCCGTTGTTAGTTTAAGGACGTTTCGGTCCGTCGTTAGTTTAAGGACGTTTCGGTCCGTCGTTAGTTTAAGGACGTTTCGGTCCGTCGCTATGGGAAGGCCGGCTGCTGCTTGTAAAGTCTGAGCCTAGGAAGATAGCGAGCGGACATAGTCGTCGTCATCTATCATTGACCCAGGCTGTGGCTTATCAAGCGTAGTATTTCTTTAAGAAGCGGCCGTTTATTGGCCTGAAAGGCCTTTCACCGTGCATGTCCATGAGTAGGTAGGCTCCACCCTGGTAGACCTTGTCTATGACGTACGGGCCTTCGTAGTTTGGCTCGAATTTTCCTCGCTTGGCACGATTGGGGATCATAGGTCTTTTGACCACTAGTACAAGTTCGCCTTGGCGGAATGTCCTCGGCCTGGTCAATCTTTCGTATGAGCGCGTCATCTTTGCTTTGTAGGCCTCTAGATGTTGTTGCGCTATGAGCCGGGTTTCGTCGAGGGCATCAAGCTCCTCAAGCCGAAGGTGAGCATTTTCTTCGTTCGTCAGCTCGTGGTGGACTGCTACTCGTAGAGAGGGTAACTCTATCTCGAGGGGGAGCACTGCTTCCGTCCCAAATACCAACGCGTACGGCGTTGTGTTTGTGGCCGTCTTGAACGTAGTTCGATAAGCCCAAAGGGCTTCTTGCAGCCTTTCGTGCCAGTCTTTCTTATTCCTGGAAACGGTCTTTTTTATGATCTTCGTCAAGGTCTTATTGAAGGCCTCGGCTAGACCATTAGCTCGTGGATTGTAAACCGAAGAATATCTCCAGTCTATATTGTGCTGCTGTGCGAAGCGGCTAATCTTATGGCTTCGGTAGGCCGGCCCGTTATCGGAGATAATCCGCCGTGGAGTTCCGAACCGATAGATGACGTGCGTCTTGAAGAAATGGAGGATATTCTCCGTCTTCACTTCCCTCAATGGTACTGCTTCTGCCTATTTGGAGAAGTAATCAGTTGTCGCCAGAATAAAACGGTGTCCCCGGGATGATGCTGGCTCAATGGGGCCGACTATGTCAGTCCCCCACATTTCGAATGGCCAACTAGCCAGCGTCGGGTGCAGTGGATTCGGATGTTGGTGGATGAAGTCTCCATGAATCTGGCATGAGTGGCATTGCTTCGCATACTCGAGGCAGTCCTGGATCATCGTGGGCCAGTAGTAACCCATCCGTTTAATTTTTAACTTCATCTTTGGGGGTGCTTGGTGAGAACCGCAAAGTCCATCATGAACTTCCTGAATGACTCTTTCTGCTTCGTCAGGTCCTAAGCATCTCAGCCATAGAGAATCAAACGATCTCTTGTATAGAATATCGTTGACAAAAGCGAAAGATAAAGCTCGTTTCATGAGCTGATGTCTTGAGGACGCTTCTTCGGGCATTCGGTGGGACTTAAAGTAGTCTATGAAGACTTCCCTCCAGTCTTCGGCCTTCTCATGGTCTTTTATTTGTAGGGTCGTCTGCTCAGTCGTTCCCTTTTCTTCGCATGATTCCGGAGATATTTCTGCCGGGGCGAGCACTCGACGGCTTTGTACCACGATTCTGACGTCATCGAGGTTCTCGTCAGCCAGTTCTTTAGCAAGTTTAGCCAACGCGTCTGCTTTGCTGTTTTCCGCGCGCGGTATGTTCTCCAAAGTATAGGAGGGAATTTGTGTCAATAGTTGTTGCACCCTTTCGCCGTACTTCACCAACTCCGGCTTGCACGTTTGGTAGTCACCATTTACTTGACTAACGACCAGCTGAGAATCCCCGTATATGAGGAGGTCTTCAATTCCCATGTCGATGGCGATCTCGAGGCCTGCTATCAGAGCTTCGTATTCGGCTTCATTGTTTGTCCTCGGTTCTGTTAAGGAGAAGGCGAAGCGCATTATCCCTCCTTGTGGAGTTGCAAAGATGAGGCCTATCCCTGATTTGATCATTGGGACACCTTGTTTCTGTTTCTTTATGGAGGATGCTCCATCGAAATAGAGTTCCCATCGGGCGCTTCCGCCGCTAATCGCATCAAATGCATGCTCGTCCGGCAAATCACAGTTCAGAGGAGAATCGGCCGGTATCGGGTGCTCGGCGAGGAAGTCGGCAATGGCCTGGCCTTTCACTGCCTTGAGAGGTTGATATGTTATCGAGAACTCCATCAAGAGCAGGGCCCACTTAGCGAGTCGTCCCATCAATATGGCTTTCGACATCAGATATTTGAGAGGGTCCACCTTCGAAATAAGACGGACTTCATGTGCTAATGCGTAATGTCTAAGCTTTGTTATTGCGAAGACCAACGCCAGGCAGTGCTTTTCAATGGGGGAATAGTTGCTTTCTGCCCCCAGCAGCACTCGACTTAAGTAGTAAAGTGCTCTTTCTTTCCCCTGATCGTTCTCTTGTGCCCATAATGCGCCCAAAGAACCTTCGAGGGCGGCCGTGTAAAGAATGAGAGGCTTTCCCTTCACTGGAGCAGCCAACACTGGAGGGTTCTGCAGGTACTGCTTGATCTCGTCTAGTGCACCTTGACATTTGTGATCCCAAACGAATGGAGTTCCCTTTTTCATCAGGTGGCTGTAAGGACGGCATTTGCCTGAAAGATTAGCGATAAACCGCCGGATGTATGCGAGCTTCCCTTGGAGAGACCGCAACTGCTTGAGGGTTCTTGGCGGAGGCATTTCCATGATCGCCTTAATCTTTGACAGATCTATTTCAATACCTCGGTGTCGAACGATGAATCCCAGAAATTTGCCCGAGGAGACTCCAAACGCGCATTTGAGGGGATTCATTTTCAAATTATATTGCCGAAGGCGTCGAAATACAGTCTCCAGATGTTTTAAATGCTCTTCGTACGACATGCTCTTCACTACAAGGTCATCGATATAGCACTCGACGATGTCACGTATGAGATCGTCGAAGATCTTTGTCATGGCTCTTTGATAGGTGGCGCCAGCGTTCTTTAGGCCAAAGGGCATAACCCTGTAGCAGAATATACCCAAAGGGGTCCGGAAAGCGGTATGCTTCTGGTCTTCGGGATGCATCTTTATCTGATTGTATCCTGACGAACCATCCATAAAGGAGAAAACCTCGTGAGTGGACGTGTTATCTATCATTAGCTCGGTTACTGGTACTGGGAAATCATCCTTGGGACAGGCTTTATTGAGATCCCTGAAATCCACGCATATGCGTACTGTCCCATTCTTCTTCATTACCGGGACGATATTGGCGATCCAGTCGGGATATTGGACTTCTTGGATAAATCCATAATCGATCAACTTCTTGACTTCGGCGTTGATGCTCATTTCAAGCTCGAGTCGCATCCTCCTTGGCGCCTGCTTGACTGGCTTGATATCTGGGGATATTGCTAATCTATGCACGGCAATCTCCGGATCCAATCCTGGCATCTCGGAGTAGTTCCACGCGAAGCAATCTTTATGCCGTAGAAGCACGTTCTTTAACGCAGCCACCTTTTCTTCGGATAACAGCTCGCTGACAAATGTCGGTCGCGGGTCGTCTGCCGATCCCAACTCAATCTTCTTGAGGTTATCTGCAGTAGTATGTATACCATCTTCCAGTTCTTTCGGAGCGGGCGGAAATTCCGAGATCACCTCATCATCGCTGTTCTCAAAGCACCGGTAAAGGTCATCTACGTTCTCGGGCTCTTCTCCTAATATCGTAATCGTATAACAAGTGCGAACCCGCTCCCTGGACTGAGGTGGACCCGGTTTTGCTCTTGCGGCCTTGGGCTCATGCTTTTGCGGTGGCGTCACATTCCAGCCGTCGGATAAAGCGAATCTGCCTCGTCGGTACTGGTCCTCGACCCAGTTCTTGAAGGTGAAGCAGTCTTCGGTAGGATGTCCTATGGCTCGGTGGTAAGAGCAATAACTCGGATGAGAAGCCTTGCTAGCTTGCTCAGGATGTCTAGACTCTGAAAGCGTGATCATTTGATGTTTTATGGCGAGGTTAAGTAACCTCCCCGTTTTGTCTCGGGGGAAGGAGTACGCTCGACTCATCTTCTTCATGAGGGACAAACCCGAGCCGCTTCCTAATTTATTTCCGTCTCTACGTCGGGCCTTTCGTACAACGGATTGACGAGGATAAGCGTCTTTGTCTTTTGCAGCACGTTGAGATAGACGTTGCGTCCTGGCCTTTTCGTAGATGGCCATTTCGCGGATGTGGTCTTCCCGAGCTTCCTGACCCATTTTCCTGATAGGCTTGCCCATTCGTTCTTCAAACGACGGACTCGGCACTTTAATCGCGGGGTCTAGTTTTGATGGGGGGTTGGCATCTCCTGACAGGGCGTCCTCCTCTTCGTCAAAGGTATATATAGCGTAGCTATTGTGAGCCCGTTCCCGTTTTCCGGCTCTTGCGTATCCAAGCCCGAGTGTTTCCATCTTCCCGTTGGGCAATTTGCGTTGAGTCCCGGGGACATCCCAAATCCTGTTGTAGAACCGCGCCTGCCGAACGGTCTGTTCTAAAGGTACTCCTTGGCGCTTCAATAGCTTCTTTAATCCATTTGTATAGTATCTGGGCAGACGGATGGGTTGGAGCCTGTCAAGCGTAGCATCCGTGCCATGCCAGATCTCTTTCTCTATTTTCGACTCTGAGGATCGGTAGAATAGGATCACCTTCTCGCCCCTTCGCCTGGGAGGGACGTAAAATGTTTGCAGGTCCTGTACATTGTGAGCCTGAAGCGCGTCGAGATCCTTGTAGTGTTCTCGCGGTACCATGGTGATTTGCAAACTATGGTCATCGCCAGGGGGTGCTTGTATTGACAACCGATTGGAGAACACGGCATTAACTTCATCTTCTGAATCACTTCCGAAGACCAACACGGGGGCGGGCGTCCCCAGGTTGTTGCGTTGAGATGGCCCTGCATAAACTATCTCTTCCTCTTCTTCGGTATCGCTCCTGAAAATCGGGATGGTGGCGGCGGTTTTGTTCCCCAGATTGCGACTCCTTTCTGTATCCTCGAAATCTGGCAAAAAGTACTTCGCATCTTCGTATTTGCGGACTTCGTTCACGGAAAATGGGTTTAACTCACCTGTTACGGTATACTCGAAACCATCCTTAAAGTACTTCATACACTGATGTTGTGTAGAAGGGATGATATTGTACTCGTGTAGCCAAGGACGGCCGAGTAAGGCGTTGTAGCAGGTCTTGGCGTCAATGACATGGAATTTGATGTCTGTGACAAGAAGTCCAAAGCGTAATGTTAATATCACAGATCCGAGAGTCCGTGACGATTGTGAATCGAAACCGGAGATAGTGATTTTGTCACGAGCGAGGTGTTGCACGCTCATGCAGATTTCCTTCAACACCCGAACATTAAGGAGGTTGACGGAGGATCCATTATCCACCAGGATCTTGCCTATCTTGATATCATGGCAGTATCCGGAGACGTATAGGGGACGGTTGTGGTCGCACGTCCCGAGAAGGAGGTCTTCATCACCGAAAGTGATATCGGCTGTATGCACTTCCTCCAGTTCATCCTTCATCTTTTCAGTGGCGAGGAAGGCTTGGAATTGCTCAGGTTCTTGTAACGCCTTAATCAGTGAGTCTCGCGCTTCTTTTGATAATAGGAGGGCATCGAGAATGCTAAGCTGAGAAGGTAGCTTCCTTAGGTGCGCGAGGATGTTATAGTCCACTTTACTCTTCCTAGGAGGGACTTTGGCAGCCAGCTCTCTCATGACTTGGTCATCTAAAGTGATATCTTCAGTGACCTTTTCCTTTCCCTTATCCCTTCTATTCCCGGGCCCGAGATTCTTCTCTGGGAGTGTGCGATTGCGCAGCTGAATGTTCTCGCAGGCCTCCGATTCCTTCTCTTTCCCCAAAACGGATTCTTTAAAGAAAGGGCCCAAAGCCATTTCTTCATCAGAGTCGCTCCCAAAGGTGAGAACTTGTGACCCCCTGGCGTTAACCATGTAACAGTTGCCAGTCGTTCTGTTGTGCCCATCGACAGTACTTCTTCACTCTCGACGGATCTTGCGTTTCATGCGCTTAACATGTTGCCGACGAGCGACATATCCTTGCCACCATATCTTAAAGGCGTCGCACTCCTCCGTGGGGTGTGAGATTTTCCGGTGATATGCGCAATAATCAGGGTGCCTCTCCACCCCATCATGTGTGTTTCCTTCCGAGGGCGGTAGCTTCATCCCCATTGACATAGCTTTGGCAAACCTTTTTCTTGTCTTGAATATCTTCTTGTCTACTTTGGATGCCTTTTGCTCTGGCAGTGGTAGGTCAACTCTTTCGTTCAGTTGCCCGCATTTGGCTCCTTCCGATGTGGCCATTTCATGCTCCCGGTCCGCTTTACATTTTAGACGAATCTCGTCTAGAAAAGCGTCGATCATTTCATCTGTTGGCCATGCACGCTCTGGTACAGGCTCTGTCTCCAGCTTTTCAATGCCAGGAGTTTTCCCATCATCGGTAAACAAGTGGGAGATTACGTTACAACTCGCCACATATCCTTCGGATTCATCCGACGAGCTTTCTCCATCATCTTCTTCTTGAAAGATGTGGTTGAGGAACTCTTGCAGTGTGACAGGAGTTCGCGTCTTTTGATTGTATTCTTCCAGCGCGTCGATTTGCTTCTGCAAGTTCGTGTGTTCGTTTTCAAGCTTCACGGGCTTCTTGGATTTCTTCTTCTTTTTCTTCGAAGATTTTGACGGTTGGGCGTGAGTATTTGGGCCATTATCGCGAGTCTTCGTAGTTGGGCGGGGCTTCAACATCCCTTTGATAATTTGAGGTTCAAGAGGGTCCTTCCATTCGATCGCAGGGCACGCATGAAGGTCTCTCAGCATTCTTTTGGTTTTAGTTGATAGCACGACCTCCCATGGAGCTTCTTCAATAAAAGAACATGTTGCCCCCGGTGTATCCGCTTTCCTAGGAGCATGCGGCTGTGGGGGGTTCACCTTCCACTTTTCGGACAGTACAAACTTCCCCTGGAGGTACTGGTCTTCAATCCATCCTTTGAAGACGAAGCAATCTTCGATCGGATGGCCTACCGTTTGATGGTAAGGGCAATAGTTAGGGTTATTCACTTCGGTGGGTTGCGGCGGTCGCCTTGGATTTGGCAGGTTTATAAGTCTGTTGCGTATTGCCAGCTCGAATAGCCGTTTCGTCTTGTCCCGTGGGAACGAGTAGGGACGCTTCATCTTCTCATTATAATACCGACGCCTTTCCTCGAGTTGATCTGCCGGTTTCGGGGCGTTAGGTTGCTGCTGGGCATTCACAACAAAGGTTGCCCTCCCTTTACCCTTGTCATTCCGAGGTTCCGACTTCGGGGGAGGCGGTCTATGACCCATCTGGTCCATCTGAGCCAACTTGTCGATTAAAACCTGGAATGTGGTTAGCTTAAAGAACATCATAAACTGGGAGATAGTTGCGTGAGGGTCTAGAGTTCCCACGAACATGCCCACCGCAGGTGCTTCCTCAATGCGTTGCTCACATCTCGACCACAAGTTCCGCCAGCGTATAGCGTACTGGACCCAGGTTTCGCCCGGTTTTACCCTGGCGTTAATCAGTGCAGTTATTGGAGTGCGTTCGCTGGCACTTGCGAATCGCTGAGTGAACAACAGCTCCATTTCAGCGAACGTTTTGATAGAATCGTTCGGGAGTTCCGAATACCATTCGAACGCAGTTTCTGATAAGCTGCCCACGAACTGGCGGAGCAACAGTTTATCATCACCGCCGGTGTTACCGCAGAGGGCCCGGAACTGGGCGACATGCTGATGGGGATTGCCGGTCCCCTTATACACGTGGAATTTTGGTATCGTATAGCCTTGCGGGTATTTGATTTGGTCGTACCAGCTCGGATACGGCCGCCCCGTTTTCACGACTTGACCAGCTGCCTCAGTCGCGTGATGAACCCGGATTTGCTGGGCTATGTAGTCAGCCAAGTCAGCCTTAGAGATTGCCTCCTCCTTGGCCGTTGAGAGGGCTAGTGGATTTGACGTTTCTCCTCGGTCGTCTTCAAGAACGATTGGGGGATCCTCGGCGGGTAAGTCCTGCTGGATCATCATTCCTATCACGTCTTGGAAGAGAAGGCCCATCCGTTGTATGTTGGCCGCTTGTTCAGCAGCCTCTTTGTCCCTTTTCTCCAGTGTCCGGCGGAGGAATTCAGCATCGGTTTCTTCCTCCCGGCGTGCGTCTGAGGACGTTTCTGGGTTTTCTTTTGGCCCGGTGAGCGCGGCCATAGCATTCATCATTTCTTGAAGCTTTTGTTGCTGCTCTTGAGCCTTCGTCACGGATCGGGTTAGCGGTCGGTGGCCCGTAGAAGTGTGGCTTTCCTCTTTTCCAGAGGCCATATAAACAGTGTGCACCACCATGCCCCCAGACTTAGGGCGTCTGGGCTCAGTACTTTTAGCCGTCGTTGCATGCTGTGGGTTTTCTCTGGCCTCCTCCTTTTATGAGCCATGGAGGTTGAGGGGGCCGTTGAGGTGGGCGTCCAGACAGCCTTTTGGGGTTTAGCCTGGTGACCAGCTTCCGGTTGGATTTTCAGCTTCTTGTGCTGGCGGGAGAAGTTTGGATCGATGATCGAGTCCCGGGCCTGCCGCCAAACCTTATAGATTTTGGAAGACAGCCGTTGAGGAGATCGGGGTTGTTCGGGTTTTATTTCGACAACCTTTTTTAATGAGGGAGGAGACCTCTTCAGCACTGCCGTAGGAGAATTCCTTCGCACCTTATTTAGCATTTCAAAGCTGTTCCCAGTTGGAACAGCAGCATTAACCTCTGCCACCGGGGCCGATGGAGTCAACCCGGAGGGGGAGTTGCCCCCAGCCTTCCTTACTCGGCGCCAATGGTGACGTCGAGCGTGTCGAGCGGACTGTGTAGGGTCAGCGGTAAGAATGGTTTCGTCTTGCCCCTTGTCTGGGTGGGGGGTCGCAGTTGGTATTAGCCTGTCAAAGACCGATGTCCTTTGGGCAGTAGGAGCGGGAGCTGAAGCCGTTAATCTTGTAAAGACCGACCTTTTGGCCGGAGAAGCTGCCTTGACGACTTCGGGGGCAGGAGCGGGCACCTTCTTAGAAGCAGCCTTCTCTGAGATTGTAGGTCCCATGATGGGTTCGCAGGATTTCTGGCCCAATCTAGAGAAGACCGAGGCGTTGACGTTGGGCGACTCGTTGAGAGGAGCCGCGGCAGGGGTAAGACGATCAAAGACCGACTTCTTGAGAGCTTCCGTTGTCAGCGCTGGAGCGGTGAAGTTTGTCGGTGGGAGCATGGTCCCAAAGAACAATCCTGTGGTGGCGCGAGTGACCTGTTCCACGGGCATTGTGAATAGCGAAGCAGCTTGGGGTCCGTAGGCTATACCTCTTGGCGAGGCAGAGCGTTGGTTGCAATTGCAGTCTGAGCAGTTGGAGAATTTCATGGAAGTAGGAGCCATCGATCCTTTGTTTTCTGCAATAAGCAAGACGCCAATTCTTAGTATCTTGAAACCCAAGGGCAACCATTGGCGAACCGCGATTGGTTCGCGAGTCACGACACACGAAGTGTGGAGTGGAAAGAGGAAAAGGTCCCACCGGGCGTGCCAGAATCTGTTCCCCTCCGAAAGACGGCGCACAAGACTGCGGTGTCTTGGCACTGAGATTCGGGGCAGATGCTAATTGGTGCTATCCGTTCACCTCTCTGAAGATGCCAAGTTGATTTATGGCACCATGTATCGAAGGTTTGAACGGATGCGTCCGATGTAGCAGACTTCGTCAGATTCCCCCTCGCTTGAGGGGTTTTTTTTAATAGAGGATTTAATAGAGGATCTGCAAAGTGCACATCTCCCCTTAAGGTTGAGAATTTAATTCTCAATGGGTCGAGATCCTGCCATGCAGATCCAAAACATAGAGAGGGAATGCAAGCATGAGAATTTAATTCTCACAGAACTATAGGAATTTAATTCCTTTAAAATAAAATTAGGGCTTGACCCCGTATCATGGGAATTTAATTCCTTCAGAACAAAAGAAACAGGGTTTAACCCTAATTAAGAACTTAGTTCTGTCGAAACAACGGGAATTTAATTCCCTTAATCATCATTTAACAGAGGATGGAAGTTTAAACTCCTTTAAAAAGCTTTGTTAGGGTTTGACCCTATTTGGTTCTTCACATATATGAGGAATTTAATTCCTACAGAAAATTCAGAGTTAAACTCTATCCCAGAATATAAGTCTTCGAAAGGAAGTAGGAATTTAATTCCTCTGAAATTTACAGCTCGAGGAATTTAATTCCTGGAAAAAGATTAACAAAGCCTCTAAACAAAATACATAGAGGCAGGGTCATGTGTCATCACGTGACCCCCCAAGAGATCTACAGAAAGTCCCTTTGAGGCAGCACCCCACGTGATCCACGTGACCCTTGGCAGAAGCTCTAATACACAGGCATTTGAATGCCCATCACGTGATGGCACGTGATGCTCTGAAAGATGCGATAATCTCAGCAGAATAAATAAAGGGAGGGCGCTCTCACGTGCTGCCACGTGACCCCTCTTGTCTTAGTGTTTAACACTAAATTGAAACTCTCGAACCCAGTGTTAAAACACTGTTGGGCCTTAGTGTTCAACACTAATTAAAAAGCTTTATCTGCAGTGTTCAACACTGGTGTGTTTTAGTGTTTAACACTAATTTGAAAAGCCTTGTTGCTGGTGTTTAACACCAATTATCTCTTAGTGTTAAACACTAACTTGTCAACCTCATTCCCAGTGTTCAACACTGATTGCTCTGTAGTGTTTAACACTAGGCTTCGGCCCAATTGACTAAATGGATGGAGGCAAAGCCTCTCCTGATTGGACTTAGCCCAAGATGGCCATAAGTCCTCAATTTGTGATTAACTGGGCCAATGGACTCATAACACAATTAATTCGTCTTGACCCCAAATTGGGCCAAGGACTATTTAATCCACTCCGGTTCTAGGGTACATCTCTTCACTCCTTTGATGCTTGGCATTGTAATCCCTCAATGTCTTCAAAGAGGTGACGGGTCCCGACGACCACACATTGATACGGACTGCGGGGTCCTTAAACCCGTGTTTAATGCAAATTCCTGGTTACGTGGAACGCGGATAATGTCACTCTTTGACCCCGTGGGAAACGTCCAGAGCGGAGCCTGGTCCTCGCAGAGCACGGCAGCGAACCCGTGTGAAGCATCCAGAGCACATAATGGACTGTGGGGTCCTTAAACCCATGGACTACGACGTCCTTAACCTTGACCGAGATGTCTTAAAACTAACAACGGACTGTGGGGTCCTTAAAACCAATGGACTACGACGTCCTTAACCTTGACCGAGATGTCTTAAAACTAACAGTGGACCGCAATGTCCTTAAACTACCCATGGACCGCAATGTCCTTAAACTAGAACAATAGAGCCCCGCATGCTCTTTTGTCGGATCTAAACGGTCCCGTTTAAGTTGATCTTAGCCTCAAAGATGGCTAACGTATCCTTAAACCTTCAAACAGAGTGGACTATAAATCCCCCCAATTAACTCTGGCTCAAGGGTACATCTCTGAACTCCTCTGACATCCGTCGTTGTAATTCTTCAACGTCGTCAGAGAGGTGACGGGTCCTGACGGCCATACATACGTTGGACCTCTAGGTCCCTAAACTGGAACAATGGAGTCCAAACACTCCTTTATCGGATCTAAACGATCCCGTTAAGTTGATCTTAGTCACAAAGTTAGACTAACGTATCCTTAACAAACGTTTGAGTTGATCTTAGCCTCAAGTATGGCTGACGTATCCTCAAACCAAACCCCCAAACCCAAATCTAAGATAATACGGATTTGGACTAGTCCACGCCCTACGGGCGACGACATAACTCAGTCTCCGTAAACAATCCACGGGCAACAAAACACAAAACAAACACCCACGACACGAAGTGACCAGCTGGAGAAGGAGAAAGTTGTTACAGCAATGCGGTAGCGTAATTAACTGCAGGGGCTTGCGCCTGCAGGGAAGAGCGTCCCCACAATCAAAAACCCCTCAAGCGAGGGGGAATCTGACGAAGTCTGCTACATCGGACGCATCCGTTTAAACCTTCGATACATGGTGCCATAAATCAACTTGGCATCTTCGGAGAGGTGAACGGATAGCACCAATTAGCATCTGCCCCGAATCTCAGCGCCAAGACACCGCAGTCTTGTGCGCCGTCTTTCGGAGGGGAACAGCCACCTTCTCATCTCCCTCAACGCTCCAAAAACCCACCTGTACACACCCTGCACATCACCCCAGTCGACGTCAGCCGACCCAAACCCTAACCACCCACTCTCTTCGCCGGAGTCGATCGCCGCCGATCTCACCCTTGATCCCAGATCATCCTACACCATCGTGAACACTACACACCCTCTCCTCTTCTTCCTTCTTTCCTTCTTCTCTTCTTCTCCGTTCTTTTCTGTTAACCGCCGGGGTTCTCTACAGATCATTCGCCGGAGCTCCGTCGACACCGTCAATACCTCACGACTTCCCTTGGGACCACAGTGAGCTTCTCTTCTCATTCTTCTTCTTACTCATCCTCTTCTCTTCTTCTTGTTTCTTTTATGCATTTTTCTTCTTTATTTTTTTCACTGTTATCTGTTTTCGCCGGATTGCGGCCGTGCGGTCGACGATCTCGACGACCCAGCGAGGACATCTGACCCGTGTGATTCCATCGTGCGTTGTTTGGACTCTTTCCGTGTACCGTGCGCGCATCGCGACTTTTCCAGCCGACGCGTGACTTTCCGTTTACCGCTTCGCGATCCGTCGAGGCAAGTGAAACTTGCTACATGCTATCTATATGTTTATTAACTATTTATCTGAATATTAAATGTATAGATCAAATCTAAAGGCACGTGTTCCAAGTTAACAATTTGATGTTCCGTTTACATATTTCAGATTCAGAACTTGAAACTTACCCGTTGCATTTTAGTTCACTATACCAAGTAACCACATTTATATTTTAATCACATAATAATTATTTATATAGTCTATGGTACCCTTTCTATAGTTTTACTCTATTGGACACCCGTGTGCATCTTTAACCTGTTTTAGTTATAATTGCATCCATTGAACATATTATACATATCATTGCATCTCTAGATTACTTAATACTTATTAACATGATTTTAACATCCATATTTGTCATACTGTATTCATGTAATGTTGAAACTATCTCTTAAACCCAAACTGATAACCGTACATCTAAGTAGTCTAATCTGCACCTATTGCTTATCATATTACAAGTTCCATTTTATTGTTCTATTAGCACCCATGCTTGTGATGTATACACATGCTTATGATAGTTTGATTATGAGCACCCATATGACATCTTGTGCACCCGGATATGACCTGTTACATCTATTACTTGACACGACATGGTACCGTCCCACTCTTTACATAACATGACACCTTTATATATTACCTGGCTCGACCTGATGTACCATGGTCTTACCTGTTACCTGATCTTGTGTCTAATGCCAACAAACCTGACATGTTGTCCTTACGGACTGTTCATGTTGTCTATCCAGACAAACCTGTCCCTGCCTGATCCTGTGTTGGCATTAGCTCTAGATTATTTAATACATGACTTGAACACATATAACTTGGGGGTATGGGGAAATCAATGATGAAATCCTGACCTGTAACTCGATAGTTGCTTGCTTATACTGATCAGTTTTAGAGGCTAGGCCAGCCTCGGGATGATGCTGCTGACATCGTTCGTCTTTACATATTTCCTGTTTTAGTGCCTAGCGGCACGTCTCGGTATCAGCCCGAGAGTCTTAGACCGTGGTCCCGGGCATGCACGGGATACTATTGAGTTACATCGATGATTCATCAAATTGATTTCAAAGACTTGAGAGTAGTTAACCCAATAGACCAGTTTAATTTACTCACTGCACACTACCTTTCACTGCCCTGATTTATATTGCTGTTATACCTGCTTTACTATTTATAATTATACTTGCATGTCTTGCTACCCTGTTTACATATTATTGCTTGATGTTATGACGCGCCGACGTCTGGGTTTTGCATGGCCCAGATTCCGTACCTTTGCTGCAGTCCGAGCAGGAGTACTTCAGCCAGCAGGCTGAGCAGTGAGGACTCATTAGTAGTTCTTTTACTTTTCAGTATTTTATTCCTGATGTGAGCCCGCATTATGGGACATACATTCCAGTTATTTTTGTATTTGATCTTTTGCTTCCGCATTATTTTATTCTTGACTCATTTATTTCTGGCTTATGGACATGTATTATATAGTCTATTATTGTTCTTGATATCTCTACAGCCGTAATGTGACTGTGGATGGATACTTCCTACCCACAGGTAGCATGGTTGGTTATGTCACGTACCCATCTTAGCGTACTCTGGGAAGCGGGGCGTGACATACATAGTAATGGAGCTATAGTTGCAATCCCTAATAGTTAGTTATGCATCCATATTTATTTGTGTATCCATACCATTAATTCTGCATACCTAGTTACACCTCATATTACATTAACTCTTATTATTAATACATTAGTACCCCATACTTGATGATGTGCATCCTACATGGTTATGATGTAACCCCTGATAAATATTTGTGCATCCATACTTTTATTTGTGCACCCGTACTTGCTACAGTTTTATTATGAGCATCCGCTTGACACATGTGCACTACCTGTCATAACCTGATATACTACTGCTTGACTTGATACCTGATCTTGTTACTAATGCCGACAATTTTGACCTGTTATCCCTACGGACATATCCTGTTGTCTATTTAGACAAACATGTACATGCTTGATCCTGTGTTGGTATTAGCTCCAGATTTATCAATACTTGACTTGAACACATAACCTTGGGGGTATGGGGAAATCAAAAGTGTAAACTAAAGTGTAATTTAAAAGGGTATTACTTAATTTGTGGTCCCGGGGGTAACGGGACAGAGCCATTCGTGACTCTTACATCTTAATCCGTGGTCCCGGGGGGGAGGGGGGTAACGGGGCAGAACCACTCTTGGTTCACATATTCCTGATCCGTGGTCCCGGGGGGTAACGGGACATATCCTTTGAGTTACATGGAGGTGTTTCCCCCAATCAGAGCAAAGCTCTGTTTTGAATTTCAAAATTCAAAAATTGAAGCAACGCTTCAGATCCTGTGCGCTGCGCGCCACGTGTCAAGCGCAGACGCGCTGGCGCCAGGTGCGCTGCGCCCTAGGCAGCGCATCCCCAATCAGAGCAAAGCTCTGTTTTAAAAATTCAAAAGTTAAATTGAAGCAACGCTTCAGATTCTGCGCACTGCTCGCCACGTGTCAAACGCAGATGCGCTGGCGCCAGGTGCGCTACGCCGTAGGCAGCGCACCCCCAATCAGAGCAAAGCTCTGTTTCAAAATTCAAAATTTAAAAGTTGTGCTACGGGTGCGCTAGCGCAGTTGCGCTACGCTCTGCGCCGCGCGCCACGTGTCGAACGCAGGTGCGCTAGCGCAAGGTGCGGCAGTGCTGGAATTAAAAATTCCCCCACCGTTAGATCAAAAGATCTACTGATAATAAATTATTAATTAATCAGAACTAAAATTCTATTGCGGAAAGATTTTTCAATCTTATTGAAACAAGAAGATTATCTTCTGTAAAATGGAGGCCTTAGGATCAAAGATCCAGTGGTGGGAAATATTCCCAAACCAATCAGAGAAAGATCTCTTAAAACTGATTTAATAAATCAATTGGCCCTATATAAAGGCCCTAGACTTCAAGTCTAATATAGAGAAAAGACAGAAAAAAGAGAGAGAGAAACCCTCTGCAAAAAAGAGCAAGCTCTTAGAAAAAAGAAGATTTTTCTTCATCTTCAAAATAAAAGAACTATGTTCTTGAACAACAGAGATGAAACCATCTCGTAAAATGAAGAACCATCTTCTAAAAAAATCAGAGATCTAAGAAAAAGACCAAGGTCTTTAATAAAAAAGAAAATATCAAAAAGATCTAATCATAAAAAAAAACTAAAAGAAGTATTTTACTTCATTCACAGATCTTTTGATCTATAAAGGCAGAGCCTTTTATAAATACAAGAACTTTTGTTCTCGGATCTTGAGGCAAAGCCTCCTTTGAAGAACATAAATCTGTTCTTTGATCTTAAAATTGATCAGATGCGCTTTGCGCTACTAAAAAGTGCCTTGCACTCATAAACTGCGTCTTTGCGCTCCTTGGATCGGCGCTTAGCGCCAAAACGTGCCACGTGTCAAGCATAGACACCACTTACGCTTTGCGCTTTTAAAACAGAGCGATGCGCTCATAGACTGGCGCTCAGCGCTAAGCGCGCCACGTGTCGCTTGCTGGCACGCCAACAGACTAGCGCAAAGCGCTCATAAATGGAAAGCACAATGCGCTAATGAATCAGCGCTTAGCGCTAAGCGCGACACGTGTCACCTTCATGTGCGCTAGCGCAATGCGCTCTTTAATTGGCGCAAAGCGCCTGACACGCCACGTGGCGCACTGTCAGAACACACCCTGTTCTGATAAATGCTATAAGACAAAAATGTCAAAGCCCAATGCCTAGCATTATTAAAAGGGCCAAGCCCAAACAAAGGCTTAATAGCCAGAACAAAAATAAAATGTTAAACATTTTTTTAATTGGACTTAGCCCAATTCTGGCCATAAGTCCTCAACTTAAATTGAACTGAGCACATCTGCTCACAAATATTCAACAGATTTTAGTCCCAAACTGGACTACAGATCTTTCAAACAATTCACACCGGTTTGAGGGTACATCTCGTTACTATTTTGATATTTGTCGTTGTAATTCCTCAACGTCTTCAAGGAGGTGACGGGTGACGTTCTTAAAACTAACAATGGACTGTGAGGTCCTTAAACTCACGGACTATGTTGTCCTTAATCTCGACCGCGATGTCTTAAAACGAATATTGTACCGAAATGTCCTTAAATTAACAATGGACCGTAATGTCCTTAAACTAATTATCGACCGCAATGTCATTAAACTAAACAACAGAGCCTAATTGCTCTCTTGTCGGATCTAAACGATCCCGTTAAGTTGATCTTAGTCTAAAATTAGACCAACGTATCCTAAACAAACGTTTAAATTGATCTTAGTCTCAAATGAGGCTAACGTATCCTTAAACCCTACCCCCAAACCCAAATCTAAGAAAGATACGGATTTGGACTAGTCCACGACCTACGGGCGACAACATAACTTAGTCTCCGTATACAATCCACGAGCAACCAAACACAAAACAAACACCCACGACACGAAGTGACCATCTGGAGAAGGAGAAAGTTGTTACCGCGATGCGGTAGCGTAATTAACTGCAGGGGTTTACGCCTGCAGGGAAGAGCGTCCCCACAATCAAAAAACCTCTTAAACAAGGGGGAATCTGACAAAGTCTGCTATATCGGCCGCATCCGTTTAAACCTTCGATACATGGTGCCATAAATCAACTTAGCATCTTCGGAGAGGTGAACGGATAACACCAATTAGTATCTGCCCCCAGATTCAGGCAAGACTTTCGTCTTCCCGGTTTCCGGCGGTAAACAGATTCCGGCACGCCCGGTGGGACCTTTTCCTCTTTCCACTCCACACTTCGTGTGTCGTGTTCGCGAACGAACTGCGGTTTGCTAATGGTTGCCCTTGGATTTCGAGGTACTAAGATTTGGCGTTTTGCTTGGTGCAGAAAGCGAAGGATCAATAGCGTTCACTTGTGCAAAGTGCTCCAACTGCAACTGCAATTCGCGCTCTGCCTCATCTGGAGGCATAGCCTACGGCCCCCAGGCATCTTCCTTGTTCACGATGCCGGCGGACCAGGTCACACAGGCCACCACTAGATTATTTTTCGGGACCATGCTCCCTCCAGCGAGTTTCACTGTTCCTATGCCCGCACCAGAAGCTCCCAAAAAGTCGGTCTTCGATCGGCTTGCTACTACCACGGTCCTTTCAACGGGTCGTCCAGCTCCAACTCCTCGGTCTTCACCAGACTGAGCCTGAACTCCGATGGGCCTGCTGTTTCCCCCAATCAGAGTAAAGCTCTGTTTGAATTTCAAAAATTCAAAATTGAAGCAACGCTTCAAATTCCTTGCGCTGAGCGGAACGCGCCACGTGTCGAAAGCCGATACGTCAGCGCAGCGCCCAAGGCAGCGCGCCCAATCAGAGCAAGGCTCTATTTAAAACAAAATTAACAGAAGCAACGCTTCAGATGCGCTGCGCGACACGTGTCAGCGCAGTTGCGCTGCGCTCTGCTCTGCGCGACACATGTCAAGCGCTAGTGCGTTTGCGCCAAACAGAATTAAAATTCCAGTAAGATCTTTCTGTTTTTGTTAAAACAAGAAAATTGTCTTCTGTAAAACAGAAGCCCTTGGATCAAAGATCCAACGGTGGGGAAAATTCCCCAAATCACTCAGAGAATAATCTCTTTAACAAATTTAAATTAATGGGCACTATATAAAGGCCCCTAGACCCCAATTCAAAACAACAACACAGTGAATAGAGAAACTCAAGAAACATAGAGAGAGCTCTAAAGAATTTTTGGAGAAGAACTCAAAAAGAAGATAAAAGGTAAAAACCTTTGAATAAAAACAAGAATTTCTTCTGAAAAGATCATTGATCTAAAAAAAAGATCAAGGATCTTCAATAAAAAAAAGAATAAATAACAAAGGCATTGCCTTTTTTATGAACCATTGGTTATAGAATCTTAAAGATTCTTTTCTTGAATCCTAAATTGGATCAAGATATTAAAACAGTGCCTTACACTTGTAAATCTGAACAGTTGCGCTCCTGAGTTGGCGCAAGTCACCAGAGAGCGCCACGTGTCAGCTCCAAGACCACTTGCGCTATGCGCTTTTAAAATAGAGTATTGCTCTCTGAAATTGGCGCAACTCACCAGAGCGCGCCACGTGTCAGCAGCGCAGCGCACTGCGCTTGCGCTCACCAGAGCGTGACACGTGTCACCTCCACCTGCGCTTGCGCTCAATAATTGGCGCAAAGCGCCTGACAGGCTACATGGACACTGTCAGTTTGATTAATGCACTGCATTATTTACAGAAGGGTCAAGCCCAATTAAAAAGGGCCAAGCCCAATTAAAATGCAATGCATTATTTTAAAAAAAAGAGAGCAGAGCCCAAACAAAAACAGATGATGTGCATCATTTAAAAGGGACAGAGCTCAAATCAAAAAGGCCTAGCAGACCAAAAGAAAATGCAGTGCATTATTAAACAGGGGCAAAACCCTAGCACAGGCCTAATAGGCCAAAGATAAAAACGTTGAACATTCTCAACTGGACTTAGCCCAATCATGGCCGTAAGTCCTCAAATTAAATTAACTGAGCAAGACTGCTGTAACAACCGAGCCCAATGCTACTAGTTTCTGTTACCTTATGATTGGAGTGTGGCATTTATTTCATTTATCTTGCTTGATTATTACTTATTGTAATTTTACCCCGTCAATTCAATTCTGCATATAACAATTTAAGGTATCTAAAATAAAATTAAAAATATTCGTCATGGCCTGCTTGACACCCCTAACCCTGTTGTAGCGTTCGTGCATCGTGTTCTCGTCCCGTTCAGTAAAACGGGCGAGTTTAGACAGCTACGCGCAAGTACGTGTGTTCGTTTTGGGGGTATGCTTTTGATTGTAAAATACTTCATTTTAAATTTTGGATCCCGCCTAAAATTTTCTTATTTCAATTTCAAATTTTGGACCCGACCCGGGCGCAATTTGGAAATATTTTACTTTGCGCCAAATCCCAATTTCTAATAAATCGTTTAACTGTCGAATATATTTTTTAACCCCTTATAATTTATTTTCCTTTTTTCTCTAAATCTTTTATTAAAATTTTCCTAACCCCCATGAATTTCTCCCAGCCAATCACATCCTACCTTTAACCCCCGTGGGCCCCACCCCCCCTCTCTCTCTCTCTCTAGCTTTCTCTCTCTTTATCTCCCTCCTCTCTCTCTCCCCGTATCTCTCTCCCTCTCTCTCACCCATTTATTTTTCCTCCCTCCACTCTTTTTCTTTTCCTTCATCGAACCCACGTCGCGAGAAACCCTAGCCGCCTTGCCCTTCGCCGCCGCAGCCCCAACGCCGACGCCACCACCACCGGCCTCGACGTCTCCTCGCCCTCGTCCGCTCCACTACACCCCCCTCCTCCTTTCCCATTCCTCCCGAGCACCTGCACGAGGGGACTACGCACCCCTGCACGCATCTGCGCCGCCGGGAGTCGCCGCAGGCGATCTCGATCCGTCCCCCGACCTCGTGCATCCCTCGGTGAGTGTCTTCTTCTTCTTCTTCTTCTGTTCCTTATTCTTTCCATTGCTCGGCTATTTCTTACCGTCGGTGATCCTTGCAGGGCGTGCCCGGAGCTCTGTCGACGTAGCCGCCGATCTCACCCCTATTCTCCTCCTCATCTTCCTTCCCTTCTTCTCCTGCATCTCTCTCTCTCTCGGTTCGTCCCTACACACCCACAATAGCCGAAACCCACCTTTCCCGAGCACCCTATACCCTCGCCGGAGCTTCACCGACCACCACTGTCGGCACATCATACCGTGTCCCCTAACCACAGTAAGCCTCCATCTTCCTCTTCTCTTTCTTTCCATTCTTTCTTTACATGCACATTTTCTTTGTATCGTAATGTTGCTGTTTTGTGTCTCGCCGGAATCCGGCCATGCTGACGACGTATCTCGACGATCCAGCGAGGTACTCTGATCTGTGTGGTTCCACTGTTCGTTGTTTGGGTTCATTCCGTGAACCGTGCGCCCGTCACGAGTTTTCCCAGCCGACGTTTAACGTTCCGTTTTCCCGATTCGCGACCCGTCGAGGCAAGTACCCCTTGCTACATGCTAAATAATATTTACATACACATTGATAACACCCTAAATCTGCAATTTAACTTTAGTACTATAATTCCCCATTTTCATGTTCAATGTCGTGTTATATCATTTTATCTTTCAAACTTGGAACCTACCATTTGCAATTACTGTATTGAACCTAATAACCACATTTACAAGTTTTAATCACACATTCACTAGTGACGTAGCCTATGGCACCTTCTCTATCGTTGTACTTCATTCGGACACTCGTGTACATTTAACCTGCATAAACTGTGATTTCATCCATGGAACTTTTATATATATATATATATATATATATATATATATATATATATATATATATATGTCATTGCATTCATAAAATTCTTAAACTGGTTAACATGATTTAACGGCCATAACTGTCATGTTGTATTCTTATAATGTTGATAACACCTCGGACACACAATTGATAACTGTGTTGCTAATTAATCGATGCTTCTTTATTGTTTAATTCGTTGCTTAAATCTATGTTGTTGATGACCATGCTTGATTATGTAACTGAGTATGAACACACCATGATATCATTTACACTTTGACCTGACTTGCTACATACATATTGATTGACCCGACATGGTACCGTATACTGCTTGACTTGACCTGATGTACCATGACCTGACCCGTTACCTGATCTTGTGCCTAATGCCAACAAACCTGACATGTAGTCCTCATGGACCGTTCCTGTTGTCTATCCAGACAAACCTGTTTACCTGATCCTGTGTTGGCAGTAGTTCTGGATTACGGAATACCTGACTTGACATACACATATAACTTGGGGGAATCAAAGGTGAAACCTGACTTGTAACTCAACAGTTCGCTACTTGTTCTGATCAGTTTTAGAGGCTAGGCCAGCCTTGGAATGATGTTGCTGACATCATTCATCTGTACATATTCCTGTTTAGTGCCTAGCGGCATGTCTCGGTTTCAGCCCGAGAATCTAGGGCCGTGGTCCCGGGTATGCACGGGATACTATTGAGTTACATCGATGATTCATCAATTTGGTTTCAAAGATTTTAGAACAGAAAACCTGATAGAACAGTTTAGTTTACCCACTGCACACTACCCTGCACTGCTCTGACTTATATTATTGTTACCCTTGCTTTATTCATGTTTATATTGCATTGCCTGTTACCCTGTTTATATTTTATTACTTGATGACATGACGCGCTGACGTCTGGGTTTTGCATGGCCCAGATTCTGTAGCGCTGTTGCAGTCCGAGCAGGAGTACTTCAGCCAACAGGCTGAGCTGTGAGTGACATCAGTAGTTAGTTTTCTTTCCTGCATTTTATTCCTGATGTGAGCCCGCATTATGGGACATACATTCCAGTTATTTTGTATTGGATCTTTCGCTTCCGCATTTTTATTATTCTTGACTCATGTTATCTTGGATTATGGACATGTTTAGATAGTTTTATTTTTGTTCTTGATATCTCTACAGCCGTAATGTGACTGTGGATGGATACTTCCTACCCACAGGTAGCATGGTTGGCTATGTCACGTGCCCACTTTAGCATACTCTGGGAAGCGGGGCGTGACATGGTTCTTTTGGTATCAGAGCCATAGGTTAGTCGGGTTGATTCTTTTTGTAGTTGGGTATTGTACCCAATACACGAATCAGGATACCCGTGTTTAGGAAACATGTCCTGCCACCTTACCATTTACCGTTCTTGAATCAAGTTCTTCATGGTTATATCTTCTACGATGTGCAAACTTCCTTTGCATATCGACTCGAAAACCTGATTCCTTGTTATCTCTAGGACTTAGGCGACTTGGGTGGAGTTATGTAATTGTGGCTATGATACCGCGGCATAGTTACAATGCGGTACTCTATTTAAGTAACTTGGAGTTCTAGTCTTGATCTATATTGTAAATCTATCATCATGCTAATGTTGGGTGTTTTGATTTCAGGAATATGGCAGATAAGAATTTGAAGACGTACCAAAGGCGTGTGGACGAAGCTGCCATGCTTGGAGTGATAAGGGGAATGCTGAAGAATCAAAAGAGACAGACCGAGCTGATCCAGCAGCAAGCGGAATCGTTTCAGGAAGGTTTGCAGATCGTTCAGCAGTCTGTGAACAATGTTGGAGCTAAACCAGTTGACCGAGTAGGGACCGTAGCAGATTTCAGGCGTTTGGGTCCGTCTACATTTACTGGTTTGGAGGAACCGTTGCCAGCAGAGCAGTGGCTAGTTGATACAGAGAACTTGCTTATTGCGGCACAGATTCCAGATGAGAAAAGAGTTGATGTGGTACGCATTCAGTTAGTGGACTACGCCCGAGAATGGTGGCTTGTGGAGGAGAACCGCTTGCCCAAGCCGATCAAGTGGGCGGATTTTTCTAAGAGTTTCCTAGAGAAGTTCTTCCCGCGGACTGCACGGGAGGAAATGGAAGAGAAGTTCATCGGGCTAAAACAAAAGGGAGCACCCGTAGATGTGCATGCAGCAGAATGGACGAGACTCAGCAAATTCGCTGGACCTTTAGTTGCCAACGATGCAGACAGGGCACGGAGGTTCATGCGCAGCTTGGACGTGGACATCCAGAGGCAGATTGTCTCCCTGGGTTTGACCACTTTCTCACAAGTAGTTGCGGCAGCCCGAGAGCAGCAGAGTTTATCTGAGATGAAGGGGAGTTTGCAGCAGACAGCAGTTGCGGTAAGGAAGCCAGCATTTGTACCAAACCGAGCTCAGGGTCGCAGAGGTATTCCAGTGGACCGTCAAGGCGTAGCACCCATGAAAAAGCCTGTTGTCATCGATCGAAGAAAGAGCATGACTTGTAACTACTGCAATTTACCGGGCCACGTGCAAATGGATTGTCGAAGGCGGCTGGGACTCTGTTTGGTTTGTGGAGCGGCAGATCACGCTGTTAGTGCTTATCCGTCGAAGCTTCGTACGAGGGATGATATTCAGAAGCCTCCACAGAGACCGTTCCAGGGACAGAAACAGCTGACTCAAGGACCTAATCAGGCTCGAGCTTTTACCTTGACCGCTGAAGAAGCTAAGGCGTCAGGAGAAGTTGTTTCAGGTACTTTACTCGTTCATGGTTTTCCCGCATTGGCGTTATTTGATTCTGGTGCATCCCATTGTTTTATGTCATCCAAGTTTATAACTACACACTCGATTGCTTGCACGACCCTGTCTAGTTTCTGGGACATACACACTGGGAATGGGAAAATCATAGCTAGTAGGGAATGTAAAGATTGTACAGTTGTTGTGTGCGGACGGGAGCTTTTTGCAGATTTCTTGGTGATTGATACGGACAGCTACGAAGTCGTCTTAGGAATGGATTTTCTTGGCACTTTCCACGCTCACATTGATTGTAGGGCAAGGAAAGTAATTTTCCAGATTCCCGGACATCCCGAGTTTAGCTTCACTGGAGGAAGCAGTTCTGTCGGGCGAGTCGAGTTTAGGGCTAGGCCGACAAACAGTATTCTTGCATCAATGGAAGTTGATAAAAGCGAAGAGCCGGCTGTTGTTCGCGATTTTATGGACGTGTTTGAAGATATATCGGGATTACCGCCAAAGCGAGACGTGAAGTTCGCAATTGATCTTATTCCTGGTGCAGCGTCAGTATCCAAAGCGTATTATCCAATGGCACCGGTAGAGTTGGAAGAAGTCAAAAAACAGGTTGCTGAATTGCTTGAGAAGGGTTGGATTCGAAGCAGTAACTCGCCTTGGGGAGCTCCGGTTCTTCTAGTAAAGAAGAAGGATGACACAAGAAGGATGTGCATTGACTATCGAGAATTAAACCGGGTGACTATTAAGAACAAGTACCCTATCCCTCGCATTGGAGAACTTTTTGAGCAGCTTAGTGGCGCGAGGGTATTCTCGAAGCTGGATTTGCGATCCGGATATCATCAGGTCCGAGTGAAAGCAGAAGATATTTGCAAGACGGCGTTTCGAACTCGGTATGGACATTACGAATACTTAGCGATGCCCTTCGGAGTAACAAATGCGCCGGCAGTATTCATGGACTTGATGAACCGAATCTTTTCACCATTCTTGGATCAGTTTATTGTGGTTTTCATTGACGATATTCTGGTCTACTCGAAGAGTTTTGAAGAGCATGCAGAGCATTTGAGGATCGCACTGCAGACATTGAGACAGGAGAAGTTGTATGCGAAGATGAGCAAGTGCGAGTTTTGGCTAGAGGAAGTAAAGTTTTTGGGGCACGTGTCTGGCGATGAAATTACCGTCGATCCAGAAAAGATTGCAGCAGTTCGAGATTGGCCGATTCCAAAGAATATTGTGGAGATAAGAAGCTTCCTTGGACTCGCCGGATATTACAGAAGATTCGTGAAGAACTTTGCTCGTCTGGCGGAGCCGTTGACCAAGCTTACGCGCAAGGAGGTACCTTTTGTATGGACGGATAAGTGTGCGTTAGCTTTTGAGACGTTGAAGCAGAAATTGATAACCGCCCCTATTCTGACCGTGCCAGACAATTCCGGAGGATTGGTGATTCACAGCGACGCATCTGGGAAAGGATTGGGATGTGTTTTGATGCAGCATGGGAAGGTTGTAGCGTACGCATCGAGACAGTTGAAGACCCATGAGAAGAATTACCCAACTCATGACTTGGAGCTTGCGGCTGTGATTTTCGCTTTGAAGATTTGGAGACACTACCTTATAGGCGAAAGGGTCGAAGTTTTCACAGATCATAAGAGCTTGAAGTATGTGTTCACACGGAAGGAGCTTAATATGAGGCAACGTAGATGGTTGGAGCTGATGGCTGACTACGATCTTGATCTTAAGTACCATCCGGGGAAGGTTAATGTCGTGCCGGATGCGCTTAGTCGGTTACCAGCAATTCAGGTGTTAACTACGCAGAAGGAGCTCGTTGAAGATTTTCGAAGATTTGACTTGGAGGTTATGCTACCGCATTCTACGGGACAGTTGATACAGCTGCAGGTATATTCATCGTTGATCGAGAATATTAAAGCAGCACAATCGCAGGATCCTAGACTGCAAAGGTTTCGAGAGCAGGTTGAAGCCGGACTACGAACAAATTTATTGATCCACGAAGATGGTTCGTTGAGGTATGGTAGCCGTTTGTGTGTACCAAAGGAAAATACTCGTTAAGAACTTATGAAAGATGCACACAGTTCAGCTTATTCTGTACATCCTGGAGGCACAAGGATGTACCGAGATATTCGACAGCATTTCTGGTGGGAAGGCATGAAACGGGAGATTGCTCGCTTTGTGGCAAAGTGCTTGGTGTGTCAGCAAGTTAAGGCTGAACATCAAAGGGTTGTTGGTTTATTGCAACCACTTCCGATTTCTCGGTGGAAGTGGGAACATATAACCATGGATTTCGTGACATCTCTACCGCGGAGTCCAAAGGGCAACAATGCAGTATGGGTGATTATTGATCGTTTAACCAAGGCAGCTCATTTTATTCCTTTTCGGGTTGGTCAATCAACAGAAATTTTGGCTGAGCGGTACATGCAGGAGATTGTAAGATTGCATGGAGTACCGGTGAGCATCGTGTCCGATCGTGACACTCGATTCTTATCACACTTCTGGAGGAGGTTACAGGAAAGTTTGGGGATTCGATTGAAGTTTAGCACAGCTTATCATCCTCAAACTGATGGTCATTCTGAGAGAACAATCCAAACTCTTGAAGATATGTTGAGGGCATGCATGTTGGACTTCAAGGGTTCTTGGGAGGATCATCTACATTTGATGGAATTTTCTTACAACAACAGTTTTCAGGCAACTATCCAGATGGCTCCGTTTGAAGTTTTGTATGGTCGTAAATACCGTTCACCTGTTTGTTGGGACGATGTCGGTGAACGAAGATTGTTGGGACCAGATTTGGTTGTGCAGACAGTAGAGAAAGTTAACACTATCAGAAATCATATGAAGGCAGCACAAGACAGACAGAAAAGTTGGGCTGATACGTCGAGAAGACCTCTAGAGTTCGCTGTGGGTGATTTGGTATTCTTGAAGATATCACCGACTAAAAGGGTGATTCGTTTTGGAAGTCGAGAAAAGCTCGGTCCTAGATTCGTTGGACCCTTTGAGATCTTGGAGCGTGTTGGTGAGGTAGCGTATCGTTTGGCGTTACCGCAGTCCTTGGCAAATGTGCACGATGTGTTTCACGTATCTCAACTCCGTAAGTATGTTCGTGACGAAACGACTGTATTGGATCATTCTGAGCTGACGGTACGAGAAGACTTGACTTTCGAGGAGCGACCAATTGAAATTGTGGATCGGAGAGAAAAAGTTCTTAAGAACAAGGTTATCCCTCTTGTGCTTGTTTCTTGGGGTAATCGCTCGCATGGAGAGTCCACTTGGGAACGAGAAGATGAAATTCAGCAGAAGTTTCCTCATCTTTTCTTTTAGTTATTTTGTCGTCTATCATTGTATTCTTGGAATTTCGAGGACGAAATTCTTTTTGTACTTGGGTATAATGTAACAACCGAGCCCAATGCTACTAGTTTCTATTACCTTATGATTGGAGTGTGGCCTTTATTTCATTTATCTTGCTTGATTATTACTTATTGTAATTTTACCCCGTCAATTCAATTCTGCATATAACAATTTAAGGCATCTAAAATAAAATTAAAAATATTCGTCATGGCCTGCTTGACACCCCTAATCCTGTTGTAGCGTCCGTGCATCGTGTTCTCGTCCCGTTCAGTAAAATGGGCGAGTTTGGACAGCTACGCGCACGTACGCGTGTCCGTTTTGGAGGTACGCTTTTGATTGTAAAATACTTCATTTTAAATTTTGGATCCCGCCTAAAATTTTCTTATTTCAATTTCAAATTTTGGACCCGACCCGGACGCAATTTGGAAATATTTTATTTTGCGCCAAATCCCAATTTCTAATAAATCTTTTAACTGTCGAATATATTTTTTAACCCTTTATAATATATTTTCCTTTTTTTTCTCTAAACCTTTTATTAAAATTTTCCTAACCCCCACGAATTTCTCCCAGCCAATCACATCCTTCCTTTAACCCCCGTAGGCCTCACCTTCTCTCTCTCTCGCTTTCTCTCTCTTTATCTCTCTCCTCTCTCTCTCTCCCCGTATCTCTCTCCCATATATTTTTCCTCCCTCCTCTCTTTTTCTTTTCCTTCATCGAACCCACGTCGCGAGAAACCCTAGTCGCCTTGCCTTTCGCCGCCGCAGCCCCAACGCCGACGTCATCACCACCGGCCTCGACGTCTCCTCGCCCTCGTCCGCTCCACTACACCTCCCTCCTCCTTTCCCATTCCTCCCGAGCACCTGCACGAGGGGATTGCGCACCCCTGCACGCATCTGCGCCGCCGGGAGTCGCCGCCGGCGATCTCGATCCGTCCCCCGACCTCGTGCATCCCTCGGTGAGTGTCTTCTTCTTCTTCTTCTTCTTCTTCTTCTATTCCTTATTCTTTCCATTGCTCGGCTATTTCTTACCGCCGGTGATCCTTGCAGGGCGTGCCCGGAGCTCTGTCGACGTAGCCGCCGATCTCACCCCTATTCTCCTCCTCATCTTCCTTCCCTTCTTCTCCTGCATCTCTCTCTCTCTCGGTTCGTCCCTACACACCCACAGTAGCCGAAACCCACCTTTCCCGAGCACCCTATACCCTCGCCGGAGCTTCACTGACCACCACTGTCGGCACATCATACCATGTCCCCTAACCACAGTAAGCCTCCATCTTCCTCTTCTCTTTCTTTCCATTCTTTCTTTACATGCACCTTTTCTTTGTATCGTAATGTTGCTGTTTTGTGTCTCGCCGGAATCCGGCCGTGCCGACGACGTATCCCGACGATCCAGCGAGGTACTCTGATCTGTGTGGTTCCACTGTTCGTCGTTTGGGTTCATTCCGTGAACCGTGCGCCCGTCGCGAGTTTTCCCCGCCGACGTTTAACGTTCCGTTTTCCCGATTCGCGACCCGTCGAGGCAAGTATCCCTTGCTACATGCTAAATAATATTTACATACACATTGATAACACCCTAAATCTGCAATTTAACTTTAGTACTATAATTCCCCATTTTCATGTTCAATGTCGTGTTATATCATTTTATCTTTCAAACTTGGAACCTACCATTTGCAATTACTGTATTGAACCTAATAACCACATTTACAAGTTTTAATCACACATTCACTAGTGACGTAGCCTATGGCACCTTCTCTATCGTTGTACTTCATTCGGACACTCGTGTACATTTAACCTGCATAAACTGTGATTTCATCCATGGAACTTATATATATATATATATATATATATATATATATATATATATATCATTGCATTCATAAAATTCTTAAACTGGTTAACATGATTTAACGGCCCTAACCGTCATGTTGTATTCTTATAATGTTGATAACACCTCGGACACACAATTGATAACTGTGCTGCTAATTAATCGATGCTTCTTTATTGTTTAATTCGTTGCTTAAATCTATGTTGTTGATGACCATGCTTGATTATGTAACTGAGTATGAGCACACCATGATATCATTTACACTTTGACCTGACTTGCTACATACATATTGATTGACCCGACATGGTACCGTATACTGCTTGACTTGACCTGATGTACCATGACCTGACCCGTTACCTGATCTTGTGCCTAATTCCAACAAACCTGACATGTAGTCCTCATGGACCGTTCCTGTTGTCTATCCAGACAAACCTGTTTACCTGATCCTTTGTTGGCAGTAGTTCTGGATTACGGAATACCTGACTTGATATACACATATAACTTGGGGGAATCAAAGGTGAAACCTGACTTGTAACTCAACAGTTCACTACTTGTTCTGATCAGTTTTAGAGGCTAGGCCAGCCTTGGAATGATGCTGCTGATATCATTCATCTGTACATATTCCTATTTAGTGCCTAGCGGCATGTCTCGGTTTCAGCCCGAGAATCTGGGGTCGTGGTCCCGGGTATGCACGGGATACTATTGAGTTACATCGATGATTCATCAATTTGGTTTCAAAGACTTTAGAACAGAAAACCTGATAGAACAGTTTAGTTTACCCACTGCACACTACCCTGCACTGCTCTGACTTATATTATTGTTACCCTTGCTTTATTCATGTTTATATTGCATTGTCTGTTACCCTGTTTATATTTTAATACTTGATGACATGACGCGCTGACGTCTGGGTTTTGCATGGCCCAGATTCTGTACCGCTGTTGCAGTCCGAGCAAGAGTACTTCAGCCAACAGGCTGAGCTGTGAGTGACAGCAGTAGTTAGTTTTCTTTCCTGCATTTTATTCCTGATGTGAGCCCGCATTATGGGACATACATTCCAGTTATTTTGTATTGGATCTTTCGCTTCCGCATTTTTATTATTCTTGACTCATGTTATCTTGGATTATGGACATGTTTAGATAGTTTTATTTTTGTTCTTGATATCTCTACGGCCGTAATGTGACTGTGGATGGATACTTCCTACCCACAGGTAGCATGGTTGGCTATGTCACGTGCCCACTTTAGCGTACTCTGGGAAGTGGGGCGTGACAACTGCTCTCTTAAATCAATTTACATCCGGTTCAAGGGTACATCTCTGAACTCCTCTGACACCTATCGTTGTAATCCTTCAACGACGTCAGAGAGGTGACGGGTCCCGACAACCACACATTGATACGGACTGTGAGGTCCTTAAACTCATGGACTAATGCGTCCTTAAACTCACGGACTTATGCGTCCTTAAACCAAAATACGGACTGTGAGGTCCTTAAACTCACGGACTTATGCGTCCTTAAACCAAAATACGGACTGTGAGGTCCTTAAACCTACGGACTTATGCGTCCTTAAACATATCCATAAGGACTGTGAGGTCCTTAAACTTATGTACTAATGCGTCCTTAAACTAACATCCATCCCTAAAACGGGAACGATGGACCACCATGTCCCTAAACTGGTAATGGACCGCAATATCCTTAAATTACCTATGGACCGCTATGTCCCTAAACTGGAACAATAGAGCCCTAAAATGCTCTTTTGTCGGATCTAAACGATCCCGTTTAAGTTGATCTTAGCCTCAAAAATGGCTAACGTATCCTTAAAATTTCAAACAGACTTTAGTCCCAAATCGGACTATAGATCCCCTAATCAACTTTGGTTCAAGCGTACATCTCTGAACTCCTCTGACACCTATCGTTGTAATCCTTCAACGACGTCAGAGAGGTGACGGGTCCCGATGGCCATATATTAAATGGACCACTATGTCCCTAAACTGGAACAATAGAGCCAATCGCTCTCTTGTCGGATCTAAACGATCCCGTTAAGTTGATCTTAGTCTCAAATTAGACTAGCATATCCTTAACGAACGTTTAAGTTGATCTTAGCCTCAAATATGGCTAACGTATCCTTAAACCAAAATCCCAAACCCAAATCTAAGTAAATACGGATTTGGACTAATCCACGTCCTACGGGCGACGACATAAATTAGTCTCCGTATACAATCCACGGGCAACCACAAACAAAACAAACACCCACGACACGAAGTGAAATTCTGGAGAAGGAGAAAGTTGTTACCGCGATGCGGTAGCGTAATTAACTGCAGGGGCTTGCGCCTGCAGGGAAGAGCGTCCCCACAATCAAAAACCCCTCAAGCGAGGGGGAATCTGACGAAGTCTGCTACATCGGCCGCATCCGTCCAAACCTCCGATACACGGTGTCACGCCCCGCTTCCCAGTGTACGGCGAAGTGAACGCGACAAGGTCCGCTACGTATGTACTCAGAAGTACATACGCTAAGCGTAGCTAAGCAATATAAAGTAATCACAAGAGACAAAAGATATAGAAATAACAGCAACTTTTTATTAATAACATTCTTTGTACAATGCATGAAAAGAAAATACAACTGAAATGAAAAGCGATGCCTAAACAGTGGCATAACAATAAATGGAAATACTGGAAAGAATAAAGTACAATATCTAGAGCTCTGGGTCTTCGTGGAACTGTTCCAAATCTTCACCGGTGGGCTCGATCTCAGCTTGGTCCAACGCACCTAACGACATTCAAAGAAGAAAGAAATAGAACGTCGTCAGCGAACAGGTCGCTCGGTAAGTCCCAAAGAATAAGAAGAATAAGAATGACAGAGTAACAGTATTTTTTAAAGTATTATATTGTTGAATATTATGGAACATTGTTTAACGCTGTTATTTGTAGCTTGGTACAGAAGGATACCAGTGTATACGAGGGGGATCTCTATATGCTAGAGATCAGGGCAAAAGGAAAGTACAAGGAACCGTTATACCACGGTACAACAGCAATAGGATTCAGGTTAGGTGTCTTAATCTGACCACCTCGTGCCACCTTTAACACCTTCCGTACCAATCTACCCCTTAAAACCCCGTAGTGTTTTAACAGTATTGTAGTATTGAAATATGTAAATTGAATAACTGACCAAAACCATGATATCAGTAAACATGATGTAACTGTATAATCAGGTAAATGGAATATCAGTATAATGGATGAATATCCATGGTTTGATTCAGTCAAAAAGAATATATTGTTAACTGGATTCAGGGTTTCATGTATTCAAATTGTATTGGAGTATTAAAGAATATAGATTGACTTGAATCATATTCGAGTCAGGAATAGTCAGACTCTAACCCGAGTCAGACTAAAAGAAAGATAATTTGAAGTTCAATATTAGTTAGGGGCTTTTTGTAATTTGTAAAACTTGAGGGGGTTTTCTGTAAAAAGTACTTTTGTATAGTTTTCAAAATACACCTCAAGTATTTAATAATCGTCTTTATTGTTATAATGAATGTGAATTTTATTTGTGTTATTCTAGTGAATATATCCTAATAAAAGTATTAATTGTTTTATTTGAAATTCATGGTATTTTAATGTAACTTTTAATCTTTTAATTTTAGGAAAAAGTGGAAACTTTAGATTATGATAAAATAGGTGTTTAAATGTTAATTATATATATACTAACACATGAATAATTTTATATAAATATTTTATTTAGAGAAAGTCTCATTTTCCTTAAATATCGTATTTTAAACCTTTCGAGACCGTATGCTCCTTGCGGAGGTCTGAATCTCGCACTACTAGCCTGCGGGTGCACGATGAACCGTACTATCCCTAATAAGTTCCCCAAAAGTGGGTTGTAGCGGCACTTTGCTTAGGTTTTATAAACACTTCTCATTTAGGAAAACGGTTTTATAAATATAAGGTATTTATTTGCAAAAGAGTTTAGTTTTCCGTATTTTAGTTATTAGGGTTTCCTAAGCCAACTACCCTATTTCTAAAGTCTAAACGATGAGTCATTAGAAGCCTCAAATCGCCTCTTCACCGTCAATTGCGGCCAGGTAAGTGCCAGGTAAGTGGGAAGGAACCACGGTCGTGGGCCTAATTAAAAACCACTAGCCTTAGACACACTTGCCTAGGCGCCACAAGACAGTTTAGATAAACGATCGATGTCCATGACCAATCGTGCTTTCATTTTATTAAAAGATTTTATTTAGAAATGTTTACAACTTAAAGCTTTCCATAAAGGTTATAAAGATTAGGGTATTTTAATGAAAAGTCCTGTAATTTCGTATTCTATATTTTGACATATATCAATTAGGGTTATATTTGTGTATGTGTAGAGGTAGGTCATTACCTCGTGACTTATTTTAAGTTTTGGTGAAGTTTAAAGGTAAAACATGACATATTAAACTTAAAGGTATTAAAGCGCAAGAATACGGTATTTGAAAACATTATCATTTCATGTGTGAAAATTCATTCAAATTGAGTTCTACAAGTTTTGTGATCAAGATAAACATATTTAGGAGTGAGGTAATTGATTAAACTAAGAAAAATGAACTTCATGGTATTTTTATGAAAAGAATACGGTATTGCAAAGAAGCTATCATTTCATGTGAAAAAGTTTATTTAAATTGGTTTATGGGTGATTAATAGTCAACATGAATATGGGTAGATATTATGTATTAGGTGACAAGTGGAAATTTATAGAAAAACCGAATCGGAAATCGGTTTATCCGATTTCCGTCGGGTTCCAAAAAGTCGTATTTTTAAATTTATAGAAAAGAGAGATAGAAGGGATGGGACTTACGGTTTGGACAAGCTAAGGAAGCTAAGAGATGAGGTGGTTGTCGATTCGTCGAAAACGTCGCGAAGGTTCTGATCCGGTCGCCGGAATCCGTCGTCGGTTTCGGCAGCGCTTCGCTTCTCGCTCTTTGCACCGAGTTCTCAAGAATTTGGGAGAGTGGAGTTAGAGTTGTGAGGTGAAAAGGTAGAGGGTAGGGGTCTTTATATAGGGCTAGGCTAGGGTTAAGGTTTGGATTAAAAAATATTTTTAAAAAATGTAAAAATCATTAAAAATTCATTAATTTTGGTCTTAAAAAAGGTTTAATGGAAAATTGATAACAGTACTGGAAAATTAAAGTATACAGGGGGGTAGACCAAGTCAACACGAAACTTTTTCGTGTTGACGACTCGGCCGACCGGCCGAGTCCGGCCGGCCGATTCGGCCGAGTCGCCGGCCGACTCGGCCGAGTCAGGGCCGAGTCAGGTGCCGTCGGGTGGGGTTTGGCCTGGGGGAGATTTTAGCATACTTTATTTTTTTATGATTCGCAATAAATTGTGAGTTATGGCTGTTTGACCGTTTGACTTCACAAAAAATTTAAAACAAAATGATATAAAAATTATGTGGGGCACGGGATTCGAACTCTGGTGGCTTTGTTCAGCAGTGCAAGGTATTACCAATGAGCTACAGGCTCCTTCTTGTAATTATTGTAAGGAAATAGATACTTAAATTGTTTCCAGCAACATCAATACTTCAAGTGTACCCTATATTTAAAGCAAATTTTTGGTATACAAAATTGGAGTTGTTACAATCTACCCTCCTTACAAAAATTTCGTCCTCGAAATTTACAACTTTTATTTAAGGACTAGTTTACAAAAAGGTGCGGATATCTTGCACGCATCTCATCCTCCCTTTTCCACGTGGATTCTCCTGGAGTGTCTTTCCTCCACATTACTCGGACCAAATTAACTTTTTTGTTCCGAAGTATCTTCACTTTCCTGTCCAGGATCTCCACAGGTTGTTGCTCACAAGACAAATCGGGCTGTATCGTGAGCTCGGAATGATCAAGTACATGGCTGGGGTCACTCACATACCTTCTGAGTTGGGATATATGGAACACGTTATGCACTCCTTCCAATGAGGGTGGAAGCGCTAAACGATATGCCACTTCACCGACTCGTTCGAGTATATCGAACGGTCCAATGTGTCTTGGACTCAACTTTCCCCGTCTTCCAAATCTGATCACTCCGCGGTTCGGAGAGATTTTCAGGAATACATGATCTCCTGGCTGGAACTCCAAGTGTCGTCTCTTCGCATCAGCCCAATGTTTCTGTCTATCTTGGGCTATGCGCATTCTTTCCCTGATAGTACGAACCACATCGACGGTCGCTACTATCATCTCTGGTCCAAGGAGTTCTCTATCTCCGATATCGTCCCAACTTAATGGCGATCGACACTTCCTTCCATACAATGCTGCAAAAGGTGCCATTCCTATGCTTGCTTGATAGCTGTTGTTGTACGCAAACTCCACAAGATGCAGGTGATCTTCCCACGATCCTTTGAAGTCGAGCATACATGCTCTGAGCATATCCTCCAAGATCTGAATAGTTCGTTCCGACTGACCATCTGTTTGTGGATGATAAGCCGTGCTGAAGTTCAGACTTGTTCCCAAGCTAGCTTGCAGACTTTGCCAAAATTGCGATCGGAACCTGGTGTCACGATCGGAGACAATGCAGACCGGTACTCCATGAAGTCTCACAATTTCCTGTATGAGTTCATGGGTATCAGGAATAGTACATTATGAAGAGTTTTTAAATCTAAATTAGATTATTACCTCCATGTACTTCTTCGCTAATGTCTCAGTTGATTGGCCAACTCGAAATGGGATGAAGTGAGCCGACTTTGTGAGTCGATCCACAATGACCCAAATCGCATCGTTACCCTTTGTGCTGCGAGGAAGAGCAGTTACAAAGTCCATCGTGATGTGCTGCCACTTCCATTCTGGTATTGGTAACGGTTGAAGTAGTCCAGCTGTCCTGTGATGTTCAGCCTTTACCTGCTGACACACTAAACATTTTGCGACACTCCTGGCTACTTCACGCTTCATTCCATGCCACCAATAATTCTGACGTAGATCTTTGTACATTTTGGTACCTCCAGGATGTACCGAATAGGGAGAGCTGTGAGCTTCTTTCATTAACTCTTCCCGAACAGGACCCTTTGGTACACACAATCTGCTGCCGTATCTCAAAGATCCGTCTTCATGGATGATGAAATCTGTTCTGAGTCCATTCTCCACTTGTTCTCTGATCTTTTGCAACTTAGCATCGCTGGCTTGAGCTGCTTTGATCTGATTGACAATGGTTGATTGAACTTGTAGATTCATCAAACTTGAAACATCACCTGGCATGACTAGTTCGATCTCCATCTGATGTAGGTCTTGCTGAAGCTTCCACTGGACGGTGAGATTCATTGATAATGGTTGGCGACTAAAAGCATCAGGTACTACGTTCACCTTTCCTGGGTGATATTGCAAATTGATGTCAAAGTCCGCCATAAGTTCTAACCATCTTCTCTGCCGCATATTCAACTCCTTCTGAGTAAACACATACTTCAGACTTTTATGATCTGTGTAGATGTTCACTCGTTCACCAAGTAAGTAGTGGCGCCAAATCTTGAGAGCAAAAATAACAGCTGCCAACTCTAGATCATGCGTCGGATAATTGCGCTCATGAGTCTTCAGTTGTCTTGAAGCATAAACCACAACCTTACCGTGCTGATGTAGAACACATCCTAGTCCCTTACCGGATGCATCACAATGTACTTCGAATCCTCCAGTTTGATCCGGTATGACGAGAATAGGTGCAGATGTCAGTCTTGACTTGAGTTCTACGAAATATTGCTCGCATGCTTCTGACCACACAAATTCTTCATCTTTTCGTGTGAGCTTGGTCAGGGGTGTTGCTATCTTCGAAAAACCTTCAATGAATCTTCTGTAATATCCAGCTAAACCCAAGAAACTCCGAATATCCTTCACTGATTTTGGCATAGGCCATTCGCTGACTGCTGAAAATTTTGCTGGATCCACAGAAATTCCTTCTCCTGATACGATGTGTCCAAGAAAACCAACTTGATTTAGCCAAAACTCGCACTTACTGTACTTGGCATAAAGCTGATGTTGACGAAGAGTTTTCAGGACAATTCGTAGGTGCTCCGCATGCTCTTTCCGATTCTTAGAATATACCAGGATGTCGTCGATGAAAATGACAACAAACCTGTCTAAATACTCCCGGAAGACTTGGTTCATAAGGTTCATGAAGATTGCTGGTGCATTGGTCACTCCAAATGGCATTACTAGAAATTCGTAATGTCCATAGCGAGTTCTGAAAGCTGTTTTGTGAACATCAGCTTCCTTGACCTTCACTTGATGATAACCTGAACGAAGATCTAGTTTAGAGAAGACGCAAGATCCACTTAGCTGATCGAATAAATCATCGATGCGCGGGAGTGGATACTTATTCTTTATAGTAACTTCGTTCAAGGCCCTATAGTCGATGTACATTCTGTATGAACCTTCCTTCTTCTTCACCAATAGTACAGGTGCTCCCCAACTTGAAGTGCTGGGACGAATCCATCCTTTCGCCAGTAATTCGTCCAACTGTGCTCGAACTTCCTTCAATCCTTCCGGACTTAGTCTATACGGTGCTTTGATCACTGGTTGTGCTCCTGGTACTAAGTCAATACTGAATTCAAGAGCTCGATCGGGAGGCAAACCTGATATATCGTCAGGGAATACATCATCGAACTCTCGAACTACCTCCGGTCTTGATTGTTCCTCTGCCTGAGCTGCTGCAACTACTGCTTTCCTTGGCTTTGCTTTGTAGGTACTTGGTTCCAGTGTACGATCTCCACTCTTGAAATAGAAGACCGGATGATCTGGAATCTCAAATACTACTCTCGTTTGACGACAGTTGATGGTAGCATAAAAGGTTCCAAGCCAGTCCATTCCTAGAACCACATCGAAATTTGGTATGTCCAGTACCTTGAAGTCAGCGTAAAACTCTCGACTGCAGACGACGACTGGACACATGCTGTATCCCATAGTTGCCTTTAGAACACCATTTCCAGAACTGACGTTCCAGCTGGATACAAGCGGTGAGACTGGAATCGAATGGGTTCGGACAAACCGTTGCGACATAAAGCAGTGGGATGCTCCAGTATCAAACAGTGCAAGTGCAGGTAGTGAAGCTACTAGGATTGTACCTAAGGTATTAGGGATAGGTTTTAGGTATAGGAAAAGTGTGTAGGTAAACAAAACTAAAAGTTGAGTTTGAAAAAGAAAGTTTACCAGTAATGACTTGGCCAGTGGCCTCAGCTTCTTCCACAGACATCATGAAAGCCTGGCGCTTCGGCACATTCCTCCTGGCCTGAGGAGCATTCCTCTGAACGTTCCTTTGAGCTTGATGGAACTGTCGAGGAGGTGGTGCAGCTTGTGATCCCCTAGGTGGTGCAGGCAGTGCGAGTCTGGTAGCACGTGCCTGAAGAGCTGGTCGCTGCTGATAAGTATTTGCTGGCCTGGGTACGGCAACTGAGTTCTGGCTTTGAGGACAAGATCCAATATCATGAGTGGCTGAACCGCAGACTAAGCAGAGGCGGTTGGCTCGACGACAGTCCTTCATCATATGTCCAGTTCTCTTGCAGTAAGTGCAAAAGGCTGGGCTAGGACGATGAGTTGGTACTCCGGGTCGCCTCGGCACGAAAGATGGTCTGGACGTGGCTCCACCTGCCATCTGGTTGGCAGGGCGTTTGACTCCTGCAGACTGAGGTCTGCCCCTCTCTTTTATCACTGCCTCATAACTGCGGACAGCTTCTAGGGCTTCCTCATGAGTCAAAAACTTTCCTGTGGCTAGAGCAGCCTTGATCTCTGTGTCCAAACCTTGCTGAAAACGACGGAATCTGATCTCGTCCGTCGGTATCAGGTGTGCCGCGAATCCGTTTAAAGATTGTGTTAGCTGTGTAATATGTAATATTTAAAAATTGAACTATTGTGACATATCTTACCGGCTCAACATAGTGAACTCAGCATCGTATTCACCTACCGATTTCTCCTACATTGATCCTTGCGGTAGATGAATAAACTGCTGCTCCATAGCGAACCTGGCAGTCACAGGGAAATATTTCGTGTCAAACTTCTTACGAAATGTCTTCCATTCAATCGGCTGTGCTAGACGGGTTTCTTCCGCCTTCCACCAATTGCGAGCATTATCCGTGAGCTGTAGTTTCGCTACACGGACCCAAGCGTGGTCTGGCACTTGAGCTGCTGCCAGATCGTCTTCGATGCTTTGTGCCCATTCTTCCGCTCCAAGAGGGCTTCCTTTACCAGAGAACTGCTTTGGGTGCAAAGCCCTGAATTGCTTTACTCCCGGTGCATCTGTCTCAGGACGGCTCAAAAGTTGTTGTTGTCCCTCGAGAAGACTACGGATCGCATCGAATAGCATCGTTTGCTCAGTGGGTGGTGCAGGAACAACTGGTGTGAGAGGTGGTGCTGGAGGGGTGTTGTTAACGTTGGTGCTGGTGTTGTTCGGGGAATCCATGACCTTGAAGAAAAATTTGGGTTAGGACAGATTCAAATACATGAAATGATAAGATTCAAGGAATAGAAATTTGTAAGATTCAAGAGACATGAATTGTAAAGAATGTTTTAGTTGCTGGTTCTTGTGTTATATTGCTTAGGTTGTTCACGCAGACCAGAACTGCATGACAGGGATTCATACAGCTCTGACCTGCATGGGCCACCAACAAAACCTGTCACGCCCCGCTTCCCAGTGTACGGCGAAGTGAACGCGACAAGATCCGCTACGTATGTACTCAGAAGTACATACGCTAAGCGTAGCTAAGCAATATAAAGTAATCACAAGAGACAAAAGATATAGAAATAACAGCAACTTTTTATTAATAACATTCTTTGTACAATGCATGAAAAGAAAATACAACTGAAATGAAAAGCGATGCCTAAACAGTGGCATAACAATAAATGGAAATACTGGAAAGAATAAAGTACAATATCTAGAGCTCTGGGTCTTCGTGGAACTGTTCCAAATCTTCACCGGTGAGCTCGATCTCAGCTTGGTCCAACGCACCTGACGACATTCAAAGAAGAAAGAAATAGAATGTCGTCAGCGAACAGGTCGCTCGGTAAGTCCCAAAGAATAAGAAGAATAAGAATGACAGAGTAACAGTATTTTCTAAAGTATTATATTGTTGAATATTATGGAACATTGTTTAACGCTGTTATTTGTAGCTTGGTACAGAAGGATGCCAGTGTATACGAGGGGGATCTCTATATGCTAGAGATCAGGGCAAAAGGAAAGTACAAGGAACCGTTATGCCACGGTACAACAGCAATAGGATTCAGGTTAGGTGTCTTAATCTGACCACCTCGTGCCACCTTTAACACCTTCCGTACCAATCTACCCTATTTCTAAAGTCTAAACGATGAGTCATTAGAAGCCTCAAATCGCCTCTTCACTGTCAATTGCGGCCAGGTAAGTGCCAGGTATGTGCCAGGTAAGTGGGAAGGAACCACGGTCGTGGGCCTAATTAAAAACCACTAGCCTTAGACACACTTGCCTAGGCGCCACAAGACAGTTTAGATAAACGATCGATGTCCATGACCAATCGTGCTTTCATTTTATTAAAAGATTTTATTTAGAAATGTTTACAACTTAAAGCTTTCTATAAAGGTTATAAAGATTAGGGTATTTTAATGAAAAGTACTGTAATTTCGTATTCTATATTTTGACATATATCAATTAGGGTTATATTTGTGTATGTGTAGAGGTAGGTCATTACCTCGTGACTTATTTTAAGTTTTGGTGAAGTTTAAAGGTAAAACATGACATATTAAACTTAAAGGTATTAAAGCGCAAGAATACGGTATTTGAAAACGTTATCATTTCATGTGTGAAAATTCATTCAAATTGAGTTCTACATGTTTTGTGATCAAGATAAACATATTTAGGAGTGAGGTAATTGATTAAACTAAGAAAAATGAACTTCATGGTATTTTTATGAAAAGAATACGGTATTGCAAAGAAGCTATCATTTCATGTGAAAAAGTTTATTTAAATTGGTTTATGGGTGATTAATAGTCAACATGAATATGGGTAGATATTATGTATTAGGTGACAAGTGGAAATTTATAGAAAAACCGAATCGGAAATCGGTTTATCCGATTTCCGTCGGGTTCCAAAAAGTCGTATTTTTATATTTATAGAAAAGAGAGATAGAAGGGATGGGACTTACGGTTTGGACAAGCTAAGGAAGCTAAGAGATGAGGTGGTTGTCGATTCGTCGAAAACGTCGCGAAGGTTCTGATCCGGTCGCCGGAATCCGTCGTCGGTTTCGGCAGCGCTTCGCTTCTCGCTCTTTGCACCGAGTTCTCAAGAATTTGGGAGAGTGGAGTTAGAGTTGTGAGGTGAAAAGGTAGAGGGTAGGGGTCTTTATATAGGGCTAGGCTAGGGTTAGGGTTTGGATTAAAAAATATTTTTAAAAAATGTAAAAATCATTAAAAATTCATTAATTTTGGTCTTAAAAGAGGTTTAATGGAAAATTGATAACAGTACTGAAAAATTAAAGTATACAGGGGGGTAGACCAAGTCAACATGAAACTTTTTCGTGTTGACGACTCGGCCGACCGGCCGACTCGGCCGAGTCAGGGCCGAGTCTGGTGCCGTCGGGTAGGGTTTGGCCTGGGGGAGATTTTAGCATACTTTATTTTTTTATGATTCGCAATAAATTGTGAGTTATGGCTGTTTGACCGTTTGACTTCACAAAAAATTTAAAACAAAATGATATAAAAATTATGTGGGGCACGGGATTCGAACTCTGATGGCTTTGTTCAGCAGTGCAATGTATTACCAATGAGCTACATGCTCCTTCTTGTAATTATTGTAAGGAAATAGATACTTAAATTGTTTCCAGCAACATCAATACTTCAAGTGTACCCTATATTTAAAGCAAATTTTTGGTATACAAAATTGGAGTTGTTACACACGGTGCCATAAATCAACTTGGTATCTTTGGAGAGGTGGACGGATAAAACCAAATAGCATCTGCCCCGAATCACAGGCGAGACGTCCCTGTCTTGGCCGCCGTTCGGAGGGGAACAGATTCTGGCACGCCCGGTGGGACCTTTTCCTCTTTCCACTCCACACTTCGTGTGTTGTCTTCGCGAACGAAACGCGGTTTGTTAATGGTTGTCTTTGGGTTTCAAGTTACTAAGATTTGGTCTTTTGCCTGGCACAGAAATCAAGCATCAATGGCATCCAACTGCTCGAGCTGCTCCAAGTGCCAATGCAACCGACGCTCCGCCTCACCTGGAGGTGTAGCCTATGGGCCTCAAGCGGCCTCCGTCCTTGCCAAGCCGGTGGAACAAGTAACCCAGGCCACCACCGGTCTGTTCTTCGAGACCATGCTCCCGCCTACCAGCTTCACCATTCCAGTGCCCGCACCGGAAGCACACAAGAAGTCGGTCTTCGATCGGCTCACTGCTACAACGGCCCCTTTCAACGGGTCGTCCAATATCAAACCGGCAGCCTCTGTCTTTACCAGGCTGAACCAGAACTCCGATGGGCATATCGGGCCTAGGGGGCTGGTAACGTCAGACCCCCGATAGCGGTATAAGTCGTGTCGGAGACAAGCCCTGAACACCCTGAGAAACTATCGGAATACTTACCAGTAATTCTCACCTGCCTTGGCCAAGGACTTGGTGTAATGGCTTTTCTAGACACAGCGCGATCTCACCCCCAATACCGGGAGAGACGAATCCCCTACCGATCCGCTCACTTGCCTCCATGTGGCTCGGGACTGTACCCAAAAAATACCTGTTTGCACGACTCCTTTGAGCCGTGGTAAGATAGAAATCAAAGTACAGTGGGAACTCATACAAGACAAATGACGACCTCAGGTCGATAAACTAACCTGTACACATGTCATCAGGGAACTGTTATCTGACGCTAGGTATAATACCAACTAGCAGGTTCCCGGCGAGTCCTGTCCGGTGTACTCATAACCCAATGAGCACCTGTATACATCTTAGGTGATCCAACTGACACCAGTGGCTTGTGAGACCGGCCACCGCCTCTCGTCGGGGTCTCGACTGTATACACTAGTCTACTCCGGAGTATCGATGCCCTGTCTCGAAACTCCCACGACTAGAGACCACTTTTAAGGATGTGTTTATAGACTACCCAACTCTCACGTATATGATCGCCATCATACTGTTGGTAGTCAAGCAAGATCCTAAGGGCTCTATCAACGTGTAATAGTGATCAGTCACCTGAACCTGTACACGACTGATAAAGGCAAACCAGATAGCATACTATCATCTCGAGTAAGACTGTACTACCGGTATTGGTCCTCCTCAATCATTGCAATCACTTACCTGCGATCCAATAATTGACTTTGAGGGCACTATATCCAACAATCTCCCACTTGCACTTAAGGCAAATTATTGCGATGTCGCATACTCACAACCCGTGTGATACCGAACATCCAACTCCTCTACTAATCAGTTTCACAAAGCTCGTTTGTAAAACTCTTGTGTTCGAGAAATAGCCTCAATGAGTGGATCCGCCCCGATGTTTCTTTCTATGTCTCTCTTAATCTCAAGTTCGCGGAGAAAGCCATCTCCCGAATTGAGTAATACCTGTCTTAGAATATGCCTGGATATCTGATGGGACCTAGTTCATAAATGAACTGCAAATCCAAACTTCTTAGACTGTATCATCAACTGAACCTAATCAGTATCCTGCATCATGCCTCCCACAGTATCCTCTTGGACCACATGTCCATAATACTGGCCCCTTCTTTAGAGGGAAAACTATAATTCTGACAATCACTATGTCATCCATGTCACCTTTGAAGTCTTGGAATGATAACCGTCCCCCGAAGGAGGCTGCCGTCATCAAATCCGTAGAACATGCACTTATGTTCTAAAACTGCTTCCTTATGTTTCTTCAGGATTGAATTAATATAAACTTATTGCATCTAGTGCAAAAACAACATCTGGTGTGGTACTTGACATCTCACGATTGACTCAATTACCTAAGCAAGTGATCTGTCAATCATGCACATCCCTCTCCCCTTTAGTCTGTAAGACACCTTTAGAGAGGGCGACTCCATCATCTGCAGGTACACCACCATGCCAGGAGTCATCTATTCTAAAAACTATCAGAATACTGTCAAAGTACCCAGATTGGGAAACTACCCAAATCTAGATCTAAACCATAGATCTAGTAACCAGAATGTCAGATATTATATCCATATCTTTTGTGGAGAAACAACTGTGTGACAACCACAGTATAACCGATCGTAGTATAGGAATTTTACTTCCTACTCTGTGTATGTCATCCAAATACCAGGACATCACACACCCTACTACCTTCTTAACAGATCCATCCCCTATTCTGATGAAGTCAAAGCCATGACTGTCATATCAAAAATAGATGATCTATCTCCGCTATATCTGCTCAAGTCTATAAATAGACATAAGCTACTTGCCCACTATGCTTCCGCTGCTCCCACTGACCACAACCACCCTCTGGCAGAATAATATATACGTGCACTTCTAAAACTAGTTTAGAACGACGCTATACTTAACCTCCTGCCGGGTCTCATAACCTAGAACAACAGTAGTGTCAAGTCTGGGTAAACAATAACCTCCCTGTCACCGTCCTTGAGACTACCGGAGTACCTCTTGGGTGTCAGAGGTTACGCACCATATCTGCGGAGTGGCTAATGGAATGTCAAACCTGATTGAATCTTTAGGTCCTATTAAATTTTCCGTAATCGTTTGCGGTTCTGAAATCACTTCCAGTTCTACCATACTCCCACTTCTGTTTTCTGAAAAAATCCATTTTACTAAAACTGTGGCGAGTCAAGAACAATATCACTATTGATCTTCCAGATGGTAGAAAATCAACCCTCGACATAGCCCGGGTCAACCCACAAACTGCCATTACAGAAACGTGCCTTGAGTTATCCAGAGTCTGGTTTTAAGCATAAGCCGGACAACTCCCCGTACCTTAACATCGTTAAGATATGAACCATTCTATATCCAATATAGAAACTTTGGCACTTACTTAATTGGAACCAGATTCTAATCATGCAGCTGTCTCCAGTACATATCAACTTAATGGAGAGAGGCTAATCAACATTACTCAACTTAGGAATACATCCAATTATGAGTAACCTGAAAGAGAAACAAGTTTCTCAAAACCATTACTATTATCTGAATACCATTCACAAGAATTTACATCTTCGAACTCTTTGAAGAATCCCGATACTTGCGATATCTGGTTCTCTACTTTATTCTTATACCCACAACTTCTCAAAACTTAGACCTTGTATTTCTACGAAACACTCGTCTAAAAACTAGAGAAGTCACAAGTAAATAGAACATAGTACGAGGACCAACCCCTTTATCCTGATGGACACTGGACAGCATACAATACTCTGTATGAGTCCTCTGAGTCGAATAACTCAAAACCTGTGCATCGTAGGTTGAAAACTGTACTTATGGTTAAGAACTACTCCGTTGTTCAATGCTCCTTACCCAATCGTCAACTGATATAGGTAAATGTCATGGACATAATTTCAAAAAGTTATATCTCACTTTATAAAAATAAACCTACAGATATATCATTTTGAAATTGGAGCACAACAACGGATACTCAAAACCAAATACATGCCGTCCGGCAAAAACCCAGGCGACTTCCTCAAATATCACCAATTACAACGAATTCCGATATAATGAGGATGATCACCTAATTCCCAATAACTTACTCCCACTCATCAAAACCATACAGATGTGAGAATCATACCTGGTAAATACATATCCTGGAGTAAGTATCTAATCGGGAAAACAGTTTTTCTTTAACAATGCACTGAAACATGAAAATGTTTCGTAGGGGTATCCTGGTATTCCTAGTAATGCCTCTTCCATAAACGAATTCATGACTTTTTACCGTATATTTCTTTGTCATCTCTCCAAATCCCTTTATTTGTCTTTATTCATTACCTTCTGTACACCATCGTTAGGCTAAGTGGTTTTCTTCCTTCCCTACCATTCGGCACCAGCCTATGGTTTGGAAGAATACTATCCTGTAAGCATAATAGGTGTACTCTCCTAAACCAAGGAGTACTCGCAACTTGAGAGAAGGTGATGATAAAAGACAACTGAATAATACCTTATTCTATTTCTCCCGAACTGGGGAAAAAAGCAAAGGTGAAATAGGAGTGGCGTTGAAGACGCGGTTTGGTCGTGAATGATAGCAGTCGCAATTTACTTTGCTCTCTTTCTAATCCCTTTATTTTGTCTTTAGTTATTACCTTCTGTACACCCTGCTTAGGCTAATTGGTTTTCTTCATTCCCTACCTTTCGGCACCTGCCTATGGTTTGGAAGAAGACTATCCAATAAGCGTAATAGGTGTACTTTCCTAAACTAAGGAGCCCTCGCAACCTGAGAGAAGGTGATAATAAAAGACAACTGAATAAACCAATTCTATTTCTCCTGAATCTGGATCCATCCTCGAAGAAGTCCCTTCGAGTTCGTATATAACCATATGACGGATCTATCCAATGGAAGTGGATGTCCGTAGTAATACGTGGTGTTCTGAGAAATGCAAAGGATAAATGGAGTGGCAATGACTTATGCAACTTAGACAATCCAAAAGCCAGAATTTTAAGAAGGTTCGGTCAACTTGGTCACTGAGTCATAGTCTAGGGTCGGTCAAAGGTCGCAGCCAAAGAGAGAGAGAAAAGAAACACACTGCGTGCACTCTAACCTAGATCAGAATGGTTATCACTATATCACTGTACTGTCAAATTCTCCTCCAAACCTGAAAGAAGAATCAATCGGGATCACCCAAAAAGTAAACCAACTCATCAGTAGGAATCGGGATCCAACTCTCATCGCATGATAATGTGACGGAATCCACTCGCGTTATCACACTCCAGAAGGTATACGCATGCCTGGCAAGTTTCAGTTTCTTTAGAAACTCCCGATGTGATTTTTACCCCATGTTCTTATGACCTTGACGAAGGCCAACAAATCATAAGTCACATGTCAAGTTATACCCGTCATTATCTTGTCAATTCGAACCCACCCATACATACCCTTGACGAAGGCCAACAAGGTAATACGACTGTCCCAAACCAACTCATTTATCTATGCAATAAATAAATACCCCAGCAGCTACCAAACACTATGCCTTGACGAAGGCCAACAAATATAGCTTGAATACTACTGACCATCCATAAGAAATGACGGAGGGCTACGGCTAGTTTTTGGCGAAAAACCTTTAACGTAATGAACTTGATCTCGTTGAAGGAACCTGATAGCTTTTTATAAAAATATAGTGGCGAAAACCTTTGCTAAAGAGGTCACTCCCGGTGAAGGGATATCGGCTCTTTCCTCGTGGAATGAGATGCAGGATATTCCAACTGAATACCGCGATGCAAAGCAACATATAATCGACTATAGTGAAGTTATTACCCTGACGCAAACTTCTGTCCAAGGGGTCACTCGCGGTGAAGGGATATCGGCCCTTGCCTCGTCGAATGAGATGCAGGATATTCCAACCGAATACCACTGTGCAAAACAAAAGGAAACGTCTTTATAATAACACTTTTTAAAACTGTTCCAACAACATTACAGAAAAGTAATAAGTATCACAGAACAATACAGATAATCTGGGATCCCCGGGTTTCACAGAGCCGCTACTGAAACCCAACGTTCCCCTGGTCGTGTGGATAGCCTGTGCAATGAAACCTAGACCCCTACGGGTGCGGCAAGTTACCCGCTAAAACCTGAAGCGAGGCAGCCCCCTACAGCAAAGTGAATGGACCACCCTGCACTTCACGGAATCCGATAACTTGAGCACCCCTCCTTGGGTCAACCTGTACCCCCTACGAGTGCGGCGAATAGTCTGTCAATTCTAGAGTGAGGCCCCTCTGCCTCTCAAAGCCATGAGATGTGGACTCGTTGCCTTCCAGAACCCGGCTTATCCGTGCACTCCGTCGCGTGGTAAACCTAGTACAGAAATGGAAAATATGTACAACGGGTATATCGACCTCAGCCCGGTCGTGCCCCAAAAGAATATTATACAAACAGGCAGTGACGGCAGTCCACATGTTGGACGCTCGCCCCGCAATATCAAATGTACAAATAAATCCAAACTGCACTACCATTGCACACTGCTATCCACCACGACAAATCCGCAACATCACAGCACAACACAGAACATCAACGCGAATGTCACGTTCGCAAATCCGTCTAAAAGGACTATAACAATTAGATGCAATTTACCGCTCGAATGGCATTCACGGTCGGAGATATAATGTAAGTACTGCAAACTAACAAGTTTAAAAATTCGATCGACAAAACTTCCCGAAGTGGGCCCCACGTACATCTGCAGTACAATAATAAAATCTGGGCCCAAAAGAAATATTCCAGAAACCATAATTTTCTTTGTAGACCCCCCAGAAGAAATTTGGCCCACTGAAGCACCAAGACGGCCGCAGATCCGCAGCCAAACCTAGGCATTGGCGGCGGTTCCACGGCCGTACGGTCGAGTCAGGGGCACAAATTTCTACTGTGTTCTTAAAAAAGCCTGCACGATTTTCTGAGATGCTCAAAATAATTTTTAGACCGGTATTTAAAATCGACAGAAACTTTAACATAGAAATCGCAGTTTTGGAAATTTCGCTCGATCGATATTTTAAACGCGTTAGAACAGGTTAGTAAAGCTTAATGGCGTGGCTCTGATACCATGTAAGTCTACGGTAGTGTCCCGGCCGTCAATCTGACGCCAAATGCGGAACAAAAACTTTTACAACTGGCGCTATCGCATACTATAATCCGGATCTTACCATTAACGCTAAACTAACAAACTACAAAGTGGGTAGAAAGGCTATACCGAACGATCCGAGTCCTTCGTTCTTTAGCCATCATCCCATGCTCCGTTGCGGCTGCTCCGATCTTCTGGCTCCTCGTCGAGGTGGCACCACATCTACGGATCTTTAAACGGGCTCCTACCTCTGAACCGAGGTAACTCGGACATGAAGTTTGCCAGCCAACATGTCCAAGGTTGATGTAGAGAATGAGTAGAACATTTTGTCTCGCTTCATCCAAAATCATGGATGAACGATTAATGAAGTTGCCTTTTTAATCAAGAAATGATAAATGAACATATGAAATTTCCATGAAGCAAATTCCATAATCTTTTTTCGAACAACCATAATCTTTTCCAAGAGGGGCCGGCCACTATATGAAGAGGAGGGAGGTGAGTGTAGGAGCAAGGGGTGGTGACCATAATGGAAAAGATCATGAAGAAATATCCAAGTCAAAACCAAAACACATTAATGCAATGAATGACTCACTAAACCTAGTCATCCATTCATTTAATGCAAACAATGATTCATAAACCTAGTCACCAAATCAAGAAGCTTCCACTCATTACTCACCTCATAACTCACCCAAAAGAAAAAGATAAATCCGCATTAAACCGAATGTTTAAGACGGGTGATAGAAAACTGGCAACTTCGAAAAGCGATCCCGAAACGAATTTCAGGATAACCCCGTAACAGTATAAATATACCCACATTTGTATTACGACCGAATACAAATGCAACTGAGACAAAGATATTATATCTACACAGTATAATACTCGGATCCGGCTTAAACCAAAGCCCACCAGTATTATCTGCCCGAAATATGACACGTGCGTAAACGCACGTGTATTTTCCGAACCCTGCCATAAAACCATACGGCCTCTACAACGTTTCGCCCGAACTTGGGAAACAATCTGTGGGGGACTCTAATGACTCATCAATACCCTGGCAGTAGGTTTAACCACAAGCACGTCAGCGGCACTAGCAGTGCGTAACGGCTGCCCATGTACTGACCTCAAGGGAAGCCGATGAGCGAACTCATCCTGAAACCCTACTAAGCCTAACAGTGACAATATATATATAGTCCGGTCCGTTCATCTATGAGTATCGCATATCGGGCCTAGGAGGCTGGTAACGTCAGACCCCCAATAGCGGTATAAGTCGTGTCGGAGACAAGCCCTGAACACCCTGAGAAACTACCGGAATACTTACCAGTAATTCTCACCTGCCTTGGCCAAGGACTTGGTGTAATGGCTTTCCTAGACACAGCGCGATCTCACCCCCAATACCGGGAGAGACGAATCCCCTGCCGATCCTCTTACTTGCCTCCATGTGGCTCGGGACTGTACCCAAAAAATACATGTTTGCACGACTCCTTTGAGCCGTGGTAAGATAGAAATCAAAGTACAGTGGGAACTCACACGAGACAAATGACGACCTCAGATCGATGAACTAACATGTACACATGTCACCAGGGAACTGCTATCTGACGCTAGGTATAATACCAACTAGCAGGTTCCCGGCGAGTCCTGTCCGGTGTACTCATAACCCAATGAGCACCTGTATACATCTTAGGTGATCCAACTGACACCAGTGGCTTGTGAGACCGGCCACCGCCCCTCGTCGGGGTCTCGACTGTATACACTAGTCTACTCCGGAGTATCGATGCCCTGTCTTGAAACTCCCACGACTAGGGACCACTTTTAAGGATGTGCTTATAGACTACCCAACTCTCACGTATATGATCGCCATCATACTATTGGTAGTCAAGCAAGATCCTAAGGGCTCTATCAACGTGTAATAGTGATTAGTCACCTGAACCTGTACACGACTGATAAAGGCAAACTAGATAGCATACTATCATCTCGAGTAAGACTGTACTACCGGTATAGGTCCTCCTCAATCATTGTAATCACGTACTTGCGATCCAATAATTGACTTTGAGGGAACTATATCCAACAATTCATACATGCATATCTCGTGTATCATGTTCATTTATTATTGGTTGATATCATGACGCACTGACGTCTGGGTTTTGCATGGCCCAGATCCTCTATCTCTGTCGCAGGCAGTTCAGGAGTATTTTGACCAACAAGTCGAGCAGTGAAGATCATGTTAGTAGCTAGTTAGTTTAGTTTTCTTTCGTATTTTCATTCCTGATGTGAGCTCGTATTATGAGACGTACTTTCCAGATTGTTATTGTTATTTGGATTTATTTCTTCCGCATATTATTTCTTGACTCGTTATTTCTGGCTCATGGACATGTACTAGATAGTTTCTTTTATTTTCCTGTTCTTGATATCTATAGACAGCCGTAATATGACTGTGGAGGAATGTTTCCTAGCCACAGGTAGCATGGTTGGCTCTGTCACGTGCCTATCTTGGTGCACTCGGGGAAGCGGGGCGTGACATTCTGGAGGAGGTAACTGGGCTTGGAAGTGGTGAGGTCAAGGGCCCGGTGGTGTTGGAAATAGGTTCGACGATTGGAGGAAGGTGGTGTTGGGTCATTGCAGTGGTGACGACCGGGTTGCAGACGAGGATGGATCCGGTGACGATAGGGTGGTGGTGGTGTGCAGTAGAGGAGTGAAGGTATGAAGGAGAGGGAGACTGAGAGAGGGAGTGAGGTATGAAAAGAGAGGGGGAGATCTTGCGGTGGTGTTGTCAACGTTGGGGAGACAGTGAGCTCCGACGATGGCCTTGACGGTGAGGGGGCATTAGAGGTGGTGGCCTGTGGAGCTCTGGCGAGAGAAGAGAGAGAATGAGAGTTAGCGAGATTGAGAGTGAGATGGAGAGAGATATGGAGATAGATGGAGAGAGAGGAAGTCATTGAGGAGAAAGGGAGCAGCGCGGGGATCATGGGGTTCGTTGGCGAGGGCGGCGTCGTGGGGGTGAACGGGTCAAGCGCGACAGTTGCGAGGGAGGAGGAGAGATGTAGGGGGGACTCGGGAAAAGAAATAAAGAAGAAGAGAAGAAGAAAGAGAGGGAGTGGGGTGGGTTTGGGGGTTTGGGCCGGGTTTGGGTATGGGTTAGGTTTTTAATTATGAGAGTTAGGATTTTAATAAAAATAAAATTTAGGTATTTAATAAATAGGAAAAAATAGAAAATATAGAAAAAAAGCTTTTGGTTAAAATACGTAAAATTAAATTCAAGATACTGGTTACTACAGGCTACATCATTTCTGTTGGTGTGCAAGCGGGACACCCTAGGTGAGGTCCGCACTACCTCTTTTAAGATAAGGGTATCATTTCATTTGAAATATAGGTAATACTTCATTTGAAACATAAGTGGCATTTCATTTGAAATGCAAGTGGAACATCCTAGATGGGGTCCACACCGGTCAAGCATAAGTGAGCCATCTTGGATGGGGTCCACACTTCATCATTTGAGGTAGGGAACACTTCATTCGAAGTATAGATTGGACCCCTAGATGGGGTCCATATATGTTAAAAAAACAAAGATGTTTCCATCTGGGGATGTCTATTTAGGGCTTCCCTAAGGACCGGGAGGGGATTTCGAAATAGCTGGGAGGCCATTCTGGAGCCTTCCGAAGACTGCTTCAAGCCAAGTCGGAAAATCTTTAGAGTTTCTTTTGATGAAACTCATTTATTTAAATTTCATGCACATAATGATAATATGGAGTACCATTCTCAATAGTTCGTGCAACATGAACACATGAATTTGTGTTCAAGAGTGAAAACATGAATTTTGGGTCATATTTAAGTGATGAATACAGTGTCCTTGGCACTGCATTCACTGAAACAAACATGTTTTTTGCATGTCTGATAAGTGAATAGGATATTCATATTCACAAGTGGGTTGAGAATAGGATTTTCCTATTCATGAAAGTCGTGAAAATATAATTCATATCTCGGGACATAAATGAAATGTTCCATTCATACATGTATGTTATGGATATGCATCATGCAAAGACATGTTTATGTCTGCAAATTAAAAAGGCTTCTCTATTCACATGATCAGGAGACATGATTTTCATGTCTCATAAATAGGGTTTTACTATTCATGAATTGTGAATGAAACATGTATTTCATGTCTAAAATGATGAACATGATTTTTCAGTTCACAAATATTCTAAAAACATATTTTCCATGTTTTAAGGAATGAATAAGATTTCTATTCATATGATTTTAGAGACGTATATGTGTCCCAGAGTGAATAGGATGTTTACACTACTTCAGGAACATATGGTTTTGATCTATATTCTTCAAGAAATAACATATCTATTTTTATTTATATGTTAGAAAATATGGTGACCTATTTCTTAAAAATGCAGAATATGAGATGACCTATATTCTTAGTTCAGTTCATGGTGAGTTAAGAACTCTTTTCAAGCTCTACAAATGAGAGATGGAAACTCATAAGTTTTCATTCCTCTCTCTCTCTAATCACAAAGAATCAGAGGGAGGACATAGGAGAGATAAGAAGAGATAGAGACAGAGAGAAGAGTGAAGGAATATGACTATCTCATTACCATATCTCACCTTCTTTATCTTCTTCTTCTTCTTCAGAAGGAACTTTAGCAAAAGTTCACGAGTTTTGAGACAAAAAAGTTCAATTCTTTATCAGTTGCTCACATGGAATATTTATACTTCTTTATGAGTGGGAGGTAGTACGCTACTACTCCTTAAATATTAGAGAATGGAGGGTTGGAAATCCCCCCATCATCTCCTGCAAAATAAATCAAGTCTATTCAGGCGAAGGGGTCCCGACACTGCTTTGTGTTGGAACACCCTCGTTTAGAGGACTCTCGATATTGGGAGGGGACATCCCTCATCGGGATGCCTAAACAACTCATTTTTTGAGTTGTTTCAAGGAGACAATCCAAGATAAGGGGCCCGCTTGGTTTTGAACAAGTATTTGACTTGTTCATGTGTATTTAAGTCCTATTTTTGGGCTTTAAGCTTGATCAAAATACTTATAAGTATTCATAGGCATTGAGGGTTAAGATTTTTAACTCCAACATTGTTGTTTGGGACATGAATCGACACTATCTAATGAATAATCAGAGATTTTATTCGAAATATTAGCTTTTCATAGATTAATTAGTGTCTCAACAACCAATGAGCAGTAGCTCCGTTGGTATGGACATTTCCCCTCTTAGGAAGAATGCGGGATTTGAACTTCAGGAACCCCAAGAGGGGAAGTGCCCACAAATTAACGCTTTCGGGGAAAATTCGAGGATACCCTGGATGCGTGTGTGTTGTGTGTTTGTGTGTGGTGTGCATTGGTGTGGTGTGTGCATAGGTTAATAATATACCTAAGAACATCTATTTGGGCCGATATTGAAAGTTAAATTTTTTATAATTTTGTCCATTCAATCCTTGCAGCCGCCGTATAAAAAAGTGCTCTGATAAAATTCTAACATTAGACCTTCAATTTGATGAAATGTATGATGATTAACTAGTGGATGGTAAAGCTCACAATGTGCTAATTAAAGATGCTTGGACCGTCCACCTACGCAATTCACACATAAAAAATATATGCTTATCGTTATCAGATTATGTTTGCATAGAAGGTATATTTCTCCTTCTTCAATATCTCTTGCTTGAACAATTCCATAGACTAATTAGTCAAGTTCTTGGATTAAACTATTTAGTGGAGGTTACTACATAAGAGGGACTAAACTTAACAATGTCACCAAAAAAATGCAAACTTTATTATTCTGCATCTAGCATATTCAAATATCTATTATTATAACTCAAACACATAGGCAACACAAAAAGTTTCTCCCTTTACCCTTTAAAAAAAATTCAAAAAAACGAGATAATTACTTCATAGCATTTAAGCTCCAAAGTATGCCAGCTCATCTTCTTGAACACATAAAATTTCTTTTATACCCTTTTCCCAAATACAAGGTTCGCCCAACAAAGTAGCTCAATTTTCAAGGATGGCATGTAGACTTTCTTGCATGAGAAATAATAATATTAGCTACCATGTATTTGAAAAATTGTTTCAAAAAATTGATGCATGGTATTATAAATATATTAAATTTCACCGAAAATAGAATTTGGCATGAGAAAAAATAGCATGCTAATAATGGTACGTGAGGACACTTTTTTTTAAATTGAAAATTAGATATCTAATATTTAAGTTACTGATGATGCTAAGTATTGGCGATCTCCAAGATCAGAACACGTGGCAGGTGGCGTGTCCTCGAACTCAGAAGAAAAGGTCCACAGGGGCCGACCCGGTCACCCTGTACCCGACCTGGAAACACAACCTGGCCCTCCTCAAGGCCTCCTGCAAATTGGCCCCTTCGGCCCTGCAGCTCGTCTCGAGCTACTACAGGACCAAGACTCCTCGGCCTCCTCGCACGCCCCCGAGCTCCCGCCGAGACCGTCTTCCTCGGCCCTCCGACCAACTCCACCACTCTCAGGCGTAACCGCCGCTCCACGAATCTCGCCATGCGCGGATTTTACGCCGGCAACTTCCCACGTTCCACGCCATCACGATCCCCATTAATGGGCGATCCGCTCTCTACGCGGACGTGACGTCGGGAGCGTAACTGCCGGCGAGATTCCCGTGCTTGCTGCTGCGTGCCGCCACCATTATATAAACCCCCGTCACAGAGGGGTCAAGTAAGCCATTTTTTACTCCTTAAGCCGTTACTCTGCTCGGATCTCAGAACTAACTTGATCGTCGGAGGGTCCTTGGTGGTACCAAACCACCCCGGGACTTCTTTGCAGGTACTCGACACTAAACTCCTCATATCACCTCTTCCACCAAAACCCATTGAGATCCACACGCAACGGAAGGTAACCACCTAAGTCCACCAGGAGATCAGCAGAAGACAACATCTGACGGAGACCCGAAAATGACCTCCATCAGTTGGCGCCGTCTGTGGGAAACGAAACTCCACAAAAACAAAAGTTGGCCTTCCGATCTCCATCCACATGGCGTGCGGTCATCCTGAAGACCCAGGTACCACCCGCCGCCTCCCCCTCATCGGAGGCGCGGATGGACCTCCTCCGGCGACCGTTATCAACGCCCTCAACGGCCGAATAGACCGACTAAAGTCCAAACGGCCAGGCCAGGGCCCCCAATCGCCGCTCCTCTGCCTCCAGAAGACTCTGCCCTCGTCGGCACGGCTGACCACCGACAGGCTTCGCCCCATGGCCAGAGATCTCACAGGCCGATACTCGTCCACTGGGCGATCATTGGGTCTCCTCTGGCGGAATCGAAACGACGCGACTCTGGCGCTTCGCCTCCCCGCACAATCAATGCGCGTGCTACGCGCACGTTCCCCGCGGCCGTTCATGTTCCCCATACCTGCAACTGGATGGTCGGGTGAAACCTCATGAAGAATCAGCCGAGCAGCTACCCTGCGGTAACAACTCCAATTTTTTTGTATACCTAAATTTGATTTAAATTTGAAGTATACATGGAGTATTTAATGTTGCTGATAACACTTTAACTATCTATTTCCCTACAATAATTACAAGAAGGAGCTTGTAACTCATTGGTAATACCTTGCACTGCTGAACCAAGCCACCAGAGTTCAAATCCCATACCCCACATTATTTTTAATATTGATTTTTTTAAAAACCTTTTGAATACCAAGAGTTTACACGTGCATATCTCACAAAAACCCCACTACACCCAAACATGTAACACTTGCAGGAGTTAGATGAACCGTCGGGGGGGATCCAGGTCACCGGACTCGGTCGGGAATCGGCCAACTCGGCCTTGACTCGGCCGACTCAGTGATCCGACCAAGTCACGGCCGAGTCACCCCCGATTCGGCCGATTCCGGCGATGGTCACAACATGAAAGTTGTGTCTTTTCATATTCCCTACGCACCTGCAAAGTTTCAGCCTCATACCACTTCCAGAGCTCTTTAAAAACCCCAATTACTCCAATTTTAATACATTTTTATTACATTTTATCACATTTTTATTTTTAACTTTTCATCTACCCTAACCCTAGCCTAACCCTATAAATACCAACCCTACATACTACCCTCTCACCCCCCAAAATCTTGAGCCACTCTCTCAAAAGTTTTCCAAGAAGTGTGTGCTTTGAAACCGAATTCACGGCGAAGCCCTGACGGAATTCCGGAGACGTGTTTTGAAGCAACCGGCGACGAAACCACCCCTCGGTCTTCCTCCCTAGTTCTCTTTACTCTTTAGAAGAGTTTAAACCCGTAAGTCCCATCCTTCTCACCTTTCTATTTCTTAAAAATACGGATTTATGGAACCCGGCGGAAATCGGAACAAACCGATTTCCGATTCGGTTTTTCTACAAAATTCCACTTGTCACCTAATCCATGATACCTACCCATATACATGATGACTATTAATCACCTAGAAACCAATTTAAACAAAGTTTCTCACATGAAATGATAGCTTTCTTGTAAAACCGTATTCTTTTCATAAAAATACCATAGAGTTTATTTTTCTTGTTCTAATTAATTCCCTCACTCCTAAATACGTTTATCTTGATCACTAAACTTGTAGAAATCAATTTGAATGAATTTTCACACATGAAATGATAACGTTTTCAAATACCGTATTCTTGCGCTTTAATACCTTTAAGTTTAATACATCATATTTAACCTCTAAACTTCATAATACCTTAAAATAAGTCACGGGGTAATGACCTACCTCTACACACACACAAATATAACCTTAATTGATATCGTTAAAAATATAGAATACGAAAATACAGGACTTTTCACTAAAATACCATATTCTTTATAAACCTTTTCTAAAAGCTTTAAATTGTACACAATTCTAAATAAAATCTTTTAAAATAAAAGCACGATATGTCATGGACATCGATCGTTTATCTAAACTGTCTTGTGGTGTCTAGGCAAGTGTGTCTAAGGCTAGTGGTTTTTAATTAGGCCCACGACTGTGGTTCCTTCCCACTTACCTGGCACTTACCTGGCCGCAATTGACGGTGAAGAGGCGATTTGAGGCTTCTAATAACTTATCGTTTAGACCTTAGAAATATACTAGTTGGCTTAGGAAACCCTAGAAACTAAAATACGGAAATTACATCCTTTACAGATAAATACCCTATATTTATAAAACCGTTTTTTCTAAATGAATAGTATTTATTAAACCTAAGCAAAGCGCCGCTACAACCCACCTTTGGGGAACCCGTTAGGGAAAGTACGGTTCATCGTGCACCCGCGGGCCAGTAGTGCGAGATTCAGACCTCCACAAGGAGCATTCGGTCTCGAAAGGTTTAAAATACGATATTTAAGAAAAAATGAGATTTTGGAAAATAAATTATTATTTAAAATTATTCTTGTATTAATAAATATTTAATTATCATTTAAACACCTATTTTATCATAAAATAAAGTTTCCACATTTTTCTAAAATTACAAGTTTAAAAGTTATATTAAAATACCATGAATTTCAAATAAATCAATTAATACTTTTATTAGGATATATTCACTAGAATAACACAAATAAAATTCACTCATTATAACTATAAAGACGAATAATAAATACTTGAGGTGTATTTTGAAAAAAATATACAATAGTACTTTTTACATAAAACCCCCTCAAGTTTCATAAATTACAATAAGGCCCCTAACAATTAATGAACTTCAAATTACTTTTCTTTTAGTCTGACTCGGGTTAGAGTCTGACTATCTCTGACTTGAATATGATTCAAGTCAATCTATATTCTTTAATATTCCAACTCAAGATGAATACATGAATCCCAGAATCCAGTTAACATTTTATATAACTTGACTGAACCGAACCATAGATATTCCTTCTACATGATTCCAGTATTCCATTTACATGACTCTACGGTTATAACCGTTCCCAGATATCATAGTTTCGGACAGTCAGTTAATCAATCTTACAACCAATACAATTTTACAAGATAACAATACAAACAAGACATCGCGGGTTTAAGGGGTAGATTGGTACGGAGGGTGTTAAAGGTGGCACGAGATGGTCAGATTAATACACCTAACCTGAATCCTATTGCTGTTGTACCGTGGCATAACGGTTCCTTGTACTACACGTGCCCTAGTCTCTGGCAAGTGAGACTCCCCTCGTATACACTGGCATTCTTCTGTACCAAGCTACAAATAACAGCGTTAACATAACATTACAACAATAGTTTACACTTTAAAAATGTTTCTTCTTATTCTGTCTTCTCTACTTCCCTCTTACCTTTGGGACTTACCGAGCGATCTGTTCGCTGACGACATTCTGTTTCTCTCTTCTTTGAATGTCGTCAGGTGACCTGGACCCGGCAGAAGTTGAACCAACCCAAGAAGACTTGGAGCAATTTGCCGAAGACCCAGCAGTATAATTTCATTGTACACTTTTCTTTTCAGTACTTTCCTTTTCCTGTTATGCCACTGTTTAGGCATCTTTATTTCAGTTGTATTTTCCTTTCCATGTATTGTACAAAGAATGTTAATAAATAAAAAGTTGCTGTTCTTTTATATTCTTGTGTATTACTTTATATTGCTTAGTTACGCTTAGCGTATGTACTTCTGAGTATATACGTAGCGGGCCTCGTCGCGTCCACTTCGCCGTACACTGGGAAGCGGGGCGTGACAGGTTTTGTTGGTGGCCCATGCAGGTCAGAGCTGTATGAATCCCTGTCATGCAGTTCTGGTCTGCGTGAACAACCTAAGCAATATAACACAAGAACCAGCAACTTAAAACATTCTTTACAATTCATATTCCTTGAATCTTGCAAATTTCTATTCCTTGAATCTTATCATTTCATGTATTTGAATCTGTCCTAACCCAAATTTTTTCTTCAAGGTCATGGATTCCCCAAACAACACCAGCACCAATGTCAACAACACCCCTCCAGCACTACCTCTCACACCAGTTGTTCCTGCACCACCCACTGAGCAAACGATGCTATTTGAGGCGATCCGCAGCCTTCTCGAGGGACAGCAACAACTTTTGAACCGTCCTGAGGCCGATGCACCGGGAGTAAAGCAATTCAGAGCTTTGCACCCAAAGCAGTTCTCTGGTAAAGGAAGCCCTCTTGAAGCGGAAGAATGGGCACAAAGCATCGAGGACGATCTGGCAGCAGCTCAAGTGCCAGACCACGCTTGGGTCCGTGGAGCGAAGCTACAGCTCACGGATAATGCTCGCAATTGGTGGAAGGCGGAAGAAACCCGTCTGGTACAGCCGATTGAATGGAAGACATTTCGCGAGAAGTTCGACGCGAAATATTTCCCTGTGACTGCCAGGTTTGCAATGGAGCAACAGTTTATTCATCTACAGCAAGGATCAATGTGGGACAAATCGGTAGATGAATACGATGCTGAGTTCACTATGTTGAGCCGGTAAGATATGTCACAATAGTTCAATTTTTTAGTTATCACATACCACACAACTAACACAATCTTTAAACAGATTCGCGGCACACCTGATACCGACGGACGAGATCAGAGCCCGTCGTTTTCAGCAAGGTTTGAACACAGAGATTAAGGCTGCTCTAGCCACAGGAAAATTTTTGACTCATGAGGAAGCCCTAGAAGCTGCCCGCAGTTATGAGGCAGTGATAAAATAGAGGGGCAGACCTCAGTCTGCTGGAGTCAAACGCCCTGCCAACCAAATGGCAGGTGGAGCCACGTCCAGACCATCTTTCGTGCCAAGGAGACCCGGAGTACCAACCCATCGTCCTAACCCAGCCTTTTGCACCTACTGCAAGAGAACTGGACATATGATGAAGGACCGCCGTCGAGCCAACCGCCTTTGCTTGATCTGCGGTTCAGCTACTCACGGTATTGGGTCTTGTCCCCAAAGACAGAACCCAGTTGCTGCACCCAGGCCAGCAAATACTTATCAGGAGCGACCAGCTCTTCAGGCACCTGCTCCCAGACTTGCACCGCCAGCACCTCCCAGGGGACCACAAGCTACACCACCTCCTCGACAGTTCCATCAAGCTCAAAGGAACGTTCAGAGGAATGCTCCTCAGGCCAGGAGGAATGTGCCAAAGCGCCAGGCTTTCATGATGTCTGTGGAAGAAGCTGAGGCCACTGGCCAAGTCATTACTGGTAAATTCCTTCTCAAACTTATCTTTTAGTCTTGTTTATCTACACATTTTCCCTATACCTAAAACTTATCCCATATACCTTAGGTACAATCCTAGTAGCTTCACTACCTGCACTTGCACTGTTTGATACTGCAGCATCCCACTGCTTTATGTCGCAACGGTTTGTCCGAACCCATGCGATTCCAGTCTCACCGCTTGTATCCAGCTGGAACTTCAGTTCCGGAAATGGTGTTCTAAAGGCAACTATGGGATACAACATGTGTCCAGTCGTCGTTTGCAGTCGAGAATTTTATGCTAACTTCAAAGTACTGGATATACCAAACTTCGATGTGGTTCTAGGAATGGATTGGGTTGGAACCTTTTATGCTACCATCGACTGTCATCAAAGGAGGGTAGTATTTGAGATTCCAGATCATCCGGTTTTCTATTTCAAGAGTGGAGATCGTACCCTGAAACCAAGTACTTACAAAGCAAAGCCAAGAGAAGCAATAGTTGAAGCAGCTCAAGCAGAGGAAGAATCAAGACCGGAGGTAGTTCGAGAGTTCGATGATGTATTCCCTGACGATATATCAGGTTTGCCTCCTGATCGAGCTCTTGAATTCAGTATTGACTTAGTACAAGGAGCACAACCAGTGATCAAAGCACCGTATAGACTAAGTCTGGAAGGATTGAAGAAAGTCCGAACACAGTTGGACGAATTACTGGCGAAAGGATGGATTCGTCCCAGCACTTCAAGTTGGGGAGCACCTGTACTATTGGTGAAGAAGAAGGAAGGTTCATACAGAATGTGCATCGATTATAGGGCCTTGAACGAAGTTACTATAAAGAACAAGTATCCACTCCCGCGCATCGACGATTTATTCGATCAGCTAAGTGGATCTTGTGTCTTCTCTAAACTAGATTTTCGTTCAGGTTATCATCAAGTGAAGGTCAAGGAGGCTGATATTCACAAAACAGCTTTCAGAACTCGCTATGGACATTACGAATTTCTAGTAATGCCATTTGGAGTGACCAATGCACCAGCAATCTTCATGAACCTTATGAACCAAGTCTTCCGGGAGTATTTAGACAGGTTTGTTGTCATTTTCATCGACGACATCCTGGTATATTCTAAGAATCGGAAAGAACATGCGGAGCACCTACGAATTGTCCTGGAAACTCTTCGACAACATAAGCTTTATGCCAAGTATAGCAAGTGCGAGTTTTGGCTAAAACAAGTTGGTTTTCTTGGACATATCGTATCAAGAGAAGGGATTTCTGTGGACCCAGCAAAAGTTTCAGCAGTCAGCGAATGGCCTACACCAAAATCAGTGAAGGATATTCGGAGTTTCTTGGGTTTAGCTGGTCATTACAGAAGGTTTATTGAAGGCTTTTCGAAGATAGCAACACCCCTGACCAAGCTCACACGAAAAGATGAAGAATTTGTGTGGTCAGAGGCATGCGAGCAAACTTTCGTAGAACTCAAGTCAAGACTGACATCTGCACCTATTCTCGTCATACCGGATCAATCTGGAGGATTCAAAGTGCATTGTGATGCATCCGGTAAGGGATTAGGATGTATTCTACATCAGCACGGTAAGGTTGTGGCTTATGCTTCAAGACAACTGAAGACTCATGAGCGCAACTATCCGACGCATGATCTGGAGTTGGCAGCCGTCATTTTTGCTCTCAAAATTTGGCGCCACTACTTACTTGGTGAACGAGTGAACATCTACACAGATCATAAAAGTCTGAAGTATGTGTTTACTAAGAGGGGGTTGAATATGCGGCAGAGAAGATGGTTAGAACTCATGGCGGACTTTGACATCAACTTGCAATATCATCCAGGAAAGGTGAACGTAGTACCTGATGCTCTTAGTCGCCAACCATTAGCAATGAATCACACCGCCCAGTGGAAGCTTCAGCAAGACCTACATCAGATGGAGATCGAACTAGTCATGCCAGGTGATGTTTCAAGTTTGATGAATCTACAAGTTCAATCAACCATTGTCAATCAGATCAAAGCAGCTCAAGCAAGTGATGCTAAGTTGCAAAAGATCAGAGAACAAGTGGAGAATGGACTCAGAACAGATTTCATCATCCATGAAGACGGATCTTTGAGATACGGCAGCAGATTGTGGGTACCAAAGGGTCCTGTTCGGGAAGAGTTGATGAAAGAAGCTCACAGCTCTCCCTATTCAGTACATCCTGGAGGTACCAAAATGTACAAAGATTTACGTCAGAATTATTGGTGGCATGGAATGAAGCGTGAAGTAGCCAGAAGCGTCGCAAAATGTTTGGTGTGTCAGCAAGTAAAGGCTGAACATCACAGGACAGCTGGACTACTTCAACCGTTACCAATTCCAGAATGGAAGTGGCAGCATATCACGATGGACTTTGTAACTGCTCTTCCTCGCAGCACAAAGGGTAACGATGCAATATGGGTCATTGTGGATCGACTTACAAAGTCGGCTCACTTCATCCCATTTCGAGTTGGCCAATCGACTGAGACACTAGCGAAGAAGTACATGGAGATAATAATCTAATTTAGATTTTAAAACTCTTCATAATATACTATCTCTGATACCCATGAACTCATACAGGAAATTGTGAGACTTCATGGAGTACCGGTCTGCATTGTCTCCGATCGTGATACCAGGTTCCGATCGCAATTTTGGCAAAGTCTGCAAGCTAGCTTGGGAACAAGTCTGAACTTCAGCACAGCTTATCATCCACAAACAGATGGTCAGTCGGAACGAACTATTCAGATCTTGGAGGATATGCTCAGAGCATGTATGCTCGATTTCAAAGGATCGTGGGAAGATCACATGCATCTTGTGGAGTTTGCGTACAACAACATCTACCAAGCAAGCATAGGAATGGCACCTTTTGCAGCATTGTATGGAAGGAAGTGTCGATCACCATTAAGTTGGGACGACATCGGAGATAGGGAACTCCTTGGACCAGAGATGATAGTAGCGACCGTTGATGTGGTTCGTACTATCAGGGAAAGAATGCGCATAGCCCAAGATAGACAGAAGCACTGGGCTGATGCGAAGAGGCGACACTTGGAGTTCCAGCCAGGAGATCATGTATTCCTGAAAATATCTCCGAACCGCGGAGTGATCCGATTTGGAAGACGGGGAAAGCTGAGTTCGAGATACATTGGACCGTTCGACATACTCGAACGAGTCGGTGAAGTGGCATACTGATTAGCGCTTCCACCCTCATTGGAGGGAGTGCATAATGTGTTCCACATATCTCAACTCAGAAGGTATGTGAGTGACCCCAGCCATGTACTTGATCATTCCGAGCTCACGATACAGCCCGATTTGTCTTGTGAGCAACAACCTGTGGAAATCCTGGACAGGAAAGTGAAGACACTTCGGAACAAGGAAGTTAACCTGGTCCGGGTAATGTGGAGAAAAGACACTCCAGGAGAATTCACGCGGGAAAGAGAGGATGAAATGCGTGCAAGATATCCTCACCTTTTTGTAAACTAGTCCTCAAATAAAAGTTGTAAATTTTGAGGACGAAATTTTTGTAAGGAGGGTAGATTGTAACAACTCCAATTTTTTTGTATACCTAAATTTGATTTAAATTTGAAGTATACATGGAGTATTTAATGTTGCTGATAACACTTTAAGTATCTATTTCCCTACAATAATTACAAGAAGAAGCTTGTAACTCATTGGTAATACCTTGCACTGCTGAACCAAGCCACCAGAGTTCAAATTCCATACCCCACATTATTTTTAATATTGATTTTTTAAAAACCTTTAGAATACCAAGAGTTTACACGTGCATATCTCACAAAAACCCCACTACACCCAAACATGTAACACTTGCAGGAGTTAGATGAACCGTCGGGGGGGGATCCAGGTCACCGGACTCGGTCGGGAATCGGCCAACTCGGCCTTGACTCGGCCGACTCAGTGATCCGACCAAGTCATGGCCGAGTTACCCCCGATTCGGCCGATTCCGGCGATGGTCACAACATGAAAGTTGTGTCTTTTCATATTCCCTACGCACCTGCAAAGTTTCAGCCTCATACCACTTCCAGAGCTATTTAAAAACCCAGTTACTCCACTTTTAATACATTTTTATTACATTTTATCACATTTTTATTTTTAACTTTTCATCTACCCTAACCCTAGCCTAACCCTATAAATACCAACCCTACACACTACCCTCTCACCCCCCAAAATCTTGAGCCACTCTCTCAAAAGTTTTCCAAGAAGTGTGTGCTTTGAAACCGAATTCACGGCGAAGCCCTGACGGAATTCCGGCGAAGTGTTTTGAAGCAACCGGCGACGAAACCACCCCTCGGTCTTCCTCCCTAGTTCTCTTTACTCTTTAGAAGAGTTTAAACCCGTAAGTCCCATCCTTCTCACCTTTCTATTTCTTAAAAATACGGATTTATGGAACCCGGCGGAAATCGGAACAAACCGATTTCCGATTCGGTTTTTCTACAAAATTCCACTTGTCACCTAATCCATGATACCTACCCATATACATGATGATTATTAATCACCTAGAAACCAATTTAAACAAAGTTTCTCACATGAAATGATAGCTTTCTTGTAAAACCGTATTCTTTTCATAAAAATACCATAGAGTTTATTTTTCTTGTTCTAATTAATTCCCTCACTCCTAAATACGTTTATCTTGATCACTAAACTTGTAGAAATCAATTTGAATGAATTTTCACACATGAAATGATAATGTTTTCAAATACCGTATTCTTGCGCTTTAATACCTTTAAGTTTAATACATCATATTTAACCTCTAAACTTCACAATACCTTAAAATAAGTCATGAGGTAATGACCTACCTCTACACACACACAAATATAACCTTAATTGATATCGTTAAAAATATAGAATACGAAAATACAAGACTTTTCACTAAAATACCATATTCTTTATAAACCTTTTCTAAAAGCTTTAAGTTGTACACAATTCTAAATAAAATCTTTTAAAATAAAAGCACGATATGTCATGGACATCGATCGTTTATCTAAACTGTCTTGTTGTGTCTAGACAAGTGTGTCTAAGGCTAGTGGTTTTTAATTAGGCCCATGACTGTGGTTCCTTCCCACTTACCTGGCACTTACCTGGCCGCAATTGACGGTGAAGAGGCGATTTGAGGCTTCTAATGACTTATCGTTTAGACCTTAGAAATATGCTAGTTGGCTTAGGAAACCCTAGAAACTAAAATACGGAAATTACATCCTTTACAGATAAATACCCTATATTTATAAAACCGTTTTTTCTAAATGAATAGTATTTATTAAACCTAAGCAAAGCGCCGCTACAACCCACCTTTGGGGAACCCGTTAGGGAAAGTACGGTTCATCGTGCACCCGCGGGCCAGTAGTGCGAGATTCAGACCTCCGCAAAGAGCATTCGGTCTCGAAAGGTTTAAAATACGATATTTAAGAAAAAATGAGATTTTGGAAAATAAATTATTATTTAAAATTATTCTTGTATTAATAAATATTTAATTATCATTTAAACACCTATTTTATCATAAGATAAAGTTTCCACATTTTTCTAAAATTACAAGTTTAAAAGTTATATTAAAATACCATGAATTTCAAATAAATCAATTAACACTTTTATTAGGATATATTCACTAGAATAACACAAATAAAATTCACACCCATTATAACTATAAAGACGAATAATAAATACTTGAGGTGTATTTTGAAAAAAATATACAATAGTACTTTTTACATAAAACCCCCTCAAGTTTCATAAATTACAATAAGGCCCCTAACAATTAATGAACTTCAAATTACCTTTCTTTTAGTCTGACTCGGGTTAGAGTCTGACTATCTCTGACTTGAATATGATTCAAGTCAATCTATATTCTTTAATATTCCAACTCAAGATGAATACATGAATCCCAGAATCCAGTTAACATTTTATATAACTTGACTGAACCGAACCATAGATATTCCTTCTACATGATTCCAGTATTCCATTTACATGACTCTACGGTTATAACCGTTCCCAGATATCATGGTTTCGGACAGTCAGTTAATCAATCTTACAACCAATACAATTTTACAAGATAACAATACAAACAAGACATCGCGGGTTTAAGGGGTAGATTGGTACGGATGGTGTTAAAGGTGGCACGAGGTGGTCAGATTAATACACCTAACCTGAATCCTATTGTTGTTGTACCGTGGCATAACGGTTCCTTGTACTACACGTGCCCTAGTCTCTGGCAAGTGAGACTCCCCTCGTATACACTGGCATTCTTCTGTACCAAGCTACAAATAACAGCGTTAACATAACATTACAACAATAGTTTACACTTTAAAAATGTTTCTTCTTATTCTGTCTTCTCTACTTCCCTCTTACCTTTGGAACTTACCGAGCGATCTGTTCGCTGACGACATTCTGTTTCTCTCTTCTTTGCATGTCGTCAGGTGACCTGGACCCGACAGAAGTTGAACCAACCCAAGAAGACTTGGAGCAATTTGCCGAAGACCCAGCAGTATAATTTCATTGTACACTTTTCTTTTCAGTACTTTCCTTTTCCTGTTATGCCACTGTTTAGGCATCTTTATTTCAGTTGTATTTTCCTTTCCATGTATTGTACAAAGAATGTTAATAAATAAAAAGTTGCTGTTCTTTTATATTCATGTGTATTACTTTATAGTGCTTAGTTACGCTTAGCGTATGTACTTCTGAGTATATACGTAGCGGGCCTCGTCGCGTCCACTTCGCCGTACACTGGGAAGCGGGGCATGACACCTGCTCGGTTATCCCTGGCCGGTAGCTTCCCTACTCGCAACGCCAGGGATCAAAGCCCTCGCCAAGAGGCAACCCAGCAGCTACCCTCGCTCGGCTATCCCTGGCGGGTAGCTTCCCTACCGCAACGCCGGGGATCAGAAAGTCCCCTCAGAGGCAGTCGAGCCCGAGGATCCCTCGCTCGGCTATCCCTGGCGGGTAGCTTCCCTACCGCAACGCCAGGGATCAGAAAGCCCTCCCAGAGGCAGTCGAGCCCGAGGATCCCTCGCTCGGCTATCCCTGACGGGTAGCTTCCCTACCGCAATGCCAGGGATCAGAAAGCCCTCTCAGAGGCAGTCAAGCCCGAGGATCCCTCGCTCGGCTATCCTTCAGGACAAAAACCCTCGCCAAGAGGCACCGGACAGTAACCCTGCCCGGCCAAGGGTCCTTGGTAGGCTTCTTACAGCCCCTCCCGTGCTAAGGACCAAAGTCCTCCCAGAGGCAGTCAAGTCCTTGCTCGGCTATCCCCGGCTGGTAGCTTTCTGCCACAACCGACAGGGATCAAAGTCCTCGCCAAGAGGCACTGGGAAGTAACCCTGCTCGGTCCCCGTCCTGAAGGATCAAAAGTCCTCCCAGAGACAGTCGAGCCCGAGGATCCCTCGCTTGGCTATCCCTGGCGGGTAGCTTCCCTACCGCAACGCCAGAGATCAGAAAGTCCTGCCAGAGGCAGTCGAGCCCGAGCATCCCTCGCTCGGCTATCCCTTGCGGGTAGCTTCCCTACCGCAACGCCAGGGATCAGAAAGCCCTCGCCAAGAGGCGCCGAGCAGCTACCCTGCTCGGCCATCCTTCGCAGGCCTCTCACGGCCCCTCCAGCGTCAAGGATCAAAGCCCTCTCCAGGAGGCACCGAGCAGCTACCCTGCTCGGCCATCCTTCGCATGCCTCTCGTGGCCCCTCCAGCGTCAAGGATCAAAGTCCTCGCCAGGAGGCACCGAGCAGCTACCCTGCTCGGCCATCCTTCGCAGGCCTCTCGTGGCCCCTCTAGCGTCAAAGGATCAAAGCCCTCGCCAGGAGGCACCGACCAGCTATCCTGCTCGGCGCATCCTCTGCGGGCATCCTCCTGCCCGTCAGACGCTGATGGTCTGAAGCCCTCATCGCGAGGCCGCCGAGTTCCTTCCTGCTCGGTGCATCCCCAGCGGGCATCCTCCTACCCATCAGACGCTGATGGTCTGAAGCCCTCGTCGCGAGGCCGCCAAGTTCCTTCTTGCTCGGCGCATCCTCAGCGGGCATCTTCCTACCCGTCAGACGCTGATGGTCTGAAGCCCTCATCGCGAGGCCGCCGAGTTCCTTCCTGCTCGGTGCATCCCAGCGGGCATCCTCCTGCCCATCAGACGCTGATGGTCTGAAGCCCTCGTCGCGAGGCCGCCGAGTTCCTTCCTGCTCGGCGCATCCCCAGCGGGCGTCCTCCTGCCCATCAGATGCTGAGGATCTCAAGCCCTCATCGTGAAGCCGTCGGGTTCCTTCCTGCTCGGCGCATCCCCAACGGGCATCCTCCTGCCCATCAGATGCTGAGGATCTCAAGCCCTCATCGCGAGGCCGCCGAGTTCCTTCCTACTCGGCGCATCCCCAACGGGCATCCTCCTGCCCATCAGACGCTGAGGATCTGAACCCCTCACCGCGAACCCGCCGAGTTTCTTCCTGCTCGGCGCATTCCCAGTGGGTAGCTTCCTACCCAACAAGAGACATCAGGTCTATCCAAGTTCGAGTAATCCCCCCTCGACTTCGGAGCCATGGAGATGCCTCCTTCTCAGCAGTGCTTGGCACACTTGGTAGGTGATCGAAATCAACTCGGCGACCGATCGCTCCGCTTGTCGTTCCCGCACTGGGCTGCATCCCATCAGAAGCCGCAGGTCTGCACACGTCGCGTCGGCCAACCGACGTTTGACACGCAGACAGTCGCTTCAGTGACAGGATGCACAAACCGGCGCACCTTCCTTAAATGCAGAAATCTCACCCCGGGAAGCCCGGCAGACCACTTCTGACCCGACCCGCTGGCTGGTCAGGACAAGAGTGGGGTCCTAATGATGATGCTAGGTATCGGCGATCTCCAAGATCAGAACACGTGGCAGGTGGCGTGTCCTCGAACTCAGAAGAAAAGGCCCACAGGGACCGACCCGGTCTGTTAGTGTATATGCCCTAGAGGCCATTACTGTATCATACTAGTTTGTATATTACTTGATGGAAGCTTGGGATATTCACAGTTGTATATACAATCTTGCTCGAAATGGTAGTATGCTACTTGGTTTGTCTCTGCTTTAATATGTGCATGTATTTCTTTTAGCATATCGCTGATATACATATTAGTAGAGCCCTTAGGATCTTTGCTTGATTACCAGCGTTGTGATGGCGCTCACACTCATGGGAGCTGGGTGATCTATAAGCACATCCTTATACAGGTCCCTAGTCGTTGGACTATCGAGACAGGGCATCGATACTCCGGAGTAGACTAGCGTATGCGCTTCTCATCCCAGTGTGGGAGACGGTCTGTCCCACAGCCGTCAGTACGTCGTACTTGAGATAGTATGCGGGTGCTCGTTAGGTTACGAGTACACTGGACAGGACTCGTCGGGAACTGTTGGTTGGTATTATACCTATCGTCAGTTATCAGTTCCCAGGTGACATGAGTACAGCTTAGTCCGCTGACTTGACACTGTCACTTCGCCTCGAGTGTGTTCCCACTGCACTTTGATTACTACCCTACCACGGCTCAAAGGAGTCGTGCAAACAGGTAGTTTTTTGGTGCAGTCCCGAAGCACTTGGAGGCAGTGACGGTTAGACAGGATTCGTCTCTCCCGGTATTGGGGGTTGACATCGCGCTGTGTCCAGGAGAGCCATTACACGAGTAGTCCCTGGCCAGGGCAAGCGAGATATACTGGTAGGTTTCCAGTGTTATCTCAGGGTGTTCTGGGCTACACTCCGACACGACTTGTACCGCTATTAGGGGACTGACGTTCACCGTCCCCCTAGGCCCGCCATGCGATGTATCAGACGAACAGACCGGACTGTACGGAGATTGTCACATACAGGCTCAGTAGGAGTTCAGATGGGGTTCACCTCGTCAGTCTTCTTGTCGACATCTACCTGGGGACCGTTACGTACAGCTAGTGCCGCTTGCGGTCTGTGGTTAAACCCACTGCCAGCGTAGTGTCGAGTCTTTAGAGTCCCACACAGAGAGCTATTCGCCTTTAGGCAAAATGAGTAGAGGTCGCATGGTTTTGCGACAGGGTTCGTTCACATCCGCGCACTTGTGCTCGTTTGCTGTCCGGACAGCTTATACTAGCGGGCTTTGGTTTAAGCCGGATCCTAGTATATGATTTGGGATTGGTTTTTCTCATTGTATTCGTGTTCCTCGGATCGCGAATACGGGTGCGTATGCACAGTTGCTTGAGACAGAGGGAGAGGACTTTGATTAGGGTTAATGACTATTGTCATTTGTATTAACCCTAATGATTATGTGTGTATTATGGTTAATTGGTATTAGTTTAATAATTGTGCATGGTTATGGTTGTTGACCATTTGACCCACCTTGACTTGTTGACCTTGTTGACACTTTGACCATCATCATTTCATTTGGAAGATGCTCTTTGATCCTTGCAATTTGCATTAAAAATGAAATGATAATGGTCATGTCTTGATTAACCATGACAATTATCTAGCTAATTATCTAATTACAATAATTAACACATATGTGAGAATGGTTTATTTTATTCTCATTCTATCATTTGCTTTCTCTCTCTTGTTCTTCCTCTCCCTCAAGCTCTCCCCTCTCATGTGTTGAGAAACACTTGAGCTTGAGAAAAACCCTTTCTTGATAATCTCTACTCTCATCTAGGGTTCAAGGATTAGCACTTCTTGCACCCTAGTTACTTCTAGCTTGGAGTTAAAGCCAAAGGTCGAGGCTTTCGGGTGGATCTTTCTTCGACGTGAGAAGACGACTAAGGTGACCTCCTTCCACCACTCCAAGGAGCAAGGAGAGAAGGACATAAAGCCCAAGGTATAACCTTTCTAGCACTTAGCTAGTTTCTAGTTAGATTTAGCTTGTTTTTGTTTAGCAAAGATCCTTCACAGTATAGTCCATGTTGCCTAAGCTCATAAAAATTCGATTTTTATTCCGTTTTCCGCCTCCCCGCAAGTACCGGGGTGGGCAACGTGGACTCACAGTGGTATCAGAGCCTAACTAAACATAAACTAGCTAGGTAGTAGAGTGTATCGAAGTTCGAATAAAAAAAAATCGAAAAACCGAGTTTTCAAAACCCTAAGTTTCTGTTAAATTTTTTTCTGTTCAAAACAAAATAAATCATACTCCAAAAATCATCTCAGGGTTTTTTAAAGAAAGCCACCAAAAACGATCCAAAGATTCGACCAAAGAGGCGCGGTTCCGCGGCAATAGCAAGCTATTGCCGCGCAACCGCGGCCATTTTGGCTCTTCTCTGGGTCGAGTTTGGTGCAGTGTATTTCTGGCTTGGTTTTAGGATTTTTAAGATGGTTTATATGTGCCCAGATTTTCCAGAATAGAAATTTGTTTTTGGGGGCCTATAAATCCGTATTTTTTTCCGAACTTCAATACATTTTGACTAAAAGGTTATATCTGTGATGTTTATATGTATTGAACGTCGGCTAATCGCTATATGTCGATTAGTCGGGGTTATACATATCTGTGATCTGTGATTGATGATGGTATGTGTATATGAATGGGTTGGATTGTCGCGGATGAATAGCCGGGGTGGATGTGAGATGAGTGTTGCTTTTTCTTTCATTCATTGTAATATGTAAATTGATGTAATAATATTATTTGTTTGGCCGCACAACCGGGTCGGGATTGTAGCCGTCATTGTATAATTCTTTTTACTGTTTTTTGCTCCTAGGATAGACCCATGGAGGGGGTGCACAAACTACCGGGTGTCTCGAAGTGCCGAGTGGCCTACTCACTGTGGTGAGGGAGGTTGCTTCGCTTCGGGTACTTGGCGGATAGTTTTCCGCACCCGTAGGGGTCTTGGGTGGGGTATTGGCTATTCACCGCGACCGTGTAATCCGCTTTTCGTTGCAGGCTCGAACGGATTGCGGATTCCTAGTATATCCAATGTATTCATCTGTGATCTGTAATGTCTATCATTGCTATATATTTATATATGATAACTATTTAGGCGTTGCTTATGTTTTACAGCCGCGCTAGCCCAGCCCCCGCTCTGTCGTTAGTTAAGTAACCTAACGGGTGATGACGGGGCCCCGTGGCGAATGCGAATGGCATAAGCGTACGTCATATTTTGGTTGTTTTCTGCAATGGTAGGATTAAATGATGGGACGCATTAAAAGAACTAATGCAAGAAAATAAACCAAGTATAAGTCGATTGGAACACTTTGAAAACCACTAGGTTCTTTTCAAAACTAAACTTTTAAACGCGGAGCTTGAACCACTCCTTTTAAAAGCTATCTCGTTCCATCGATTATATCAAGTTCACTACGTTCACGGTTTCGCCAAAACCATTCGTAGCCCTCCGTCATTCCACATGAATGGTCAAAAGTATTCAAGCTATGTATTTTGGCCAAAGTCAAGGCATAGTGATTGGTAGCTATTGGGTATTCATGTGCAGCATAGATAGATGCGTTGGTTTGGGACAGTCGTGCTGCCATTTTGGCCAAAGTCAAGGGTAGGTACGGGTGGGTCCAAATTAACCAGGAGAATGACGGGTAGAACTTGACATGTGACTTATGATATTTTGGCCAAAGTCAAGGTCATAAGAGCATGGGGCAAAAATCCACATCGGGAGTTTCATAAGTACTGAAACTTGCTGGCGCTGCATACCATTTAGAGTGTGATAATTCTGGTAGGATTCCTTCGGTTTTATCACGCGATGATATTTGGATCCCGATCCTACTGTGAGTATATGCTACTCCTCGGGAAAACTCTCACTTAACGATCAATGCTATAAACTTAGTAGGTGTCTAGAAAGGTGTTAGCGGGGCTACGCCCTCAGGGAAAAGAGGTTACTTAATTAAGGAACTTCGCGAAAGCGTTGGAAAACCTCCCTCGAAGTACCGACACTGGCCTGGCTGAACGGTTAAGCAAGTATTGTACGGTGAGATTGATCCTGACTAATCCTTTCTTTACGGTTTGAGAAGGGATTCGAGAGACAGTGGGAGCCATCCAGTTTAGACAAATTAAAAACCATTCTAAACTTGCAAGAGCATCATGCTAAAGTGTTTCTTTTCTCTCTCCTAATTGCAGCGACCATTCAACATGACTGGACTTAAGTTATTACTAGATAAAAACATATTGACAGGGCCAAACTACAAAGATTGGCTCAGAAATGTCAAGATGGCAATCACTTATGACAAGTTGGGGTATGTCCTTACCACCAAAGCTCCCCCTGTCCCAGGTCCCAATACCAGTGTCGTAGATAAGGAAATCTACAAGACCTGGGAAATAGATTGCGCGAAGGCCAGATGCCTCGTACTAGCCTCGATGGACAATGAACATCAGAGGAGGCACGAGAATATGGACCTAGAGTCCATATTTCTTCATACAAAAGAACTGTATGGAGAGCAGTTTCGTATCGCAAGATACGAAGTGTCGAAGAAGTTGTTTTCGGCAAGGTTGGCCGTCGGATCATCGGTAGCGGAACACGTGCTTAAGATGATTGGCTACATAGAGGAGCTCGCGGACCTTGGGACCACGTTGGAGAATGAACTCTATACTGATTTGATTCTCCAGTCCCTTCCTTCCACTTACGCCCAGTTTATTCTTAACTTCAACATGCAAGGAAAGGAGGTTGAACTTTCCGAACTTCTGAACATGTTGAGGAATGCTGAGGGCACCCTACAGAAGGGTAGGGAGACATCCACTTTGTTTGTAGGAGGATCTTCCTCTTCTAGATCCAGGGCGAAAGCCAAGGGTAAGAAGAAGAAAGCCCCTGCCAAACCAAGAGGCGGTGTCGGTAAAGTGGATACGAAGGGAAAAGGAAAAGCAACAAAGATAGCGGGAAAGCTGGTGGGGAAGGAAGAATGCTTCTATTGTCACAAAAGTGGTCACTGGAAACAGGATTGCAAGGCTTGGAAGGCTAGAACACAGGATTTGAAGCGAGTTGCAGCTTCAGCTTCAGGTGTGTATGTTATTGAAAACTGTCTATCAATAAACTCTACATCCTGGGTATTGGATACCGGATCAGGATCTCATATCTGTAATTCTTTGCAGGCGTTGAGAAAGCGTAGAGTTTTGAAGGCAGGTGACATGACCCTCAGAGTTGCAAACGGTGCTAGCATGGATGCTGAGGCCGTGGGGGACTATCACCTGGGATTGTCGGATGGACACTTTTTGGTTTTACGTAGTTGTTATTATATACCAAATGCAACCTGTAATATCATTTCTGTATCTTTATTATCTAAAGAAGGTTATGAATTTGCATTTGTAAGTAATGTAGTGAACATTCACCTTAATCAAGTTTTGATTGGGTCAGGTACATTGAACGACGGTATATACGTATTAAACCAACCACAGATTTTCCAGAATACACACAAAAGAAAGTCTCCAGAAATCAATAAAACTTTCTTATGGCATTGTAGACTGGGTCACATCAATGAGAGAAGGTTGACTAAGTTACATACAGAAGGATATTTGGATCCGTTCGAATATCAATCGTATGCAACTTGTCAATCCTGTCTCAAGGGAAAGATGACAAAGACTCCGTTCACTGGACACGGAGTAAGAGCGAGCGAGCTCTTGGGACTCGTACACAGCGACGTGTGCGGTCCAATGTCTACACATGCACGAAGCGGTTATTCTTACTTCATTACTTTTACGGATGACTTTTCAAGGTACGGTTATGTCTTCTTAATGAAACATAAATCCGAGGCTTTTGAAAAATTCCAGGAATATAAGAATGAAGTAGAAAAACAAACAGGCAAAAGTATCAAGGCACTGAGATCTGATCGAGGTGGTGAATACTTGAGTGCCGAGTTCCTGGGTTACTTAAAAGAGAATGGAATTCTCTCTCAGCTTACTCCTCCATACACTCCGCAACATAACGGTGTATCGGAGAGACGGAACCGAACCCTATTGGATATGGTACGGTCCATGATGAGTAACACTGAGTTGCCGCGATCGTTTTGGGGATATGCGCTAGAATCAGCTGCATACCTTTTGAACCGAGTTCCAACTAAGACTGTGCCTACTACACCATATCAGATGTGGTGTGGGAAGAGACCCTATCTTAATCACATTAAGACATGGGGATGTCCAGCTTTTGTAAAAAAGCAGCATGCGGACAAGCTCGAGGCACGCTCAGTACAGTGCAAGTTTGTGGGATATCCAAAGAACTCCAAGGAATATTTCTTCTATTGCGAAGAGGAAAAAAAGGTGTTTGTTTCTCGCCATGCCCACTTTCTAGAACACCAGTTCATAGAAAAAGAATCAAGTGGGAGCGCAATAGAACTGGAAGCAATTCCAGAACTACGAGCTATTACTGAAAGCTTAGTGGAGCCAGAGGGTTCGAAAGATCAGGACATTCCCACGCCACTCCGCAGGAGTAGTAGGCAGTCTCATCCGCCTGAGAGATACTACGGTTTTCTTATTGATGGGGATAGAGAGGATTGCATCATAGACTTTGATGAGCCTACTAGCTTCCAACAAGCCATTCAGAGCGTCGACTCGGTAAAATGGCTGGATGCAATGCGGACCGAAATGGAGTCCATGTACACCAACAAAGTATGGACGTTGGACATTGCTCCAGATGGGGTAAAACCCGTAGGATGCAAGTGGATCTTCAAAATGAAGATTGGTGTAGATGGACAGGTTGAGACCTATAAAGCTAGACTGGTAGCAAAGGGTTTTCGTTAGCGACCTGGTTTGGACTATGACGAAACCTTTTCTCCAGTAGCTATGCTGAAATCCATTCGGATCCTTCTTGCCATTGCTGCCTTCCACGATTATGAGATTTGGCAGATGGACGTAAAGACAGCTTTTCTAAATGGACATTTAGAGGAGTGTGTCTATATGGATCAGCCAGAGGGTTTCATTCAGAGTGGGAGCAGCGGAAAGGTGTGCAAGTTATGGACTTAAGCAGGCATCGCGGAGTTGGAACATCTGTTTTGATGAGACGGTCAAGGAATTTGGCTTTATCAAAAATCCAGATGAACCATGCATCTATTGTAGATTTGTAGCGAGAACTGTAGCATTCCTCGTTTTATACGTGGATGACATTCTCTTAATAGGAAATGACATTCCTATGCTACAATCTGTCAAGGGGTTCTTGTCATACAGGTTCTCCATGAAAGACCTGGGTGATGCCTCATACATTCTGGGTATCCGGATCTACCGTGACAGATCCAAGAGGATATTAGGACTTTCGCAGTCCAGGTACATCGACACCATATTGAAGAGATTCAGTATGGAAGATTCCAAGCGCGGTAATCTACCGGCTTGTCACGGGATCACCCTCTCCAAAGAGATGTCTCCCAAGACTGATTTGGAGAGGGATCGCATGTCTATTATACCCTACGCTTCTGCGGTAGGCTCTATAATGTATGCGATGTTGTGTACCAGACCGGATGTGGCTTATGCACTGAGTGTGGTAAGCAGGTATCAGTCAAACCCTGGAGAGAAACATTGGATAGCAGTAAAGAACATTCTCAAGTACCTGAGAAGGACTAAGGAGATGTTCTTGGTGTATGGCGGAAAAGACCTGCAGATTGAGGCCTTTGCTGACTCCAGCTTCCAGAGTGACAAGGATGATTCCAAGTCCATGTCGGATTTTGTCTTTACCCTCAATGGAGGGGCGGTGTGTTGGAAGAGCTCCAAACAGGAAACCGTTGCTGACTCGACTATGGAAGCGGAATACATCGCTGCATCTGATGCCGCAAAAGAAGCTGTCTGGATGAGGAAGTTCTTGAGAGAACTTCAGGTGGTTCCGTCCATTGTTGACCCAATACCTCTGTATTGCGACAACAACGGGGCTATAGCTTTAGCAAAGGAACCCAGGTCCCATCAGAAATCCAGACACATCTTAAGGCGGTATCACCTGATCAGGGAGATTGTGGATCGCCAGGAGATCGAGGTTCGGAGGGTTGCTTCAGAAGATAACACAGCAGATCCATTCACCAAGGCCTTGCCCCAGACTCAGTTCGATCGGCTGATCGAGATGATAGGTCTTCGATACGCCAGTACATGGCCTTAGTGCAAGTGGGAGATTGTTAGTGTATATGCCCTAGAGGCCATTACTGTATCATACTAGTTTGTATATTACTTGATAGAAGCTTGGGATATTCACAGTTGTATATACAATCTTGCTCGAAATAGTAGTATGCTACTTGGTTTGTCTCTGCTTTAATATATGCATGTGTTTCTTTTAGCATATCGCTGATATACATATTAGTAGAGCCCTTAGGATCTTTGCTTGATTACCAGCGTTGTGATGGCGCTCACACTCGTGGGAGCCGGGTGATCTATAAGCACATCCTTATACAGGTCCCTAGTCGTTGGACTATCGAGACAGGGCATCGATACTCCGGAGTAGACTAGCGTATGCGCTTCTCATCCCAGTGTGGGAGACGGTCTGTCCCACAGCCGTCAGTACGTCGTACTTGAGATAGTATGCGGGTGCTCGTTAGGTTACGAGTACATTGGACAGGACTCGTCGGGAACTGTTGGTTGGTATTATACCTATCGTCAGTTATCAGTTCCCAGGTGACATGAGTACAGCTTAGTCCGCTGACTTGACACTGTCACTTCGCCTCGAGTGTGTTCCCACTGCACTTTGATTACTACCCTACCACGGCTCAAAGGAGTCGTGCAAACAGGTAGTTTTTTGGTGCAGTCCCGAAGCACTTGGAGGCAGTGACGGTTAGACAGGATTCGTCTCTCCCGGTATTGGGGGTTGACATCGCGCTGTGTCCAGGAGAGCCATTACACGAGTAGTCCATGGCCAGGGCAAGCGAGATATACTGGTAGGTTTCCAGTGTTATCTCAGGGTGTTTTGGGCTACACTCCGACACGACTTGTACCGCTATTAGGGGACTGACGTTCACCGCCCCCCTAGGCCCGCCATGCGATGTATCAGACGAACAGACCGGACTGTACGGAGATTGTCACATACAGGCTCAGTAGGAGTTCATATGGGGTTCACCTCGTCAGTCTTCTTGTCGACATCTACCTGGGGACCGTTACGTACAGCTAGTGCCGCTTACGGTCTGTGGTTAAACCCACTGCCAGCGTAGTGTCGAGTCTTTAGAGTCCCACACAGAGAGCTATTCGCCTTTAGGCAAAATGAGTAGAGGTCGCATGGTTTTGCGAAAGGGTTCGTTCACATCCGCGCACTTGTGCTCGTTTGCTGTCCGGACAGCTTATACTAGCGGGCTTTGGTTTAAGCCGGATCCTAGTATATGATTTGGGATTGGTTTTTCTCATTGTATTCGTGTTCCTCGGATCGCGAATACGGGTGCGTATGCACAGTTGCTTGAGACAGGGGGAGAGGACTTTGATTAGGGTTAATGACTATTGTCATTTGTATTAACCCTAATGATTATGTGTGTATTATGGTTAATTGGTATTAGTTTAATAATTGTGCATGGTTATGGTTGTTGACCATTTGACCCACCTTGACTTGTTGACCTTGTTGACACTTTGACCATCATCATTTCATTTGGAAGATGCTCTTTGATCCTTGCAATTTACATTAAAAATGAAATGATAATGGTCATGTCTTCATTAACCATGACAATTATCTAGCTAATTATCTAATTACAATAATTCACACATATATGTGAGAATGGTTTATTTTATTCTCATTCTATCATTTGCTTTCTCTCTCTTGTTCTTCCCCTCCCTCAAGCTCTCCCCACTCATGTGTTGAGAAACACTTGAGCTTGAGAAAAACCCTTTCTTGATAATCTCTACTCTCATCTAGGGTTCAAGGATTAGCACTTCTTGCACCCTAGTTACTTCTAGCTTGGAGTTAAAGCCAAAGGTCGAGGCTTTCGGGTGGATCTTTCTTCGACGTGAGAAGACGACTAAGGTGACCTCCTTCCACCACTCCAAGGAGCAAGGAGAGAAGGACATAAAACCCAAGGTATAACCTTTCTAGCACTTAGCTAGTTTCTAGTTAGCTTTAGCTTGTTTTTGTTTAGCAAAGATCCTTCACAGTATAGTCCATGTTGCCTAAGCTCATAAAAATTCGATTTTTATTCCGTTTTCCGCCTCCCCGCAAGTACCGGGGTGGGCAACGTGGACTTACACGGTCACCCTGTACCCGACCTGCAAACACAAGCTTGCCCTCCTCAGGCCCCCCTGCAAATTGGCCTCTTCGGCCCTGCTGCTTGTTTCGAGCTGCTACAGGACCAAGACTTCTCGGCCTCCTCGCTCGCCCCCGAGCTCCCGCCGAGGCCGTCTTCCTCGGCCCTCCGACCAACTCCACCACTCCCAGGCGTAACCGCCGCTCCGCGAATCTCGCCATGCGCGGATTTTACGCCGGCAACTTCCCACGTTCCATGCCATCACGATCCCCATTAATGGGCGATCCGCTCTCTACGCGGGCGTGACGTCGGGAGCATAACTGCCGTCAAGATTCCCGCGCTTGCTGCTGCGTACCGCCACCGTTATATAAACCCCCATCACAGAGGGGTCAAGTAAGCCATTTTTTACTCCTTAAGCCGTTACTCTGCTCGGATCTCAGCACTAACTTGATCGTCGGAAGGTCCTTGGTGGTACCAAACCATCCCGGGACTTCTTTGCAGGTACTCGGCACCAAACTCCTCATATCACCTCTTCCACCAAAACCCATTGAGACCCACACGCAACGGAAGGTAACCACCTAAGTCCACCAGAAGATCAGCGGAAGACAACATCTGACGGAGACCCGAAAAGGACCTCCAGCAGTTACAGAATAAATAATAAATATGTGTTTTGTACTTATAATTTTATACGTGTATTTTATACTTATATTTCTATAGCCAGGCCGATTTTTTCTAGCTATATTACATATACTTATTAATCTCTGTTTACTAAGCTCAAGCTCAAGCTCAAGTATTCCTCATAAATCTATTGGAAATTTGAAGTAGTTGCTGTGTGCTATGTCTTTATCTCATGAGATTGAAGAGGAGATGATAAAGGAATCGGGGCGTGGCGAGAAGCTCAAGATCAAAGCTTCAATCTCTTGTTGATGAAGGAAACTGGCCTGATGTCGACTTAAAGGCCTATGCTCAGCTCCTATGTGAAGACATCCTTCGGATATTCGAAGCGTGCATCGCCAGGCCTGAAAGGGTCGCCGGAAACGAGCGGCAGCTCAATGATCGGAGTGAAATCGAGAGGACGTAAGATTACTCACCATCCTGTTTAGATAATCTGTATATTAAATTATTTGCTTTTTATATAGACGAAAAAATCGGCCTAGCTAGGAAGCTCCCCAAGAGCCGTGTGCGAAGACATGCACAAGGGGGCATCCCTGTGCCCGTGCGGGTTTGTGCCTGCGTCTTGCAGAGCACCATAAACCTAGTAACCTTGTGTGTGCGCGCGTGTATAAACACATTTTTGAATTGTTGTACATGTTGAGACCAATTGAATATGCCACCGGGAGGATTTGAATTTAAATCAAGATAAATCACGTGATTCGAAATAGATCATGTAGAATTTCTCGCTATTCTCTTATTTTAGTGAACAGTGCGTTTCCATATTTCTCAATTTTTTGGCAATTCTTGACAAACAAACCGCCCAAAAAAGAGCTATATCAAAAAAATGGCTGGCAGTTATTGTTATTATTATTTTCTTAATGCATAGCTATATTGTTACTTGCAGCCCGTATTCTGCTTGAACCCGGACGAGTTCAAGAGGGATGTTGAAAAGAAGCCACGACTTGATAGTCATCGGAATGAGAAATTGTGAGTTTTCACTTTAGATGCAACAGAAGCAGGTAAAGACCCATTTTTCTGAGGCGCTTTTTGCCGAATTCTTCATCAACTAAGTCGCATCTTAATGTTGTCGAGCTTTTCTCCAACACTGCTTTCCAGTAACCGGAGCACGACTGGGCTCAGGAGTATATCACTTGGTTTAATCAGTGACGGGAAAATACATCGGCTATGATGGAAAGGATCTGCTAACAAATTTATCGTGATTTTTGGGAATGTTGCATTCTTGTACTCGATGAGAACGGCTATAAGGGGGGATCAAAATTGGGAAGAGGCAGCAATACTAGATTTCTTTTTCTTGATTTAGGTAAGTTCTTCGTCGTGCTTTCCTGGTGCAGGTAAACTCATAAGAATCCCCCAAAGCGCAAGTAGATAAGAATAGTGTTTGAAATGATCTACTAAAGCTCAAGTTCTCTGAAGAAGAGTATCCGAAATTCTCTATCTTTTTCTTTCTCCTACCCAGAAAGTATTAATTACACCCAACACACCGATAATTTCTCGATGAAGAGAAGATAAGAATAGTTTTTTGGATTTGTATTAGGTTTGAATTAACATTCAACCCGATCCAACCTATCCTATATTGGTAGGACCGCTTTAATTCGTAATACCCCGGACCCAATATAATTCATATTCTTATCAATTGGGTTGCGGGTTGGTTTTAATATTTATTACCCGACCCGGTCCGAACCTACAACTTAAATCTCGACCCATTTTTTAGCTCCGCCGTGCATGCATCCCTCTGTATTTCGGTTAATCGGAGAAATAACCCAAACCAATTAGGATATATAAATTATAAAAATGACAAAAAATTATAACCTAACCGAAAAGAACACTGAAATATCTAGAAGGCCAACAATTATGAGCATTAGCTCGGTTGGTATGGCACTCCCCTAGATAGAGTGCAGAGTTTGAAACTCATGAGGGGAAGTGACGACAAAGTAAAGCTTTTGGGGCAAATTCGTGGGTCCCTGGTACGTGTGTGTTGTATGTTTGTGTATGCTATGTGTGTAGGTGTGATGTGCGTTTGGATGAGCCTTAGGAGCCAGTTTCAAAAATAATTTAAGAAGAAGAAGAAAAAGAAGAAATATCTAGAAGGTCATCCCCTTTCTTTGGCTTAACCTTTCTCCTTAAGCTGGCAACATATGATGATTAAGGTCAAGGGTCAAGCCTTTAAGCATGGCCTGTTGGCTCTCTCTCTCTATTAATTGATGCTACTGTGATGTGGCTGCCTCTTTGTTAAGAAAAGGATTGGGAAATAAAGACACTATACAAACTAGCATTTTTGCACGTGAAATACACATATGTAGTGTTATCCAATTTAGAGTTCCAAAAAAAAGCTTCTCAAGCCATTTATAAATATAAAATAGGGGGAATTTTGGTTTAAAATTATTTTAAATGTTAATAAGTGAATAAAATAGTTGTTTTAATAACTTGGATCAAGAATATTTTAGAAGATATTATAATATGTTATTTACTATATTTAAGCAACAGAAGGTAATTATAAGTAAATAAAAGTAGAATTTGAAAAATGATAAAATTAATATAAATTCTAGAAAGTTCTCTTTTAAGTTTGAGTAGAATGAAGATTGAATTTGGAATTCAAACTAATTTCTACAAAGGTTTTTTTTGTCTCAAGTTCTAGAAAGTTCATTTTTTCTTTGTTTTTCCAAAAATAGAAAAGTTTAATTATTTTTATCTTTTTCTTTGATGATGTGGAGGCTCTAAGATTTGTATTTTTTTTAACATAACAATTAATTATTTTTGTCTTTTTGTATAATGATGTGGATGCCCTAAGAACGGAGGAATTTTTTCCCTTTTACTTTGGTTTTTTTAAAAAAAGAAGAGGGTGGCTTCTACCCAAGTCCATTTGCTTTATATGTAGTACTATAGGAGAGGAAGTGGTGCTTGAAACGGAATAAACATAGGATTCCTAATTTCATGCTATTGTCATGATCTTTAAATAATATTTCTAGTAGAAGAAACCTGAATTGATTGCCAACAATATCAAATATCTAAGTCTTTTTTTTCTCGTAACTTGCAAGGTTAAAAATCCTTAAGAATTGAGATTTTGATTGGTAACATTTTATATGCACATGTTAAATATAACATTTCATATTTGTGAGAATAAGTATATGTGTAAATTTATAAATAATTAGGGTTTATGTGTAAATTTTCATTTAAGAATGGGTATATATGTCAATTTATAAATAATGAAGGTTTATGTATAAATTTTCATTTGAAAACATCATTATTTTTGTCTTTTTCTTTGATGATATATATATATATATATATTTGGAAAGAGATGATGTGGAGGGTTCTATATATATATAAGAATTTTTGCATGTGTATAAAAATTTGAGAAGGAAGAGAAATGTGGAGGGTTCTAGAGTCTTATTTATTTATTTTTAAAAAAGGTAAGGGCTGAGGTGGAGGATTCTAAAGTTTTATTTATTTATTTTTTAAAAAAAAAGAGAATTGATGATATGGAGGATTCTAGCAATTAATTATTTTATGGAAGGAGAGAGAGAGTTGATGATGTGGAGGGTTTAACAGGTGAGAGATGATTTGGAAGGCTCAACAGGTGAGAATTTTTTTCCTTTTTTCTTTTTTTTCTAGAAAAAAGGAGAATGGTACTCTAACCAAAGGTATTTGCATTATATATAGAGAAGATAGAATAGATAAAATCGCTTTTTCTGTAGCATGCGTACTTGCGGAAAGAATTTAATAGTCGGGCGGTAAAGAATTTCTTATTTGCTTGTTTTTTTAATTTTGCATGGGCTAGGCACATGTGTATATGGGATCCAGATTTGTGCAACATAAAAATTTAGATTATGAAAGGGAAAAAGACAAAAAAATAAATGCAAAATAAATAGATCACCAAGAAGAGAGGTGTGGGGGAGGCGGACAACTTCTGCTGTAAGCATGAATATATATTAAAAATTTGTCATTTATTAAGAAGTTTAAAAATAAATTAATTAAATGGCTGCAACGGTTTTTTAATGCATCAATCTTAATTTGTTTTTACTCATAAATTCTATTAAAGGTTGAGCTTAGTTGATCTTATTCTTCATTCTATGCATAAAAGAGATTAACACATTCCCCACAGAAATTTTCATAGTTTCGCTCTTACAATTTTTCTTCTAGGGTCCAATTAGATATACCACTCAATTTCAACAATTTTAGTATTTTACATTATGAAAATTTTCTCCGGAATTATCCAAAAAGAGGAAAAGAAGAAGAAGAAAAGAACAAAGAAATCCAACACTAACCCATAAATTATTTTTCATCATTTTTGGTAAAGCTATAATCCGTCCACTCTAACTAAAATTCTGTTAGAAGATGCCTTTTATATGAGATCAGAGCAATCTAGGTGCAATCTAGGTACGATCCCACTGGACGCGTATTAAATATCATTCAAATTAAAAATACGGATGCATAAAAACTCAAGCTCCAGCCCAAAAGACCTTCGACTTACGAGGAAGTGTTAGAATATATAACTAAATCACTCAACTCTCATCGTAACTTCGGAGTTTTGGTATAGTGCAATGAACATCTGATTAATTCCTAGCTCCGTCTCTGTGCCCAACCAAGCGGACGAAGACTAAGATTCTGTCAAATTCCGCAAGACGAACATTGTGACTGTGATTAGACCACGTGAACAACCTATCTATCGAGTTCAAAGTGCATCGGCGTCGCCCCCTAATGATGATCCGAGAGAAAGCCAACTTCAGAGAAGGTAAGTTTTCCTTTTTCTTTGCGTATTACTTTCTACATTCGACATGCTAGTATACGCCTTCGGCTAAAAGGGAGGATACGGAGGATATAGTGTCACTGTGGCGGGGCATTTGGTCCCTGCTTGGAATGGAGTTGAGTTTTCTAAAAGTAGAGTTTTATAAAGTTAGAAAAACTCGACTCCAAAATTCTAACTTTATCTTGTTCCACAATCATTTTGATCTAAGTTATCTAATCTTCAATTTTGGAGTTTGTGATGCGTAGACTGGGGTTTGCATGACTCCTACAGTCCTACCTCCACTTAAAAAATAAACAACCATAGTTATCCTGATTCCATACCTTTTCCATTCTAATATGAAAGATATTGTTTGCAAAATTAACATGCAAAAAAGATCGATGAATACTGTGCTGACATGTGTTCCGCTACAATAGAAAATTCTATATGCTGTTGTATGTTGTACAAATTGGGAGAGAGGCTTTGCGCACCAGGTGTTTGGTTTTTATGTCGCATTGAGAAATGGCGCCACGTAATTATCTGTCTCTGGATTCTCCTTCCTTTCTTTAGATCGATCATTGAATCTTTCGACTGCTAAATCACTAGCACCTCTTCACAAACAACATCAATCAAATGTTCGATTGTATGCCGACTTGAATGAACACCGGCCTCGACGAGGTGTAGAACATCGATCATTTGTTGAAGTCCTATGATGTCCGTATATGTGAGACGTTCTCTTAACTATTTATATGCACGATTACCCTTGCAATTTATGAAGCATAGCCGAACGCCTAAAACCGGGTTTTATGCGGGCGTTAGATTTATATCAAACATTGACGCTTGTCCGATACATCGTCGTATACACTGTAGACATGGCTTATGTGTGTTGTATACATGTGGCCATGTGTGCCATTTACATGGCATCGATACAACATGATGTTAGCATCAAATTTTATGTGTTAAAAATCGATTCATGCGATAATCTAGTTGATATTTCTTACTTCAAATATAGTCCATTATTGGCATTCTTAAGTAAAATTTTAGTTTAGTGTATTATCAACTTGATTTTTAATGATGTATTTGTCCCTTTTCATGGGCGTTAGTTTTTCTTTCGGTAATCATCCTTGCAAATATTTTTTCATCAGGTGGATTACCATAGTTTGGTGGTTGAAATTTTATTTATTTTACAACATTATATATATCTCACCCGTGTGCGTATAAATGTAATATAATCGAGTCACGTTGTTCCCGTACCTTAGATTCTACTGCCCGTTTGCTTCTTTTCCAGGAAATATGCAATATGTAGTTGTTTCTTAATGCATAGTTATATTGTTAATTTCAACCGATCGTCGTCTTCTTTGAACCCGGCCAAGTTCACGAGGGATGCAGAAATTAAGAAGCCGCAGCCTGAGAATCGGAAAGGAGGAATGTAAGTCTTCATTTTTGGATGTAACTGAACACAGGTTTTTCAAGAATATATAACAAGATCTCTTTTAACTAATTATTGTGCCACATTTTTCTATTTTTTCGGTCTATACATTGCGAACAGGACAAATCGAATCCTTGCCATGGAGGCGATTGGAGAAAGTATGGAGCCAAGAAATTAAAAGACCAAAAATATCCAAGGTTAGTCAAAGTACATAAATCTTCCTTATCTGTCGAGAACGTTGCCACATGGCATTCCGACGATCATATTGAAATTTCAAATTTTAAGTTAAAATAGTAGAGACGTGCACACAGGGACTATAATAGGTGCAAATATTGGCATAACAGGTGCCCAGGAACCAAACAAGTAATGCAAATCAAACAAGTAATGCAAATCGACAGTGAATATAATCCACCCAAGTCCGAGGTCAGCTACATCAACGAACACACTTGCGAAAATTCACCCATCATTGCAACAGAAACTTCCAGTGGCGACCCATCTAGCGCCTTAAGCTTGGTGACAAGTAAATGGATCCCTTCTGGTGAGGTCAATGAACAGACACAACAGCCGCAGCCGCAGCAGCAGCAGGCACAGCTGCTGCAGCAGCAGAATGCTATGGCCAATTCAATTAGTGTAGCAGTTCCAGAACAAGAAAGTTGTAACAGAGCAACAGCATGAGCGGATCGCAGAGCGAGAACAATCCTTGTCCACCTACTATGCTTTTGGCATGGATTTATTCATCTGACCTGTCCACCTACTATGCTTTTGGCACGGATTTATTCATCTGACTCGTCGTGTAATTTATCTTATTATCTTAACAACGGCGAACTGCCATCGGACCTCTCTTGGGATCAGGATTTATCACTCAGTCTATAAGAGAATACATGGTTGTTATTTTCATCAACATTTTAACGTGATTTACACGAACTTTGAGTCATTGTAGTTTGATAAATTTAATTCTAGGAAGATATGTTTTTCCATATATATATATATATATTTGCACACAATAACTATAGAAGAAATGATTGGTGGAAGTAGTGGCAACAAAAGTTATGAATTGTTCAGGATTTCATCCAGGTTTCTTTCTTGATTTAGTCGAGTTCTTCGTTCGTTCGTTGAGCAGGGCAACTCATTAATAGGTCCAAAATTATGTACTACTTTCTTTCTTTTAGCAACATGAACTAACATTTATCTTGATTCTACATAGCATTTGTTAGGGTTGTCTCCCAAATCCGTAGTTAAGATATGACAATGGTGAGGGGGAAAAAATTTCAAAATAGAGTTTGATTCTTATTTCAATAGAAGTTGTCCATGTATCACAGTAAAAACAGTGGATGCTCTTTTACAGAAACCTTACTCAATGGGCATCTACCTTGATCCGTGATCGATTTGCTGAATGATTAGAGTGTAATACCCGGTTCTTTTATACGCCAATATCCGTATTTTTTAAGGGCCACTTACAGAATTTACTTATTGATATTTACAATTATTTTAAGTATTTTAAAAACCCTAATCCCTTCATGGTATCTTGTTTCCTTTTATAAACTTTTTCCCAACTTCTTTTATTTTTCCCATTCCCATTTCCCCGAGCCCAGCCACTCTCCCCCTCTCTTCTCAGCCCAAACCCAAACCCTAACTCTCCATTTCCTTTTTTAATTTCCAAGCCGGCCCACTCCCCTCTATTTTTCCTATTTTTATTTAATCTCCGAGCCCGGCCCATCTCTCCCCTTTCCCTTTATTTTCCTTTTCTTTTATTTCCGGCCCAGCTTCTTAGCACGCCCAAACCCGTGCCCAAACCCAAACCCGACCGTTACCAACCTTCTTCCCAACTCACTTTCTCTTTCCCGCTCTTTTCTTTCGCGCCCCCCACGTCGCCTCGCCGACGCCCCGTCTTCACGACCACGAACCCACGATCGCGCGCCCTCGCAAGCTCCTCAAGCTCACCCTCGTTCCCCCTTTCTCCTCTCTCCCTCCTCACTCTCGATCTCCTTTCCTCTCTCCTCTCTCCTCTCTCCAAAAGAAAAACAAAACATCCTGCCTCATCCCCCGACGACGACGACTACCACCTCAGTCACCTCGTCATCCTCCGTCGCTTCTCTCTTCAAAACCCAAGCCCCACTTACCTACTCCCCTCACCTGCCGACCGAGCCCCACCGCCGAGCTCGAGCCTTCCCTGCACACCCTCCTCGCCACCGAGTCTCTGTAAGTCGATGTTCAACACCGCAATACATGTAGGGAGGCGGAAATATGAAAAACAATCTTGTTCTTTGGTTAAATATCGAATAACCGTATGAATCGTTTGCTAAACAATACTTAACAAAACCTATAGAGTTCTAAACTACTATGTTAAGAGATTATACCAAACGGTTCTAGTCCTTCGTCTTTATGTTATCTATGGCCTCTTTGGATCTCCACGTCCTCCTCGGCTTCCTTCCGTGATAGACGATCCACCCGAGAACCCTAATCCAAGCTATAACCTCTAAACTTGAGGTTACTTAGTTTCTCTAGTTGCTAAATAAAGTAGCTAAGGTGATGTAGAGATAGGTTATGGAGTAATTAGTCTTTCCTAATCCTTGTTCTCAACTCATGAGGGGTAGGATTAGGGTTTGGTGAAGGAGAGAGAGTGAGAAGATGATAATGATCATTATAATAATAATGAAATAGCTTCTCACTTGATATATGAAACATAATGAATTAAAAAGAAATGAATAATATGAGATTATTCATCATGTTCCGTTAATGCAAGTGGGTGATTCATCATGTGAGTCATTAAGCATTTAATGATGCATTGATGACATGATGAATCACTCACAATGAGTCACTAAATCATTAAATGATAATGCCACCTCTCCCTCCAAGTCATCACCTTCTAGAAGCTTCTCGAAAAATTACGAGAACGCCCCTCCTATCCGTGAAAACACGGAAAAATTTTAGACTGTACAAATCCAATAACCTGATACTAGAATCTGGCTTAAACCAAAGCCAGCTAGTAAAAACTGTCCGAATGTCGTACGTGCGTTTAAACACGTATGCGTCCGAACCTTTGTCGAAAAACCATACGACCTCTATATCTTTTCGCCTGGGTTTGGGAAATCTCTGTGTGGGACTCTAAAGACTCGACTACTACGCTGGCAGTAGCTTTAACCACAGACCGCAAGCGGCACTAGCTGTACGTAACGGTCCCCAGGTAGTTGTCGATAAGAAAGCCGATGAGGTAACCCATCTGAAATCCTACTGAGCCTGTCCGTGACAATATCCGCGCAGTCCGGTCTGTTCGTCTAAGAGTATCGCATGTATGGTCTAGAGAGGTGGTGGACGTCAGACCCCTAATAACCGTACAAGTCGTGTCGGTATGGCTCTATCACCATCCGAGAATCTACTGATCAATCTATCAGTAATTCTCAATCAGCCCTGGCCAGGGACTTATGGTAATGACCAACCGATCACCGTGCGATATCAACTCCCTATACCGGGAGAGACGAATCCCTAACAGTCACTCACTGCCTCCACGTGGCTCGGGACTGTGCCCAACTAAAACCTGTTTGCACGACTCCTTTGAATCGTGGTAGGGTAATAATCAAAGCACAGTGGGAACTCACACGAGACAAATGATGACCTTAAGTCAACGAACTATCTGCACACATGTCACCTGAGAACTGCTATCTGACGTTAGGTATAATACCATCCAGTCAGTTCTCGTCGAGTCCTGTCCGGTGTACTCACACCCAGTGAGCATCTGTATACAATCTTAGGTGTACTCCACCAATGGCTGCGGGACCAGTCCATCGCCCCTCCTTAGGGTCTAGATATGTATACACTAGTCTACTCCGGAGTATCGATGCCCAATCTCGATACTCCTGCGACCTAAGGGTGTGCCTATTGACTATCCAGCTCCCACTAGCATGACTGCCATCACAACGCCGGTAGTCAGACAAACACCCTATGGGCTTTATCAACATATATATATATATAGACACCAAGTAAAATATATCATACGTTAAGATAAAGACAAACCAAATAGCGTACTATCATATCAAGCAAGACTGTCATGTACATACATATCCCAAGCATCCTATACAATGTAGGCCTCTAGGGCATATATATCCAACAATCTCCCACTTGCACTAAGGCCTATAATTGGCGCAATGAGTACCCACTTTCTCTACCAGATCCAGTTGCTGGCGTACCGTATGCCCAACATCTCAAACAGCCTCTCGAACTGCACTTGAGGGATGGCCTTGGTGAATGGATCTGTCGTGTTATCTTTTGTGTCCACTCTCCGTATCTCGATCTCCCGACGATCCACGATCTCCCTGATCAGGTGAAAACGCCTTAAGATATGCCTGGATTTCTGATGGGACCTTGGTTCCTTCGCTAAAGCTACAGCGCCATTGTTATCGCAATACAAAGGTATTGGATTGGCAATGGACGGAACCACCTGAAGTTCAGAAATGAACTTTCTCATCCAGACAGCCTCTTTTGCGGCTTCACTAGCAGCTATATACTCAGCCTTCATAGTTGAGTCTGCGACGGTATCCTGTTTGGAACTCTTTCAATATACCGCCCCTCCATTGAGGGTAAACACAAAACCCGAAATGGATTTAGAATCATCTTTGTCAGTTTGGAAGCCGGAATCGGTAAAAGCCTCTACCTGGAGGTCCCCACTACCGTAAATCAAGAACATCTCCTTAGTCCTTCTCAGGTACTTGAGAATGTTCTTCACCGCTATCCAATGTTTCTCACCTGGGTCAGACTGATACCTGCTTACCACACTAAGTGCGTAAGCTACATCCGGTCTGGTACATAACATCGCATACATTATTGATCCTACCGCCGAAGCGTAGGGTATAATGCTCATGCGAGCCCTCTCTTCATCAGTCTTTGGAGACATCTCTTTGGAGAGGGTGATTCGTGACAAGCGGGCATATTGCCACGCTTGGAATCTTCCATACTAAATCTCTTTAGTATGGTGTCAATATACCTGGACTGTGAAAGTCCCAACATTCTATTAGATCTATCACGATGGATCTTAATGCCCAGAATGTATGATGCATCTCCCAAGTGTTTCATAGAGAATTTCTTTGACAAGAAGAGCTTTACCGATTGTAGCATAGGGATATCATTCCCTATTAGTAGTATGTCGTCGACGTATAAAACGAGGAAGACTACTGCTCATTCTACAATCTTCCTATAAATACATGGTTCATCTACATTTTTGATAAAGTCAAACTCTTTAACTGTCGCATCAAAGCAGATGTTCCAACTCCGTGATGCTTGCTTTAATCCATAAATGGATTTAAGCAACTTGCAGACTCTTCCGCTGCTCCCACTGTATAAGAAACTTTCTGGTTGATCCATGTAAATACTTTCTTCTAAATGTCCATTTAGAAAAGCTGTTTTTACGTCCATCTGCCAGATTTCATAGTCATGGAAGGCAGCAATCGCAAGCAGGATCCGAATGGATTTAAGCATAGCTACAGGTGAAAAGGTTTCATCATAGTCCAATCCTGGTCTTTGACGAAAACCTTTTGCTACGAGTCTAGCTTTGTAGGTTTCCACTTGTCCAAATGCACCAATCTTCTTTTGGAAGATCCATTTGCATCCAACTGGTTTTACTCCAGGAGGAGCAACTTCTAAAGTCCATACGTTATTGGTGTACATGGATTCCATTTCGGATCTCATAGCATCCAGCCATTTCATCGAGTCACTACTCGTAATAGCCTACTGAAAAATAGTAGGCTCATCATCATCGATGATGCAATCCTCTCGATCCCCATCAAGAAGAAAACCATAGTATCTTTCAGGAGGATGAGAAAGCCTACTAGATCTGCGGAGTGGCGTTGGTTCGTCATGTTCTATTGAAATCTGAGATTTTTCTAAGTCCTCGGTAGCAGTTTGAGGTTCTGGAATTTCTTCCAGTTCTACCGCGCTCCCACTAATTTCTTTTGCAAGAAATTCGCTTTCTAAGAAGACAATGTGACGAGCGACAAACACCTTTTGTTCTTCAGTGTGGTAGACCATGTACCCCCTTGAATTCTTAGGGTATCCTACAAACTTGCATAAAACCGATCGTGCTTCGAGCTTGTCCAGATTATGCTTTTTAACATATACCGGACACCCCCATATCTTGATATACTTGAGATATGGTCTCTTCCCGCTCCACATTTCATATGAAGTGGTAGGCACAGACTTAGTTGGAACTCTATTCAATAAGTATGCTGCTGATTCTAGAGCAAATCCCCAGAAGGAAAGTGGCAACTCAGCACTACTCATCATTGAACGCACCATATCTAATAGCGTGCGATTCCTCCTTTCTGATACACCATTATGCTGAGGTGTATAAGGCGGAGTAAGCTGAGAGAGAATTCCATTCTCTTTTAAGTATTCAAGGAAACTGGTACTTAAGTATTCTCCACCTCGATCAGATCGAAGTGTCTTGATGCTTTTATCAGTTTATTTCTCTACTTCATTTTTATACTCCTTAAACTTCTCAAAAGCCTCGGATTTATGCTTCATTAAGAACACATGTCCATACCTAGAGAAGTCATCAGTAAAAGTGATGAAGTAGGAGTGACCACTTCGTGCATGCGTAGACATCGGACCACATACATCACTGTGTATAAGTCCCAAGAGTTCAGTGGCTCTTTCTCCGTGTCCGATGAACGGAGATTTGGTCATTTTTCCTTTGATACATGATTGACAAGTTGCATATGATGAATATTCAAACAGATCTAAATATCCATCTTTATGTAATTTATTCAACCTTGTTTCATTTATATGACCAGGTCTACAATGCCATAGGAAGGCTTGATTCGAATCTGGAGCCTTTCTTTTACGCGTGTTTTGAATATAGAAAATTTGAGGTTGATTAAATATGTATATGCCGTTTTCCAGTGTGTCATACCCAATCAGTTCTTGATTTAGGTGAATGTTCATAACATTTCTTTCAAGCGCAAAACTATATCCTTCATTCGATAACAAAGATACTGATATAATATTACACAACATACTGGGAATACAAAAACAGATGTACAACACCAAAATGTGTCCACTAGTCAACCCTGGGTGATATTCCCCTATTGCAATTGCATCTACATGCATTCCATTGCCCATCCGGAGAGTCATATCACCTGTCCCCAGCACTCTACTATTTCTCAGATCCTGCAATGAATTACAGATGTGAGAACCAGAACCGGTATCAAGTACCCATGATGTAGAGTTAACTGAAAGACAATTTTCGATTACAAACACACCTGAAGTTGAAGCAACTACTTGCTTCATGTCCTTGGCTTTGAAGGCCTGACAATCCTTCTTCCAGTGCCCTTGCTTGTGACAATAGAAGCACTCGTTCTTTTCTGTCTTCACCCTTCCTGCCTTGTTCGTTCCCTGCACCTTCCTGACCCCACCTTTCGGTTTGGTGGCTTTCATCTTCTTCTTCCCTTTAGCTTTCGCTTTAGATTTAGAAGAAAATGATTGGCCAACATACAGAACGGGGGTCTTCTCCTTTTTTAAGGAGGTCTCTGCTACCCTCAATATATTGAGGAGCTTTGAAAGATCCGCTTCCATTTCGTGCATGTTGAAGTTCAGCACGAACTGAGAGAAGGTGTGGGGAAGGGACTGCAAAATCAAGTCGATATACAAATCGTTCTCTAGCACGCATCCCAGGTTTGCGAGTTCCTCAATGGGGATGATCATTTTGAGGACGTGCTCTCCTACAGGCGATCCTGGAGCTAACCTCATCTGGAAAAGTTTCCTTGAGGTTTCGTACCTCGCGATACGGGAATGCTCCCCATACAATTCTTTGACATGGAGAAAGATGGATACAATATCCATACTCTCGTGCTGTTTCTGGAGTTCATTGTTCATGGACGCCAGCACGATACACTTAGCTCGCTCACAATCTAGATCCCAGGTTTTGCGGACTTCCCTGTCCATAACTGAGGAATCTGGTCCAGGGATAGGGGGAGGAACAGCGGTGGTAACATATGCTACTTTGTCATAAGTCAGTGCAATATTGACGTTCCTTAGCCAATATTTATAGTTCTGCCCGGTCAGTATATTTTTTTCGAGTAATAGTTTTATTCCAGTCATGGTAGCTGCCAGAGAGAGAGAAAAGAAAACACTCAGCATATGCTCTTGCAAGTTTAGATTGGTTTATTAATTTATCTAAACAGGATGGCTCCCACTGTTTCCTCAAATCCTTCTTCAAAACCTAAAAGAAGAACTAGTCAGGATTTAATCACACGTCACAATACTTGCTTAACCTTTCAGCCAGGCTGGTGTTGGTACTTCGAGGGAGGTTTTCCAACGCTTTCGCGAAGTTCCTTAATTAAAGAACCTCTTTTCCCTGGAGGCGTAGCCCCTCTAACACCTTTCTAGGCACCTACTTGGTTTATAGCATTGATTGTTAAGTGAGAGAAATTCCCGAGAGTAATCCTACTCATCAGTGGGATCGGGATCCAACTATCATTGCATGATGCCCTAGATGGAAGCCACTCTAGTCACCACACTCCAGAAGGTAAGCTAAATCTGCAAGTTTCCTTTATGTTTGAAACTCCCGATGTGATTTTTACCCCAAGCTCTTATAGACCTTGACGTAGGCCAACAAGTCATAAGACGCAAGTCAAGTTCTACCCGTTGTTGTCCTGATTAATTTAAGTACATCGTACAAGCCCTTGACGTAGGCCAACAAGGTGTACGTCTGTATTAAACTAATGCATCTATCTATGCAACAAATAGGCACACACACTGCTACCATACACTATGGCTTGACGTAGGCCAACAAGCATAGCATGAATACGATGTGCTGTCTATCTGAAACGACGGAGGGTTACGGCTGGTTTTTGGCAAAAAAACCATTAACGTAATGAACTTGATATGATCGAAGGAACTAAGATAGCTTTTATTAAAAGGAGTGGTTTAAGCTCCGCATTTAAAATTTGTTTTTTCAAGAAAACTGAGTGGTTTTTAGAAATTGTTCCAACGATTCAGTTTAGGTTTTATTTTCTTTGCATTAATAATAATGCGTCCCATCATTAACCTATCATTACAGATAACAACGAAAATACAACGTCCTCTTATGCCATCCGCATTCGCCATGGGGTCCCGTCATCACCCGTTAGGTTACTTAACTAACGGCAGAGCGGGGGCTGGGCTAGCGCGGGTGTAAAACATAAGTGACGTCTAAATAGCTATCATATATAGATATTGTACATTCGTCAGACGCAATAATAGGCATTCCAGATCACAGATAAACAATATTGGATTTGCAAGCAATCCGTATTTCTTTTGAGCCTGCAGTGAAAGACGGATTACACAGTTGTGATGAATAGCCATTTTACCCCACCCCAGACCCCTACGGGTACGGCAAACTACCCGCCAAGTACCAGAAGTGAAGCGGTCTACCTCAACACTTCAAAATACCCGGTAGTTTGTGTACCCCACCTTGGGTCTATCCTAGGAGCAAAAATAGTAAAAAGAAATAATACAACGGTGGCTACAACCGCAACCTGGATGTGCCCCGCGAAATAATATTACAACTTATTACATTTACATCAAATGAATTAATACAATAACCCATCACAAAACCCGGCTAATCACCACAACAGTCCAATACAGTTTATATACACAAACAGTTATATTTCACATCACAGATATGTGCAACCCCCTGCCAACCGACATACTAGCAGTTAGGGGAGGTTTACGAACACATAAAACATTTCACAGATATAATCAAACATGCAAACACCGTATAATTTCAATCGATTAAACACATTTAATTTTGCTCCAACACTTCTCTGTAAATCTGAAACCTGAGCAAAAAATTAAAAAATACCAGAAAATACCAAATATCACATAGAAGGCACAGAAGAAAAATGGGCTGAATCGGCCCCAACTCGGCGGCGGAACCGCGGCAAATCGGTGGGATTTGCCGCGGGTCCGCGGCGCTTTGGCCGATTCAGGAGTCCATTTTTCTTGTGTGTTCTTATATTTTCATGTGGGTCATTCTGGAGGTCCCTGAAAAATTTTTGGACCTCATTTAAAATTCGACAGAAACTGCAAGATATCGGGGTTTTTCCGGTTTGTTTTTCCGTTCGAAATTCATACAATTTTGCAAGTGTGTTAATTATTGTTTAGTGAGGCTCTGATACCACTGTAAGTCGATGTTCAACACCCCAATACATGTGGGGAGGCGGAAATATGAAAAACAATCTTGTTCTTTGGTTAAACATCGAATAACCGTATGAATCGTTTGCTAAACAATACTTAACAAAACCTATAGAGTTCTAAACTACTATGTTAAGAGATTATACCAAACGGTTCTAGTCCTTCGTCTTTATGTTATCTACGGCCTCTTTGGATCTCCACGTCCTTCTCGGCTTCCTTCCGTGATAGACGATCCACCCGAGAACCCTAATCCAAGCTATAACCTCTAAACTTGAGGTTACTTAGTTTCTCTAGTTGCTAAATAGAGTAGCTAAGGTGATGTAGAGATAGGTTATGGAGTAATTAGTCTTTCCTAATCCTTGTTCTCAACTCATGAGAGGTAGGATTAGGGTTTGGTGAAGGAGAGAGAGTGAGAAGATGATAATGATCATTATAATAATAATGAAATAGCTTCTCACTTGATATATGAAACATAATGAATTAAAAAGAAATGAATAACATGAGATTATTCATCATGTTCCGTTAATGCAAGTGGGTGATTCATCATGTGAGTCATTAAGCATTTAATGATGCATTGATGACATGATGAATCACTCACAATGAGTCACTAAATCATTAAATGATAATGCCACCTCTCCCTCCAAGTCATCACCTTCTAGAAACTTCTCGAAAAATTACGAGAACGCCCCTCCTATCCGTGAAAACACGGAAAAATTTTAGACTGTACAAATCCAATAATCTGATACTAGAATCTGGCTTAAACCAAAGCCAGCTAGTAAAAACTGTCCGAATGTCATACGTGCGTTTAAACACGTATGCGTCCGAACCTTTGTCGTAAAACCATATGACCTCTATATCTTTTCGCCTGGGTTTGGGAAATCTCTGTGTGGGACTCTAAAGACTCGACTACTACGCTGGCAGTGGGTTTAACCACAGACCGCAAGCGGCACTAGCTGTACGTAACGGTCCCCAGGTAGTTGTCGATAAGAAAGCCGATGAGGTAACCCATCTGAAATCCTACTGAGCCTGTCCGTGACAATATCCGCGCAGTCCGGTCTGTTCGTCTAAGAGTATCGCATGTATGGTCTAGAGAGGTGGTGGACGTCAGACCCCTAATAACCGTACAAGTCGTGTCGGTATGGCTCTATCACCATCCGAGAATCTACTGATCAATCTATCAGTAATTCTCAATCAGCCCTGGCCAGGGACTTATGGTAATGACCAACCGATCACCGTGCGATATCAACTCCCTATACCAGGAGAGACGAATCCCTAACAGTCACTCACTGCCTCCACGTGGCTCGGGACTGTGCCCAACTAAAACCTGTTTGCACGACTCCTTTGAATCGTGGTAGGGTAATAATCAAAGCACAGTGGGAACTCACACGAGACAAATGATGACCTTAAGTCAACGGACTATCTGCACACATGTCACCTGAGAACTGCTATCTGACATTAGGTATATACCATCCAGTCAGTTCTCGTCGAGTCCTGTCCGGTGTACTCACACCCAGTGAGCATCTGTATACAATCTTAGGTGTACTCCACCAATGGCTGCGGGAGCAGTCCATCGCCCCTCCTTAGGGTCTAGATATGTATACACTAGTCTACTCCGGAGTATCGATACCCAATCTCGATACTCCTGCGACCAGGGACATCTAAGGGTGTGCCTATTGACTATCCAGCTCCCACTAGTATGACTGCCATCACAACACCGGTAGTCAGACAAACACCCTATGGGCTTTATCAACATATATATATATAGACACCAAGTAAAATATATCATACGTTAAGATAAAGACAAACCAAATAGCGTACTATCATATCAAGCAAGACTGTCATGTACATACATATCCCAAGCATCCTATACAATGTAGGCCTCTAGGGCATATATATCCAACAGTCTCCCCTGCACAGCATCACGCCGACGAGCTCCCCACTGCCTCAGCGACCCCTCCACTTCATCACCATCACCGCCAAGCTTCGAGCCCTGCACACCCCTCGCTGCAGACCCGAGCGCACCCCCTCTGCAGGCCACCTCGCCGGCGCCTCCGTCGACCTCACATCGTCACCACCAAGCTCCCTCTCTCTCTCACAGGCAACATCTCTTTCCCTCTCTCCCCCTCAGCAACCTCAGCAACATTTCTCTCTCTCCCTCAGCAACGTTCTTCTCTCAGCACCTCTCTCTCTCACAACATCTCTCTCCCTCACAGCACCTCTCTCCCTCTCTCACATCCCTCTCTCTCATCTCTACTTCAAAAAGGCCCCAAGACCGAACCTAACCCAATCCCTAGCCGCCGCAGTCGAGCACCCGGCATTTCGTCGAACACTTAAATCGATCGCTATTGCTGCTATTCTGGTCACCGTCGTCGCCATCAAATCTGTGGCCTCGATCCCTTAAGCCGTCATCGTCATCAACACGCCACTCATCGCAACGCCAGCGCACGTCCGTCGCACCTACCGAGCCATCGAGTCCAAGAAGCAAAGATCCGACAAGGCTGAACCTGTGCTGCGTTCGTGAAGCGATCGTGCTGTTGCCGCTGCCGTACCGTCATTGACACATCTTCAGGTAAGTTTAATACTTGCTTCATGCTGCTTTTATAAATTACAATTCATGTTACCAATCATTTCCGCATATACTTTCATGTGAATCGTTATAATTCAAGTGTTCGATGCAAAACCCGAATGGGAGACCCCGTTAAATTGATGACAACAAATAACCTGTGATGGCCCGAGTTATAATGAATGTCCCTTAAGACTTTGGTTACAATACGACGTCGTTTGGCGGCGTAAAATGATGTCCCGATTTCTGTCATAAAACCTGAAAACTTTCGTGCATGCTAAACCGTAAAATTCACAATAAATTATGTACAAACCAGATTTTAGCGTTCGATGGTTCGTATCGAATATAACTGGTTAACCTACCGTATTCTATAGTTGGTCACTGAATTCTAACTAATTATGATAGAGATAATTGCGGAGGATTCAGATTCTGGACTGCAGTCCAGAATAGAAATCCCGGTTAACCCCTGCTTCTAAACACCTGTATTTTCCTGTTCAAATATGAGAATGTGCGAAATCCTATATCGTTACGTAGAAAATTGAGTTAGATTTCTTAATCCACTGGTCTTACTAGATTCCTCAACTGTTTGATATTTTTAACTCATTTTATAATATCGATACGTTTTGCTGAATTCTGCAGAGGCAGATCTTACGCATCGAACATAACCTATAAATAACTCCCGATCGATATAGTATATTACTGATCCGCCAATTGCGGTGGAAACCTAACTGATAACCCTAAATATTGTTCAACTGTAGCGTCGCCTAATTACGATCCCAACCGGGATTAAAGTATGTTACTAAATGGACTCCTGATTCTGAAACCGGATTTCCAGCCGTGAACACTAAAATTGAAATGGTCATAATTAGCAAACCTGAAACCCAGTTGGCGCGAAACCAATTTTGATGGATATATAATTAAATATACTATTTACCCCTTTTACATTGTTTCGCTTAATTCTGCATGCATGACTTATAGTAAATTATGCAAGTGGTAGGACACCGACTGATGATATCTTAATCATGCCTTAATTATCGCATTTTCATCATATCGTGTAGAAGTCATTGCATCGGTAACTTAGTGATCATGTGCATTACCCAGTGTTAGGTATTAGTGTTTGATTGTGGCAACTACATTAGTGTGTAAGCATGAATGGATAAGTGAAAGTGACACGTACTTGTACACAATCAGTGGACCCTATTGATTTATTGCATTGTCGACGTCTATGGGACATGTATAAGTGCGACTATAATTGGTATGGGACAATTATAGAAGCACTTGTATGGGTGTCATAGGAAAGACACCAAACACTGTCCATTTATCTTGGATATCAGACGAGACATGCTTGATGGAGACCCTGTCTTCAGTTCTCGCGTAGACTTGTCATGGACCGACTGGTATTTGAGTTTATGGTTGGCGTATGATGTAGACCACGGGGTGTGGGGTAGTTTGAGTGTGAGTCAACAGAATCTCGGGAGTCGCATACCGGCACATACAGCGATTCTGGAGATATATGGGGATATTATTGATTATTAGCGAGCGACTCGGGCCCGTGTTCCCTTGTCCTTGGGTCCTACCCTTGGGTGGGGGATACTCACGAGTGGTTGACTCTCACACTTGGACTGACGATAGGTTTAGCGACCTGGATAGTGTGACTTAGAGACTGATAGGGTTAGCGATATTGACATGCATTGCTTGCTGACTCAATATATCTGCTACACTGTTTACTACTTTACTGTTTACCTGCTCTATTAGGTACCTGCATTGGTTACTTCATGTTCACGTCATTATTCCATGATTACGGTTTCATGTTCATCATCATTGCACGAGTTCACATTTGTATCTATATATATATTTATTGCTATTGTGTCGCTCTGACGACCTGAGTATGCATGCTCAGAGTGAGAAGTGGATTTAGCTCGGACCAGGACCTGACGTACCTCGAGGATATTGTGGACATCTTGATCAGCGACCCAGAGCTATACTTCCTTGATCTCTATCTGGTTAGTTCTTTGTATTTGTTTTGATTTAGTGACTGCATTTCCCATTACCTGCGCATTGATTACTGATTACCACGTAAAGCTAGAAGCCGAAGTGTGACTACGGCAGGATGTTTCCTTGACCGTAGGAGCATGGCTGGTCTTGTCAATCCCTCGTATTCCGTATTTTGGGAAGCGGGGCGTGACATGGTTTTGTTGGTGTCAGAGCCAGGTTTTGCTTCGATTGGGATTGCAGTTTCCGTGTAGTGCTTGGCAATCTAAGACATCCTTCAGTCTAGATTGTAAACTTGCCATTCTTGATCTTGATTCACATAATGTATTCTGTTATACATATTGATCCATTCGATGGAGTTTTGGGTGACTTAGTAGAGTTACGTGATTGTAATTATGAACTGCAGCATAGTTACAATACTATACTCTATTGAGTGACTTGGAATTCTACATTTGATTTCCGCTCAATTGAGTTTCACCTCACCCGATATTCTTGTTTCATTGTCTATTCTATATCCTGTTCTGATTTTTACTCCTTGTACCTTATGCCGTCCTAAAATTGTTGTTTCAGGACTATATCTTTCAAAGACTCTTCTTCTATCTCCACTCCCCAGAATCAGACCGTCGAGATTTTGAATGTGCTGCAAGGTTTGAAAGAAGCCCAGGAGCGAACGAACGACCTGTTAGCTGAAGGATTAGGAAGGCAGATGACTCAGACACTAGCGGAAGCCTCCACTCGTAAGGGAATCCCCGTTAAACAAGGAAAAGAGGTGAAGATGAAGCGCCCACTTGTTCCCCAGCAACGGAAGCAGCGGAAGACTCAACGTTGTGGATACTGCAAGAAGCCAGGACACTATCAGAGAGACTGTCACAGCGCCAAAGGACAGTGCCTAATTTGCGGATCCAATGAACATCTTGTCAAAATATGCCTTCGAAGGAAGGAGCTACAAGGAGGAGACTCGTCCACACTCTGCACTCCTGCTAAGTGATGGTTATTTCGTAGTTCGAGCTTCGAGGGTAGTACGAACCCAGCGCAGGATTCAACTCGCGTGACGAGAATGCAGCGGTCTAGATATCGAAGAAGAATTATCACCTTTCTGCTTTCAATAAAAATGCTGTCACTCTTTTGTAAATATTTCTTTCGTTTGAAATGTTGTATCCGTTGAACTTTTAGTTGAATGCAATAAAATTCTGAGTTATGATGTATATATCGTCCCCTTCCCACTCGCTTTACTTATACTATTCATTGCATCGGCATTCTAAATTTTGATTTTTCAGTCCTTGCCTATAGCATATCTTTCTTGTGCTACCGTATCCTTGGTTATTTTTTTAATGTGTTCCACTGTCCAATCATGACTCTTTCTTTTCAGGCCATGGCCCACCCTGGAGCAGTGCCGCCTCTAGATGAGGACACACGGTTGTGCGTTTCCTTGGACTGTATACTGGTAAGCTCAGATGACGAGATCAACGGCCCACATGTTATTTTCAGAAACAGCGATTCCGAGGATGAGGGATTCGCAGCCCCAGAAGCCGACATGATCAGCGACTCTGACGACGATGAAGAGGACCCCGAAGAAGACCCAATAGAGGAGGACCCCGAGGAGGACCCGATAGAGAAAGATCCTGATGAGGACCTGATAGAGGAAGATCCAGGGGAGGAAGACCTTGGGGAAAATCCAGTGGAAGAAAATCCTATGGAAGAAGATCCAGAAGAAGAGAATCGCATGGAAGCAGACCTCGATGAAGAAGCTCCAGCCGAGGAAGAAGGACCAGAAGAACAAGACCCCGCGGCAGAAGAACCTCCAGTGGCGATCCCTGCGAGGCGTTATGGAAATGGACGCCCCTATCTGAGCGCGTGAGCCTACCGTAACCTACTGAACTTCCATAACCGCGACTGACGTGATTTAGCTTTCGTCTCCTCTGGCCAAATAAATCTATGTATAATTTAGGGCCATTTTTTTTATCTTTTGAGAATGCCTTGTTTGGAATTTTCTGGAATGATAATAAAATTTCTGAGTTCGCTAATCTTCCGATTTTTAGTTCACATGATGCTTTGGCTGTTCTCCCTCCCCAACACATTTCTTTCCCTCCTGAGATTCATGACTGTTCACCCTTACGCCCTGTGCTGACCTGACCCCAGTCTCTTCGACATTCAGTTTGAAGTACCACAGTCTGACCTTTTGGGTGGGCCATGCTCCATTATGATCCCCACCCTGGCTAGCCCCTATATATTTTGTGCTATCCCCTATTACCATAATTACATTTAGGGACATCGTTATTCGAAAATTTAGTTTTCATTATTTTGTATTTATCGGAAATTGCGTGTTATTAACTATTTCCGTTTTATGCATTTTAAGTACTTTACTATTCTTCCCACTCTCAATAGCGCAACCATGTATCGCGCATAGTATTTTGTTCTATGTCTCTTATTTTCACCATGTGGATTTTCTAAGTTATTTTAAAATTGTTTGATCGATACATTATTCTAAAATGTTTTAACCTATCGACAAATCCTCCACTATTTTATTATTGTTACTTTATTTTTTCCGGGTATTGTGCTTATAGTTTGCTATTATGAACGGTTATGCCTTATGCTATTATGTTAGCTGCGCTATTTTTGATATACGGATGTATGTATATATTTAGGATTTTGATTTTATCTGGCTGCTTCTACGTAGATCACTATATAGTAGTATTTGATTCCGGGGTTTTTTGCATATTATTTATAGTTTATCGTTTATTTTAAATTTTGAGGACGAAATTTTTGTAAGGGTGGTATGATATAATACCCGGTTCTTTTATACGCCAATATCCGTATTTTTTAAGGGTCACTTACAGAATTTACTTATTGATATTTACAATTATTAAGTATTTTAAAAACCCTAATCCCTTCATGGTTTCTGTTTCCTTTTATAAGCTTTTCCCAACTTCTTTTATTTTCCCCATTCCCATTTCTCCGAGCCCAGCCACTCTCCCCCTCTCTTCTCAGCCCAAACCCAAACCCTAACTCTCCATTTCCCTTTTTAATTTCCAAGCCGGCCCACTCCCCTCTATTTTTCCTATTTTTATTTAATCTCCGAGCCCGGCCCAGCTCTCCCCTTTCCCTTTATTTTCCTTTTCTTTTATTTCCGGCCCGGCTCCTCACCACGCCCAAACCCGTGCCCAAACCCAAACCCGACCCGACCGTTACCAACCTTCTTCCCCACTCACTTTCTCTTTTCCGCTCTTTTCTTTCGCGCTCCCCACGTCGCCTCGCCGACGCCCCGTCTTCGCGACCACGAACCCACGATCATGCGTGCCCTCGCGAGCTCCTCAAGCTCACCCTCGTTCCCCCTTTCTCCTCTCTTCCTCCTCACTCTCGATCTCCTTTCCTCTCTCCTCTCTCCTCTCTCCAAAAGAAAAACAAAACATCCTGCCTCATCCCCCGACGACGACGACTACCACCTCAGTCACCTCGTCATCCTCCGTCGCTTCTCTCTTCAAAACCCGAGCCCCGCTTACCTACTCCCCACGCCTGCCGACTGAGACCCACCGCCGAGCTCGAGCCTTCCCTGCACACCCTCCTCGCCATCGAGTCTACCCTGCACAGCATCACACCGACAAGCTCCCTACGGCCTCAGCGACCTCTCTACTTCATCACCATCACCGCCAAGCTTCGAGCCCTGCACACCCCTCGCTGCAGACCTGAGCGCACCCCCTCTGCAGGCCACCTTGCCGACGCCTCTGTCGACCTCACGTCGTCACCACCAAGCCCCCTTTCTTTCACAGGCAACATCTCTTTCCCTCTCTCTCCCTCAACAACCTCAGCAACATTTCTCTCTCTCTCCCCCTTTGCAACGTTCTTCTCTCAGCACCTCTCTCCCTCACAGCACCTCTCTCTCTCACACATCCCTCTCTCTCATCTCTACTTCAAAAAGGCCCCAAGACCGAATCTAACCCAATCCCTAGCCGCCGCAGTCGAGCCCCCGGCATTTCGTCGAACACTTACATCGATCGCTATTGCCTCTATTCTGGTCACCGTCGTCGCCATCAAATCTGTGGCCTCGATCTCTTAAGTCGTCATCGTCATCAACATGCCACTCATCGCAACGCCAGCGCACGCCCGTCGCACCCACCGAGCCATCGAGTCCAAGAAGCAAGATCTGACAAGGCTGAACCTGTGCTGCGTTCGTGACGCGATCATGCCGTTGCCGCTGCCGTACCGTCATTGACACGTCTTCAGGCAAGTTTAATACTTGCTTCATGCTACTTTTATAAATTACAATTCATGTTACCAATCATTTCCGCATATACTTTCATGTGAATCGTTGTAATTCAAGTGTTCGATGCAAAACCCGAATGGGAGACCCCGTTAAATTGACGACAACAAATAACCTGTGATGGCCCGAGTTATAATGAATGTCCCTTAAGACTTTGGTTACAATACGACGTCGTTTGGCCGCGTAAAATGATGTCCCGATTTCTGTCATAAAACCTGAAAACTTTCGTGCATGCTAAACCGTAAAATTCACAATAAATTATGTACAAACCAGATTTTAGCGTTCGATGGCTCGTATCGAAGCTAACTGGTCAACCTACCGTATTCTATAGTTGTTCACTGAATTCTAACTAATTATGATAGAAATAATTGCGGAGGATTCAGATTCTGGACTGCAGTCCAGAATGGAAATCCCGGTTAACCTTTGCTTCTAAACCCCTGTATTTTCCTGTTCAAATATGAGAATGCGCGGAATCCTATATCGTTACATATAAAATTGAGTTAGATTTCTTAATCCACTGGTATTACTAAATTCCTCAACTGTTTGATATTTTTAACTCATTTTATAATGTCAATACGTTTTGCTGAATTCTGCAGAGGCAGATCTTACGCATCGAACATAACCTGTCCATAACTCCCGGTCGACATAGTATATTACTGATCCGCTAATTGAGGTGGAAACCTAACTGATAACCCTAAATATTGTTCAACTATAGCGTCGCCTAATTACGATCCCAACCGGGATTAAAGTGTGTTACGAAATGGACTCCCGATTCTGAAACCGGATTTCCAGCCGTGAACACTAAAATTGAAATGGTCATAATTAGCAAAACTGAAACCCAATTGGCGCGAAACCAATTTTGATGGATAGATAATTAAATATACTGTTTACCCCTTTTACATTGTTTTGCTTAATTCTGCATGCATGACTTATAGTAAATTATGCAAGTGGTAGGACACCGACTGATGATATCTTAATCATGCCTTAATTATCGCATTTTCATCATATCGTGTAGAAGTCATTGCATCGGTAACCTAGTGATCATGTGCATTACCCAGTGTTAGGTATTAGTGTTTGATTGTGGTAAGTACGTTAGTGTGTAAGCATGAATGGATAAGTGAAAGTGACACGTACTTGTACACAATCAGTGGACCCTATTGATTTATTGCATTGTCGACGTCTATGGTGTTGGATATAGTGCCCTCAGAGTCAATTATTGGATCACAGGTACGTGATTGCAATGATTGAGCAAGGACCTATGCCGGTGGGACAGTCTTACTCAAGATGATAGTATGCTATCTGGTTTGCCTTTATCATCGTGTACTGTTTTAGGTGACCTTACAGGTCACTATTGCACGTTGATAGAACACTTAGGATTCTTGCTTGACGGCCAGCAGTATGATGGCGATCATATACGTTGGAGCTGGGGTCTATAAGCACATCCTTAAAAGGTCCCTAGTCGTAGGAGTTTTCGAGACAAGGCATCGATATTCCAGAGTAGACTAGTGTATACAGTCGAGACCCCGACGAGGGGCGGTTGCCGGTCTCACAAGCCACTGGTGTCAGTTGGTTCACCTAAGATGTATACATGTGCTCATTGGGTTATAAGTACACTGGACAGGACTCGCCGGGAACATACTAGTTGGTCTTATACCTGACGTCAGATAGCAGTTCCCTGGTGACATGTGTACAGGTTAGTTCATCGACCTGAGATCGTCATTTGTCTCGTGTGAGTTCCCACTGTACTTTGATTACTACCCTACCACGGCTCAAAGGAGTCGTGCAAACAGATTTTAGTTGGGTACAGTCCCGAGCCATATGGAGGCAGTGAGCGGATCTGCAGGTGTTCGTCTCTCCCGGTATTGGGGTGAGGTCGCGCTGTGTCTAGGAGAGCCATTACACAAAGCCCTCGGCCGAGGCAGGAGATTTACTGGTAGGTATTCCAATAGTATCTCAGGGTGTTCTAGGCTACACTCCGACACGACTTGTACCGCTTTTGGGGGTTTGACTTTTACCAACCCTCTAGGCCCGCCATGCGATACTCATAGACGAACTGACCGGACTGTACGGATATTATCACTGACAGGCTCAGTAGGGTGTCAGGATGAGTTCGCTCATCGACGTCCCTTTTGGTCAATAGCTGGTAGGCCGTTATGTATGGCTAATATCTCTGACGGGCTAGTGGTTAAATCCACAGCCAAAGTATTGCCGAGTCTTTAGAGTCCCCCACAGACAGTTGCTCAAGTTTCGGGCGAAAATGCTGTAGAGGCCGTATGGATATATGGCAGGGTTCGATCATATACGTACGGTATTGCACGAATCATGATCGGACGGATAATACTAGCGGGATTTGGTTTAAGCCGGATCCTAGTATTGTACAGTGTAGATTTTGTCTCATTGCATTTGTATTCGGTCGGAATACAAATGCGGGTATGTATATACAGTCGCAGGGTTTTCCTTTAATTTATTACGGGATCAGTTTTTTGAAGTTGCCAGTTTGCATTCCATTTCGGCCAGTTTTCCTTTGTTCCTTCACGGCCGGACTTTTCTGTGGGAGGGGCTAATTTGCAAGTGTGCAAATTAGCAAATGTGGAGGGTTTTATGTGGCATTTGGATTATGATAATAAGAGCATCTTTTGATGCTTTTCTTGTGATCATTTCATTTGCATTTAATGTGAAGAGATTGATTTGGATCATGGAAGTGAGACTTGCTTTTAGACTTATGGTCACCACTTGCTTTTACTACACTCACATCCCTTCATTGCTTTTCCTCTCTTTTTTATGGCCGGCCACATTTTGTGAAGGAGAGATGATTTCATTTTTGGTGTGGGAAAATTCTTGTTCTCATTTTTGCTTACACAAAAATCCTAAGCTCATTTCCATTGTTCATTTCCTCTATCACCATGGCAACTTCATACCCGCTTGAGACAAACCTTACTACACTTTGCCTACAGCACCCTTGGGCACGTCGACTCGCCAACTTCGTGCTCGAGTTGCCTCGGTCCAGAGGTGGGAGCCGTAAAAGAACCCGACGATGTGGTGCCCGTTCCGACGAGGACATGAAGACCGGAGATTCCGCGAGGAGATCGGAGTGGAGGCCGAAGACCGAAGGACACGGATCGCTCGGTATAGCATTCTGTCCCATCTCTAGTTTGCTAGCATTAGGTTAATGGTTACGATCCGGTTTTTTAGGATGTGGTAGTGCCGGTTTAAAGTTAAGAAATTTTTTCGTTTCTGCATTTTGGCCTCGGATAGACGGCCGGGGCGCTACCGTAGTCCTACATGGTATCAGAGCCACGCCATTAACCTAGTCTAGCTTGCTCTAACGTGTTTAGAACTCGATCGAACAAAAATCCCAAAACCGCGTTTTCAAATTTGAAAGTTTCTGTCGATTTTCATTTGTGCTCAAAAAATTATTTGGTATGTTTCAGAAAAACGTGCAGGCTATTATATGAATGCTGTAGAAATTTGGTTGCTTGAAGCCACAGTATCGCCGCGGAACCGCGGCCTTAACCCCCTTTTGGCCGCGGTTCCGCCACAGAACAGTGACGTCACTGCACCAAATTTCTTGCAGTGATTCCTGTATTGAAAATGGGGTTTTTGGTATATTATTTTTGGGCCCAGATTTATTTTGAGTGCTACAGTTGTGCTTGGGGCCCACTTCGGGAAATTCGGTGGATCGAAAATTTTAAACATGTTAGTTCACAGTATTTATATTATATCTGCGACCGTGAATGTCATTTGATCGGTAAATCCTGTCTAACTGCTATAGCCCTTTTAGACGGATTTGCGAACGTGACATTCACGTTGATGTTCTGTGTTGTGCTGTGATATTGCGGATTTGTCGTGGTGGATAGCCTAGATGCAATGGTAGTACAGTTTGGTTGTATATGTACATTTGATATTGCGGGGCGAGCGTCCGACATGTGGACTGTCGTTACTGCCTGTTTGTATATTATTCTTTTGGGGCACGACTGGGCTGAGGTCGATATACCCGTTGTATGTATATTTTTACTTTCTGTACTAGGATTACCCCTGTTCCCCTCCGAATGGACGGCGCACAGGACCGCGATGTCCTGACGCTGAGATTCGGGGCAGATGCTATTTGGTTTTATCCGTCCACCTCTCCGAAGATGCCAAGTTGATTTATGGCACCGTGTATCGAAGGTTTAGACGGATGCGGCCGATGTAGCAGACTTTGTCAGATTCCCCCTCGCTAGAGGGGTTTTTGATTGTGGGGACGCTCTTCCCTGCAGGCGCAAGCCCCTGCAGTTAATTACGCTACCGCTTCGCGGTAACAACTTTCTCCTTCTCCAGAATTTCACTTCGTGTCGTGGGTGTTTGTTTTGTTTGTGGTTGCCCGTGGATTGTATACGGAGACTGAGTAATACCGTCGCCCGTAGGACGTGGACTAGTCGAAATCCGTATTTACTTAGATTTGGGTTCGGTGTTTTTAGTTTAAGGATGCATTAGTCGCGTTGCGGCTAAGATCAACTTAAACGTTTGTCAAGGATACGTTAGTCCTGTTTGAGACTAAGATCAACTTAACGGAGTAATCCATTTAATATATGGCCGTTAGGACTCGTCGCCTCTCTGACGTCGTTGAAGGATTACAACGACAGATGTCAGAGGAGTTCGGAGATGTACCCTTGGACCAAGGTCGATTTGGAATTTTATCGTTCACTTGAGTGTTTAAGGATACGTTAGTCGTATTTGGGGCTAAGATCAACTTAAACGGGACCGTTTAGATCCGGCAAAAGAGCATTTGGAGGCTCTATTGTTCCAGTTTAGGGACGTAATGGTCCATAGGTAGTTTAGGGACGTTGCGGTCCATACTCCAGTTTTAGGGACGTTGCGGTCCATACTCCAGTTTTAGGGACGTGGTGGTCCAATATTAGTTTAAGGACGTTTCGGTCCATCATTAGTTTAGGGACGTTTCGGTCCGATATTAGCTTAGGGACGTTTCGGTCCGATATTAGTTTAGGGACGTTTCGGTCCGATATTAGTTTAAGGACGTCTCGGTCCACGAGTTTAAGGACCCCGCAGTCCATATTCATGTGTGGTCGTTGGGACCCGTCACCTCTCTGACATCGTTGAGGAATTACAACGATAGGTGTCAGAGGAGTTCGGAGATGTACCCTCGAACCGATTGTAAATTGATTTAGTAGAGCAATTTTGCTTAGTCAATTTAATTTAAGGACTTATGGCCAAAATTGGGCTAAGTCCAGTTGAGAATGTCCAACGTTTTATCTGCTTTTGCGTAGCATTTATTTTTATTTTTATTTGGGCCTTGCCCAGAAAGGATGTAGAGCATCAATTTTGTTTTGGGCTCTGCCCTTTTAGGAATGATGCAAGGCATCAATTTTATTTGGGCTCTGCCCTTATATAAAGGATGCAAAGCATCAATTTGTTTGGGCTCTGCCCATTTATTGCCTTGCAATTTATTTTGGCCTGTTAGGTCATTTTGACTTGGGCCTGGCCCTTTAAGTAATGCATTGCATTTGTGCAAAGCACTATTAATTTGAGAATCTTTTAGATTCAAGAACCGATGGTTCATAAAAGAAGTGCAAAGCACTATTTGATTTAGATCTAAGAAAAAACAAGTTTTTTCTTGTTTTTCTTATCTCAGAGAATCAAAGGTTCATGAAAGTGCAAAGCACTATTAATTTAAGAACCTTTTAGGTTCAAGAACCGATGGTTCATAAAACAAGTGCAAAGCACTATTTGATTTAGATCTAAGAAAAAACAAGTTTTTTCTTGTTTTTCTTCTCTCAGAGAACCAAAGGTTCATAAAAGTGCAAAGCACTATTAATTTAAGAACCTTTTAGGTTCAAGAACCGATGGTTCATAAAACAAGTGCAAGGCACTATTTTTTTTTATTTTATTTATTTATTTATTTATTTATTGAAGATCCATGATCTTGTTCTTAGATCAATGATCTGTTCATAAGAGAATTTTCTCTTCTTTTAAAGGTTTTTACCTTTTTTTTATTTTTCAAGAGTTCTCAAGAGTTCTCTTCTCTTTCTTTCTTTTTTAGCAAGATCTTGATTATTTTGAAATGAGGTCTGGGGTCCTTTTTATAGTGCTAATAAATTAGTTAAATTTGTTAAAGAGATATTTTTCTGAGTGATTTGGGGAATTTTCCCCACCGTTGGATTTTTGATCCAAAGGCCCCTGTTTTATAGAAGAAATCTTCTTGTTTTAATAAGAACAGAAAAGATTTCATTAAATCTTCATTTTGTTTTTGCGCAACTCCCCCAGCGCGTGACACGTGTCGCGCAACGCAGCGCTTGCGCAACTGCGCAGACACGTGTCGCGCAACTAATTTTTTTTTATTTTTTATTTTATTTTTATTTTATTTTTATTTTATTTTTTTTTTACTGCGCACTGCGCACTGCGCTGCGCAGTTGCGCAATTTTTTTTTTTTTTAATTGCTCTGATGGAGTATGCTATCTTGGGCGTTCGCTCCTTACGCTACTGTGTCTGATTTTGACACGTGGCGCTCTGCGTGCAGCGCAGGGGATGTGAAGCGTTATTTCATTTATTTTAATTTTAATTTTCACTTTAATTTTCAAGACAGAGTTTTGCTCTGATTGGAGAAAAACAGAAGTATTGCTTCTTTTCCCACCAGAGCTTTGCTCTGATTGGGGTAAACAACCCCGCGGCGGGGTGCACGGATAGCCGGGTTCTAGAGGGTAATGGGCCCGCATCTCATGGCGTTGAGACGGAGGGGGCTTCACTCTAAAATTGGCGGGCTGTTCGCCGCACTCGTAGGAGGTACATGTTGATCCAAGGAGGGGTGCTCAAGTTACCGAATTCCGTGAAGTGCTGGGTGGTCCATTCACATTGCTGAAGGGGGCTGCCTCGCTTCAGGTTTTGGCGGGCAACTTGCCGCGCCCGTAGGGGTCTAGGATTTCATTGCACAGGCTATCCACACGACCAGGGGAACGTCGGGTTTCAGTAGCGGCTCTATGAAACCCGGGGATCCCAGATATCTGTATTGTTCTGTGATGCTTATTACATTTCTGTGATGTTGCATTTTATCACGCCTTGAGCGAATATTATATATTGATATATATACTAGTAGATGTTGTATATGTTTTGCATCCGCGCTAGTCCAGTCCCCGCTCTGCCGTTAGTTAAGTAACCTAACGGGTGATGACGGGACCCAGTGGCGAATGCGGATGGTATATCCGTACATCGTATTTTCGTTCTTTATTGGTGTGATTAATTGATGGGACTGCGTTGATTCGGATTAATGCAAGCTAAACAAACCTATTCTGATGTTGTTGGAACAATTTTTCAAAAAGCAGTTATTGCAAGGACGTTCTCTTTTGTTTTGCACAGTGGTATTCGGTTATGAATATCCAGCACCTCAGTCGACGAGGCAAGGGCCGAGATCCCTTCACCGGGAGTGACCCTTTGGACAGAAGTTTGCGTCAGGGTAATAACTTCACTATTGCCGATTACTTTTTGCTTTGCATCGTGGTATTCAGTTGGAATATCCTGCACCTCATTCTACGGGGAAAGAGCCGAGATCCCTTCACCGGGAGTGACCTTTTTAGCAAAGGTTTTCGCCACTATATTTTTATAAAAAGCTATGCAGTTCCTTCAACGATATCAAGTTCATTACGCTAAAGGTTTTTCGCCAAAAACCAGTCGTAGCCCTCCGTCGTTTCTTACAGGTATTACTTAGTATTCATGCTGTGTATGTTGACCTCTGTCAAGGCACAGTGATTGGTAGTTGGGTAATGCTTGTTTGTTGCATAAATGGGATTATTTAGGACAGTCGCACGGTCATTTTGACCTCTGTCAAGGGCACGTGAGGGTGGGTCTAAGTTAATCAAGGACAATGACGGGTTGAACTTGACTTGCGACTTATGATATGTTGACCTCTGTCAAGGTCATAAGCCGCTTGGGGTAAAAATCACATCGGGAGTTTCTAAAGAAACTGAAACTTGCCAGGCATGCGCATACCTTCTGGAGTGTGGTGACGTGAGTGGATTCCGTCACGTTATCATGCGATGATAGTTGGATCCCGATTCCCACTGATGAGTTGGTTTACTCCTCGAGTAATCCCGACTAATTCTTCTTTCAGGTTTGGAGGAGAATTTGACGATACAGCGGGAGGTTTCCTGATTAGATAAAGTGATAACCATTCTGATCTAGGTTAGAGTGCACGCTGAGTGTTTCTTTTCTCTCTCTCTTTGGCAGCGACCATGGCCCGACCCTAGACTATGACTCAGTGACCAAGATTAACCGAACCTTCTTATAAGACTGGCTTTTGGATTGTCAGAGTTGCATACCTTATTGCCACTCCTACTTTTACCCTTTTCTCTAGAACACCCCGTATTACTACGAACGTCCACTTCCATTGGATAAAACCATCGTATGGTTATATACGAACTCGAAGGAATTTATTCGAGGATGGTTTCCGGTTCTGGAGAAAACGAATAGGACTATTCAGTTGTTTTTTTCCTTTTACCTTCTCTCAGGTTGCGAGTGCTCCTTGGATTAGGGGATAGTACACCCGTTACGCCTATCGGATAGTCTTCTTCCAAACTTTAGGCTGGTGCCGAACGGTAGGGAATGAAGAAAGCCGATTAGCCTAAGTGCGGTGTACAGAAGGTATTAAGTTAAGACAAATAAAGGGATTAGAAGGAGGGCAAAGTAAATTGCGACTGCTATTCACGACCAAACCAAGTATTTCGTTACTACTCCCACTTCACTTTTGTATTTCTCCAGGACACTCCGTATCACTACGAAGATCCACAATTATTTGGATACTCCATCGTATGGTTATATACGAACTCGAAAGGACTTGTTCCAGTTCGGGGATGGATTCTGGTTCAGGAGAAATAGGAATAACGTTTTATTCAGTTGTCTTTTATCTTTATCTTCTCTCGTGTTGCGAGTGTTCCTAGGATTAGGACAGTACACCCATTATACTTATTGGATAGTCTTCTTCCAAACCATAGGCTGGTGCCGAAAGGTAGGGAAGGAAGAAAACCATTTGGCCTAAAAGGGTGTGCAGAAGGTAACGACTAAAGACATATAAAGGGAAAATCAAGATCGCTCCTTTTTCAGAAACCCTAATTTTTTGGGTGGAGATAAGGTTACAAGTTCAGATGAATTGGTGGTTGTGTTTTCGAGGAGAAGAAGGTAGACAGGAGAAAGCGAAGCGAAGTTGAAAATGGAGTTTAGGCAAAAGTGAAAACCCCAAATTTCGACTCGGTTTATTAAATCCAAGGGCGAAAGGGGGCATTTACATTAATCCTTCGAAATTTTAGATAAAATGTATGGGGTTTTTAGGAATAAGTTTGGAAACTGGTTGAAAGGGGATCAAGTTTTTTTAAACAAGCCTTGCCGCTGTGGTATATTGCAGCTAATTAGTTACCGTCGATAAATCCATATGGATAGCAGACCGAGGCCGGTGCCGGATCCGGAATGGCTGCTATTACAAGCATGATACCATCCATGCTGTTAGATCTGACGGGCCCGATTCATCCAAAATTGAAGTCAACGGTTAGGATTGATGTAAAACATGGACCATTGTATATTGGTGTATCCTACATGCTTTGCACGTAGAATGCACGGCCAGATGATCTAATAGCACACATACTATTAGATCATAATAGCAGTCACTCTTTTCCCGCCGGTGTCTGCCTCTCCTGTATGGATCAAGTTAGACGGGGTTTGTCCCTCTTTTTCTCTCTGCATACCATGGCTAACGGCACGCCGGATCCATACCATTTCTTTCGGAGCATTGGAAAACATGTTTAAGATTTTAGCATCCCATTTTGAAATTGGATATAATTGCTCGATTTGCTGCTTAAGAAAATAGGAAAACCTTGTACGACAATCAAAATCAATTTAAGAGATGTTAAGCGATCCATGCTTGGAATCCCTAAACTTTTGCAGCTTTCCAGCTAGGAGAACAAGCATTATTATAACCATTCTTTTGCTTGAATGAAAATAAAAAATAATGTAAAAGTTTAATCTAATCACGTAATAAAATATAAAATGTTTAAAGAGATCAATGTAATAATTATCGAGAGGATCTTTGCGTTTGGTAAGCTAGACCTATGATGAAGGGAAATATGATGGCAAAAAAATAATAAAAGCAACCTCTATTCAAAGCTATTATTCTTGTAAAGCTTGTTTATTTACCATCACTAAACCAAAGAAAATTTAGTCAAGAAAGCATATTCTTGAAGACACGAGGGCAAACTGTTGTTTAATAATACCCAATGTTTCAACGGGCGTTGCACATGTATATTTTATTGACTTCTTTATCCTAAAGTATATTTCGTTGCCACCTAAGCTCCTTCTGTTAAGAGAAACTTTATGATGGCAAGGACATAACAAGTCGGCTTTGCAGCTTAATTATTTTACATATGGCTGCTTTGATAATTTCTTTCTAAATTTTATGTTTATAAACCGATGCTTGTTTTTTTTCCTTCCGGTATACCCTCCTTGGATATTTATTATGTTATGATCTACGTCTGTTAGGTATTTATATTTATTAAAATCTCCTTCAAAATTTTGAATTATTTTAGAAAATCAATCTATTCAAATAGGAAACGATTTTATCTTCATTATACCCTTACCTTTTTCCTCCTTCGTTTAATTAAGGCAAATCACATTAAAGCACCCAAAACTATCATGTTTTGTTTTACAAAAACACCTTAATTTTTTTTATAATACAATTAAATACAATAAACTATGCTTTTTAAGAGATTCTTTATAACTAAAATACCCTAACAAAGCAACACTTAACGTATTTTTATGTAATAAAAGACTTTAAAAGGCTTTTTAGTGAAAAAAACACGATAGTTAATGGTATTTTAGCGTAATTTATCCTAAATGCTTTCTCCGGACTGTTGCAAAGAAAAAGAAAATTTGAAAATGGGGTTTAATGAATATGATTATTGTAATGTACTATTCTCCTATCACGTGCTATGCACGTGGCATGCCCTAAGTTTATAAACTCACAAAGTCCCCTCGAAAGATTTTTTTAATTTATTTTTCGCCCCTCGCTCAGAAAAGTTTTGCACGATGAGAGAAGCAGAAGATGACGTGGTGACCCCCGGTGAGATTTTGGGCAGCGCTGCCGACCTCATCGCCGGAAAAGGTTCCTATCTCGCCCCCAACGGCCGCAGTATCCACGCCTCTCTCACCGGCCACCGCCGAGTCGTCCCGCCTCAGCCAAACTCGGCCGAAAAGGTCGCTAAAACCCTAGGACTACGTTTTACGATTAGGGTCAGGGTTTCGAATTTTCTTTAATTTTTACTGGTTTTTGATCGCTTCATCTTCTTTGTTGCAGAGGGCGACCGTGGAAGTCGTCGGCCACAAATCTCATGGCGCCGTCCCTGAACCAGGATCCATCGTCATCGCTCGAGTATTCCCTTGTGCAAAAGATTGATTTTTTTTTAAAAAGGTGAAATTAGATGTTTTTTTTTATTGTTTGGTTGATTTATTTGTAGGTGACGAAAGTGATGGCTAGGATGGCGTCGGCGGATATAATGTGTGTTGGCTCGAAGGCGGTGAGGGAGAAGTTCAGCGGAAATATTAGGTATCGAACGCAATGCTTATTGTTGATGGTTATTAGAATATGTGATTTTGCATTGATTAATGTTATTAGCTTAAGTTTTATTCAGTTTGATATACATGTTTGGGAACAAAGGAATGGTTTGTTTAAAGCAAATTCTGCACTTGCCTTTACTTCTTTGCTAATGTTGCACTGTCCCTTAATAGCCTCCAACGTTAGTTTTATAGGCACCTAAAACGTAGAACTACCTCATTTGGTATCAGGCCCATCAACAGCGGATTTGTTGTAGCAACACGAGGATTCAGGATTTCAACCCAATCAAATTGCGTTGCTAGTACCTGCATCACCCCTTATGAACTTTAAGTGATAACTGTCCCTATGCGAAACTATGATCCGTGTTGTATTATTCTGAGGGGGATCAATATTAATATTCATGACTTAGAGGCATGTTGGATGTCGACGCCTCTTTCAAGTTGTAGGGAAGTGTACACAGATAGTGGAAAAAGCAGCAAGAGATTCACAATGTATCATAGGGGTGTGATTATAGGGAGGGGTGTGAAGGATTTTCTAAGATCCTGTGATTTTTTCTATGTTATTAACTAGGGTTATATGATTGCCTGAGCTTATGCAGCTTATGTTCATGTTGATTAGGGATTATGCATGCACATTACACATATGCGGATAATCTACATCCTGCAGTCTCCTTATATCAATCATAGATCTTATTAGCTCAAGCATTTAGATTATCTCTTTTGCCTAGATTATAATCAATTCAATTACTTATTTTGAATAGTACCACCCTCTAGAAAACTATTATTGGAATCAAAACTTGAAGACATTAAACAGCTATGAATGACTTTTGGCCTCCAACATTAATGTTGAAGCGTCTTGCATCAGAGAAAACTTTAATGGGCCTGATAAATTGTATTTTGATTTTTGGGCACATTAGCTATTTTGACTCTTAAGAATTCTTAATACCTCCAGTCCCTGGTATGTTGGATTCTTTACAGTGACAACTTTAAAGCGCTTTAAAAGATGCGCTGTATTTTTTTGTTGTTGCTGTTAACTTTTCCTTTTACAATTAATCAGGCAGCAAGATGTGAGGGCAACTGAAATTGATAAAGTGGACATGTACCAGTCTTTTCGCCCTGGCGACATTGTTAGAGCTTTAGTTGTATCCTGGATAATATTTGATGTTTTTTATTATATTTTCTTCCTGCACACAGACTTATAAACTTAATATTCTAGTTGCTATATAGTCCTCAATCATTTTTCTTTTAACATTGGCTTGGCACATGCTGACTTTTCCCTAAATAATTTGAGATCCATGATTTTTTGCTCCATACAATCGATGGTGTATAGTTGACGAATTTTTAATTTTGGGTTTGCCCCGAGTCTTATGCTTAGTGTTACAATGACTTTAAATATTCATCAAGCCTTAAAAGCAACATATTACAACCTTCATTGTTAGCTTTAACATATGTGTTCATGAGATTAAAAAAGAAGATATAGTTAAGGTGCACTGGTGTCATTGTCCTGGTGACGTCACCTTCATCATTTGGATTTTCACATAGAGCATTCACGATAGGATAAAGCCTAAGATTCACCATGCAAATGATTTGTTCATTTTGGGGAAAGAACCAAATTTAATCACAGGCTTCAACCTTTCTCTGGTGAATCGAGCATGCTCTTTAAGTGAAGAAGAAAACCTTTTTAATTGTCTTTTCAAGCATTTCATCTGTTTCAGAGTTGGAATTGGATGTCTATTCCTTAGATGATAGCTTTAAATTCATGTTGAACTGGGAGTTATATGTCGAGTCATTTGGAGAGTGCAACTATAATCTATCTTGATGCTAGATAGGCTAAACATGTTAAGAAAGATAATCATTTGCTATACAGACTTCTGGTAGACCGTGTGTGCCTCACTCTTTTCCTTCTATTATGTGTGTTATCCTTTATGAACATCATGACCTGTATTATTGCTCTTTTATAAAGTAAACACGATATGCAAGAAAAAACGTTGTGAAACTTAACTCTAGTATGAAGCTCTCTCTTGGAGATGCGAGGGCATATTACCTTTCCACTGCAAAGAATGAGCTTGGAGTCGTGTCTGCTCAAAGCATAGCAGGTAATAACTAGATCTTCATATTTCTTCATTGTTGTATAACACAGTTTCTTATTATGACATTGACTACACATACTTTACATATCAAATTTTACAGCATATATAGTGATCACACATGCACATTATATATTTATTAATCAAAATTATATTAGCGGTTTATGTTTATATCATTTTATTTATATTAATATTCAAATTTAATTATATCTAGAACTTGTTATAATATATTCATAGTATCATGTCAGTATTTAAATATTCCATATCAGTTGTTTTTATTACTCTCATGGTAGTATCATCATTGCAGTAGATTTTATTATATTTTCTTTATTTAATTTTATTATATGTTTAGGTAGTATCATGGTATTTTTTGTTTATGGTTTCATTAGTGAATTGTTCTTTAATATAATGTTATCAAATCCTGCAGGGCTACATCATTTTCAAATTTTTCATTTGCATATTTCATATATTATGACATAGAAAAGTCAGACCATAGTTTCGTATTATGACATTGACTAATGATTTGTTTCTTATCATGACATTGACTAATTATAACATAGCTTCGTATTATGACATTGATTAATGATTTGTTTCTTATTATGACATTGACTAATTATAACATAGTTTTTTATTATGACATTATCAGTAATATTCAGCACAAATGGTTACATAGACTTGTACCAGGCAATTGTGTTTGGTTTTCTGATCTTGAGGATTACTGTCATTGCAATTTATGTTTATTTATTTGCAGTTTTTGTTACACCTTAAAACCGCATAAAAATTTCATAGATATCAAGCGTGTGATCGGCGGCAAACTCCTATCAGCAAAAACTTGCAAGGCCCATCTAAAACATCAGAGTCTTTAATAATACTGTAGGGTGTTTTTCGTCACCCCATTGAGATAGAAATACACGTGCGCTTGTCAGGCGTACTACAGATTCCCCCTGCCTAGGATAGGCCGGGGTTTAATGATTGTGGGGATCCGAATCTCCGGCAGCCGCGGACTAAGCTGCCGTTAATTACCCCTCGCCTTTGGAGCGAGAGAACCTCCGATTGACGGGTTAAACTGGTTATGCGAACTCAATGTGCAGTATACGTGTGTTGTGTTTTGAAAGGGGGTATGGATATATCCGGCACGTGGGCGCGAGCGCACTGGGCGCTGGGCGCTAGGCGCCAAACGGAAAGGGGACTTCGGTCCTTGCACTGGGAGCTGTGCTCCCGATTTGTGGAGTTAAACTCCTAAAAGGTTTTGGAAGTGATCAAAAGGGGCTGTTTTGTTTCTCTCTTTGGCTCTGGATCTCCCCCAGATGAGATTTTTTTGGAGATGGGTCTCCTCCTTCCTCCTCTGTTATTAGGATCTTGAAGATCAAGAGATGTGAGATTTAAAAATCTCTCCTTTCTGAGATCTGATGGCAGATCTGAGTTCCCCTTTGTGGATTTTGTGGTGGAAAACTACTTAGTTTTTGAAAAGAAAGAGTAAAACTCTTGATTTAATTCAAAAGAAAGGTTTAGAACCTTGGAGAAGGAGCAGGAGGCACAAAAGAACCCTAGTTTTTGGGGGAATGAAAAGTGTTACTTTATTCATCATCATGTTGCCTTATATAGGCTTACATATTTACATATAGCCCCTTGGGCTTTGCAAAATGGCATTTTGCCCATCCCATGCTTCATGTGCTATTCTTTTTTGCATATAAGTCATGGGCTTACAAAAATTTGGCTTTATGTCCATTTTGCTTACATTCATGCAAAAAAAAAAATTACATAAAAATTATTTATTACATGATATATATTTTGGCATGGAGGAGGCTTGCCGCGGGATTGACTTGGGCATGTGACCGCTTGACCTGGGCTTGGGCCCACATGGCTTGGGGTTGACCTTGACTTTAACTCGGTCAACCGGGGGTGCAAATTTTGACCCCAACAAAGTGCCCCCCATCAATAAATGCACACCACATATGTGAGTCGTGTGCATGAAATTGATGGAGCTTGAAGTTGGACTTCGAGGTGGAACATCATTCCAGGGGCGGAGCATCATCCCGGAGAGCATGATTCCCGAGGATCTGAGCATCATTCTGATTTGCGGAGCATAATTCCGAGGTCGGAGGATCATTCCAAAGAGTCGAAGCGTAATTCCGAAGAGTAGAGGCATGATTCCAAGGATCGGAGCATCATTCCGAAGAGCGGAGCATGATTCTAAGGATCGGAGCATTATTCCGAAGAGCGGAGCTTAATTTTAAGGATCGGAGTATCATTTCGAAGAGTGGAGCATGATTCCAAGGATCGGAGCATCGTTCCGATTTGCGGAGCATCGTTCCGAATCGGAGCATAATTCCGAAGAGCGGAGCATGACTCCAGGGATCGGAGCATCGTTCCGAAGAGCGGAGCATAATTCCAAGGATCAGAGCATCATTCCGAAGCGCGGAGCATGATTCCAAGGATCGGAGCATCATTCAGAAGCGCGGAGCATAATTCCAAGGATCGGAGCATCATTCCGAAGAGCGGAGCATGATTCCAGGGGATTAGAGCATCATTCCGAAGCGAGGAGCATAATTCCAGGGTCGGAGCATCTTTCCGAAGCGCGGAGCATAATTCCAAGGATCGGAGCATCATTCCGAAGAGCGGAGCATGATTCCAGGGATCGGAGCATCATTCCGAAGGGAGGAGCATAATTCCAGGGTCGGAGCAGCATTCTGAAGGATCAGAGCATAATTCCAGGGATCGGAGTATCATTCCGAAGGGCGGAGCATGATTCCAGGGATCAGAGCATCATTCCGAAGGGAGGAGCATAATTCCAGGGTCGGAGCATCATTCCGATTTGCGGGGCATAATTCCAGGGATCGGAGTATCATTCCAGGGATCGGAGCATCATTCCGAAGGGCTGCAGACATTTTCACCGAAGTATAATTTCGATGCAAAGGTTGATTTCCAGGCGAAGCATAATTCCGATGGGGAAAGCAGATAATCCGAGACGAAGCTTGATTTCGTCACGGGGTGCACATTCTGAGACGAAGCATGATTCCGACGCAGAGCTTGCTGGTTGACTTGGTTCCGAGATGAAGCATAATTTCGACAGGGAAGGCAGGTACACTGAAGCGAAACATGATTTCGACGCGGGGTACACTCTGAGACGAAGAATGATTCCGGCGTAGAGCTGGTTGGTTGATTTGATTCCAAGGCGGAGCATAATTCCGGCAGGGAAGGTAGATATCCCGAGGCGAGGCTTGATTTCGACACGGGGTAAATTCTGGGACTGAGCATGATTCCGCCGCAGAGGTGGTTGGTTTGATTTGATTTGGGTTGACATCAGCATCGCTACACTGGAATATGGTACCAGGAGCGAATCATCATTTGCCATGAGTGGATTTGGCTTTGGTTTGGCATCTGCATTGCTGCACTGGAATAATGCCAAGAGTAACTCATCATTTGCCCCGGGAGGGCTTAGAAATTGGTTTTTGCTTGGCATCAGTATCGCTACACTGGAATATGGTACCAGGAGCGAATCATCATTTGCGTTTGTTTATCAGGAAGCGATGGCTTAGGAGACAGGTTTTAGGTCCCTATCACCTAAGACTTCAATTTTGTGAGCCGTAAGGGTTTCACAAAGCATTTTCTCCCTGCAGGTCGTAAAGATCGAGTAGGTGTATTTTCTCCTTAGGAGCCGTGGAGACTCCTAAGTGTGTTGCTCCTCTGTGAGTCGTAAGGATCTCACGCGGGAATTTTCTCCTCACAAAGTCGAGAGGACTTTGCGAGTGCATTTCATCTCTTTTTTACGAGTCTGCGCCTTTCGGGTTTTCACAAACTCGCCGGCAGTCCTGCTGTTTTTACTCACGGAGCCCTTTCGGGTTTTCATCCGTGCCCATTTTGCTTGTGGATATACCTTCTTTTTTTTTGAATCTCCATCGCCGGTGGGACTTTGAACGTGGTCCCACCGGTAGGACTTGGGAGAGATTGGGATCATTTTACGCCCGTGGATTGTATACGGTTTTGCAGGATGTATGATCCAGACCGTAGGGCCGGAAAAATTTCGAGATTTTGTTGGCGTCTGCATCGCTGCACTGGAATATGGTACCAGGAGCGACTCATTCGCCATTGGGGTATGAGATTTGGAATTTGGTTGGCGTCTGTATCGCTACACTGGAATATGGTACCAGGAGCGACTCATCATTCGCCATTTAGGGATTGAGGAGCGATGGCTTAGGAGACAGGTTTTAGGTCCCTATCACCTAAGGCTTTTCAATTTTATGGGCCGTGAGAGTCTCATAAAAGCATTTTCTCCCTACGAGTCATAAGGATCCCGCAGGTGTATTTCTCCTTAGGAATCGTGAGGACTCCTAAGTGTGTTTTTCCTTTATGAGTCGTAAGGATCCAACAAAGGTTTGTTCTCCTCATGTATCGTGAGGACACATGAGTGGGTCTTCTCAATGGAGCATAATTCCAAAACCGGAAACCAGCCGCGTAACTGGTGATTGCGGTGGGGTATGGGTATGAAGAGAATTATTTGAGCCCGTGGATTGTATACGGTAGTCAATTTGGGGACTAGCCGTAGGACCGGGAGAGTTTTGGGAATTTGAATTTTGGTTGGCATCTGCATCGCTGCACTGGAATATGGTACCAGGAGCGACTCATCATTCGCCGTTGTTTTTTTTGTATATATTTTTTGTTTTACCGCGATTGCTCTATCATTTCAGCTTTTCTTATCGCGAAGGTCGCGATTGCCCTATCATTTCGGCTATTTATTCGCGGTTGCCCTATCATTTCGGCTTTATTTTTCATCTTTATTTTACTCGCTGATTTTTATTACGAGTAGCCCCATCATTTCGGCTTTTCTTTTTTTTTTATTTACATATTTTTTATTTACACATTTTTTTTATATTCCCAGTTTAACGACATAGAGGTCGATTGTTCCCAGTTTAATGACGTGGTGGTCGACTGTCCCCAGTTTAATGACGTGGTGGTCGACTGTTTTCAGAGAAAGGCAGATGTCTGAGAGAATGAGTTTCACGAAGAACTTCGGTCTCCGTTTGTATGAAATTGGCGGTCGCAGCTGGACTGTTTGTTAACACGCCTTTAGACAGTTCTATCTATCCTGCCTTGTATTGCTTTTCTACCCAATCTTTGAAGACGAAGCAGTCCTCAATGGCATGACCTATCACTCTATGATAGGGGCAGTATTTGGGGTCGTCGGTCATATTCGCTTCCTGCGGTCTTTTTGACTCTAGCAGTTGTAGACCGTTCTTCAGGGCGTCTTTGAATATTTTACGGATTTTGTCCCTTCTGAAGGAATAGACCTTATCCAGCTTCTCTTTGAGTGGAGATTCTTCTCCCTCTCCGAACACTGGCTTCCGAGGCTGGTTGGCGCTAAGCCCGCTCATCCCTTGCTTATTTCTGTTAGCCGAAGTGTTGAAAGATTCAGAATCATCGGAGTTTTCGCCTTTGCGATTATCGTCCTTTCGGTTTCTCCAGGACCTATTGTTATTTTGGGAATCCGAGGAGGACTCCTGCTTTGAGCGCTCCAGCATCTGAACTTTCCTGGTCAGCTCTTGGAATGTTTTGAGACCCGCGGTGCATAGAAACGGGGCCATCCAATTGTTGAGATTTCCGACGAAGAGACTGACAGATTGGTCCTGCTCTATCGGCGGTTCGCATTTGACGGAGAGATTGCGCCATCGGGTTATAAAATCTGTGCTGCTTTCGTTATTCTTTGGCTTGGTCCTTACGAGGTCGGCAATGGTGATCTTATCGCTAACGCTCATGAACCTCTGCCGAAACAGAGACTCCATTTGGACGAAAGTTATGACGGAGCCATCCGGTATGCTCGCCTACCAGTCGAAAGCAATATCGGCCAAGCTATTAACGAACTGGCGGAGGAGAAGCGCGGCATTGCTCCCAGTATTCCCGCATGAGGCTTTAAAGTGGGCAATGTGCTGATTCGCATTTCCCGTCCCATCGAATCTTCCGAATTTGGGGATGACATAGCCGCTAGGAAATTCTACCAGATCATACTGAGCAGGATATGGTCTCCCACTACTGCTGATATCTTTTTGCGCTTCGGCTTTAGCTACCAATGATTTGACTTTGTTGGCAACCAAATCCATGATTTGATCTTGAGTTAGCGGGCTACTGTCATCGGTAGCCAAGACATTTCTTGAGATAGGATGCGACTGGCTTTCGTGCGGTCCGCCCACCTTTGGATTTGGGGGAACGGGCGTCGGCTGTTTCGAGACACCGTTTCCCGGTTCATGAGAGCCCTGCGCCTGATTGGGCGGCTGAGAGGCAAGTTGGGCCGTGAGCTGTAAGACGACGTTTGTCAAGTCGTCGATTTTTGAGTAGAGCTTGGCCATCTTCTTGTCTTTGCTTCGGAGCTCTTGGAGAAGTTGCTGTTCTGCGGTCTTAGGACGGAAAGTTGGCCCATCTTTGCTTTCCGAGCCTGACTCCTCATGAATTGAGGGCTCTCTCTGCCTATCAGCCTCATCGAGAGGGTTTTCATCATCCAGCGGAGGCGGCTATTCTTGGGAAGTGGCAACCACATTCAAGCCATATTGGATTTGAGATGTGGTGGCCCCATCCTTGCTCTTGCTGCGCGTGCCCACCATGTAGACAGTGTGGACCACATATCCAGCCATATCCTCGTCTTTGGCGAGGTAACCCTGTTCCTCGAACCTCATGAGGTTCAGCCTAGCAGGAGCCCTAGCCCTTTTGTTGGCTCTATACCTGAGCCTTTTCTGCCTTAGCTTCTCAATTTTAAAGGCTGGGCGGGCATCTGCTTCCTGGGAAGCCACCGTGAGTCGATTAGCGGGGAGTTTAGAGAAGACACCCGATCGAGCAGTTGTCAGAGGCACCGCCGGAGCTTGCTCGAGACGCCCTGTGGCCTTGTTGGTGTTGATGTCCTTGCCCCCAGCTGGGGCCAAGGAGAGTCGTTCAAACACCGACTTGCGTTTTAGTTGGGGCGCCTTCGAGACCATCACATTTGGCCTCTTGTCTTTCGAGACCGGTTTGTCTGCTTCCGGGGCTTGAGGAGCTGGGATGGCTTTAATTGACACGAACAGAATAGAGCCGAATGGTAGCGACGGCTCCTCCCATTGCCGCCCGAGACTGGCCGGAAGGACCGTCCTGGCGTCCATCTTCATCGTGTAGGAGGTGGGAGCTGTGCTGAGAACCGAGTTCATCTTTGGAGACATTGTTAGGAAGTGATTGCTTGAAGACCTGCATGAAAGAGCATGATTTTAGTATAATTATAGACATGTATATTGATTGAGTTCGTATGAACGTTTAACCCCCAAATATGGGAGGAGAGATAGGTCCCACCGGGCGTGCCAGAATCTGTAGGGTATTTTTCGTCACCCCATTGAAATGGGAATACGCGCGCGCTTGTCAGGCGTACTACAGATTTCCCCTGCCTAGGGTAGGCCGGGGTTTAATGATTGTGGGGATCCGAATCTCCGGCAGCCGCGGACTAAGCTGCCGTTAATTACCCCTCGCCTTTGGAGCGAGGGAACCTCCGATTGACGGGTTAAACTGGTCATGCGAATTCAATGTGCAGTATACGTGTGTTGTGTTTTGAAAGGGGGTATGGATATATCGGGAGCCACGCAGAGTTTTTACGGGGGTCCCGCTGCGCGGATAGCGGGCTGGGGGTCAAGGGGGCTAGCAGCCCCCTTGCGGGGTGCAGGGCAGCGTCCCGGCCCAAATTTTTTTGGGAGGGATAGTGTTGAAGAGTATGTGTATGTGTGTGTATATATAACTATATATATATACATAAAAGGGAAAGGGCATCCAAAGGATGCGTGGGGGCCAGTGCATCGCGTGCATGGCACGCAGGCGCTAGCGCACTGGGCGCTGGGCGCACCACGTGTCGGCACGTGGGCGCTGGGCGCTGGGCGCCAAACGGAAAGGGGACTTCGGTCCTTGCACTGGGAGCTGTGCTCCCGATTTGTGGAGTTAAACTCCTAAAAGGTTTTAGAAGTGATCAAAAGGGGGCTGCTTTGTTTCTCCCTTTGGCTCTGGATCTCCCCCAGATGAGATTTTTTTGGAGATGGGTCTCCTCGTTCCTCCTCTGTTGTTAGGATCTTGAAGATCAAGAGATGTGAGATTTAAAAATCTCTCCTTTCTGAGATCTGATGGCAGATCTGAGTTCCCCTTTGTGGATTTTGTGGTGGAAAACTACTTAGTTTTTGAAAAGAAAGAGTAAAACTCTTGATTTAATTCAAAAGAAATGAGAAGGTTTAGAACCTTGGAGAAGGAGCATGAGGCACAAAAGAACCCTAGTTTTTGGGGGAATGAAAAGTGTTACTTTATTCATCATCATGTTGCCTTATATAGGCTTACACATTTACATATAGCCCCTTGGGCTCTGCAAAATGGCATTTTGCCCATTCCACGCTTCATGTGCTATTCCTTTTTGCATATAAGCCATGGGCTTACAAAAATTTGGCTTTATGCCCATTTTGCTTACATTCATGTAAAAAAAAAATTACATAAAAATTATTTATTACATGATATATATTTTGGCATGGAGGAGGCTGGCCGCGGGATTGACTTGGGCATGGGACCGCTTGACCTGGGCTTAGGCCCCACCTGGCTTGGGGTTGACCTTGACTTTGACTCGGTCAACCAGAGGTGCAAATTTTGACCCCAACAAATACAAACTCCAATCTGAAACAATATGAATGTTATTCTAAAATTTAAATATTGTTACTCACTTAAATACCTAAATTCTCAAATACCAAATTGATATTTCTCAACAATATCATATATATACCTATAAAGAAACCAAAAATTTTCGAGTATTTTCAATTGAGTCAAATTTTACAAACCTTAAAATACACGTGAACTCAGATGTTGCAATGAAGAACGTCATCCATTTAATTCTTCTTACAACTTCGCTTCTTAACATGATTCCTTTCATTTTGATTAGCAGCCACATAAAAGTGCGTGAGCTTTTCAGCCAGTAAGCGAACAAAATACATTCTAACAACTTGTGTAAATAACAATATCATATAAAGATACCAAATTATTATAGATAACACTCTTAAACGATAAGTAGTAATATCCAACACTTATCCAAAAGAAAATACAATGTTTTTCAAAATTATATTTACATGCAACGAAAGAGTAGGCAGATTACAGCTAAGTACGGTCAACATCTCAAGTTCGATTGACATAAGCAAAGGGTTATCAATAGCCATGGTCGGAAGAACCGACATTGACCCACGGTGAGGAAGTCATACAACACGCACAATAGTCCTAGCGGGATTTCACTACTAGCCTATGTTGTAACTCATTTAATTTTTCATAATCATACCGGTATTGATTTATAAGATGCATGCAACACATGAGAAGAATTAAAATCATAAGTTTAGCGAAACTCGTAAATGTCGAAGGCATAAGCCATATTACCATGCTTTTATGGTGATGAATTCCATTTAACTACATGAAAAAACATGTTTTTGAACGAACTTATTATATTAGAACTATACGCAATACATCGAATCATATTCTCAAGCTTTGTGCAAGGTTAAAATCACACATACGTTCAAATTCTAATATTTCGGTATATATATATATATATAGCATTATTTCAAATTCAACATTGTATAGTGACTATATTGACACACATATGACGAGCATCATTGGAGAAATCATCCATCATCAATAGTATTCATTGCAAACGAATATCAAATAGCTTAATAGATATTTATAATACTATAAATCTTAAACAATGCATAACCACTTAAAAGTCCTAGGTCTCATATGGCCCAAAGTCTTACTTCTCCAAAAGAATATTTAAGATGCTTATAAATATTATAATTAATAACGGTTGTAGCGAATACCATTTCTATTGATCTTTTAATCTAAATTAAAACATAAACCCCAAAACTCAAATCTAACCACTTAAAGACATATATAACTGTCACTGTATTTTCTTTTTTTATTTTGGTTATGGAAACCTAAGCAGAAATAGCTAAAGGGCTTATTATATATCTTACTATTATTGATTTCAGGATATTATGATGAGGTAAAGCTAGTCCTCGACTCCTCGCTGGCGACAGAAGCACATGAGAAAAGCATCTCCACTATAATTAGATTATGAGATGCTAGAATAGAATGAACGATATAGAGAGTATGTGAGGGGTAAGGAGTCCTCTGAGAGAGATTGTGTGAGATAGAGATCACATGAGAGAGTGATCGGTAGAGAGACAAACAAAAAGAAAAACAGATGGAGAGAAAGAGAGCTAGAGAGTTGCGAGAGAAAGAAGGGTGAAGAGTTGCGGTTAGGGTTATGTTGTGCCTGGGGACCACGAGATTATAAATAACACTATCTTTTTACACAAAACATCCCTTATTATATTTACTCGCTAAGGATTTTGAATAAAAAAGGATTTTCAAGGCGGCGTAAATGAAGTAGGTAAGGGGCATTTGTATAAAGAAACAATGTTAGTAATAATCAAGGTTCAAAAACTCGGTTTCGGTTTCGGTGTCTCATAATTTTATTAGTTTCGTTGGGTTTCAGCTAGTTTCGCTAATCTCGGTTCGGGTTTCGGTTTCGACAGTAATACAACATACATAAGTGTAGATATATTAAATATTTAAATTTATGGTTATATATTACAAGACGATGATCCCAGAGTTTAAAAATCCAGCCATGATGCAAAATATATTGAAAAGTGTACTTAGATAAATATTAATATAGGATTTGGGTTTATTTTTTTACGGTTTTCTAACAACGAAGACCTACAATGATCATAATGACAATAAAAATGGTATAAAAAAATAAGTTTTTAAATGTTTCAGCCGAAACGATATTGTATGATCGGTTTCGGGTTTTGTATCGGTCTCCACCGAAACCAATACGAAACCACCACGTATCGGTGGTTTCAGCTGAAACCTCGAACCTTGGTAATAATCTCATGGTCCCCACAACCTGATCCTAGCCGCAATTCCTCATCCCTCTGTCTCTGTAACTGTATCGCTTCTGTTTCTCTCTTCGATCGCTCTCACTCACACGATCTCTTTCTCAATGACTCCCTCCTTTTCGTGATCCACCTCCCCCTTTATGTGTTCTCTATATCTTTCTCATCTTATTCTTTTATCTCATACCTAATTATAGTGAAGAGGATTTTCTCGAGTGTTATCGGTCACTACCGAGGAGTCGAGGACCCTATAGCTTTACATTGTCATAATACCCCAAAAATCAGATATATGATTAGCCTTTTAGCTATTTGTGCATAGGTTTTCTATGAAAAGGAAAATAAAAAAAAAAGAAGAAAATGATATAATGACAATCATGGTTGTCTTTTAAGTGGTTGAATTTGAAAGGTAGGTTTATTTTTAATTTGGGTTTAAAGATCAATATAAGTAGTCTTTAGCTATAACCGAAATTAATTATAATATGTATATGCTTCTTAAAGATTCTTTTGGAGGAGTAGAGAACTTTGGACCGTATGAGATTTGAGACTTCTGCAAGTACAGTAAGTGGTTATGATTATGTATTGTTTAAGATTTATTTTATTATAAAATATCTATTAAACTTTTCAATGTTCTGTGTGTTATGGATGATTTCTACATATGATGCTTGTTATGTGTGTGTGAATATAGTTGCTATATAATGTCGAATTAGATATAATGCTCAATGTACATGTGTTTACGAATACCTTGAAATATTAGAATTTGAACGTATATGTGACGTTTATCCTGCACAAAGTTTGAGATGGTGACTCGTTGTATTGCATATAGTACTTATATGATAAATTCGTTCAAAAACACATTTTTCATGTAGTGAAATGGAATACATCAGCATGGTTGGAATTATGCCTTAGGCATATATGAGTTTTACTAAACTTATGGTTTTATTTCTTCCCATGTGTTGCAAGAATCTCATTGGGTCAGTACCAGTATGATTATGTAAAATTAAATGGGTTACAACATATGTTAGTAGTGGAGTTCCGCTGGGACCATGTCACGCGTCGTATGACATCTTCACCGCGGGTTAATGTTGGTTTTTCTTATCACGGGCTATCAATAGTGGCCTTTTGCTTATGTCAACTGAGCTAATTTTGTTGACCGCGTTATTTGCCTAATTTTTCATTGCATGAAAATGACATCTTCAAAAGTATTGCATTCTCTTGGATGAGTAACAGTTTTCAGTATTTATTGTTTAATGATATTTATAATATATCTTTATATGATACTTTTATTTACATAAATTGTTAGGCATGTATTTATTCTCTTCCTAGGCCGAAAAGCTCACCCACTTTTATGTGGTTAATCAAAATGTAGGGAACTACATTAAGAAGATTAGCTGTCAGGGGAATTAAATGAATGACGTTCTTGGTGGCAGCCAGGGGCAGAGGCAAAAATTTTGTTTGTGGGGTCGGGTAAAACATATTTTTTAAACATAAAAAATACTTATATAATGAAAAATATTACCAATTTGATTTTAAAAACCATTTAAAATTAGTACACCTATCTTTCTTTATTTTTACAATATTGATTCAACTATATAAGGCTTCATATAGAAAGAAGCTATATATTTTTTTAATCCATAATTTTCAAAATAAATAATGCTTCAATCATATGTGATTTAGTGGTGTCTATATTATAAATTAACTTGAGTTTAGTAGATTGTTATGTTCCTTTTTTATGTTTTTGCTTCTACAATATAATATTTACAGTTGAAATAAAAAATGGTAAAAGGGGCATACAATGTCCCTATAGAGTGCATCGTACAGTGAAGCAGTCTTTGCATGGTGCCTTTGCATTTAAGTGCAAGATCCAATGAAAACGTGAAAGGACTCAAGTGCAAAAGCACTATGTAAAGTCCAATGCATGGATGTCACATATGCTCCATTGTAGGTGCACCCTACAGAGACACTCCAGGGTCCGTTTACTCCGAAAAATACATATATCAAAGCCAAATATATCATATTAAACATACACTTCATACTAATTGTTAAAACTTTTAAAGTCTTTAATGAGTAATAGATTTTTTTGTTAAAGTACCTAAGATGCGGCCTAAAAAAAAGTAATAAAAATCAAGGTTCGAGAACTTGGTTTCGGTCTCTCATAATTTTATTAGTTTCGTTGGGTTTCGGCTAGTTTTTCTAATCTCGGTTCGGGTTTCGGTTTCGACGGTAATACAATATATATAAGTGTAGATATATTAAATACTTAAATTTATGCTTTTATATTACAAAACAATGATCCTAGTATTTAAAAATCTAGCCATGATGCAAATTATTGAAAAGTGTACTTAGATAAGTATTAATATAGGGTTTGGGTTCACTTTTTTGCGGTTGTTTAACAACGAAGGCCTACAATGATCACAATGACAATAAAAATGGTATAAAGATAAGTTCTTAAAGGTTTTGGCTGAAACGATATTGTATGGTTGGTTTCGTATTGGTATTCACCGAAACTGATATGAAATCACCATGTATCGGTGGTTTCGGCCGAAACATCGAACCTTGATAAAAATGCACCCATTTAGGTTTAAACCTAAGACCTTTAAAGCCACAACTTAATGCCTTTACCAATAGACGATAACTCTTTTTTGTATCAGAAATATTAGTATGTATACAAATAGCATTTGTTAAAGATATCGACACAAAAAATAGAAGTATATGAGTTTGCGTATATTTGAAGGTTAGGTTTGTAAAATTTGACTATTGAAATTACTAGAAAATTTAGTATAGGTGTATATATGATAGTGTAGAGAAATATCAATTTGGGAGTTAAGATTTTAGGTATTTAAGTGAGTAACAGTATTTGGATTTTAGCATAATATTGTATCGGATTGGAGTTTGTATTGTTAAAGATTCTCATGTTTTAGATAGGCCTTACAAGGTGTAGGGTGTTTTTCGTCACCCCATTGAGATGGGAATACGCGCGCGCTTGTTAGGCGTACTGCAGATTCTCCCTGCCTAGGGTAGGCCGGGGTTTATTGATTGTGGGGATCCGAATCTTCGGCAGCCGCGGACTAAGCTGCCGTTAATTACCCCTCGCCTTTGGGGCGAGAGAACCTCCGATTAACGGGTTAAACTGGTCATGCGAACTCAATGTGCAGTGTACGTGTGTTTTGTTTTGGAAGGGGGTTTGGATATATCGGGAGCCACGCAGAGTTTTTACGGGGGTCCCGCTACCCGGATAGCAGGCTGGGGGTCAAGAGGGCTAGCAGCCCCCTTGCGGGATGCGGGGTAGCGCCCCGGCCCAAAATTTTTTTTGGGAGGGGACGGTGTTGAGTGTGTGTGTATCTGTACATATATATACATGTATATATATAAAAAAAGGGAAAAAGCGTTCAAAGGACGTATGGGGTCAGCGCCTTGAGCGCTGTGCGCTTAGGTGCTGTGCGCTTAGGCGCTAGCGCACCACGTGTCGGCATGTGGGCGCTTTGCGCTTGAGCGCAAGCGCGCCACGTGGGCGCTTTGCGCTTGAGCGCAGGGCGCTGGAGTGCAAGCGCGCCACGTGTCGGCACTGGGCGCTTGAGCGCTTGAGCGCTACGTGTGCGCTTGAGCGCTTGGGTGCCGGCGAGAAAAAAAGGCTTTTAGCCTCAGAAATTCTCGAAAGAGAAATTAAGGTGGAGTTAAACTCCTAAGATGTTTTGGGGTTGATAAAAATGGTTTTTCTTTCTCCTCTGGTTGCTGGATCTTGAAGATCAAGAGATATGAGATTTTAAAAATCTCTTTTTTTTGAGATCTAATGGAAGATCTGAATTCCCCTTTATGGGTTTTGTGGTGAAAAACTATTTAGTTTTATAGAATGAAGAGTAAAACTTTTGATTTAATTCAAAAAAGAGAAGAAAGTTTTGGAACCTTGAAGAAGGAGAAAAGATCTCAGATTTAAAAATTTTTTTGGAGAGAGAAAAGGTTTTTTAGATATTTCATTATCTTTGCCTTTATAGGCCATACACTTTACACAGTCCCTTGGGCTTCACAAAATGGCATTTTGCCTAGCCCATGGCTCATGTGCCATTTCTTTTTGCACATAAGCCATGGGCTTTACAAAAATTTGGCTTTATGCCTATTTTTCATACATTTATCCATAAAATAAAATAAAAGAAATACAACAAAATTATTTATTACAAAATTTTTATCTTTGCATGGGAGGAGGTCGGCCGCTTCATGTTCGGGCTCGATCCGGGCATGGGCCTACTGGATCTGGGCTTGGGGTTGACTTTGATTTTGACTTGGTCAACCGGGGTGTAAATTTTTACCCCAATAAATTGCTCCCCGTCAATAAATGCACACCACATATGTGGGTCGTGTGCATGAAATTGATGGATCTTCTTTTACTTGGAGGCGACCTGATTTAGTTCCCGCTTTTTAGGAAGCTGGCACTGCCCTTTTTACGACATGGACGGTCGTTGCTTGACATGTCTCCGAGACGGAGTGTCCATGATAGACGTTTCCCTGGCCCGGAGTGATCTGGTTCCCGCTTTGTAGGAATCCTGCGCTGCCCTTTTTACGACATGGACGGTCAATGCTGCCCTTTTTGCGACTTGGACGGTCGATACTGCCATTTTAGCGACGTGGACGGTCGATGCTGCCATTTTAGCGACGTGGACGGTCGGTTCTGCCCTTTTTGCGACTTGGACGGTCGGTGCTGCCCTTTTTGCGACTTGGACGGTCGGTGCTGCCCTTTTTGCGACTTGGACGGTCGGTGCTGCCCTTTTAGCGACGTGGACGGTCGGTGCTGCCCTTTTAACGACTTGGACGGTCGGTGCTGCCATTTTTGCGACTTGGACGGTCGGTGCTGCCCTTTTTGCGACTTGGACGGACGGTGCTGCCACTTTAGCGACGTGGACGGTCGGTTCTGCCCTTTTAGCGACGTGGACGGTCGGTGCTGCCCTTTTAGCGACTTGGACGGTCGGTGCTGCCCTTTTAGCGACGTGGACGGTCGGTGCTGTCCTTTTAGCGACGTGGACGGTCGATTCTGGATTTGACTTGCCCCGCTTCTTGCGGCGTCAGGGATGAAGTTGACTTGTTTCCGAGGTGGAATTTGATTCTGCCAGGGAGGTCATTGGTTGTTTGACTTGATGTGATTTGGGTTGACATCAGCATCGCTACGCTGGAATATGGTACCAGGAGCGAATCATCATTTGTCATGACAGGATTTGGGGATTTTGGTTGTGGTTTGGCATCAACATCGCTGCACTGGAATATGGTACCAGGAGCGAATCATCATCTGCCATGAGGAGATTTCCCTCGTTCCCAGTTTAACGACTTAAGAGTCATCTGTTCCCAGTTTAACGATTTAGGGGTCATCTGTTCCTAGTTTAAAGACTTAGGGGTCTATTAGATTAGAGTTTGGGATTTTGGGGTTAAGGTAGGCATCAGCGTTGCTAACACTGAAGCACACGTGCCAGGAGCAATTCATCATTTGCCTATTCCTTGCCTATTCCTGTTGGGGGAGCGATGGCTTAGGAGACAGGTTTAGGTCCCTATCATCTAAGGCTTTTCAATTTTATGGGCCGTGAGGGTCCCATAAAAGCATTTTCTCCCTACGAGTTGTAAGGATCCCGCGGGTGTATTTTCTCCTTAGGAGTCGTGAGGACTCCTAAGTGTGTTTTTCCTTTATGAGTCGTAAAGATCCCACAAAGGTTTGTTCTCCTCATGTATCGTGAGGACACATGAGTTGGTCTTCTCAATGGAGCATAATTCCAAAGGCGGAGACCAGCCGCGTAACTGGTGATTGTGGTGGGGCATGGGTATGACGGGAATTATTTGAGCCCGTGGATTGTATACGGCAGTCAATTTGGGGACCGGCCGTAGGGCTGGAGAATTTTGAGAAATTGGATTTTGGTTGGCGTCTGCATCGCTACACTGGAATATGGTACCAGGAGCGACTCATCATTCGCCGTTTTGGGACTTGGAATTTGGATCTTGTTTGGCATCAGCATTGGTGCACTGGAATAATGCCAGGAGCAACTCATCATTTGCCTTGGGAGGACTTGGGATTTGGGTTTTTGGTCGGCATCAGCACTGCTAACACTGAAGCGAAATGCCAGGAGCGACTCATCATTTGCCGTTGCCCGTTGGGGAACGATGGCTTAGGAGACAGGTTTGGGTTCCTATCACCTAAGCCTTTTCAATTTTATGAGCCGTGAGGATCTCATAAAAGCATTTTCTCCCTACGAGTCGAGAGGATCTCGCAGATGTATGTTCTCCTTAGGAATCGTGAGGATTCCTAAGTGTGTTGCTCCTTTGTGAGTCGTAAGGATCTCACGCAGGGGTTTTCTCCTCACAACGTCGAGAGGACTTTGCGAGTGTATTTCATCTCTTTTCACGAGTTTGCGCCCTTTCGGGTTTTCACAAACTCGACGGTAGTCCTGCTGTTTTTACTCACGGAGCCCTTTCGGGTTTTCATCCGTGCCCGTTTTGCTTGTGGACATACCTTTTTTTTTTCTTTTGTTCTTTTGTTCTTTTTTTTTCTTTTTTTTTGCCGCTGGTGGGACTTTAAAAGTAGTCTCACCGGCAGGATTTGGGAGAGATAGGGGTCATTTAAGCCCGTGGATTGTATACGGTTTTGCAGGATGTATGATCCAGACCGTAAGGCTGGCGTGCTCAATTCGCCTCCGACTTGGAGCATTCACGTGTAGTATTTCTTGAGATATCGGCTATTGATGGGTGGCATGGGCCTTTCTCCCTCGGCACTTATTAGTTGGTAGGATCCTCCGCCGAACACTTTCTCGATGACGTATGGTCCTTCCCAGTTTGGCTCGAATTTTCCCTTAGTATGTCGATTGGGGATGATCAGTCTTTTGAGGACCAACACCAATTCACCTTTCTTGAAAGTGCGGAGATGGGTTATCTTGTCATAGGCCCGTGACATTTGGGCTCGGTATAGCTTCAGATTTTGTTGCACCGCGAGCCTCTTTTCTTCGAGGGCATCGAGCTCTTCAAGTCGAAGGAGCACGTTTTCCTCCTCCGTCAACTTGTGCTGAACGGCCATTCTTAGACTTGGAACTTCGACTTCGAGGGGGAAAACCGTCTCCACTCCGAAGAGCAATGAGTATGGAGTGGACTGAGTTGGAGTACGGTGCGTGGTACGATATGTCCACAACGCCTCGTGAAGTTTGAGATTTCAGTCTCTCTTGTTGGCTGAAGCATTTTTTATCAGGAGCTTGCATAGAGTCTTATTGAAGGCTTCGGCTAGCCCATTGGCTCTTGGATTATAGATGGAGGAATATCTCCAGTCTATCTTGTGCTGAGTAGCGAATCTTGAGATATTGAAACTCTTGAAAGAAGGCCCGTTGTCAGAAATGATTCTTCTTGGTGTACTGAAGCGGTATAGAATATTATGCTGGAAGAATGTCAGAATATCTTTTGTCTTGACTTCTTTTACCGGGACAGCTTCAGCCCATCTGGAGAAGTAGTCTGTCGCGGCCAGTATGAACCGGTGGCTTTTGGATGACGGAGGATCAATTGGGCCAACAATGTCGGTGCCCCAGACTTCGAAGGGCCACGACGCCACCGTAGGATGCAACGGGTTGGGATGCTGGTGAATGAAATCACCATGAATTTGGCAGATATAACATTTCTTTGCAAGCTCTCCGCAATCCTGTATCATGGTGGGCCAGTAATACCCAAGCCGTTTAATTTGAAGTCACATCTTGGGGCCAGATTGGTGAGCACCGCAAACGCCTGAGTGAACTTCTTTCATGACTTTTTGGGCTTCGGCCGATGACAGGCACCTGAGCTAGAGTTGGTCATATGACCTGCGGTATAGCGTGTCATTTACAAACACGTATCGGAGAGCTCTCTTTTTCAGCTGAACCCTCGCGGATCTTCCTTCGGGCAGCTTGTAGTGTCGGAAGTACTCTATGAAGGGTTCTCTCCAATCGGGCTCGTCTTGAACGATCGAAGTTTCTTCGGCGGGACTGCTCTTCTGTTCCGCGCTTTCCCCTTCTCGTAGAGAGACTGGGGTAGAATTTGCCGGCTCCTGACTGTAATCAGAATTTCATCCATGTCAGGATCGGCCAACTCCTTGGCTAAGCGATCGAGTACGTCAGCCTTTCCATTCAACGCTTTAGGGACTCTCGTTAGTTCAATGTGAGTGAACCGTTTCATGAGTTCCACCACTCGGCCTCTGTACCGAGCTAATTCGGGTTTGTATATCTTATAATCGCCGCTTACTTGGTTGACGACAAGATGGGAGTCACCGTAAACCCGTAGCCGAAGGATTTCCATTTCTATGGCGAGCTCCAAACCAGCTATCAGAGCTTCATACTCGGCTTCATTGTTTGCGCGAGGCTCGGTAAGAGCAAAAGAACGCCGTAGGGTTCCCATTGATGGCGTGATGAACACCAATCCTATCCCTGCTTTTATCTTCGGGACACTTGATTTACTGGAGGTCCTTATCGATGAGGCTCCATCGAAGTAGAGCTCCCAACATGGCTCGTCATTCTCTAGGTGTAGCACTTGTTCGTCGGGTAACTCGCAATTGAGTGGTGACCCTTCTGGTATGGGATGAGCAGCGAGAAAGTCTGCAAGAGCTTGCCCTTTTACTGCTTTCTGAGGAGTATAAACTATGTCAAACTCAAGTAACATGACAGCCCATCTTGCCATTCTGCCGGCTAGGCTTGCTTTGGTCATCAAGTGTTTGAGTGGGTCGACCTTGGAGATCAGCATAACCCGATGAGCGAGCAGATAATGCCTCAGCTTCTTCACAGCAAACATCAGAGCCAAGCATTGCTTTTCGATCAGGGAGTAGTTGTGTTCCGCCCCGACTAAAGTTCGACTGAGGTAGTAGAGGGCATTCTCTTTTCCCTCCTCGTTCTGGGCAAGGAGCGCACCGAGTGACTCATCTAGCGCGGCAGTGTAGAGAATCAGCGGTTTATTTGGAATGGGAGCGGCCAGCACTGGAGGGTGCAACAAGTACCGTTTGATGCTTTCGAACGCCTCTTGACATTCGGCATCCCAAACAAAAGGAGCTCCTTTCTTCATGAGCTTTGAGAAGGGCCTACATCTCCCCGATAAATTTGAGATAAACCTTCGTATATAAGCAAGCTTGCCTTGAAAAGATCTTAGCTGTGTCAGGCTCTTCGGAGGGGGCATCTCCATGATGGCCTTTATCTTGGATGGGTCAACTTCAATCCCCCGATATCGGACTATAAAGCCCAGGAATTTTCCCAATGACACGCCAAAAGCGCACTTCAGAGGATTCATTTTCAGATCGTATTCCCTCAGTCTGGTGAGAACGGTCCTAAAATCTTGGATATGATCGGCCTTGGTTTTAGTCTTGACGACCAGATCATCAACATAACATTCGACGACTTTATGAATTAGGTCATCAAAGATATTGGTCATTGCCATTTGGTACGTAGCACCTGCGTTCTTCAGCCCGAATGGCATCACCTTGTAGCAGTATATTCCGATCGGGGTTCGGAATGCTGTGTGCTTCTCATCCTCAGGTGACATCTTGATCTGATTATATCCAGACGAGCCATCCATAAAAGTGAACAGTTCGTAATTTGAGGTGTCATCGACCATCATTTCCATGACCGGTAGCGGGAAGTCGTCTTTAGGACATACCTTGTTGAGGTCCCTGAAATCGACACAAACTCGGATCTGCCCATTTTTCTTCTTCACTGGGACTATGCATGCGATCCAGTCCGCATATTTTTCTTCCCTGATGAAGCCGGCATCGATGAGCTTCTTGGTTTCCTCGATGACCTTTTCTTCCAACTCCCTTCTCATTCTTCGAGGAGCTTGTTTGACTGGCTTAGCATCAGGAGATATAGCCAGCTTATGCACGGCTACTTCAGGGGAAAGGCCAGGCATTTCTTTGTACGTCCATGCGAAGCAGTCGACGAACTCGTGCAGCAGGGCAATTATCTGCTCTTTCATTTCCTCCGACAAGAGTGAGCTGATGTAGGTCGGCCTTAGATTATCGGGCGTTCCCAAATCGATCTCAGTTAGCTCATCGAAGGTTGCTTGTCCGCCATCTTCGAGCTCTTGGGGAGCTTCTTCTGGCTCGGCTAGCTCGTCTTCATCATTTGACTCTTCGCTGGCTTCCTCAATATGGATCATGTAGCATGCCTTAGAATCAGGCTGGATGAAACCTATGCCCCGTCTATCTGGGATTCGTCCACCGATGAGTGCTCGGACCTGAGGCGGATGCCATAGCCCTTCATAAAACTTTGCTTCGGACTCCGATTGATATAATCGGCATCCACACCTTTTGAAGTATTCCCGCATCTCGGGCGCATAGTATCTGGGATTGAGGACGGCTCTTATGCCTCTCTCATAGGGAAGGCACGCGACAGAAAGATCGTCCGGGTGCACAACGGGGTTTGACCCATAAAACAGGATGCCCTTCTGTCCATTTTTCCTCCCGGGCACGTAGAAAGTTTTCAGCTGGTCCACGGTAGAGACTGACAATGCGTCGAGCTCTTTGCACATCCGTTCCGGCACCCTTGTGATGGCCAGGGACCCTTCTGCAACTTTGAAGGTCTCTCGTAGTTTCGTTTGCTGCATGGGGTCCAATCTGCACAGCTGTTGCACGGCAGGTCCTCTTCTTCTGACTCTTCAGTATCACTGCCAAGATGAGGGCGGACTTTGCTGCTAGATAGGCTTTCAGCATCAGATTCGTCCGTATCGCTACCGAAAGGAGGGCGAGTTTTACGGAAGGAAGGACGGACTTCCCGCGTCGGACTCATCAGTGTCGCTACCGAAACGCGGGCGCACTTGGGCGTTTTTGCTTCTGAAAGTGACAGCAGGCTCAGATTTGTTTTTGAGTTTCGGGGTTGTTCTGTCTTTGGTCAGCTGTGGCTCAACATTTTGGTGGTTCATAAAGTACCGAGAATCTTCATATCGGACTTCATGCACACCGAACGGCTGGATGTCTCCGCCAATGCGTCTTTCTTCACCATTTTTAGTATACTTCATGCATTGATGGAGAGTTGACGGAATGATGCCGTAATCGTAGAGCTACGGCCGTCCCAAGAGAATCTTATAAGACGTGTCGGCATCGATCACGTATATCTTAGCTTCGGTCTGCAGATCCCCAAATTTGATTGGCAAAGCTATAGACCCCAGAACTTGCTGGCAATTTTGGTTAAAGCCTTGAATGGCAATCCTTTCCCTTGACAGGTGTCGGACGTCCATTGACAAACTCTTCAGTGTTCGCAAGTTCATGATGTTCACTGAGGACCCCGGATCAATCAATGTGCGATTAATTCGATCTCCGTCGCTGTACCCGGTCATGTAAAGCGGCCGATTATGCTCAGCCGTTCCCAGTAGCAAGTCTTCGTCCTTAAACGTGACTGCGGCGGCTTGCAAAGTGTACTGAGCTTATTTCATATTAATTTCCGCAAAGCGAGCCTGATACCGCTCAGGGTTTTGCAGAGCATGAATGAGAACATCTCTAAGCTCTTAAGATAGAACCAAGGCATCGTAGATGCTAAGGAGAGACGGAAGCTTTCGGAGGTGAGCCAAGACATTATAGTCTACTAGGGAAGGACTCGAATCTTCATGAGCAAGTTCTCTGCCATCTTCTTCATTAGCGACTTGTTTTTCCTTTCCTCTTGGGGTGTTGCCCTGATTTGGCGGTAGAGCCCTGCCGCTTCTGAGCTGGATTTGGTTGGCCTTCGTGGCGAGCTCCTCGTCCTCTTCGGGAAAACAGAGCTCATCAGAGTCGCTGCCAAGATGGATAGCGTAGCAGGTCACTACTGGGATCTCTTCATTGGAGTCTTCTTCTAACTCCTCCAGAATTTCAGCCGCTCGTACAGGGAGGAACTCCTTCAATTGAATCAGAGTTCTTTCCTTCTGTTCATATTCTTCGAGGGAATCGATATATTTTTGAATGGTCGATCTCCCTGCAGACTCCTTTTCGCGCCGAGCTGCACTTTCCTTCTTCTTGAGCTTTTTGGATTTTGAGCCCGATGGAGCCCGCATTGGCAGCTGGAAAGGTAGGCTTCTTCTGCCTTTCCCACTCCGTCCTGGGCTCTTTCCGAAGTAGCTTTATCATTTTCTTCGTCTTATTAGATATGTGCGTACTCCACGGAGGCTGCGGTGAGCCAGTTTCGTTTGTCAGGGCAGCGGGTTCAGGTGTCTGTTCTCAGAAGGCTTCAACTTCTGTCTGTATAAAGTTGGTGGTTACAACTTGATTGTTCACCAACACACTTTTGGACAGCTCGATCTCTCCAGCCTTGTACTGCTTCTCGACCCAGTCCTTGAAGATATAGCAATCCTCGATCGCATGGCTCACTACTCGGTGGTACGGGCAATACAGGGGATTGTCGGTCATTTTTGCTTCTTGGGGACTTTTCGACTCCGGCAATTGTAGGCCGTTATTCAAGGCATCTTTAAATATCTTGCGGACCTTGTCCCTTCTGAAAGAGTAAACCTTGTTCTTCTTCTCCTCTAGGGAAGACCCATCTCCTCCCAGCAATGGCTTTCGAGACCGGTTGGTTTTGGATTCGCCTGCCCTTCGCTTTTCTTCATTGTCGGACGCATTGAAGACGTTGGTACTGCTGGAACTCCCGCTTCTACGGTTGTCGTCCCGCTTGCTTTTCCAAGTCTTGTCTCTCTGAGAGTCCGGGGTAGACTCTTGCTTCGAGCGTTCCAGCATTTGGACTTTCTTGGTTAGCTCATGAAATGTCTTGAGGCCTGCTGTACACAAGAATGGGACCATCCAATTGCTGAGGTTCCCAATGAGAAGGCTGACGGACTGGTCCTGCTCTAGCGGCGGTTCGCACTTGACCGTAAGATTACGCCATCGGGCGATAAAGTCGGTGTTGTTTTCATTCTTCCACAGCTTGGTCCTCACAAGGTCGGCAATGGAGATTTTATCACTGACACTCATGAACCTTTGCCGAAACAGAGACTCCATTTGGGCAAAGGTAATGACGGACCCGTCTGGTATACTCGCGTACCAGTCGAAGGCGACGCCGGTCAGGCTGTTGACAAACTGACGAAGAAGGAGCGCGTCATTGCCCCCTGTATTTCCGCACGATGCTTTGAAGTGGGCGACGTGCTGATTTGCATTTCCCGTTCCGTCAAATCTTCCGAACTTAGGAATGACATAGCCGCTCGGGAACTCAATCAGATCGTACTGTGCGGGATATGGCCACCCACTACTGCCAATTTCTTTCTGAGCTTCAGCTTCAGCCACCAATGTTTTAACTTTGCTGGTGACCAAGTCCATTATCCGATCTTGTGTTAGCGGGATAGTGCTATCTGGGGCCAAGGCGTCCCCAGAAGCGGAATGTGGCCGGCTTTCGTGCGGCTCGACCAGTCTTGGACCCAAAGGAACAGGCATTGGCTGTTTCGGATTATCATCACCCGGCTGATGAGTAGCGACTTGTGTTTGATTGGGAGGCGCTCGAGCAATTTGAGCCGTAAGCTGCATCACAACATTCGTTAGGTCGTCATTTTTCGAATAGAGCTTGGCCATCTCTTTATCCTTGCTCCTGAGCTGTTTTCGAAGCTCTTGAAGCAGCTCTTGCTCCGCGGTCCTAGGGCGGAAAGTCGGCTCTTCCTCGCTTTCCTAGCTTGACTCTTCCTGGACTGAGGGGTGTTTCTGCCTATCTTCCTCCTCGAAAGGGTTTTCATCATCCGGCGGAGGCGGCTGTTCTTGGGAAGCGGCTACCACATTCAAGCCAGATTGGACTTGGGATGTGGTGGCCCCATCCTTGCTTTTGCTGTGAAGGTTGTCGCTGGGGCGCCCGCCCGCCATATAGACCGTATGGATAATATATCCAGCCCTCTTTTTATTGTCGGCAGTTGATTTCACAGATCGCTGTCTTGACCCTCCCTGTTTCAGTAGCGGGCAGTCGATTGAAGGCGGATGGCCTGGCCGGATTTTTGAATGGTGCTGGCGCTTCTTTTCTGGATTTGCCCCGCTGCTTTCGTGCGGCACAGAGCGTCTGATAGACTCTTGAAGAGACAGTGTCATATTTTTTCTGTTGGGGCCGGGACACGTCTCTTTGTAGCATTGTTCGGACCGCTGTCTTCTTGATTCTGGCGGTCATGGCATTTTTCTGAACCCACTTCAGAGGCTCGAAGGAATTGCTGATTCTCACGTCCGACTCAGCCGTCGTCGCGGGGCGACCCTGCACTTGGAACTTCACAAGATTCCATTTGGTCGAAGCCCTGGCCCTCTTGTTGGCTCGATACCTGAGCCGATTCTGTCTTAACTTTTCTGTTCTAAGCACCTGGCAGACTTCGGCTCTTTGGGAAGACGCCGTAGACTGGACGATGGAGGATTTTGGAGATATGCTCGATTGCGCATTTGTTGGAGTCATCGCCTGAGCTCGTCCGCAACATTTGATGTTGCCCTTTGTACCGGAGTTCTTGCCCCCTGCTAGAGCACCAGAGAATCGTTCAGACACCGTCTTAAGTTTCGGTTGCGGTGCCTTAGCGACCACGACATTCGGCCTCTTGCCCCTTGAGACTGGCTTGGCCGCCTGCTTTGCCGGGATTTCTGCCAGATGAGTGCTTCCGGCAGGGTAAATGATGACAGAGCCAAACTGGCGAGGCAATTCCTCCCACTGTCGACTGAGGCTTGCGGGGAGAACCACACGAGCATTGACCTTGACCACGTATGGGATCGGGGTCACGTTGGAAGCTGAATTCGTCTTGGAAGACATCGTCGTCGATAGTTGATTGCTGCACAGAAAAGAAAACATCATTTCAGTATAGACAATCGATATGTATATTGATTGAGTTCGCATGAACATTTAACCCGAAATATGGAAGGAGAGAAATGTCCCACCGGGCGTGCCCGAATCTGTAGGGTGTTCTTCGTCACCCCATTGAGTTGGGAATACGCGCGCGCTTGTCAGACGTACTACAGATTCCCCCTGCCTAGGGTAGGCCGGGGTTTATTGATTGTGAGGATCCGAATCTCCGGCAGCCGCGGACTAAGCTGTCGTTAATTACCCCTCGCCTTTGGGGTGAGAGAACCTCCGATTAACGGGTTAAACTGGTCATGCGAACTCAATGTGGAGTGTACGTGTGTTTTGTTTTGGAAGGGAGGTTTGGATATATCGGGAGCCACGCAGAGTTTTTACGGGGGTCCTGCTACCCGGATAGCTGGCTGGGGGTCAAGGGGGCTAGCAGCCCCCTTGCGGGGTGCGGGGCAGCGCCCAGGCCCAAAAATCTTTTTGGGAGGGGACAGTGTTGTGGAGTGTGTGTATCTGTATATATATACATGTATATATATAAAAAAAGAGGGAAAAGCGTCCAAAGGACGCGTGGGGTCAGCGTCTTGAGCGCTGTACGTTTAGGTGCTGTGCGCTTAGGCACTAGCGCATCACGTGTCGGCAGCAGGGCGCTTGAGCGCAGGCGCGCCACGTGTCGGCATGTGGACGCTTTGCGCTTGCGCAGGGCGCTTGAGCGCAAGCGCGCCACGTGTCGGCACGTGGGCGCTTTGCGCGCTAGCGCGCCGGCGAGAAAAAGAGGTTTTTAGCCTCAAAAATTCTCGAAAGAGAAATTAGGGTGGAGTTAAACTCCTAAGATGTTTTGGGGTTGATAAAAGGGGTTCTTCTTTCTCCTCTGGTTGCTGGATCTTGAAGATCAAGAGATATGAGATTTTAAAGATCTCTTCTTTTTGAGATCTAATGGAAGATCTGAATTCCCCTTTATGGGTTTTGTGGTGAAAAACTATTTAGTTTTATAGAATGAAGAGTAAAACTCTTGATTTAATTCAAAACCTTGAAGAAGGAGAAAAGATCTCAGATCTAAAAAAATTTTTGGAGAGAGAAAAGGTTTTTTAGATATTTCATTATCTTTGCCTTTATAGGCCCATACACTTTACACATAGCCCCTTGGGCTTCACAAAATGGCATTTTGCCTATCCCATGGCTCATGTGCCATTTCTTTTTGCACACAAGCCATGGGCTTTACAAAAATTTGGTTTTATGCATATTTTTCATACATTTATCCATAAAATAAAAGAAATAAAACAAAATTATTTATTACAAAATTTTTATCTTGGCATGGGGGAGGCCGGCCGCTTCATGTTCGGGCTCGACCCGGGCATGGGCCCACTGGATCTGGGCTTGGGCCCACTTGGCTTGGGGTTGACTTTGATTTTGACTTGGTCAACCGGGGTGTAAATTTTTACCCCAACACAAGGTTTTAATGATAGGGATTTTCGGCCGATCACACTTGACATCTTTGAACTTTTATATGTGATTCTGGGGTGTGATAGATATGATATCGGTGCTTAGGATGTAGATCTTGAGGGAATTTGATGTTATCTTGGATGATAAAGATTATACCGGGATATAGATTATAAGAATTTGGCGTTAGAGTATGATGCAACTTTTTATGATTGATTAACTGATTAGAACGAATCATCATGTTATGATATTTGACGATGTTTAGAGTTTAATTTTCATGAAACCTATTGTGTTGTATAAAAAGAAAGCAAAACTCCATGAACCACGGCTAAGCTTAGGCTAGGGATATTTGAACCGATTTCTAACCGTCGTTCATGTCACCCATATGTTATAAGGATGGTAGAAGTTTGCTCGGGGTATGTGACCTGCGTAAGGCTGTTGAAGGTATGAGAGGTTGAAATGTTTTATAAGCTGAGAAATGGTCATGTGTTAGTAATTAGGGTTGTAATAGTGTATATAAGTTGTAGATTGTTCTTATGATGTTTGTGTTCTTAGATATGAATTGGTATCTCATTGTACAAGAATTGATTAAGAAAGGATGGTGATATATATGGAGTCATATTGGACATAGAAAGTTAAAATTCTTAAAGCATGTTATGTAATCATATATATATATATCCATTTAGTCACGTTAGAGAGATAAAGATCGCGTGAGAAAGTGATCGACAGAGAGATGGACAAATTGAGCGAAAAGAAGAGGGAGACGAGATAAAGTGATGTGAGAGAAAGTAGGGTGAGGAATTGTAGCTAGGGTTAGGTAATGGGGACCGTGAGATTATAAATATCATTCTCTCTTTACACAAAAAACCCCTTACCTATTTTATTGACGCTTTATTGAAAATCCTTTTCATGGGGTATTACAATTTTATTATCTTTTTATCACGGTTATTTTGTACACAACTTTCTTGCTTCTTCTTCATCAAGTTATTACTATAATTTATAACTTATATATAATTTCAAATGGATATTTTTACTAAATGGTCTCTCAAAACTTAGTTAATTACCAAAACATCCCTAAACTTGGTAATTACTAACACCTTCCAAAACTTTAAAATATCACTAAAATTGGCCCTAAAATATTTTCCATCCATCCAATTTATTTTTTACTCTTAAATTCTTAATAATAAAGTTAATAATTAAAATCTTAATTAACTAAACCGTAATCTCAGCCCTAACTCCACCTTTCATCCCCCATACATTTCGCCACCGACGACACCACCCTCCTTTTTGGCCATCACCGCCGTCCTTTCCTTTCTTTTCTGAGAACCCAACTCTATACCCGAATCCTAATTTTAACCCGTCCTAACCAAAACCTCCATCTTCTCCTCCATCCCCTTCCTAATCTTCATTCCATCCCTACCTCCTTCCACCCTCAGTCCATGTCAAACTTTTAATTTCTTTCTTTGTCCTCGCTTAACCCTAATCAAGATCTATCTTCTCCGTCCCAAATTAAGTTTCCATCCCCTTGTCTGCCCAAACCATGCCCCGATCTCTCTATTCAATTCGTCATCTTTTTCATCTATTTCTCATGCTTAATTAAAGCTAGAAGGGGAGAATTTTTTTAATTTTAATTATGAAATAAACTAAGTTTAAGGAAAAATTAATTAAAATAATTGTAAAACAGTTATTACTTTAAGCATTAACGGAGGTAGAGGAATATTCTAAAAAGATACTTTTTCTGTGCAGTCGGAGACGATTTTAGTGAATTTTTAAAGTTTTAGGGTTGCTTTAGTAATTACAAAGTTTAGTGGGGTGTTTAGTAAATAGGTAATTTTTGAAGAACTGTTTAATAAAATCCCATTTCAAAATTATCAACCAAAGGTAATTAGGGAACTTCATTCAAGAGTTGAATTTGTTGAAGCTTTCCATACGATTTTTCTTATAAGAAATTATACACGCATAAGTTGATATTAAAATTTAAAGATTCTACACTGAAATAGGGGAAAAGTTGGTAAAGCATGGTTTTGTGACAAGACCACAAGTTTAGTTTGAAAAAGGTTGAGGCAACTCGGGAGGATAAATTTAATACATCTATATTTTCTACGCAAATTTTTTTGAAAAAACTTATTAATGGATTAGCAAATGTTAATTCCAGATGACACCCATCATTCGAATCTCGTCTAGTAGTAATCAGTTATCACTCTTCAACTTGTTTATTAACAGACACCATTGTTAATTACTCGGCGAGCAAATTAAATTTCTTCTATAATGTTCTAAAAGTGAAAGGTAATATCAAGGTCCGCCAATCACTTAAGATGAGGTGCTAAAAAGGCAATCACATGAGCAAAGGGAGATCAAATATTAAATATAAAATTCATATATGATTCATAATTCAACATTGTTTGTATGATAAATTCTATCAACAAATGATATCTAAATTACATTGAAAAAATTAAAAGCGAATAAAACGTTCAACCACAAACAATAAGTGATAAATGATTTCACAAAGGGAGAACTTTATTCTTGATTTTTGTGAAAGGAAAAAGAGAACTAATAGCTTGAAGAGGTAGGGACCGAACAATAGTCGTAGGAGACGCCGACGGTGACTAGAGAAGTTTCAAGCGGCGGCGACCGAAGGATTTTGTTGGATCGGTATGACGATTAAGGAGAAGAGAGATGTATAACTTTTTTTAACTTTGAATAAAAACCTTAGTTTATTCCTATCCTTTTTGAGTCAATCCTATACTTCTAAAAGACTTCTCTTGCGAGGAGAGTATACATAAAAAAATGAAAATGGCATTTTATTTATTTTCTGAAAATATATCACACTAGTGCTTGCCTCAGCACCACGACTTGTGTGTTTGAGACGGGCGTGAAAACATCCTTAGACTAGGGAATAAGGCTTTTTGGCAAATTTAATGTGTAAATTCGAGAAATTTCGCAACGGAATGTAAATCAGAGTCAGAGTAATAAAATTTCTACAATACAGATAACACAGAAAGTAAATAACACAGCGGATTTGTTCACTATGGTTCACCAATTCTGTGGATAATCCCCGCTTGAGGCACCGACTAAAGAATTCACTATCTCACTATAATGAAATCGAGAACACCAAACCTTCTCCACTAGATATACGTGGGGACACAAAACCTTCCCACAAGATTATCAACCAAACTTCTTCCAAGGTTAAACCGGTGAAGATGTATACCTTCTTCACTAGGTCATACAGAACAGATTTTAACATATCTTGATAAAACCCAACTTAACAATCCTATTGATCTCAATATATGAATCAAGTTAAAATCAAGAAGATATTGGATTGTGCTTTGGAGATGATGAAAATGTAAGATCGATTCAAAGAAGTTTTTTAAAAGGATAATGAAAAACTTTATCAATATGGAAACTTCTTTAGAAATAGAGATCTTTCTTCACAATTGATTAGAACAAATTCTAAGCACTTGAAAGATCCTTTCTCTCAATTGAATACTGAAATTTTGAGAAATAGTGAGCAAAAGAGTTTTCACACTAAAAGTTAAAGAATGATGAAAATATTAAAAAAAGTGTGTAGAAAACTCAAGTATAGGGTCCCCTATATAGAATCTAAGTGTCGGGCAGTTAGGAAAACCGTTCCCAGACATTTGAAACATTGGAGGCGGTTAAGAGTTGTCGTGATTTGAAATTCAAAGCGAAAAGATGTTAAAACTTTCAAAATTGGATAAAGGCCGATAGTTGCTATAGAAGTCTGTGTATATCTATAGACCTATAAACGTCTACAGAGACGTCTATCGTATGATATATCATTTTTAGATGTCTACAGCGAGTCGGAGACGCCTATGCTGATATTGATTTATAGGAATGTTGTTTTGAATCATGTCGATATTTTAGATATCTCTTTAAGTAAAGAGTTATCTAGTACTGAAATTTTAAGATCATGAACAGATTCAAACCACTGAGATCAATTCTAGACTCAAAGAAAAATAAAAAGTCTTCAATTTGTTCGTTGTTTGACTTCTTCGTTACTTTCCTTTGAAATGCTCTTTGATCTTTAGAATCACTTGATATTACTGTTGAGTATACCGGTTGCTTTGTTGATTGTTCTCTTGCTTGAGTAATCCATTGTTTTAGCACTTTGACTGATCTGACATAGTAACATTTGATATCTTAAAATATGGTTTTATAAAATAATCAAAATTAAGAAGAATGAGACTCATAGGTCAATATGGCGCTTTGATGCCTGAGAGGATGATGGCTTAGATCGTGTCGCCTGGGCTCCTGAGACGTCAAGACGCTTCGCCTTTAAGACACTACTCTTCGACTTAATATCAAAATTGAATATTGCCTTTTAACTATTTTATTGGTTTATGGTGCCTTTGAGATAGTGTACAATCAAGGCAAATTTAATGAAGGGTGTTAAGTGGTACCATGCATGTTGGAAGCTCATATTATATATCGATCAAGTCCACTAAACTCCACAAAAGTTCGAGAGTTTTCCTGGTGACTACCAAAAAGTTTCAAATTATTAGAAACTACCATGGGTACTGATGATCCCCTAACACCGTTAACCTAGTAGCTAAAAAAAGCTTTTTTACCCGTGTGTGTGTGTAGGTCAGAATCATCTCGTTACCCCTCTTTCTAGGCTTTTTATCCACCCAATCTTGGAACCCATAGTAGCCTTTGTTAGGATATTTAGAGTTTCCCCAAAATAATTGACTGGGGTTTTTGGGCGTTGGGGACTTCAAAATCGTGCATGGGAGGCTGCAAACTACATATCTTGCTTGGATTTGAGCTTGAGCCATCGACATCCAACGAGGATCACAAATGCGAGGGAGGTAGGGGTAGCGCAAAGAGCAACATGAAGAAGAAAGAGAAATGGTGGATTTATTTGAGAAAAAGAAAGAAAATAACTTGAAGTGGTCAACGGGGTATTTTTGGGGTATTTTGGGCGTTGACGGTGGAAATGATGAGCATGTGATTACTTGGCTAACAACAATAATGTGTCGCCGTTACCCATGGTAGTTTTTTGTAATTTTGAAGCTTTTGGTAGTTTCCTTGGAAACCCCCAAACATTTATGGAGTTTAGTGAACTTAAGCCTATTATATATTTTAGCTTTATACTTTTTCATGTGTTGTTTAATGTGATTGGTCCCATTAGAATGCTTCACGCTATATACTGTTTTTGAAGGTTATATTTAGAAACAATAGCTTCTGAAGCTTAAGTAAATAAATTTAAATCCAGTCATTGTAGAAATCAACTCCTTTTGCATTTCATATAAGTCCATACCATATCGGGACCCCTCTCATATTGGTCGATATGGTGATATCAACCAATATGTCGGCCGTATATAATGTAGAAACACCTACCGATACGATTTCGATATGTGCTGATATCCGGTGTTTAAAACCTTGTAAAATCCGATATGATTCAGGTGCACCCTTTGAATGTTTTTCAGGTTTAATGATATTGTTGGCAATCACACTAGTGTATTGTGTAGACAAACTTGCTCCATTCCCATTAGGTTGACTTCATTATTTTATTGGAAGATAACATGAAAATGAAATGCATGAACATATTAGTATTTAAATTTTTAAATAGGATGCCAAGCTAGCACTATCATTAAATAAGGAAGTGGAAAAATAAGAAAGAGATGGACGAGAGGGCGAGGCCATGAGGGGATAAGAGGGTGAGGCACTGAGCGCTGGGAAATCAGAAATTGGAAATGAGCAATTAGGGAATCAGGGCGAGGCACACATGCTACTTCATCTGATTGGTTTCAAGAGGTTATAAGCTAAGCCACCCCCATATTAGAAGCGGATTTAAAATGGGTAGAACTTGGGCTTCGGTGATAAAAGGCTGCATAGGTTATTTTTCTAAAGTGAAATTAAAAGAAAATTTCAAGGTAAAACATTAGAAATAAAATATCAATATTGGAAAACAGAAATTCAGAAGGGAATCTGACATAATAAGGATGTTGGGATAATTTTTTAAAAATTAAAACGAATTGTAGAGTTTACAAGGATAATAACCAATATGGGTGGACGACGCATCCTTCTATATATAACTTAAAAGACTGACTTTAAAGACTAAAATAAAAGGTGGACTTAAGAATACCTTCAATCTCTCAATGGTATCGAATCAAGGTTACAAGCCTCAAAAGCATCCTCTCCGACTACTGCCAAACCGGGGCTTTATGGGTTTCTTAAACAATGGTCACAGCTTGAAGGTTTTCTTTCTTCCATTTTTGGAACTGAATTGACGTCTCTTTCAAAGTAGATGAATCACTGAAGATTCCCATTTTTTTGTGGGGTCTGATGGTCAGACTATGATTCAGTTATTATCCTGCATAAGTAGACCTAGCTTGGATATATGAAATTTTGAGGATGAGATATGGGACGTGAAAATCCACAACCAGAGGAAAAGTTGCCATTCCAATACAACTCATGCATGGATATGCAATACATGCATGTTTGTCGTGGGCGTAGTGTGACACTACTGAAATTTATTGTGTGCTGAGTGCAACACAACTGAGCAGAAAAGAGATAGAAATAAACTATCTGGAGTCATGGACAGCCTTCCGGCAGCATAAGCTTCTGCACTCAAAATAATTTCTCTATGTTTCTAACTGACTATCAATTCAGTATCATCCCTCAGGTCGAATAATCCTTGACTGCATTTATAGTACCCGATATGTTGTATGGAAGCTAAGCCTTTGTCTCCTCAAGACTCGATGCCTGTGAATAATTCTAGGCAAATTCACAGCTTTCACCGACTGCTCATTTTATTATTCTCAGGTGTTACCATGGTACCAATCAGCTGGACAGAGATGCAATGCCCATTGACTGGGCAGGTTGAACAGAGGAAAGTCGCGAAAAGTTGATTTGTTACTTTTCCCAAACAAAGAAGAAAGGCTTTAAAGACGGGCAAATCGATTCCCGCTCACATTGTAAGTAATTTTTCTAGTTCCTAATATTTTGACATGATATATAATCATTTACGTGATCTGACACATGAAATGCCGGCATCAGAATAGGTGATCTGTTGCACTCATGATCGGTATTTTGGCTGTCAACTCTTGTATGACGTTAGTTTCATTTTTGTTTTTTCAGGGATTGAAGTGGATGGTGTTTTGATTCTTCAATGACTGTCCATTAGTCTTGTAACTTATGACATATTTAGTGTTATTTTGCTTGTTTTAGGTAACTTATTGTTTCCTTTAGCTTATTTCATGTTGAATGGCCTAATTATATGTCCAGAACAATGTGATTCCATCAGAAGTTTTCCATTGTTTTTAGTTCTCTGTTTGCTTGGTTTCTTCATGTTTCGTGACTTTGGGCAATTTGGACTCTGGACTTGGATTATTTTTCACTTGATAGGTTGACAACAACAAAATTCTGCTGCCAGTGTTGTGCTTAAATGTCTTACTTTCACAACATAGTTTTGGAATCCATTAAAGAAGGCTGCAAATCTATTGTTGGGGTTTTAGATCTGTTGTTCATTTGTAGATTTATCTGATTTGGAAGCTTAAAAAAGTAATGTTCGTCGTCCAAGTCTATGAAACAAGAGTTTGGAAAGATTTGGACATTTTTCCATAAGCACTGTTGTCCGAGGAGTTTTGTGATTTTAGGAGGAGAAACAGCAAAAGAGAATTTTTTTCTTATGCATGATTTGTAAATTGTATTATTTCATATTTTTGCCAATGACTTTTTGCTGGAATGACAATGACACTCTTTCACATTTTGTGGGAGTTCTCAAAAGGAGGATTTTCAAGCAATCGATTGGGAGGAAGTCTCCATGGGTCTGAGGTCCAACTCTTCTCTTCCAAAGCCTATCCTATCGGCCGTGGAAAAAAAACATATTTATGAACTTATATGTAAATATATTAGTAAATATATAAAGGATCAATTGCAAATACTTCAGTATTTCTTTTAAGTTTTTCAATATTTTCCTTATTATATTTATCATACGAAAATAGAGAATATTTTGAAAATCTCAAAAAAAAATCTTTGAAATTTTAATATTTTGCTTGTTATAGCACATGAGAATAATTATTGAATGTACAAAACTTCATTTTTTGTTCTCTTTTAAATTTTCAACATTTTGCGAGTTATAGCATACGGATACCATGATTTTTTTTAAAAATCTCAAAATTTGTGTTTTCTTCGATTTTTGCAATATTTTGCTTGCTAGCTCAAGAAAATCATGAACTTTTTTAAAAATAAATGTTTTTTGTTTTCTGCTGTTTTAATATTTTCATGATCTATATATGAAAATCGTAAAATTTTAAAAATATCTCAAAATTTTTTGTTTTTTATTTTGTTTTTTAAAAATATTATGCATGCTGCCTCATGGGTTGTTGCCGCCCCCATAAATGATATAAATACTGTTGTTGCTTTAGCTTTACTCAAGTCAATGTTTATCCCCTAGTTGATTAATAACAAAATGGATTATTCCGATATATATAAAATAGAATTTTCAATAGCTTTTGCTACTATGACCTTCCTGACTATAATTTTTTATTCCTTCCGGGTAAAATAACATACGAAAATCGCAGAATTTCCAAAAAAATCTCAATTTTCTGATATTTGGTTTTTCAATATTGTAACACACAAAAATCGTAAAATTTTCAAAACTCCCAAAATTTTCCTTTTCCTTCAAATTTTCAATATTTTATCTTTAAATTTTCAACATTTTAAATGTTATAGCACACGGAAAACTTGATTTTTAAAAAAAATTAAAAAATTTCTGTTTACTTTAAATTATCCTTATTTTTCATCGTTTGAGAGTCATGAAATTTTCAAATTTCATGATTTTCTTGTGCTATAACAAGCAAAATATTGAAAAACCGAAAAACAACAAAAAAATATTTTTAATAAAATTTCATAATATTCGTGTGATATAGCGTGCTAAATGTTAAATATTCGAAGAAAATAAAAACTCATAAATTTTTGAACATTTTATAATTTTCATGTGCTACAAGCAAAATATTGAAATATAGAAAGAAAAATTTAGGATTTTTAAAAAACTTCACAATTTTAGCAAGGAAAACATTGAAAAGCTAAAGAAAAATACAGAAGTATTTACATGTTAAATATGAGATGTTGCAACTTATTAAATCATATAACAATAAAATTTTATACTAAAATGATTTTTCCTGATTTTAGACTTCATACCAATACCAATGCATTACGTGGGAGCCCTTTCTAGTCCAAACAAAGAAGAGCAATCACGATACAAAAGCCATAATCTAGCAACTCAAATTCATGCAATCTGGAACTCTACAAAATTGATGAGAGAATCCTGCAAATTCGAGATTAATATCCAACTTATCATAAGATTATGGATCCTAGAAGTGAAAATTATGCTAAACCCCATGAGCTACAGCTTTCTTCCAAATTTTCACTTCATAAATTACAGATAACACAACAAAATAAGACAGCAAGGTAAGGGTTATGAGAAAATGCAGCAACCAGCATGAACCTGCTTCTTAACATCATACAATTAAAACTCCCATCGACCACATGAAATTTTCAGATGCTGCAACTTTTGTATCAACAGTTTCATAACCACAAAACACAAAACTGGGAGCAGCTACCGAAACGAATTAGAAGCTCATATAGGCAACAATTGCTGCATTTTCCTCTTGGTAAACCAAACCACCACCCCTTACTGAAACTGCACTTCCACAAAAGTCAGATTCTTGTTCCCACGTGCAGAAAACTAAATCACTACAGATCTCTTACACCAAGAAGCTAGCATAGGCTACATGCGTGATTTCCCGGATAAAAGGAGGATACAAGTCTTTATTAAGTCAAATTCTAACAGCATATGCCAGCATCACATTCAAATGCTATCATGTTCCCAAATTAGCGATGTACAATAATATTATAATAATGCATAATAATGTACATGCAACAACTGACAATCGACGAGGTTATAAACATCAGCAGGAGTTGCCAGCAGCACAGTATAGCTTGAAGTCTAGGGCACCAAAGTTCACAATTTAAGTGTGAAGGCAACACAATATTAGTGAGTCTTTTCCAAGTGTAACTAGCTTTTAGCATCCCATTAGCCTTGAGACTGCCCAAAATAAAGTTAAAAGAATAATAATGAATCAGCAGATTAGAAAATAAGTCACAACTGTTGCTGAAAGAAAATAGCAACTGTTGCTGAGAGAAAATGCAATATGTTAAGGGAGCGCTTGGTAGGAGGGTAATCTAGATGGTAATCCTAGATTCCTTTTCATGGTGTAAAAAGTATTCCCGGGAATATAGGGTTACCATGGTAATAAGATGCTCCCAATTCATTAGAATCCTATCCCCCCAAATTAGTGTATATCTTAGATTACCACGAAATATTCCAACCCAATACAAGATGTCTCACGACCATCTGCCGCCCGCCGGCCGTAGCCCACGGTCTGTCGGCCATCCGCCGTCACCGGTCAGACACCGTACTCCGTCAGCGGACCGCTAACCGTCGGCCACCCGTTGCCGGTTAGATGTCCGTTGGCCGCCCGTTGCCCGTCGGCCGCCCATTGCACATACATATTTACCAGATTAAAATATACTAATACAAAGGATATCTAGTTGGCGGGAAGTTATTTATTGGTGGTAATCTCAATGGACATGTAGATACTAATCGTAGTAGGTTTGATACTATCAATGGAGGTTTTGGTTTTGGACAAAGGAATGAAGCAGGTAGCTCGATTCTAGATTTTACCTTGTCTTACGACTTGATCATAGCAAACACTTGGTTTATGAAAAGAGAGTCTCACCTTATCACCTTTAAGAGCGGATCAAGTGCAAGTTAAATCGACTTTTTTCTGACGAGAAGAATAAGAGTGGGTTGTATCGACTATAAGGTAGTGCCAGGTAAGAGTGTAACCACTCGACATAAACTTTTAGTTTTAGATTTTCGATTTAAAAAAGGATCTAGAAAAATTAGACGTAACGTAGAACCTAGAATTAAGTGGTGGCGACTGAAGAAAGGTAACCAAAAGACTTTTATAGATCGTGTAGTTCAAGAAGCGAATTGATAGTCTGAAGATGATTCAGACAGAATATGAAACAAGATGGCTAATTGTATCACGAGGATAGTCAGAGATCTACTTGGTGAGTCGAGAGGTGGTGCTCTACTATCTAAGGACACGTCATGGTGGAACGAAGAAGTAAAGGCTGCTATTAAAATCAAGAGAGATTCTTATAAAGATTTAAAGAAAAGCAGAGATGCAGAGAGATTTGAGAAGTATAAAATGGCTAAGAAGAAAGTTAAAAAAGCTGTTCGGAAAGTTAAAACTAAGATCTACAAAGAGGTGTACGAGAAGTTGGACACTAAGGAGACTGAAAATGATATTTACTGGATTACTCAAATGCGGGAAAAGAAGACCAGAGATTTATATGCAATGAAGTGTCAAAGATAAAGATCAGAAGGTTTTAGTTCAAGATGAGACTATCAAGGAAATGTGAAGAGATTATTTTGACAAATTGTTTAATGAGAACTTCACTAAGAATTTGGATGAATTTATCATTCAATCTCAAGATATAAACCATGATTTCATGCATAAAATAAGAATACCAGATGTTGAAGAGGCTTTGAAGAGAATGAAATAAAGAAAAACGGTTGGTCCAGACGGGATTTCTATTGAAATTTGGAGATGTTTAGGAGAATTGGACGTTAAATAGCTGTCAGATCTGTTTAATAAAATTTGGCAGATCAAAAAGATACCAAATGAGTGGAGAAAAATTACCTTTGTACCTATCTACAAGAACAAGGGTGACATTCAAAGTTGCTCAAATTGCCGTGGAATAAAACTTATGTGTCACACCATAAAGTTTTGGGAGAGAGTGATTGAACACAGGCTAAAGAAGGATGTTATGATAACAGAAAACCAGTTTGGATTCATGCTGAACGATCGACGACGGAGGCTATTCATTTGCTTCGTCAACTTGTCGAGCGTTTTCGAGAGAGAAAAAATTTGCATATGATATTTATTGATTTAGAGAAAGCGTACGATAAGGTACCTAGAGAAGTATTATGGGGGACAATGATAAAGAAGGGGTTCCCGTCAAGTATATTGACATAATTAAGAATATGTACGATGGAATAGTGGCAAATGTCAGAACTTGCGGTGCCCTAACGAGTGATTTTCCGATTACAATTGGTTTACATCAAGAACATGTATTAAGTCCATTCTTGTTTACCATCGTGATTGATGAGCTTACTAAAACTATCCAAGATGAGGTATCTTAGTGTATGCTATTCGCTGATGATATTGTTCTACTAAATGAGACGAAAGTAGGGGTTAATGCCAAATTGGTGTTATGAAGACAAACGTTGGAATCTCGGGGGTTCAGATTGAGCAGGTCCAAGACAGCATATATGCATTGCAAATTTAGCAGACAGAGAAGTCGAGACCACATTGGTACAACACTGGAAGGACAAGAGATATCACCGAGCGATCAGTTTAGATATCTAGGTTCCATCATCCAAAAGGACAGGGAGATCGATAGAGATGTTAATCAAATGATCTAGGCTGGTTGGTTGAAATGGAGTGCAACCGGGATTTTATGCGAACGTAACTTTCAGTTAAGATTGAAAGGGAAGTTTTATTAGAACGCTATTTGGCATGCCTTATTATATGGTACAGAATGTTTGGCTCCTAAGAAGTATTACACAAAAGATGCACGTAGCGGAGATGCGAATATTTCGTTGGATGTATGGTAACACTAGAAAAGATAAGGTGCGAAATGAGGATATTCGTGCAAAAGTTGGTGTAGCACCTGTGGAGGAAAAGATGCGGAAAAACCGGCTAAGATGGTTTAGTCATGTGCGACGCAAATCTATGGAAGCACCGGTTCGACAAATGGATACTCTCGATATAGGCAATATCAAGAGGACGAAAAGGAGACCGAAGAAAATATGGATGGACGTGATACGAAAAGATATTGTTGGCAAAGACCTCAATGAAAGTATATTGTTCGATAGGAGTGAGTGGAAGCGGAGGATTCATGTGCTGGACCCGGCATGATTCTCATATTGGTTCATGTAGCCTATACCCCATATGCTTGGGATAAAAGGCTCGGTTGTTGTAAAATATACTAATACAAGATTCCTTGGAATTAGACGCCTTGTCATCACATTCCCAAGAATGTGAAGATTCCAGGTAATATTCCATTTCATGTACCAAGCAAACACTAAAGGAACTACAACACGCAAAACGAGGCAACCATTGCTTTGATTATATAGGTGTTATTAATCCGGATACGGATATATATATATATATATATATATATATATACGGGTACGGTATTTGCAATCAAATACAAGAAAATATATCATTTTATATTTAATTTCCCTTATCAATAAAATCCTAACTGGACTCGTTCCCAGTATTAGTTATATAAAAAAAAAGTTAATCAAGCTTAATTTTTTGCTTATTTTATAAGTTAGGTATTTCAAGGAATATTTCGACATATCATTTAATAATGTTAGTTTCAAAATATGCAAAATAGGCTAGTAATATGTATAGTATATTTGTTACCATATTTTTTATTCATATATTATTCATTTGCTTGCACATGTGTATTTATCAAATATTGTAATTACCTATATTAAATTAGTGTTTAAAATCATGAAATCTATTAGTTACATGCATGCACGCTAGTCGTTACCACTCCGCATCTATATTTGTTTTGGAGTTAAATTTCTAGATTAGAAATACAAGATATACCTTTTATCTAGAAATTGAGTTTAATTAGGATTAGAACTTGTTTTATCAAAGTATCAATGTTTATCTTTAGATAGAAATAACATGGGTTACAAACCATACTTGAATTAGCTCTCTATACTCGGTCCCTTCAAGCGAGTCTATTTTTACTAGGAGAGGCAGCTTCTGATAATTGGGATTGAGTTATTGTGTTCATGTAATCATGTGTTGACTAGTTTTCCTTCTCTAGTTACTCCGTCCTTCGCCTTTCCTAATTTCTCCCCGTCCTTTCTCCTTTCCTAATTTTTCCTCATTATTAGTTACATACCTCTGTTTATCAAGTTTACATATTTGAAATTATTGTATGCAGATCAAGTTATCAAGTTGAGTCACATCAGCCTCACTGAATGCTACCATTTCTTTTTCTTTTGCAAGGCGAAGTTGCCTATTTGTAATTGTAGTTTCTCACTTATAACTACACGAGTTGTTCTTGGAAAAGAACGAAGTAATATTATAGTTGCAGCATATGACCTAAACAGAAATGTTAGCAGGCAAAAAGGTACCTCAAAACATGTAGATCAATATTTTAATCATAAATGTAACAGTAATCATAACCAAAGAACTATATAATAAAGCTAGGCACACGGGTGCTGCTTGGAAATTTACACTCCTTTTGGGTTATTTCCAGATCTGTCCTCAACCTATCTTTGTGATCAATCAACACTGTTAATTGATGTGGACCCACACTTTAAAAATAAAAAAATCAATTGAACAACTGATCTTTTCACCATATGAGCCGCCTCATTGAATTTAATGTGGGTCCCATCTAAACAAAAGATCCATGGCCTCCATTTTTTTTATAAAAAAACCACAACAAATTCTATTTTCATACCAACGGTACAAAATCATCAACTTCACATGCATGCTCCTCCAATATACAAAATTCATTAATTGTGTGAAATTTATATTTAAACCTTGCAACGATATTGTGACGTTCTACAAATTTAATAAGGTCTATTATTACAAATATGAGTACCAACGTTTAAATCTTTGTTGAAAACATAAAGAATGTAACGGATCTTTTTGGATATAAAAATCTAGAAGTATTTGTTGTTTGCTGCAACAAAAAACTCACATGCAACTTACTATCAACTATTTTCATGGATATATAGTATACCATCTACCACCCCAAGCGGTTTAAGCTAAAGATAAAATATATGTGACATATCAAAATAAGGTCAAAAGTCTACAAATACAATGTTTTGAGTTGAAGGTCTCGGTCTATTATTTATCATAAAAATGCCAGATTGATTGCAATAATATGACTGGATGCAAATTTCTTTGTTGTCTAGTAGAGTATGTATTTTAATACTTCATTTTTTTATGCTAATTCCAAACTTCTGCTTTTTTTGTTGGGAAATTACTCATACTACCTTGGTCCTCCAGAATGCTTGAAATTTTGTCTTTAAAGAACATTCAACAACATTCCCCTCTTTATTAGCTCTTCTAATATTATTTTTTTAATGCAAGAGAAATTACAATACAACGGATATCTCTGTTGCGTAGTCTGCATATTTATAATTGGGGTGAAACCGGGCCGGGTTGGCCAAGGCTTTAACAATTTTTACACTCAACTCAAAACTTGTTCGAACCCCATGGCTTAAAATGTTTTTATACACAAATCCACAAATTCAGGTTTAGGTGGATGGGTCGGGTTTTGAAGTTTTTCTGGCTTAACCCGTTATACATTATTAAATAAATTGAAATTAAACATTTTGTAGCGTGTTTTAACAATTATTTGCATGAAACTTATATCTTATATCTTGACAAAACTATATTATATTATATATCATAAATTTATAAATTAAACTTAAACTCACAGACTATATATAATACAATATGTACATTACAATATCTAAAATTAGATGTCTATGATATATATTGTGTTGAATTGGATATTGAAAGCTGGTTGGTTCCCGACGGATTTAGGGTTCAGACGGATGTGTTGGAGTTAAAAAATCAACTCCCAAGGAAATCTAAATACTTATGTTAGTATTTAGCTAAATGAAGATCAATCGATCAGGAACATGATCAAATCAAGCCCAAAACTGATGCAGGGCACGTAACGAACAAGTCAAAGGACTTGTGAAATAGAAAAAGCAAGAAGGGTGAGTAAACCACCTCTGACATAGTTTCTCCAAGAAAGAAGTTAGGACATGTGCAGGTTGCATCTTGTGAGCCATCAAACTGAAGAATTCTAAGTTTGCCTTCCTGCATATAACCATAGAGTTCTTTAAGAGTTGGTAGTGAAAAGAAAAACTTTTTAAAAGATATGACACTCTTTTCTGTTCACCTTAGTTCCATAAACAATGCCACCTCCAACTAAAGGATGAAAACACGCAACATTAACTTCATCTTCTGCACTAGGAAGAACTCGTACAAGCTCCATATCTGATACTCTATAAACCTGCATTCAAGTATTATATATAAAATAATTATAATTATTATAATCAGCACTCTCTGCTCCAGAGATGTTTTAAGAATTAAGATTGGCGTATGATTACTAAGAGTTTTGTACAAATAGATACTCAATAGATAGTTAGCTTAGCCCCGGCAACTAACCTATAGCGAGATAACCAGCTAACATCCGAATTCATAGATAATTAGGCGCCTAACTAGCTAATTTGCCCCACCACTCGCAGAATTATGATTGCTTGTTTGAGAATATTGCCTATCATTAACAAACCATCAACTGTGACACTGCCCAAGATTGTTATCGGTCCAAAGTTACAACGACGTGTCAAATAAACTACTATCAATATCTTTATTTTGATCTTTGTGATCATTTAACTGTGTTTATCCATATACCATTTAATGGGACGATAGCTGAAATAACATCCATCTTTGCAATGACTGCAGGCTGCAGAGTTCGTCCTCACTGAGTTTTGATGGCATTTGAGAATGCCCTCTTTCCTATTCTAATGTGCCTCAAGGCGATTCAACTTTTTGTTATCGATAACCTCCAACAATAGTCATTGTCCCCGTAAACTTCTAAATTAGTAAAGGACTAAAGGTTATACCAATCATATGTGATGTTCCTGGGCTATCACATACTAATTGAATACTGACAAAAACAAAATTTTATATGGATTCAAAAAATAATAATAAGAGAAAACAAGTTGCAGCAATTCATAAGGAAGATCTACTTCCTGTGTCAATATATTAGCATATTACAACACAAGGGAAAATAGGCTTTTCTATTAAATGTTCAAAGCCAAGATAAAAACCGGACAAGTAAAAATTGATTTACCTCTAAGATTGTATAAATAGGTATTTCAGTCTCCTCGTCAATGACAATGCCCCTCAAAAGAGAACTATGGCGACGACCATATGCTAATAATATGTGTTCGGATGTCGGAGAAAACTGTAGGAAGAAAACTATCAGAAAAGAATGCACAATAGGAAATTATTGAACTGCTGAACATAAATTCATGACGAGATACAGGCCTATCCACAATTATTTAGATATTACATTTACATAGTACTGTTTCACGAATATGATACCAAAAGATTACAAGTTAAACTTTCTAAAAACAGTGTTTAAGTATGCAGGTGGGTGCGTGCGTGGCTACACGAAGATCCAATTAAACCCCAAACCACTGCTTTACGTACAGGTTCATCCTTTGGAACATCATCCAAGCTTCAAGTGAACTGAATAAAAAACTTCATACAAGGATCTGCAACGGTCCATAGGCAATCAGTTACCCAGTAACATAGAGTTGCAAATTATAATCCAATTGGATTTAGCAGCATGGCTGGCTAACTTAGTTTCTTCCAAACAGCGCTTAACTTACACAAGTTTCAGCGAGCTATATAACATTCATGATTTTGAGAGAGCTGTGTTGATGGGAAAAGGTTTCCAGAGCTTAATGATCAAGGAACTATATATGTTTTCTAGTTTCAAGTGGTCGGATAAATATAATGAGATTGTAGAAAGAAATTTTCAGCAGATAAAGAAATAAGGAAGAGAAAAGAAAATATGTACATAGAAAAGAAAAGGGAGGTGAAGGATGGTAGAGAGAAGATAGAACAATGAACTAGAAAAGGCAGAGAGAAAGCCTCAAGGACTTTTAAATTCATCCTGATCTTGGAGATGAAGTTACCCAATATGATATGTCGCGGTTAACAGTAGTGAAGAATCATGAGAAGTATAAGCTTAATCCAAACCCTTGACTTAGCCAAAATAAACATATTTATTTTTATTAAATCAAACTAAATGCTGTGTGTATGCATGAGAGTGTTACCGGTGTGGGTGAGGAGGGTTAGGTATTATCCAACCATTTTGGTGCAAATGCATTAAGACACCAAAACTGTTGGTTGTTTCTTATAAAGACAACACAAAACAATGTGTTACTTCTTCGTCTCATTGATCTTCGCCTTGTCAGTTTTATTCCAATTGTCAGTTTTATTCCAATACACTAATACAGTGCCTTGGCATATTATTATAACAAGAATTCAGATGAGGTAAGCAAAAGATGTACGTAGAATGGCCATCCCACATCTTCAGGTTCGGCATTGACTAAAGATATATGAGCCATACTCGCCTAAAAACCAGTTCCTGTATTCAGCAACTGTTATAAGTCTAGAAGCTATTAACCTCTCTTGGTGGAGAAATTGCACAAAGTGCAAAGGCTTAATTATCTACATTGTGAACTGGAATTAGTACAAAAATAGTAGATAAGACGGTTGTTATTGAATCCCCAATTTAACCAGGAAAGTCCTCCCTTCAATTAACTGTCTGTAGTAGCCAGTTTCTCCAAAGAATACTAGTTCATGCACAATCAATTGGGCAATTCCATTCATGTCCCAAAAGTTACAAAAAGAGAATGTACAGAAAACATTAATTATGCATCAGAGTTCTAAATATGTATTTCATGTAAGCCAATATAGTTAACCAATTTAAATATGAGCACAGGAGTCGGCCAAGCATGCTATGAAAGCATTATTGCAAACAAAAGAAAAGGCTAAGTTACACTGAACCACCATGAACTATAGCTGCTATAGCACTTTCCCTATAAAGTGCCATCAGCTTCTGAACTTACAAAGACCTGTCATGCTGTAGTTTTCCTGAGGAGTGCATTAATTCGTAGTTCAATTTAGTGAAGTAGAAGTATTAAATTCATGCAAGCACTGAATTTCCATGTAAAACTGTTCATGATAAGTTGATCTGCATTGGCAATAAAATATTGTATCAGTATTCAACATAAGCAGAGTCCTAAATCCAATGGATTCGTTACAAACCCCGCTCTTCATTCAAAGAAGAAGAAGAAGAAGAAGAATCCTAAATCCTAAGCTTTTTCCTTATCAAGCCAGCCAGCTCTGGAATGCAATTCCATATCCAGAAGACCCCATAAGATATTTGACAAAATTTTACACCAGCTGTAGACCAAATCTCAACTACCGAATCTGGTCAATCTTCAATGTTGGTCTGAGATTCTTGCCATGGAAACTATTTATACGAGAGGAGTTTCCATGAATCTAGTAGAGAGAAGCATTTAGTAAAGCAAATGCTACAAGTTATTCAACTTGGGCCCATGCAACAATTGAGCATGCAACACAACATTAGATACCACATGGCGCGCAGCAAAGGAGCATACATTACAGCATCAGATACAACAAGGCAGGGTAATCTGAATTAATATTGGCAAATAGACAGGCAAGACAATGACTAGTGTGAGAGAGTGGCTTAACCTGAATAGATGTCAAACAATGAGCAGCTCTAATGGCTCTTGAAGCCAGCACCAAACCAAAGCTATAACGCAAAACAGAATGTCAACTATGGTGAAAAAAAGGAAGAGATAATACAGTAGTTGATAGTAAAGGTCGGAGTTTTACGTTGCCTCTTCGAGTGAATAGACACGAAGCTCATACATCACTTGGTGAGCGGAAATAGGGTGCCGAGTCGGAGATGCCCCAGCCCCAGAGGGATCATGGTGAAATTGGGCCTGGAGTCCAGGATCACCTTCCATCTGAGGAAGCCTACATGCAACACATGCTACTAAAAATCGCCCACAAGGAGAAAAGTGCGTACCCATTTCACTGTTATTATGAAGAAGATGTAAGTACTCAGGAATAAATTGAAATAATAGCCAGAATAAGCCAACTTTACGTAAGCAGATTTATCTGAGAACTAAATTAGACGCTGCTTAGTAAAGTAGTGCCGCAGACCCTCGCTTAACATTATGAACTAAAGAATATTGATGAGTTTATCAACTAATTTTTGGAGCAATAGTAGAAGAAAATAACACAATTATTAAGAGAATAAAAGTATTCAATGAGAAGCATAGCAAATACCAACAAACATGACATAGAAAGACACTGCTTCAGACGCTCACTAAATATCATGAACAAAAAAATTAATTAACTCCTCAACAAATTTACTGAAGCGACAAATGGAAGAAGACCATCATCAACCCAATGGAGAAAATGTTGATGAGCTCATAACTAACTTGTTAGGGATCAACAGTAGAGTTTTCATTTCCTTTTTAAATCGAATTGGGATCAGCTATGGTGCACAACTCAATGTTGAGAAAGTTGTGCAAGAACTAAACAAAATTTTCGCTACCAGCTGTCAATCTGACAGACATCAACCATACATATATAGTGATAAAATTCAGATTTGAGAGCAACTAAACAAAAGCCCTTGGAGGCCACTACGCTGGTAGGAAAAGCTATGTTTTCTTGTCATGCAGTATAGGGAAGGCCATGCAACCAAGGAGCAACCTTCTAAATACCTTCTGAATCTGTTTAAGTGTCTAAGACAGGTATGATGAAAAGATTTCTTTTACAAAACTGTTTGTGTGTCTAAGAAAGGTGTGATGAAAAGATTTTATTTTTATAAATTTAGAAAACAAAAAGATTTTATTTTTATAAATTTAGAAAACAAGCAGTCATCTGAGTTATAATATAAAACAGAAGAGCCAAACTGAAACAAAATCTCATAACAATAAAACAAAAGCAGGTAATAATGCTAAAATATAGTTTGTACTGAACACTGACGTAAAGAATCTCTTTTGACAATTTCATAAGGTTGATATGAGATATTAAAACTCCATGAACTTTCATAATAACATAGCAACCAGACCTGCAAAGCACGGCATGTGGAATAGTCAAACAGCGTGTATCTGGATCTAGAGGTGCACATGGAACTCGTAAATCATGCGGCCATATTCTTAGCTTCACAGTACACGGTAATTCTGCTGCGGCAACTGCTGCAAGCGATGTCTGTATTTCAGATACAATGCCAGCAGGACCAGAAAGAGGCACATTTTCATCATTTTGAGTATTTAAGAACATGGCACCTTCTCCAGAATCTACTGACGCCGTCATACGAGACCGTGATCGGTGACGGGTATTTGACCTCCTAGACCGGGAAGCCGTGTTTGTCACATTTGAAGATAACAGCGCTTCCATGTTACGAGTATAAAGTAGACCAGGTGCCAACAAGTTATTGCCTGTTTCATGACCTAGAGATGGATTCCCTTGGGGGCCAGCATGGGTCTGGCCCATTAACCGACCCTGTAAAAAAGGAAGCTCCCAACGTGCTGGATCACTGATGGGAACGAACTGATGGAGCTGTCCTCCCTCTACATTTCTCAACAGGGTCTCAAGATCAACGGTAGATGAATTTACAGTAGCACCCTCGATCCTAGGCATAGTGACAACGTTCGATCTCCATGAAATGCCACTAGGCCTTCCTTGTTCATACCTGCTGGTTTCTGCAGAAGCCATAAAAGAATTGGACGGAGCAGTTTCCTCTGCTAAAAGGCTTGTGTTAGAAGGCACAACAGAAGATATATCCATAGGGGTCGCTATATTGGCAAACTGATTTTCACCATTTGCATGTGTGTATTGAGAAGATTCTGCTTGAGGATGCCCATTGACTAAGCCACTAATCCTGCCACCCGGCTGCAAAGATGATCTTCCATCATCCCTTACAAATGTCGGCCAAAACAAGTAAGGAGAAGGTATAAGAGGCATATTAGCCTCCAGATGAGCACGGAGTTTAGGGCTAATGTTTGCGAAAAAGATAGCAGGAGGAGGATACGGTGAATAACCAGAAGAGGTCGCAAGTGTCAGTGGTGAATCTGGAGAATCTAGATCATTAACCTACCAAAAAAAGAACAGCCACATTAGGTTCTCTTAAATAGCTGCATTTGAGATGAGGAACATAAATCAAGCATTCGAGCCTTTTGGATAAACAACAATTCAGATGTGAAGCTAAAACAATCCCACCTCAGCTGTTAATAAGAGTGGGGCAGCATGTGGATGAAAGTGCACAGCCCTCAATGAACGCCGAGTCTTCAGCACAATTGAAGGGGAAGCTGCTTCTCCTTTCCTCTTGTAGTTCCATATGAATAGCTATCATATCAATAACATTTCATAGTCAGGACACAATGTTTAACTATTGGGTAGATGTAAATTGGAACTAACACATGCAAGCAAAAGTTCCAAGTATGCTCCAATTGTAGGGATTTTATTACCTTGTGACCCGAAGCTACAGCAAGCAGCTCCCCTTGAGCATGAAAAGCAATTGAGGCAATGGGACGATCTGCTCATTCGAAAAGGAAACTCATGTGATTTAAACGCTACAAAATGTAAGATAATAAATCACTGTCAAGGATATAGCAAGGTCACCAAATCTATTTAAAACACGAAGCAAATAATGGAAGAGAGAGAGAGAGAGAGAGTACAGAAATCCTGTGATCCTAAACAAACAGCAGTGTTTGCATCCCAAAGTCGCACTTCATGATCCAAGCTACCACTAGCAAGTATTTCGGAAGAAAGGGGATGAAATCTTACCTGCAGACAGCCCATCATAAAGCAAAACATATTTACATTTATATATTTAAACCTTGCAGGGCGAAGTTATTATAAAATTATAATCCTACTTGTCAGCACGAATATGAAAATTTTACAAGGACTAGCAATAAGTAAGAACCCTGGAAAAGGCTCTATAACTAGGAAGATCCTGTCAAATCCATGCTAAGAGCCCAAGCGGAGCAATAGACCATGATATATATAATTACTTCATTTAAGCATAACATTACCTTAAGTTTTTTTTCTGCTCCATAAATAAAATATAAAATCATATTAGACATGCATAATGAGTTAAAAATGACCATCACTGGATTAGGGTATTAATAGTACTGATTATACACCGCTTAGTGATTAACCTGCCAAGGACATATGACCACTAAGATTCTACTGTTTCAATATAAAGCTAACAGCCTAAATAATAACACAAATACTGTTATAGTAAAATGAAAATTGATTATTGACAGTAAAGCAACAGATACAAAAGCTTTGTTATACAAAACCATGATACCATAGGGGGCATTTTGTTTTTAAGAATTGGACTTGGTTTTAGGAATAGAGGGGACAAGACAGTGCTTATGGGAAATGAAAAGGCTAGAACTCCCATTCCTATGTTTGTTTTAGAGGAATGGGAATTAGTGCTTCTGGGAATTGAAGTTAGACCACATCATCTATTTTCGGAATTCCAATTCCAAGCAAAAAGTTTGGAATTGGCATTTCCATGTTGGCAGCTTTGACATTTTTTGGGGATTATGGCGAAGGCTATAAAAAGTAGGGTTTTTTAAAATCTTAGATTTCAATTTCTTTTAGGGTTAGGGTTAGGTTTTTTTTGGCTCAGTTTATTGCTGGAATTTCCTGCATGCTTAATTTATTTTTAATTTACTGCAATTATTGTTCTCAAATTACCTATTTACTGTCAATTAGATACCCTAATCTTCGAATTGGGATAATCTTGATAATTTTGGTTGTTAGTTTGATGATTTTCTACAATTATTGTTTGTAGGAGGAAAAAAACTCCCTATGTTGGTTGACTTTTGCCTTTTAGTGAGGTAAGTAAAGCTTAAGCTTTGCCCATGTTTCTCTATCCCCAAATCCAAAACCCAATTCTCATTTTTTTTGTTTTGAGCAACCAAACAATGGAGTACAATGTCCCCCTATGCCACAAACATAATACATGTCAAACAAACAAATGAAGTGAGAATTCCACGAAAAGAAAAATAGGAATACGGTGCAGTTGTACTATACCCCAATGCCCAATTTTTCAATTCCACGAGCCAAACCACCCCTAAGAGCATTGGTTCATGACAATGGCTTCATGCAGTGATTAAAAAGCAGCAAAGAAAAGTGGTGCGGCCAAACGGATTGGGTGCAGAGGCGGTCGTCAAGGCCGCATTGATATCAATTTAGGTGTATTTCGAATTAATTTTGTTGTTTCTTAAACATATTTGTTAAATATTGATTCTAATTTGATTGTCAACTACTTTGGTTTCTTTTTTACTTGTAGCAACGGCCTAAATAAGCATTATCAAAGGTGTTAACAATTAAATGCAAGCTGATAATAAAGTAAATTCCATCAATTTTTCAAAGATCAAAAAAAATTTAATTAAAAAATTAATTAATTGTCTAAGCTAAATCTTTCCAATTTTAAGTCCCAAAAAGCAAAAAAAGAAAAGGCAAAAAAAAAAACCATTGTCGTCAAAAGCTCAAAACTCGAAGCCGGTGTTGGCATGGTTGAAGCTTGTAGTCGAAGTTGAGTTCAAAGTTGCAGACAAGATTAAAGTTTGAAGTGAAGATCGAAGTGAAGATCTTGGTTCAAGTTCGGTTTGGAAAACTTCGCAACCGACGGCGATCGCTAGCCCTCATGGCTCTCGAAATCCGCGGCGGCTCCCAAAATCAGCGGTGGAAGGCCTCATGGTGGCCCTCAGTGTTTAATGATGCTAAAACTACTCCAATTTATTATATATTACACTCCAATTAATAAATATAGTATACCCACAAGAATACAAGTGTAAGCAAAATTCATGACTTAGCGGTCTAATGCGGTGCGGTGCGGCTCTTCTAAACGGAAGGCTGCATAGGCGCCTAAACGGTCACGACTAGACCTTAGACCCAAAAGAAAAGGATTTTCGCATCATCCTCTACAAACTTGAATATGGAAAAAAATCACTTTTCTAAAAGGTGCATCACTTGTAGACAACAACAATGAGCTTTCATCCCAAACTTTCGAGTCCTTTTTGTCCTGTACAAGGATCGTCTCCTCCAGTAAATTGATAATATGTATATGTTTTTCCACTTGATTCTAACAATTAGATCATAATCATCATCAAAGTCTCCCTAAAAGTAAGGAAAATAAAGGGGGTGCGTGTGGGGGCGGGCGTTGAATATGGTACACAATCCAACATTGAAAAAGGCCCCATGGAATCTTTTGACAAACTTTTACAACTAGTTGTCAACCCGGCATCAATTCATTGAGTTTCGGTTAGTGAGTTGGTGTCGAGATTCATTGGCAATAATGAGAGGGGTGTGTGATAAAACCAATCAGCTGGTTGGATGGTAACAAAATCTAGCAAAAAATGGCTATGCGGTTTAAGCTCCCGCAGCGCAGAAGCACCCTACCAACAATTCTCTAGGATGACAGAAGTTCTAATGAAGGAGTAATATAAGCTGTACTATATGGAATTGCAAATATCTTTCCGAAATAAAATTAGTCAAAGAAGCAAGTGAATAAAAATATGTTCCCATCCATCCATTCCTCTACTTTACTACAATGAAGAAATGTTCACAAAAGCATGAACAGCAACAACAAAGCAATCTTACAGCAAGTTACAGACCACGGTGCCAAGGAACAAATAAAGTATTGTCAGACAAACTTTATCATGAGCATGTAAGTTTGAGCTTTGTTCATTATTCAAAGCGCTTTTACAGGTTAAACTAGCTAATCTTGATTTATTAAATATGGTAATCTAAAAAACTTTTGCTTATGGGTGGATTTAAAATGCAAGCAACCATGAAGCAAGAACATGGTATAAATTTTCAATGTACATCCTCCTAAAACCAGGAAGATTAAGCTGATAAGAGAACTAAAACCAGTGGCTGTTTTATTTAAAATAACACTCGTTATGAGTCTCCGACTGTACAGGAAAGTAGACTGATCTCCCATGAAAACCACTGCCTTAACCAGAAGATTATTGAAAAGGATATCTTAGATAAAATAATATATAAACGAGGACAAGTATTATTGTATATTAAATTAACAATGGAATAGAACCCAAAAAAATATGCACTGAACGATTAGCAAATGTATACATACCACCCATGGCGTTCGCCGATGGCCACTTAAGACCTTCAAACATCTTCCAGTTTGGCAATCAATTATTTTAACAGTGTGATCACCACTGAAATTTATTCATGGCAGTGTTAACAGCAAGTTCACATAGCAAGCAAACTTAAGGACATAAATTTTTTAAAAAAATACGAGCAGCACAAGCTTACTGTGTAGAAGCAAGCGTTTTTCCATCTAAACTAAATGCTGCAGCAATTGTTGACCTTGGAGGAGGTAGAAGAGGACAATATTTGGCCGACAAATGATGCAATGACTCTGCTTCTACCCTGAGAGTAATATGACATGAATCAACATTGGATAGTTCTGGTTCAGAAGGGAAGAATGTACAAGAAACTACATGCCCATCGATTAGATATACAGCACCTGTTGAGCTATTTTAAAATTGTAACAGGCACGGCAGTTTTCCTGACCAACTAGCTCATTTTATTGAATGAAGTTTTCATAGAATATATAAACTACAGGATGGATGTTTTACCAAGAATGTAGAGCATGCCGTGCATCTATTATTCCACATGTCGGCCCAAAGCAATCAGCCCTGCATGGTGCACTTTCTCGCCGCAGACTTTTTGAGGAGTATCTTGCACGAGGAGAAATTTCCCTCGATGCTAACAACTGGAAGACATTTCTGTGGTCATAAAAGTTGCAACGTATCAACCAGTGTCAGTAAAGGAATATGTAAGCTTGTGTTGGTTTTCCTATCATACTTTATTGCTTCACCACCTTCAGAAGAAGATATAACAAACTTTTAACTTTATCTGTTTATGTTTTTAAGATCCATTTCCACAACTTCTCGGTTAACACACTTTCAAGGAGTCGAAAAAGTATCCGATACAATTGCGTGGATATTGATGCAATGTGTTTGTGTGTGTAGCCAACAGCGTTTTAAAAGGTAGATGCCTAGGATCCTAGTTGGACAAAGGAATTGCAAATAGAGAACTATATCAAGGATTTACAACAAGAGCAATGAATGAGCATCATATAAGGTTTGCTTGATGCAAATTGTTTGCCCACAATCCTTATGCTTAAGATTTTAGGTAAAATGGTTAACTGACATGGTATGCAGTGTTGAAAAAACGAAATATTCGGCCGAATCAGTGGCAAAACGAGCAAACACTTCAATATTCGGTCAAATATGCGGTCAAACTGAATATTCGCTACACAAACCGTATATTCGGTGAATAACGCGACAATTCGGTCAAATTGGCCAATTAGGCCCAAAACAAAAAAAAAACTCACTGCGAAAATATTAAGTGTGAAATGCACAACTTAATTAAAAAAATAAGTGAGACTCACACTTATTATTTCAGAAACACCCTCTCCTCATTTCTCTATCTATATTCTTCTTTCTCAACCGAGACTCGAACCCACAATGTTCCAATTTAATTCGGACGCCTTATCATTAGGCCATGGGTATATTAGTTTTCTACATCTTTATATTTTTTGAATTTTTTATATGTAATATTTATATAAAAATATTGATGGCCGCATAGTTTGAATAAATCAAACACTCACCGAATAAACTAGATATTTTTTATTCGCAGGCCAACCAAACTCTGAATCCGTTCTTTACAATATTGATGGTATGAAAATGAAACCTAGTCATTTGAAAATCAAAAATATGTCTATTAACCCATTTATTTTGTGCGTCCAAACAACCCGAGTGTTTATGCTGGAGGCCACCATGGCACAAAAGTGCACATGAAGGGAATAATAGTATTAAGTACTAAGTTCGATCGGTATGCATTCTGGTCCAAGACCCTATAAGCTTAATGTTTTGGATAAGTAGTATTGACGCACCTACAAGTTCACTAGAAAATGCCAAATTCACATAAGATATCATTTGCTGATAGCATATAGATTCAAAGTTACAGTACTTGGCAGCTAACCACCATTTTTATTATAAAAAAAGGCAACATTATTTTTTTGACGGAAATATATCCTATTCTAGCAGAAATTTATTAATGAATGGCAGCTAACTGCCTCGAGCACAATCGCTGCTCTAACATTGTCAAAATGCAATTTGAAGGTACAAGAAAGATTTATTTTTTTTATTCTAGGAGCCCAATCTTCGACAAAGACTTCTCAACAAAGTATGCAGGTTGACTTAAAAGCAAGACGAGTACCACTACACAAGTAGCATGTTTGTGGTACAAGTGGACAATTCCCACTTGCACCACGATATAAAACTTAAACAGCAGAACAAAGCATCAACTTGATAAACATAAGCCTTTTCCTCACCCATCTTACATATATTCGTAAGTAATTTATGGATTTAACTTATAAAAATATTAATGACATCATTTATTCTATCTCATGTATAGATGGCACTTATTCAATAATCCGTAATTGAGGTAAAGTCCCACATAAAGTTCTCTTCAAATGCATTTTCCCCCTCTTATATCCCCCAACAAATTTAGTAACATGCAAAGTCAGCTTCACAAAAATTGTATAATATAAATAAAATAAAAAACACCACCAACGCCATCATCATCGTGTAATCCTTTCCACATCAAAATGGTTAGGCTATAAAGTAAGCCTCTATAATAAAAGGTTCATATCACAAAGCATTGAATTCCTAACCAAGGAAACCATGCACTTTAATGAAGCTCTCCATAATCCTAAATAATTTATTCATCGGCCTCCAAATTCTCCTAATCTAGTGAAAAAGTCTGAATGAAAAAAGGTGATAGATTCGATATAAGATATTATGTTCAACCGGAAAGCACTAATAACGCCAAGGGCAAAACAAAGCACTTTCCATATCCAAAAGATTGCAACTTTACAACCCAAATGAATAGCATTTCCAAACCACAAGCCTAATCTCACCATAATCTAAATTAGCTAAATCAATCTGGTTACACCAAAATTTGGTTATGCTAGCCGAGGCAGAAGATATGCTGCTTTACGCATTCGGTTCATCTCTCAACTCAAAACATTGCCATGAGCCGATATTATGATTCAGCCGATGGAAGACCGTGGCGAAGGAAAAAGGCTAGACGACCTGAGGACGTGGGTAAGATAGTGGGCCAGTAAAGCACACGTTGAGGAGTGACGTGGCACATCAACTAAACAAGATGTAGGGAGTAACTACGCTAAAGAAACGTGTAACCGCTACTCCATAAGTATAAATATCAAAAAGACAGAAGAATTAAGGGATCCTGAATCAATCAATCAAATAGCAATGCCTTAATCTATCCTAGGTGTAGCTTAATACAATTGACCAGTGCTATTGAAGGTCCTTGCCGAAGTAGAGTGCAAGCGCTTCATCAACAAGTAATTCATGTCATTTCAATGGCGTCGGCCGGAGACAAAGCCTTTACCGTGGTTGAACACAAATTTCTCAACGGTAGCGTCTTATCTTTGGCCGACATAAACGTCGATGATCTTGCAGAAGTCGAATCTTGGATGTATAACATAAATCCTATTTTACCAAAGATGGATTTTAGGTATTCAGTGAGAGTTAATTGCATTCAGGTTCCGGTCAAGACAAGTATAGGGGCATTTAGTCTTGAGCACCCATGCAAGGCTCGTTTAATTTAATTCCCAGCGAACCGAGCCGATATCCTAAGTAGTGTATATCCATGTTTTCCAAATATAGAAGTTGGTGTGGTACGTGAATCACGTTAGGAGTTGATTGGAACAAGGATCAATCTTGTGACCAGCGTTAATTCCTTGTTTCCCTGAGTGGTTTTGGTTGTCTTGTGTGATGCACTGTGATGTTACTCTGAACTTCAATATTGTGTGAATCCCTTGTTTCCTAAAATGGATTTTGGGTGTTTCATGTGAAACACTACAGGATTAGTAGAATAAAACTTTAACCGACACCCTTTCGGCTGGCTTTTACTCCCTATCTAATGATTTAAGAGCTATAATGTGTAATATGGCTTATGGCCGAGAACTTTGTCTTCTAAACGTGCTTTTGTGATATCTGCTCTTTTATAGCAATATGTGTAAATCCAATATGTCATAGAGCTGTTGTATACCATGTTCTTTCTTGGAACTACTGGCCATATGACCTATGACTCGCAATAAATGATATCGGTCCATGTGGTGTGATGTAATTAAATTTTTTCAAATTGTCGGTTGTCATGCTCATGAAACACACTTCTAGCCAACTGACAAGAAGCCTTAATAGGTGGAAACTCACGATGGGAAGAAAGTTCTCTTTCTCCAATTAAATATTATGAGAGCGTTGTGTTTAAATCAATGTTGAAAATAGAGCGCCTCGTAGCACAAATAGCACGCCTCATAGCATAGCAAAGCAAGAATCGCTATATAGCACTTTAAATAGCGCAAATAGCTCATAGCTTAAGTTCTTTTCATGAATAGTGTACGATGCGTACTACGTAGCTTAAGCTATGTAGCATAAGCTATGACCGCTATGTTGCTTGTAAGATTTAGTGGGTATTTTACAAAAATATTCAACCCGAACACTAAAACTCGTTAACATATCAACAAAACCCATCCCCTGCGGCCCCATCCTGATTGAATAGAGATTCTTCCTCTCCTAGTTGTCCCAACCCATTTCGATCTAGCCACCTAAGGCCTCCACCGGCCACCTGAGGACATTTCTTGAATGTTATTGAATTTTTAATATCTTTGGCTCAAAGATGAATTATTGATGATGCGACGAATGTGTGACTGTGAGAGATAATACGTACATCGATCCGGAGGACGCTGATTTCCGCTTGGAGGAGCACAGTTTTGAGATGGAACGTATATGATGAGCCGATGAAGATAACTTTAGTTTATAGTTTTCTATCATCTTTTGGCTAGTCTATTATGCATTTTATATGATGTTGACACTTATTTAATTACTCTTTGTAGGACTTGTAGTGTGCTAGTAGTTATTTGTTTGTGATGCTAGATGAGAAGTAAGAACTCATGAATTAAACATTAGCTTATTGTTATGTCTAGTTTTTAAGTATTTTTACTCCCTTTATATTTAGTATAGCTATAGTTTTATACTTTTTAATTAAAATATTGATAAACCGCATAGCTTACGTTATGTGTTACGCTAATTGCGCTTTTTGCTATTTGGTGGCCGAGGGCTACGCTCCATGCTATCGCTATTTTCAACATTGCTTTAAATATCAATTTGTGAGTGCCGATCGATTTGTTATTAAAAATATTTAGAACGAACACCATCAAAGCTGGAATGCTAAATCAAGTTCATGGAAACAGTCTATACCTGGACCTCAAGCTGGAAGATGCCGGTGGCAACTGTATAGGAGAACTAGACGACGTAGATGCTGAATAACCCTGCGCATCGTCAGAACACTGCTGCATCATTTCTTCCTTTCAACATAATGGTCCTGTAAATAACCAAAACAACAGTCATTACTACCCCAGCTCCGACGTAACCAACAAAAAAATATCAAATTACGAAAATAATGCTTACCCCAAGTAGAAACGCCGTTCAATATACAACTTCTGGCGATATCCATGAAAAACAAAGCTTCCTCGTTAAGGTTCGGATCGAAATTGCCCTCGAAATCAATTGGATCGATTCGATGGCATCTACAAGGGATGATGTAAGATGAAGAACTTCACAGATCTAGCGATGGAGAATGAAACTAGGGGTCGGCTAAATTGTGGATCGGGTTAATCTTCGTGGATCGAAGAAAAGAGAGCGTAATTCAAGCGATCAAGTGGGAGATCTCGCAGAGAGAGACTCGCCTGAGGCCTGAGGCCTGACGCCGGCGCCGGCGACGACGACGAGGCTCGAGAGGTTGAAGAAGGGAGAGGAAGTTGCAAATTTTGGGGAATTAGGGTAATTAGAACAGCATCAGCAAGGTGGTGATGGTGTTGCAATTGGGTTTGGGATTGAGCAGTGAATTTCTTACAATTTTGATTTGATTTGGGTATTGGGTTTCGGATTGATTAACGGTCGGGTCGAATTGTCTGAAGTCTGTAGATATATCCTGCCCGAATCCGCTAACTTCAGGCCCTTTCATTTTGGCACTACCTATGCATGCAATCCTATACAACACATCCACGCACACATTACAACGAGCACACAGCACGCACACACCAAGGGGACCAATAAATTTGCCCCGGAACGTTAATTTGCGGCCACTTTCTGATGATGCTCGATATCGGTGACTTTCCAGATACTGACACGTTGCAGACGACGTGTCCCAGAACCTACAAGAAAGGATCAAGAGCTTCAGTTGGGATTATACCACGGGCCTTCGGCCTGAGGTTTATCCCGACCTTCGGTAGCCTTCCAGACCACCCCCCAGCTTGCCTCCGAGCTATCACAGAACCAAGATGCCTCGGCCTCCCGTTCGTGCCCAAGCCTCCCGCCGAGCTCATCTTCCTCGGTCTCACCGACCGACCCACGGCGCTGATCACAGGCGTCTCCGCCACAGCTCCGCGAATCTCGCCATGCGCGAGATATCCGCCGCCCACGATCCCGCGTTCCACGCCATCACGATCTCCCATTAACGAGCATTCTCGTTATTAATACGGGATCTCGCCCATTACGGGGGCGTGACGCCAGGGGCATAATGGCTGGAGTGAATTTCGCGCTCGCCTGCCCATTGTTGCCGCTATATAAATCCCTCTTTCAGACGATTCAGGTAAGCCATTCTCACTCCAATAGACCGTTACTTTGCCAAAATACCCCGTCTAACTTGATCGTCGGAGGGTCCCCGGTGGCACAACCACCCCGGGACTTCTTTGCAGGTAGCTCGGCCTCAACCACACAAACCCATTGAGATCCACACGCTCCAGGAGGCAACCCTCCAACTCAATCTCAGCCGTCCATCAGCGTAAACAGCAGATCAACGGAAGATAACATCTGAAGGAGATCCAGGGCTCTATCAGTTGGCGCCGTCTGTGGGAATTCTAGTTCCACTCAACCAAAAGTTAATCTTCCGATCCTGATTACATAGCAAGCTGTAACATTTCAGAAAAATAAAATATTATTTTTGGGAATTTATATAATTAAATAATAAATATTATGAATATTTTGATAATGCGGTATAGTTAAATACCGATAAATTGGGAAATATTTGGAAAATTATATGAATTATGGAAATGAGGGTGTTTTACATGATTTAAGCAAATTATAAATTCTTATGATTAATTATATTCCACTTTAATACTAATCGCGATTAAATATCACTAATCGTGCATTAAACTTGATTTGTGCACATGACATGCACCATGTCATATTACACATTATTACATTTTTCTACCTTGGCTTTTCTTTATTGTTCATGCATGGTTTGGTTTTAAATGAGGAAAAGAAAAGAAAAAGAAAAAGAAAATGAATAAAGAATAGAGTATGGACATGAGAGAGAGAGAGAGGTGAAGGGTGTTTCCCCCAATTAGAATGAAACTCTATTTCTAAGACTGAAAAGTAAAGCACCGCTTCATAAAAGAGAATAAACACCAAAGGCAATTTATCCTTGCAAGAATCACATGCACTTAATAATAGCAAATTAAATTATACGATGCACAAGCACAACAGAGAACTAAAATAAAATAACCCTTAACAGATAATGAAGTACTTGATTAAAAAGAAAAATACTTGTTCATTATTATTATTATTACATTTAAAAAAGATCACCAAATATGGGATCGGAAAGACAAGGGTTCGCAAATATAAGAAGAAGATTCCCCAGTTCCCTTTTTGTCTTCTCCATCACGTTGAAGCGGCGATCCTCCCGAGAAGTAGACATCCAACGATCATCGCCACATTCGTCAGAAAAGGTGGCGATGACAACCCGGCGAGCCCGTATCTGGCTCAGCAAGTGGAAAGAGCAGTCCCTCAGGGCTTTGGTAATCAAGTGCGCTTCGAAAAAGCACTCGATCTTATCCTCGACGGCATCAAGCACTGCCGAGGACATCTCTGCTGGAGGAGGGGGAATATCGGCGAGCACCGAGGCAAGGATCATCCGAAGCCAAATGCAGTGCGGGGGGAGAGGAGACCCCACAAGAGTCAAAAGCTCGTATATTGCAGCATCACATTGCTCGTCCGTAAGAGAAGAGTCCACCAGGCGCGCAGCAAAACGGGGAACGATGTCCCGAATCGGCACTTCCCATGGTTGTCGGCAGGCATGAGGGCGGTTGCAAGCCATGATCGAAAAAGTTTTCTGAAGATGAGAGAAGAGAAGGCTCAGCCTTGAGTTATATATATAGACCAAGCACAGAAAATTCTGTGCACAGTGGAATTATTTCCAAGACCCGGGAAATCAAAATTTTGGGAAATACAAGTTTGACTTGAAAAAAAAAAGGAGATGAAAAGATATCTCAGGTGAAGCAACGCTTCCGATTCCCCCAACCAGAGCAAAACTCTACCTTGAAAATCTAAATTTTAATAAAGGAAGCAATGCTTCAGCTGCGCACGCACTGCGCTGCGCGACACGTGTCAGCGCAGATGCGCTGGCGCAGTTGCGCTGCGCTGTGCGCTGCTTGACACGTGTCAAGCGCTGGGGCATTTGCGCCAAACAGAATGAAGATTTTAAAGAAATCTTTCTGTTCTTGTTAAAATAAGAAGATTTTCTTCTGTAAAACAGAAGCCCTTGGATCAAAGATCTAACGGTGGGGGAAATTCCCCAAATCACTCAGAGAAAGATCTCTTTAACTAATTTATGGGCACTATAAAAAAGACCCTAGACCTCAATTCAAAGGCATCAACAATTTGTGAGAAATCAAAATTTTCAAACAGAGAAAACTCTGAAGAAATTTCAAGAAGAAAAAAGGTAAAAACCTTTAAAATAGAAGGATTTCTTCTAATAGATCATTGATCTAAGAACAAGATCAATGATCTTCAATAAAAAAACAAATAAAAATAGTGCTTTGCACTTTTTATGAACCTTTGGTTCTCTGAAATAAGAAAAACTTGTTTTCTTTGATCTAAATCAGATCAAGAAAACAAAATGTGCTTTGCACTTATTTTATGAACCTTTGGTTCTAGAATCTAAAAGATTCTCAAATTATAGTGTCTTGCACTTGCAAACTGCGCTGTTGCGCTCTTGGGTTGGCGCAAGCCACCTGAGAGCGCCACGTGTCAGCACCTAAACCATTTGCGCTACGCGTTTTTGAAATAGAGCTTTGCTCTCTGAAATTGGCGCAACTCACCAGAGCGCGCCACGTGTCAGCAGCGCAAGCGTAGCGCACTAGCGCAGCGCACTACGCTTGCATGACACGTGTCGTCACCATAAGCGCTTGCGCTCTTCGATTGGCGCAAAGCGCCTGACAAATGCAATGCATTTCCTAAAGGGCGAGGCCCAAATCAAAAAAGACCTAGTAGGCCAAAATAAATTGCAAAGCAATAAATGGGCAGAGCCCAGGTAAAATTGATGCTCTGCATCATTTATAAAATGAGCAAAGCCCAAAACAAATTGATACTCTGCATCCTTTATGGGCAAAGCCCAAACAAAAATAAAAACAAATAAAAATGTTGAACATTTTTCAATTGGACTTAGCCCAATCGTGGCCGTAAGTCCTCAAATTAAATGGACTGAGCAAGATTGCTCTCCTAAATCAATTTACTTTCGGTTCGATGGTACATCTCTGAACTCCTCTGACACCTATCGTTGTAATCCTTCAACGACGTCAGAGAGGTGACGGGTCCCGACGACCACACATTAATACGGACTGCGGGGTCCTTAAACTCGTGGACCGAGACGTCCTTAAACTAATATCGGACCGAGACGTCCTTAAACTAATAATGGACCACCACGTCCCTAAACTGGCAATGGACCACCACGTCCCTAAACTGGCGATGGACCATCACGTCCCTAAACTAGAATAATAGAGCCTCCAAATGCTCTTTTGCCGGATCTAAACGATCCTGTTTAAGTTGATCTTAGCCCCAAACACGGCTAACGTATCCTTAAACATTCAAATGGATTATAAAACTCCAAATCGACTTTGGTTCAAGGGTACATCTCCGAACTCCTCTGACACCTATCGTTGTAATCCTTCAACGACGTCAGAGAGGTGACGAGTCTCGACGGCCATATATTAAATGGATCACCACGTTAAGTTGATCTTAGTCTCAAAACAGGACTAACGTATTCTTAACGAATGTTTAAGTTGATCTTAGCCTCAATACGGCTAACGTATCCTTAAACTAAAAAAAACACCAAACCCAAATCTAAGTAAATACGGATTTGGACTAATCCACGTCCTACGGGCGACGGCATTACTCAGTCTCCGTATACAATCCACGGGCAACCACAAACAAAACAAACACACACGACACGAAGTGAAATTCTGGAGAAAGAGAAAGTTGTTACCGCGATGCGGTAGCGTAATTAACTGCAGGGGCTTGCGCCTCAGGGAAGAGCGTCCCCACAATCAAAAACCCCTCAAGCGAGGGGGAATCTGATGAAGTCTGCTACATCGGCCGCATCCGTCTAAACCTCCGATACACGGTGCCATAAATCAACTTGGCATCTTCGGAGAGGTAGACGGATAAAACCATATAGCATCTGCCCCGAATCTCAGGCAAGACGTCCTAATGTCTCGCCGCCATTCAGAGGGGAACAGATTCTGGCACGCCCGGTGGGACCTTTTCCTCTTTCCACTCCACACTTCGTGTGTCGTCTTCGCCAACGAATCACGGTTTGTTAATGGTTGCCTTTGGATTTCAAGTTACTAAGATTTGGTCTTTTGCCTGGCGCAGAACTCAAGCATCAATAGCCTCTAGCTGCTCGAACTGCACGAAGTGTCAGTGCAACCGACGCTCCACCTCACTTGGAGGTGTAGCATATGGGCCTCAAGCGGCTTCCTTCCTCGGTTTGCCGGTAGAACAGGTGACCCAGGCCACCACCGGCCTGTTTTTTGGGACCATGATCCCACCTGCAAGCTTCTCTATGCCAATACCTGCACCAGAAACGAACAAGAAGTCGGTCTTCGACCGGCTCACTGCTACGACGGCCCCTGTCAACGGGTCGTCCATTACCAAGCCAACAACCTCTGTCTTTGCGAGGCTGGATCAAAACTCTGAGGGGCCCGCTAGGAAGCCCGTGAACTCTAAAATGGCTATCCCAAGGAGGGCAACAGCCACTGCTCCGGAAGTCGTTAAGGCGGCTTCTCCCGTCAAAGAGTCAGTCTTTTCAAGGCTGACTATTCCTGCTTCGGCCCCTGCACGAGGATATGTCTTCGACAGGTTGAATATCACCCCTCAAAGGACAACCTCGGTCCTTAAGAGGTTAACACCAGCGGCGTCTCATTCAGACAGGGGGCAAAAAGAAGCTGTCTCTATCTCCGAGCCAGTCCCAACGGCTCGTCATGCTCGACGTCGCCATTGGCGACGAGTAAGGAAGGCAGGGGGAAACTCCCCCTCAGGGCTAACTCCACCTGCTCCAGTGGTGGAGGTCAACGCTGCTGTTCCAACTGGGAACAGCTTTGAACTGTTGAGGAGGGTACGTAAGAACTCTCCAATCGCTACATTAAAAAGATCTCCTCCGTCCGCGAAGAGAGTTCCGGAAACGAAGCAAGAACAACCCCCTTAACGGCTGTCTTGAAAAATTTATAAAGTTTGGCGGAGAGTTCAAGACTCCGTGATCGACCTAGATCACTCTCATCAACAAAAGAAGACGAAGGTGCAAAAAGAAAAGGACCGTCCTATTAAACAGCAGAGGACAACAATCGCTAGGGTGCCCACTGCAACGGCCCCTTCAACTTCAACGGCCCACAAAAGAAGAAGGCCGGAGAAAACCCCCGCGCCGGCGACAAATATCAGAGGTGGTGAACCCAAACGCCCTAAGTCAGGGGGCATTGTAGTTCATACCGTCTATGTGGCGTCTGGTAAGGAGGACAGTCGCATATCTACGGGTCATCGACCGCTTACGCGAACCAAAGCGCAGCAGAAGCAGCAGAAGCTCCAAGAGATGATGAACGCGATGGCTGCACTTACTGGGCCAAAAGAAAGCCCTGAAACGTCCTCGGATGAACGCCAGGAACAAGAAACTGACGCCGAGTTCCTTCGTCGAATATTGGAGAAGAAGGATAAAGAGGCTGCTGAACAAGCAGCCAACATAAAGCGTATGGGCCTCCTGTTCCAAGACATGGTGGGGATGATGATCCAACAAGATCCTCCGGCCGAAGATCCTCCGATCGTCCTTGAAGACGATAGGGGAGAGACGTCAAATCCTCCGCCAGCTCTGTCAACAGCTAAGGAGGAGACAATCTCCAAAACTGACTTAGACGAGTACATAGCCCAACAAATACGGGTTCATCATGCGACTGAAGCAGCTGGCCAGGTCGTAAAAACAGGGCGGCCGTATCCAAGTTGGTACGATCAAATTAAGTACCCGCCCGGTTACACAATTCCCAAGTTCCATGTCAACAAGGGGACGGGCAATCCTCACCAGCATGTTGCCCAGTTCAGGGCACTCTGCGGCAACACCGGCGGTGATGACAAGCTGTTGCTTCGCCAGTTTGTTGGAAGTTTATCAGATACGGCGTTCGAGTGGTACTCTGAGCTCCTGAACGACTCTATCAAGACCTTCGCGGAGATGGAGCTGTTGTTTACCCAGCGTTTTGCAAGCGCCAGTGAACGCACCCCAATGACGGCACTGATTAACGCCAGGGTAAAGCCAGGCGAGACATGGGTCCAATATGCTATACAGTGGCGAAACCTATGGTCAAAATGCGAGCAGCACATTGAAAAAGCTCCCGCGGTGGGTATGTTTGTGGGAACCCTTGATCTGCAAGCAACCATCTCGCAATTTATGATGTTTTTCAAGCCGACTACCTTCCATGCCTTGATTGACAAGCTAGCGTAAATGGATCAGATGGGCCATAAACCACCTCTTCCAAAGCCGGACTCCCGAAATGACAAAGGGAAGGGAAAAGCGATCGTGATCGCTAACGCTCAACAACAGCCGAACAACTCGAAGCCGGTCGTTCGTCAAAATAATATGCGCCCGTACGTAGCTCTTGGGGAGAGGATGGGACGTCCTTACTCGTTTCCCCGAGATAAAACGAGAAGGTTATTTGAGCTGGCGTTGCGCAACCGACTCATAAATCTGCCGGATCCAAAACGTCCGTCGCAACCAGGTGATGTCAATGAGCCCAACTACTGTCCTTATCATCGAGTACTAGGTCATCCGATCGAGGATTGCTACGTCTTCAAAAATTGGCTTGAAGACCAGTACCGACAGGGCAAGTTCGCATTGTCTGACAAATGGAAGGTGAATCCACCGCAGCCCCACATCTCTAAGGGAATGAATACGCCGGGGGCAACATGCTCTGTCGTTGAAGAAGCTCCTTGGGAGGTTGTATTATCAGCCAAGACAAAGAGAATGCTGAACGACCTTCAGGCATGCCCAGCGATCAAGTGGGAGAATCCGTTGGAACCGCGGGTCATTGAAGGGATGTTGAAGCCACGTCCAACTCCAAGGACCGATGGTGGCGGCTCAAGCACTCGCAACCAGCCGTCAAAATCTTCGAAGAAGAAGAAAAAGAAATCAAAGAAGCCCGTAACGCCTGGCGGCAAACGCACGGACTTGCAAAAACAAATTGACGCGCTGGAGGAATACAACCAGAAGGCACGGACTCCCATTACATTCCAAGAATTCCTCAATCACGTCTTTCAAGAGGAAGATGAGGGAGAAAGTTCATCTGATGAATCTGAAGAATACGTGGCGAGCTGTCATGTGATTTCCCATTCGTTCATGGACGATGAAGAGATTCCTTGCACTGAAAGCTGGGGGCAGATCCCGAACCAAAAATTCTGGGGCCATCAGATGAAGTAATTGACGCATTCCTTAATGAAGCTCGGTTGAAAAGTAAAGCTGATCAAGAACGCGAGGCGGTCATATTTGAAAGGGCCAAGCGCCAGCGACTTGATGAAGGGGCTGAGACGCTCCCGCTGGAGCAAAATACATCCGCTACCGACAAAAGCAAATTCAAGATGAGGAAAAGGTTTGTTAAAGCCATATCAATGGGCATGAAGCTACCATCCTCTGAAGGAAACATCACTGGTGAAGTGGAAATGCACCCCTCCTATTGCTTGTATCATCGGAAGATTTCGCACCCCACTGAGGAGTGCAAAGCTTTCGATAGATAGTGGCAAGGATATGTTGCTCATCGACAACATTTTAAGCGGGAGAAACGTAAAACTTGTCGGGAGGAGAAAAATATGACCGAAGGGCTTAAGAGAACTACCGGCAATTGTCGCATGGTTAGCACCGGGGGATCACAGGTGCCTACATTCGGGAGCGATTCTGATGAGGAGCTGGAGCTTGGCCCTCTCTTTAAAGAGTCCACTTCCGGAAAAGAAGAAGAGCAGAAGGTCTGCGAAAATATCCGGCTACATAACCGCACGCTGCCCGAAAAGAATCTCGGACCCTCGAATAGAAAAGAAAAAGGGAAAGAAAAGGTCTCTGAAGATATCGACTTAGATGACCAAGCTGTGGAGGAGCTAAGTGCCAAGGACCCGCCGAAGAGAAGTAAGGTGGATTACAACGTCTTAGCGCATCTGAGGAAGCTACCCTCACAGCTCAGCATTCTTGACGCCCTTTTGTTGTCAAAGGAGGCGAGAGATTCGTTAATCAAAGCACTACAGGATCCGGAGCAATTCCAAGCTTTCCTGGCCGACGAAAAGATGAAAGATGAATTGGAGGAAGTTCACACGGCCGATGTCGTTTTTGGTGATGAAGACCTTCTCCTTGGGACGTGCGAACACAATCGCCCCCTTTATGTCTCAGGATACTATCACGATATAAAAATAGGCAAAATCCTGATCGACAATGGATCTTCCGTTAACCTTCTCAATGTGCGGGTGTTAAAAGAAATTTGCATGAGCATCCAGCACTTCGCTCGGGACAAGATCACTATCTCCGGGTTCGACTCCCAGTCATCAAGAACTCTTGGGTCTGTGATACTGACACTACATTTCGGGTTACTCGTCACGGACGTTAAGTTCCACGTCATAGACGCCAAGACATGCTACAACGCTCTGCTCGGCCGACCGTGGTTACACGAGTACAACATCATCCCTTCTACACAACATCAGTGTATGAAGTATTCTAAGGATGGTCTCGAGTATACCGTGGCGGGAGAACTGAACCCGTTCTCTGTGAATGAGGTCCGCAAATATGAAGATGCCAAATACTTCTTACCGGATTTCGAAGACACGGAGAGGTGTCACAAGCCGGAGAACAAAGCTAATGCCACCATCCCTGTCTTCGGCAGTGATACCGAGGAGGAGGAGGAGATAGTTTATTCGGGTCCGCCCCAATGCAACAAGCCGGGACCGTCTGCTCCTACGTTGATCTTTGGTAGCGACTCGGAAGATGAGGTCCATGCCATATTCTCTGCTCGGCCTCCAATACGAATGTCCGCTAACGAGGAACAAAGTCTACAAGTCGCCATGGTGCCGCTTAAACACCGTAAAGAACTGGATGCACTTGATATTTACAATGTAGAAGAGCTGCAAACGTTCTATATCCCTCCCAGGCGAGAAAGCGAAAAAGCAATTCTATTCTACCGCTCTGAAGAAACCCGAGTGGAGAAAGAAATCTGGAATGGCGCGGATCCTACGCTTGATAGGTTTCAGCCCATCCGTCTCCCCAGATATTATACAGAAGGCCTGAAGGGGTTGCTGAAACGTCAAGGAATATCCTTCAAGCAGACCGTTCGAAAAGCCAAGTTCTATGACAGAGTCTGGAACGTTCCCGGGACTCAACGCAAACTGCCTAATGGGAGAATGGAAACAAAAGGGCTTGGATACATCCGGTCAAAGAAACGAGAGTTACTACACGGCTGTTACGTCGTGTATGACTTCGATGAAGAAGCGGATGCTCAGTGGGAGGACGCTAATCCTGAACCAGTAAGAGTTCCAGATGCAAAAGTGCCCATTCCGTCGTTCGAAGAACAAATGGACAAGCTTATAAGGGAAGCTGGTCAAAAAGTCCGAGACGACCATAATCGCGAAATGGTCATCTACGATAAAGCCAAAACACAACGCCTCCTCCAACAGGCCGTGAAAGAGGAAAATGCCGCTCCTTGTCAACCTGCTATAAAGAAGGCTCGACGCAGAGGCAGAAACAAGTCGAAACGCGAAAAAGGCGCTCAACAGCAATGAAGCGGGGCTAAGAGGCCACGCAAGCGGGAGCCGAGCGGTTCCGATCTATCCCTTATGAGGAAAATGGGTCGGGCATACTCTTTTCCTCGGGACAAGACCAGGAAGATACTTGACCTCGCTCTAAAACATCAGATGCTTACACTGCCGGAGTCTAAACACTCCGAACAAGCAGGAGAAGTCTCGCACCCAGACTATTGCTTTTATCACCGAGTGGTAGGGCATCCTCTCGAAGACTGCTTCACCTTCAAGAATTGGGTCGAAGATCAGTATTAGCTTGGCAAGTTCGCTCTGTCCGACAACTGGAGGGTAACGCCGCCACAAAAGCACGAACCCAAGGCCACGGAAGAAGAACCAGTTCCGCATTGGGATTGGAAGCGAATTCGTACTTGTCACATGATAACAATATCAAAAGAAGAGCCCGAGAACATGGATGACTTTTCCTGGTGCTTCGAAAATAGCAACGATGAGTTGATCTCAGAGTTTCCACCAGCGCCAAAAGAGCTGGAAGATGGAATCCATACCACTACAGATAACCTCAAGAAAATTGAGTTGGGAACGGCGAACGATCCGCGACCGACATTCATTAGCGAGTTGCTGTCTAAAGAGAAGGCGGCTTCGTTAAAAGACCTGCTTATGCAGCATAAAGATTGCTTCGCATGGAACTATTCCGAGATGCCGGGACTAGATCCAGAAATTGCTGTGCACAAATTGGCAATATCCCCGAACGCCAAGCCGGTCAAACAGGCGCCAAGAAGAATGCGGCTCGAGCTTGAGATGAGTATCAACGCCGAGGTCAAGAAGTTGATCGACTCTGGCTTTATTCAAGAGGTCCAATATCCTGAATGGATCGCCAACATCGTCCCGGTGATGAAGAAAAATGGGATAGTACGCATATGCGTAGACTTCCGGGATCTCAATAAAGCCTGCCCGAAGGACGATTTCCCAGTGCCAGCCACCGAACTGATGATAAACAATACATCCACTCATAAGGTTTTCTCCTTCATGGACGGCTCATCAGGGTATAATCAGATAAAGATGCACCCCGAAGACCAGAAGCACACCGCTTTTCGGACTCCTTTGGGAATATTCTGTTATAAAGTAATGCCCTTCGGATTAAAGAACGCCGGTGCCACCTACCACAGGGCCATGACGAAGATCTTCGATGACCTCATACACGAAATCGTCGAATGCTATATCGACGATCTCGTGGTTAAAAGCAAATCATACGAGGAGCATCTTGAGCATCTGAAGACCGTATTTCAACGCCTTCGACAATACAACTTGAAGATGAACCCTCTCAAGTGTGCATTCGGGGTTTCCTCAAGCAAATTCCTAGGATTCATCGTTCGACACCGGGGCATTGAGATAGATCCGTCAAAGATCAAGGCGATCATGGAAATGCCTCCGCCAAGGACTCTCAAACAGCTGTGGTCTCTCCAAGAGAAGCTCGCGTATATACGGCGATTTATAGCCAACCTTTCAGGCAAGTGTCGTCCTTACAGCCACCTGATGAAGAAAGGAACCCCGTTCGTCTGGGATCAAAAATGCCAAAGCGCGCTAGATGAGATCAAGCAATACCTACAGAACCCGCCAGTGTTGGCTGCTCCGGTCAAAGGGAAGCCCCTCATTCTTTACACAACCACCCTCGAAGGTTCCTTAGGCGCATTATGGGCACAAGAGAACGATCAAGGGAAGGAGAGAGCTCTCTATTACTTAAGTCGAGTTCTGCTGGGGGCAGAAAGCAACTACTCCCCCATTAAAAAACACTGCCTGGCGTTGATCTTCGCGATAACAAAGCTCAGGCACTATGCGTTGGCGCATGAGGTCCGTCTCATTTCAAAGGTGGACCCCCTTAAATATTTGATGTCGAAGGCCATATTGACGGGACGACTCGCTAAATGGGCCTTGCTCTTGATGGAGTTCTCGATAACGTATCAACCTCTCAAGGCAGTGAAAGGGCAGGCCATCGCCGACTTCCTTGCTGAGCACCCGATACCTGCCGATTCTCCTCTGGATTGCGATTTGCCAGACGAACATGCGTTTGACGCGATCGACGGTGGTGATACCCTATGGGAACTTTATTTCGATGGAGCATCTTCCATGAAAAAGTGTAAGTCCACGTTGCCCACCCCGGTACTTGCGGGGAGGCGGAAAACGGAATAAAAATCGGATTTTTATGAGCTTAGGCAACATGGACTTGACTATGAAGGATTTTTGCTAAACAAAAACAAGCTAAAGCTAACTAGAAACTAGCTAAGTGCTAGAAAGGTTATACCTTGGGCTTTATGTCCTTCTCTCTTTGCTCCTTGGAGTGGTGGAAGGAGGTCACCTTAGTCGTCTTCTCCCATCAAAGAAAGATCCACCCGAAAGCCTCAACCTTTGGCTTCAACTCCAAACTAGAAGTAACTAGGGTGCAAGAAGTGCTAATCCTTGAACCCTAGATGAGAGTAGAGATTATCAAGAAAGGTTATACCTTGGGCTTTATGTCCTTCTCTTTTAAGTAACCCAGGAACTCGGCACTCAAGTATTCACCACCTCGATCAGATCTCAGTGCCTTGATACTTTTGCCTGTTTGTTTTTCTACTTCATTCTTATATTCCTGAAACTTATCAAAAGCTTCGGATTTATGCTTCATTAAGAAGACATGTCCGAACCTTGAGAAATCATCCGTAAAAGTAATGAAGTATGAATAACCGCTTCGTGCATGTGTAGACATTGGACCGCACACGTCGCTGTGTACGAGTCCCAAGAGCTCGCTCGCTCTTACTCCGTGTCCAGTGAACGGAGTCTTTGTCATCTTTCCTTTAAGACAGGATTGACAAGTTGCATACGATTGATATTCGAACGAATCCAAATATCCTTCTGTGTGTAACTTAGTCAACCTTCTCTCATTGATGTGACCCAATCTACAATGCCATAAGAAAGTTTTATCGATTTCTGGAGACTTTCTTTTGTGTGTATTCTGGACATTGAAAATCTGTGGCTGGTTTAATACGTATATATCGTTGTTCAATGTACCTGACCCAATCAAAACTTGATTAAGGTGAATGTTCACTACATTACTTACAAATGCAAATTCATAACCTTCTTTAGATAATAAAGATATAGAAATGATATTACAGGTTGCATTTGATACATAATAACAACTACGTAAAACCAAAAAATGTCCATCAGACAATCCCAGGTGATAGCCCCCCACGGCCTCAGCATCCATGCTAGCACCGTTTGCAACTCTGAGGGTCATGTCACCTGCCTTCAAAACTCTACGCTTTCTCAACGCCTGCAAAGAATTACAGATATGAGATCCTGATCCGGTATCCAATACCCAGGATGTAGAGTTTATTGATAGACAGTTTTCAATAACATACACACCTGAAGCTGAAGCTGCAACTCGCTTCAAATCCTGTGTTCTGGCCTTCCAAGCCTTGCAATCCTGTTTCCAGTGACCACTTTTGTGACAATAGAAGCATTCTTCCTTCCCCACCAGCTTTCCCGCTACCTTTGTTGCTTTTCCTTTTCCCTTCATATCCACTTTACTGACACCGCCTCTTGGTTTGGCGGGGGCTTTCTTCTTCTTGCCCTTGGCTTTCGTCCTGGACCTAGAAGAGGAAGATCCTCCTACAAACAAAGTGGATGTCTCCCTACCCTTCTGTAGGGTGCCCTCAGCACTCCTCAACATGTTCAGAAGCTCGGAAAGTTCAACCTCCTTTCCTTGCATGTTGAAGTTAAGAATAAACTGGGCGTAAGTGGAAGGAAGGGACTGGAGAATCAAATCAGTATAGAGTTCATTCTCCAACGTGGTCCCAAGGTCCGCGAGCTCCTCTATGTAGCCAATCATCTTAAGCACGTGTTCCGCTACCGATGATCCGACGGCCAACCTTGCCGAAAACAACTTCCTCGACACTTCGTATCTTGCGATACGAGACTGCTCTCCATACAGTTCTTTTGTATGAAGAAATATGGACCCTAGGTCCATATTCTCGTGCCTCCTCTGATGTTCGTTGTCCATCGAGGCAAGTACGAGGCATTTGGCCTTCGCGCAATCTATTTCCCATGTCTTACGGATTTTCCTATCCGCGACACTGGTTTTGGGACCTGGGACAGGGGGAGCTTTGGTGGTAAGGACATACCCCAACTTGTCATAAGTGATTGCCATCTTGACATTCCTGAGCCAATCTTTGTAGTTTGGCCCTGTCAATATGTTTTTATCTAGTAATACTTAAGTCCGGTCATGTTGAATGGTCGCTGCAATTAGGAGAGAGAAAAGAAACACTTTAGCATGATGCTCTTGCAAGTTTAGAGTGGTTTTTAGTTTGTCTAAACTGGATGGCTCCCACTGTCTCTCGAATCCCTTCTCAAACCGTAAAGAAAGGATTAGTCAGGATCAATCTCACCGTACAATACTTGCTTAACCGTTCAGCCAGGCCAGTGTCGGTACTTCGAGGGAGGTTTTCCAACGCTTTCGCGAAGTTCCTTAATTAAGTAACCTCTTTTCCCTGTGGGCGTAGCCCCGCTAACACCTTTCTAGACACCTACTAAGTTTATAGCATTGATCGTTAAGTGAGAGTTTTCCCGAGGAGTAGCATATACTCACAGTAGGATCGGGATCCAAATATCATCGCGTGATAAAACCGAAGGAATCCTACCAGAATTATCACACTCCAAATGGTATGCAGCGCTAGCAAGTTTCAGTACTTATGAAACTCCCGATGTGGATTTTTGCCCCATGCTCTTATGACCTTGGCGTGAGGTCAAAATGTCATAAGTCACATGTCAAGTTCTTCCCATCATTATCCTGGTTAATTTGAACCCACCCGTACCTACCCTTGACGTAGGCCAAAATGGCAGTACGACTGTCTCAAACCAACGCATTCTATCTATGCAACAGATAAATATCCGGCAGCTACCAATCACTATGCTTTGGCGTGAGGTCAAAATACATAGCTTGAATACTACCGAATATTTAACTGAAATGATGGAGGGCTACGGATGGTTTTGGCGAAACCGTGAACGTAGTGAACTTGATATAATCGATGGAACGAGATAGCTTTTAAAAGGAGTGGTTCAAGCTCCGCGTTTAAAAGTTTAGTTTTGAAAAGAACCGAGTGGTTTTCAAAGTGTTCCAATCGACTTTTACTTGGTTTATTTTCTTGCATTAGTTCTTTTAATGCGTCCCATCATTTAATCCTACCATTGCAGAAAACAACCAAAATATGACGTACGCTTATGCCATTCGCATTCGCCACGGGGCCCCGTCATCACCCGTTAGGTTACTTAACTAACGACAGAGCGGGGGCTGGGCTAGCGCGGCTGTAAAACATAAGCAACGCCTAAATAGTTATCATATATAAATATATAGCAATGATAGAAATTACAGATCACAGATGAATACATTGGATATACTAGGAATCCGCAATCCGTTCGAGCCTGCAACGAAAAGCGGATTACACGGTCGCGGTGAATAGCCAATACCCCACCCAAGACCCCTACGGGTGCGGCAAACTACCCGCCAAGTACCCGAAGCGAAGCAACCTCCCTCACCACCGTGAGTAGGCCACTCGGCACTTCGAGATACCCGGTAGTTTGTGCACCCCCTCCATGGGTCTATCCTAGAAGCAAAAATAGTAAAAAGAATTATACAATGACGGCTACAACCCCGACCCGGTTGTGCGGCCAAACAAATAATAATATTACATCAATTTACATGTTACAATGAATGAAAGAAAAAGCAACACTCATCTCACATCCACCCCGGCTATTCATCCGCGACAATCCAACCCATTCATATACACATACCATCATCAATCACAGATCACAGATATGTATAACCCCGACTAATCGACATATAGCGATTAGCCGACGTTCAATACATATAAACATCACAGATATAACCTTTTAGTCAAAGTGTATTGAAGTTCGGAAAAAAAATACGGATTTATAGGCCCCCAAAAACAAATTTTTATTCTGGAAAATCTGGGCACATATAAACCATCTTAAAAATCCTAAAACCAAGCCAGAAATACACTGCACCAAACTCGACCCAGAGAAGAGCCAAGATGGCCGCGGTTGCGCGGCAATAGCTTGCTATTGCCACGGAACCGCGGCTCTTTGGTCGAATCTTTGGATCGTTTTTGGTGGCTTTCTTCACAAAACCCTGAGATGATTTTTGGAGTACAATTTATTTTGTTTTGAACAGAAAAAAAATTAACAGAAACTTAGGGTTTTGAAAACTCGGTTTTTCGATTTTTCCGATTCGAACTTCGATACACTCTACTACCTAGCTAGTTTATGTTTAGTTAGGCTCTGATACCACTGTAAGTCCACGTTGCCCACCCCGGTACTTGTGGGGAGGCGGAAAACGGAATAAAAATCGGATTTTTATGAGCTTAGGCAACATGGACTTGACTATGAAGGATCTTTGCTAAACAAAAACAAGCTAAAGCTAACTAGAAACTAGCTAATTGCTAGAAAAGTTATACCTTGGGCTTTATGTCCTTCTCTCCTTGCTCCTTGGAGTGGTGGAAGGAGGTCACCTTAGTCGTCTTCTCCCGTCAAAGAAAGATCCACCCGAAAGCCTCAACCTTTGGCTTCAACTCCAAGCTAGAAGTAACTAGGGTGCAAGAAGTGCTAATTCTTGAACCCTAGATGAGAGTAGAGATTATCAAGAGAGGGTTTTTCTTAAGCTCAAGTGTTTCTCAACACATGAGAGGGGAGAGCTTGAGGGAGAGGAAGAACAAGAGAGTGAAAGTAAAATGATAGAATGAGAGAATAAATCACCATTCTCACATATATGTGTGAATTATTTTAATTAGATAATTAGTGAGATAATTGTCATGGCTTAATCAAGACATGACCATTATCATTTCATTATTAATGCAAATTGCAAGGATCAAAGAGCATCTTCCAAATGAAATGATGATGGTCAAAGTGTCAACAAGGTCAACAAGTCAAGATGGGTCAAATGGTCAACAACCATAACCATGCACAATTATTAAACTAATATCAATTAACAATAATACACACATAAGCATTAGGGTTAATAAAATGACAATAGTCATTAACCCTAATCAAAGTCCTCTCCCTCTGTCTCAACCAACTGTGCATACGCACCCGTATTCGTGATCCGAGGAACACGAATACAATGAGAAAAAGCCAATCCCAAATCATATACTAGGATCCGGCTTAAACCAAAGCCCGCTAGTGTAAGCTGTCCGAACAGCAAACGTGCACAAGTGCGCGGATGTGAACGAACCCTGTCGCAAAACCATGCGACCTCTACTCATTTTGCCTAAAGGCGAATAGCTCTCTGTGTGGGACTCTAAAGACTCGACACTACGCTGGCAGTGGGTTTAACCACAGACCGCAAGCGGCACTAGCTGTACGTAACAGTCCCCAGGTAGATGTCGATAAGAAGACTGACGAGGTGAACCCCATCTGAACTCCTACTGAGCCTGTATGTGACAATCTCCGTACAGTCCGGTCTGTTCGTCTGATACATCGCATGGCGGGCCTAGGGGGGAGGTGAACGTCAGTCCCCTAATAGCGGTACAAGTCGTGTCGGAGTGTAGCCCAGAACACCCTGAGATAACACTGGAAACCTACCAGTATATCTCGCTTGCCCTGGCCAGGGACTACTCGTGTAATAGCTCTCCTGGACACAGCGCGATGTCAACCCCCAATACCGGGAGAGACGAATCCTGTCTAACCGTCACTGCCTCCAAGTGCTTCGGGACTGCACCCAAAAACTACCTGTTTGCACGACTCCTTTGAGCCGTGGTAGGGTAGCAATCAAAGTGCAGTGGGAACACACTCGAGGCGAAGTGACAGTGTCAAATCAGCGGACTAAGCTGTACTCATGTCACCTGGGAACTGATAACTGACGATAGGTATAATACCAACCAACAGTTCCCGACGAGTCCTGTCCAGTGTACTCGTAACCTAACGAGCACCCGCATACTATCTCAAGTACGACGTACTGACGGCTGTGGGACAGACCGTCTCCCACGCTGGGATGAGAAGCGCATACGCTAGTCTACTCCGGAGTATCGATGCCCTGTCTCGATAGTCCAACGACTAGGGACCTGTATAAGGATGTGCTTATAGATCACCCAGCTCCCACGAGTGTGAGCGCCATCACAACGCTGGTAATCAAGCAAAGATCCTAAGGGCTCTACTAATATGTATATCAGCGATATGCTAAAAGAAACACATGCACATATTAAAGCAGAAACAAACCAAGTAGCATACTACCATTTCGAGCAAGATTGTATATACAACTGTGAATATCCCAAGCTTCCATCAAGTAATATACAAACTAGTATGATACAGTAATGGCCTCTAGGGCATATACACTAACAAAAAGCGCAAACAAAATACCCCTATAATCAAATCAGGGGTAGGCCTCATCTTCATGACTCCACAAGGAGGGATAATGCGCTTCGCTTTCTCCTTAACAGAGCCAAGGACAAATAACGAAGCCGAATACGAAGCTTTGATAGCAGGCCTCGAGATCGCCATTGACATGGGAATTGAAAATCTCCTCATATACGGAGACTCCCAACTGGTCGTTTGTCAAGTAAACAGCGACTACCAAACGTGCAAACCGGAGTTGGTGAAGTACGGTGAAAAGGTGCAACAACTGTTGACCCAAATTCCCTCCTATACTTTGGAAAGCATACCACGCGCGGAAAATAGCAAAGCGGATGCGTTAGCTAAGCTGCTAAAGAACTGGCTGACGAGAACCTGGATGACGTTAGAATCGTGGTACAAAGCCGTCGGGTGCTTGCCCCAGCAGAAATATCTCCGGAATCATCCGAAGAGAAGGGAGCGACTGAACAGACGACCTTGCAAATAGAAGACCGGGAAAAGGCTGAGGATTGGAGGGAAGTCTTCATAGACTACTTTAAGTCCTACCGAATACCTGAAGAAGCGTCCACAAGACATCAGCTCATGAAACGAGCTCTGTCTTTCGCCTTCGTCAATGATACTCTATACAAGAGGTCATTCGATTCTCTGTGGCTGAGATGCTTAGGACCTGAAGAAGCGGAAAGAGTCGTTCAGGAAGTTCATGACGGAATCTGTGGTTCTCACCAAGCGGGCCCGAAGATGAAGTTGAAGATCAAACGGATGGGATACTACTGGCCCACGATGATTCAGGATTGCCTCGAATATGCGAAGCAATGCCACTCATGCCAAATCCACGGAGACTTCATCCACCAGCACCCAAATCCGCTACACCCGACAGTGGCTAGCTGGCCATTCGAAATGTGGGGGACTGACATAGTTGCCCCATCGAACCAGCATCGTCCAGGGAACATCGTTTCATCCTGGCGACGACCGACTATTTCTCCAAATGGGCAGAAGCAGTACCGTTGAGAGAAGTGAAGACGGAGAATATCCTCCATTTCTTCAAGACGCACGTCATATATCGGTTTGGAACTCCGCGACGGATCATCTCCGATAACGGGCCAGCTTATAGAAGCCACAAAATCAGTCGCTTCGCGCAACAGCATAATATAGACTGGAGATATTCCTCAGTGTATAATCCGCGAGCTAATGGTCTAGCTGAGGCCTTCAACAAGACCTTGACAAAGATCATGAAGAAAACGGTGTCCCGAAATAAGAAGGACTGGCACGAGAGACTGCAAGAAGCTCTCTGGGCATATCGAACTACGTTCAAGACAGCCACTGTCACGCCCCGCTTCCCAGAGTACGCAAGATTGGGCACGTGACATAGCCAACCATGCTACCTGTGGGTAGGAAGCATCCATCCACAGTCACATTACGGCTGTAGAGATATCAAGAACAAGATAAAAACTATCTAACACATGTCCAAATCCAGAATAACAAGAGTCAATAATAAATAAGTGCGGAAGCAAATGATCCAATACAATAATAGAAAAGTACGTCCCATAATGCGGGCTCACAACTGGAAATAGAATGCAAGAAATAAACTAATCACTACAGAACTCACAAATCAGCCTGCTGGCTGAAGTACTCCTGCTCGGTCAGCGATAGTGGTAAAGAATCCGGGCCATGCAAAACCCAGACGTCAGCGCGTCATGTCAACCAATAATATAATATGAACATGGTAATAAGCAATGCAGAAATAAACATGAATAAAGCAATAGTGTGAAACAAGTAGTGCAGGGTAGTGTGCAGTGGGTAACTAAACTGTTCTATCGGGTTCCCTATTCTAAAGTCTTTGAAATCAATTCGAGTAATCCTCCATGTAACTCAAAGGATATGTCCCGTTACCCCCCGGGACCACGGATCAGGAAGATGGGAACCAATAATGGTTCTGTCCCGTTGCCCCCCGGGACCACGGATCAGGAATGTAAGAGTCACGAATGGCTCTGTCCCGTTACCCCCGGGACCACGGATCAAGTAATACCCTTTTAAGTTACACTTTAGATTACCCGTTTGATTTCCCCATACCCCCAGGTTATAAGTGTCAGGTCAGGTATTCAGTAGTCAAGGACTAATGCCAACACAGGATCAGGTAACAGGTCAGGTTTGTCTGGATAGACAACAGGAATGATCCATGAGGACCCCAAGTCAGGTTTGTTGGCATTAGGCATGAGATCAGGTAACAGGTCAGGTCATGGTACATCAGGTTAAGTCGATAGTAAAGGGTACCATGTCCGGTGCATCGGTATATATATATATGTCATGTGTAGCAAGGTCAGGTCAATATGTAACACAATCGAGGGTGTGCTCACAACAGGTATAAAATCGAACAAGGAATAACAGCAGGAAATAAACAATGAATTAAACAACAATAATCAATTTATTTAATCACATTAGTGCAGTGGTATAGTACAGACGTTTCATCATATTAGCAAGTTTCGAGCACCCCTTGCGGTGCAATACCGTTATATCAATATCAGAATGTAATAGAACTACCAGTGTATAGGCTAACATCCTTTAAACAGTAAAATGTGGTTAACGGGTAACTTCGTTATTAGGGTTAAAGTGGCAATTGTGATTTTAGGTTACAGTATCATGATATATGTCATAATGCGTCCAAATAATAAAATAGCTATACCTAGTTAAGTTTGCACGTTTAATGAGTCAAAACACATTTAATTGGATAGTATAGCATGTAGCAAGTGTTACTTGCCTCGACGGTTCGCGAACCGGGAAAAACGGACGTAGCGTCGGCGGAAAAACACGCGACGGACGCACGGTTCACGGATCGGGTCCAAACAACGAACAGTGGGACCACGCGGACCGGGGTACCTTGCTGGAATGTCGGGTCAAGTCGTCGGCACGGCCGGATTCCGGCGAACCGCCAAAACAGCGAGAAAAGTTAGCAAATACTACGCACGGACAAATAACAACCAGCGAGGGGAAAAAGGAAGGGAAAAGTGAAGGGAAGCTTACTGGGGTTGCAAGGGTCGCGATAGCGACGGGGTCGACGGCGATGGGGCACCGGCGAGGAAGCGGCGGCGGCAGACTCGGCTGCAGGTTGCTGTTGGGTTCAGTTGCGGCGCCGGGCACTCGGGAGGAGGAGGAAGGTGTCGAGGTCGGGAAGAGGGGCGAAGGGGGAGATGCTGGCGTCGTCGGCGACGAAGTGCGGCGGCGACGGCGAGCACGGCGGGTGCAGGTGGCTACGGCTACGGTGTGGGTGCACGGGACGTGGGGAGAGGAGGAATGAGGTCTGCGGTTGCGACGAGGATGATGATGGCGTCGGCGTTGGGATGCGGCGGCGACGGCACGGTGGCTGGGCTAGGGTTGCGACGAGGGTTCTCGTGATGGTTCTCGGTGAGAAGACGAAGGCGAGGAACGTAATATATATATATATATATATGGGAATAGAGAGAGAGAGGGTTAGAGAGAGAGAGAGAGATTAGAGGAAGAGAGAGATAGAGACAGGAAAAGAGAGAGGAGAGATAGAGAGGTAGAAAGAGGGAAGGAGGCGGGGCCCACGAGGGTTTAAACCCCTCGTGATTGGCCAGGGAAAAATTTAAGAAAAGATTTAAAGGGTTAAATAGTTATATAAGTAACAGAATGAGGTTATGAATATATATATTATAGTTTTATAATATTTAATTAAATTGGGATTTTGGCGCTAAATGAAACATTTTCAAATCGCGTCCGGGTTGCGCCCAAATATTTGAAATTTAAATAATAGGATTTTAAGCGGGTTCCAAATTTTAAAATGAAATGTTTTATGATTAAAAAGTATGCCCCCAAGTCGGACACTTGCACGCGCGCGTAGCCGTCCAAACTCGCCCGTTTCACCGAACGGGATGAAAAATCGACGCGCGGACGCTACCACGCGGCTAGGGGTGTCGAGTAGGCCAATATGGATATTTTTAATTTTACTTTAGGTGTTAAAATTTGTTATATGCAAAAATGACTTAGCCGGTTAAAATTTTACAGTGAGACCCAAGCAGGCAAAATAAATGAAATGAGCAATATCAAACACTCAACCAGTAACAGAAATAGTATTATTGGGCTCGGGTGTTACATCATACCCAACTACAAAAAGAATTTCGTCCTCGAAATTCCAAGAATACAAGATAGATAACTACAGGAAAAGGTGAGGAAACTTCTGCCGGATCTCGTCTTCTCGCTCCCAAGTGGATTCTTCATGCAATCGATTACCCCAAGAAACTAGCACAAGGGGGATAACCTTGTTCTTAAGAACCTTTTCCCTTCGATCCTTGATTTCAACCGGTCGCTCCTCAAAAGTTAGGTCCTCTCGTACAGTTAACTCCGAATGATCCAAGACGTGGGTTTCATCTCGAACATACCTCCGTAGTTGAGATACATGAAACACATCGTGCACACCTGCCAAGGACTGTGGTAACGCCAAACGGTACGCTACCTCTCCAACACGCTCCAATATCTCGAAGGGTCCAACGAATCGAGGACTAAGCTTTCCCCGACTCTCAAAACGAATCACTCCTCTAGTCGGTGATATCTTCAAGAATACCAAATCACCCACGGCGAACTCTAGAGGCCTTCTTGATATGTCAGCCCAACTTTTCTGTCTGTCTTGAGCTGCCTTCATATGCTTCCTGATTGTATTAACCTTCTCAACGGTCTGTACCACCAAATCTGGTCCCAATAATCTTCGTTCACCAACGTCATCCCAACAAACAGGCGAACGGCACTTACGACCATATAAAGCTTCAAACGGAGCCATCTGAATAGTCGCTTGGAAACTATTGTTGTAAGAAAACTCCACCAAGTGTAGGTGATCCTCCCAAGAACCCTTGAAGTCCAACATGCATGCTCTCAACATATCTTCAAGAGTTTGGATCGTTCTCTCCTACTGACCATCAGTTTGAGGATGATAAGCTGTGCTAAACTTCAATCGAGTCCCCAAACTTTCCTGTAAACTCCTCCAGAAGTGTGATAAGAACCGAGTGTCCCGATCGGATACGATGCTCACCGGTACTCCATGCAACCTTACAATCTCCTGCATGTACCGCTCTGCCAAAGTCTCCGTTGATTGACCAACCCGAAAAGGAATAAAGTGAGCTGCCTTAGTCAACCGATCGACAATCACCCATACTGCATTGTTGCCCTTTGGACTTCGCGGTAAAGCCGTCACGAAATCCATGGTTATATGTTCCCACTTCCACTGAGGAATCGGAAGTGGTTGCAACAAACCAGCAACCCTTTGGTGTTCAGCCTTAACTTGCTGACATACCAAGCACTTAGCCACGAAGCGAGCAATCTCCCGTTTCATGCCTTCCCACCAGAAATGCTGTCGAATATCTCGGTACATCTTTGTACCTCCCGGATGTACAGAGTAAGCTGAACTGTGTGCCTCCTTCATAAGCTCTTCACGCACATCCCCCCTTTGGCACACACATACGGCTACCATACCTCAACGAACCATCTTCGTGGACCAGTAAATCTGTTCGTAGTCCAGCTTCAACCTGCTCTCGAAACTTTTGCAGTCTAGGATCCTGCGATTGTGCCGCTTTAATCTTCTCAACTAAGGACGATTGTACTTGCAACTGCATCATCTGTCCCGTAGAATGTAGTAGCACAACCTCCAAGTCAAATCTTCGAAAATCCGCAATGAACTCCCTTTGCGTAGTCAATACCTGAATCGCTGGTAACCGACTAAGCGCATCCGGGACGACGTTAACTTTTCCCGGATGGTACTTAAGATCAAGGTCGTAGTCGGCCATCAGCTCCAACCATCTACGTTGCCTCATGTTCAACTCCTTCTGAGTGAATACATACTTCAAACTCTTGTGATCTGTAAAAACTTCGACTCTCTCATCCAAAGGTAGTGTCTCCCAAATCTTCAAGGCGAAGATCACAGCCGCAAGCTCCAAGTCATGAGTCGGATAATTCTTCTCATGGGTCTTCAGTTGTCTTGATGCGTAAGCTACGACCTTCCCATTCTGCATCAAAACACATCCCAATCCTTTTCCAGATGCGTCGCTGTGAATCACCAGTCCTCCGGAATTGTCTGGTACGGTCAGGATAGGGGCGGTTATCAACTTCTGCTTCAACGTCTCGAAAGCCAATGCACACTTATCCGTCCAAACAAAAGGTACTTCCTTGCGCGTAAGCTTGGTCAACGGCTCTGCCAAACGAGCGAAGTTCTCCACAAATCTCCTGTAGTATCCGGCTAAACCAAGGAAACTTCTTATCTCAGCCACATTTCTTGGAATAGGCCAATCTCGAACTGCTGTAATCTTTTCGGGATCGACGACGATTCCATCGCCCGACACAACATGCCCCAGAAACTTCACTTCTTCCAGCCAAAATTCGCACTTACTCATCTTCGCATACAATTTCTCCTGTCTCAGTGTCTGCAGTGCGATCTTCAAATGCTCAGCATGCTCTTCCGGACTCCTCGAGTACACCAGAATATCGTCAATGAATACCACAATAAACTGGTCCAAGAATGGTGAAAAGATTCGGTTCATCAAATCCATGAATATTGCCGGCGCATTCGTTACTCCGAAGGGCATCACTAGATACTCGAAATGCCCATACCGAGTTCGAAATGCCGTCTTGCAAATGTCTTCTGCTTTCACTCGGACCTGATGATATCCGGATCGCAAATCCAGTTTCGAGAATACCCTCGCGCCACTAAGCTGCTCAAAAAGTTCTCCAATGCGAGGGATCGGGTACTTGTTCTTAATAGTCACCCGGTTTAATTCTCGATAGTCGATGCACATCCTTCTCGTGCCATCCTTCTTCTTTACTACAATAACTGGAGCTCCCCAAGACGAGTTGCTGCTTCGAATCCAACCCTTCTCAAGCAATTCAGTAACTTGTTTCTTAACTTCTTCCAATTCTACTGGTGCCATTGGATAATACGCTTTAGATACTGGCGCTGCACCAGGAATAAGGTCAATTGCGAACTCCACGTCTCGCTTCGGCGGCAAGCCCGATATATCTTCAAACACATCCATGAAATCGCGAACCACCACCGGTTCTTCACAACCATCAACTTCCATAGCTGCAGGAACACTGTTTGTCAGCCTAGCCCTAAACTCGACTGGCCCGACAGAACTGCTTCCTTACCGCAACTGCTGTCTGCATCGTTGGCCGCGAAAGGTCCAGCGAAACTACTGAGTCTCGTCCATTCTGCTGCATGCACGTCCACGGGTGCTCCATTCTGCCTTAGTCCGATGAACTTCTCTTCCATTTCCTCCCGTGCAGTCCGCGGGAAGAACTTCTCCAGGAAACTCTTAGAAGAATCTGCCCACTTGATCAGCTTGGGCAAGCGGGTCTCCTCAACAAGCCACCATTCTCGGGCGTAGTCCACTAGCCGAATGCATACCACAACAATTTTTTTGTCATCTGGAATCTGTGCCGCAAAAAGCAAGTTCTCTGTGTCAACTAGCCACTGCTCGGCTGACAACGGCTCCTTTAAACCAGTAAATGTAGACGGACCCAACCGCCTGAAATCTGCTATGGTCCCTACTCGGTCAACTGGTCTAGCTCCAACATTGTTCACATACTGCTGAACGATCTGCAAACCTTCCCGAAACGAATCTGCTTGCTGCTGGATCAGCTCAGTATGCCTCTTCTGATTTTCCAGCATTCCTCTTATCACTCCAAGCATGGCGGCTTCGTCCACACGCCTCTGGTACGTCTTCAAATTCTTACCTGCCATAATCCTGAACTCAAAACACCCAACATTAGCATGATGATAGATTCTGAATATAGATCAAGGCTAGAACTCCAAGATACTTAAATAGAGTACCGCATTGTAACTATGCCGCGGTAACATAACCACAATTACATAACTCCATCCAAGTCGCCTAAGTCCTAGAGATAACAAGGAATCAGGTTTTCGAATCGATATGCAAAGGAAGTTTGCACATCGTAAAAGATATAATCAGGAAGAATGTGATTCAAGAATGGTAAAACGGTCAAGGTGGCAGGACATGTTTCCTAAGCACGGGTATTCTGATTCGTGTATCGGGTATAATACCCAACTACAAAGAATCAACCCAACTAACCTATGGCTCTGATACCAAAAGAACCATGTCACGCCCCGCTTCCCAGAGTACGCAAGATTGGGCACATGACATAGCCAACCATGCTACCTGTGGGTAGGAAGCATCCATCCACAATCACATTACGGCTGTAGAGATATCAAGAACAAGATAAAAACTATCTAACACATGTCCAAATCCAGAATAACAAGAGTCAATAATAAATAAGTGCGGAAGCAAATGATCCAATACAATAATAGAAAAGTACGTCCCATAATGCGGGCTCACAACTGGAAATAGAATGCAAGAAATAAACTAATCACTACAGAACTCACAAATCAGCCTGCTGGCTGAAGTACCCCTGCTCGGTCAGCGATAGTGGTAAAGAATCCGGGCCATGCAAAACCCAGACGTCAGCGCGTCATGTCAACCAATAATATAATATGAACATGGTAATAAGCAATGCAGAAATAAACATGAATAAAGCAATAGTGTGAAACAAGTAGTGCAGGGTAGTGTGCAGTGGGTAACTAAACTGTTCTATCGGGTTCCCTATTCTAAAGTCTTTGAAATCAATTCGAGTAATCCTCCATGTAACTCAAAGGATATGTCCCGTTACCCCCCGGGACCACGGATCAGGAAGATGGGAACCAATAATGGTTCTGTCCCGTTGCCCCCCGGGACCACGGATCAGGAATGTAAGAGTCACGAATGGCTCTATCCCGTTACCCCCCGGGACCACGGATCAAGTAATACCCTTTTAAGTTACACTTTAGATTACCCGTTTGATTTCCCCATACCCCCAGGTTATAAGTGTCAGGTCAGGTATTCAGTAGTCAAGGACTAATGCCAACACAGGATCAGGTAACAGGTCAGGTTTGTCTGGATAGACAACAGGAATGGTCCATGAGGACCCCAAGTCAGGTTTGTTGGCATTAGGCATGAGATCAGGTAACAGGTCAGGTCATGGTACATCAGGTTAAGTCGATAGTAAAGGGTACCATGTCCGGTGCATCGGTATATATATATATATATATGTCATGTGTAGCAAGGTCAGGTCAATATGTAACACAATCGAGGGTGTGCTCACAACAGGTATAAAATCGAACAAGGAATAACAGCAGGAAATAAACAATGAATTAAACAACAATAAGCAATTTATTTAATCACATTAATGCAGTGGTATAGTACAGACGTTTCATCATATTAGCAAGTTTCGAGCACCCCTTGCGGTGCAATACCGTTATATCAATATCAGAATGTAATAGAACTACCAGTGTATAGGCTAACATCCTTTAAACAGTAAAATGTGGTTAACGGGTAACTTCGTTATTAGGGTTAAAGTGGCAATTGTGATTTTAGGTTACAGTATCATGATATATGTCATAATGCGTCCAAATAATAAAATAGCTATACCTAGTTAAGTTTGCACGTTTAATGAGTCAAAACACATTTAATTGGATAGTATAGCATGTAGCAAGTGTTACTTGCCTCGACGGTTCGCGAACCGGGAAAAACGGACGTAGCGTCGGCGGAAAAACACACGACGGACGCACGGTTCACGGATCGGGTCCAAACAACGAACAGTGGGACCACGCGGACCGGGGTACCTTGCTGGAATGTCGGGTCAAGTCGTCGGCACGCCCGGATTCTGGCGAACCGCCAAAACAGCGAGAAAAGTTAGCAAATACTACGCACGGACAAATAACAACCAGCGAGGGGAAAAAGGAAGGGAAAAGTGAAGGGAAGCTTACTGGGGTTGCAAGGGTCGCGATAGCGACGGGGTCGACGGCGATGGGGCGCCGGCGAGAAAGCGGCGGCGGCAGACTCGGCTGCAGGTTGCTGTTGGGTTCAGTTGCGGCGCCGGGCACTCGAGAGGAGGAGGAAGGTGTCGAGGTCGGGAAGAGGGACGAAGGGGGAGATGCTGGCGTCGTCGGCGACGAGGTGCGGCGGCGACGGCGAGCACGGCGGGTGCAGGTGGCTACGGCTACGGTGTGGGTGCACGGGACGTGGGGAGAGGAGGAATGAGGTCTGCGGTTGCGACGAGGATGATGATGGCGTCGGCGTTGGGATGCGGCGGCGACGGCACGGTGGCTGGGCTAGGGTTGCGACGAGGGTTCTCGTGATGGTTCTCGGTGAGAAGACGAAGGCGAAGAACGTAATATATATATATATATATGGGAATAGAGAGAGAGAGTGTTAGAGAGAGAGAGAGAGAGAGAGAGATTAGAGGAAGAGAGAGATAGAAACAGGAAAAGAGAGAGGAGAGATAGAGAGGTAGAAAGAGGGAAGGAGGCGGGACCCACGAGGGTTTAAACCCCTCGTGATTGGCCAGGGAAAAATTTAAGAAAAGATTTAAAGGGTTAAATAGTTATATAAGTAACAGAATGAGGTTATGAATATATATATTATAGTTTTATAATATTTAATTAAATTGGGATTTTGGCGCTAAATGAAACATTTTCAAATCGCGTCCGGGTTGCGCCCAAATATTTGAAATTTAAATAATAGGATTTTAAGGGGGTTCCAAATTTTAAAATGAAATGTTTTATGATTAAAAAGTATGCCCCCAAGTCGGACACTTGCACGCGCGCGTAGCCGTCCAAACTCGCCCGTTTCACCGAACGGGATGAAAACTCGACGCGCGGACGTTACCACGCGGCTAGGGGTGTCGAGTAGGCCAATATGGATATTTTTAATTTTACTTTAGGTGTTAAAATTTGTTATATGCAAAAATGACTTAGCCGGTTAAAATTTTACAGTGAGACCCAAACAGGCAAAATAAATAAAATGAGCAATGTCAAACACTCAACCAGTAACAGAAATAGTATTATTGGGCTCGGGTGTTACAGCCACGAACATAACGCCGTACGCGTTGGTATTCGGTACAGAAGCAGTACTCCCCCTTGAGATAGAGTTACCCTCTCTACGAGTGGCAGTCCATTACGAGCTGACGGACGAAGAAAATACTCACCTTCGGCTTGAGGAGCTTGATGCCCTTGACGAAACTCGGCTTATAGCACAACAAAATCTGGAAGCCTATAAAGCAAAGATGACGCGCTCATATGAAAGATTGACTCGGCCGAGAACATTCCGCCAAGGCGAACTCGTGCTTGTGGTCAAAAGGCCTATGATCCCCAATCGCGCCAAGCGGGGAGAATTCGAGCCAAACTATGAAGGCCCGTACATCATAGACAAGGTCTACCAGGGTGGAGCCTATCTACTCATGGATATGCACGGTGAAAGGCCTTTCAGGCCAATAAATGGCCGATTCCTAAAGAAATACTACGCTTAGCGAGTTATCGCTTCGGTCAATGATAGATGACAACGACTATATCCGCTCGCTATCTTCCTAAGCTCAAACTTTATAAGCAGTAGCCAGCCGTTTCCTGGACGGACCGAAACGTCCTTAAACTAATGGCGGACCGAAACGTCCTTAAACTAATACCGCAGCATCCGTAGGCTGACGAAATAAAAAAAAAAGAAAAATATAATAAATAAAAACGGTATGTCCATAAGCAAAAAGGGCACGGATGAAAACCCGAAAGGGCTCCGTGAGTAAAAACAGCAGGGATACCGGCGAGTGTTCATGAAAACCCGAAAGGGTACGACCTCGTAAAAAAAAAAAGTAAATAAAATATATATATATATATATAAAAAGGGGTATGTCCATAAGAAAAAAGGGCACGGATGAAAACCCGAAAGGGCTCCGTGAGTAAAAACAGCAGGACTATCGGCGAGTGTTTGTGAAAACCCGAAAGGGCGCAACCTCGTTAAAGGACACTTACAAGATCCTCTCGACCTTGTAAGGAGAAACCACCCGCGTGAGATCCTTACGACTCACAAAGGAGCAACACACTTAGGGATCCTCACGATTCCTAGGGAGAAAATACACTTGCGAGATCCTCACGACTCGTAAAGAGAACTCTCTTGTGGGACCCTCACGGCTCATAAGATTTGAAAGTCTTAAGTCACAGAGACCTAAAACCTGGGCTTAAGCAACCCCCCACAACTTCCGATATTGCCCTACAAGTGGTCTAATACTGGCTCTTGTATACAATCCAAGGGCGCGAATAAACATTTCCCTAATCAAGTTTCATCCGTGATTGGAGATATGTACGCATGATGAACAACCTTTATAAGTCCTCTCGACTTACAAGGAGAAAACCCTCCTGTAGGATCCTTACGACTTACGGAGGAACATACACTTGGGAATCCTCACGATTCTTAAGGAGAAAATACACCTACAAGATCCTCACGACTTGTAGGGAGAAATAACTTTGTGAGACCCTTACGGCTCATGAAGTCAAAAGCCTTAGCTGACAGGATCCTAACCCTGTTCGCTAAGCCACCTTTGTTCAACATCGACGGAGGAAAATGATGATTCGCTCCTGGCAATATCCCAGTTGCAGCGGTGCTGATGCCGTAACCGGTGTCTCATTTCAGGCTTACGGCAAGAAGCCAGTAGGCCGCACATGCATACGAAATAGCCGAAATGATGGGGCAACTTGTAATAAAAAGCAGCAAGTAAAAATGTATGCATGCAAAATAGCCGAAATGATTGGGCAACTCGCAATAAAAAGCAGCGAATGAAAATAAAATAAATAGCCGAAATGATTGGGCACCGCGAAAAATAGCCGAAATGATTGGGCAATCGCGACCTTCGCGATATAAAAGCTGAAATGATAGAGCATCGCGGAAATAAAAAAAATGATAAAACTTTATACCTACAGTTGAGATCACATCGATCCCTGTATACAATCCAAGGGTGCAAACAAAGAGGGAACCATACTTTCCCAATAGGCTTCACCAGAAAACGAAGTCAAATCTCAACAGTCCATCCCAACTCCGAAGAAACCAGTGTCTTCGGCAAATACCTCAACTCAGGGAAACAAACAATCCTTTATGAGAGCCTCCTGATCCGCGTCGACTCGCAGAGCAACCAGTGCCTCCGTGGGAAATTCTCGACTCGTTTCAACACCAAGGAAACAAATAATCCTTGGCAAATACATCAACTCAGGGAAACAAACAATCCTTGACGAGAGCCTCCTGATCCGCGTCGACTCGCAGAGCAACCAGTGCCTCCGTGGGAAATTCTCGACTCGTTTCAACACCAGGGAAACAAATAATCCTTGGCATCAGGGAAACAAATAATCCTTGGCAAATACCTCAATTCAGGGAAACAAACATCCTTGATGAGAGCCTCCTGATTCGCGTCGACTCGCAGAGCCACCAGTGTCTCCGTGGGAAATTCTCGATTCGTTTCAACACCAGAGAAACAAATAATCCTTGGCACCAGGGAAACAAATAATCCTCGGCAAATACCTCAACTCAGGGAAATAAACAATCCTTGACGAGAGCCTCCTGATCCGCGTCGACTCGCAGAGCAACCAGTGCCTCCGCGGGAAATTCTCGACTCGTTTCAACACCAAGGAAACAAATAATTCTTGGTAAATATCTCAACTCAGGGAAACAAACAATCCTTTGACGAGAGCCTCCTGATCCGCGTCGACTCGCAGAGCAACCAGTGCCTCCGTGGGAAATTCTCGACTCGTTTCAACACCAGGGAAACAAATAATCCTTGGCACCAGGGAAACAAATAATCCTTGGCACCAGGGAAACAAATAATCCTTGGCAAATACCTCAACTCAGGGAAACAAACAATCCTTGACAAGAGCCTCCTGATCCGCGTCGACTCGCAGAGAAACCAGTGCCTCCGTGGGAAATTCTCGACTCGTTTCAACACCAGGGAAATAAATAATCCTTGCCACCAGGGAAACAAATAATCCTTGGCAAATACCTCAACTCAGGGAAATAAACGTCCTTGACGAGAGCCTCCTGATTCGCGTCGGCTCGCAGAGAAACCAGTGTCTCCGCGGGAAAATTCCCGATTCGTCTCAACTTGCAAGATGAAGCCTCAGGCAGCAGGGACTAAAAAACTTGCTTCCTGAACAATGGGACCCTGCAAGTCGATCTAAAACGGTCTCTTGCATACTATTCACGAGTCTCACTCTCCAAAGTCGAGTTTCGACAGGGAGGGAAACAACCGCTTACGGGTCTTCTCGACTCGTAAGAGGGAAAAATTCTCTTATAGGATCCTTACGACTTGTTAGAGAAAACACACTTATGAATCCTCACGATTCCTAAGGAGAAAACCCACCTACGAGATCCTCTCGATCCGTAGGGAGAAAAGTCCCTATAAGACCCTCACGGCTCATAGAGTTGAAAAGTCTTAGGCGGCAGATCTGAACCTGCGGCCTAAGCCATCGCTCTTTCTTGAGGAAATCTAGATGATTACTCTATTATCGGTCAAATGTGTTTATCAAGACAGCATGCTGAAAAAGAAGAAAGTGACAGAAAGAGCATCCGATTTACATTTGATCAAGCGTTCGAGACACACTCATTCATGCATAGGCGAAAGATTCAGAACGAGAATTAAGACAAGCTGAAATAGAAATTTTCCATTCATATTGCAAAGGGTTCTTACAATCCCTAAAATGGGTTTTCTTTAGATCAGGGATCTATTGAGAGTAAGGCTCTGTCAATAAAAAATTGATCTAATTTAATTAAAAATTTTACCTAAAAAAGGTGCTTTCAAAAGAAATTCTAACTCTTGGAGTTTTTGAAGGCAAGAGCAAGGCTCTGAAATTTTGAAAGTAAAAATCTTAAAAGATGACAATCATCTGTGAAGGACCAAAGGTCCTATTTATAAGTATCAAGTGCCCTTTCAACTCCCAAAGTTTGCCATAACGGTTGGAATTCTACCACCATTGCGCTTGCATTTAGAACCATGCAAGCGCAACGGTGGGGGGGTATTTGTTTCCCCCAATTAGAACGAAACTCTATTTCTAAGACTGAAAAGTAAAGCACCGCTTCATAAAAAAGAATAAACACCAAAGGCAATTTATCCTTGCAAGAATCACATGCACTTAATAATAGCAAATTAAATTATACGATGCACAAGCACAACAGAGAACTAAAATAAAAGAACCCTTAACAGATAATGAAGTACTTGATTAAAAAGAAAAATACTTGTTCATTATTATTATTATTACATTTAAAAAAGATCACCAAATATGGGATCGGAAAGACAAGGGTTCGCAAAGATAAGAAGAAGATTCCCCAGTTCCCTTTTTGTCTTCTCCATCACGTTGAAGCGGCGATCCTCCCGAGAAGTAGACATCCAACGATCATCGCCACATTCGTCAGAAAAGGTGGCGATGACAACCCGGCGAGCCCGTATCTGGCTCAGCAAGTGGAAAGAGCAGTCCCTCAGGGCTTTGGTGATCAAGTGCGCTTCGAAAAAGCACTCGATCTTATCCTCGGCGACATCAAGCACTGCCGAGGACATCTCTGCTGGAGGAGGGGGAATATCGGCGAGCACCGAGGCAAGGATCATCCGAAGCCAAATGGAGTGCGGGGGGAGAGGAGACCCCACACGAGTCAAAAGCTCATACATTGCCGCATCGCATTGCTCGTCCGTAAGAGAAGAGTCCACCAGGCGCGCAGCAAAACGGGGAACGATGTCCCAAATCGGCACTTCCCATGGTTGTCGGCAGGCATGAGGGCGGTTGCAAGCCATGATCGAAGAAATTCTCTGAAGATGAGAGAAGAGAAGGCTCAGCCTTGAGTTATATATATAGACCAAGCACAGAAAAATCTGTGCACAGTGGAATTATTTCAAAGACCCGGGAAATCAAAATTTTGGGAAATACAAGTTTGACTTGAAAAAAAAAGGAGATGAAAAGATATCTCAGGTGAAGCAACGCTTCCGATCCCCCCAACCAGAGCAAAGCTCTACCTTGAAAATCAAAATTTTAATAAAGGAAGCAACGCTTTAGTTGCGCTGCGCGACACGCGTCAGCGCAGATGCGCTGGCGCAGTTGCGCTGCGATTTGCGCTGCGCGACACGCGTCAGCGCAGATGCGCTGGCGCAGTTGCGCTGCTTGACACGTGTCACGCGCTGGGGCATTTGCGCCAAATAGAATGAAGATTTTAAAGAAATATTTCTGTTCTTGTTAAAACAAGAAGATTTTCTTCTGTAAAACAGAAGCCCTTGGATCAAAGATCCAACGGTGGGGGAAATTCCCCAAATCACTCAGAGAAAGATCTCTTTAACTAATTTATGAGCACTATAAAAAGGACCCTAGACCTCAATTCAAAGGCATCAACATTTTGTGAGAAATCAAAAATTTCAAATAGAGAGAACTCTGAAGAAATTTCAAGAAGAAAAAAGGTAAAAACCTTTAAAATAGAAGGATTTCTTCTAATAGATCATTGATCTAAGAACAAGATCAATGATCTTCAATAAAAAACAAATAAAAATAGTGCTTTGCACTTTTTATGAACCTTTGGTTCTCTGAAATAAGAAAAACAAGAAAAACTTGTTTTCTTTGATCTAAATCAGATCAAGAAAACAAAAAGTGCTTTGCACTTCTTTTATGAACCTTTGGTTCTAGAATCTAAAAGATTCTCAAATTATAGTGCCTTGCACTTGCAAACTGCGCTGTTGCGCTCTTAGGTTGGCGCAAGCCACCTGAGAGCGCCACGTGTCAGCACCTAAACCATTTGCGCTATGCGCTTTTGAAATAGAGCTTTGCTCTCTGAAATTGGCGCAACTCACCAGAGCGCGCCACGTGTCAGCAGCACAAGCGTAGTGCACTAGCACAGCGCACTACGCTTGCATGACACGTGTCGTCACCACAAGCGTTTGCGCTCTTCGATTGGCGCGAAGCGCCTGACAAATGCAATGCATTTCCTAAAGGGCCAGGCCCAAATCAAAAAAGACCTAGTAGGCCAAAATAAATTGCAAAGCAATAAATGGGCAGGGCCCAGGTAAAATTGATGCTCTGCATCATTTATAAAATGAGCAAAGCCCAAAACAAATTGATGCTCTGCATCCTTTATGGGCAGAGCCCAAACAAAAATAAAAACAAATAAAAGTGTTGAACATTTTTCAATTGGACTTAGCCCAATCGTGGCCGTAAGTCCTCAAATTAAATGGACTGAGCAAGATTGCTCTCCGAAATCAATTTACTTTCGGTTCGAGGGTACATCTCTGAACTCCTCTGACACCAATCGTTGTAATCCTTCAACGACGTCAGAGAGGTGACGGGTCCCGACGACCACACATTAATACGGACTGCGGGGTCCTTAAACTAATGGCGGACCGAAACGTCCTTAAACTAATATCGGACCGAAACGTTCTTAAACTAATATCGGACCGAAACGTCCTTAAACTAATGGCGGACCGAGACATTCTTAAACTAATATCGGACCGAGACGTCCTTAAACTAATATCGGACCGAGACGTCCTTAAACTAATAATGGACCACCACGTTCCTAAACTGGCGATGGACCACCACGTCCCTAAACTGGCGATGGACCATCACGTCCCTAAACTAGAACAATAGAGCCTCCAAATGCTCTTTTGCCGGATCTAAACGATCCCGTTTAAGTTGATCTTAGCCCCAAACACGGCTAACGTATCCTTAAGCATTCAAATAGATTATAAAACTCCAAATCGACTTTGGTTCAAGGGTACATCTCCGTACTCCTCTGACACCTATCGTTGTAATCCTTCAACGACGTCAGAGAGGTGACGAGTCCCGACGGCCATATATTAAATGGATCACCACGTTAAGTTGATCTTAGTCTCAAAACAGGACTAACGTATGCTTAACAAATGTTTAAGTTGATCTTAGCCTCAATACGGCTAACGTATCCTTAAACTAAAAAAAACACCAAACCCAAATCTAAGTAAATACGGATTTGGACTAATCCACGTCCTAAGGGCGACGTCATTACTCAGTCTCCGTATACAATCCACGGGCAACCACAAACAAAACAAACACACATGACACGAAGTGAAATTCTGGAGAAGGAGAAAGTTGTTACCGCGATGCGGTAGCGTAATTAACTGCAGGGGCTTGCGCCTGCAGGGAAGAGCGTCCCCACAATCAAAAACCCCTCAAGCGAGGGGGAATCTGATGAAGTCTGCTATATCGGCCGCATCCGTCTAAACCTCCGATACACGGTGCCATAAATCAACTTGGCATCTTCGGAGAGGTAGACGGATAAAACTATATAGCATCTGCCCTGAATCTCAGGCAAGACGTCCTAATGTCTCGGCCGCCATTCGGAGGGGAACAAAAGGGTCTTTGACTTGGCTTCATCCTTCATCCCCTCCATTATTTTCCCTCCTTCTTCCTCTCCCATGGCAGCCCACTCCCTCCACCTCTTCACCTCTCACAAACACCCTCAATCTCACATCAAAATATCATCTCCATTCATTAAAAACATGCACAAGCTTACTACAAGCACTTTGGACCAAGAAAGCTAGGATTTTGAGCACTTGGGCCAACTCAAGAAAATTCTTGAGTTGCCATATGAGGTAATTCCTTCACACTTAGATTAGTATTTCATTCACTTTAGCATCTTTGCATGTTTAGAAGTGTTTTAGTGGAGTTTTGTGAGCTTTGAAAATTCCTAGATGAGATTTGAGGGAATCTTGAGTTGTGTTGGTGCTATTGAGCTTAGTGGTGACCTTAAACCCCCCATAGTGTTAAAAACCCAGATCAAACCTGAAACTGAACCCTAAAACTTGAATTTGAAACTTTCCATGTCGGTTTGTGATTAATTAGTTGGTGCAGGAAAATACGGATTTGGACTAATCCACGTCCTATGGGCGACAACATAAATTAGTCTCCGTATACAATCCACGGGCAACCACAAAACAAAACAAACACCCACGACACGAAGTGACCATCTGGAGAAGGAGAAAGTTGTTACCGTGATGCAGTAGCGTAATTAACTGCAGGGGCTTGCGCCTGCAGGGAAGAGCGTCCCCACAATCAAAAACCCCTCAGACGAGGGGGAATCTGACGAAGTCTGCTACATCGGACGCATCCGTTTAAACCTTCGATACACGGTGCCATAAATCAACTTGGCATCTTCGGAGAGGTGGACGGATAGCACCAAATAGCATCTGCCCCGAATCTCAGTGCCAAGACGCCTCCAGTCTTGTGCGCCGTCTTTTGGAGGGGAACAGATTCTGGCACGCCCGGTGGGACCCCTTCCTCTTTCCACTCCACACTTTGTGTGTCGTGTTCGCGAACGAGTCGCGGTTTGCTATGGTTGCCTGTGGATTTGAGGTACTTAGATTTGGTGTCTTGCTCCGTGCAGAAAATAGAAGATCAATGGTTTCAAACTGCACTACCTGCAACTGCAACTCTCGCTTCGTCCCTACTGGAGGAGTGACTTACGGGCCCCAAGCGGCCTCCCTTTTCAAGATGCCAGTGAAGCAGATAACTCAAGCCACCACTGGACTATTCTTCGGGACCATGCTCCCACCAATGAGCTTCAATGCCCTAATGACGCTGCAAGAAGCCCCAAAGAAGTCGGTCTTTGATCGACTTACTACTGCCGCGGCCCCTCTCAACGGGTCGCCCAACTTCAATACCTCAGTTTTCAACAGACTGGGCCAGAACGTCTACAAGCCCGCGATACCCGAAGTTGCCATCCCAAAGCGGATAGCCATCCCGGCTCAAGCGGACGAAATCATTGGAAAGGCTTCTCCTTCCAACAAGTCAGTTTTTACAAGGATGGCCATTCCGGTTTCTGCTGCAGGCAAGATCCTCAAAGCTGCTTCCCTTGCCCAGAGGTCTGTCTTTGACAGATTAGACATTGCTTCTCAACGGGTGTCAGTCTTCGACAGGCTAACACCAATAACAGTCTCTCCTCAAAGCAGGGGGCATGATGAAGTCACCATTATAGCTGAAACAACTCCATCCGCACAACACGCTCGACGTCGCCACTGGCGCCGAGTAAGGAAGGCTGGGGGCAACTCCCCCTCTGGGATAACTCCACCAGCTCTGATGATGGGGGTCGATGCTGCTGTTCCAACCGAGAACAGCATTGAACTGCTCAACAAGGTGCGCAAAAACTCGCCAACTGCCGTATCGAAAAGATCTCCTACACCTGTGGATAATGCCCCAAAGGTGAAGCTGGAGCAGCCCCCTCAACGGCTGTCCTCTGAAATTTACAAGGTCTGGCGTCAAGTCCAAGACTCCGTGATGGATCAAGACTATCTCCGCCGACAGAAAAAGATGAAGGTTCGGCAGGAGAAGGACTACCCTGTCAATCCGGAAAAGGCAACAGCTGGCTGGGTCCCCACTGCAACGGCTCCCTCAACGTCAATCACTCAAAAGAAAAGGATGCCGCAAAAAGCCCTTGTGAACATGGCGAATCGCAAGACCACTGAATCTAAACGCCCCAAGTCTGGGGGCATGGTGGTGCATACCGTTTATATGGCTTCCGGAAAGGAGGAAAGCCGCGCTTCGATGGGTCACCGACCGCTCACCCGATCCATGACAAAAGCCCAGGAGCAACAGCAGAAGCTTCAAGAGATGATGACTGCGATGGCCGCACTCACCGGGCCAAAAAAAAGCTCGGAGGTATCATCAGAACAGCGTCACGAGCAAGAAACCGATGCTGACTTCTTACGCAGAGTCCTCGAAAAGAAGGACAAAGAAGCCGCAGAGCAAGCGGCTAATATAAAACAAATGGCACTCCTCTTCCAAGATATGGTAGGGATGATGTTACAGCCGGACCCTCCAGCTGAAGACCCCCCAATCATTGTTGGAGACGACGGAGGGGAGACATCTAATCCTCCTTCGGCCCTTTCAGCAGCCAAGGAGGAAACCATTTCCAAAGCTGCACTAGACGACTATATAGCTCAACAAATACGAGCTCATCAGGCGAATGAAGCGGCTGGGCAAATTGTTAGAACCGGACGACCCTATCCGAGCTGGTATGACCAAATCAGTTACCCGCCGGGATATACGATCCCTAAATTCCATGTGTACAAGAGGACAGGGAATCCACATCAGCATGTCGCTCAATTCAGAGCCTTATGCGGCAACACCGGAGGCGACGACAAACTGTTGCTTCGACAAATCGTCGGCAGCTTAGCAGAAACGGCCTTCGAGTGGTATTCGGAGCTACCTAACGACTCTGTCAAAACATTTACGGAGATGGAGCTACCGTTTACACAAAGATTTGCAAGCGCCAGCGAGCGCACCCCGATCACCGCATTGATCAACGCCAGGGTAAGGCCAAGCGAAATGTGGGTTCAATACGCAATACGGTGGCGAAACTTAAGGTCGAAGTGCGAACAATGCATCGAAGAAGCACCTGCGGTAGGCATGTTCGTGGGCAATCTTGATCCGCAAGCGACCATCTCACAGTTCATGATATTCTTTAAACCGACCACGTTCCAGGCTTTAATTGATAAGCTAGCCAAGATGAATCAAATGGGTCAAAGACCATCTCCTCCGAAGCCGGAACCCCGAAACGACAAGGGTAAAGGGAAGGCGACCTTCGTTGCGAACACCCAACAGCAGCCCAGTGCCCTAAAGCTAGCGGATCAATTGAAAGAGAGAGGCGGTATTATAATGAGAAAATGAAGCGCCCTTACTCATTCCCGCGGGATAAAACGAAGAGGCTGTTCGAGCTGGCAATGCGCAATAGGCTTATCAATCTCCCGAATCCAAGGAGACCACCGCAACCCAGCGAGGTGAATAATCTCAATTATTGCCCTTACCACCAAACGGTAAGTCACCCGATCGAGGATTGCTTCGTCTTTAAGGAATGGATCGAGGATCAGTACCTACAAGGCAAGTTTGCGCTGTCTGAAAAGTGGAAAGTAAACCCACCACAGCCGCACACTCTAAAGAAGACGGGCACGCCGGGGGCAGCTTGTTCTTTTGTTGAAGAAGCTCCATGGGAGGTCGTGCTTTCCGCCAAAACCAAAAAGATGCCGAATGTTCTCCAGATATGCCCGGCGATCAGATGGAAGAACCCGTTGGAACCTGAGATCATCAAGGGGATGCTGAAGCCGCGCCCAACTCCAAAGATTGGTGATAGCGAAAATGCTCACACTCAGCCGTCAAAACCTTCGAAAAAGAAGAAGTCCAAAAAGGCCGTGAAGCCTGATGACAAGCGCACGAGCCTGCAAAAACAGATCGACGCGCTGGAGGAATATAATCAGAAGGCGCGAACTCCCATCACGCTCCAAGAGTTCCTCAGCCACGTCTTTCAGGAGGAAGATGATGGAGAAAGCTCGTCAGATGAATCTGAGGATTACGTAGCAGGTTGTCATGTGATCTCTCACTCGTTTATAGACGATGAAAAGGCTTCTTGCACAGAGAAACTGGGGGCAGGTCCCGAACCAGAACTTCTAGGACCATCAGACGAAATGATTGATGCATTCCTAAACGAAGCCCGTCAGGAAAGCAAAGCCAATCGAGAGCGTGAACTGGCTATATTTGAAAAGGCCAAACGCCAACGACTGGAGGAAAAGGTCGAGACATCCCAACTGGAGCAAAGCATCCCTATCACCAGCAAAAGCAAGCTTAAAGTAAGGAAACGATTTGCTATGGCCCTGGCAATAGGAATGAAGTTGCCCTCTTTCAAAGGAAATTCCCCTAGCAATATACGTCTTGATGAAGCGGAAATACATCCTAACTTCTGCCTATACCATCAGAGGATTGCACACCCTACCGAGGAGTGCATAGCCTTTAAAAACTGGTGGCAGGGATATGTTGCCTATCGACGACACGTTCAACAAGTGAAGCGCAAGGATCGTCGGGAACAGAAAAGCACGACAGATGAGCGTGAAGTAGCTGTTGGCAACCGTTACATAGCCGACACCAAGGGATCGCAAGTTATCACCTATGGAAGCGACTCTGACGAAGAAATCGCCCTCAGCCCTCTCTTCAAGGAATCCACCTCCGGCACAAAACATGCGAAGATTTGCGACAAAATCTAGCTGCGTAATCGTACGTTGACCTATGACCGAAAAGTCCTTAAACTAATGACGGACCACTACGTCCTAAAACTAGCTGTTGACCGAGATGTCAATAAACTATGGTGGATTGCAGCATCCCAAAGCTGATACTAGAATAAAAAAAAACGGTATGTCCATAAGCAAAATGGGCACGGATGAAAACCCGAAAGAGCTCCGTGAGTAAAAAGAGCAAGGCTACCGGCGAGTGTTTGTGAAAACCCGAAAGGGCGCAACCTCGTTAGAAAAAAAATAAAAAGAATTAAAAAAAGACGGTATGTCCATAAGCAAAATGGGCACGGATGAAAACCCGAAAGGGCTCCGTGAGTAAAAACAGCAGGGCTACCGGTGAGTGTTTGTGAAAACCCGAAAGGGCGCAACCTCGTTAAAAGATACTTACAGAGTCCTCTCGACCTTGTGAGGAGAAACCACCCGCGCTAGATCCTTACGACTCACAAGGGAGCAACACACTTAGGGATTCTCACGATTCCTAAGGAGATATTACACTTGCGAGATCCTCACGACTCGTAAGGAGAACTCTCTTATGGGACCCTCACGGCTCATAAGATTTGAAAGTCTTAAGTTACAGAGACCTAAACCTGTTCTTAAGCAACCCCCACAACCTTCGATATTGCCCTACAAGCGGCTCATGCTGACCTTTGTATACAATCCACGGGCGTGAATAAACATTTCCCTAACCAAGTCCTATCCGTAATTCAGGATATGTTCGCACGATGAACAACCCTAGTAAGTCTTTTCGACTTATAAGGAGAAAACTCTTTTGTAAGATCCTTACGACTTACAGGGGAACATGCACTTAGGAATCCTCACGATTCCTAAGGAGAAAATACACCTACGAGATCCTCACGACTTGTAGGGAGAAATACCTTTGTGAGACCTTTACGGCTCATGAAGTCAAAAGCCTTAGTCGACAGAATCCTAACCCTGTTCGCTAAGCCGCCTTTGTTCGACATCGACAGAGGCAAATGATGATTCGCTCCTGGCGATATCCCAGTGGTAGCGGTGCTGATGCCGAAATTGGTGTCCAATTCTAGGCTTACAGCGAAAAGCCAGCAAGCCACACATGCATACGAAATAGCCGAAATGATGGGGCAACTTGCAACAAAATCAGCAAGTAAAAATGTATGCATGCAAAATAGCCGAAATGATTGGGCAACTCGCAATAAAAAGCAGCGAGTAAAAAATAAAATAAAAAGCCGAAATGATTGGGCACCGCGAAAAATAGCCGAAATGATTGGGCAATCGCGGTTTTCACGATATAAAAAGCTGAAATGATAGAGCATCGCGGAAAGAATAAAAAAATGATGAAAGAATGAAACTTTTTGCCCTACAGGTGAGATCACATCGATCCCTGTATACAATCCAGGGGCACAAACAAAAAGGGAACCATACCTTCCCAACAGGCTCCACCAGAAAGCGAAGCCGAATCTCGACGGTTCATAGACAACCTCGACATTTGTCGCAATATTGCAGACACAATGTCAACAGACGAAGCAAAAGGAAATCCCTAGCTTCAGGGTCTCGACGTTGATATCGACAACTTAGAGATCACCAACGGCATTTCTCCTCACTCCAACCAGATGCAGACATGACGTCAACAACCGACCTCAGAGTCGCAACGAAACGAAGCCACGGCATAGTCCCTAGTTCCAAATCTTAACGGCAATATCTACAGCCTAAGAATCAGCGACAGCGTTCCTTCGCAGTACAGCAGGATACGGATACAACGTCAACGAAAGACCCCATGGTCGAAACAATGCGGAGTGACGGCAAAATCCTAGCTCTGCCTCAGCATTCGTCTTGTTACAGCAGACGCAATGTCAACAACGGCGTTCCTTCGCAGTCCAGCAGGATGTAGATGCAACGTCAACAAAAGACCCCATGGTCAGTAAAGCGGAGTGACGGCAAAATCCCAGCTCCACCTCAGCATTCGTCTCGTTACAGCAGACGCAATGTCAACAACAGTGTCCTTCCTCCAACAGGATTCGGACATGACAAAGCAAACGAAGCGAAAGCCAAATTCCTAGCTTCAGGGTCTTAACGGCAAGTCATATAAAGCCTAAAAAACAATCGGAGATCATCTCGCACCAGCGCGGAGTGGTCACCACCTCGACATTCGTCTCGATACAGCAGACGCAACATCACCAAAAGGAGCCACGGCAAAATCCCTAGTTCCAAATCTCGACGGTTCACCAGCAACCTAGAGACAACCGCGACATTCGTCTCAATACAACAGACGCAATGCCAGCAAACGAAGCGAAGGCCAAATTCCTAGCTTCAGGGTCTTAACGGCAAGTCATATAAAACCTGAAAGACAATCGGAGATCATCTCGCACCAGCGCGGAGTGGTCACCACCTCGACGTTCATCTCGATACAGCAGACGCAACATCACCAAAAGGAGCCATGGCAAAATCCCTAGTTCCAAACCTCGACGGTTCACCAGCAACCTAGAGACAACCGCGACATTCGTCTCAATACAGCAGACACAATGCTAGCAAACGAAACGAAGGGCAAATTCCTAGTTTTAGGGTCTTAACGGTAAGTCATATAAAGCCTGAAAGACAACCGAAGATCATCCCACATGGAGTGGTCACCACCTCGACGTTCGTCTCGGTACAGCAGACGAGATGTCACTACAGCGTCCTTCCTCCAATAGGATCCGGACACGCCAAAGCAAACAAAGCGAAGGCCAAATTCCTAGCTTCAGGGTCTTAACGGCAAGTCATATAAAGCCTGAAAGACAACCGGAGATCATCCCACATGGAGTGGTCACCACCTCGACGTTCGTCTCGGTACAGCAGACGAGATGTCACCACAGCGTTCTTCCTCCAGCAGGGTTCAGACGCGACAACAACAACGGAGCCACGGCAAAATCCCTAGTTCCAAACCTCGATGGTTCACCAGCAACCTAGAGACAACCGCGACATTCATCTCAATATAGTAGACGCAATGCCGGCAAACGAAGCGAAGGCCAAATTCCTAGCTTCAGGGTCTTAACGGCAAGTCATATAAAAGCCTGAAAGACAATCGGAGATCATCTCGCACCAGCGCGGAGTGGTCACCACATCGACGTTCATCTCGATACAGCAGACGCAACATCACCAAAAGGAGCCACGGCAAATTCCCTAGTTCCAAACCTCGACGGTTCACCAGCAACCTAGAGACAACCGCGACATTCATCTCAATACAGCAGACGCAATGCCAGCAAACAAAGCGAAGGCCAAATTCCTAGCTTCAGGGTCTTAACGGCAAGTCATATAAAGCCTGAAAGACAACCGGAGATCATCCCACATGGAGTGGTCCCCACCTCGACGTTCGTCTCGGTACAGCAGACGAGATGTCACTACAGCGTCCTTCCTCCAATAGGATCCGGACACGCCAAAGCAAACAAAGCGAAGGCCAAATTCCTAGCTTCAGGGTCTTAACGGCAAGTTATATAAAGCCTGAAAGACAACTGGAGATCATCCCACATGGAGTGGTCACCACATCGACGTTCGTCTCGGTACAGCAGACGAGATGTCACTACAGCATCCTTCCTCCAACAGGATTCGGACACGCCAAAACAAACGAAGCGAAGGCCAAATTCCTAACTTCAGGTTCTTAACGGCAAGTCATAAAAAGCCTGAAAGACAGTCGCATCTCGCACCAGCGCGGAGTGGTCACCACCTCGACGTTCGTCTCGATACAAGCAGACGCAACATCACCAAAAGGGGCCACGGCAAAATCCCTAGTTCCAAACCTCGACGGTTCACCAGCAACTTAGAGACAACCGCGATATTCGTCTCAATACAGCAAATGTAATGCCAACAAATGAAGCAAAAGCTAAATTCCTAGTTTCAGGGTCTTGACGGCAACTCATATAAAACCTGAAAGACTATCGGAGATCATCCCACACCAGCGCGAAGTGGTTATGACTCATCGGGGCTCTCCAAAATGAGCCTAACCTCAAGTAAAAAGCGACATGGCAAAATTCCTAACGCTTGCTCTTCCGACGGTCAAACTGCCTAGGAGGATTGCTTGAAAACGTATTGTCCAGCCCCCGAAGGGATCAGAGACACGACAATCGCAAGGCTTCTCGAACAGCAAGATTGCCTATCGAGAAATATATCAGCCAATGCGACGGTACAACGGACAAAACCCTAGTACCACAGACCCTAACGGACCTCTGTCGTAAAGAGCTGAGGTTAACTGTGACATTAAGATATCCTTGCGAGAAATGCTCGATTCATTTCGACTCGTGAGGCAAAGCCTTAGGCAGCGGGGATGAAAAAAAACCTGTTTCCTAAGCACTGGGGCCCTGCAAATTAGTCCAAAACGGACTCTTGCATACTATTCACGGGTCACACTCTCCAAAGTCGAATCTCGACAAGGAGGGAAACAACCGCTTACGGGTCCTCTCGACCCGTAAGAGGGAAAATTCTCTTATAAGATCCTTACGACTTATAAGAGAAAACGCACTTAGGAATCCTCACGATTCCTAAGGAGAAAATACACCTACGAGATCCTCTCGACTCGTAGGGAGAAAAGTCTTTATGAGACCCTTACGGCTCATGAAGTTGAAAAGCCTTAGGTAGCAGACCTGAACCTGCTTCCTAAGCCATCACTATTCCCCAAGGTGTTCGAGACATAATGTTCTATATCGCCTACGGGCTATGCTTACTTAAGGAATATGCCAATAACAAAGCAGAGAATAAAAGGAAGGAGGCAAAAGATTTGTCATTCATACTTGGAAAATTCTTACATCAATAAAGACAATAAACAAAAACAGCATTATTGGAACTGTTTACAAGGGTATAACCTCGGACCCAGGGTATGGATTGAGGAATTCAAAAGTGACCTTGTCCAGGACTTTCCAAGCCTGGCGAACCATCCTAGTGTGCTTTCTTTCGCGAGCACGAGCGTCGGGGTCCCCACTGATGTCCTCCACCCTCCGATAGGCAGCGAGTATGGCGGACTGTTGGAAGGCCTGGTGCAGGAGATCGACAAGGGTATCTCGCCTTCTTTTTGAGATTAGGCTCATCAGATACACCGAGTGCACCTTATCCTCGGCGGCATCCAACGTCCTAAGCGGCACACCAGTACAGAATAAGGGAAGCGCTTCCCAGATGGCTCCCACGATGAGCTTCAGGAGAGGGGAGCGTCGAGGAAGCAGTTGACCGTTATATGCATCGAAGCGACTCATAATTTCGGCACACTCGGCGTTGGTAAATTCTCGGTTCTGAGAACGGCCGACTCGGCGGATGTCTCCGTAAGAGATGATTTCATCAAGGTCATACATGTGGGCGTCCATTACTCCTGCAAAAGAAAATTAACAAAATTAGCAGACAGACTGATTAAGCAAGACGATATAATTCATTAAAAAATAAAATCCCATTTTTAATCTTCAAAGATCCATGAAAAACTCTTAAAAGTTCTGCTATATGATTTAAAAGGAGCAAAGCTCCATTAATGAATCAAGAAATTGTAAATAAAATCCTTTTAGAGAGTAAAAGCTCTATTATTGGAACCCTAAAATGGTTCTCTTTAGATCAAAGGTCTATAAAGAGCAAAGCTCTGTTAATGGGTAAAACCCTGGTTTTCTAAAAGTTTCAAAACTTTACCTAAATTTTGACGGAGTTTTACTCTTGAAAAGTTCTTAAATTGAAGAGCAAGGCTCTGAATAAAAATTCTTCAGAAAAGAGATGAAAATCATCTAAGGGACCAAAGGTCCTATTTATAGGCATTGAGAGCCGTTTCAACTTCCCAACGGTTGGAATTCTGCCACCGCCGCGCTCACGTTTGGGGCCACGTAAGTGCAACGGTGGGGGGGGCATTTGTTTCCCCCAATCAGAGCAAACCTCCGTTCAAATTCCAAGGCGGGAAATGAAGCAATGCTTCTGTTTCCCCCAATCAGAGCAAAGCTCTGTTTTAAAAATTCAAATAATAAAGGAAGCAATGCTTCAGATAACTTGCGCTCTGTGTCACGCCCCATCTCCAATACAGAGAGCATTGTCCGCTCTGGCCGAAACCGCACGGTTTTGTCCTTCGGGGCGAACCGGACCCGACATTCTCCCCACCTTTGAACAATGGTTCGTCCTCGAACCACAGACCTATTATTAAGGGACCAGCTCTGATACCATTCTGTCACGTACCACTCTTCAATACAGAGGCGCCTTTTAAGTGAACTGCCACTACAGGAGCTTGAGAACTCCGTAGTTAAGCGTACTTGGGCCAGGGAAGTCCTAGGATGGGTGACCTCCTGGGAAGTGGCCCCTGGTCGGGTCCGGTTCGCCTCGAAGGACAAAACCGTGCGGCTTCGGCCAGAGCGGACAATACTCTCTGTATTGAAAGTGGGGCGTGACACTCTGCGCTGCGCGACACGTGTCAGCGCAATTGCGCTGCGCTCTGCGCGACACGTGTCAGCGCAGTGGCGCTCTGCCCGACACGTGTCAGCACAGTTGCGCCAGCGCAGTTGCGCTGCGCTCTGGGCTGCGCGACACGTGTCAAGCGCAGGTGCACTTGCGCCAAAACTTAAATAATAAATTATTTAATTAATCAGAATTAAAATTCTGGAAAGAACTTTCCAATCTTATTAAAAATAAGAAGATTATTTTCTGTAAAACAGAGGCCTTAGGATCAAAGATCCAACAGTGGGGAAATATCCCCAGATCAATCAGAGAAAGATCTCTGTAACAAACTCAACAAACTAATTGGCCCTATATAAAGGCCCCTAAACTCCAAGTCTCATATATAGAACTCCTCTAAAATTTTTTGAAAAGAACTCAAAGAGAAAAAGGTAAACCCTTGAAAAAAAGAAGAAGAATTTCTTCTAAAAAGATCAATGATCTAAGAACAAGATCAAGATCTTCAATAAAAAGAGAAAGATCATAAAGATCTAACCATAAAAAATTAAAAAGAAGTAATTTACTTAATCCTTAGATCTTTTGATCTATATAAAGGCACCGCCTTTTGATGAACCATTGATTCTTGAAACTTGAGGTAGAACCTCTTTAGAACTAAAAAGGTTCTTTTCTTTGATCTAAATTAGATCAAGATACGCTTTGCGCTATTGTACAGTTCCATGCACTCTTGATTTGCGCTGTTGCGCTTCTTGGACTAGCGCAAGTCACCAGAGAGCGCCACGTGTCAATCTGCGCCTTGCGCTCCTAAAAACAGAGCGCTGCGCTCTTAGATTGGCGTACTGTACCAGAGCGCGCTACGTGTCAGCAGCGCATTAGCGCAGCGCACTGTCGCAGCGCACTGCGCTAACAGCCTTGCGCTCACCAGAGCGTGACACGTGTCACCTCCACATGTGCTGGCGCATTGCGCTCATTAATTGGCGCAAAGCGCCTGACAAGCCACATGGCGCACTATCAGAACATTAAATGCCATGTATTATTAAAAAGGGCAGAGCCCAATTAAAGGTCTAATAGACCAAAGATAAATGATGTGCATTATAATAAAAGAAAAAGAGGGCAGGGCCCAATCAAAGGCCTAACAGGCCAAATGTGAATAAAATGTTAAACATTTTCTAACTGGACTTAACCCAATTCTGGCCATAAGTCCTCAAATTAAATTGAACTGAGCACAACTGCTCTCCCAAATCAATTTACACCCGGTTCAAGGGTACATCTCTGAACTTCTCTGATATTTGTCGTTGTAATGCTTCAACGTCGTCAGAGAGGTGACGGGTCCCGACAACTATACATTGCTACGGACTGTGGGGTCCTTAAACTCATGGACTATGATGTCCTTAAACCAATATTCGTCCCCAAAATGGGAATGTTGGACCACCGTGTCCCTAAACTGGCAATAGACCGCCATGTCCCTAAACTGGCAATGGACCACCATGTCCCTAAACTAGAACAATAGAGTCCAAATACTCTTTTGTCGGATCTAAACGATCCTGTTAAGTTGATCTTAGTCTCAAATCAGACTAACGTATCCTTAGCAAACGTTTAAGTTGATCTTAGCCTCAAATATGGCTAACGTGTCCTTAAACCAAAACCCCAAACCCAAATCTAAGAAAATACAGATTTGGACTAATCCACGTCCTACTGACGACAATATAAATTAGTCTCCGTATACAATCTACGGGCAACCACAAAACAAAACAAACACCCACGACACGAAGTGACCATCTGGAGAAGGAGAAAGTTGTTACCGCGATGCGGTAGCGTAATTAACTGCAGGGGCTTGCGTCTGCAGGGAAGAGCGTCCCCACAATCAAAAACCCCTCAGACGAGGGGGAATCTGACGAAGTCTGCTATATCGGACGCATCCGTTTAAACCTTCGATACACGGTGCCATAAATCAGCTTGGCATCTTCGGAGAGGTGGACGGATAACACCAAATAGCATCTGCCCCGAATCTCAGTGCCAAGACGTCTCCAGTCTTGTGCGCCGTCTTTCGGAGGGGAACAAGTGGGAGTCATGAATGACTCTATCCCGTTATCCCCCGGGACCACGGATCAAGTAAGAATCACGAATGATTCTGTCCCGTTATCCCCCGGGACCACGGATCAATTAATACACCTGTAAGCTACACTTTAGTTTACACTTTTGATTTCCCCATACGCCTAAGGTTATGTGTTCAATTCAGGTATTGATAATCTGGAGCTAATGCCAACACAGGATCAAGCAGGTACAGATTTGTCTAAATAGACAACAGGATATGTCCGTAGGGACAACATGTCAAGATTGTCGGCATTAGTAACAAGATCAGGTATTAAATCAAGCAGTGGTATATCAGGTTATAACAGGTAGTGCACATGTGTCAAGCGGATGCTCATAATAAAACTGTAGCAGGTACGAGTGCACAAATAAAAGCATGGATGCACAAATATTTATCAGAGGTTACATCATGACTATGTAGGACGGACGTTATCAAGCATGGGGTGTTAATGTAGCAGTAATATGAAATAACATGACTTGGAATGCAAATAGATATATAACTAATGGTATGGATGCACAATTATCGATTAGGATTATACTTACAGTTCCAAGACTAAGTGGGATGCACATTATTAAGTATGGGGTGTTACTACAATAATAACATAAATTAATATGATCTATAGATGCATTTATATATATTTTAAATGATATGGATGCAAACGGGTATCCGAAAACAGTAAAACTGTAAAATGGTAATGTGAGATGCATAACTAAACAATATGTGATGTTATTATTCAAGTGGGTGCAATATATTGTAGTATAGCATATAGAAAGATTAACATGCCTCGATGGATCACAATACGGATATGTACGTCACGCCCGACGACGGTAAATCGTCGCAACGCACACGCGGCACGCGGGACGCGTCCAGGCAAGGCAAGAGAGTAACCACGCGAGCAAGGGACGCTCACTGGATCGTCTGGATCGGCAGCGACGGTCACGGCTCCGACGATCGCTGGAAACAAGATTCAAGAAAAGATAAAGAAAAGAAAAAGGAAAGAAGAAGAGGCAGAAGAAGAGAGAGGGGATTGCTTACCGGGTTGTGCACCGGGGTCAGGGAGATGAGATGGTGGCGACGAGATCAACGGAGCTCCGGTGACAAGGCTAGGGTTTGGCTTTGAAGAGTTAGGGTTTGGGCTTGGGTGTTGGTGTAGGCTGGGGCTCGGATGCAGGGATCTTGGTGTAGGAGGGAGAAGGGAAGAGGAGAGGGAGAGGAGGAGATGGTGGTAGTGTAACAACCCTAATTTTCCTATACACTTTTCTACACAAAATTTTAATTTTTTTTTTTCAAAATCCATAAAGGGGTATTTTAGTCTGAGCACAAGATATAAGTAATTATTTTGTTTTTAATTACAAGTTACAAGAATGTAATAACTCCATTTTTAGTGTACAAGAAATTACTTTAAATTTAATGTATACTTGGAGTATTTACTCTTTCTGCTATCATTTTAAGTAATTAAATAACTCCATAATTACAAGAACGAGCTTGTAGCTCATTGGTAATACATTGCACTGCTGAACCAAGCCACCAGAGTTCAAATCCCATACCCCACATTATTTTTAATATTGATTTTTTTTAAAACCTTTAGAATACCAAGAGTTTACACTTTACACGTGCATATCTCACAAAAACCCCACTACACCCAAAGATGTAATACTTTCAGGAGTTAGATGAACCGTCGGGGGGGATCCAGGCCACCGGACTCGGCCGGGAATCGGCCTACTCGGCCTTGACTCGGCCGACTCAGTTCTCCGACCGAGTCAAGGCCGAGTCACCCCCGATTCGGCCGATTCCGGCGATGGCCCCAACATGAAAGTTGTGTCTTTTCATATTCCCTATGCACCTGCAAAATTTCAGCCCCAGAACACTTCCAGAGCTCTTAAAAAACCCCAATTACTCCACTTTTAATACATTTTTTATTACATTTTATCACATTTTTATTTTTAACTTTTCATCTACCATAACCCTAGCCTAATCCTATAAATACCAACCCTACACACTACCCTCTCACCCCTAAAATCCTAAGCTCACTCTCTCAAAAATTTCCAAGAGTTGTGTACTTCGAAAACAAGTTCGCGGCGAAGCTCCGACGAAATTCCGGCGGGAATTCCGAAGATGTTTTTAGAAACAACCGGCGACGAAGCAACGCCTCGGCAACCCCTTTAGTTCCCCTACACTCATTAGTATAGATCGAAACCCGTAAGTCCCATTCTATCCCCCTTTCTATTTCTCTGAAATACGAAACTACGAAACCCGACGGAATCGGAACAAATCCGATTTCCGATTCGGTTTTCTATAAAATTTCACTTCTAATCAATACATTCATGTCTAAACATCTTAATCTTGACTATTAAACTTTTAAAAAATCAATTTGAACAAGTTTTCTCACATGAAATGATAACCTTTCCAATTTATCGTATTTTTTCACTTTAATACCATCATATTTCGATTTCACATTTAACCCCTTAACTTTGTTATACATTTAAAGTAGAGCACGAGGTAATGACCTAGCTCCACACACACGCAAATACAACCTTAAACGACATCATCAAAAACTTAGAATACGATAAAACGAAACTTTCATTTAAATACCATATTCTTAATAAAACCATTCTTAAAAGTTTTAGATTTGATACACTTTTAAATAAATACTTCTTATTAGGAAAACACGATAAGTTGTGGACATCGATCGTTTATCTAAACCTGACTTTGTGGTGTCTAGGCTAGGCAAGTGAGCTTAGGTAATTTTAAAAGGCCCGTGTCACGATTCGTGAGCGGATCCCTCCTTCCTCACTTGTACTTACCTTACCACAATTGACGGTGAAGAGACGATTTGAGGCTTCTAACGACTTATCGTTTAGACCCTTTAGAAATAGGCTAGTTGGCTTAGGAAACCTTAGAATCTAAAATACGGAAAATTACACTTTGCAAATAAATACCTTTTACTTAATAAAACTGTTTTCTAAAGGATTAGTATTATACAATCTTTGCAAAGCGCCGCTACAACCCATCTTCGGGGAACCCGTTTGGGATCGTGCGGTTTATCGCGCACTCTCGGGCTAGCAGTGCGAGATTCAGACCTCCGCAAGGAGCATTCGGTCTCGAAAGGTTTAAAATACGACATTTTAAGAAAATGAGATTTTTAGAATATAAAATATTTATTAAAATTATTTTTGTATAAACATATGTATATTTATCATTTAAATATCTATTTTATTATAATATAAATTTTCCACCTTTTTCTAAAAATCACAAGAATAAATTTTACACTAAAATACCATGAACTTCAAATAATCAATATTACAGATAAATACCCTTATTTATAAAATTAGAATATTTTCACTAGAAATTTCATAACATAAAATCCACCCTCATTACAATTCTAAAGACGAACAATAAATACTTGAGGTGTATTTTGAAAAGTATATAAAAGTATTTTTACATAAAACCCCTCAAGTTTTATAAATTACCCTAAGGACCTTAGCAATTATAAGACTTCAATTCACATTTCTGATTGTCTGACTCGGGTTTGAGTCTGATTAATCTGACTTGAATATGATTCAAGTCAATCTATAATCTACAAGTTTCAACTTCAATATGAACTCATGAATCCAATATCAATCTATACATCTTGACCGAACCGAACCATGGATATACCTATTCCTTTTACATGATTCTCAGTTATTCCATTTACATGAATCTATGGTTACAACCGATTACTGATATCATGGTTTCGGTCAGTCAATCAATCTTACAATCAATACAATTTACAAGATAACAATACAAACAAGATATCGCGGGGTTTAAGGGGTAGACTGGTACGGAATATATTAAAGGTGGCACGAGGTGGTCACTTAAGACGTAATTACATCCATGCCGTTGTTCCGTGGTATTATCGACGGAGCCTTGTACTACAGATTATCAAAGTCCCCGATGTAAGTGGGACTCCCCTCGTATACACTGGCATCTTCTGTACCAGGCTACAAACAACAGCGTTAATACAACATTACAATATTATAATACAACATTAAAAGCTACTCTCTCTCTCTCTTACTCTCTGTCTATTTCTCCCTTATCTTTGGGACTTACCGAGCGACCTGTTCGCTGACGACATTCTATTTCTTTCTTCTTTGAATGTCGTCAGGTAGTTTGGACCCGGCGGAGATCGAGCCATCTCAAGAAGACTTGGAGCAGTTTGACGAAGACCCTGCACTTTAGTTTCATTGTACACATTTCCTTTATGTATTTTTTTTCATTTCCTGTTATGCCACTGTTTAGGCATCATTTTATTTCAGTTGTATTTTCTTTTCATGCATTGTACAAAAGAATGTTAATAAATAAAAGTTGTTGTTCCCTTTATATCTTGTCTCTTGTGTATTTATTTTATATTGCTTAGATACGCTTAGCGTATGTACTTCTGAGTATATACGTAGCGGGCCTCGTCGCGCCCCCTTCGCCGTATACCGGAAAGCGGGGCGCGACAGGTGGTGACGACGAGGTCAAGAGATCGCTGGCGACGAGATGTGCAGGGTGATGGGTTGTCGGGGTTCTTGATGTGCAGGTTTTTGGTGCTCGGGAAGGAGGAAGGAGAAGAAGAAGACGACGATGAGGAGGAGAGAATGGAAATGGAGGTGGTGACGAGGTCGGGTTAGTGGAGGCAGAGGAGTTTTAGGGTTAGGGTTTCAATGAGTTGTGGGTTCTTGAGGGGGGCTCGGGGTTAAATAGAGAGGAGAGGGAGAGAAAGAAGGAGGGAGGTGACGATAGCGTGCAGGCGGTGACCACACTCGAGAAGTGAACAGTACCTCCGAAAGGAGAGAGAGAGGACGCGAGAGGAGAGAGAAAGGAGAGAGAGAGAGGAGAGACTGAGTGGTGGGGTCAGAGGGAGAGAGAGAGTTGTTAAAGTCGTTTGGATTTTAATTGAAAATAATTTTTGTTAGTTATTTAAAATTTAAACTGTTATAATAATAATTAAAATATTATATTAAATAAAATTGGATTTTCTGGTAAATACAAATTTAGTCCAACACATGCCCGGGTCGGGTCTAAAAATTTAGTTTCAAAATATGAAAAATATACATGTCGACCAAAACTAAAATCGGATATCCGGGTAACGAAAATGCATATCCCCAAGAACGGATGCACGTACGTGCGCGTAGCCATCCAAACAAGTCCGTTTCACAGAATGGGACGAGAACAAGATGCGCGAATACTACCACAAGGTCAGGGGTATCATACAGGCCATGCAATGTATTTTTAAAATATTTTATGTGACTTTAAATGTTATATATAAAAGTGAAGATGCCAGATATAATGCGAGTATGCAATGTACAAATAAATGAAAGTGCACGAGTCCATGTAACAGGTTAGGATAAATCATGAACATGAATCAAGACGGATTTCAAGCAAGCGGGTCGGGTAGAATGCAAATACATATGTCAAAAATACTATTCACACCAAAAACACGGTAAAGCAGGAAAATACCATAAATAAAGAAATGCATGAACTAGAACTGGTATAAATGAACTAGGGTGTTATATTATACCCAACTACAAAAAGAATTTCGTCCTCGAAATTCTAGGAACAAGAAAAGATAAACAAACATGAAACTACAGGAAGAGATATGGAAACTTCTGTCGAATCTCGTCTTTTCGTTCCCAAGTCGATTATCCATGCGAGTGATTTCCCCAAGAAACAAGTACGAGAGGGATAAAGTTATTCTTAAGGACCCTTTCTCTTCGATCAATAATCGATATCGGTCGTTCCTCAAAGGTCAAATCCTCTCTTACAGTTAGCTCTGAATGATCCAGCACGTGTGTTTCATCTCGAACATACTTACGGAGTTAAGATACATGAAACACGTCATGACCATTATCCAAAGATTGTGGTAACGCCAATCGATAAGCCACTTCTCCAACACGCTCCAAAATCTCGAAAGGTCCCACGAATCGAGGACTAAGTTTGCCTCGACTCCCAAAACGAATCACTCCTCTAGTCGGTGATATCCTCAAGAATACCAGATCAACAACAGCGAACTCTAGAGGTCTTCTCGATGTGTCGGCCCAACTCTTCTGCCGATCCTATGCTGCCTTCATATGATTCCGGATAGCATTAACTTTCTCCACGGTTTGCACGATCAAATCCGATCCCAACAATTTTCGTTCTCCAATATCGTCCCAACAAACGGGTGAACGACACTTGCGACCATACAATGCTTCGAATGGAGCCATTTAAATAGTCGCCTGAAAGATGTTGTTGTAAGAAAACTCCACCAAGTGTAGATGATCCTCCCATGAACCCTTGAAGTCTAACATGCAAGCTCTCAACATGTCTTCAAGTATTTGGATCGTTCTCTCCGACTGACCATCTGTCTGAGGATGATAAGCTGTGCTAAACTTCAATCGCGTCCCCAAACTTTCCTGTAAACTCTTCCAGAAGTGCGATAAGAATCAGGTGTCACGGCCGGACACGATGCTCACAGGTACTCCATGCAATCTCATAATCTCCTGCATATACCGTTCAGCCAACGCTTCCATTGACTGACCAACTCGAAATGGTATGAAATGAGCTGCCTTGGTCAATCGATCAACAATCACCCAAATTGCATTGTTGCCCTTTGGACTCCGCGGTAAAGCTGTCAAGAAATCTATGGTTATATGTTCCCACTTCCATTGAGGAATCGGAAGTGGTTGCAATAAACCAGCAATCTTTTGATGTTCAATTTTAACTTGCTGACACACCAAGCACTTCGCTACAAAGCGAGCAATCTCCCTTTTCATGCCTTCCCACCAAAAATGCTGTCGTAGATCGCGGTACATCTTCGTGCCTCCTGGATGTACGGAATACGCGGAACTGTGTGCCTCCTTCATAACTTCTTCGCGAATATCTCCTTTTGGCACACACAAACGGCTACCATATCGCAACGAACCATCTTCATGAATCAACAAGTCCGTTCGAAGTCCAGCTTCAACCTATTCTCGAAACTTCTGCAATCTTGGGTCCTGCGACTGCGCTGCTTTAATATTATCGATCAACGACGACTGTACTTGCAACTGCATCAACTGTCCTGAAGAATGCAGTAGCACGATCTCCAACTCGAATCTCCGAAAATCTTCGATAAGCTCCTTCTGTGCAGTCAACATCCGAATTACTGGCAACCGACTAAGCGCATCCGGCAGAACATTAACCTTCCCCGGACGGTATTTAAGATCAAGATCGTAGTCAGCCATCAGCTCCAACCATCTACGCTGCCTCAAGTTAAGCTCTTTCTGCGTGAACACATACTTTAGGCTTTTGTGATCGGTGAATACTTCAACCCTTTCGCCCAATAAGTAGTGTCTCCAAATTTTCAAAGCGAAAATTACTGCTGTAAGCTCCAAATCATGAGTTTGGTAATTCTTCTCACGGGTATTCAACTGTCGCGATGCGTAAGCTATAACCTTCCCATGCTGCATCAAAACACATCCCAAAGCTTTCCCAGATGCGTCGATGTGGATCACCAATCCTCCGGAACTGTCTGGTACGGTCAAAATAGGAGCGGTTATCAATCTCTGCTTCAATACCTCAAAAGCTGACGCACACTTATCCGTCCATACGAACGGTACTTCCTTTCGCGTAAGCTTGGTCAAAGGCCCAGCCAAATGAGCAAAATTCTCCACGAACCTTCTATAATATCCGGCAAGTCCAAGAAAACTTCTGATCTCTGCTATGTTCTTCGGAATCGGCCAATCTTGAACTGCTGCAATCTTCTCGGGATCAACGGCGATTCCATCTCCGGATACGACATGCCCCAAAAACTTCACTTCTTCAAGCCAAAACTCGCACTTGCTCATCTTTGCATACAATCTTTCTTGCCTTAATGTCTGCAGTGCGATCTTCAAGTGTTCTGCATGCTCTTCAAGGCTCCGCGAGTAGACCAGAATATCATCGATGAACACCACTATAAACTGGTCCAAGAACGGTAAAAAGATTCAGCTCATCAAGTCCGTAAATATCGCCGGTGCATTCGTGACTCCGAATGGCATCACTAAATACTCGTAATGTCCATACCGAGTTTGGAACGCAATCTTGCAAATATCCTCTGATTTAACTCGAACTTGATAATATCCGGATCGCAAATCCAGCTTCGAGAATACCCTCGCACCACTGAGTTGCTCGAATAATTCACCTTGGGGAGCTCCAATTCTTCTAGTCAAGAAGAAAGATGGCACAAGGAGGATGTGCATTGATTATAGAGAATTAAACCGGGTGACTATTAAGAACAAGTGACAGAGCCAAAAATGGGGTGCAACTAGTTATGCAGAATTAATGGTATGGGTACACGAATAAACATGGATGCATAAATAACTATCAGGGGTTACAACTATAGCTTCATGACTGTGTAGGATGCACATTATCGAGCATGAGGTGTTAATGTATAAGTAATTTGAAATAACGTGTTATGCTATTCAACTAGATATGAAATTAATGGTATAGATGCACAATTATCTATTGGGGTTACATTTATAGCTTTAAGACTAAGTGGGATGTACATTATTAAACATGGGGTGTCACTACAATAATAACATGAATTAATATGATCTATAGATGCAGTTATATATATTTTAAATGATATGGATGCAAACGGGTATCCGAAAACAGTAAAACTGTAAAATGGATGCACAATGTGATAAACGGGTAACATTTTACTCATATGGATGCACAATACTATACCTAGCATGTAGCAAGATGAATTAGCATGCGACTAGATATGTAAATAATGATATTGATGTGTACGGACGTCGTATAACAGTAAAATGATAAACTGGTAAATGCGGGATGTACAACTAAACAATATGAAATGTTATTATTCAATTGAATATAGAATATAGTAGTATAGCATGTAGCAAGATTAACTTGCCTCGATGGATCACGATACGGATATGCACGGCACGGCCGACGTCGGTAAAACGTCGCAACGCATGCACGGCACGCGGGACGGGTCCAAGCAAGGCAAGGGGGTGATCACGCAGGTCAGGCACGTCTACGGGTCGTTTGGAACGGCAACAGCGATGCGACTCCGGCGACGCTGGAAAATACAGAATTCAAGAACAAGGAAAAAAAAAAGAAAAGAAAAGAAGAAGAGGAAAAAGAAGGGAAGAAGGGGTTTGTGCTCACTGGGGTTGGTGCACAGGGGTCAGGGAGACGAGGTGGTGGTGTCGAGGTCACTGGCGGTGAGGTGCAGCGAGGGTGCGGGGTGCAGGCTAGGGTTCTGTTGGTTGTGGGGTTTAAGAAAGAAGAAGAAAAGGAAAGAAGGAGGAGAAGGGAATGAAGAGGAGGATGAGAGAAGAAGTTGCCGGCGATGATGAGGTGATCGGCGACGATGGAGGTGCAGGTGAGGCGATGGGTTCAATGGGTTAGGGTTGGTTGCAGGGTTCTCGGGGTGAGGGAAGGAGAGGAGAGGGAGAAGAGATGATGACGTGGAGTAGGAGATGAGGATGGAGGCTCGGGTTGAGTCAAGGGTGTTTCCTGATTTAAAATCAGGAAAGCTTCTGGGAAAAGCTTCAGAAGAGGGTCACGTGCTTACACGTGACTAGCGGTCACGTGTTGGCACGTGACACCTAAGCACATCAGCAAGGCAAGTTCAGTTTCCTGACTACGTTGAAGAAAAGGGGGCTTCAGAAAGAGTCACGTGCTCCCACGTGACCCGGGTCACGTGGCGACACGTGACATTTAAATGCAAATGTCAAAGGCAAACCGGTTCCCTGATCAAGTCAAGGAAAAGGGTTCAGAAGAGGTCACGTGCTTACACGTGACCAGGGTCACGTGTTGCCACGTGACGTTCAAGACAGCAGACTCGTTCTCCAGTTGAACCAAGGAAAGAGAGAGTTCAAAAAAGGGTCACGTGCTCACACGTGACCAGGGGTCACGTGGCAGCACGTGACGTTTAAGCAGCAATAAGAAGACGGAGCGCAAAAGAAAGGAAAATGCTCATTCCAAAGGGGGTCACGTGCCCACACGTGACCATGAGTCACGTGGTCACACGTGACCGGCTTTCAAAGCCCATTTTGTCAAACAGAATTAAATTCTGAAGGAGAATCAAATCTTTCCAAAGGAAAGCGGCTATCTGGAACCGATCGAATTAAAAATTCAGAGGTGATCTATCTATGGGAAAATCTCGGGTTTGGAAAGATTTCCCCCTTAAATCTAACCGAAACAACAAAGGAAAAACCCCTGGATTTGAAATCCAATGGTGAATAAAATTCACCCAACAATCTAAAGGTCCAAAATGAATGATGGATGCAAATCAAATCTTTCACGAAGATTCGTCAAAAAACTAATTGACTCGGCTGCTTCTCCTATAAATAGGAGCCAAGAGATACAAAAAGAGAGATATATATATACAGAGACAGGGAGAGAAAAAGAAAAAGAAGAGAGCTTCGACACTTGGAGAAACTTGGATCTTCTGCAAAAACCCTAGGTAAGAAAGGGAAAAGCTCCTTGAAAGAAAAAGAGAATTTAATTCTCAACAGAGTTTAACTCTGATAATGTAAAAACAGAAGAACATATTTCTTCTCTCTTTGATAGAGGATCTGCAAAGTGCACATATCCCCTTAAGGTTGAGAATTTAATTCTCAATGGGTTGAGATCCTGCCATGCAGATCCAAAACATAGAGAAGGAATGCAAGCACGAGAATTTAATTCTCACAGAACTATAGGAATTTAATTCCTTTAAAATAAAATTAGGGCTTGCCCCTGTATCATGGGAATTTAATTCCTTCAGAATAAAAAGAAACAGGGTTTAACCCTAATTAAGAACCTAGTTCTGTTGCAGCAGCGGGAATTTAATTCCCTTAATCATAATTTAACAGAGGATGGAAGTTTAAACTCCTTAAAAAGCTTTGTTAGGGTTTAACCCTATTTGGTTCTTCACATATACTAGGAATTTAATTCCTACGGAAGATTTAGAGTTCAACTCTACCCAGAATATAAGTCTTCGAAAGGAAGTAGGAATTTAATTCCTCTGAAATTTACAGCTCGAGGAATTTAATTCCTGAAAAAAGATTAACAAAGCCTCTAAACAAAATACATAGAGGCAGGGTCACGTGTCATCACGTGACCCCCCAAGAGATCTACAGAAAGTCCCTTTGAGGCAGCACCCCACGTGATCCACGTGACCCTTGGCAGAAGCTCTAATACATAGGCATTTGAATGCCCATCACGTGATGGCACGTGATGCTCTGAAAGACGCGATAATCTCAGCAGAATAAATGAAGGGAGGGCGCTCTCACGTGCTGCCACATAACCCCTCTTGCCTTAGTGTTTAACACTAAATTAAAACTCTCGAACCCAGTGTTAAAACACTGTTGGGCCTTAGTGCTCAACACTAATTAAAAAGGTTTATCTGCAGTGTTCAACACTGATCTGTTTTAGTGTTTAACACTAATTTGAAAAGCCTTGTTGCTGGTGTTTAACACCAATTATCTCTTAGTGTTAAACACTAACTTGTCAACCTCATTCCCAGTGTTCAACACTGATTGCTCTGTAGTGTTTAACACTAGGCTTTGGCCCAATTGACTAAATGGATGGAGGCAAAGCCTCTCCTGATTGGACTTAGCCCAAGATGGCCATAAGTCCTCAATTTGTGATTAACTGGGCCAATGGACTCATAACATAATTAATTCGTCTTGATCCCAAATTGGGCCAAGGACTATTTAATCCACTCCGGTTCTAGGGTACATCTCTTCACTCCTTTGATACTTGGCATTGTAATCCCTCAATGTCTTCAAAGAGGTGACGGGTCCCGACGACCACACATTGATACGGACTGCGGGGTCCTTAAACCCGTGTTTAATGCAAATTCCTGGTTACGTGGAACGTGGATAATGTCACTCTTTGACCCCGTGGGAAACGTCCAGAGCGGAGCCTGGTCCTCGCAGAGCACGGCAGCGAACCCGTGTGAAGCATCCATAGCACATAATGGACTGTGGGGTCCTTAAACCAATGGACTACGACGTCCTTAACCTTGACCGAGATGTCTTAAAACTAACAACGGACTGTGGGGTCCTTAAACCCATGGACTACGACGTCCTTAACCTTGACCGAGATGTCTTAAAACTAACAGTGGACCGCAATGTCCTTAAACTACCCATGGACCGCAATGTCCTTAAACTAGAACAATAGAGCCCCGCATGCTCTTTTGTCGGATCTAAACGGTCCCGTTTAAGTTGATCTTAGCCTCAAAGATGACTAACGTATCCTTAAGCCTTCAAACAGAGTGGACTATAAATCCCCCCAATTAACTCTGGCTCAAGGGTACATCTCTGAACTCCTCTGACATCCGTCGTTGTAATCCTTCAACGTCGTCAGAGAGGTGATGGGTCCCGACGGCCATACATACGATGGACCACTATGTCCCTAAACTGGAACATTAGAGCCCAAACGCTCTTTTGTCGGATCTAAACGATCCTGTTAAGTTGATCTTAGTCTCAAAGTTAGACTAACGTATCCTTAACAAACGTTTGAGTTGATCTTAGCCTCAAGTATGGCTAACGTGTCCTCAAACCAAACCCCCCCAAACCCAAATCTAAGACAATACGGATTTGGACTAGTCTACGCCCTACGTGCGACGACATAACTCAGTCTCCGTAAACAATCCACGGGCAACAAAACACAAAACAAACACCCACGACACGAAGTGACCAGCTGGAGAAGGAGAAAGTTGTTACCGCAATGCGGTAGCGTAATTAACTGCAGGGGCTTGCGCCTGCAGGGAAGAGCGTCCCCACAATCAAAAAACCCCTCAAGCGAGGGGGAATCTGACGAAGTCTGCTACATCGGACGCATCCGTTTAAACCTTCGATACATGGTGCCATAAATCAACTTGGCATCTTCGGAGAGGTGAACGGATAGCACCAATTAGCATCTGCCCCGAATCTCGGTGCCAAGACACCGCAGTCTTGTGCGCCGTCTTTCGGAGGGGAACAAAGGGCAGACGAGTAGGGTTAGGGTTTTCGTGGAGCTTTTGGGTTCTCGTAGGGGAGCTCAGCTTAAATAGAAGAAGGAGAAAAGAAGAGAAAAGAAGAGAAAAGAAGAGGGAGGTGACGATAGCGCGCGGGCGGTGACCACACTCGAGAAGTGAACAGTACCTCCGAGAGGAGAGAGAGAGGGCGCGAGAGGAAAGAGAAAGGAGAGAGAGAGAGAGAGGAGAGACTGAGTGGTGGGGTCAGAGGGGGAGAGAGAGAGTTGTTAAAGTCGTTTGGATTTTAATTGAAAATGATTTTTGTTAGTTATTTAAATTTTAAACTGTTATAATAATAATTAAAATATTATATTAAATAAAATTGGATTTTTTGGTAAATACAAATTTAGTCCAACACATGCCCGGGTCGGGTCTAAAAATTTAGTTTCAAAATATGAAAAATATACATATCGACCAAAACTAAAATAGGATATCCGGGTAACAAAAATGCATACCCCCGAGAACGGATGCACGCACGTGCGCGTAGCCATCCAAACAAGTCCGTTTCACAGAACGGGACGAAAACAAGATGCACGGATGCTACCACATGGTCAGGGGTATCATGCAGACCATGCAATGTATTTTTAAAATATTTTATGTGACTTTAAATGTTATATATAAAATGCAGATGCCAGATATAATGCGAGTATGCAATGTACAAATAAATGAAAGTGCACGAGTCCATATAACAGGTTAGGATAAATCATGAACATGAATCAAGACGGGTTTCAAGCAAGCGGGTAGAATAGAATGCAAATACAGATGTCAAAAATACTATTTGCATCCAAAACACGGTAAAACAGGAAAATACCATAAATAAAGAAATACATGAACTAGAACTGGTATAAATGAACTAGGGTGTTACAGAGGCTCATGATGATGCTCGATATCGGTGACTCTCCAGATGTTGACACGTTGCAGATGACGTGTCTCAGAACCTACAAGAAATGATCAAGAGCTTCAGTTGGGATTACATCTCGGGCCTCCGGCTCGAGGATCATCCCGACCTTCAGTGGCCTTCTATACCACCCCCCGGCTCGTCTCCGAGCTATCACAAAACCAAGATGCCTCGGCCTCCCGCTTGTGCCCGAGCCTCCCGCCGAGCTCATCTTCCTCGGTCTCACCGACTGACCCACAGCGTTGATCACAGGTGCCTCCGCCACGGCTTCGCGAATCTCGCCATGCGCGAGATATCCGCCGCCCACGATCCCGCGTTCCACGCCATCACGATCCCCCGTTAACGAGCTTGTCTCGTCATTAATGCGGGATCCCGCCCATCACGCGGGCGTTACGCCAGGGGCATAACGGCCTGCGTGAATCTCGCGCCCGCCGGCCCATTGCTGCCGCTATATAAACCCCTCTCTCAGAGAATTCATGTAAGCCATTCTCACTCCAGTAGACCGTTACTATGCCAAAATACCCCGTCTAACTTGATCGTCGGAGGGTCCCGGCGGCATAACCATCCCGGGACTTCTTTGCAGATAGCTCAGCCTCAACCACACAAACACATTGAGATCCACATGCTCCAGAAGGCAACCCTCCAACTCAATCTCAGCCATCCATCAGCGTAAACAGCAGATCAATGGAAGATAACATTTGTAGGAGATCCAGGGCTCCATCACTTTCTTTTATGAGGTTCCCTTCAAACCCCACGCTCTCCCCAAGAGGGAAAATGCTCATAGCAACTGAATCTAAGATTGTGTTTTGATTGCATCACTTTCTCTGTTCATGTTTTTATGGATTAACTCAAAATCTCAATCTCATCCAGCAAGTCACACCCAATTAACAACATGAAATCGTATAAGATAAAACAAATCGCGATGGTTCTAAATAAGGATGTATGGCTTTTGAATGAGGAATATATGAGAATTAAGTTTATAATGAAGACCGAGAGAAAAAGGGAGAGATTCAATGTGACCCTGATCGGGATTTAAATTAAGAGAAAGATGGGAAGCAAAGATCGACAAAAAACCTTAAAAACAACAAAGATTATTATTATACCGGTTTTTCTTTTCTTTTTTTTTTACACGCACGATGCACATGGCATACAGTATTTAACCACACAAGGGATTCATATTTCACTTCTGCTTGGTTAGCAAAAAAATACCTCTTCAATAATAAAAGTAACGCTTTGTTCTTCGACTCCAACTCAGCAAAAAGTGAAGGGAGTTTCCTGCAAAATTATCAATCTAGATCGTTACAAAACCCACTGACTTTCGTCCACTACCATTTTAATTAACCATTGTCGTTCTATGATCCTCTCTATTCCTCTCTCCTTCACAACGCCTCCGCCTTCATCATACCCTGACCCTAACCCTAACCCTAAAATCTTATCCTACCGCAGGCTCAGCTGCCGTTGCCAGCGAAGCGGCGATTCCGAATGGGACTCCAACGCGGAGCCGTTTCGGTCCAGGTTTCGAGACGAGGACGGCGGCGGCAGTAGTAATCGGCGATGGTGGTCCGATGATTATGCGGATGAGTTTGAGGATGAATTCGATCCGTTTGATGAAGAAAGCGAGAGCTTTTGGGATAAATTTTGGATCTTTAAGGTAATTGTGCTTTCTTTTTTGTTGATATTGCATTGGGAGCTGGGGGTTTGAAGCAAAAGAGTGTGCTTTGTGCATTCACAACGATGCTAAGTTTAGCTTTGATGGGTGTTTGGTTTGGAGTTTTCTAAGGTGCAAAATGTTGTTTTGGAGTTATCTAAACTCAAAAAATGGATACTTTCTTCACAAATTATATGGAGTTTAGAAAACTTTGGTTGGATTGGTGTTTCCTAAACTCCGCTTATCTCAACTTTGGAGTTTAAGATAGCCGGAGTTTTCTAAACTTTAAAATCCATGCCAAACATGGCATAATTAGGACCGTGGAGTTAATTTTAGATAAGTTTATGAAACTTTGGTTATCTTAAACTCAACCCCATTCCCAAACAGTGCCTCGATAGGAATTGATAAGGATGGATATGGTTATTAAATTTAACAAATAAGTGCCTATTTGCAATGTCCTGGTATTTGTTTATTTCCAAAACGATTTTCTTTTTAATGTGAGATGGGTGTATGAAACTTAAATTACGGAAAATTTCTGAAAGAGCTTGCTTTTGGGGTGATCAAGTACATATAGCGTGGCATTACATTTTACCAATTTGCCAAATCAATCTTGATCGCTTCGCCAAAGGGCTGAAGGACAGACTTTTGAAAGTTGTTGTAGTTTTCTTGTTAAGAGATTTTTAATTGCATACAAAATATATTTGTCATCCATCTCATCTATATCGTGTACAAAACCAATTGAAACCCGCAACCCTCGATCATCTTTTCAGGGTTTTGGTGTAGTGGCTAGGAATTTAAGATCATAACAGAGCATCTCACAATCAGATCCTACCAGGCACACATTCGAAGTTCATAATAAAAAACAATGTGTAAAATCCCAGGTTTTAGCCCATATAAAAAAGGGCGCTCCAACCTGCATGAATGTTTTTTTAATAGGCCATAACCCGAAGCAAGCAGTGTTTTCGAATCCAAACCTCTTGCTCAACCACAAGAGGATTTACCACTAGGCTATATTGACACTTGCACATGGATGTTAAAGTATAAATATATATTCCTCAACCCTCATCATAACTTCGGAATTTGGTTCACCAGCGACTTAAAAGGGCGACGTTCTTTCACATTAAAGTGGAAAACATAAGATATCTATATATAAAATTGTCCAAGAGGAGCTTGATGTAGCGGTTAAGGGAATGTGCAATTGTGCATTAGCCTATCGCGCATTCCTTTGTGAAATCCAACTATCTTGGTTTCTAACAATGTTAAGTATTTCATAAATTTGTATCTGATTTTTCTTTATAGATGTTAATTGCCGTTTATTTTGCAGACCAACTGAAAAAAATACATCCATAAAACCTAAAAGGAATGCATATACATGTGTGCACTATTACAAAACATCCATGTACCTGGATGATTAAAAATCAATCTTTGCTATTGACTGTTATGCTAGCCTGTTAACGGTAAAGCCGGTTTGGGCAGTAATCAGCAGCATAACAAAACCTATCCTAATTAAATATATCCCCATATGAAATGCCCCTTAGCCAAACTTTATGCTTGGGCACAATCTGCCATTTTTAAATTAAAGCAGATAACTAATTCTTATTTATTTTTGAACTGTGTAGCTGCATGTGGTTCCAGTATTTTCCTGATCTGGTAGTAGAATAACCGAGCTCTTCCTGTGGTTTCACAACCCTTGAAAATGGTCTTTCTTTCAATCAATATGGCAGTTGATTTATACTAGGGAACTAGAAACCTGACTCTTGTCCTATGTAAATTTGAATTTAGGGTTTAGGTTAGGATTTGAGATTTGTGTTCTCTTCTAAAGGAGACTTCCAATGGGGTGCAGCGACACTTGCAACTGTTTCATTTCTTTGAGTTAACTTTAAACTGGGGATACACATTGTGTCTTGACGGTAACACATTACTGTATGGCACTAAAATCACATTGTTTTCCACATGGTGTATCTATATGCAGGTTTTCAAGGCATATGGCTACATGCTACCTGCCATCATTGCTTCCATGCTTCTCGGTACAGGCCCACAAGCTTTCCTAATGGCCTTGGCTTTTCCCCTAGGGCAATCCGCAATTTCCTTAGCAATTGATAAGTTATGGGGACGGGCATCAGAAGCACCAAGAACTAAGCCCCGGACCAAGAAGAAGCCATTTTCCAGGGCTTATAATACCGATTTCAGAAAGCAAGAAAAAGAAGAAAGGAGCAGCGGCGACCACTACGGAACAAATGACTACCGATCTTGGTCTTCAGCAGATCCTGAAGTAGCTGATAAAGAAAGCAGATCGAGATCGAGATCGGAAAGTTTCGGATTTGGAGGATGGGATGAGTTAGATGATCGAAGGGGGTCGATGAGAAGGCAACCAACTACTATTAATAGGGGAAAGTTGTCGAAAAGGAGGAGATACAAAGATACACCTTTGCTTCTCAGACTCTTGATCGCGGTCTTTCCCTTCTTGGGATCATGGACAAGGATATTATAGTGCCAAAGCATGTTATAGACAAAAACAGATTCACATGAGTTTGAATCAGGATGTATTATCCTTGGAGGGTGCAATTGCAAGGGGGCCATTGCGGAAGCTGAAGAGAAACCAACACAATGACCGGATTACAGGCAGTTGTATCATATCCGATTCAATTTGTCAGTTAACTTATGTACCTATCATACATGCAAAAATTATGATCTTCTGCGGGGATATGAATTTTGCTATCTGCATGCTTAAACATACTGATTTTGGTTTCTGATGCTATATTTGCTGGAAAAATCAGTCCATTCTTGTAGCTGTTTCAATGCTCCCACAGAGAACTATATTTTCATTTGATTATAACCTGTAACCTTTACATGCCATTCTTGAATTAAAACTCAATGAACAAAATACATGGACATCAACACGGAAATTAAACATTTGAATATTGATAACATAAATCGATATCAAGACCTATTTTAAACGAATGTCGGGTTCCTTTTATTTTCCTGCTGTATCATCTTGAGAACAGCGTGGTGGCACTAAGATTGCAAGGAGATGCCGGATCCTTGAGGTAGCTATAGAATCCTTCGTCGTCCAATGGAAATGATGCTGGAAGCGGATGGTCTGGGATTATTCCAACCTGGAACAAATTTCATTAGAGAAAAATTTACGCACTTATAAGGGCACAAAAAGGTTTCCCAAAAATAGGAGTATTCAGGGTTTTGAATACTAAAAGATGATTGAAATTTTAAAGTATTAAAAGCACCCTTACTCTTGGGCTGTGTTTGAAATGAAAGAAACTATTTTCTATAATTTCCTCTTAATGAAATATAAAATGAGCAGCTATATTTTTCTTCTTTCTAGTTGAAAAGATTACGTTAGTAAATAATTTTAGTGAGACTTTTTGTATGCCCAATAACATGAAATACACCTAATAACATAATTGGCAGTAAGACATACAAAAGTATCAAAATGTTAATGTCGATTTCATTTGAGTGTATTTTCAAAAAAAAAAATTAATTATAGAAGGTTTTTTCAGGGCTATATTTGTAAGAAACTGCACTTGCACAATGTGTATGTATATAATAACCATCAACTTACCAAAGAGGCATGCATGAATCACAAATATAAATTATGCTTCAAACATATAATTTTACCTTGTCAATATCTGTGTGCGCAGGGGTCTCATATCGAGCAACTGTGACAGCCAGGCCAGAGCCATCAGAAAGTACAAATACCGACTGTATCTTCCTGCACATGAAGAATATTAGACCCAACAAAATAAAATAAAGCTAAAACAAGGAATGTTGCAGTCAAAATTCATATCCAGAAAGCACATATCAGTTACCCTTTCCCAAATGTGGGCTCGCCGTATAATATTGCTCGCTTATTGTCTTTAAGAGCTCCTGCTAGTATCTCGCTTGCACTAGCAGTTCCTTTGTTTACCTAACATATTGAATTACTGAATTAAGCATTTTGAACAAGCCAAGCAAGATTAGAATAATTCAAAGAAACAACGAATTTTTGCACAATCTGTAAAATAATCCATCACATGAACAAAGCAGAGAAAAGTAGATACATACCATGGTTTTTATATCACGGCTAAAATTAAACAAAATTAATGTTCTTGATATTGTGGCTAGAATCACATGGTTCACTTTGCGATTTCTCTAATTGTTTCCTATTACTGGCCTTTGTATCAGTAAGATCTCAAAAATGCCTTCATCCATGGAGATCTCAAGAAGAACTATAAAAGGAACAAGTCTGCTGTTGTGTTTGCAAGGGGTCTAAGATTAGTTTACATTGGCTCCGAAAGTAATATTGTTGTGATGACTTTGAATGGCAAAGGATGATAATGCCTTGGGATGTGGGCTGTTATATCAAAATCATAGTAATGCGTGAAATGAACGTTATGACAATGCAGATTTTGTCCAGATCGCCAACTGAAAAACAATCATCAAATGTGTAATCAAAGGCAAAGCATATTGAGATTTTTTTTTATCATTTTGTTCGAGAGAGTTTTAGAAGAGAGCATTTTGACATCAGACGAAAATCTAATCAACAGTTGACATATTTTGCTTATAAAACCACTAGAGTTCACAAGAGGAACACATTTGTGGGAAGCTAGGAGCATACAATAACATATGCTAATGCATACATATATGTCTTGGCTAAAGCACATTTGTGTAAATTTTTCATCACCTAATACTAAAAATGGAGAGGATTCTTCTTCATCTGTGGGATTTCTAGGTCCGAATTATGATAGAGCAAAAAGAAAAGGCATGCCAGAACAACTAAAGGTTCTGACGGTGCAACAGAGTCCCCTCCATCTACCTCAATTATATCTCTAACACCATGACTGTCACAAATATACACAATCACACCTTTCTCCAGCCTAAACAGAGACAAGGTTTCAATTTAAAAAAATAATGTCAATTAAAAGTTAGACATGCGTATATTTCTGATGCTATATTTAACTAGTATCTACTACTCTGTCAAGATTAAAGGATCACCAGTCGGCAATTCTATAAACATGATTGAGCATCTAGGTCACAAGCAGTTAATATATAGTTAGTTTTAAGCGGTTTTTCACACATTTAATTCTTTGTCTAATTCACTAAAAATAAAATTGGCATTTTAAAGATGTTCAGGTTTAAGATTCTTCTTTAGGGTGTTTCCTTCTAAATAGTAACACTACCAGTTCTATAATTTAAATGTTTGTAAAAGAGTAACACCCATCATTAACAATTAACACTTAGCATTCGATTGATGTAAAAGGTAAGCCATTGCGATTTCGGTTTTGACATCATCGCTATTTTGAAAATTTGTAGTTTGGCATCCTAGATATGTTTGGCATTAGATTTTCTACTTTACTACCATGTTGTACTGCCGTATCAATGAGACCAATTCCATTCATTAAAAAGGTTTGTGATTTATCACCATTCGACATTATGGATCACCAATAAGGCAAGCATAGTGGGCTAAGCACTAAGAAAGGTAATTTATGTGCCAAACTATTCATTATTGTTTGAAAGGGAAATAGATTGTTCTCAGCAGTAAAGATAACAGAAAGCGAGCATACTAGTTATGTACACACCAGCCTGTCCGCAATAAAACGCAAGATTGTCTTGTAAATAAAATGAAAATAAAAACCATTAAAAAAAACCTTACCAGATCTTTGCAGTCTCAATTCCTTATGGAAAAAGACCACCACTGCACCAAATTTTAGCATGTAAAGATTCACAATACAAGTGAATGTAAAACAGATCATATTTCTAATGAGAATGATCACCTGTTATTTCTAAGGTCCAATACAAAGGAATTAATATTGTTTTTTCTTAATGCCTGAATACCATCCTTGACCACTCCTACAAAAGACAAGAAAAGTGCGATATAAAATTTATTATTACAGAACGAATAGATATCGAATTCGCAAGTAATGTTTATATTATTTAGCCTTACCAAGTAGAACTATGTGAATTAATATGAAAGCCTAGCAAAAACAAAATAGAAAGAGGTCGGAAAATAGGTAAAATTAGCCATTTTTGCAAGAAGAAAACAAAATGTGACGCCATTTTCTTCTTTCATCTATAACATGTAAGCTCCGTCAGATAACATCATTGCTCCAGAACATAGCAGGTAAGTAAAAGGTCAACTACAATAGAACTGCATACATGCAAAAATAGTTAAAGCAGGCAATAGAAATACACTCGCTTTTGGGAAAACCCCAGACCCCTCTTGCTGGCTCAGGCTCTTGAGCATTGCTATCATGTGATTGCCGGAAAATTTGATTCTATATAGCGAGACCTTGTTCTTGCAACTTATGGATCCTTAGAATCGAATTCAATTAAGTAGTTTTGTTGATCTCAATTAAATAGAAAAGCTTCCAAGTGAAGGAATACTTGTGCAAGAAACGGTGTTCGAATTAAATGCACTAGGCACAAGAACAAATGAGCCTTTGATCCCAAGCATATGGGGTAGGCTACATGAACCAACATGAGAATCACGCCGGATCGAGCACATGAATCCTCCGCCTCCGCTCACTCCTATCAAACAATATACTTTCATTAAGGCCTTTGGCATCCATATCTTTTCGTATCGCCTCCAACCACGTTTTATTCGGTCTCCTTTTTGCTCTTTTGACTTGGCCTAAATCGATAATATCCATTCGTCGAACCGATACTTCCGTAGGTCTGCGTCGCACATGACCAAACCATCTTAGACGGATTTCCCGTATCTTTTCCTCCAGGGGTGCTACACCAACCTTTGCATGAATATCCTCACATCCAACGAAATATGCACATCTCCGCTACATGCATTTTCTGTGCATGATGTTTCTTCGGAGCCCAGCATTCTGTACCATATAATAAGGCAGGCCGAATAGAGCTTCGATAAAATTTCCTTTTCAACCTTAACGGAAAGTTACGATCACACAAAATCCCCGTTGCACTCCTCCATTTCAACCAACCAACCTGACCTCTGGTTGACATCGCTATCGATCTCTCTATCCTTTTGGATAATGGAACCTAGATATCTAAATTGATCGCTCGGTGATATTTCTTGCCCATCCGGTGTTATACCATTGTGATATTGACTTATCTGTTTACTGAATTTGCATTGCATATATGTTGTCTTGGACCTACTCAATCTAAACCTCCGAGATTCCAACGTTTTCCTACATAGCTCCAATTTGACATTAACCTCTGTTACCAAAATAATATCATCAGCGAATAACATACACTAAAGCACCTCATCCTGGATAGTTCTAGTACACTCATCCATCACTATGGCAAACAAGAATAAACTTAATGCAGATCCTTGATGCAAGCCAATTGTGATTGGAAAATCTAGGCTGCCGAAAGTCCATTTTATGGAAATTAGAATGAAAATGAATAATAACCAAAACCCAATCAGAAGTAGACGCCATATTAAAGAAGAATGTTGTCGATTCAAATTTGTCTTACTAAAAATGTTGTCAATTCAGTCAATGAAAAAATGATCGTTGACTGTGCTGGATGGAAGAAAGGAGTCATGTAACCGACCCAAAAACTTAGGATGAAGGGTTGTTTTATACAGGATCTTGCACAACACCGCTAACCTGAGGCGTTTTGGTTGAATGTTGTTAATTTGATGTACCCAATTTTGGTGCTGTCATTCCCAGATCTTGTGATCTCACATAACCTTGACTTAACAGGGTTCAGCATTAACTCTCTCTCTCTCTCCTGGAAACAAAAACCAAGTGGCAAGTGTTACTAATACATTCAGCCTTGAAATATTCATTATTAACTATCTAAGCATTAACAGTTATGCTCATATTGTTTAGCATAACATTCTAGTGCAATAAAATATATTGGTAACGATCAACAAGGTGGCAGGCCATACTACTTACGTCAAAACCATGTGTTCGATTTCGGGCCCACTACAAATGTCTAATTTCACGGTGCTTCCTTCAGCACCCCAGAAAACATTTTAGAACTGAAATGAAAAGGGATAGCAACTTCAAGGTGAAATAAGAAATATAGAAATACTAACAAGTAACAGCTAGTATTGTCATATTATATGCATTAGAAACATGGTGTTTTTCAACCAAAAAAGAAGAGAAAAGAAAGGGAGTGAGATTTATTTTGTAATATCTCATCTAAAATAGCATGCATCAGTTACCCACCAAAAATGAATAACACTGAATAAACAAAGGTCTATGTTTCCCCCTAATAAAAGAGCAAAACTCTGTCCAAAATTTGAAAGAGGCAGCGCCTCACGTGCCTTGCACGAGAGTGCCAGCACCAAGAGTTAAAAACTCTGAGACAGCGCCTCACGTGCCTTGTACGAGGACGCCGGCACCAGAACTAAAAGTTCCCTGCCGTTGGATCAAAGATCCAATGGGGATGACAAATTATTGAAATACAGAATTGAATTCTGTTGAGAAAATATTTTCTCAAAATCTTTCTAAACGAGAAAGATTACTCTCTCTAAAATAGAGTACCGTTGGATTAAAAAATTCAATGGTGATTAAAAAATCACCAAGCTGCAGAATAAGCTCTGTATGGAAAAATATTTCACAATCTTGTTAAAAAACAAGAGAAATATTTTCTGTAAAACAGAAGTTCTTGGATCAAAAATCCAACAGTGGATAAAATCCACAAATCAATTAAGAATCTCTCAATGAGAGATTTCTTTAACTAAATAAACAAATCGGTCTCTACTATATAAAGGACCCAAGGCTTCAAGTCTTGCAGAGAGGAACCCCCATAAACTTCAAGTTTAAAAAGAGAGCAAGCAAAAAAGAAAACTTGAAGAAAAAAGAGAAAAGAAGAACTTTCTTCGAGGTAAATACAAGTAATAGAGATCAGAGTATCTCATCTGCATATCCAAAGGTTTAACCCTCATAAAGAACATAGTTCTTTCCCTGGATCTGATGAGATAAGTCTCCCACAAATGAGAATTTAATTCTCATGGAGATGAATTTGTTCTTAGGAATCAAAAATCCAGAGAAGAACAGAGAATTGAACTCCTCGGAACATAATACACGAAGAAAAACCAGCGCCAAGCGGGCTCTGTTTAATAAAGAGTGCTTAGCGCCTCACGTGCCTCTCACATGGGCGCTGCTTAATAAAGAGTGCTTAGCACTCGGTAGTCGGCGCTCAACACCAAGCGCCTCATGTGCCCACACGTGGGCACCGTAAAGAATGTTTAACGCTCCATAGTTAAAAAAAAAAAAGCAAGATAAAGTGTGGACGTCAGAATCCATATGATTGCTCAGCATTGTGGGCACAGAAAGGGGACCAAACCCAAGCAAGTGTTTAACACTTTATTCAAAAATGAAATGACTGGGGGCTGAGCCCAGGTTTGGCCAAACTCCTAGTCAACTGAGACCATGTGCTCTTTATTTTCCAGAGTGGTCTTAGTCCCAAACAAGACTACCAAGCTTCTGACGAATATTCATTGGTTTCATGGTACATCTCCCTACACCTCTGATATATGTCGTAATTCTTCAACGTATTCAGAGAGGTGACGGGTCCCGACAACCAACAATTTTTTGGACCGCAACGTCCTTAAACTAGTTATGGACCGCAACGCCCTTAAACTAAGACAATAGAGCCCAAATGTTCTTCTGTTGCGTCTGAATGATCCCAAAAATGCTGTTGAGTAGATTTTAGTCTAAAATTAGACTAACGTATTCTCAACAAACATTTAAGTCGATCTTAATCTCAAATAAGAATAACGATCCTTAAATCAAACCAAACCCAAATCTAAGAATATGATTGGACTAATCCACACCCTACGGGCGACGACACAAATTAGTCTCCGTATACAATCCATGGGCAACCAAAAATAAAACAAACAAACACGACACAAAGTAAACTTCTAGAGCAGACGAAAGTGGTTACCGCGATGCGGTAACGAAATTAACCGCAGGGGCTTACGCATGCAGAGAAGAGCGTCCCCACAATCAAAAACCCCTCGCAAACGAGAGGGAATCTGGCGAAGTCTGCTACAACGGCCGCATCCGTCCAGACCTCCAATACACGGTGCTATAAATCAACTTGGCGTCTTCGGAGAGGTGGACTGATAAACCCAAATAGCATCTGCCCCCAAATTCAGGCAAGACATTCGTCTTCCCCATTTTCGGCGGTAAACAGATTCTGGCACTCCCGGGGGGACTCGTTCCCCCGAGATATACACAAGGGTATATTTCTCACTGGCGGAAGAATCTCTATGTAGAATGGTCCTTTCTTATCAAAGGAAGGATATTAAGGGGCCTACAAACAGCTCCTACAATCTAGTGGAATACCCCGCTAAAAAAACAATGCATCCACAAGCAAAATGGGTACGGATGATAACCCGAAAGGGCGCCGTGAGTATAAACAGCAGGAATGCTGGCAAGCTTGTGAAAACCCGGAAGGGCGCAATCTCGTTAAAAAAAGGTACGTCCACAAGCAAAATGGACACGGATGAAAACCCGAAACGGCGTCGTGAGTAAAAACAGCAGGACTGCCAGCAAGCTTGTGAAACCCCGGAAGGACGCAATCTCGTTAAAAAAAGGTACGTCCACAAACAAGATGGACACGGATGAAAACCCGAAAAGGCGCCGTGAGTAAAAACAGCAGAACTGCCGTCGAGCTTATGAAAACCCGGAAGGGCGCAATCTCGTTAAAATAAACACACTTACGACATCCTCACGACTCATGAGAAGAATCCCCCTGTGAGACCCTTACGGCTCATAGGATTCAAAAGCCTTAAGTTACATGGATCTATACCTGTTCTTAAGCCGTCATATCCCCCAAGTTGCTCTACAAGCGGTTCAATATTGACCCTTATATACAATCCACGGACACAAATAAACGTTTCCCCCACCAAGTCCCACCGGGCATACCAGAATCTGTTTACCGCCGAAAACGGGAGACGAGACCGCGTAGGTCGTCTAGCCTCAATTTAGGGGCAGATACTATTTGGTTTTATCCGTCCACCTCTCCGAATATGCTAAGTTGATTTATGGCACCGTGTATCGGAGGTTTGAACGGATGCGGCCATTATAGCAGACTTCATCAGATTCCCTATCATTTGTGAGTGGTTTTTTATTGTGGGGACGCTCTTCCCTGCAGACGCAAGCCCTTGCAGTTAATTACGTTACCGCATCGCGGTAATCACTTTCTCCTGCTCCAGAAGTTCACTTCGTGTCGTGTGTGTTTGTTTTATTTTTTTGGTTGCTCGTGGATTGTATACGGAGACTAATTTATGTCGTCGCCCGTAGGGCGCAATTAGTCCAAATCCGTATATTCTTAAATTTGAGTTTGGTTTGATTTAAAAATCGTTAACCTTGTTTGAGATTAAGATCGACTTAAATGTTTGTTGAGAATACGTTAGTCTAATTTTAGACTAAGATCTACTCAACAGGTTTTATGGGATCATTCAGACCCAACAGAAGAACATTTGAGCTTTATTGTCTTAGTTTAAGGGCGTTGCGGTCCATAGCTAGTCTAAGGACGTTGCAGTCCAAGGAATTGTTGATTGTCAGGACCCGCCACCTCTCTGGAGACGTTGAGGAATTACGATATATCAGAGGTGTGGGAAGATGTACCCTGAAACCAATGAATATTCGTCAGAAGCTCGGTAGTCTTGTTGGGACTAAGACCACTCTGGAAAATAAAGAGCATATGGGCTCGGTTGACTAGAGGTTTGGCCAAACTTGGGCTCGGCCCAGTCATTTCATTTTTGAATAAAGCGTTAAACACTTGCATGGGCTTGGTCCCTTTTCTGTGCTCACAATGCCGAGCATTCATATGGATTCTGACGCCCACACTTTATCTTTCATTCTTTTTTTTTAAACTATGGAGTGTTAAACATTCTTTACGGCGCCCACGTGTGGGGCACGTGAGGCGCTTAGCGCTGGACACCGACCACTGAGTGCTAAACACTCTTTATTAAGCAGCACCCACATGAGGGGCACGTGAGGCGCTGGGCGCCAACCACTGAGTGCTAAGCACTCTTTATTAAGTGAGGGGCACGTGAGGCGCTTGGCGTTGATTTTTCTTCGTGTATTATATTCCGAGGAGTTCAATTCTCTGGATTTTTGATCCCTAAGAACAAATTCATCCCCATGAGAATTAAATTCTTATTTGTGGGAAACTTGTCTCATGAATCTCAGATCCAGAGAAAGAACTATATTTTTATGAGCGTTAAACCCTTGGATATGCAGATAAGATGCTCTGATCTCTATTATTTGTATTTACCTCGAAGAAAGTTCTTCTTCCCTCTTCTTTCTTCAAGCTTTCTTTTTTACTTGCTCTCTTTTTAAACTTGAAGTTTATGGGAGGGTTCCTCTCTGTAAGATTTGAAGTCTTGGGTCCTTTATATAGTAGAGGCCGATTTGTTGATTTAGTTAAAGAAATCTCTTATTGAGAGATCCTTAATTGATTTGGGGATTTTATCCACCGTTGGATCTTTTGATCCAAGGACTTCTGTTTTACAGAAGATATTTCTCTTGTTTTTAACAAGATTGGAAAATATTCTCTCATACAGAGCTTATTCTGTAGCTTGGTGATTTTTTAATCACCATTGGATTTAATCCAACGGGGCTCTGTTTTACAGAGAGTAATCTTTCTCGTTTAGAAAGATTTTGAGGAAATATTTTCTCAACGGAATTCAATTATATATTTCGATGATTTGTCATCCCCGTTGGATTTTTGATCCAACGGCAGAGAACTTTTAGTTCTGGCGCTGGCGTCCTCATGTAAGGCACGTGAGGCGTTGCCTCAGAGTTTTTAACTCTTGGCGCTAGCGCCTCACATGCCCCTTATATGGGCGCTGCTTAATAAAGAGTGCTTAGCACTCAATGGTTGGCGCCCAGTGCCAAACGCCTCACGTGTCCCTCACGTGAGTGCTGCTTAATAAAGAATACTTAGCACACAGAAGGAGAGAGCTATCTATTATTTGAGTCGAGTTCTCTTAGGGGGCAGAAAACAATTATTCCCCCATCGAAAAGCATTGCCAGGCATTAATCTTCGCGATAACAAAGCTTCGACATTATGCATTGGCACATGAGGTCTATCTCATATCAAAGGTGGATCCTCTCATGTATTTGATGTCAAGAGCCATGTTAACAGGAAAGCTTGCCAAATGGGCCTTCCTCTTGATGGAGTTCTCGATAATATATCGACCCCTCAAGGCAATAAAAGGCCAGGCCATCGCCGACTTTCTCGCTGAGTATCCAATACCAACCGACTCTCCTTTAAACTGCGAATTGCCAGATGAACACGCGTTCGACACAATCGACAAGGAGAAGGAAGGAAATAATGCCCGATGAGGAACTTTACTTTGATGGGGCATCTTCCATGAAGAGGCGAAAGCAGAGCACCCCCATAATCAAAGCTGGGGTGGGCCTTATCTTTGTGACTCCACAAAGAGGGATAATGCGTTTTGCCCTTTCCTTAACGGAACCAAGAACGAACAATGAAACGGAATATGAAGCTTTGATAGCAGGTCTTGAGATCACTGTCAACATGGGCATCGAAAACCTCGTCATATATGGAGACTCCTAGCTGGTTGTTAGCCAAGTAAATGACGACTACCAGACGTGCAAGCCAGAGTTGGTGATATATGGTGAAAGAGTACAGCAATTGCTGACACAACATCCCTCCTACATCCTGGAAAGTATACCGCGTGCGGAAAATAACAAGGCAGATGCGCTAGCCAAACTCGCTAAAGAACTGGCCAACGAAAACCTTGATGACGTAAGGATCATTGTGCAAAGCCACCGGATTCTCGCGCCAGCAGAAATATCTCGGGAGTCGTCTGAAGAAAAGGAAGCGACCAAGCAAGCAGCTTACCGAATAGAAGACGAAGAAAAGGCTACGGATTGGAGAGAAGTCTATAAAGACTATTTCAAATCCCATCAAACACCCGAAGACGCGTCGTCAAGATATCAGCTCATGAAGCGAGCCATGTCTTTCACCTTCGTCAATGATACTCTTTATAAGAGTTCATTCGACTGTCTGTGGCTAAGGTGCCTGGGACCAGACTCTGCGGTTATCATCAAGCCGGAGCAAAGATAAAGCTGAAGATCAAGAGAATGGGCTACTATTGGCCCACAATGATTCAGGACTGTCTCGAGTATGCGAAGCAGTGTCACTCGTGCCAAATTCACGGGGACTTCATCCACCAGCATCCAAATCCGCTACACCCAATGCTGGCTAGCTGGCCGTTCGAAATGTGGGGAACCGATATTATCGGGCCCATTGAACCGGCATCATCCAAGGGACATCGGTTCATACTAGTAACAGCCGATTACTTCTCTAAGTGGGCAGAAGCAATACCGCTAAGAAATGTGAAGATGGAGAACATGCTCCATTTCTTCAGGACACATGTCATCTACCGGTTCGGCACTCCGTGACGAATTATCTCGGATAACGGGCCAGCCTACAGAAGCCATAAGATCAGCCGCTTCGCACAGCAGCATAAAATAGATTGGAGATACTCTTTAGTCTATAACCCCCGAGCTAACGGTCTAGCTGAGCCTTTCAACAAAACCTTGACAAAGATCATAAAGAAGACGGTGTCCAGAAACAGAAAGGATTGGCACGAGAGATTGCATGAAGCTCTCTGGGCTTATCGGACCGCGTTCAAGACGACCATGAATACAACGCCATCCGCGTTGATATTCGGAACGGAAGCGGTTCTCCCATTGGAGATAGAGCTACCCTCTCTACGAGTAGCAGTTCGATACGAGCTGACGGATGAAGAAAATGCCCATCTTCGGCTTGAGGAGCTCGATGCCCTCGATGAAACTTGTTTCATGGCGCAGCAAAACCTGGAAGCTTACAAAGTATGGATGACGCGTTCAAACGAAAGACCGGCTAGGACGAGAACATTCCGCCAAGGCGAACTCGTGTTAGTGTAAAAAAAAACCTACCCAATCGTGCCAAACGGGGAAATTCGAGTCAAACTATAAAAGTTCGTATATCATAGATAAGGTCTACCAAGGTGGGGCCTACTTGCTCATGTATATGCATGGCGAAAGACCCTTCCGGCCAATAAACAGCCGGTTCCTTAAGAAATACTACGCTTGACAAGTCACGGCTCAGGTTAATGATGGATGACGACGCTCGTGTCCGCTCGCTGTCTTCCTGAGTCCAAACTCTATAAGTAGTATCCGGCGAAACCTCGCCTCAAAATCCCGACGGACCGCGACGTCTTTAAAACTTGTTATGGACCGAAATGTCCCTAAACTACAATGGACGGAGATGTCCTTAAACTAACATTGGACCGAGATGTCTTTAAACTAACAATGGACTGCAATGTCTTTAAACTAAATACGCCGCCTCAAACACGGCGACAGTGGACCTGGTCCACAGGTCCCAGCGGCGAGGATTGCAACTTAAGTCCCGTTGGCTGCACAACCGCCCCAGTGGCGAAATTCCCCCTAAGTGCCATTGGCAAATGGAGGAGTTAAAAAAAATGTGGTACGTCCACAGGTAAAAAGGGCACGGACGAAAACCCGAAAGGACGTCGTGAGTAAAAATAGCAGAGCTACCGGCGAACTTGTGAAAACCTGAAAGGGCGCAATCTCGTGATGTAAAAAAACGGTACGTCTATAAGCGAAATCGGCACGGATGAAAACCCGAAAGGGCTTCGTGAGTAAAAACAGCAAGACTGCCGGTGAGTTCGTGAAAACCCGAAAGGGCGCAGACTCGTAAGAAAAATCATGCGCACTTGCAAGGTCCTCTCGACCTTGTGAGAAGAAAACACCCGCGTGAGATCCTTACGACTCACAAAATGGAGCAACACACTTAGAAGTCCTCACGATTCCTAAGAAAAAATTACACTTACGAGATCCTCACGACTCGTAAAAAGAATTCCCCCTATGAGTCCGTCATGGCTTATAGGATTCAAAAGTCTTAAGCTACAGGGATCTGAACCTATTCTTAACCCATCACACTCTCCAAGTTGCCCTACAAGCGGTTCAATATTGACCCTTGTATACAATCCACGGGCACAAATAAACGTTTCCTCCACCAAGTCACACCAACGACAAGAAATGTTCTCATGTGGTGAACGACACTTGTAAATCTTCTCGACTTATAAGGAGAAAACTCTTGTAAGATCCTTACGACTTATAAGAGAACACACACTTAGGAATCCTCACGACTCCCAAGGAAAAAACATACCTACGAGATCCTCACGACTCGTAGGGAGAAACACGTTTATGAGACCCTTACGGCTCATGAAGTCAAAAGCTGTAGTCGACAAGATCCTAACCCCGTTTGCTAAGCCTACTTTGTTCGAATCGACAAAGGTAAATGATGATTCGCTCCTGGCAACAATCCCAGTGGTAGCGATGCTGATGTCTAGATTGGTATCAAATTCCAAGTCCTTTCACGGCAAATGATGATTCGCTCCTGACCATATTCCAGTCGCAGCGATGCTGATACTAAAATTGGTATCAGATCTTAAGTTTTATACTCACAGCAAAAAACAGCGAGCCAAAAATGCATATGAAATAGCCGAAAAGATAGGCAACTCGCAACAAAAAATCAGCGAGTAAAATATATGCATATAAAAATAGCCGAAATGATTGGGCAACTCGAAATAAAAAGCAGCGAGTAAAGAAAAAGAAAAATAGCCGAAATGTAGGCAATCGCGACTTTCGCGATATAAAAAACTGAAATGATAGAGCATTGCGGAAAGAAATAAAAAAATGAAATGAAACTTTTGCCCTGCAGGTGAGATCACATTGACCCCTGTATACAATCCATGGGTACAAACGAAAAGGGAACCATGTTGCCCCACCGGGCTTCGTCAAAGGGAAGCCAAGTCTCGATGGCTACATCTACAGCCTAGAGATCAACAACAACGTTCTTCCTCCATCCAGCAGGATGCAGACGTGACATCAACAAACGAAACCATGGCAAAATCTCCTAGTTCCAAATCTTGACGGTTCACGGACAACCTAGAGACTACCTCGGAGCCATGGCAGAGTCCCTAGTTCCAAGTCTCGACGGTAATATCTACAGCCTAGAGATCAATAACAGCGTTCTTCCTCCCTCCAGCAGGATGCAGACACGACATCAATAAACGGAGTCATGGCAAAGTCCCCTAGTTCCAAATCTCGACGGTTCACGGACAACCTAAAGATTACTTCGAAGCCATGGCGGAATCCCTAGTTCCAAATCTCGACGGTTCATAGACAGCTTAGAGACTACCTTGGAGCCACGGCAAAATCCCTTAGTTCCAAATCTCGACAGTTCACAGAAAGCCTAGAGACTACCTCGAAGCCACGGCAAAGTCCCTAGTTCCAAGACTCGACGGTTCACAAGACAACCTAGAGACAACCTCGACATTCGTCGCAATATTGCAGACATAATGTCAATAAACGAAGCCAAGGAAAATCCCTCGCTTCAGGATCTTGACGGCAACTCAAATGAGACCTGAAAAGACTATCGGAGATCATCCCACACCAGCGCGGAGTGGTCATGACTCATCGAGGCTCCCAAACTGAGCCTAACCTCAAATAAAAAACGACATGGAATATTCCTAACGTTTGCTCTTTCGACGGTAATATCACCTGAAAGATTACTTGAAGACGTCTTGTCCAGCCCAGCCCCCGAAGGGATCAAAGACACGACAGTCGCGGGGCTACTCGAACAGCAAGATTGTGTATCGAGGAATACACCAGCCAACGCGACGGTACGACGGGTAAAAAACCCTAGTACCACAGACCTTAACGGACTTCTATTAGCAGGAGTTAATTATGACGTTAGGACATCCTTACGAGAACTTCTCGATTCGTCTCAACTCATGGGAAAAATAATGTTCTTGCGAGAACTTCTCGACTCGTCTCGTAGGGGAAAGCCTTAGGCAACGGGAATAAGGACTTATTTCCTAAGCACTGCGACCCTGCAATTAAGTCCAAGATGGACTATTGTATACTATTCACGGGTCACACTCTCCAAAGTCGAATATCGACAAGAAGGGAAAAAACCACTTACGAGTCCTCTCGACTGGTAAGGGAGAAAAATTCTCTTGTGAGATACTTACGACTCTCAAGAGAAAACGCACTTAGAAATCCTCATGACTCTTAAGGAGAAAATACACCTACGGGATCCTCTCGACTTGTAGGAAGAAGTCTTTATGAGACCCTCACGGCTCATAAAGTAGAAAAGTCTTAGGCGACAAATCTGAACCTGTTTCCTAAGCCATCGCTGCCCTACGAGGAGATCAAGATGGACTATCTACGGGCCATATTTGCCAAGGTTACATACCACTGAAATAAAGAAGCTACTTATGAGTTCTCAAGATTCGTTAAAGAGAAAAATCCGAGCGGGATTCTTGCGACTCAAACACCTTTGATAAAAGAAGGAAAATTTTGCCATTCATACTTGAGAAAATTTATACATCAGTGATAACAACAAAACAGAAATATCATCAAAATGTTTACAATGGCAAGACACTGAATCCTGGGCATGGATTTAAGAATTCAGAAGCAAGGCCGAGTAAAATGCTTCTGGCTTCTCTGATCATTTTCTGATGCATTTTCTCACGAATGCAGGCGTCGAGATTCTCACTGATATCGCCCGTCCTCTGGTAGGCAGAGATTATCGTCGTCTGTTGAAAGACCTGATGCAAAATATCGACAAGATCATCTCGCCGCCTCTTTGAGATCAAGCCCATCAGATATACTGAGTGCACCTTATTTTCGGCATCATCAAGTGCCTCAAGCGGCATGGCCTCGTTAAATTCGAGAAATGCTTCCCAAATTGCCCCCATGATAATTTTCAAAAGAACAGAACGATGGGGAAGTAGTCGACCGTTGTATTCATCGAAGCGACGCATCACCTCACGCATTGGGCATTCGTAAACTCCTGGTTTCGACAGCGGCTTTGGACGCGAATGTCTTCATAGGAGATAATCTTGTCAAGATCATACAGATAAGCAGCCATAGTATCTGGAAAGAAAATTCAGTAAAAGACTAGCAATTAAATATCAAGATTCTTAGAGTCTAAAATAAAAACAGTAGTGACAGTCCATCATTGATGGGGCAGTCACTCATTAAGGATGGAATCCTAAGAGGCTCCCCATTTAATGAGAAGCCTCATCGGGCCAAGGAGTTAAACTCCCTCGAGAGTTGTGCTCTACAAACAGAATTTACATATGTCAATTAAGAAAGGAATAAAATTCCCTAAAATTTTTCTAAAGAGCTATGCTCTGTAAAAACAATTGGTATAATCTACCAGAACCCTCAAAAGCAAAGCTTTTTACATAGTAAAATCCCAAGATCTTTAAGATTTGCAAAACAAACTCTAAGAGTTCTTCATGAAAGATGAACAGTGTTCTAATTAATGGGTTAAATAACCCTAAAAATGCATCTTAAAGATCTGTGATCTAAGAAGAGCAAAGCTCTGATTAATGGGTTCGATTATGATCCTTACCAAAATTTTGGATAGAGTTCTAACTCTAGAAAGGATTTCTTTGGACAGAGATCTAAGCTCTGAAAAGAAGAATTAAATTCTCAGAAGAAGGAAGAACAAAAGAAGATGAACAACAATCATCTCAAAGGCCAAAAGCCCTACTTATAGGCATGAGAAGACGATTCAACTTCCAAGAACATCCAACGGTGGAAAAGCTGCCACTGCTGCACTCACGTGTAAGCCACGTGAGCGCAACAGTGGGGGCATTTTTCCCCCCAATAAAAGAGCAAAGGTCTGTTCAAAATTTGAAAGAGGCAGCGCCTCACGTGCCTTGCACGAGGGCGCTGGCGCCAAGAGTTAAAAACTCTGAGGCAGCACCTCACGTGCCTTGCATGAGGACGCCGGCGCCAGAACTAAAAGTTCCCTGCCATTGGATCAAAGATCCAACGGAGATGACAAATCATCGAAATACAGAATTGAATTCTGTTGAGGAAATATTTCCTCAAAATCTTTCTAAACGAGAAAAATTACTCTCTGTAAAACAGAGCACCGTTAATTAAAAATCCAATGGTGATTAAAAAATCACCAAGTTACAGAATAAGCTCTGTATGGGAAAATATTTCCCAATCTTGTTAAAAAACAAGAGAAATATCTTCTGTAAAACAGAAGTCCTTGGATCAAAGATCCAACAGTGGATAAAATCCCCAAATCAATTAAGAATCTCTCAATGAGAGATTTCTTTAACTAAATTAACAAATCGGCCTCTACTATATAAAGGAACAAGACTTCAAGTCTTGCAGAAAGGAACCCCCCATAAACTTCAAGTTTAAAAAGAGAGCAAGCAAAAAAAAAGCTTGAAGAAAGAAGAGGGAAGAACTCTTTTCGAGATAAAAACAAGTAATAGAGATCAGAGCATCTCATCTGCATATCCAAGGGTTTAACCCTCATAAAGAACATAGTTCTTTTCCTGGATCTGAGATCCATGAGACAAGTCTTTCACAAATGAGAATTTAATTCTCATGGGAATGAATTTGTTCTTAGGGATCAAAAATCCAGAGAAGAACAGAGAATTGAACTCCTCGGAACATAATACACGAAGAAAAACCAGCGCCAAGCGCCTCACGTGCCCCTCACATGGGCACAGCTTAATAAAGAGTGCTTAGCACTCAGTGGTTGGCGTCTAGCGCCAAGCGCCTCACGTGGGCGCAGCTTAATAAAGAGTGCTTAGCATTCAGTGGTTGGCGCCCAGCACCAAGCGCGTCACGTGCCCCTCACGAGGGCGCTGCTTAATAAAGAGTGCTTAGCACTCGGTGGTCGGCGCTCAACGCCAAGCGCCTCACGTGCCCCACACGTGGACGCCGTAAAGAATGTTTAACACTCTATAGTTTAAAAAAAAAGAAAGCAAGATAAAGTGTGGGCGTCATAATCCATATGAATGCACAGCATTGTGGGCACAGAAAAGGGACCAAGCCCAAGCAAGTGTTTAACACTTTATTCAAAAATGAAATGACTGGGCTTAGCCCGAGTTTGGCCAAACTCCTAGTCAACTGAGCCCATGTGCTCTTTATTTTCCAGGGTGGTCTTAGTCCCAAACAAGACTACCGAGCTTCTGACGAATATTCATTAGTTCTAGGGTACATCTTCCCACACCTCTGATATATGTCGTTATTGTGAGTGCACGGCGGCGCCCGGGCCGTCAATCCGACGCCGGAATGCGGAAGCGATGCTTTTCTTTAACTTTTGGAACCGGCACCACCGCGCACTATAAACCCGGATCGTGCCATTAAACTAGTCCTAGCTAACTACAAGATGGGAATAGAGAGATATACCGAGTGATCCGTGTCCTCCGGTCTTCTCGTCGTCGTCCCGATCTCCCGCGGAATGTCCGGTCTCCACCTCCTCGCCGGAAGGGCACCACGTCGCCGGCTTCTTTTACGGGCTCCCGCCTCTGGTCCGAGGCAACTCGGGCACGAAGTTGGCGAGCCGACGTGCCCAAGATTTGCTGTAGAGTGTAGTGTGGAACTTGTGTCTCATTTGGGGTATTGGAAGTTGCCTTTGGTGGAGAAAATGATATAAGCTTTTGGAGATGGAGTTGTGGGGAATTTTAGCAAAGCCAAAGATACAAAAATCCCACACCAAAATAAATGGGCAGCCCCCCTCTATCTTGGCCGGCCATCACCATGAGGAAAGTGAGAGTGGAGTGAAATTAGAATCCAAAATAAGTGAGGCACAACATAATGCAAGAGAGAGAGAAAGGGTGATGATAACAAGCAATGATCATAATCAAAGTCCAACACTCTATCAACCTCACCCTTCATCATCATCAACTATCATGACTCTAAAAGTCAAGCCATCATGATCAAAAGAAGTCAAATGATGGTGCAACCATCATGAAGCAAGGATATGCAAATAACACCCTCCACAAATGCTTATTTGCACAAATGCAAATAAGCCCTCCTCCACCAATCTTCGGCCAATGAAAGATACAAAGAAATATGGCCGAAACGGAAAACAAACTGGCAACTCCAAAAAACTGATCTCGTAATAAATTACAGGAAAACCCCGCTACTGTATATACATACCCGCATTTGTATTCCGACCGAAATACAAATGCAATGAGACAAAATCTACACTGGACTATACTAGGATCCGGCTTAAACCAAAGCCGGCTAGTATTATCCGTCCGATCATGATCCGTGCAATACCGCACGTATCTGATCGAACCCTGCCATATCTCCATACGGCCTCTACAGTGTTTCGCCCGAAACTTGAGTAACTGAATGTAGGGGGCTCTAAAGACTCGTCAATACCTTGGTTGTGGATTTAACCACTAGCACGTCAGAGGTATTAGCCTATACGTAACGGGCTACCAGGTATTGACCAAAAGAGACGTCTGTGAGCGAACTCAGCCTGACACCCTACTGAGCCTGTCAGTGACAATATCCGTACAGTCCGGTCCGTTCGTCTATGAGCATCGCATGGCGGGCCTAGAGGGTTGGTAAAAGTCAGACCCCCAAAAGCGGTACAAGTCGTGTCGGAGTGTAGCCCAGAACACCCTGAGATACTACTGGAATACCTACCACTAAATCTCCTGCCTTGGCCAAGGACTTCGTGTAATGGCTCTGCTAGACACAGTGCGACCTCACCCCCAATACCGGGAGAGACGAACCCCTGAAGATCCACTCACTGCCTCCATGTGGCTCGGGACTGTACCCAACTAAAACCTGTTTGCACGTCTCCTTTGAGCGTGGTAGGGTAGTAATCAAAGTACAGTGGGAACTCACACGAGACAAATGACGGTCCTCAGGTCGATGAACTAACCTGTACACATGTCACCAGGGAACTGCTATCTGACATCAGGTATAATCCCAACTAGCATGTTCCCGGCGAGTCCTGTCCGGTGTACTCATAACCCAATGAACACATGTATACATCTTAGGTGAACCAACTGACACCAGTGGCTTGTGAGACCGGCCACCGCCCCTCGTCGGGGTCTCGACTGTATACACTAGTCTACTCTGGAGTATCGATGCCCTGTCTCGAAACTCCCACGACTAGGGACCTTTTAAGGATGTGCTTATAGACTACCAGCTCCCACGTATATGATCGCCCTCATACTGCTGGCAGTCAAGCAAGAATCCTAGGGGCTCTATCAACGTGTAATAGCGACCTGTCAGGTCACCTAAAGCAGTACATGATGATAAAGATAAACCAGATAGCATACTATCATCTTGAGTAAGACTGTCCTACCGGGATAGGTCCTCCCTCAATCATTGCAATCACGTGCCTGTGATCCAATAATTGACTCTGAGGGCACTATCTCCAACAATCTCCCACTTGCACTCAAGGCTAATTATTGCGATGTCGCATACTCACAGCCCGTGTGATACCGAACACCCAACTCCTCTACTAGTCAATCTCACAAAGCTCGTTTGCGAAACTATTGCGTTCGAGGAATAGCCTCAGTGAGTGGACCCGCTTTGATATTTCTTTCTATGTCTCTCTATATCTCAAGTTCGCGGAGAAAGCCATCTCCCGAAATGAGCAATACTTGTCTTAGAATGTGTCTGGATGTCTGATGGGACCTAGCTCATAAATAAACTCCAAATCCAAACTTCTTAGACTGTATCGTCAACTGAACTTAATCAGTATCCTGCGCCATGCCTCCCTCAGTATTTCCTTGGACTACCTGTCCAAAATACTGCCCCTCGTCAGAAGGAAAACTATAACTCTGACAACCTCCCTGTTGTCCAGGTCACTTTGGAAGCCTGGAATGATAACTGTCTCCCGAATGAGGCTGTCGTTATCATATCCCTAGAACATCCACTTATGTTCTAAAGCTGCTTCCGATTGTTTCTTCAGGATTGGATGAATATTAACTTATTGCACCTACTGCAAGAACAACATCTGGTGTGGTACTTGACATCTCATGATTGACTCAATTGCCTAAGCAAGTGATCTGCCAATCATGCACATCCCTCTCCCCTTTAGTCTGTAAGACACCTTTAGAGAGGGTGACTCCACCACCTGCAGGTACACTACCGTGCCTGGAGTCGTCCATTTTAAATACTCTTAGAATGCTGTCTAAGTACCCTGATTGGGAAACCACCCAAATCTAGATCTAAAACCATAGATCTAGTAACCAGTATGTCTGATATAATGTCCAAGTCCCATGTGGAGAAACCACTGTGTGACGACCAAAGTATAACCGATCGTAGTATAGGAATATCACTTTCTACTCTGTGTATGTCATCCAAATACCAGGACATCACACCCTACTACCTTCTTAACAGATCCATCCCATATTCTGATGAAGTCAAACCTATGACTGTCACGTCAGAAATAGATGATCTATCTCCGCTATATCTGCTTTAGTCTATAAATAGACATAAGTCACTTGTCCACCATGCTTCCGCTGCTCCCACTGACCACGACAACCCTCTGGCAGAGTCATATAGACGTACACTTCTAAAACTAGTTTAGAACGACGCTATACTCATCCTCCCGCCGGGTCTCACAGTCTGGAACAACAGTAATGGCAAGTCTGGGTAAACAAGAACTTCCCTGTCATCGTCCTTGAGGCTACCGGAGTATCTCTCGGGTGCCTGAAGTTACCCACCTTATCTGCGGAGTGGCCAATGGAATGTCAAACCAGATTGAATCTTTTAGGTTCCTATCAAATCTTCAGTAATCGTTTGTGGTTCTGGAATCACTTCCAGTTCTACCATACTCCCACTATTGTTTTCTGAAAAAATCCATTTTTATTAAAACTGTGGCGAGTCAAGAACAATATCACTATTGATCTTCCAGATGGTAGAAAATCAACCCTCGTCATAGTCTGGGTCAACCCACAAACAGCCATTACAGAAACGTGCCTTGAGTTATCCGAGTCTGGTTTTAAGTATAAGCCGGACAACTCCCCGTACCTTAACATCGTTAAGATATGAACTGTTCTATATCCAATATAGAACCAGAGACACTGATTTAATTGAACCAGATTCAAATCATGCAGCTGTCTCCAGTGCATGTCAACTAAATGGAAGGAGGCCGATCAGCGTTACTCAACTTAGGAATGCTTCCAATTATGAGTAACCTGAAAGAGAAGCAAGTTCTCTTAATCATTACTATTAACTGAATACCATACACAAGTATCTACATCTTCGATCACCTTGAAGAATCCCGATACTTGCTACACCTGGTTCTCTACTTTATTCATATACCTATAACTTCTCAAAATTCGGACCCTGTGTTTCTACGAAACACCTGTCTAAAAACTACAGAAGTCATAAGTAAACCGAATATAGTATGAGGACCAACCCCTTTGTCCTAATGGACACTGGACAACATACAATACTCTGTATAAGTCCCTTGAGTCTGAAAACTCATTCACTGTGTGTCGTAGGTTGAAAACTGTACTTATGGTTAAGAAGAATTACACCGCTGTTTAATACTCCTTACCTAACCATCCACTGATATAGGTAAATGTCACGGACATAATTTCAAAAAGGTATATCTCACTCTATAAAAATAGACGTACAGATATATCAATTTGAAATCGGTGCATGACAGCGGATATTCAAAACCAAATATTTGCCGTCCGGCAAACAACCCAGGTGACTTCCTCAAATATCACCGATTACAAAGAATCCCGATATAATGAGGATGATCACCTAATTCCCAATAGCTTACTCCCACTCATCATCTGTAAAACCATACAGATGTGAGAATCATACCAGGTAAATACATACCCTGGAGTAAGTATCTAATCGAGAAATCAATTTTCATTTAACAGTACACAGTGAAACTGAAACATTGAAATGTTTCGATGGGGTATCCGGGTATTCCTAGTAATGCCTCTTCCATTATCCATATTCACAACTGTAACCGTATATCTCTTTGCCAACTTTCCAAATCCCTTTATATGTCTTTAGTCATTACCTTCTGCACACCCCTTTAGGCCAAATGGTTTTCTTCCTTTCCTACCATTCGGCACCAGCCTATGGTTTGGAGGAAGACTATCCAATAAGCATAATGGGTGTACTGTCCTAATCCTAGGAACACTCGCAATGCGAGAGAAGGTGAGGATAAAAAACAACCGAATAAACCTTATTCCTATTTCTCCTGAACCAAAATCCATCCCCGAACTGGAACAAGTTCCTTTCGAGTTCGTATATAACCATACGATGGAGTATCCAATAAACTGTGGATTTTCGTAGTGATACGGAGAGTCCTGGAGAAATACAAAGGTGAAGTGGGAGTGGTAATGAAATACTTGGTTTGATCGTGAATAGCAGTCGCAATTTACTTTGCCCTCTTACTCATCCCTTGATATGTCTTTACTTAATACCTTATGTACACCATCGTTAGGCTAATTGGTTTTCTTCATTCCCCACCGTTCGGCACCAGCCTAAGGTTTGAAAGAAGACAATCCAATTTGCGTAATAGGTGTACTATCCCCTAATCTAAGGGGTACTCGCAATCTGAGAGAAGGTAAAATGAAAAGACAACTGAATAGTCCTATCCGTTTTCTCCAGAACCGGAAACCATCCTCGAATAAATTCCTTCGAGTTCGTATATAACCATACAATGGTTTTGTCCAATGGAAGTGGACGTTTGTAGTAATACGGTGTGTCCTGGAGAAAAGGGTAAAAGTAGGAGTGGCAATGAGGTCTGCAACTCTGACAATCCAAAAGCCAGTGTTAAGAAGGTTCGGTTAATTTTGGTCTCTGAGTCATAGTCTTAGGGTCGGGTCATGGTCGCTGCCAAAGAGAGAGAAAAGAAACACTCAGCGTGCACTCTAACCTAGATCAAAATGGTTACCAATTTATCTAATCTAGAAACCTCCCACTGTAACCTCAAATTCTCCTCCAAACCTGAAAGAAGAATTAGTCGGGGTCACCCGAGGAGTAAACCAACTCATCAGTGGGAATCGGGATCCAACTATCATCGCATGATAACGTGACGGAATCCGCTCACGCTATCACACTCCAGAAGGTATGCGCATATCTGGCAAGTTTCAGTTTCTTTAGAAACTCCCGATGTGATTTTTGCCCCATGCTCTTATGACCTTGACTTTGGCCAACAAATCATAAGTCACATGTCAAGTTCTACCCGTCATTCTCCAGGTTAATTTGAGCCCACCCGCACAAGCCCTTGACTTTGGCCAACAAGGCTATACGACTGCCCCAAACCAACGCATCTATCTATACTGCATATGAATACCCAACAGCTACCAAACACTGTGTCTTGACTTTGGCCAACAAACACAGCTTGAATACTATTGACTACCCATATGAAACGACGGAGGGCTACGAATGGTTTCTGGCGAAAACCTTTAACGTAAAGAACTTGATATCGTTGAAGGAACCAGATAGCTTTTAAAAATATAGTGACGAAAACCTTTGCTAAAGAGGTCACTCCCGGTGAAGGGATCTCGGCTCTTTTCCCGTAGAATGAGGTGCAGGATATTCCAACTGAATACCACGATGCAAAACAAAAGTAATCGGCTATAGTGAAGGTATTGCCCTGACGCAAACTTTTTGTCCAAGGGGTCACTCCCGGTGAAGGGATCTCGGCCCTTGCCTCATCGACTGAGGAGCAGGATATTCCAACTGGATACCACGATGCTAAACAAAAGAGAACGTCCTTGCAATAACAGCTTTTTGAAAAGTGTTCCAACAACATCAGATTATGTTTGTTTTACTTGCATTGATCCGAATCAATGCAGTCCCATCAATTGATCATACCAATAAAGAACGAAAATAATGACGTACGTATATGCCATCCGCATTCGCCACTGGGTCCCGTCATTACCCGTTAGGTTAGCTAACTAACGACAGAGCGGGGACTGCACTAGCGCGGATGCAAAACATATATAACATCTACTAGTATATATATATCAATATATAATTTTCGCTCAAGGCGTGATAAAATGCAACATCACAGAAATGTACAGCATCACAGAACAATACAGATATCTGGGATCCCCGGGTTTCACAGAGCCGCTACTGAAACCCGACGTTCCCCTGGTCGTGTGGATAGCCTGTGCAATGAAATCCTAGACCCCTACGGGCGCGGCAAGTTACCCGCCAAAACCTGAAGCGAGGCAGCCCCCTTCAGCAGCGTGAATGGACCATCCAGCACTTCACGGAATCCGGTAACTTGGGCACCCCTCCTGGGTCAACCTGTACCCCCTACGAGTGCGGCGAATAGCCCGCCAATTCTAGAGTGAAGCCCCCTCTGTCTCAACGCCATGAGATGCGGGCTTGTTGCCCTCTAAAACCCGGCTATCCGTGCACCCCTCCGCGGGGCAATCCTAGTACAGAAAATAAAATATACATACAATGGGTACATCGACTGCAACCTGGTCGTGCCCCCAAAGAATAATATACAAACAGGCAGTGACGGCAGTCCACATGTCGGACGCTCGCCCCGCAATATCAAATGTACATAATACAACCAAAACTGTACTAGCATTGCAACCAGGCTATCCCCCACGACTGATCCGCAACATCACAGCAATACACAGAACATCAACGTGAAGGTCATGTTCGCAAATCCGTCTAACCGGGCTATAGCAGTTAGACAGGATTTACCGATCAAGTGACATTCACGGTCGCAGATATAATGTAAATGCTGTGAACTAATGTGTTTAAAATATCCGATCGATCAAATTTACCAAGTGGGCCCCAAGCACTACTGTAGCACATAAAGAAATTCTGGGCCCAAAAAGAATGTTCCAAAACCCCTATTTTTAGCCCAAAAGCCCACTGCAAAAAATTGGTTGAATGAAGCTAACATATTGCGGCGGAACCGCAGCCAAAAAGGGGTTATGGCCGCGGTTCCGCGGTCCTATGGAAGGATCAGGTTACCAAAATTTTGCAGTGTTCTTAGAATTCACTGTACATCAGTCTGCAACATACTGAAAAAAATTTCGAGCCAGAAAAAAATTGACAGAAAACTGATGCAAAGAAAACGCGGGTTTTTGGAATTTTTGTTCGATCGGAAATGTAAACACATTAGACAAAGCTAGAATAGGTTAATGGCGAGGCTCTGATACCACTGTGAGTGCACGGCGGTACCCCGGCCGTCAATCCAACGCCGGAATGCGGAAGCGATGCTTTTCTTTAACTTTTGGAACCGGCACCACCGCGCACTATAAACCCGGATCGTGCCATTAAACTAGTCCTAGCTAACTACAAGATGGGAATAGAGAGATATACCGAGTGATCCGTGTCCTCCGGTCTTCTCGTCGTCGTCCCGATCTCCCGCGGAATGTCCGGTCTCCATCTCCTCGCCGGAAGGGCACCACGTCGCCGGCTTCTTTTACGGGCTCCCGCCTATGGTCCGAGGCAACTCGGGCACGAAGTTGGCGAGCCGACGTGCCCAAGATTTGCTGTAGAATGTAGTGTGGAACTTGTGTCTCATTTGGGGCGTTGGAAGTTGCCTTTGGTGGAGGAAATGATATAAGCTTTTGGAGATGGAGTTGTGGGGATTTTTAGCAAAGCCAAAGATACAAAAATCCTACACCAAAATAAATGGGCAGCCCCCCTCTATCTTGGCCGGCCATCACCATGAGGAAAGTGAGAATGGAGTGAAATTAGAATCCAAAATAGGTGAGGCACAACATAATGCAAGAGAGAGAGAGAAAGGGTGATGATAACAAGCAATGATCATAATCAAAGTCCAACACTCTATCAACCTCACCCTTCATCATCATCAACTATCATGACTTTAAAAGTCAAGCCATCATGGTCAAAAGAAGTCAAATGATGGTGCAACCATCATGAAGCAAGGATATGCAAACAACACCCTCCACAAATGCTTATTCAAATGCAAATAAGCCCTCCTCCACCAATCTTCGGCCAATGAAAGATACAAAGAAATATGGCCGAAACGGAAAACAAACTGGCAACTCCAAAAAACTGATCTCGTAATAAATTACAGGAAAACCCCGCTACTGTATATACATATCCGCATTTGTATTCCGACCGAAATACAAATGCAATGAGACAAAATCTACACTGTACTATATTAGGATCCGACTTAAACCAAAGCCAGCTAGTATTATCCGTCCGATCATGATCCGTGCAATACCGCACGTATCTGATCGAACCCTGCCATATCTCCATACGGCCTCTACAGCGTTTAGCCCGAAACTTGAGTAACTGAATGTGGGGGACTCTAAAGACTTGTCAATACCTTGGTTGTGGATTTAACCACTAGCACGTCAGAGGTATTAGCCTATACGTAACGGGCTACCAGGTATTGACCAAAAGGGACGTCTGTGAGCGAACTCAGCCTGACACCCTACTGAGCCTGTCAGTGACAATATCCGTACAGTCCGGTCCGTTCGTCTATGAGCATCGCATGGCGAGCCTAGGGGGTTGGTAAAAGTCAGACCCCCAAAAGCGGTACAAGTCGTGTCGGAGTGTAGCCCAGAACACCCTGAGATACTACTGGAATACCTACCAGTAAATCTCCTGCCTTGGCCAAGGACTTCGTGTAATGGCTCTCCTAAACACAGCGCGACCTCACCCCCAATACCGGGAGAGACGAACCCCTGAAGATCCGCTCACTGCCTCCATGTGGCTCGGGACTGTACCCAACTAAAACCTGTTTGCACGTCTCCTTTGAGCGTGGTAGGGTAGTAATCAAAGTACAGTAGGAACTCACACGAGACAAATGACGATCCTCGGGTCGATGGACTAACCTGTACACATGTCACCAGGGAACTGCTATCTGACATCAGGTATAATCCCAACTAGCATGTTCCCGGCGAGTCCTGTCCGGTGTACTCATAACCCAATGAGCACCTGTATACATCTTAGGTGAACCAACTGACACCAGTGGCTTGTGAGACCGGCCACTGCACCTCGTCGGGGTCTCGACTGTATACACTAGTCTACTCTGGAGTATCGATGCCCCGTCTCGAAACTCCCACGACTAGGGACCTTTTTTAAGGATGTGCTTATAGACTACCAGCTCCCACGTATATGATCGCCCTCATACTGCTGGCAGTCAAGCAAGAATCCTAGGGGCTCTATCAACGTGCAATAGCGACCTGTCAGGTCACCTAAAGCAGTACACGATGATAAAGATAAACCAGATAGCATACTATCATCTTGAGTAAGACTGTCCTACCGGGATAGGTCATCCCTCAATCATTGCAATCACGTGCCTGTGATCCAATAATTGACTCTGAGGGCACTATCTCCAACAGTTGTAATTCTTCAACGTCTTAAGAGAGATGGCGGGTCCCGACAACCAACAATTCCTTGGACCGTAACGTCCTTAAACTAGGTATGGACCGCAACGTCCTTAAATTAAGACAATAGAGCCCAAATGTTCTTCTGTTGAGTCTGAATGATCCCAAAAATCCTGTTGAGTAGATCTTAGTCTAAAATTAGACTACCGTATTCTCAACAAACATTTAAGTCGATTTTAATCTCAAACAAGGTTAACAATCCTTAAATCAAACCAAAGCCAAATCTAAAAATATACGGATTTGGACTAATCGCGCCCTACAGGCGACGACATAAATTAGTCTCCGTATACAATCCACGGGCAACCAAAAAAAAAAATAAACACACACGACACGAAGTGAACTTCTGGAGAAGGAGAAAATGGTTACCGCGATGCGGTAACGTAATTAACTGCAGGGACTTGCGCCTGCAGGAAAGAGTGTCCCCACAATCAAAAACCACTCATAAACGAGAGGGAATCTAACGAAGTCTACTACAACGGCCGCATCCGTCCAAACCTCCGATACACGGTGTCATAAATCAACTTGGCACCTTCGGAGAGGTGGACGAATAAAACCAAATAGTATCTGCCCCAAAATTGAAGCTAGACAACCTACGCGGTCTCGTCTCCCATTTTCGGCGGTAAACAGTCTAATAGGCAAACTCTGCATAAACAATCATTTTAGAAACCATAATCCACAGGTTGCAGGATCAAAACCACCTCTAATAACATGATAAAGGAAATTGTGTCATGTACGTTTAATGCTTTCTTACAGACACTCCACTTGGTTCATGAGACTTTAACATGCTACACTGCCAACTATGTTATGTTATTAAGGTTTTATTGATGATTACTCTCAATGTACATGGGTTACTCTCATTCATGCTCGCTTTCTGGCTTGATGACTTCATAATATTTATAATTACTTAATCAATATGATTCATGCTCAGTTCAATATGCATAATAAAGTGTTCCACTATGACAGTGCTAGTAAATAATATTGTTCTAGTAAATGAGACGAATGCAGGGATTAATACCAAATTGGAGTTATGAAAGCAAACGTTGGACTCCAAGACAGCATGTATGCATTGCAAATTTAGCAAACAGAGAAGTCGAGACCACATTGGTATAACACTGAAAGGACAAGAAATATCACCGTGCGATCAGTTTAGATATCTAGGTTCCATCATCCAAAAGGATGGGGAGATCGACAACGATATTAATCAAAGGATCCAAGCTGGTTGGTTGAAATGAAGGAGTGCAAAAGGGATTTTGTGCAATCGTAATAACACTGAAAGGACAAGAGATATCACCGTGCGATCAGTTTACATATCTAGGTTCCATCATCCAAAAAGATGGGAGATCGACAGCGATATTAATCAAAGGATCCAAGCTGTTGGTTGAAATGAAGGAGTGCAACAGGGATTTTGTGCGATCGGAACTTTCCTTTACAGTTGAAAGGGAAGTTTTATCGGAGCGCTATTCGGCCTGCCTTATTATATGGTACACAATGCTGGGCTCCTAAGAAGCATCATACCCAGATGATGCACGTAGCGGAGATGCGCATGCTACGTTGGATGTGTGGTAACACTAGAAAAGATAAGTTGTGAAATGAGGATATTCGTGCAAAAGTTTGTGTAGCGCCTGTGGATGAAAAAATACAGGAAAACCGGCTAAAATGGTTTGGTCATGTGCAAAGCAGACCTATGGAAGCACCGGTTCGACGAATGGATACTATCGATATAGGCAATGTCGAAAGGGCGAAAGGGAGACCGAAGAAAATATGGATGGAGGTGATACGAAAAGATATGGTTGCCAAAAGCCTCAATGAAAGTATATGTTCGATAGGAGTGAGTGAAGACGGAGGATTCATGTGCTGGACCCGGAGTGATTCTCATGTTGGTTCATGTAGCCTACCCCATATGCTTGGGATAAAGGGCTCAGTTGTTGATTGAGACAGTGATCATGCATATGATACTCATTAATTCATGAGAGCTTAACTTCGCAAGGTACTATTCATCATCAATCATGCTCCGGTACTATACATTGAATTTCCATTTCTCATTAGATCACACTTCAATGATGTAATATTAATAAATACATGTTGCACATAGCTTCATTGGGTCCAGTTGACAACTACAGCAAACAAGTGAAGTCTGCTCTGCTAACACGAAAGAACTTAAAAGGAAACACATGAAACGGAAAGACAGGGAATAAAATCAATTGCTAAGTAGAAATCTCACTGTAAACTTTCTTCTGCATCATAAATATCCATGTCATCTGTAGCCGTATCATTAATTGCTAAAATGATATCCCCAGGTAAGATGCCAACCTTGTTTGCGGGACCCCCTGGAGAAGATGAGATCACAACAAGCCCTGAGGACGATTCATTGAGTCCTACTGTTGGATAACCGATTGACAACCCTACACCTGTAAGGGTACCTTGTGTGCCAGACTGCCTTCAAACAAATATGACAGGTTTCAAATGAAGTTCAAGAAATGATCTGAAGGTTTTAGTAGGCTAAACAACACTAAATCATGGTTGCCAACTAAACTACCTTAAATTTGTTATTGCACTATCACAGTAAACTCCCTTAAGATTTGTTTTTAAGTGAATTTTTGCACTAAAATACTCTTAAATATAGCACTTAATGGGACCTTACTGTAACAAATAAACCTTAAACTAGATAGCTGAAAAACAGCGATAGTTAAGGGTACTTTAGAGTAACTTAGCAATAATATAAAGCAATCATATCATTTTATAACTAGATTTTCTATGGCATCACATCCGTGCTATATACGTAAAAGGATAAGAATTATACCCGCAGACTCTTAAACTTCTCTGGTTCCAAGAAGCGGGTGAAAGGATCATTCAGTGTCGAAAGCATTTTTTTAATTGCTGCATCTGGAAAAGGAAAACATAATACCACAACTTAACCACCATCCTGAATGAAATATAAAACCAAGGTAAAATTGGGAGTATTATATATTTATGACCAGTTTGAACCTTTCCTCTTGCCGTTCACACATAATATGATCACTTCAACATCCAGACCATCTACATACCGGCACTGTTGATTTTCCATTTGCTATATTCTAATTTCTTACTGCCATTGAGTCCAAATTTCCATCTAATGAGTGAAATATGCTTGTATCAGTATTGACATAAGAACCTTCCCACTTGCTATGTTTAGTCCTCCTTTTATCTCAAGGGAAGAATGAGTAACATAACTTTATGCTAAAATCGACAGTCAGAACCTTCACTCTTGCTATTCACATTTCATACAATTATATCAGCACATACAGATCAGCCATATACCATCACTAATCAGTCGCACAAAATGTCATATTCTGTTTCTTTCAGCATTTTTTAGTCCATATTTCTACTTAATATGAAAAGGGGAGAAAGCAGAGAAGAACTCCATTTTGAAATGTCGCAAACTAACTACCAAGGTTGCCGATAATTCCTTAAGACAGATGGTATATCCAACAAGGTTGTCGATTATTGTGTCAATGTTGTCTAATGCCTATTGGTATGGTTAAATTTATATAAAAATATAACATAATCCGGCATAGTTGCCATCTATTATTTAAGATATGATTTAAATTATAAAACATTGGAAGTTCAGATCAAACGTAATTAGTTTCCAGGTATTATAGCATCATTATATTTTGTTAGATCTTTTTCTTTAGTAAACAAATATCATAGAGGGACACTTCAATTTTAATCGAGTATCTTTTTCCACAACAAACTGGATTATATTGCATCCAACATTTTATAATAGTAATTTTCCCCTAAATTCCTACATGCGGTCTGCATATATCCTTTGGAAGGTTCGCCTTTTCCTCACATAAGCAAAATACAGAAGGAAACGAATTCTAACGAAAAGTTTAAGATCATACATGTTTCTTCCCGAGTATTCATCGGTTCAGTCCGCAGTGCATCTTCTCGATATCGAAACCAACTCTGACCATTGAAGGTTTTATCCACATAGCCACGATCAATAGTCCTCCAAGCCTCCAAGAAAAGGAGATTTTCTTCTGTCAATGCCCCTACATGTAACAACAAAATGTCATAGATCGGCAAAAGTGTAAATAAAAGAAATCCAAATTAAATTCATACTTACATGATGGTGCCCTAGTAACAGTTAGAGAAGCTGACATGATAAGCATCACACCCACTAATAAACGAACAAAAACAATGTGCACGCCTTGCCTTAGTTTCTCTTGCCAACATTTAAGCTTGAAAACATCAATACAAACTCCGGTAAAGTTTTGGGTGAAACATGATGATATGCTTTGCAGCTTCTGCAATGGATGAAACAAGTGGCTAACCTGTAGGATGTTTTTCGTCACCCCATTGAGATGGGAAATACACGCCGCTTGTCAGGCGTATAAAGATCCTCTGCCTGGGATAGGCCGGGATTTATTGATTATGAGGATCCGAATCTCCGGCAGCCGCGGACTAAGCTGCCGTTAATTACCTCTCGTTTTTTAAGCGAGAGAACCTCCGATTGACGGGTCAAACTGGTCATGCAAACTCAATGTGCAGTGTACGTGTGTTGTGTTTCGAGGGGTTTTGGATATATCGGAGGCCTCACAGAGTTTTAGGGGCTGGGGGTCAAGGGGGTTAGCAGCACCCTTTCGAGGTGCAGGGCAGCGCTCCGTTAGAAAAAAATTTCTAGCGAGGGACGTGTTTTGAGTGTGGAGTGTATAAAGAAAGAAGAAAAGAAAAAAAACGGTGAGCAACGTCCTAAGGACGTGTGGGCGCTGGGCGCCGGCGCCTCACGGGCCCGGCACATGGGCACCGGCGCCTCACGGGCCTGACACGTGGGCGCTAGACGCCAGCGCCTCACGCGTCCAGCACGTAGGCGCTGGACGCCTGCAGAAAGAAGGGGCTTAGCTCCGAAATTAGGAGTTGAACTCCCGAAAAGGATTTTTATCTATGGAGTCAAATTCCAAAAGATTTTGAGTGGAGTTAAACTCCTAAAAGGGTTTTATTTATGGAGTTAAACTCCTAAAAGGGTTTTATTTATGGATTTAAACTCCAAAAGATCTTGAATGGAGTTGAACCCCCAGAAATCTTTGGAGATGATCAAAGGGGACTTCTTTCTTCTCCACTTTAGTCCTGGATTTTTTTTTGAGTTTTGGATCTTTCCGAAGTGGGGTTTTTGGAGATGAGTCTTCTTCTTCCTCCTCTCTATTGGCTGGATCTTGGAGAAAAGGGGGTGAGACTTAAAAATCTTCCATTTTAGAGATTTAATGGAAGATCCGAGTTTCCCTTCAAGGGTTTTATGGTGAAAAACTATTCTTTTTTGGAAAAAGAAGAGTTAAACTCTTGATTTAATTCAGAAAAGAGAAGAAGGTTTAGAATCTTGAGGAAGGAGGCACACAACCCTAATTTTTGTGAGTGAAAAAGTTATCCTTGATTTTTTTCATCATGTTCGTCTTTATAGGCTACACACTTTACATATAGCCCCTTGGGCTTTACCAAATGGCACTTGTGCCACCCCATGCCTTATGTGCTTATTTCTTTTTGCACATAAGCCATGGGATTTATAAAATTTTGGCTTTCTGCTCATTTTTCATACATTTATTTCTAAAAAAAATACATTAAACTAATTTAGTACTTCATTCTTGGCATGAAGCCGGCCCCTTCCATGCTTGGTCCTGACTTGGGCTTGGACCCACTTGGTTTGGAAGTTGATTAACTTTGACCTGGTCGATCAGGGTGTAACTTATGACCCAACATAACCGCTAAAGCTTGCTCGGCATGCTTAACTCGCTTGCAACATCGCATTTTATTATTGATGCTGCTTACTGAACACCGTAAGGAGCTTCCAAAACGTTCTAGAACCGTTTTGGAGACATACAAAACCTTTCTAGAGACATAAGAACTCCATATAACCTGAGGAAGAGATTATTTATATGTTGGTAGACCGTGCAGCAAATATGTAAAGTAATTCTATGCCGTGTGTACCAAATTGCTAAAAAATTTACAACAAATATTAGCAGGCTCTAGATCGATTTCTCCTTCAACAATGGAATATGTATAGAATATATCACAAGCTTTTTGGGTCTTTCATTAAAGTGAGTTCAGTGGGATCTTGAATATGAACATGAAACGATTGGGAAAACAGAAGAAAAAAATTGCATATATCATGCATGAAAATGGTAGTTCCTATGTGCCAATTATTACCAAAATCGATTTTTTTTTTCCTTTTCACATAGAACATGAGAGAGAGAGAGAGAGAGACTTGCAGAAACAAGAACAGATTATGACAACATAAAATCCTGAAATTTGACCATCGAAGAAGCGCCTAAAAAAACCAGCAACCCTAAATCCCGTAGCTTGTTACTAAAGATTTCAAAATTAACATAAGAGGGCAAAAAAAAAACAAAAATCAAAATGTGAAGTTTGGAATCATGACCTAAAATTATGAAACCAACCCATTTCGATTAGCTTCGTTGTTAAACGAACCCTTGTATCAAAATCGAAATTTGAAGCAGAAGTTTGAGTTTTGAAACTCGTACCTTAGAATTGTTGAGGGGGTATTTTTGGCAGAAAAGCGAGGAGCGAGGTCCAACACTTCGAGAGACAAGATGATGATGATGAGAAGGGGAAGACAACAGAGGAGCAGCGACCTCCATTCGAAGATTCTTTTGTTTGAAGGAGGTCTCCTTCCTCTCTCTCTCTCTCATCGCTGTGTCTTTTTGAATTCACCCTCTCAACCCGCAGGTCAAAATCATGAATCATCCATTCGGAATTTTTACGAAAACGTCCCTCCAAAGTTAGATATTTACAAAAAATCCCCCACATTACCTAATCACTAAAACGACCCCGACAAGTTTTAAATTTCAAAAAAACCATTTTGACGGTTTTCATCCATCAAATTTATTTATTTTCTATTTTTAAATATTTAAAAAAATTTGATTTTTCTATTTTTAAATATTTAAAAAAGTTAATCGCTAAAAAATTAGCTAACAAATCCTAAAAACAATTAACTCATCCTAATTCCCACTACACCATAACCCAAATGGCTTTCCCCTCTTTCTTCTCAACGCCATTGCGGCCACCGTTGTTATCGCCCTCCTCACCTCCCGCGAGCTTCTCGGCCTCCTCTGTCTTGGTTGGAACTGTTGTTGGCCTCCTCGGCCCCTTCCTTGACTTTCTTGAGTTCCTCCCCAACCCCCTCAACCTCATGGCAGCCGCTACTGTCTTCTCTTGCCTCGTAGACCCCTTCTTGACTCCAACAAAGTTCCTAGCCTCCTCTGCCTCACCGTAGCCAATTCCTCCCTCCTCCGGCCTCCTTAGCCTCCTCCTCAACTACCACGAGCACCTACCTGGACTTTCGACCTTGTTACTACTGATGTCGCCATTCTCTTACCTTGTGACCGGCTTCAGCGAGCTCCCACCCCCCTTAGCCGCAACCTCCTTCCTCTGGCCTCCCTGGCCCCACCTGTACCTGTCTCCTCGCCGGCAACTCTCACCCCCGATATTTTATTTTTTTATTGATTTCTAGTATTTTAATTATAAATTAAACTATTTTTAAATTAAAAATAAACAAAATCATTAAAATTATTGGAGTTAGCAGAATATTCAAAGGATATTCTCTTTTTCGATGGTTGTTGGGCTTTTTGGTGGAAATTAAAAGAATGGGAGGATTTTTTTATAAATAGCCAACTGAAGGGAGCTTCCTTAAAATACCCTATCCATCTATCCATTAAAAAGGGCCTTTTTGCTTTTGGGAAAGACCAGATGACACTCTTATGTTTTGAATGCAAAATGATTTTTAAGATCTAACAAAGAAATAAAACCTATCAACCATCACAGAACGACTATGACAAAGGGAAATCTCATAAAAACCGCCGCCACCATGCAGTACAACATCAACCAGAAATATCGACACAGACATTTGATTCAAGAAATATATAAAAAAACCTCGGAAACTCTTAAAGCAATCCAGTCTAGTTCCATATATCATGGAGCATCGGCTTTGTAACACTAAAAGGGCGGCCTCCATATTTCATACGACCAACCACCATAGCTAGATCAGTCTCTAATCAAAGTTTGGTAGCATGTATCTCAAGCTATAGGTAATTCGACTGACGGGTCCGTGAGTCCCGCAAGTCTTAATCCTTTTTCTTATAGAATATAACATTGCTCGTCGCAGCGTAATACAGAGTCTTCTGCTGCAGAGAATTTGTTAACATTGCCATCAAAATTCATGTTGAGTTAATGATGTTGTGCTGCCTGTGGGTGGGCATTGAAAACAAAAGTGATTCGCTAGGTGTTCACAGAGGACATTGGGTCACACGGTTAGTCATTGATGAACTCGAGGAGATACTGGCTTCAGAATTAACCGCCACTATAAAGTCCATACTCCCAAGACCGTGCACGAGAGGAAAAACCATATTTGGACTAAACAAAATATTTCGAGTGTCCGCCAAAATCTAAACAAATCTAAACTTTAACAGCGTGTCAATGACTGCTGCCCCAGCCGACAATAACACAATATCTTCCTTTTGTTGATACATTAATGATTGCGATTTCAATGAATATACCAAGACATCAACCCAAGAGACAACTCATGGCAAGCCTACGACTCAACCCAAGAGCATATTACTTATAAAAAACATTTAATTATCCACTCAAGTCACTAACTAAATTCTCAATTGATATTATGATGCAAAATCGATCACAAATTTCAGACTACAACAACACAGAGAAATATAATCGGGTAATTTGCCAACACAATGTAACGAATCAACTAGAAACATAGCACATAGCAACATAGTTAACTAATGGTGATGTTTTTCAATAATCGAAGTAGAACTGGTACCCAAAAAGCTGATTAACCTCCAAATAAACAAACTGATCTTCAATTGTCCAAAGCCTCGTAAATTCAGAAACAAACAGGTAATGCAAAACTACCTACATGAAGAGGTTGGGGCGAGAAGCCTTGAAGGTAGTCTTGAGCTTCCTCGTTGGCGGCCTCACCTTCTTGAACACAAGCGGGAACTTGATCTTGGAGTCATGGAACTGCTTGGTACTCTCCCTCTTACACAGCTTAGCAGGAACAGTGGCGGTCTTGATGATCTGGATGCATGGGAACCGAACTCTGTGACGAGATGCCATCTCGGTGTACATCTGCTCGACCGCACCGTTGAGGGTCGTGTCACGGTATTCCTTGTACATGTTGTGATAGCCTGTTCGGCTCTGGTAGCGAAGCCATATGCCGTAGTTGTGGATCTTGGTTGGGTTCTTCTCAAATATCTACATTATAACGAAAATTCTCCACAGTATTATTATGATGAGTTAATAAAGCTAAAGGATGAAATAGAAAATTGCTGGATGCGGATCATTGTTTAACATAAGAGTTTTTAACATAATAATAATAAATATATACCAAGTGCATTCCTTCCAAGGATCGACTAAGAAAAAATATATATTGATCAGAGTCCCAAGACGGTATATAGTACAGTTAGAGACTTGTATCAAGAAAGTAACTTTGTGTTCTCCTATATAGGTGGAGACGAGGCATTAATTTCTCCTCTTACTTTTTCAATCTTAAGGTTTAATTGCATGTAACACCACTCATTTATATGTTGACTACAATCATCATCCCCTCGATTAGTTTATTAATTATTAGCACATGACACTGCTAAGTTAACAACGAGGTCACTGTTTTTACTTTCTAAATCATTTCGAGACTGATCCCAGAGGCTACATGCACTAATAAACCATTCGAAGGCAACAAGTGTCAGATGAGGTATGCATTTTTCAGATCAGACAGAATCAGCACACAACTTGACAATGAAAATTCTACTCAGTTTTTACCTATGCAATATAAATGGGTTCAATGCGTATTTTGACGTCGGTGACTACTGATCAAACACTGGAAATCTTATATGTATCTCATCGTTTTCCTGACCTTGTCTTCAAAAGTTAAATGTTCAGGAAACAAACAAGCTCCACCTTCAGCTCCTAATCGTCGAATCCATAAGCTTAAATACTGCTGGACTTTTATAGCTTTGGAAATATGTTGCTGCTACTTACAGGTTCCAACTCAAGTTGATAAAGAATTGACCAAACATCTATAGCTTTGAACAGATTTCAGCACTACTGTATCGCAAGGAAAAGGATATTGTTATAGTACAACAAGGAGTTTAATTTATAGCACTTAAGATAAATAGGATAAACAGAGATACCCACGTGTACTAAAATTGCAACAAATCGAATTAGATCAAAACATAAGTCCATGGTTGGACAAACACTAAAATATTATAATTGGCAAACACTAAAATATTATAATTGGCACAATATCACTCTAGAGTCTAGACCATTTAGGTATTTATAACCAGCTCAACAAAGGTTAGACAAACAGAACAGAACATACACCATGAGGTAGGATGATCGGACAACAAGAATAAGCACAAACTTTTAGAATCAGCTAAATGAATCATTTTCTTCCATTGCATTCTGCCTAGGATATCCTTTTCAATCAAACTAACATCAAAATATTTTATTATTGTATCCTGCTATAGTTGTTTTGGCACAAACCTTATACATTGCTTCACTAATTAGAATTTGATCATGCCTATGAATTGGTATGCCTATTGATTTCCATTGCACTTGCCCAATCTTAATCAATTCTTTCATTTTATCATCTACGGCCCCTAGCTTGTTACGAATGCTCTAATTTTCAGTCTCCTCAAATACTGCACTTACCAGTGCTATCCGGGTCAACATTTTTCAGCTCGACAAATCCTGCACATGTTACTTCATTGACACACAGTTGGACCCATAAAGCAACTTCCGTATTACGACCGCATTATGAAATTTTCCTTCTTCATGAGAACTACTCGGCTTTAACACTTTGCTTTGATCCTATGGACACACTATCTCCATCTTAAGTCTAATAATCACGGTGAATGGTTGATCCTAAGAAACACAGATGGTGACTGTTGCGTATTTCTTACCCATGAATTTCATTGTATGTTCATTTCTTCATGTTATTTTGTTCTAAGTATTAGATTTCCAGACTTTGGAGTCTACATCCTTTTGAATCTAGAGCTTATCTCCATCTTTCTGCTTGATAAATATACATAAATAGTCTCATAAACTAAAACGATATAGTGAACAAAACACACATTACATAGTCAATTCATTTATAACTGATTAAAAGTCAGATAAAGACTTGGTGCATTCATGATAGGCTAAGAAGGAATATATGTCTCCTTTTGAATGATTGTCGACTTAGTAAATGACCAAATGCTATATCATTCTAATGCTCGGTACATTATCTCTCTAGGGTTGGAAACCAACAATACATCTCTTTTGTTCTTCCTATATATCTCCATAAATTCACTGTAAATAAATAGTCTGCGCATACCCGACCTTCCTCATGCAAACAAAGAAAAAATAAAAACATAAAAGAGTACGACTTCTCACCCCATGTTTAACAAAAAATTTAAAGGAACCATTTTTGCTTTGTTCAGAATAGCATGTAGTAGTAGAAGAAGAATATAATCAAACTCCAGTAGTAACATTAATCCCATTACACTATATAACTGGATTTTACTCTTAACGTTCTCAAACATACACATGAGAATCATTCGGTATATTGAGCCTGCTCAAAGTACTTGAAAAAATGGCAAGCTAATCTTTCTAATAAAAAATTTTTATTTACAAGAGAGAACAATGGAAAAAACATCAATATATTTTGATATTATGATATTGTTGCAGAAATAAACTGCCAATCTATATAGCACCAATGCCCAGTTTGGCTTTTCATTCTGGGGTTTAGAAAACTCCAATCCAACCTATGTTTTCTAAAATACAAAAAAATGAAGACAACTCCCGTTTTGGAGTTTAGTCAACTCCAAAACAACATTCTCCATAACAACATTTTGGAGCTTGGATAACTCAAAAAACCAATACACCCCATCAGAAAACTTTTAAGTAGCGGTAGGACTACACAAATTAGAGTTTCCATATCCTCTACCTACACTTAGAAATAAACTCTGATTTTCCTAACTCCAAACCTAAACAAGACCCAATACGAAAGCCAAACAGAACAACAACAACAACTGAGCCTTTTACTCCAAGCATATGGGATAGGCTACATGAACCAACATGAGAATCACGCCGGGTCCAGCACATGAATCCTCCGCCTCCACTCACTCCTATCGAACAATATACTTTCATTGAGTCCTTTGGCAACCATATCGTTTCGTATCACTTCCGGCCAACGTAAAACTTTGTCACATTCTATGACATAAACCATAATAAGAAAGCCAAACAGAACATAGTTATAAATTTGAAGTTAAGTTTAGATAACTTTATGTAATTCCGGTTATCCTAACTCAACTCCTTACCAAAATAGGCCCTACATGGTCCGTCGAAAACATGATCAAAAAAAAATGTCTACACCTCTAATCAATCAATGGAGAAAACAGAATTGGATAATGGTTACAACTTGTGAAAATTCGACATTAGAGCAAACCCAACAAACTAATTTTGAGAATGGCTAAGACTATCTATAGCCTAACAAACTAAAGTATCGTGCAAACCAGATCAAATGAAAAAAAATTGCAACTTTTCACATGTATGCATTAAGCAAACATCAAAAGAAAATTCGAACCTCGTTAATGGCAAGAACTTGTCCATTGCTTTTCTTAACCTTCTTCAGCTTCCTCAAGAAATACCTAATTTTTTGCAAAATCAATCAAAATCATGCCCAAAAACACAACTTTCTCCAATCAAATGAATGAAAATTTACCAAAACTTGGACTTGGCTCGAACTTCGTTGGTAGCCCAAAGCTTCATGCGGAAGATCTTGGGGTGCTCATCGGAGGCAGTCGGAAGAGCCCTGCCCACCACCTGGTACTGATGAAACTGCAACAAATGCCCCGAAAACAATTCAATATTCGCAAATTTGAACCCTCGGAGAGATTAAATTTGAAAAATTTTACCCTGAAAACACCCATTGATCGCCGCCGCCGCCTGCAGAATGCTTCTGAGGGATGAAAGAGGGCGATGGCGGAAATCCTAGAATATATACGCAAACCCTAGGTTTGGTGTTTGTCCATTTTACCCCTGGATTATTGAGGAATTACGAAGACGCCAATATTCTTCATGTATCAAATACTTCTTGAAGAATTTTTATTTTGATTAAGAGGTTTTTGTATATACAACCCTCAAAGATGAGGGATTTTGAAAAACATATCCCCAAAGATCAAAATTTTTAAAAACAACCTTGAAAGATTTTAAGTTAACCAAAAAGAACCCCGGAGTTAACTTCTATTATTAACAGTGTTAGGGCTGACTGTTGGGTTTGTAAAAAGACACGTTACCCTTCTTTCCTATTAACGTTCTCAATCCCAAAACACACTTCTCATCGCCAAGAAAATAGCAGCCAAAAAAATAGCAGCATCTATAATAACAGTAACAATTTTTTATTTGCTTTAGCTTTAAAATACCCCGCAATCTCTTTACTTTTCTCATCATTCTTCTCAACACTCGAAATGATAGAATTTTTTTCTACGATATCAAGTTAGATATATGTTGGTTTTTTTGATGTGGCAGTGGATCAAGCAGAGATAGAAGAGTTCAAAGGAGACGGAGAGCGGCTTGCGATGGTGAGAAGGGGGGTGCAGGAGCGGAGAAAAAAAATGCGGCGGATGGAGGACTGAGGATGAGGAGGAGATGGAAAGGATTATGTGAATATTGTTTTGAGTTTGAAAATTTGAGTGAGAAGCTTAGATGGCGGCTTGCTTTCTAAAGATGGAAGAGAGAGATAGAGCTAGGGTTTTTGCATGACGACTAGGATGAGTGCTCTCCTATTCCGACTTCTCCAGAGCCTCCGGCAATACAGTCGAGATATCGACGAGTTCTCTTTCCTTGCGGGGATGAAGCGTCAGAAGTATTGAAAAATGATGGGATGAGACGATACGTGATTTTTAAGGATGAATATGATCTTAGGGATTGAGGGTAAATTGGGTATTTAATATAAATGAAAATATCCTAAAAAACCATGGTTAATCATAAATCAGGGTCAAACATGGGCAGGTGCAACAGAATGTAGTATTTAGTTGACGGCCAAACTTTGGGGGTTTTAAAAAAAAATTCAATGTTTGGGAGTGTTTTTTCAAAATCCTTCATCTCTTAGGGTTGTATATAAAAAAAAACCTTAGGCTAAAAGAGAGGGTTATGTGTTTTACAAAAAAATTCCATGTGGTTTAAGAAAAGATTTTACCAAAAAATAATTATTATTCTCGAAATTATTTGAAAATCGAATCGGGATTTCAGTTTGAGGCCATCATGCAGTTTAGGGTTACTATAATAGAGATCAATCAGAACAACCCTATTGAATTTTCCGTATCATGGACGGAACCATTTAGAATTATCAAACAACCTCAAATTTCTTTAAAATGTAGAGGCACCGATTGAGATAAAATCAAAACCGTATTAAAACCGAAGAAACACAGAGACAAGATGGTAAGATTCGTAAATCGATGAAGAAGAAGATGAACGAGGGAGGCAACGCCGAGAAATCATTAACCCAAGTCGATTGGACAGAAGGCGGTTGTTAGACAACGAAATCGAATCAAAGGCAGTTCTTAGAAAACTCAAGTTTTGAAGGCCGTTTTTGGCAAAGCCGCCAAGTTTTAGGGTTATGATCGGGCCTGGCAAATGAGACGAGCTGGGCCAATGAGTCAGACTCGTCTCGTTTGCCAGGCGAGATGAGACGAGACAAAGCAGCAAAGTCGAACAAAGGAACCTACTATTGCCTCGCCGACTCGCTTAGGCGATCCGCAAGGCATGACAGGTTCGGCGAGTTACTCGCCTGACTTTGCATGTTGTTTAAGAGAAAATTTTTACTAAAATGGCAAATAAATCCAGTAAAAGATGCAAAATATAATTAAAAATTAGCCGAGCCAACGAATTGTAACGGATAATGAAATAAAATAAAAAAACAAATATTTTATGCGGTGAGCGTGGATCGAACACGCGACCTTCAGATCTTCAGTCTGACGCTCTCCCAACTGAGCTATCCCCGCTTCAATTGTTTATTTCATCATTTAGCTATTGTTAAACAAACATTCCAATACTGACCCAAACAGAATATATTGCAAACCCTTGCATTTCCCATCTCTTTTTCTCGACCCGTTTCTTAGTTTTCCTCGACCCGTTACTTCTTAATGTTTGTTTTGAAGGAATAAAATCATAACAGAGTGCAAAAAGATGCAATTTTTAAGGGAGAAAGAGGCTTGGGATTGGGAATTTATACTGGTAATGCTGCAAAAAGATGCAATTTATACTGGGAATAAAATCTTTTTCCCCTTGCAACAATCCTTGTTCGATGTATTGCTAGTTTCCTATTTACACCATGAAATTTGTTACTAATATGAATATGTTAACCATTTAGTAATTTGATTAAAACTTGATAATGTGTGAGATTTTTTAACTGGATGCACCATTTCTAATGGGCCATTTGTAGGTTCTTGCCTCTATACATGTGTGTGGAGATTCAGATCTCTCCTTTGGCAACGGGGTTAGGGTTTATGAAACCATGGTTTCATGGGTTTTTTTGAGTCTGAACTCTAAACATTATAACCGAGACCCGTTTGGCAACCAAAATAGAGTTTGCCAAAACACGGTTTTAAAAAGTTTCCAAGGCTTTGAAACCCCATGTTTTAAACTCCAAAAAGACTTGGAGTTTTTCGAAGTTTCAAGCTGCTCTATTTATTAAATCCTATTTTTAAACGAAACATTGGTTTCAAGAACCACAAACTTTGCGGAATCTCGTTTTTATGAAACCATGGTTTTGCATACATGCAAACACAATTTTGTTTTAACTTGAACGAAACCGGGATTTCGGAAACCTTGTTGCCAAACTAGGCATCATGTGTTTATGTTAGATATTAATGTACAACCTGCATCCCCTTTCTAACATATATCATGGGGATAAAAAGAGAGGAAAGAGGCTAGGAATTGTTTTTCCATACTTTAGAGCAACTTAGGATACCCAAAAAAGAAGTGTGATTTTCGAAACCTGCCCCGAATTTCATTATATCGGAGTTTTAATGAAACTATAAGCCAGGGAAACAAAACAAACGGAAAAAACCGAAGATAAGAAGAGTACATATCCTTTTGAATGACATCCTGGGCTGAGACATGTTAATGTTCTTGCATTTCCTAATCGAACCAACTCACCATCCTCTACATAATCTTTTGACTCTTCGCGGACTTGATTTGAGGAACCCTGATTTAGAACTCTTAGCATCATATCTATCTTTCTAACCTCACTCGACAAGACCGTTTTTAGCTCCGATTGAAATGTGGTTTGTAACAACGACATCTCGTCATTCCTCGATTATCATATATTGGCCCACCTGCTTTCCCCACAGCCGAAGATTTCCTGTTCGAACACGTTATTTTCCTCTCTTGAGTGTTTTTTTTACTGCTTTTAAATCCTTCCTCGCATATTCTTGCCTATAATCATTATGATCCGATACCTCATCAGGGTTTAGCCGATCTCCACCGTAACCCAAGCTATCAGTAGCCGGCTTGGAATAATTCTCATCTTCTGAAACCTGGCCTGAATTGTTAGACGCAGCAGCCGAAGTCCGCTTGTTCATCCCAAATATCTCATCAACTTCCCTTTGAAAATCCGTGTCTGTAAGAAGCGATTTTTGCTTGTAAGAAATTAGCTACATTCTTTTGGAAGTGATGTGGAGATTGTTAGTTGTTAGAACTTTAGATGTAGTAAGAACAGAAACTAAACTTCATGGATGTCAAATTAGCCCACCCACAGATGTGTTCAGGTTCATAATTTTAGCCCAGGGAACTGACAAGAAAGAAAAGAGCAAATTCTAATAAAACGCAAGATGAATCCAAGCCAGCAAGATAATGTTGCGTCACTTGCGTGCACGCGTGGGCGTGCATGTTCGTTCTTTTCATTCTTTTCAATTTTGTTTAATAGTGCGGAAAGCACTTCTAGCTGTCTTGTTTTCAAGCTGACAAACTGCATGCAGCATGCTGGTTTATGAAATAAAAATCCGATGTCCACTTGATAATCCTTTTAATTACTAATTAACAATGGAAAATCAATATTTCAATTAGGGAAACACTCAAACACTCTTCACCTATGGACCTATATAACAGAGGCGATGCACCTACTCTGCGCAAATTATTTGTCATATACATTAATTATTGTTTGAGAAGTAAGATTCAAAGGATAAATAATCGATCCATTCACAGGATATCATTTGCATTTTATTTCTGATGATATCTGCTGGAGGGTATGCATACTGTAAAAGGATACATGCCATTTTGTTACTTGCGGAGCAAATTTCAATGGTTCAGAGTGGATACATGAATATTGTACGTGATTTTCATCCGATTATAATTAGTCTCCCTTGGTCCTATATTAAATACAACATTTTTTGCGGTATGCCGCTTCGCGAGCAAGGAGCGCCTTAGGGTGCAATTTTGTATCTTTAGCATATCCAATAATGCCATATACAGCTTCATGTTATATATACCTGTTTACATCCATAATATCAAGCGCAATATCCAAAGAGATATAAGGAATAGCTATTCGCAACGGTCTTTTAGTATTTACTTCCTTTTCTAGTTATTTTGGTTCGTTGTTTCGCTAATTTTTTTGAGCAACTCTTGTAAGCTGCCGCTCTCATAGTTTTCGTCATATAATCACTAGATTTTACGTTAAAACATGTTTTTAGCCGATTTCTTTGATTCTTAGTTTGGATTAGTGATAAAGTTGCTGAAATTTACGTGCACATAGATGAATAGCTGTTTAGGTATACGCAGACATAGTATAATAACATATTTTGAAACTTTAGATCGTAGCAAGTGATTAAACTGAAACTTATGTGATTTATTTTATTTTATTTTACCCAGAAGGTTCTATGAGTAACATTTTGCGAAAGACTATCATCTCCCTATATTCCTATTCGGGCACTGATTGCCAAAGTATCAGACACCCTACCGAATGAAAGGATCCGTGCAATGAAGAAGATCGAAAAGAGTTTCAAGGTAAGAAAAACCAAATATATCTTTTAATTTTCTATCGACTGTATTTGGTTTATCATGATGCAATTATTGTAATGCGCGCAGGAGAAAAAATTCAATCCATCACCGGATGGTTGCGCTCCTACGAAAAATCGTGAAGGACGACGGTTTAATAGCTCGTGCTATTAAATTGTATAATAGAGAGGTAAGATCCTGATTCGATAATATTTATTTTAAACAAATATTTCTTGGTTCGGAAAATCGCATTTCTCTGTTTTGATTTATATTAATGAAAAAATAATTTAGGATCTAATGCAACAGTTTTCCTTTGAAAGTTAGTCATTTTCAATACATTTTTAAGTTTAGAATGCTCTGTAGAGGCAGTTCTTACAATGAAAATTCTGGTGTAGGATATAAAATATGAGAAAACGCAGGCCCTGAACTGCACTGGTTGCTCATAGGCTTGGATATGACCCAGGGGCCTAAGTGCAAAATAGCCAGTGGGCCCCATCACCCAAGGCGTCAAAGGCCACTACAGAGTGGCCCGCAGGTTCCTCATAATTATATCTTTAATATATTAATTAACTTAAATTTTTTAACTGAATGTGCTTATAATTAATAAGTGAATCAATAAAACAATTTATAGATGCCATAAGTTAAAATGCTTTAATAATTTCTTGAAGGTGCATCTCTTATACATTAAATAGGAAATTAGGAATGTAGGATATTCTGAATACAACTATTAACATACAATAAATCTTACTTTTTTTTGGTTGGAGGGGGGGGGGGGGGGGGGGGCGGGCATACAATTAATCTCCAATTACATCGGGCTATAATCAACCCAATTTTCCGATTCCAATAGGAGCAGTTCACAATTGAATCCAACTTTTCAATTGTTATTTGTCGAATGACTATTCATCTATTACATCATTAAATCAGGGACATAAAGAGTCTATGAAAAAATGTTGTTGTAAGAACTGAAAGACTATTGCATGTATTGTCACCCTCTCTTCTGCTGGTAACTCGCACAGAAAGGTACTTTACTTGCGTACTCGTTCGGGTAAGGCCGACATCGACACAACGTTTGTTAGCACGATCACAAATTATGAGAACTTCCGTCTACTCTTACTCATGGCGCTCGATACTGGCGACCTCCAAGATCAGGACACGTGACAGATGACGTGTCCCAAAACTCAGAAGAAAGGGTCCACAGGGGCCGACCAGGTCCCCTGTGCCCGACCTGCAAACGCAAACTGGCCCTCCTCGGGGCCCCCTGCAAATTAGCCTTCTCGGCCCCTCAGCTCGCCCGAGCTACCACAGGACAAAGACTCCTCGGCCTCTTCGCTCGTCCCCGAGCCCTCAGCCGAGGCCGTCTTCCTCGTCCCTCCGACCAACTCCACCACTCACAGGCGTAACCGCCGCTCCGCGAATCTCGCCATGCGCAGATTCTACGCCAACAACATCCCACGTTCCACGCCCTCACGATTCCCATTAATGGGCGATCCGCTCTCTGCGCGGGCGTGACGTCGGGAGCGTAACTGCCGGCGAGATTCTCGCGCCTGCCGCTGCGTGCCGCCACCGCTATATAAACCCTCATCACAGAGGGTTCAAGTAAGCCATTTCTTTACACTTACGCCGTTACTCTGCTCGAATCTCATTACTAACTTGAGCGTCGGAGGGTCCTCGGTGGTACCAAACCACCCCGGGACTTCTTTGCAGGTACTCGGCGGCAGCTTTCACATCTTACCTCTTCCCCCAAAAACACATTGAGACCCACATGCAACGAATGATAATCGGTCAAGTTCGCCTCGAGATCAACGGAAGACAACATCTGACGGAGCCCCGAGAAGGAGCTCCATCACTTACTTTCGCGAGACTTGCGAGAAACGATAATAAATCTCGTCGTTAATTTGAAATAAAAAATAGATACTTATCATTCATTGACGAGGATAACCTAGAGGACCTATACCCAATATCTTATGAGAGAAGATATTGGGTACGACCTCCACAAAGCTTTTTAATGTTAATACATTAAGCCAAAAGTCTTATCCATTATATAAATGACAGGTATCTAAGAACTACACAATTTAGTATATAGCTTGCCATTTTTATTTTCTATTTTGAAGGAAAAACATTGATTGATTTTTCTCATCTTGTTTTCTTACAGCTGAAGATGGCGCCAATTGGAAAAATGAATTTGATATTGATATGTGAATGAGATGTGATCTTGTATGAAACTTTCAATAACAATTAAAAAATAATGAACTATTTATATTCCATTTCTTTATTTTTGTCATATCGAATTTTTCTTCTTCTTATTATTTTGGGTCTTGGAAAAAAATACAGGGATGTTTGAATGGCATTACTTAGGTGTGCTGGATATACTATGGTTACAATCTATCTTTTCTTTATATCATAAGCCCAAGTAATTCTTCAGCCTTTTTTTAACTTAGCAGGAAAATTATCTTCAGCCCCCCGGAATCTAAGGTAGTTCGCATTTGGCCCTTCCAACTTAGAAAGCACCTTGAAAATCCCTGGAAATTTCAAGTATGAGACGGATGGACTCAAGGCCGAGGAAGGAACGGTAGAGTTTGTTGGGTCACATAGATCTCAAGTATGAGACAGATGAATCGATTCCTAATAGCGTTGATCGGAGAGCCAACGGTCCAGTCACCGCCGTCAAGGATCAATAAAGCTGTGGTTAGCCGAATTTCAAACATACATATACCTTCAAAATTTAAAGTTTAAAAGGATTTTATTTGAGTTTCAGTTACAACGGTAAAGATTTTGCATTTAGGAAATCGTTGCGATATTATTTTTTCCCCTTCAAATTTTGAGTATTTTCCTTGATAGGTATCCTGCTGACAATTAATCAAAACAAAACTTTTGTTTGAGACAATTCTTCTTCTTTTGAGTTATAATCTTAAGAAGTTTAAATTTTTTTAATCAGGAAAAATAAATAGAGTTTTAAATTAAGATTTTTTTTTAACGAAAACTAGCTAAGGATTTGATATATATATAATTAAGGAATGGTTAAAGAGAGCAACCTAAAGCCTAAATAAGTATTGAAATCTTTTCTTTTATTTATCAATCCTTAGTTATTCCCTGAGCCAAAAAATTCTGGAACTAGTATAAATTGTGCTCTTGCATATCAGTAAAATTATTGATTTGTGATCCATAATTTTCAGGTATTTTGGAGGGACCTTGTGCAACCGAGCTCAATCATTTTGCTATTATTGTCGGTTTTATATATTAATAGGATATGTAGAGTCACATAATGTTATTAAATCTTACATTACATAATATAAAAGACATTTTCTCTGTCGTCTTAGCCTGATCACTTATATGGATAAAAACCGGTCGCATCGATACCACACACGTCTGAGGATGAAGCAACATCTTTCTTGATCCTCATATACCCATCTTCGCCCCAATCGGTCCCATATGAGTTCTTCATTATCCAATACATTTTAGAGTTTTGGGCTCCAATAAGAAAAGTATCAAGATTATATTATGAAAAACCAGGGTCTTAAGTGGTTATTCTTCAGAAACTTAAACTTTGTTACGAAGACTACAATAACTTCTTGATGGAGGGAGTTGTAAAAGAAGAGTCCCTTACCTACACAATAATGTGAAGAAAAAAAACGAGAATACTTGTGAAATAAGTTAGTTTTCTCCCACCAAGAAAACTCTAAAGAAAATGGAGTTTGCAAGAACTTTGTGTAATCTTATTGGCATTGGAATATGGGTTTTTCTTTTGTTTTTACTTTCTTGGTAGAAGATACCATGCTTAAGCTCACCTATGTGTTAATCATGCCCGTATAGATTTTTTATATAAGTACTTAAACTTAATACTAGTTTTTATATATATATATATATATATGAGAATAATGGAGGAAAGATGCCATAGGAGGGAATTTCCTCCTATGGCGTAAAAAAAGTACGTCCTCCATCGTGTTTTCCGACGATCGGCACCCATCATCTTTATCGTTATCATCTAAGATATGCGTACACCAAATTTCATTTGATTCTACAACTTTTTACCGTTGAATTAGTGGGTTCAAAATTAACGGTTTACCGACAATAGAACTTTTTACATTGCTAAATCAACGGTGAAAAAGTTGTAGAATCACATTAAATTTGGCGTACCCACATCTTAGATGATAACGATGAAGATGATGGATTCCGATTGTCGGAAAACACGACGGAGGGCGTACTTTTTCGACGACATAGAAGGAAATTCCCTCCTATGGGCTCTTTCCTCCATTATTCTATATATATATATATATATTATATATATGAAGAAAAGAGGCTATAGTAAGGAATTTCCACGGTGTCGAAAAAATATAACATCCACTATTTTTTCCGACAATCGGCACCAATCATCTCCATCTTTATCATCTAAGACGTGGATACACCAAATTTCATGTAATTCTATTATCTTCACCGTTAAATTACCAATATAAAAAGTTCTGTTGTCGGTAAACCATTAATTTTGCACGCACTAAATCAACGATGCAAAAGTAGTAGAATCACATGAAATTTGATATATATACATCTTGGATAATAAAAATAGAGGTGATGAGTGCCGATCATCAAAAAAAATCTTGGAGGGTGTATTTTTTCGACACCATAAAAGAAAATTCCTTTCATAGCACATTTCCACCATTATTCTCATATATATGTGTGTGTGTGTGTGAGAGAGAGAGAGAGAATAATGAAGGAAGGAAGTCATATGAGGGAATTTTTTCATATGACATCGAAAAAATACCACCTCCGCCATTTTTTCCTATGACCAGTACTTATCATCTTCATCTTTATCATCTAAGATGTGGATATACCAAATTTCATATAATTCTACTACATTTTCACCGTTGAATTAGCAATGTAAAAAGTTCTATTGCCGGGAAACCGTTAATTTTGCACCCACTAAAGAATCACATGAAATTTGGTATATCTGCATCTTAGATGATAAAGATGGAGGTGATGGGTGCCGATCGTCGAAAAAACTATGGAGAGTATATTCTTTCAACGTCAAGAAAGAAATTCTTTCATATGACATCTCTCTGTCTACACACACAGAGAGAGAGTAACGAAAAAAAGAGAACCTAGTAGGCTTTTTCGTTAGGTGACGCCGAAAAAATACATCCTCCAAGATTTTTTTCGACGATCGGCATCCATTATCATCATCATCTAAGATGTGGATACACAAAATATCATGTGATTCCATCACTTTTTCACCATTGGATTAGCAATGTAAAAAGTTTTATTGTCGGTAAGCCGTTAATTTTGCACCCACTAAATCAACGGTGAAAATGTGGTAGAATCACATGAAATTTGATGTATCCACATCTTAGATGATGAAGAAGATGATAGGTGTTGATCGTCGAAAAAATATCTTGGTGTTGAAAATATACTCTTCACTATTTTTTTCGACGATCTGCATTCATCATCTTCATCTTTATCATCTAAGATGTAGATACACCAAAATTTATATGATTCTACCGCTTTTTCACCGTTGAATTAGCAATATAAAAAATTCGATTGTCGGTAAACCCTTTATTTTGCACCCACTAAATCAACGGCGAAAAAATGTTGGAATCATATGAAATTTGGCGTATCTATATCTTAGACGATAAAGATAAAGATGATGGGTGCCGATCGTCGAAAAAAATCGTGGAGGGTATGGTTTTTCGACTCAAATTCTCTCCTATGGCGCCTTTCCTCCATTATTCTCTCTTTCAATATCTCTCTCTCTCTCTCTATAGTGCGGATCCATTAGAGCTAGTTCGTGTTTTTCAAATTCATGAACTTTTTCGTATGACCTCCTTTCAACGATCCGCTCCGTCCGTAGACAATGTATGCATGAAAAATCATATCGAATGCAAGTGGTTTCATGTGCAAACCCCAGTTTAAAAAATTAAAAACTGCACGGCTGAAATAAATCCACACATTTTGCACATGCAAAACAGTTACATTTGATGTGATTTTTCATCCATACACTATTTAAGACATGCAGAACACCTTGAACGGAGCGGATCATCGAAAGGAGGTCATACAAAAATGTTCGTGAACTTAAAAAACACGAACCCGTCCTAACGGATCCGCAATATATATATATATATATATATATATATATATATATATATATATATATGAGGAAAATTCCCCCTCCCCCTATTATTTTTTATTTTTTCAACAGGAACAGCGAGATTAACATTTTGGGTTCAGGATGTTACGCTCATATTTTTTAATTTTTCAACAGGAACAGCGAGATTAACATTTTGGGTTTAGGATGTTATGCTCAGATTGTTAAATAAATTAAGGGTATTTACCAAACATCCGGGAAACCACCCTGTGTTTGTTTCTCCAACAACAAACCATCCAGTGGTTTTTTCTCCAACAATGTTAGCGAAAACCACATGATGTTTCTTATTAAAACTATCAAACTGTTTGTCTATTACTTGGGGAATTTTAGTAATTATCTCAATTTGGCCTAGTTTAAAAAAAAAAGGTAGAAATGTCATTTATGATGCTCTTAACTACATTAAGGTTTTTCATTAATAGTGCATATTTCAGGATGGTTTCACGTCAGAAAAACCATAAGATGGTCATAAAGGGAACAAACCACGAGATGGTTTTTCATCAGAGAAAAAACCACAAGACCGTATCAAACAACATCATGAATTTTGGTAAATATCCCATTAATTAAATCAAAAATCAAGAGCCACCCTTGGCTGCATAACTAGCCTCCTTAGCAACAGAAGGCATAAGCCCTTCTGTTTTACATCAAAATTTACGAATTTAAATAAAGTAAACACTGTTACCCATTAAATCTAAAAATCACCTTTAGCTCATGAAAAATGTAAAGTTCCATGCCAAATTTCCATATATAAAACAGTTCGAATTGGCTAGCAAACAGTCCAAAGATAGTTTGGAAAGATTCATACACATATCCAAATATTAAGATCTGAAGTTGCGATTATTTACATTGTTCTCTGGATAATCAGACTGCTTCAAGTGTCCATATCGAGCACGCAACGGAGGCAACTACCCTCATGCAGCAGATCAAAAGCCTTGTTGATATCTGTAAACGCCAATGAGTGGGTGATGTACTCGTCCACCTTTATTTCCTGCAAACAATCGTAAAAAAAAAGTGCAGATTATTAGTTTAATCATACTTCTTGTTTCATCGTTGCTCCATCAATTACAAATTTGACGCATATATAGCCTTTTGTTGTGCATGTGCAGAGGATTTCGATCGGAGAGGATTTCGATCGTTTCTCTCTCATTTTGGCTTAAATTCCTAGGCCTTGTTTGGCTATGGAGTTGATGTATGCATTTTTGTTAAATGGAAGTTGGTATCCATTATGAGTTCTAAATTTCTAATGCCATTTTAAAGAACATATCTAATGTATTGTTTGGTTTTGGTCTTCTCGGGTTCATCTTAAATCTAGCTAGAAAGCCCGTTTCCCCCTCCTTCGAGCTTGAAGTGCATCCTAGATTTGTCTGGTTACGTCAACTTTAGGTTGAAATGTACACATGTGGAATAACAAGGTCGATTTGTGTGGTATATTGCCTTCATCTAGTGTATGGCTTTAGGTTGAGATGAACATATGGGAATAACAAGGTCGATTTGCGTGGTATAATGTCTTCATCTATTGTATGGTCGTTGTGGAAGGAAAGAGAAGAGATAATTTTTAATAACAAGACAGAAAAGTTTAATCCAAATTATACACTGTGCTGGTGCCTTTTTGCATCTGTGTACAGAATCCTTGATGACCAGAAGCAAGAAAAAATTGAGGGCGGAAGAAGGAAACAAAGGAGGAACTTTGGAGAACAGAGTGAGTGGGCGAGAGAAGGGGAGGAACGAGAGTGATGCTCGACATATAAATAGTAGTGAGCAGGAGGTCAATTTCATATCAGGATGGTCGACAAATGTTAGCATGTAGTTAGGTGGAATCTGTAGTAATTTATGCTTATTGGTATTTAAGCCTTTAACTAAGTCGGACGTCCTTTGGGAGGGAGGAGGTAGTTATGTGTTTCTTTGTTCTCTGGTATGTAGCATGTTTAAGCCAAAGTGGCTCTGTGAACCGAAGGAATATGCCGTTTAGCGTGGTGTTTAAAGGATGATGTTTTGTCAATGTTGTTGCTCAGCGCTATTCTGGATTACTCTCTGTTATTCAACCGTGTTCGTTTGGTTAGTTTTTTTCTGGCTTCTTGTATTTTGCTTTCTTTTATTCCCTTTTGTTTCCATCTTTGGAATCTCATTGTTAGGTTGAGTGATTTTAATGGAACACGGGAGGCGCCATCCACTGTTTTGTGGTTAAAAAAACTTTAGGTTGAGATAAATGCAGTTATCCAAGCTCCAAAATCAAAGCATAGCCAGAAGAGGTTAGAACAAAGTTGTTTAATTAAATGCCTCGACAAAACTCTAATTATCCTAATTCAACTCACAAAGCAATCAAGAGGAGGTAATAAACAACAGGTCAAGGGAAAAAAGGGGTAGTTGTAAATTTCTAATTGCTCTTCAGATTCTATACTAACTTTAAGATGATGCGAAATCGAGTAGTTTACCTTCTTCATGTACTTCTCAACAAGCCATGGCACTTGAGAGCGGCTTTTGAAGCCACCAAAAGCTGTGCCCTTCCAAACACGGCCAGTGACAAGCTGGAATGGGCGAGTAGATATTTCTTGACCCGAAGCCGCAACACCCACAATCACCGATGTTCCCCAACCCTGCAAGAAGTTTTGACATTCACAGTTAAGAAATAAAAAAATGCTGGAGGGTCAAATATTCAACAGTTTAAAAGAAGCATCTGCTATGAGGCAAAAGCTTCATGAAAGGTTCGATAAAGTTTTATGACTGGTTGTTGACCTGGCATCTACACCTTCTTAATTAAAGTCAAATGCCCAGTTCAAGAATTTGAAATTTATGACAAAAGAGGGGATTATCATAATCCTAAATGACCAGTTAAATTCATCCATATTCTTCTAGATTAGAGGAGTCTAGAAAGAGTAGGAAGATGATACATATTATTTTTTATACATTGGTAAATGTTAATTCCCAAAGAATATGCCCAAAATTAAAAATGATGCAACATGCGAGCTAATTCCTAAGTAAAAAGATTTCTTTTCGAACAACTCCATCGAAATGAGAAACATTTGATTGAGAATTATATTGTAGACATCATACTGAATAATGATGTGTATTGACAATCTGGAAATATTTGGGGACTTACCAGACAGCTTGAGAAGGAAAGATAAGGCTAAATGGCATTAAAATTCCAAAAGTTTTTTTTACCTTAGCAAAAGATATCCAAAGTTTAAAATCGGACACTTGAATACCCAAAGTTTCATTTTGGCACTTAAATACCCAAAGTTTCATTTTGGCATGTTGGTGACTAACACCGTTAACGGTGGAAGTGTAAAAACATTTTTACCCTCTTGACCCCATTAACCATGTTGACCATGAAATTAAACAATCAGGGGCAAAAATGTCAAAACAAAACTGACACGAGAATTTCACACAGAATATTCTAACAGAGTTCGTCACTAAAGTGCCAAAATGAAACTTTGGGTATTTATGTGCCCGATTTTAAACTTTAGATATTTATCAACCAAGGTCGCCAAACCTCGGGTATTTTAATGTCATTTATCACAGACTAACGATAAATACTATCCCAAAAAAAATCACACCCAATATAGTTTAAATCTCTGGTTGTCCTATTATTTGAGCCGATTTTATTCTCTTGTTTGTTTATTTACTATATGATCCAACTGATCACAAAAAGGCTTAGCAGATAGGACTCTAGTAATGTTCTGAAACAGGTTTTCTAACTTTCAAACAAAAGGGGAAAAGGGGGGGGGGGGACGAATATCATCTGAAGTATTACCTTGTGACAGCTTTCGAGAGCTGCCCTCATTACAGAAACATTTCCAATGCATTCAAAACTGTAGTCAACACCACCATCAGTGAGGTCAACAAGGACTTGTTGAATTGGTTTGTCATGCTCTTTGGGGTTCACAAATTCAGTTACCCCAAAATTCTTTGCTGCAAATAGCTCCAGAAACTTAATAAAAAATCTCAAAAGCTCACTTTCGATAATGCTATATCCATATAATTATATAAAAAGATCATTTAGGTGGACATGCCAATTGCATAATTCCATAGTAAGCATATGTTCCTAATTTAAATAGCCCCATGATTTAAGTTGTTTAAGTGTCTAAGTTCACACTCACACATAATTTCCTAATCTTCAGTATATAAATAAAGGGATGGAATCTATGGAAGAAAAATCACACATGAACATTGAATTTCCTAAACCTAGAAAAGTCATCCCTGATTCAATATAGGCACAAAAGTTGCCAGCAATTTGATTTCTCGGTGAATCGAGATCATGAAAGATAAGAAGGATTTTTGAAATGTTGACAGCTTGTACTTACAGTGAGGAAATAAGATTCCCTGTAAGCATAAAGAAAAACTTTCTTGGCACTAAAATAGGGATGACCATGAATATCAATTCTACCAAGATTAGATTTTATTGAGAAATTCAGTCATTGTACAAGTTCTTCAGGTAGAAAAGGAACGCTATAAGAGCAAAAAGAACATCGAATATAGGATCCCTCAATTTACTAACTGCTATTAGCACAAAAATATCAAATCTTTAGCGAAAACCAATCAGATATGTAAACAGGTCAGATATCTGCCAAAATAACATGTAAACCAACTGTATCATGGATGTAGGAAATGGAAATATTATCTGATGTGAAAAGAAGGCCGTGCCTTACCGCCTTATGATTAAGCCAAAAAGAAAGAGTGTCCGGGCAAAATATAAAAGCGGGGGGAATATTCCTGTAAATCCACAGAACAAAAAAAAACCGAATCTTGGTTTTGGGCCTCTTGCATATTCTTCATATAACTGGGAGCAAGCAGTGGGTTTATTGTGTTACCACTTCTTATCATTTTAGGAAGCACTAGTGTGAAAACAAACACAAGGATCTTACGCTCAAGAAAATACAGAAATTACAAGCACTTCATGCATTCTCCAAGATGGTTATGGCATACCTCTATCAAACTTTTTGCTGTCGATATCAACACCAATGATCCGAGAAGCACCTGCAGCTTTCGCCCCCTCTGCAACCTATCAACCAAAATGAGTTTAAAATGCATATATAATTAGAGAAAAGATATCTTTAAATATATGGAGCAGCCCAACTTACTGCAAGCCCAACAGTTCCAAGGCCAAAAACAGCAACAATGGAACCTGATTCCACCTTAGCTGTATTCCAAACTGCACCAAGACCTAAAGAACAAACTCCACATCAAAGGAGGAATGCAATCTTATATAGAAGGCTACAATATCTGACCACACTTTCACAGGAGAAATTTAAAACTACTCTACAAGGACAATGAGGCAGAGAATACATAAAAGTTAGCATGAAAATGACAAACTACAGAGGATACTATACTAGCAAGAGTGGATGTCTTGTGATCTTCTAGCAGAAAGTCTCACAGGTCAAAAGACTTTGCTACCAAAAATTTTCACGTAAAGCTGCCCCTGAATTCAGAATATCAGATACTAGCCATTTAGAATCCGGGAGAACAAATTCCTGTATTAGAAATGCATGGATCTTGAAAATATGCAGTCCAAACAGTTCCATTCCATTTTTTTTGAGGGTGTGTGTGTGTGTGGAGGAGGAGTTGCATTCATGTTAAAACTCTATAACTATGCAAACTCTAAGGCATTTTTTCACAGTAGCTTTATGGCAAGAATATGCCGAAATTTTGACATGAATAACTGAAATCTAAAGGATTTTACTTTTTGGATCTGCAATTTCTCGATGCTTAGTCCACTTTCAGGATGTTACTATCCTACAAGATCTTGCAGATGATCGATGTAATGAAAATATAGTATAATCAGTACAATTCTTTGTAATTCTGCCTCCCTAGAATCTTTCATTAACATGCATTATTCTGCAGGATACTTAGAGCAATAGGACACAAATTTGAGGTAACACAGCTCCTTCCACATCTCCGTCATTGTAGGACAAGCACATAGCACTCTAGAATTTGGAAATTAGTTGATGAAGTGAAATCTTATCATCCAGCAAAATCTAAAATGAATGTTGCATATGTCATGTATGAAAAAGTTCAAGCAAAAAAAGGCAAAAAAGAAAGTAAAGGAAATGACAAAGTTGATGCCGAGTTGATCTAATATAATAGATCAAATCTCAAAGAGCCAGAATTCTATAATTTCTTATATTGAAATGGAATGAGGAACAACAACAAAATCATTTCGCGATCGTGAAAATTACTACCATGTGACAAATGAATACACTATGGATTTATTTAGAGAATGATAGGGATAGGAATCTGAAATAAACATGCCACAAATACTGTTATTTATGAGAAGTGGTCACACTAGGCAATGTTGTTCTACACTATCATGTTCCTTATTAACCAATGATGGTATCATGCTATAAATATGCAATAAATAGGAGCCCCAATAACTACTGAGATATTCAATCCCCATATTAACTAATTTGCCAAGCATCCCCAATCCACAGAACCAGATATTGGCCATGAAAAGTCAACCGGTAACTTGGGAGACTCGGTTAGCTTCTTATATATATTATTAATTTGAAACCTACCCAAGATTTCACATTAAGAGTCAAGCTCCAAACTGAATCAATAAAAATAATGAAAATGTTCCGCAATCATAAATTACACTCGATAGCAAAATCTTTACAATGTCTGAAATTTGTAATAAAAACATATATCTTTGCACCTGAACTATTTCCTTTGAAGACCAGTAATGGCAGGGGTCAAAATGCAAACTTCTTAGAAAAAGATGGCCAGGGTCAGCACACGAGTACAAGAGTTTTGGGTATTCATATGTGAATTTTTCCAACCCCTAAAAATTGCAGAATGCAGATATTACTTGAAAATACCAACAAAAAAAAACTCTTTTGTTCTGGTAAGCATAAACAGTTCACCGGTAGAGATTTCAAGTTGCACCATGATTACGGTTCAAACAGTTAAAGAGTATAAGGTGATAAGATTTTCATGAAACTAAAAATCAATAACCAACTATAGGTCGGCTGGCCTCCAAGCTTTGAACAGACCCAGGAGCTGAGAAGGCAAGAATTTAGAGGATAACCTCAAAATTTGAATCAAACCAGTATCTAAATGAGTAATGCACAAATTCTATTCCATGTGAAGATGATCACCTGTTGGAACACCACAACCGAGCAGACAGACCTTATCCAGAGGGGCTTGGGGATCGATTTTTGCAACACTAACATCATGAACAACTGTGTATTGACTAAATGTTGATGTTCCCATGAAATGATAGATTGGCTTCCCATTTATCGAGAATCGACTCTTGCGGTCATTCATCATAACGCCAACACCAGTAGCCGCCCTGACCTTACCACAAAGGTTTGTCTTTCCTGATTTGCAGAACTTGCATTCTCTGCATTCTGCTTGGTAACAAGGAATCACATGATCTCCAGGCTGGACCTCAGTAACTCCTTCACCGACGCTCTCGACAATGCTACACAGACAAACCACATATATCAACATACAAGGAAGCTATATACTTGTAAAATAACTGGGATTACGCCAGTATATACCCAGCAGCTTCATGGCCAAGAATACAAGGAAAGAGACCCTCGGGATCCTGCAAGGCTAAAAAAGATATATGTTAGTTCATATATTAATAAATCTCAGATTCATTTTCCCCCATTGAAATGGGCAAAAAGAAGAGTTTTGAAAGATGTAACAAATCATAAATTCCACAAAAATATGTGCACAACATCGGAAGGAATAAATAAAGCATTTGCAAGACAGTTTGAAATGGAAGAAGCCACAAGAGCTAATACGTCAAATCAAATATGCTCTAGATGTGGTTCGCATGCCGCAATCAATTTAAGTCAAATATGTTTCTTGTAACCTTTGATTTTGTTCTCTCACAAGTACCGAACGACAAGCTTACAGCAATTATCTCAAAAAATGCAAAGGTCGTACCAAATCGCATCACATATTATTTCTATGCTCTCTAAAATGAACAACTCCTTGCCATTAAGCGTTCTCCTTTAGGCTTCATGGTTTTCCGATTAAAGTATATCAAAATAACTTAATGAGCTTTAGAAGCAATGGCTTTTTGACCCGCTTTATCCGAAATCCAACAAGAATGTAGTGAAATCCATCTCATAGCACCACAGATTTCTCTTATTATTATTATTATTAAAAAAATTTAAAAAATGATTTTTAACACTCTGCTAGGGTTTACTACATCCAATCCATGCCATTCATTACACTCAAATTTGTAAATCGACAACAAACGTATGATTAAACAAATCGTGGACTAGATTTAAAAATGACATGAAACAGAAAGCCGCATGCAGCTCATTATTTCCGAAAGCACACTTAAAACCCTAGAGAGAGAGAAATCATCGACCGAAAGTAAAAAAAAGAAAAAAAAAGGTTGGACCTTGCCGCTCCAGGTGTAGGCGTCGGTGTGGCAGAGGGCGGTGAAGAGGATCTTGATCCGGACCTCGCCGGCCTGCGGCGGAGCCACCTCGACATCCTCTATCGTCAGCGGCTTGTTCGCCTCCCAAGCCACCGCGGCTTCATCCAATCAAAGATCAATGCATAATCAATAATCGATCGATTAGAGGTAAATTTAGATAAGAAAAAGGAGTCACCTTTGCAGGTGATGACCTGGCCTTGAGTCGCCATTGCTGAGGAATCTGAATGAGATTTATTTTACAAAGAAACGGAGGAATATAATCAAGAGAGAACCGCTACTCTCTCTCTCTCTCTCTTATCTATCTCTTGATTTGTTTGCTTCACGTTTTGGTGTCGGCTCTTTTTAGAAGGCGATGGATGGATCAGTGGCTTCTGCTCACCGCTGGTGGTGAGCTTAATTATTTGACCGCTGATTGGGTTTGAGACCCGATCCTTACCCACCCGATATGACAGGTAAAAGGTTAGATACAAACTTTTTTTTATAGGTTTAATATTAATATAAATCCCACATGTCCAGACCCTAACGTGCATGTTGTATTTATTGTCTGAAATTTAATCGGTAAAATTTTTATGATTAATTTATGAATCTACTGTTAGTTATATGTATGCCCTAGAGGTCATTACTGTACATATGATGTATATTGTAGTGGATGCTAGGACGTATATAGGGAGGACTTTCTTGCTCGACATGATAGTATGCTATCTGGTTGATCTTTACCTTAACGAGTATACTGATTGTCTCTATGTTACATGTTGGTAAAGCTCTTAGGATCTGTACTTGACTATCTGGACTATGATGCGGATCATACTAGTGGGGACATGGTAATCCATAAGTACATCCTTCAAAGTCCCTAGTCGTGGGTGTATCGAGACGGGGCATCGATATACCAGAGTAGACTAGCGTGTACCTTCTCGACCCATACAGATGGGCGATGGATGATCCCATATCCATCGGTGTTTGACATCAGAGATGATATACGGGTGCTCAGTGGAGACTGGGTACACTGGACGGACTCGCCGAGAACTCCCAGATGGTATTATACCTCACGTCAGATGGCAGTTCTCTGGTGACACTGGTACAGAGTAGTCTGTTGACCCGAGATCGTCATAGAGTCTTGTGTGGTTCCCACTGTGCTTTGATTTCCATCTTACCACGTCCAAGAGGGCGTGCAAAACGGTGGTTTTTGGGTACAGTCCCGAGTCACATGGAGGCAATGAGCGATAGGAGGGGACTCGTCTCTCCCGGTATAGGGGGTAGATGTTGCGCTGTGTTCGATTGGCTATAACAGGAAATCCCTGGCCAGGGTTGCTGAGATTTACTGGTAAGTGTTACCAGTAGTTTCTCGAACAGTTATAGACCTCGTATCGACACGACTTATCGAGCTATTGGGGTCTGACGTTTACCACCCCTAGACGAGATATGCGACATATCAGACGATCAGACCGGACTGTACGGTAGTGTTACTGGTCGGATTCACTGGAGTGTGAGCGGGCTTGCTCGTCGATCTTCAGATCGCTCAATACCCGGGTGGCCGTTACGTTTAGCAGACCGCTTGCGGCTTGTGGATGTTTGATATGATCATCATCCGCTGCCGGCGTATTGACGAGTCTTTAGAGTCCTACACAGAGGTTTCTTGGCTCAAGAGAAACGAAATAGGAGCGCATATGAGATATGTGCGGGACCGAGAATAATACGAGTATGTGATACTGTATTCGATTCTCGCGATGTGACATTGATCGGTTATATGCGATATAGCCGGGTTATCGGATCAAGTGTTGATTCGATAAGATGTTACTAATGATACCAGTCGGTTATGTGCGCATGACCGGATCATTGAATCAAGTGTTGATTTAATGATTTAATGTATAATTATATATTTGATATATTACTTTGCATTAACTAGTATCGGTTCACTTTAGACGGATTTTCTCACTTGGTTCGTGCGCATTGCATATGCGATATGTTTTTGTGCACTTGTATGTATCATGTTTGATGATGCATGCTAACTTGAGTTTGTGTGAAGATTAAACCATGGTTATTCAAATGGTTAGGGTTTTGTTTTTCATATCTATTTATTTATTTATTTATTTATTTTCTTTTTGGAAAATGAAATGAGAAGAATGGAGGCTTTCTTTGTTTTTTTCATGAAGATTCATGAACCTTTGACTTTGTCCACCATTCTTATCTCATGCTTAACCTAACCATTTGAATTAACCCTAGTTCAATCTCTACACATAACCATGGTTATGTTATGATAAGAATGATTTAATTATTCTTTTTATTTTTAGAACTTATCATAACATTTCTTCTTCTTCTTCCTTGCTTCAAGTGAAGAAAGCTTGCCCCATCAATGGCAAGTGATGGAAATGAGTGAGAAATCCGATTCTAAAGTTAACCCAACTCCTATTTCTTCATCCTCTACCTCTTGCCAAGTAGTAGAGTGTGTTTATTTCACAAGTTTCTTGACTTGGTGAAGTCGGAGCTTGATTTAGCGATGCCTCGACGTAGATCATCTTCGGCATGGACATCGACGACCTAGCTTGCCCATTCTCCGACGAAGCCGATCCTAGAGCCCGGATTTGACTTGGACAGCGGAGAGGACTTCGTTGCGGAGCTATGGAGGTGGAGCACCGGATCTACAAAGGTTGTATTTCCGTTTTCTCATTAGTTAAGTGTTAACTAGTTCAATGTTCGCCTAGACATCTAGTTATCGATCCGTAGTTTAGGGTTTGTAGGCACCATAATTTTTAATATGGCATGTTCGATGCCTTGTGAGACCTCCTTGGGGTGCCTAGGAACCCTACAGTGGTATCAGAGCCTAGCTAGAGCCTTAGGCGAAGTCTAGACGCGATTTGAAACCCGAACGAACCCGAAAACCCAAACCCAAAATGCTCTCTGTCCTTTTTCTAAAAACAGTGATTTTTCATGATTAAAAATATCCAGAGAAATAAGCAGGAAAATATAAGAATTACGGCGCAAAATTAGGGCCATGAACAGTTCACTGTAGCGCGGATCCGCGGCATATTCCTTCATTAGGCGGCGGATTAGCGGCACAATGATGACGTCATTTTCCAAGATCTGCACAGTAACTCTTATTATTTTATTCTGGATTTTCTGGGAATTTTTAATACTGTTTCCAGAGTTGTATTTTCTGGGATTGTTTTGGGGATTCGGTGTTTCGATCGGGGTATCAAATTTTATCTGTTTGGCTTTCCGGATAAATTTTAGAATATGTTAAAAAGTTCGACCGGATTTAAATACCCAATTTTTCCCCTGTCGGGAAATTTCCAAGTGTTGGATTTTTCCGTAGTTTAACGACGTTCTAAGTAGTGCAAGTAACGCAATGGTCCCTCTAGAAGACACAAACCTTAACTCGATTATGTGACCGTCTTGAACTGCCCTTTGAACCTTCGGGTTTGGGGCAGTACGGCGTGCCACATGTGAGGCGTTGGCTTGACCCTTCTACGGCTGGACCGTTGGTACTGAGGTACGAACTGAATGTTGTTAGACTAGTTTCATGTGTTGATCTGTATAGGGAAAACTTGGGTGTTAGAATGTTCGATCGGAAAGTTTAACATTTTCTATTTATCTGGAATGGGATACAATAATTGGAATTCACAATAAGTTATGTGATAACTGAATGAATGTTATAAACGTAGCAGTTTAGTCTCACTTGATCGGTTGCCACGGAATTTTGATGTGATCAAAAGTCCGTCGCAATCACGTAGCGTACGCGGATACTCGCCGGGTGAACTTAATAGACAGCTTCACTCCATAGCCCCGACCAAGTGACTGTAGGAGAACCCCGTCGCCGAAAGCATCCGTCCGGGTGCTCGCGGTAGCGGTGTTCCGCCTTGGTGCACTTCGTCGACGGTATCGGGGGTGCAGCCGTCTACTGAAGTTTGCGACGAGCATTCGATCAGGATGTCGGGAATCTTGTTGAATTGCCCGACTTGATATTGAAAAGAGTTTTCGATTTTGAGACTAAAATGCGGGGTTTATAATTGTTAGGCATGCGATGTCTAAGGAATTCATTTGGTCAGGCATGCGATGTCTGAGGTGGTTGCGGATTCCAACTGTTGTAGTTTTACACTTTCTTTTCTGTGACCGTAAGTGTAATGTGTGATATCGCCGGTTTCGTTGCTATATGTCAACGACAATTGGGATGCGCACATTTACTTACGTTGATGACATGTGATGTTATGTGTTGCTGGATATGTTATATTGGATCGTCGTGTTTGAATAGCCGGGGGGTTTTTATGTGAGATGAGTGTTTTTCATTTTCATTCATGTAAAAACTTGTATGTAATATTCTTTTATTGGGGCGCTTCCAGGTTGCGGAAGTAGTCACCGTTTGTATATTATTTGCTTTTCCGCACTAGGATAGACCCAAGGAGGGGAGCACAAGTAACCGGGTTCTGGAGTCCAGTGGGAGACCAACTCGAGGAGTCGAGTCCGGGTCTCCTAACTCCAGAATTGGTAGGGTTGCTTGCCGCTCTCGTAGGGGTTTAGGGGTGTGGGTTTGGCTATTCATCACGACCGTGGAATCCGTGTTTTATACTGGCTCGTATTGAAAACACGGACGTCCTAGTATATCCAATATTTCATATGATTCTTCTGCTGCGATATCTGTGATGTGATTATGTGATGTTCTGTGATAGATACAGTATATAGTATATATGATATATTATATAGACGTTACTTATGTTTTACACCCGCGCTAGCCCTGCCCTGCTTTGTCGTTAGTTACCTAACCTAACAGTGCACGAGGGGACATCGAGGCGAATGCGGATGGCATAAGTGTACGTCGTATTTATCTGTGATGTTTAGGTACTTAAATGATGGGACTTCATTAATGTGATTAATGAAATAAAAGAAACCTAAAGATGTTGTAGAATCGAATTTCAAAATAAAAAAGCTAGCTACAGTTCTTGTTTTGCACAGCGGTATATGTGATATATCCTGCACCTTATTCGATGAGGAAAGGACCGAGATCCCTTCACCGGGAGTGACTCCTTTAGCAATAACTGGCAGATGCTACACACTCGGTTTGTCTTTTGATTGCTTTTAAGAGTTTTTGCTTTGCACAGTGATATATATGATATATCCCGCACCTCATTCGACGAGGAAAGGACCGACGATCCCTTTACCGGGAGTGACTCCTTTAGCAAAACTAGAAAAGCCTCAAAAACACTCCATTTTAAAAAATCATTTGATTCTACAACGATATCAAGTTCATTACGCAATAGGTTTTCAGAAAAACCTGTCGTAGCCCTCCGTCATTTCAGATAAGTAGTAGTTAGTATTCGTGCTACGTTTGTTGGCCTGCGTCAAGGCGTAGTGTGCGGTAGCTAACTGGTGCTTATCTGCATAAGCATATGATGTGATTGGATTAGGGTAGTCGTGCGACTTTGTTGGCCTGCGTCAAGGGTCGTGCGGGTGGGTTTAATTCAATCAGGAAATGACGGGTTGAACTTGACTAGCGGACTATGGTTTGTTGGCCTGCGTCAAGGTCATAGGACGCTAGGGGCAAAATGTTATCGGGAATTTCAAGTGTTGAGATTTGCAATGAGATTGCATACCTTCTATGAGATAGTTGGATCCCGATACCCGCTGCGAGTAAGTGTTACTCCTGGGAGAGTTTTATACATTACAATTAGCCGATCAAGTAGGTGTCTAGAAAGGTGTTAACGAGGTTACGCCTCTGGGAAAACGAGGTTTACAGTAATTAGGTTCGTGCGAAAGCACGGGGGACCTCCCTCAAAGTACCGACACTGGCCTGGCTGAAAGATTGGCGAACTTGTAGTGTGTAATTAATCCCGGCCAGTCTTTCCTTTTAGGGTTTGAAGGAAGATTTGATAAAAAGCAGTGGGAGCCATCCTGATTAGATAAAATAATAACCAATCTATTCTTGACAGAGCGCACGCTGAGTGTTTTCTTCTCTCTCTCTCCTGGTAGCGACCATATCACGCCTTAATCAAGATAATAATACGGATTATTGACCGAACCCGCTTGTTATACTGAGCTGGGGTACGTTGGTCCCGCTCCAACTTATAAATGTTATAAGACAGAGCAGGAAATTGGGGAATACCAGATTTCCCGTGCCGCCCAAACGAAGAGAGTGCATGCTGATGCATCATCTTCGGGTGTGTTCGTTATACAGAACTGTTTCTCAGTATCCTTTACGTCCTGGGTATGTGATACCAAATCAGGATCCCAGATATGTAATCTGTTACATAGGGCTGCAGATAGGTAGAGAACTGAGAACGGGTGATAAGTTTCATGAGGCAGAAAACGGGGCAAGTGTTGCAGCCAAGTCTGTTGGTCACTGTCACCCTGTATTACAAATACATTGATTCTGAATGAATGTTATTAGATACCGAACCTGATATACAAAATCATATCAGTGTCTTTATCAGTAAAGAAATGATAAAATTTTGTATTGTTGGATAATGTTTTGAACATTTCCTATATCAAAAGTTGATCGGTTCAGGCACGTTATCTAAAAGCATTGATGTTCTAAATCAAACTACAGTTCTTAGTATACGGAACACACACAAGAGGAAGAGTTCAGAAATGAACGAATCCTTCTTGAGGCATTGTAGACTAGGTCATATCAATGCGACCCGACTAGCTGAAGTTACATGTAGATGCATATTTAAATCAGTTTGAATTTACATATTGTGAAACTTGCCAGTCATGTCACAAAGATAAGATGACCATAGCTCCGTTTACTGGAAACAGAGAAAGAGTTAGTAAACTCTTGGGATGATACATGTTGATGTATGTAGGTCCCCTGTCTACACATGCCAAGACCGGTTCTTTATACTTCATTATATTCTCTGATAATCTCTCAAGATTCAGTCATATGTTCCTGTTGAAACATGAGTCCGAACCTTTTGAGATATTCACAGAATATAAGCTAGAAGTAGAGAACCAATACGGGTATAAGTATTATGTCTTTTGATGCGATCAAGGAGGAGAATACTTTAGCACGGAATTCCTGGACTATTCTAAAGGAGAATGAAATTCTCTCTCAGCATTACTCCTCCGAATACACCATAGCACGATGGTATATCGGGGCGGAGCAGATACACCCTATTTGATATGGTGTGCTCTATGATGAGTACTACTGAGTTACCTATTTCCTTTAGGGAGTTATGCACTTGAGAAGCTGCATACCTATTGAATAGGGTTCGAATCAAATTAGTTGCCTACCATTTCATATGTGATGTGGAAAGGGAAGAGCCCATGTCTTAAGCTAGTTAAGATTTGGGGTTGTCCGGCTTATGTCTAAAAGCAAAATCCGGACAAACTCGAGGCAAGATCTGTAATGTAGAACTGGAAATGTTCCAGCTATACAAATTGCAGCTGATGATTTGAAAGAACCAAAGGATTCAGTAGATTCCAACGAACCTCAGCCTCTCCGCCGATCTAGTAGGGTTCCTCACCCACCTGAGAGATACTTCGGTTTCTCTATGACAGTGGGAGCGAGGATTGCATCATGAGATGATGACCCAACTAGTTTCGAGCTGGCCATCAGGAGTAAGACTCTGTAAGAATGGCTGGATGCTTATCGATCTGAGATGGAATCCTTATACACCAACAAAGTATGGACTTTGGTTGCTATATCTGAAGGGTTAAATCCCCATCAGGAGCAAGTATATCTTGAGAAGATTACTTGGTGTACATGGAAAAGTTGAGACTTTCAAAGCTAGACTTGTTAAAGCTTTTCGTCATTGACCAGGCGTGGATAATGATGAAACCTTTTCAAGTAGCTATGCTTAAGTCCATTCGGATCCTACTTGCCACGGCTACATACCATGACTGCGATATCTGGTGGTTGGGTGTCTTGACTGCTTTTCTAAATGATGATTTGGAAGAAAGCGTCTATAAGTACACAGCCAGAGGGCTTCGTAAACAGTGGGAGCAGCGGAAACGTGTGCAAGATGTTTTATCTGATAAAGCAGGCATCGCGGAGTTGGAACATCTGTTTTGATGAATTAGTCAAAGAGTTTGACATCATCAAAATGGTAGATGAACCTTGTATGAACAAAAAGGTAGTAGGGAGTATGTTGGTGATCCTCGTAGAGTACGTGGATGACATACTCTTGATAGGAAAGGAGTTTCTTATGCTACGCTCGATCAATCTCCGCTTATCACAATGATTCTCCGTGTAGGATCAAAATGATACCTACTAAATCCTGGGTTTTGGACCTATGAGATAGATCCAAATGGATGTTAGAATACTCACTAGCTGTAGTGAGACGGTATCAACCGATCCTGGGGAGAATCACTGGAAGGGTTCCAGGGTGATAAGGACGACTGAATGTCAGTCACAGGCATTGTCTTTACCCTCAGTAAAGGGACGGTATGTTGGAAGAGTTCCAAACTAGATACCGTGACATACTAGACGATAAAGGCTGGATACATCGCTACTTAAGATGCTACCAAAGAGGCAGTCTGGGTGTATATTGATTCATAAGATGAACTATGTTCCTCCCATTGTGTGACAATGGAGTTGTGGCTTATGCCAAGGAACGTCCGTCCCATCAGTGATCCAGACATATTCTAAGGCAGTATCACCTGATCATGGAGATGGTTGATCTCTAAGGGATCGAGGTAAGGAGAGTAGACTCAGAGGACAACACAGCGGATCCACTCACAAAGGCCTGTTCCCAGAGAGAGACACTTTTATGGGATGGTTGAGTATGAGATACTGCAACCACTGCTACAGATGGCCCTAGTGCAAGTGGGAGATTGTTAGTTATATGTATGCCCTAGAGGCCATTACTGTACATATGATGTATATTGTAGTGGATGCTAGGACGTATATAGGGAGGACTTTCTTGCTCGACATGATAGTATGCTATCTGGTTGATCTTTACCTTAACGAGTATACTGATTGTCTCTATGTTACATGTTGGTAAAGCTCTTAGGATCTGTACTTGACTACCTGGACTATGATGCGGATCATACTAGTGGGGACATGGTAGTCCATAAGTACATCCTTCAAAGTCCCTAGTCGTGGGTGTATCGAGACGGGGCATCGATATACCAGAGTAGACTAGCGTGTACCTTCTCGACCCATACAGATGGGCGATGGATGATCCCATATCCATCGGTGTTTGACATCAGAGATGATATACGGGTGCTCAGTGGAGACTGGGTACACTGGACGGACTCGCCGAGAACTCCCAGATGGTATTATACCTCACGTCAGATGGCAGTTCTCTGGTGACACTGGTACAGAGTAGTCTGTTGACCCGAGATCGTCATAGAGTCTTGTGTGGTTCCCACTGTGCTTTGATTTCCATCTTACCACGTCCAAGAGGGCGTGCAAAACGGTGGTTTTTGGGTACAGTCCCGAGTCACATGGAGGCAATGAGCGATAGGAGGGGACTCGTCTCTCCCGGTATAGGGGGTAGATGTTGCGCTGTGTTCGATTGGCTATAACAGGAAATCCCTGGCCAGGGTTGCTGAGATTTACTGGTAAGTGTTACCAGTAGTTTCTCGAACAGTTATAGACCTCGTATCGACACGACTTATCGATCTATTGGGGTCTGACGTTTACCACCCCTAGGCGAGATATGCGACATATCAGACGATCAGACCGGACTGTACGGTAGTGTTACTGGTCGGATTCACTGGAGTGTGAGCGGGCTTGCTCGTCGATCTTCAGATCGCTCAATACCCGGGTGGCCGTTACGTTTAGCAGACCGCTTGCGGCTTGTGGATGTTTGATATGATCATCATCCGCTGCCGGCGTATTGACGAGTCTTTAGAGTCCTACACAGAGGTTTCCTGGCTCAAGCGAAACGAAATAGGAGCGCATATGAGATATGTGCGGGACCGAGAATAATACGAGTATGTGATACTGTATTCGATTCTCGCGATGTGACATTGATCGGTTATATGCGATATAGCCGGGTTATCGGATCAAGTGTTGATTCGATAAGATGTTACTAATGATACCAGTCGGTTATGTGCGCATGACCGGATCATTGAATCAAGTGTTGATTTAATGATTTAATGTATAATTATATATTTGATATATTACTTTGCATTAACTAGTATCGGTTCACTTTAGACGGATTTTCTCACTTGGTTCGTGCGCATTGCATATGCGATATGTTTTTGTGCACTTGTATGTATCATGTTTGATGATGCATGCTAACTTGAGTTTGTGTAAAGATTAAACCATGGTTATTCAAATGGTTAGGGTTTTGTTTTTCATATCTATTTATTTATTTATTTATTTATTTTCTTTTTGGAAAATGAAATGAGAAGAATGGAGGCTTTCTTTGTTTTTTTCATGAAGATTCATGAACCTTTGACTTTGTCCACCATTCTTATCTCATGCTTAACCTAACCATTTGAATTAACCCTAGTTCAATCTCTACACATAACCATGGTTATGTTATGATAAGAATGATTTAATTATTCTTTTTATTTTTAGAACTTATCATAACATTTCTTCTTCTTCTTCCTTGCTTCAAGTGAAGAAAGCTTGCCCCATCAATGGCAAGTGATGGAAATGAGTGAGAAATCCGATTCTAAAGTTAACCCAACTCCTATTTCTTCATCCTCTACCTCTTGCCAAGTAGTAGAGTGTGTTTACTTCACAAGTTTCTTGACTTGGTGAAGTCGGAGCTTGATTTAGCGATGCCTCGACGTAGATCATCTTCGGCATGGACATCGACGACCTAGCTTGCCCATTCTCCGACGAAGCCGATCCTAGAGCCCGGATTTGACTTGGACAGCGGAGAGGACTTCGTTGCGGAGCTATGGAGGTGGAGCACCGGATCTACAAAGGTTGTATTTCCGTTTTCTCATTAGTTAAGTGTTAACTAGTTCAATGTTCGCCTAGACATCTAGTTATCGATCCGTAGTTTAGGGTTTGTAGGCACCATAATTTTTAATATGGCATGTTCGATGCCTTGTGAGACCTCCTTGGGGTGCCTAGGAACCCTACATCTACTATCCATAATATAATATAGCTTTGTTAAAATATAGGTTTTGCGCTTAAATATTTAGCAGAACTCATCCCAAATTTTATAATTTTAATTTTTTTAAAGAAAAAGTTTATAACAGCCAAACCGAGACTTAAACCTGATAGCCTGCCCAAAACCCGAATTTGTAGACAGGTTTGGATATAACAAATTGTAAACCGGTCGGGTTGGGACTGGATTAAGTTTAGGTTTTAAATTTCGGGTTGGATATATAAATTGTCAAAAACTCGTCCATCCCGACCCGATTTCACCTCTAATCGGAAATGGACTTGTCCACCTCTTAGTAATTGTCGGCGGCTACAGGATCCCGACAACGCTCTTTTGGCTGTAGTGGAGTGTTATATGGTCCCTTTCCTTATCAATGTATTATTATTAGATTGATTTAATATTTTCCGGATATTTTCATGCTTGCAGAGTGATGCATGCTATTTTTTTGCTTTCCTTTCCCACCTCTAGGATGCCAGGACAGATCGTCAAAAAAAACCAACAGATAACTGACTTTTTAAGGCGTCTATGTGGAAAATCGCTAATTATGGTAACTTATACTCCGCATCCTCTTTATATTATCAAGAAAGAAGAAGTGACAAAAAAATAAATTTTAAATAGGAAGGATAAATTAAAGAACCATTCTTATTTATTTAGAGTTTGGGTCAAAATAAATGAGATAGGAGGTGCTACCAGCAAGAAAATCCACCACATATATACCCCCAGATGAGCAGGAAATAATACAAATGCAGGAGTCGTCATTACAAACTTTATGTTTAGTAACAGTAAATAACCACCCAATTAAATCTAACGATAGGTTAGTTAATAAATGAAAACACATTAAAACAAAGCCCATACATATGGAGTTCGTTGAGAAATTCAAAACAGTACACTACTGAATCAAGTGCCATCTACTGCACACACACTATTGAAAAGAATAGCAAATTTTCCGCTTGATCTTGGGGCTTAGCTCTATTCCAAGCAAATAATAGACGCCCAGCATATGCAAATGCTGATGATATTATTTATGGGCTCCACTTAACGACTGCACAAAAATTAAGCATGATTAAAAATCTTTACAGAAAGCAACAATCTCAATTTAATTGGGAAAAAGATTCAGAAATTTGATGCAACATTTTAAAGCACCTTAGCGGTTAGCACCACATAGTGGTGGCGGACCGTGAAGGAAAATCATATCCGTAAAGCAGCAGAAACGGTGCGTATGAACTCCGATTATCCATCTAATATGAGTCATAAAAACATACCTTTGCAAATCTGAATATCTGTTCGCAAAGAACTTTCTCTTGTAGCTAAAAACTCGGGTGATATGAACTCTTCTTTAAGAGGAGAAGATTTAAATAATTCTCAATTATTTTTCTGTATGAAATCTCTTATTCATCATCGTTTTTCCATCATTAAATTCCCCAACAATTTAATCACAACAAATTGTGTTATAATATTTCTTCTCTTATTTGTTTTTATTTGACTTTCTCCCTTAAGCCTTTGCGGTGGGATCAATTGGGTCTCATATCAAGAACTGATTGTCAATCTCCATTAATTCGTAATTAATTAATTGACAATTTTAATTTAACAATTAAACTCCTATCAAACCAATTGTTCATAAAAGTTCTACCTAATGTGGGATAATAATTAATCAAAATTTACATGTAATCTCTTCTAACATCAAATTACTTTTCTTTAGATCCTATAACTGAGCGGGATAAAATCATCTAATCGCTCAAATCCAAAATTTCAATTGCCCATGAACACAATAAATTCATTTCAAAAATATATATAATAATAATATAATTTTGAGAAAAACGATTTCCAAAATACCTGATCAAGATTTGACGCTTTCATGGGATTGAATAGTAAACTTATTCTCATCAATGTGAGAATAGCAGATTCTATCTAGACATCCATAGTTTTCCTAAATGCATTCAAGCAGCCTAATATTTCAGGTTTCTTGTTCCTGTCTAAACGACAAAATTTACCATCATATCAAACCTTACTTGTTAACAAATCGAAAACTACAATATTATCAAGTCAAAAGGATTATGTGTAACACTTTATCCCGATCGTACGTTTTTTCCTTTCTTTTTGGATGCATTGATTTTGCTATTATTATTCCAACTGCTGCTATTATTAATTTAGAGTTTAATATTTGTTTATAATATAGTAATATCTTATGTTGATATCTATATAGTATATTTTAAATATTAGATATATATTTATTTTAGTATGAAAGTTATAACAAAAGATATGACAAAATACTTGAAAATCCTTTTTAAAAATCTTTTAGAACTTTTTGGGTTATGAGAATTATTCTCCTAAACTTATATATATTTTCTTATACTCTCTCCAAATATATTTTATCTCCCCAAACAAATCTATACCTATTTTAATCATACGCATTTAAACTAATCTAAATACATTATATCTATTTAAAATCCTATATATATTTATATAAATATTTTATCCTATACAATAACAAACCCTACACTTATTTTAACTATACACACACACACATTGATTATCTAGTTTGTTTAAGATGTTTATTGATATGCTAATTTATATTTATATTAATTAATATACATACGATATATATACTATCTACAATATTTTTGTAACCATAGAAATATAGTAGATTGTTTTGGTTATGATAAATAATTGAGGAGAACCCTTAAAATTTTTAACAAATAGTTCTTGTGGGGTTTTTATGATATATTGTTTTATCTAGTTTAACAAATCTTCTATCTTCTACCAATTTTACCCTAACCAATATATAAATAATACACCAATGTTTTACCTAAGCTTAATCTCTCTTCAATCAGAATATTTCTTCCCCTTTCTCTCTCTCCCCATTATATATATAAATAATTCTAAACCTATATTCATCTATCAAATCTTCTTCTTCCTTTAAAAGTTGCCGAGCACCATCACCAATCACATCCAACTCTAGAACAGAAAGCAATGTGGATCGAGATTTTCTAACCGAGCGATCGAATTTGGTTTGCGTTTCGTGTTGTCGTATTTAACCGTCATAAGGTAAGTACTCTTGCTCTTTTTTTTGTCGATACAATATCGACGAATTGCTCAATACATTATTAAACTATAGTACATTAATATTAAAAGTCTTATATTCTGTTTATGTTAATTAATAATAGTATTATGTATAATGGTATTATAGTAATCATATTATACATACAAGTATATTAGTTACCAATGGCAATTAAGAGTAATATTCGTTTTTAATAATATTTATTTTAAATATAATCGGATACATATCATTGTATTTCATATAGCATAGTATTCTTTAGATGATATTAATTACATAATTTATTGTGTACCTAGATGAAACCCTAAGATTCCTAGAGCACCCATTAATCATATTAACCCTTTAAAACTATATTTCAGTTTATTATTCTTTCCAATAATAAATTCGGATATTAAATGGAAGTGTTTGCAAATTTATGTAAATTCTTGTTTACATAATTGATATTATCATATTATATCGACTGTACTTGACATGCTACTTGAGACTATTTATTTAACATCACTTGCTTAACATGACATGCATGTTCACGATGACTGTTTTTTTGCATTAAAACGAGATCACTATTGGAATGTTGAGTTACATGCCATGACCCCATTTATTCCTGGTTACAAGCTTCTATTCCATACCGTTAATATGATATTACAAGTTCCAGTCCAGTCAGCATTTTATTTAGTGGTCGAGTTCACTGCCATATTAGTTATAAATACGTGGGATGTTGAGGTAGTTTGAGTGTGCATTCGTTCAACATGATTTTAGGAGTCTCATACCGGCAGCTCGTACCGGGCTATATCGGTCGTTTGTTAATACAGCTCGTACCGGGTCATATTGGTCACTTGTTCCTACAGCTCGTACCGGGTTATATACGGTCACTTATTCATTCCACATTTGGGCCCGTGTTTTCTAATCCCTGGGACCCTAATCTTGGGTTAGGAATACTCCTGCAGAGGTTGACGTACCGACTCAAACTCACGATAAAATATATTACCTTTTTAGTGACCAATTAGGATATGACTTGACCGACCTGACCTGTTTGCAAGCTTCCTTCATATTACTGCCATATCTATATATCTACATGTACACGCGGGCTTCACTACACTCACATATTCATGCTATCACAGACACACTATTATGATTGAATACTTATTAAGATGTTCTGACATCTCTGAGACTTGCCATCTCAGGTTTAGAGACCGACTCACAGACAGAGCAGGATCAGAGTGACGGTCAGGAGTGTGCCGAAAATTAGTAGTATTTGTAGCTTTATTTCTATTTTATTTCAGCTGATGTTAGAATGTGCGCCCTCACAGGATGTTAAGAGTGATGTATCTTTATATTGGATCATGTATTGCGTTTATTCGGATCTTTTATCTTCCATGGATATTTTAATAGATCTATTAACATCTTGTGATTCCATTTTTGATATTACTCGTTATTCTTGCAGCATGATGTTAGTATTATATCTTGGATATTATCGTACAATTTTAGTTAGAGCTTTAAATATGACTATGGTAAGGCGATTTCCCTTTATTTAGCAGCACTGGCTGTTTAGGTCCATATTTTCGTATTCCGGGAATTGGGACGTTATATTATGTAACAGTTTGAATTCTCAATCTTTATAGGTGACATATCCTAAAGAATTCAAATACGGTCCCGTACTACACATATCATTATATGCGCTCATGACATACACCTGGAAAATATCCATTCTCAGTGATTGAGACACACCGCCACATCTCACATGTCAGTCAAATGCATGATAACCTGTCAGAACTATAGTTATCCTTAGCTAGTAGTAAGTTAAGTACTCAATTTAAGAAATTACTAAATTAGACCATATCTCCATACAAGTGACCCATCACAGTGCATAATCTAACAATATAATTTCTAGGGATATTACAATAATTATAAATAAATAAGAATACCCACATTATAAATTATTAAGTGCAACTATAAAACTTTGTTAATATTCCACTAATATCACATGAATTGTAATGGATGTTCAAGGACATATATTACTCAGTAACTAGCTTTCCGGTACAGGATAGACTCCTTGATTGGTCTTATTATGGTGTAGGAATGCTGATTAGTTTAACTATCACATCACAATGGAAAATGAGAGGAACGGTAAGCAAAATGCTAAATTAAAGGAGACCCCCTAACTTTTCATCCTAACTTCTAAATATATGCACTTAACCCTTAACCAAAAAAGAAAAAAAGGAAAACAGCCATTAGTATTTTTTTCCCTTTATTTTTTGTTTCACCCGCTTTTGACTTTGAGATTGCATATTTCATGCTTTTGCCAAGGGGAATTAAGGCATGAAAATAGGATATATGAAGGACTATTAGATTTTGAGGAAGCATGCAGGTGTTAAAATTATAAAGAGGTTTCAACTTGCGAGCATGAGGTGGGGGCGGGGGGGGGGGGGGGGGGCGTGTTTCCTGCAATCAGTCATGTTTTTATGAACTACATCAAAGTCCACTCAGGTGTCCTCAAACACCTTGTTTACAGTTAAATCTTGATCGCGCATAATAATTTGGTACATATGAAAGATCTATGCAAATGCATAGTATAGTATAGGATGTTCATTCTTTATTCGGCTCAATCCCTTTTTTAGGAAAAGGATTGAGCCGAGTTTAATTGCAATCAAGTAGGAGAACAAACAGAAATTAGCTATTTGCGCAAGTATTTTACGATTAAGAAGCAATTGCTTCTTGGACAGATTGTGTATTAATTTATTATAACTATAGAATACCCCCTTCTCGCGAGCTGCTACATTTATCCGAGTGATCCACAAAAGACGAAAGTCCCTCTTTTGCATGCCCTTATCTCGATGGGAGGAAACCAGAGTGAAATTATCCGATAGGCAGAGCAGTGGCAGCTCCACTTAACTTGTAGTTCCTGAAACAGGAATTCACTAACTCGACAAGAATTCACTAACTCGTCCGTTATTGAACTTCTTATCACAGAAGATATTGTAATAGAGTGTGCAGCAAAATGACCAGTTACCTTAAAACATTCTGGTTTCCTTCCACAGCTTTCATCAGTTTTCATTAATGGACCCCTGACCATTGACTTTGAAATCGACAAGCGGTTCGGTTTCTGCATAAAAGAACCGCATCGCCTTGTAGATACAGATTGACTTCTTGTTAAGAAGGTGCATATTTTTCCCCCTTTCCATTTCAACAAATTAATCAGTATCAATATACAATCAAGTGCCTTTCTCATTGCAGAATATTGTAGAATTAGTGGAGCTTCACGGTCGCGAGGAAAACAAGTATGGAAAAAGGGATAACTGGTGTTCATTACAAAGAAAATTTTGAAATCTGGAAAGGGAAATACAAATAAAATAAGAGATGATCGAACTTTGAGATCCAACAAAGCGATAAAAGGGGAGGGAGGATCACACAACTGCTATCAACAAATTACAGTTTCCACTTTCCGGTTTCCAGCAACCATTTCTTCAGATTTGGCCTTCAAAAGCCTACTAAGAGTTATAAGAAAAGCCAGGAAGCGGTTTAGGTGCTACTATGCTACATACTAGCGACATCACGCTGTTGCATCCAAAAAAAACAAAAACAAAAAAACATCATGCTGTTAACCTAAAAGTTTAAATCATATCCACTGAGAATTACCACAGTAAGCTTGCGCCTTCTGTAGTTCTATAATTTGTTTTCTCTATATGCAAACTTTCACCATCATGGTAAAAAATGATGAGGCTATGCACTACGAAACAAGAATGCAGTAGAATAGGTAATAAGAAAAGGGTGCAGCAACCAAAATAAATAAAGTCTACACCAAAACAAAGCTCAATCAGATGCATAAGTCATATACTAAACTTTTAAACATTAGTCATATACATCATAGTGCCTAATGATTCATTCAATATCGTCATCGTATTCATAGATCGATTTCTTTATTTTTGTTCGTGCATATATCATGAATTCCTCTTTTAGATCTGTAGTACAGGTCATAGTCATTTTATGTTTTGGTCGATTGTTGTCAAATTTTTATTAAGATCTAATTTTGTGCAAGATTTTACCCCTCGATGTCATGAGGGAAAATATTAACGAGTTATTATATTTTATATTTATTTTTCGATGCACCTCAAGTCACGGGTGTATCTCATTCATGTTTTATTTATCTTCAATGTAGCTCATGTCACGGGTACAATTAATCCGCGTTGTTATTTTCTTTTGTTTGTACCACATATTACCGGTATCCCTATATTTCCATATAGGGAGACATGTATATGATTAATGTTTAAAAGTTTAATATATGACTTATGCATCTGAATGAGTTTGATATCACATTAGTGTACACGGGCTTTTGATATAAGTGAGTTCCAACAATAAGACTCAAACTTTATCGAGGTTTGGCCCATCTTATATCTTATACCCATATACCTCTTATAGTTTTTCCAATGTGAGATTATTTTAATCCCATCATCGCAACAGTGCCAAATTACTGCCCTTGGTTCAGACTTTAAAATTTAGTATGCAATTTTATATAGAGAATAATGGAGGAAAGATGTCATTGGAAGGAATTTTCTCCTATGGCGTCGAAAAAGTATACCCTCCCTCATTTTTTCCGACGATCGGTACTTATCATCTTCATCGTTGTTATCTAAGATGTGGGTATACCAAATTTCATGTGATTCAACAACTTTTTCACCGTTGATTTAGCAATGTAAAAAGTTATGTTATCGGTAAACCGTTAATTTTGAACCCACTAAATCAACGGTGAAAAAGTTGTTGAATCACAGGAAATTTGGTGTACCCACATCTTAGATGATAATGATGAAGATGGTGGGTGCCGATCGTCGGAAAAAACGATGGAAGGTGTATTTTTTCGACGCCATAGGAGGAAATTCCCTCCTATGGCCTCTTTCCTTCGTTATTCTCTTTTATATATTTAGTAATATCCAATCTTTTATCTTACCTCCATGTATATATACCTATTAACACAGTTCATAGTTACATCCGCGATATCCAACAAAGAAAAAGAAAGGTAAGGCTATCTAGGTTCTTTGCTTCTTCTAAGGTGCTTTTCTTGTATTACTTTTGTTTAGTTATTTTGATCATAGACATAATCTGTTAATTTTTCATAGTTCTTCTAAAGGTAAGGCTATCTAGGTTCATTGTTTATTATTTACTTATATATATCTAGCTTCTCCTATAGGACAAATAAAAAGATACTCGGCAGAGACGAAAATAAAAATGGCCAAATCTATCCAAATTGACGGCACTTCTAAGGCTAACCTGAAACTTCAAAGTGGCATGATTGAAAAGCCATCATCCCTCTTCATTCCTGTTGCGAAACTCATAGAAAAATTATCGGAACCTCTATCACAACAAAAGATACAGTTGATGAAAATGATTCAAAAGAGTTTCAAGGTAAGAACGATAATTGTTATTTTTATCATATAGTTTATCATGTATGACATTAATGCAAATAAATATGATGCAGGAGAAAAAACTTACCCGTGGTCAGATGGTTGTGGGTCCTTAGGAAGGAGGTGAATAACGATGGTTTGCTGACCTTATTATCAAATCTTATGATCATGAGGTAAGATTCCGATCTCAGAAATTTGTTTTCCAACCTATATCTCATTTCAAGAATATTGACTTCTCAGTCGTACCAATATGCAAATCAAGCATCTAGTAATAGATTTACTAGATTTATTAATTCAAAGTGAGAGATTAATCGAAACCATCTTTACTACAAGCTTTTAATAAAATTTCCATGATAAATCATTAAGTGCAACTATCTCCACCATAAGACGGAGAAATCGGAAGAAGATAAAATTAGCTTCACCGATATGACAGTACTTCATATTTTCTTATAGTAAACCTGTATGAGAGCTATGCCAAGGTTATCAGTCTCATAGCTCCACGTCATAGTACCAAGACGTCCAAGGCATTCGATGTTGTCGGCAGGAAAACCCTCAGGCCCAAAACATTTGGACTTTCAAATAGGAGAATCGATTTAGGATCTACCTGTAACATACTTTATGAATTTGAACATTTTTATATATCTTTTATAGGCTATGTTAGGGTCCTATAATATGAGTAGTTATTATAATATGAGTTTTCCTTATGTGGATATAAATTTATGTCTAGATAGACTAGTTAACTTTGTTGTGTGCTTATGAGCCAGATTTATACATGAGCACCATCTCTTTTGCATATGTAACACTACTTTTGAGATATCTTCCTTTTTGCATAGCTTATATACTGTTGGAATATAAAATATATTCCCTCAACTCTCACCACAACTTCGGAGTTTTGGTGCAGTGGCAGGGACATTTAACATGGAGGAACCCAGGTTCGATTCCCACTGGGCACGTATCAAATGTGGTTTTATTAAAATTAAAAATACCGCTACGTAAAAGCCCGGGTTTCGGCTCAAAGGGCCTTTGACCTGCGGGTGCATGTTAGAATATAAAATATATTCCCTCAATTCTCATCATAATTTCGGGATTTTGGTGTAGTGCTAGGGATATTTAACATATACAAATAATCGCAAGTATGTTTTCAAAGGTACATCTTTACATGCTTGGGAGTTAAGAAGTATTGTGCATTTAATATTAAGCATATAGTTAATCTAATATTTGTCCTTAAAATTTGATTGCATATGAGTTGTCACATTAATAAATGATTGATTAATTTCATCTTTCTTGATAATTGATTGGCTTTCACTCTTTTCTTCCAGAGGATAGCCGCATCAGTCATCCCTAAATTTGAGAAAAAGAACTGATAGGAAATAGTATGCAAGATGCGATCTTTACAAGTTGAAGTTGTATGGGATAAATTTTTATAATAGTAAATAATGTGTAATGCATCTCTTCTTTGCATTTCTGTATTTTTCTATTTTTTTTTTTTCTTTCTATATATTATCATTTAACTTGCCAGACTTCTGGAAATCTCGATGCTCTTTCCTGCTAGAGAACTCTCAGTACATCTCGGTTCCTAAAAAAAGATGAGTTAAATATATAAAACCAAGATACTTTCGATATCTGAATGCCAATCTAATTCTAGGGTATCAACTTCAATGAGACTGCATTTCATGTCTGAGTTCTAAAGCCTACATATACACAAAATGACTTGACTAGAATGCCAATTGCAAAACTGGCACAAGATAGAAAAAACCAGATAAATAGAAATAGTGGGTAAGTTACATATAGCACAAGCAATAAATGGTTATAAGTGATTTTATTCTTGCCTGATTTGGCATTGGCTTTCAAAGAGCTCCGCAAAGATGGAAGTTGGTGCATAATGCAAAAGCTGACGTGTCAGCTTTCTCCCACGCTCGATATAAATTTAAGAGCATTTCCCCTTATTCTTAACTAAACTAATACAGATATAACATGTGTATAAAATATAAAACTGTGGATAATTTCTTGTTAATGCAACTCTCCCTGCACCGTAAGAGGAAAGGAGGGGGAAAAGTTGCTGATATTATTAATATGAAAAAATACAAAATTTCCGAAGTAAGAAAAGATTGTAGCACAAGGCCAACTGTGGACCATGTTGATGTAATCCAGTGTCCCCAGAAAAACGAGTAAAAGAATGAGAATAAAGGAGTTAAACAACAGTTATATTGATATGAGCACATATCAACAACAACTGAGCCTTTTATCCCAAGCATATGGGGTAGGCTACATGAACCAACATGAGAATCACGCCGGGTCCAGCACATGAATCCTCTGTCTCCACTCACTTCTATCGAACAATATACTTTCATTGAGTCCTTTGGCAACCATATCGTTTCGTATCACCTCCATCCATGTTTTCTTCGGTCTCCCTTTTGCCCTTTTGCCATTACCCATATCGAGAGTATCTATTCGTCGAACCGGTGCTTCCATAGGTCTGCGTCGCACATGACCAAACCATCTAAGCCGGTTTTCCCGCATCTTCTCCTCCACGGGTGCTACACCAACTTTTGCACGAATATCCTCATTTCGCACCTTGTCTTTTCTAGTGTTACCGCACATCCAACGAAGCATGCGCATCTCCGCTACGTGCATCTTCTGTGTATGATGCTTCTTAGGAGCCCAGCATTCTGTACCATATAATAAGGCAGGCCGAATAGCGCTCCGATAAAACTTCCCTTTCAATTTTAACGGAAAGTTACGATCACACAAAATCCCTGTTGCACTCCTCCATTTCAACCAACCAGCTTGGATCCTTTGATTAACATCACTATCGATCTCCCCATTCCTTTGGATGATGGAACCTAGATATCTAAACTGGTCGCTCGGTGATATCTCTTGCCCTTCCAATGTTATACCAATATGGTTTTGACTTCTCTGGCTACTAAATTTGCAGTGCATATATGCTGTCTTGGACCTGCTCAATCTGAATCCCCGAGATTCCAATGATATGAGCACATATGCAGTTAACATATTTAGTGACCGATACATACGGATTAGAAAATGATGAATAAAAGTCCATAAATAATACCGCACTTGCACTTCATATACCAAAATAAAGATTCAAACCTTCATATAGTTGATTCTATGTTGCAAAAGTCAGAGCTTTCCTACTTGCCCTTGGAGCTAAGTTGTCTTCCAAGCAACAGAAGCCCGACAGAAGCAAATGCCGGCAACATGGTAGAGGAGCAACTAACTTAAAGCAGAGCTCCTCTTAATGACTGCATAGAAACAAAGGTTGTAAAACAATTAACCAGAAGGAAGAAGTACAACTTATTCGAAAAATTGGTTCAGAACTTCAATACAACATAAAGTACCTTGGCCAGTAGCAAGGTATTGTCATTAGCATACTGTAAGGACCTTTCAGGCATGCTTTGGATGCCTTGAGCAAGCTCCCATGATAAGAATCTAAGTTTTAAATCAATTGTAAAAAACATTAATATTAATACCTGTTGAGAATGTGGTTAACATAGTCCCACATCAGAAAAATTGTGGAATGCATATGGATATAACATATAAGATGGGATAAACTTCCATAAGGCTCGAGTCTTTCGGATGTAGTCCCACTATATTAAAAGCCCATATGTTGTGGGCTCAAATTGAGTATTACAATATCAAAAAAAAAAACTTTGGTTGAGCTCAAGTGAAACGACAGCTCCAATGTTGGCCTTCTAGGGCGTCAATGCGTCTTGCATAGTTCTTGATAAAAGTAAAACCAAATGATGGGACTTTAAAGATAGTCCCACATTGGAAACAATAAAACACGTGGGTATAAAATATAAGATGGGTCAAATCTCAACAAGTCTTGAGTCTTATTGTTGAAACACAGTTATATCAAAGGCCCATGTGTACCTATAAAAAACCCATCACTCCCTTAATTTTAACTACTCGAAACTCTTAACATGGTATCAGCATTGGGTTGATAATATTCGTGGATTTGTACTTTACCACACACCTCTTCGAGCCTTCGTGCTCTTGGCTTTCGAGCCCTCCTTTGAGCCTTTGTGCTCTCTTAGCCTTGTGCTATCTCTTGAGCCTTCGTGCTCTCTTGTATGTGATCCGAGCCTTCGTGTCGGACTTTGAGCCTTCGTGCTCAGTACGATTCGCATGACAACCACGTTGCACGTAAGGGAGAGTGTTGGTGTGATTAAAATAGTCTCACATTGGAAAAAGTATGAGAAGTGCATGGATATAAAACATAAGATGGGTCAAACCTCCACAAGGCTCGAGTTTTATTATTGGAGCCCACTTATAGGCCCATGTGTACCTATAAAAAGCCCATCACTCTTTCAACTTTAACTACTCGAAACTCACAACAGTTCCCACCTATAAATGCAGACCAATCCATCATTAAACTTTCATATTTATTATTGGGCGTCAATGCGTCTTGCATAGTTCTTGATAAAAGTAAAACCAAATGATGGGACTTTAAAGATAGTCCCACATTGGAAACAATAAAACAAGTGGGTATAAAATATAAGATGGGTCAAATCTCAACAAGTCTCGAGTCTTATTGTTGAAACACAGTTATATCAAAGGCCCATGTGTACCTATAAAAAACCCATCACTCCCTTAATTTTAACTACTCGAAACTCTTAACATGGTATCAGCATTGGGTTGATAATATTCGTGGATTTGTACATTACCACACACCTCTTCGAGCCTTCGTGCTCTTGGCTTTCGAGCCCTCCTTTGAGCCTTTGTGCTCTCTTAGCCTTGTGCTATCTCTTGAGCCTTCGTGCTCTCTTGTATGTGATCCGAGCCTTCGTGTCGGACTTTGAGCCTTCGTGCTCAGTACGATTCGCATGACAACCACATTGCACGTAAGGGAGAGTGTTGGTGTGGATTAAAATAGTCTCACATTGGAAAAAGTATGAGAAATGCATGGATATAAAACATAAGATGGGTCAAACCTCCACAAGGCTCGAGTTTTATTATTGGAGCCCACTTATAGGCCCATGTGTACCTATAAAAAGCCCATCACTCTCTCAACTTTAACTACTCGAAACTCACAACAGTTCCAACCTATAAATGCAGACCAATCCATCATTAAACTTTCATATTTTAGACAAGATATATAGTGGAGGGTGTAAAATGGCCGGTTAGCTTAGACATTATGGTTTCCTCTTTTGGCTTTGCATCAGTTTTAATAGCTAGAACTCAAGATAGCACCTAGCCAGCCTTGATCATTGCCTTGGCAATCTACAAGCAGTTCAGTTTCTGCTTATCAAATGCATCACCATATTGATAACTTCGCTTGAGGTAGAATTATTCGAAAAAAGACCTTTACTGGCTCGGTATGTATACATGGAGTCAAACTGGGCCACAATTCGTAGTCAAGACAAAGTTGTGGTAAGCAAAGCTAGTTCTTTGGGATGGAGGTAGATGCAGTATCAGGCTATCAGCACCGAAGAAAGCACATATTTTTCAATTTCCCAACAAAATTTTATGCAATTCTGCATACTTCGGATTTTTATTGAAATCCAGGAAAAACGGAAAGGTTATTGGAAACTTGGCAGAACAAATTATCGAGGAAAAAGGTATCAAGTGCCTTCCTCAATGCAAAGTATTATAAAATTATTGAAGTTCAGAGTCTTGAGGATAACAAGAAACAAAGGGATACAAGGTGTTTATTACATGGAAAGATTTTTTTTATCACTAAATTTTGGCAAGGTTGAACTTATGTAGACAACAAGACATAAAATTTTGTCTACCTTTCACACCAGTCATGGAACTTTGTCAAATCTTTCATAGAAATCCAACCCTTTTTGAAAAGTATTAGGTATTGATGCTGATGTTCTAATTTTTCTCATTTTTAATCCATGATCCTTTTAAAATCAAATACACTCCCACAAAAAAATGCATACATTGTCTTCTCAAGGCATTCAAAAATGCACCAAACTACACTGGTTTTCCCCCCTTTTAGAGAGATACCAAACTATGATGTTAACCTATCATAGGAATGAAGCAAATGCATGAAGCTTATAACAGTGAGGAATTAGCCAGAAACTCAAACCATAACTTTGCATAAGGGGATGTTAGGTTCCCATCCTTGTTACGAACAAAAACTTATGTTGCAAAATGTCGAATTAGAACTGTTATGAGCACAATACTGACCGCAATTTTGAAAGCATGAAATCTTGAATGATCTCTGACCAAACACTTGGTCTCCCTGAGACAGTACTGTTAGAGATGCAATCTGACCAAAATAACCCAATACATTTCAAATTGCAATACATGTATACAGTTGAAAGTACATCATAATATAACAGGTCATAATACGAACCCTATAGCACAGTTAAACTTTACACTAAAAATTAGCTACAAATTAAGTCCGCCATGACTTGCAAACCGAACGGCCTGTTCGCTAGAATGCCGCATCATTCAGCTACAAACACATCAAAATCACAGAATCGCTAACCAAGAATCCACACAATTGCATTCAGTCTCAATAGCTTACATCGAGGCAGAGATCCCTAGGAAGTTTCATGAGATAATCCCAAGGATAATCAAAGCTCTCCTGCAACGATCACCACAATCAAAACCTAAGCCTAAAAATCGAAGGAATGAGCTCAGAGAGTGAGACTACAGCAAGATCTTGAAGGAGAGGGAGAATAACATTGGCATCACCGTCAAGAGATTTGAAGGAATCAGATTCTGCGAGAGCAAAACAAATTGAGGGGGTTATGTTTTTTCTACTAAGGGGTTTGACATAGATCAGAGAGGGGACATATTAAGAATTTTGGGGAAGGCAGGGGTGCGAAAGGAAGCAAGATTTGAATCAATGGGACAGTAAGATTAAGTGGAGTTGCAGAAGGTATTGTTTAAATCCTAAAGAAACTTTATCTAAATTCTATCTCATATTTTGACATTAACCCGAACAGTACATATCTAAGAGGCCAGCACCTTAGGAAAACTGATTTGGATAATTCAATGATTATTAGTCTATAAAATTATAGTTGCCCCCAAATAATTTAAACCAAAACCATCCATCCTTTTGCAGTTTGTATTAAGAACAGAATATATCACAGCTACATCTGTTACCATTATAACACCCAACATGATTCTAGAAGTCCTGATGAATTAGTATAATAGGAATTGAAAAGCAACGAGAAGAAATATTTTATTGGCATAATAATATGAGAGTTCCTACTCAATATATATAGGAGGTGTATTAGACCACCTTTCCTACTAAAAGCAGTGTAGGACTAAAAACTAAAGTTAATTATATTCATAACACTCCCCGCAAGCTGGAGTATAGATGTCAATCATACCGAGCTCGGACAAAAGACGAATGAGAATCGATCAACAAAGTTGTAAGGATATCTGTCAGCTAAGCCAAAGAGGGAACATGTTGGATTGCAACCACCTTATTTGTCACCTTATCATGAATGAAGTAGTAATCTATCTCGATATGCTTGGTCCTCTCATGAAAAACTGGATTCTCAGCTATGTGAATTGCGATCTTGTTATCACAGAAAAGTGTAGTCAGAAGAGAAAAGGGAACCCCAAGATCTGTGAGGTAAGTCATATCAACTCAGCAGCTGTATGTGTTGGCTATAGTGCCCTCAAGGCAATTATCGTAATCGCAGGCAGATGATTATGATGATTGAGCAATGACCTATACCGATAAAACAGTCTTACTCAAGATGATAGTATGCTATCTGGTTTGTCTTTATCATCATGTACGTGTTGATAGAGCCCATAGGATTCTTGCTTGACTACCAGCATTATGATGACGATCATATACGTGGGAGCTGGGGGTCTATAAGCACATCCTTAAATGTCCCTAGTCGTAGGAGTATCAAGACTGGGCATCGATACTCCAGTGTAGACTAGTGTATACTGATTGAGACCCCGACGAGGGGCGGTGGCCAGGTCTCACAAGCCATTGGTGTTAGTTTGTTCACCTAAGATAGTATACGGGTGCTCATTGGGTTATGAGTACACTGGACGGACTCGTCGGGAACCTGCTAGTTGGTATTATACCTATTGTCAGATAGCAGTTCGCAGGAGACATGTGTACAGGTTAGTCTGTCGACCTGAGATCGTCATTTGTCTCGTTTGAGTTCCCACTGTGGTTTGATTACTACCCTACCACGGCTCAAAAGAGTCGTGCAAACAGGTTTTAGTTGGGTACAGTCCCGAGCCACATGGAGGCAGTGATCGGATCGTCGGGGATTCGTCTCTCTCGGTATTGGGGGTTGATGTCGCGTTGTGTGCGGATGGCCATCACCATAAATCCGTGGCCACGGTGGACGAGAATTATCGATCCAGGATCGATAGTTTCTCAGGTGGTGATGGAGTTTCATACCGACACTAAATATCGCGTTGTTAGGGGTCTGACTTTATCCACCCCCTTAGATTCGATATGCGATACTCTTAGACAAATAGACCGGACTGTACGGATATTGTCACTGTCAGGCTCAGTAGGGGTTCTGCATGAGTTTGCTCGTCGGCCTCCCTTTCGTTCAATACCTGGGTAGCCGTTACGTACAGCTAGTGCCGCTGACGTGCTTATGGTTAAACCCACTGCCAGCGTATTGACGAGTCTTTAGAGTCCCACACAGAGGGTTTCGCTGGTTCTAACGAAATGATGTAGTAGCCGTATTGTATAAGTGCAGGATTCCGATCGATTGATGTACATTATACTCGGGTTTTCGATTGGACAGTTGATAATACTAGCCGGCTCGGTTTTGAGCCGGATTATTAAATCAGGTATTGATTTAATAATTTACGTATATGTATTTCGGTACGTATATTCTAGTATTATATTCTTTGTGTTATTCTATCTCTTTGAGTATTCGTATTTCGGTACGAATGCAGATATATTTACAGTAGAATGTAATCCGTATTTTTTACCGGATAACATTCTAGAAGGTGCTACCTCATTTCTTGATTTAACCATTTACATAAAATGGTTAATGAGGTGGATATTTGGAAATGGAGGTATGGTGAGAACCATACTTGAAATAGTGCACACAAATGAATTGTTAATTCATTTGTGTCCGCTATTCAAGTATGGGAGGATTTTAAAATTGGAAAAATTGATTTTACAAAACCTATCATGCTATTTTCTCTTTCCTAAGAGAGCTCATTTTTGCACGCATGATAATTTTTCTTCACTTAGATTTTTCTTGAGCTCCTCCCTCACCATTTGCTTCACCTCCTCTAGATTTCCATGGATGCTATCACCTTCTTTGTTTTGAGATAGCTAACACTAAGATCCTACACACTACATCCTAGGCTCTCTAGGATAGCATCCTAGAGACCCTAATTGCTCCATATGCATCATGTTGAGGAGCTAGAGCCGGAGCTACATCTCTCGGATGGTTCATCGGAGATGAAGGAAGACCGGCAACCAAACCACATCAAGGAACCACTAGGAGCTTGGAATGAAGACCGAAGGACACGGATCAACTCGGTATAACGATTCTAACTTCCTTTTTAGCTTGCTAGATTAGGGTTTAAGGTCGATCCGGGATTCGGGTAATGGTAGCGCCAGTTTAGAAATTTTTGTTCCGCATTTTGGCCGCGTTTTGATGGTCGGGACGCTGCCGTAACCCTCCAGTATGCATCATAGATCTATATTCAGCCTCAGCAGAAGAACGAACCACTACATTTTGCTTCTTACTTCTCCACGTAGCCAAGTTTCCTTCCAAGAAAACACAATAGCCACTAGTGGAATGACAATCATTAATGGATCTTGCAAAATCAGTATCTGTAAAGGCTGTGAGCGACAATGTAGATGATGGTTTGTAGAGAAGACTATCCTGAAGAACTTTTGATGTATCTGAGAATATCTTCAACTGCCTTAAGATGAGAAGTCAAAAGATTCTGCATATGCTGACTTACTCTGCTAACGGTAAAGGCAATGTCATGACAAGTAACAGTGAGGTAAATATCCTTCCCAACCAGATGTCGATATCGTCCTGGGTCAGATAGTGGAGGATCCGAAGGAAAACTCAATCGAGATAACTTAACCGTGGAATCCATAAGAGTGTCTGCTGTTCTACATCCCAAAAATCCTATCTCGGATAGAAGATCGAGTGCATACTTACGCTGCGACAGCAGTAATCTACAAGAATTAAGTGACACCTCAATCCCAAGAAAGTATCTAAGTGGCCCAAGATCCTTAGTATAGAAGTGTGAACCTAAATGTTCTTTCACTTTGGAGATACTAGCAGAATCATCTCTAGTAATGATAATATCACCAACATACACCAACACAATCACCATACCCTGAGAACGACTATGTGTAAAGAGAGATATGTCGGCGTGACTGCGTTTGAAGCCAATTTGTCATTGGATCGTACTAAACTTTTCAAATTAGGCACGCGGTGACTGCTTCAATTTATATAAAGATTTATATAGGAGACAAACCATAGACTCCCCCAATCGCTCAAAACCAGAAGGCTGTTGCATGTAAATAGTCTTCGAAAGATCTTTATTAAGAAATGCATTCTTCACATCAAGCTAATGAAGTGGCAATGTCTTAGAAATAGCCAAGAATATAAGAACATGAACCGAGGTCAATTTGGGAACTAGCGAAAAAATCTCAACATAATCCAAACCATATTGCTGAGTAAAGCCTTTGGCCACCAATCGAGCTTTGAGACGGTCAATCGTCCCATCTGAATTTTGCTTGACAGTAAAGATCCATCTATAGCCGACAACTTTCTTACCTGAAGACGGAGGTACCAATTTCTAAGTCTGATTAGAGCGCAGTGGGAAAACTCCTCTAATATAGCTGCATGTCAACTTTGGTGCTGAATAACTTCCTCAATAGAGGAAGAGTGATGGCAGACAAGGAAAAAACAAACTGACGAGCAAATAGTGTCAGTCTATGATTGGAAACAAAATTAGAAATCATATTAGCTGTAGTACATAAACGCTTACCTTTGCGTTAGGCAATAGAAAGAGATTTTCTGAAGACAGCGGTGGTGGAGAATCAAGAACAGTGGATTGTATCGAAGTACCTGTAAAAGAATCATTAGAAGTAGAACTGATAGAAGGGGGTGGGACTTTTGGATCACGACGGTGATATACTTGTGGATAAAGGAACATAGGCTTAAAACTAGAACACACAGGTCGAACAGACGAACCAAGTTCTGAGGAAGGTAGGTGAGAAACAACGATAGTAGAAGTAAGCTCCTTAACAGGTGGTGGAAAATATGCTTGTTCTAAGAAGATCACATCATATGAAGCACAAACTTTAGATGTGACAAGATCAAAGTAAACATACCTTTCTGGGATCGGGAGTAACCTGCAAGCACCATACGGGTAGCTCGATGATCAAGCTTGTCAACATGAGAATCTAAAATACGAGGATAGCATAGACAACCAAATATGTTAGGAGGAACATGAAAAGACTGTCCCTGTAGAAACAAAATTGAGAAAGAAGACATGTTGCTTAGGACCGGAGAAGGCACGTGATTGATATAAAAACATGCAGCTAAGACTGCAAAATTCCACAATTGTTTAGGGGCATGCATATGAAAAAGAAGAGAACGGGCTAGCTCAAGAAAATATCGGTTCTTCCGTTCATCAATCCCATTTTGCTGAAAAGTATAAGAATATGAAGTTTGATGCAATATGCCATGTGTCTGACAAAATGCAACACAATTTGTGCTAATATACCCCTTAGTATTATCTAAACGAAGAACCTTTATAGAAACACCAAATTGATTAGTAATCTCAGCTACGAAGATTTTAAAGGTAGACAAAATTTCAAACCTATTACGCAGAAGCTACAACCAAGTCATGCGTGAACGATTGATAAATGTCGCAAAATATTTATATCCAAACACACTAGGAAATTTAAAAGGACCCCAAATATCCGAGTAAACTAAAGCAAAAGGTAAATTATGTCTTTTATTAACTGGAGAAAAAGACGAGCGATGGTGTATACCAAGAATACAGGATTCACAACTGAATTCTGAAAAATTAAGAGAAGGCAACATAGTACGTAAAGAAGAAAGAGAAGGGTGACCAAGTCTCCGATACCACTGAATAGTAGAAATAGGTGCAGATGTACTGGGAAAGTGATCAATATAGTACAGTCCATTCTGTTCATGCCCCCACTAATCCGCTGCTTCGTCAGAAGATTATGTATCACAAAGTGATATGGATAAAATATTACGGAGCAGTTAGAATCATTTGTATGCTAACGAATAGTAAGCAAGTTTTGTTATAAAGATGGCATAATTAAAGCATTTTTAGGTGTAAACATAAAGTGATAATCAGCAAAGTCAGAAACATGTGTGGTATTACCATCAGCCATGGAAATCAACTTGTGAAGACTAGAAGTAAGATCAGACAATCCATCACAAGGTATGTGATGTGACCGTTCGCCGCCGAAAGATGCGACCGGGACGTTGGGACGTCTGGCCTGAATTTTGGGGGGCAGATGCTATTTGATTTTATCCGTCCACCTCTCCGAAAATGCCAAGTTGATTTATGGCACCATGTATCGGAGGTTTAGACGGATGCGGCCGTTGTAGCATACTTCGTCAGATTCCCCCTCGTTGTGAGGGGTTTTTGATTGTGGGGACGCTCTTCCCTGCAGGCGCAAGCCTCCGCAGTTAATTACGTTACCGCGTAGCGATAACCACTTTCTCCTGCTCCAGAAGGTCACTTCGTGTCGTGTGTGTTTTGTTTTTTGGTTTCCCGTGGATTGTATACGGAGACTAATTCATGTTGTCGCCCGTAGGACGTGGATTAGTTCAAATCCGTATTTTCTTAGATTTGTGTTTGGGTTGGTTTAAGGATCATTAAACTTGTTTTAGATTAAGATCAACTCAAACGTTTGTTGAGGATACGTTAGTCTAATTTTAGACTAAGATCTACTCAACAGGATTTTCTTTAGTTTATAGGGACATTGCGGTCCGTAATTTAGTTTTTAGGGACGTTGCGGTCCGCAATTTAGTTTTAAGGACGTTGCGGTCCAAGGGGTTTAGTTTTAAGGACATTGCGGTCCAAAGTTTAAAGACATCATATTCCATGGAATTTAGTTTTTAGGGACGTTGCGGTCCGCAATTTAGTTTTAAGGACGTTGCGGTCCGCAATTTAGTTTTTAGGAACGTTGCGGTCCGCAATTTAGTTTTAAGGACGTTGCGGTCCGCAATTTAGTTTTTAGGGACATTGCGGTCCGCAATTTAGTTTTAAGGACGTTGCGAACCACAATTTAGTTTTAAGGACGTTGCGGTCCATTGGGTTGTAGGTTTTGGGGTATGCCAAGAATTATTGGTTATTGGGACTCTCCACTTCTCTGAAAACGTTGAATAATTACGACATGTATCGGAGGTGTGAAGAGATGTATCCTTGAACCAATGAATATTCATCAAAGATTTGATAACCTTGTTTGGGACTAAGTCCAATTTAGAAGAAGACCTATGGGCTCGGTCGATTTTGGGATTTGGCCAACCTTGGGCTCAGCCCACTTAGTCTTTGTTATTTCCTTTTTTTTATAAAATGTTAGACACTTGCTAGGACACAGTCCTCTCTATGCACATAATGCTAAATATTTATGTGAATACTGACACCCACTTTTTTTTGTTTTTTATGAGTGTTGAACACTCTTCATGGCGTTAGGCTCTTCTTAAGAAGCGCAGAACGCTCTGTGTTAAGTAGCGTCCACATGAGGGGCACATGGGGCGCTTGGCGCTGAGCGCCAGCATTTAAGCGCTAAGCGCTCTTTTAATTTTGAGCATCACCCACATGAAGGACACGTGGGGCGCTTGGTGCTGAGCGCCAGTATTTGAGTGTTGAGCGTTTCTTATAAGATAGCGCTCACGTGATGAGCACGTGGAGCGCTTGGCGCCGGGCGCTCCTTATAAAATAGCGCCCACGTGAAGAGCGCGTGGAGCGCTTGGCGCTTAACGCCAGCCACTGAATGCTAAGCACTTTCATAAAACAGCGCCCACGTGAGGAGTACGTTGAGCGCTTGGCGCTGAGTGCCCGACTGGGAGTGCTAAGCACTTCTTATTAAATAGCGCCCACGTGAGGAGCACGTAGAGCGCTCAACGCTGAGCGTCAGATTTGAGTGCTAAGCACTTCTTATTTAATAACGCCCACGTGAGGAGCGCGTGTAGCGCTCGGCGTTGAGTGCCAGATTTGAGTGCTAAGCACTTCTTATTTAATAACGCCCACGTGAGAAGTACGTGGAGCGCTCGGCGCTGAGCATCAGACTTGAGTGTTAAGCACTTCTTATTAAATAGCGCCCACGTGAGGAGCGCGTGGAGCGCTCGGCGTTGAGCGCCAGATTTGAGTGCTAAGCACTTCTTATTTAATAACGCCCACGTGAGCAGTACGTGGAGCGCTCGGCACTGAGCGTCAGACTTGAGTGCTAAGCACTTCTTATTAAATAGCGCCCACGTGAGGATTGGCGCCGAGCGCCAGATTTGAGTGCTAAGCACTGAGTTTTTTGTTCTGCCCAATTCAATTCTCTGAGAATTTGGTTCTCCCTTGTGAAAGACTTCGTTTTATAGATCTGAGATCTAAAAAAAAAAACTAAGTTCTTCTGATGTGAGAGTTAAACTCTCAAATATAGAGAAGATGCAATGCTCTCACTTCTTTTTATTTACCTTGAAGAAGGTTCTTCTTCTTAGAGCTTGCTTTTCTCTTTTTTCTTTTCTGAGAACTTGAAGTTTATGGGGGGTTCTTCTGTGCAAGACTTGAAGTCTTGGGTCCTTTATATAGGGGAAGCTGATTTGTTGATCAGTTGAGGAGATCTCTTATTGAGAGATTTCTGATTGATTTGGGGATTTTATCCACCGTTGGATCTTTGATCCAAGAACTTCTGTTTTACAGAAGACATCTTTCTTGTCTTTATCAAGATTGGGAAAATATTTTCTCATACAGAACTTATTCTGTATCTTGGTGATGTTTAACCACCATTGGATTTTTGATCCAACGGTGCTCTGATTTACAGAGCACGATCTTTCTTGTTTGGAAAGATTTGAGGAGTATTTACTCAACAGAATTTTATTCTGGTAATTTGATGATTTATCATCTTCGTTGGATATTTGATCCAATGGTGGAGAACATTTAGTTCTAGCACCGACGCTCTCGTGCTTTGCATGTGAGGCGCTGCCTCAGAGTCTTCGACTCTTGGCGCTGGCGCTCTTAGTGCCGGCGCTCTTGGCGCTTCCTCAGAGTCTTTGACTCTTAGCGCTGGCGCCCTTGGCGTCAGCGTTTTCGTGCTTTGCATGTGAGGCGCTGCCTCAAAGTCTTTGACTCATGGCGTTCTTGGCGCTGGCGCTCTTGGCGCTTCGTCAGAGTTTTTGACTTTTAGCGCTGGCGCTCTTGGCACTAGCGCTCTCGTGCTTTGCACGTGAGGCGCTGCCTCAGTTCAAATTTTGAACAAAACTTTGCTCTCCTTATTAGGGGAAACAAATGCCCCCCACAGTTGCGCTCACGTGGCTCACACGCGAGTGCAGCGGTGGCAGCTTTTCCACCGTTGGATCTTCTTGGAAGTTGGATCGACTTTCCCTTCCTATAAATAGGGCCTTTGGCCCTTGAGATGACTGCTTGTTCATCTTCTTGCTTTCTTGTTCTTGAGAATTTAATTCTCCTTCCGAGCTAAACTCTCTGCCTTAAGAAACTCTTCTAGAGTCAGAACCTTACCAAAAATTTTGGTAAGGATCAAATCTTTGAAGGAATCATTTTATATTCTAGGGTTTTACCCATTAACAGAGTCTTGCTCTTCTTAGATCATAGATCTTACAGTGCATTTTAGGGTTTCTTAACCCGATAAACGAAAACAGAGCTTTACTCTTCTTAGATTATAGATCAAAAAAATCTTCTTTTAGGGTTTCTTAACCCATTAATGAAGAACTCTTAGAGTTCATCTTGCAGATCTTAAAGATCTCAGAGTTTTCAACTCAGTAAAAGCTTTGCTTTTTAGGGTTTGATGGATGATTCCATCGTTTTCACAGAGCATAACTCTTAAAAATTTTAGGGAATTTTATTCCTCTCATGATTAGAGTTGACAGATGTCACTCCTGTCTGCAAAACGTTGCTCTATTTTATTCCTCTCATGATTAGAGTTGACAGATGTCACTCCTGTCTGCAAAACGTTGCTTTCGAGGGAGTTTAACTCCTTGGCCCGAGAAGTCTCTCATTAAATGAGGATCTTCTTTTAGGATTTCTTCTTTAATGAGTGGCTGTCTCATCAATGATGAGCCGTCACCTTAATTTTGTGGGTCTCTTTTGGTCCCTTTCCACTACATTGCAGTGTAGTATAAATTTTAAGCACCAAGTGTTAGAATTGCACTATTTTAAAATTTGTTGGATGCTTTTAACAGTTTTTTATGAGGATGTCAAGAGTTGTTTTAAACTCTCGTGTCTGTTTCAATAAGCATTTTCTTGATCAGTTGGATCACTAAATTTTTACCGACTTTTCTTTTCAGATACTATGGCCGCTCATCTGTACGATCTTGACGAAATTATCTCTTATGAAGACATTCGCATACAAGGCCGTTGCCAAAATCAGGGGTTTACAAACGCCCAATGTGCTGAGATTATGAGTCGTTTTAATGAATACAACGGTCGACTACTTTCTCGTCGCTCCGCTCTTTTGAAGATCATCGTGAGAGCGATTTGGGAAGCACTTCCTGGATTTTACGAAGCTATGCCGCTTAAGGCACTGGATGATGCCGAAGACAAGGTGCACTCAGTATTTTTGATGGGCCTGAACTCGAAGAGGCAGCGAGATAACCTTGTTGATATCTTGCATCAAATTTTCCAACAGACGACGATAATCTCTGCCTATCAGAGGACGGACGACATCAGCGAGGATCGTGACGCTTGCATTCGTGAGAGGATGCACACGAGAATGGTCAGAGAGGCCAGAAGCATTTTAGACGGCCTCACTTCTGAATTTCTCAATCCATGTCCCGGATTTAATGTTTTACCATTGTAAACATTTTAATGATGTTTTTGTCTTACTGTTTTCATCAATGTAAGAATTTTATGAGGTATGAATAACAATTTTTTCCTTTCTATGCATTTATTTTATGCATCAATCCTTTTTGCATATACATGAGTGGGTACGCTTCGAACGCTTAATTGGATGCGAATCAAATGTTCCCTTTACTGCCTTGCATAATATGTGGTTGACGTCCATGGGTCATGCCTTTTTGTTTTGACTTAGCGCAAAGTAGTTTCCATACCTCGAGTAGTACCTCCATTTCAGTGGCATGTAACTTTGGCGAGTGTGACTTATAGATGGTCCATCTTGACCTCCTTGCAGGGCAATGATGGTTTAGGAAACAGGTTCAGATCTACCGCCTAACACTTTTCAGCTTTATGAACCGTGAGGGTCTCATAAAGACTTTTCTTTCTACGAGTCGAGAGGATCTCGTAGGTGTATTTTCTCGTTAGGAATCGTGAGTATTTCTAAGTGCGTTTTCTCTTGAGAGTCGTAAAGATCTCATAAGAGAATTTTCTCCCTTACAAGTCGAGAGGACTCGTAAGTGGTTGGTGGGTTGACTTGTTTCCGAGTCGAAACGTTGCTCCGACGGGGAGGTCGTTTGCGGACTTGTTTCCGAGACGGAGGTCATTTGCTGACGTATTTCCGCGACGGGGTCATTTGCTGACGTATTTCCGAGACGGAGGTCATTGGCTGACGTGTTTCCGAGACGAGGTCATTGGCTGACGTGTTTCCGAGACGGGGGTCAGTGGCTGAGGTGTTTCCGAGACGGGGGTCAGTGGCTGAGGTGTTTCCGAGACGGGGGTCACTGGCTGACGTGTTTCCGAGACGGGGTCACTGGCTGACGTGTTTCCGAGAAGGAGGTCACTGGCTGACGTCTTTCCGAGAAGGAGGTCACTGGTTGACGTGTTCCCGAGACGGGATCATTGGATGACGTGTTTCCGCGACGGGGTCATTGGATGACGTGTTTCCGAGACGGGGTCATTGGATGACGTGTTTCCGCGACGGGATCATTTGATGACGTCTTTCCGAGACGGGGGTCATTGGCTGACGTGTTTCCGAGACGGGGGTCACTGGCTGACGTGTTTCCGAGTCGGAGGTCACTGGCTGACGTGTTTCCGAGACGGAGGTCATTTGCTTACGTATTTCTACGACGGGGTCATTGGATGACGTGTTTCCGAGACGGAGGTCATTTGCTGATGTGTTTCTGAGACGGGGGTCACTGGCTGACGTGTTTCCGAGACGGGGTCATTTGCTGACGTGTTTCCGAGACGGGGGCATTTGCTGACGTGTTTCCGCGACGGGGTCATTGGATGGCGTTTCCGAGACGGGGTCATCTGCTGACGTATTTTCGAGACGGGGTCATTTGCAGACATGCTCCGCTTTCTGCGGTGTCGAGTTGACTTGCTTCGCTTTCTGCGGTGTCGGGGCTGACTCTATGTTGTCTATGAACCGTAAAGTCTTGGAATTGAGAACTTTACCATGGCTCCGATTGGTGGTGTCGCGTCTGTGCCCTGCTAGCATGAGGAGGAACGCCGTTGTTGGTCTTCTGAGATGCAGATGTTGCTGTCAAGATCTGATTTTCCCTTTGACAGAGTTTGTTGGGATATATGGTTCCCTTTTCGTTTATGCCTATAGATTGTACACAGGGGTCAGTATGGACTCGTCTGTAGGGCAAAAGTTTCATTCTTTTTTTTTTATTTCTTTCTGCGATGCTCTATCATTTCAGCTTTTTATATCGCGAAAGTCGCGATTGCCCAATCATTTCGGCTATTTTTCGCGGTGCCCAATCATTTCGGCTATTTTTCTTTTTCTTTACTCGCTGCTTTTTATTGCGAGTTGCCCAAACATTTCAGCTATTTTTATACGCATATATTTTACCCGCTAATTTTTATTGCGAGTTGCCTAAACATTTCAGCTGTTTCATATGCATATTTTTTTTTCGAGTATGGAACTCAAGATCTGATACCAATCTTAGCATCAGCATCGCTGTGACTGGAATATTGTCAGGAGCGAATCATCATTTGCCGTGAAAGGACTTGGAATTTGATACCGATTTAGGCATCGGCATCGCTACAACTGGGATATTGCCAGAAGCGAATCATCACTTGCCTTTGTCGATTTAAACAAAGATGGCTTAGCAAACAGGGTTAGAATCATGTCGACTAAGGCTTTTGACTTCAGGAGCCGTAAGGGTCTCATAAAGGTGTTTCTCCCTACGAGTCGTGAGGATCTCACTGGTGCGATTTCTTCTTAGGAATCGTGAGAATTCTTAAGTATATATTCTCTTATAAGTCGTAAGGATCTTGCAAGAGTGTTTTCTCCTTGTAAATCGAGAGGACTTACAAGTGTTGTTCACCAAGTGAGGATGTTTCGTGCCGTCGGTGGGACTTGGTGAGGGAACGTTTATTTGTGCCCGTGGATTGTATACAAGGGTCAATATTGGACCGTTTGTAGGGCAGTCTGAAAAATGTGATGGCTTAAGAACGGGTTCAGATCCCTGTAGCTTAAGGATTTTGAATCTTATGAGCCGCGAGGGTCTCAGAAGAGAATTCTCCTTACGAATCGTGAGAATCTCGTAAGTGTAATTTCTCCTTAGGAATCGTGGGGATCCCTAAGTGTTTTGCTCCCTTGTGAGTCGTAAGAATCTCACGCAGGTATTTTTTCCTTACAAGGTCGAGAGGACCTTGCAAGTGTGCATGAATTTTTTACGAGTTTGCGCCCTTTCGGGTTTTCACAAACTCGCCGGTAGCCCTGCTGTTTTTACTCACGGAGCCCTTTCGGGTTTTCATCTGTGCCCATTTCGCTTGTGGACGTACCGTTCTTTTCTCTTTTTTATCTTCTTTTTAATTTTTTTTGCCGCTTTAGCCTAAGGATGCTGCGGTCCGTAGTAGTTTAAGGACGTTACGGTCCGCGGTTAGTTTAGGGACATTTCGGTACGTAGCTAGTTTCAGGACATCTCGGTCCCTTGTTAGTTTAAGGACGTTTCGGTCCATAGCTAGTTTCAGGACATCACGGTCCCTTATTAGTTTAGGGACGTTTCGGTCCGTAGCTAGTTTCAGGACATCTCGGTCCCTTGTTAGTTTAGGGACGTTTCGGTCCATAGCTAGTTTCGGGACATCTCGGTCCCTTGTTAGTTTAGGGACGTTTCAGTCCATAGTGATTTTGAGGCAAGTTTTCGCTGGATACTACTTATAGAGTTTGGGCTTGAGAAGATAGCGAGCAGACATAGGCGTCGTCATCTATCGTTAACCTAGGCCGTGACTCGTCAGGCGTAGTATTTTTTTAGGAACCGGCCGTTTATTGGCCTGAAGGGTCTTTCGCCATGCATATCCATGAGCAAGTAAGCCCCACATTGGTAGACTTTGTCTATGATGTACGGGCCCTCATAGTTCGGCTCGAATTTCCCCCGTTTAACACGATTGGGGATCATAGGTCTTTTGACAACTAGCACGAGTTCGCCTTGGCGGAATGTTCTCGGCCTAGTCAATCTCTTGTATGAGCGCCATTTTTGCTTTGTAAGCCTCCAAGTTTTGATACGCCGTGAGACGAGTTTCATCGAGGGCGTCGAGCTCCTCAAGCCGAAGATGAGCATTCTCTTCGTCTGTTAGCTCATAATGAACCGCCACTCGTAGAGAGGGTAGCTCTATCTCCAGGAAGAGTACCATTTCTGTTTCGAATACCAACACGAATAGCGTTGTATTTGTGGCCATTTTGAACGTAGTTCGGTACGCCCAAAGAGCTTCATGCAGTCTCTCGTGCCAGTCCTTTTTATTTTTGGACACCGTCTTCATTATTATCTTTGTCAAGGTTTTGTTAAAAGCCTCAGCTAGACCGTTAGCTCGGGGATTATAGACCAAAGAGTATCTCCAGTCTATGTTATGCTGCTGTGCGAAGCGGCTGATTCTGTGACTTCTGTAGGCCGGCCCGTTATCGAAGATGATCCGTCGCGGAGTGCCGAACCGATAGATGACGTGTGTCTTGAAGAAATGGAGGATGTTCTCCGTCTTCACTTCTCTTAGCGGTACTGTTTCTGCCCACTTAGAGAAGTAATCAGTTGCCGCCAATATGAACCGACGTCCTTTGGATGACGCTGGTTCGATGGGTCCGATTATGTCGGTTCCCCACATTTCGAACGGCCAGCTGGTCACTGTTGGGTGTAGCGGATTTGGATGGTGGTGGATGAAGTCTCCATGAATTTTGCACGAATGGCATTGATTCGGGTATTCGAGACAGTCCTGAATTATCGTGGGCCAATATTTGCCCATCCTTTTGATCTTCAACTTCATCTTCGGCCCGGCTTGATGAGAACCGCAGAGTCCGTCATGAGTGTCTTGGAGGACTCTCCTTGCTTCTTCCGGTCCCAGACATCTTAGCCACAGAGAGTCGAATGATCTCTTATATAGAGTATCATTGACGAAGGCGAAAGACAGAGCTCGTTTCATGAGCTGATATCTTGAGGATGCATCTTCCGGCATTTGACGGGATTTGAAGTAGTCTATAAAGACTTCTCTCCAATCCTTAGCCTTTTCTTGGTTTTCTATTTGTAGGGCCGTTTGCTCGGTCGCTTCCTTATCTTCAAACGGCTCCGGAGATATGTCCGCTGGTATAAGAACCCGACGACTTTGTACAACGATCCTTACATCATCAAGGTTTTCGTCAGCCAGTTCTTTAGCGAGTTTGGCTAATGCATCCGCATTGCTATTTTCCGTACGTGGTATGCTTTCTAGGACGTAGGAAGGGATTTAAGTCAGCAATTGTTGCACTCTCTCGCCGTATTTTACCAACTGTGGTTTGCACATTTGATAGTCGTCGTTACTTGACTAACGACCAGCTGGGAGTCACCGTATATAAGGAGGTTTTCATTTCCACGTCGACAGCGATCTCAAGACCTGCTATTAAAGCCTCATATTCCGCTTCATTGTTTGTCCTCGGCTCTGTTAAGGAAAAGGCAAAGCGCATTATCCCTCCTTGCGGAGTCACGAAGATAAGGCCTACCCTAGATTTTATTATAGGGGTGTTGTGCTGTCGCTTCTTCATGGAATATGCCCCATCGAAATAGAGTTCCCATCGGGTATCACTCGCTCCTTTCTCCCTGTCGATCGTGTCAAACGCGTGTTTGTCCGGCAATTCACAATTTAGGGGTGAATCGGCAGGTGTCGGATGCTCAGCGAGGAAGTCGGTGATGGTCTGGCCTTTCACTGCCTTGAGAGATCGGTATGTTATCGAGAATTCCATTAAGAGTAGGGCCCATTTAGCGAGCCGTCCCGTTAGTATGGCTCTTGACATCAAATACTTGAGAGAATCCACCTTTGATATGAGACGGATCTCATGAGCCAACGCATAGTGTCTGAGCTTCGTTATCGCGAAGATTAACGCCACGCAGTGTTTTTCGATAGAGGAATAGTTGTTTTCTGCCCCCAGGAGAACCCGACTCAAATAGTAGAGGGCTCTCTCTTTCCCTTGATCATTCTCCTGTGCCCATAGCGCGCCTAAAGAACCTTTAAGGGCTGTTGTGTATAGGATGAGAGGCTTTCCTTTGACTGGACCGGTCAGTACCGGCGGATTCTGCAAGTATTGCTTGATTTTGTCTAGTGCGCTTTGGCATTTGCGATCCCAGACGAACGGGGTCCCTTTCTTCATTAAATGGCTGTAGGGACGGCACTTGCCGGAGAGATTGGCTATGAATCGTCGGATATATGTGAACTTTCCTTGAAGAGATCGCAGTTGTTTGAGAGTTCTTGGCGGAGGCATTTTCATAATCGCCTTGATCTTTGATAGGTTTATTTCGATGCCCCGGTGTCGCACGATGAATCCTAGGAATTTGCCCGAGAAAACTCCGAACGCGCATTTGAGAGGATTCATCTTCAGGTTGTATTTCCGAAGACGTTGGAACACTATCTTCAGATGCTCTCAATGCTTCTCGTGCGATTTGCTTTTCACCACGAGGTCGTCAATATAGCATTCGACGATTTCATGTATGAGATCATCGAAAATCTTCGTCATGGTCCTTTGATAGGTAGCGCCAGCGTTCTTCAGACCGAAAGGCATCACTTTGTAGCAGAATATGCCCAGAGGAGTCCAGAAAGCGGTATGCTTCTGGTCTTCGGGATGCATCTTTATTTGATTGTACCCTGATGAGCCGTCTATGAAGGAGAAGACTTCGTGAGTGGACATGTTGTCTATCATCAGCTCGGTAACCGGTACGGGAAAATCATCTTTCGGACAGGCTTTGTTGAGGTCTCGAAAGTCCACGCAGATGCGCACCGTCCCATTTTTCTTCGTCACTGGGACAATGTTGGCGATCCAGTCGGGGTATTGAACTTCTTGGATGAAGCCGGAATCGATTAGCTTCTTAACTTCGGCGTTGATGCTCATTTCAAGTTCGAACCGCATTCTTCTTGGTGCTTGTTTAACAGGCTTGACGTCCGGAGATATCGCCAATTTATGCACGGCTATTTCCGGATCTAGCCCCGGCATCTCGGAATAGTTCGTATTTATACTGCATGAGCACGTCTTTTAGCGTAGCTACCTGTTCTTTAGACAGCAGCTCGCTGACGATCGTAGGTCGTGGGTCACCTGTCGTCCCCAAGTCGATTCTCCTTAGGTTATCCGCGGTAGTATGTATTCCATCTTCCAACTCTTTTGACGCTCGTGGAAATTCTAAGATCAATTACTCTTCATCCTCGTTTTCAAAGCACCAGGAGAGGTCATCCATATTCTCGTGCTCTCTTTCTTCCGACAGCATTATCACGTGACAGGTACAAGATCGTCTCCAAGACCGATGTTGCTCTGGCTCTACTCTCGCTATATACGTTGCCTTTGACACATGCTTTTGCGGTGGGGCTACCCTCCAACTGTCGGACAGTGCGAATCTGCCGAGTTGATATTGGTCTTCGACCCAGTTTTTGAAGGTGAAGCAGTTTTCAAGAGGATGTCCTATCGCTCTGTGATAGGAGCAATAATCCGGGTGGTGAACCTCATTTGCTTGATCGGGAAGCCGAGACTCCGAATGTGTCATCATCTGATGTTTCATGACGAGGTCAAAGATTCTTCTTGTCTTGTCTTGAGGGAAAGAATATGCTCGACCCATCTTTTTCATAAGAGACTGATTCCGGCTGACCTTTTCTCGATCGCGTAGCCTTTTGGATCCGTTTTGCCGTTGCCAAACGTTTTTTCCGTTCTTTAACTTGTTTTCGCCTCTACGTCGAGCCTTTTTCTTATCTTGGGAATGCATGGCAGGCTGACGGTGAAGGGCATCGTCGTCTTCCGTAGCTTGCTGAAGGAGGCGTTGCGTCTTGGCTTTCTCGTAAATGGCCATTTCGCGGTCGTAGTCGTTCCGAACCTTTTGACTCGCTTCCTTTATTAGCTTGTCCATCTGTTCTTCAAACGACGGACTTGGCATTTTTATGGCAGGACCTCGTTCTGGTGCAGCGTTAACGTCTTTTAAAAGAGCATCCACTTCTTCATCAAGGTTATTTATAACATGGCGGCCATGGAATTGCTCCCGTTTCTTGGACTGGACATATCCTAGCCCAATCGTTTCCATTTTTCCGTTGGGCAATTTTCGCTTAGTTCCGGGGACGTTCCAAATTCTGTTGTAGAACTGAGCTTGTCGAGGAGTTTTTTTGAGTGGTACGCCTCGGCATCTTAATAACTTCTTCAATCCCTCGGTGTAATACCTGGGCAGACGAATGGGTTGGAGCCTGTCGAGCGAAAGATCGGCACCATGCCAGACTTCTCTTTCGACTTTAGTCTCCGTGGATCGATAGAATAAGATCGCATTATCATCTCTTCGCCTGGGAGGAACATAGAACGTCTGCAACTCTTGCACACTATATGTCTCCAGCGCATCAAGCTCTCTGTAGTGCCGCCACGGAACCATGGCGATTTGCAAACTCCGGTCTACTCCAACGAAGGTTTGCAACGACGGGCGAACGAATAATACGGCATTGGTTTCATCTTCGGAGTCGTTGCCAAAGACCAAAATCGGAGCGGATGGTCCGGGTTTATCATTCCGCTTCTGAGGCTGTCCCGAGTAGATTATTTCTTCATCCTCCTCGGTATCGCTTCCAAAGGTAGGAATGGGAGTGACGGGCTTCTGTTTAAGCTCCGGCTTATGACACTTCTCCATGTCTTCGAAGTCTGGCAGGAAGTACTTGGCGTCTTCATATTTTCGGACTACGTTCACAGAGAATGGGTTTAGCTCTCCCGTAACGGTGTACTCGAGGCCGTCTTTGAAATACTTCATACACTGGTGTTGTGTAGAAGGGATGCCGTTATATTCGTGTAACCAAGCCCGACCAAGTAGAGCGTTGTAGCAAGTCCTAGCGTCGATGACATGAAATTTGATGTCTGTGATGAGAAGCCCAAAGCGCAATGTCAGTATCACGGATCCGAGCATCTGCGACGACTGCGAATCAAATCCAGAGATAGTGATTTTATCTCGGGCTAAATGCTGAACGCTCATGCAGATTTCTTTTAGCACCCGCATGTTGAGAAGATTGACAGAGGACCCGTTGTCAACAAGTATTTTTTCTATTTTGATGTCATGGCAGTATCCAGTGACATATAAAGGTCGGTTGTGGTCGCACGTACCAAGGAGAAGATCCTCGTCGTTAAATGTAATGTTAGCCGTGTGGACTTCTGCCAGCTCATCTTGCATTTTCTTCTCTGCGATGAAGGCCTGGAACTGATCGGCTCTTGTAACGCCTTGACCAAGGAATCCAGTGCTTCTTTAGACAGAAAAAGGGCATCCGGTATGCTTAGTTGTGAGGGTATCTTCCTCAAATGCGTTAGGATATTGTAATCCACCTTGCTTTTCTTAGGCGGGTCCTTGGCTGCGGGCTCTTTGACTACCCCATCATCGAGGGCAATCTCCTCATGGATTTTCTCCTTCCCCTTGTCTTTTCTGTTCGAACCTTTGTTTGAAGGTTCGAGATTCTTTTCAGGCAACGTACAATTACACAGCTGAATGTTCTCGTAGTTCTTCTCTTCCAGAAGTGGATTCCTTAAAGAGGGGGTTAGGGGCCATTTCTTCGTCAGAATCGCTCCCAAAGGTAAGAACTTGCGATTCCCTGGTATCAATCACGTGACAGTTGCCGGCAGCTCTTTTGTGCCCATCTGTCGTGCTTCTCTGCTCCCGACGAGCTTTGCGCTTTATTCGCTTGAATTATTGTCGATGGGCGACGTATTCCTGCCACCACTTCTTGAAGGCGTTACACTCTTCGGTAGGGTGCGTGATCCTCCGATAGTATAAGCAGTAGTTTGGATGTGCATCCGGTTCGTCGGAGCGCGTACTTTTTGAAGTGCTTTCTTTGAAAGGTGGCAACTTCATTACTATTGACAGGGCCTTAGTGAGTCGTTTCCTCGTCTTAAGCCTGCTTTTGCCGGTAACAAGGGCACTTTGACCCGGTTAGGGTATTTTATGGCTTCTCATTACCAGAGCTTCTTCAGCTTAACGCCAACGCTTGGCATTTTCATATATGGCCGTTTCACGCTCTCGGTCAACTTTGCTCATCTGAAGAGCTTCGCTCAGCAGCCTGTCAATCAATTCGTCTGATGGCTCCAGGGATTTTGGTTTCGGTTCTGCCCCCAGTCTCTCTGCATCAGGAGCTTCTTTACTATCTATTGACGAGTGAGAGATCATGTGGCAGCTCGCCACTTAATCCTCGGGCTCTTCTGAAGAATTGTCTCCTTCATCAGCGTTTTCGTCTTCATTCTCATGAACATGCTTGAAGAATTCGTCCAATGTAATTGGAGTCCGTGCCTTCTGGTTATATTCTTCCAGTGCATCGATGTATTTCTGCAAACCTGTACGGTTGTCGTCGGGTTGGACGGGCTTCTTGGCCTTCTTCTTTTTCTTTAATGACTTCGAAGGCTTGGCCCGAAGGTTCTGTCCACCATCACCAACTTTCAGCGTTGGGCGCGGCTTCAGCATCCCCTCAATAATCTCAGGCCCCACCGAGCTCTTCCACCTAATCGTCGGACATGCTTGAAGGTCCTTCAGCATTCTTTTAGTCTTGGCTAAAAAGGCCACCTCCCATGGGGCTTCCTCTATAAGTAAGCATGATGCCCTCGGCGTGTCCACCTTTTTAGGAGCGCGCGGTTGTGGCGGGTTCACCCTCCAGTTTTCGGACAGCGCGAACTTGCCCTGTTGGTACTGGTCTTCGATCCAACTTTTGAAGATGTAACAATCTTCGATTGGGTGACCCAATATTCGGTGGTAAGGACAGTAATTGGGGCTGTTAACGTCGCTTGATTGCGTTGGGCGTCTCGACTCTGGCAGAGTGATGAGCCTGTTGCGCAGCGCTAGCTCGAATAATCTTTTCGTTTTATCCCGAGGGAACGAGTAAGAACGTCTCATCTTTTCTCCGAGTGATCGATGTTTATCGTTTTGGTGAGCAATCGGATTCAGGCCACTCGGTTGTTGCTGAGCGTTGGCGACGAAAGTCGCTTTCCCTTTCCCCTTTTCATTCCGAAAATCTGTTTTTGAAGAGGACGGCTTATGGCCCATCTGGTCCATTTGGGCCAGCTTGTCGATTAAGGCCTGAAAAGTGGTCGGCTTGAAGAACATCATGAATTGGGCAATGGTTGCCTGAGGGCCAAGGGTCCCCACGAACATGCCCACGGCAGGAGCTTCCTCTATGCGCTGTTCACACTTTGACCACAGGTTCCGCCACCGAATGGCGTACTGAACCCAGGTTTCTCCCGGCTTCACTTTAGCGTTAATTAGTGCGGTGATCGGGGTGCGCTCGCTAGCGCTCGCGAATCTGTGTAAACAGTAGCTTCATTTCTGCAAATATCTTGACAGAGTCATTCGGGAGCTCGGAGTACTATTCGAATGCTGTCTCCGACAAACTGCTGTAGGGTGTTTTTCGTCACCCCATTGAGATGGGAATACGCGCGCGCTTGTCAGGCGTACTACAGATTCCCCCTGCCTAGGTTAGGCCTGGGTTTAATGATTGTGGGGATCCGAATCTTCGGCAGCCGCGGACTAAGCTGCCGTTAATTACCTCTCGCCTTTGGAGCGAGGGAACCTCCGATTGACGGGTTAAACTAGCCATGCGAACTCAATGTGCAGTGTACGTGTGTTGTGTTTTGAAAGGGGGTTTTTGGATATATCGGGAGCCACGCAGAGTTTTTACGAGGGTCCCGCTACCCGGATAGCGGGCTGGGGGTCAAGGGGGCTAGCAGCCCCCTTGCGGGGTGCGGGGCAGCGCCCCGTTAGAAATTTTTTTCTAACAGGGACAGTGTCGTGGGATACATGTGTGTGTAAATATGTATACATATTTATATATATATGTATGTACATAAAAAGAGGGGGAAAAGGCATCTAAGGGATGCGTGGGGCCAGCGCCTTGAGCACTGTGCGCTTAGGTGCTGTGCGCTCAGGCGCAAGCGAGCCACGTGTCAGCACGTGGGCGTTTTGCGCTGTGCGCTTGAGCGCAAGCGCGCCACGTGTCGGCACGTGGGCGCTTTGCGCTCGAGCGCTGGGCGCTGGCGAGATAAAGGGGCTTTTAGTCCCAGAACCAGAAGCTATGCTTCAGAAAGGAAATATTTATTATGTATATATGTATGGAGTTAAACTCCTAGGATGTTTTGAAGCTGATGAGGGGGGGTTCTTCTTCTTCCTCCTGTTGTTTGGCCGGATCTTGAAGATCAAGAGATGTGAGATCTCAAAACCTCTCCTTTTTGAGATCTGATGGGAGATCTGAGTTCCCCTTTGCGGGTTTTGTGGTGGAAAACTACTTAGTTTTGGAAAAGAAAGAGTAAAACTCTTGATTTAATTCAAAAGAAATGAGAAGGTTTAGAACCTTGAAGAAGGAGCAGGAGGCACAAAGAACCCTAGTATTTTTTTGGGGAATGAAAAGTGTTGTTCTTTTTTATTCATCATGTTGCCTTTTATAGGCTTACATATTTGCATATAGCCCCTTGGGCTTTACAAAAATGGCATTTTGCCCATCCCATGGCTCATGTGCCATTTCTTTTTTGCACATAAGCCATGGGCTTTCAAATATTGGCTTTATGCCCATTTTGCATACATTCATGTATAAAAAATTACATAAAAATTATTTATTACATGATTTCATTTTGGCATGGGGGAGGGACGGCCGCTTCATGTTCGGACTCGACCTGGGCATGGGCCCACCTGGCTTGGGGTTGACCTTGACTTTGACTTGGTCAACCGAGGTGCAAATTTTGACTTCAACAGCTGCCAACAAACTGGCGAAGCAGCAGTTTGTCGTCACCTCCAGTATTACCGCACAGAGCCCTGAATTGAGCAACGTACTGGTGTGGATTACCCGTCCCCTTAGACACATGGAATTAAGGGATCGTATATCTTGGCGGGTACTTTATTTGATCGTACCGATCCGGATAGGGTCGTCCAGTCTTGACGATTTGGCCGGCCGCTTCGCTCGCCTGATGAGCTCGTATCTGTTGAGCTATATAGTCGTCAAGGGCGGCTTTGGAGATGGTCTCTTCCTTAGCTACTGATAGAGCCGGAAGAGGATTTGATGTCTCTCCTCTGTCGTCTTCAAGGATTATTGGAGGGTCTTCAGCTGGAGGATCCGGCTGTATCTTCATCTTGACCATATCTTAGAACAAGAGTGCCATTTGTTTTATGTTGGCCGCTTGTTCCACGGCCTCTTTGTCTTTCTTCTCGAGTATTCTTCGGAGGAACTCGGCGTCGGTTTCCTGTTCCTGGCGCTGCTCCGACGACGTCTCTAGGCTTTCTTTCGGCCCAGTGAGAGCAGCCATCTTCGTTAGCATCTCCTGGAGCTTTTGCTGTTGCTCCTGAGCCTTTGTCACAGACCGGGTGAGTGGTCGATGACCCGTGGAGATACGGCTATCCTCTTTCCCGGAAGCCATATAGATGGTGTGCACTACCGTGCCTCCAGACTTAGGACGTTTGGATTCAACACCCTTGAGATTTGTCGCAGACATAGGGATCTTCTCCGGCCTTCTCCTTTTATGGGCGGTCGAAGTTGAGGGGGCCGTTGCAGCGGGCACCCATATAGATGATACCTTCCGTGGCATGGCGACAAGATGGTCCCCCTCCTGTCGACCCTTCATTTTCTTCTGTCGGCGGGGGTAGTTTTGGTTAACTACAGAGTCTTGGACTCTTCGCCAGACCCTGTGGATTTGGAGGACAGCCGCTGAGGGGCTGTTTCGGTTTCGCCTTTGTGACATTTTCAGCGGGTGGAGAAGACCTTTTTAGTACGGCAGTTGGAGAATTCTCGCGCACCCTCCCGAGCGGTCCAAAGTTGTTCTCAGTTGGAACAGCAGCGTCAATTTCCATCATTGGAGCTGGTGGAGTCAATCCAGAAGGGGAACTGCCCCCAGCTTTCCTCACTCGGCACCAGTGGCGACGTCGAGAATGTCTTGCAGACGGGACCGGCTCAGTTACGGGGGTGGCTTCGTCATGCCCCCTGCTTTGAGAAGAGGCTGTTGTTGGTGCCAGCCTGTCAAAAACTGACGTCCGTTGAGGAGGAACATCTAATCTGTCGAAAACCGACTTTCGAGCAGGGGAAGTAGTTTGGACGACTCTACCCGCAGCGGGAGTTGGAACGGCCAGTCTTACGAAGACCGACCCCTTAGCAGGAGAAGCCCCTCTGATGACTTCGTTTACCGGAGCTAGAATGGCTATTAGCTTCGGGATGGCTCTTTCGGGTATTGCAAGCTTCTTCACGGGCCCGCTTGAGCTTTGACCTAGTTTGTTAAAGACCGAGACGCTGGACTTGGACGACCCGTTGAGAGAGGTCGTGGTAGTGGTAAGCCGATAAAAGACCGACTTCTTTGGAGCTTCCTGTGACGGCGCCTGAGCATTGAAGCTCGTTGGCGGAAGCATGGTCCCGAAGAACAACCCAGTGGTGGCCTGTGTCACCTGTTCCACCGGCATTGCGAAGATGGAGGCCGCTTGAGGCCCATAAGTCATTCCTCCAGCAGGGACGGAGTGGAAATTGGTGCAGTTGGAAGTCATCGATGTCATCTTCACTTCTGCATGGAGCAAGACACCAAATCTTAGTATCTCGAATCCATGGGCAACCATATTAAACCCCGATTCGTTCGCGAACACGACACACGAAGTGTGGAGTGTAGAGAGGAAAAGGTCCCACCGGGCGTGCCAGAATCTGTTCGCCGCCGAAAGACGCGGCCGGGACGTTGGGATGTCTGGCCTGAATTTTGGGGGTCAGATGCTATTTGGTTTTATCCGTCCACCTCTCCGAAAATGCCAAGTTGATTTATGGCACCATGTATCGGAGGTTTAGACGGATGCGGCCGTTGTAACAGATTTCGTCAGATTCCCCCTCGTTGTGAGGGGTTTTTTGATTGTGGGGACGCTCTTCCCTGCAGGCGCAAACCCCTGCAGTTAATTACGTTACCGCGTAGCGATAACCACTTTCTCCTGCTCCAGAAGATCACTTCGTGTCGTGTGTGTGTTTTGTTTTTTGGTTGCCCGTGGATTGTATACGGAGACTAATTCGTGTTGTCGCCCGTAGGACGTGTATTAGTCCAAATCCGTATTTTCTTAGATTTGGGTTTGGGTTGGTTTAAAGATCGTTAAACTTGTTTTAGATTAAAATCTACTCAAACATTTGTTGAGGATACGTTAGTTTAATTTTAGACTAAGATCTACTCAACAGGATTTTCTTTAGTTTATAGGGACATTGCGGTCCGTAATTTAGTTTTTAGGGACGTTGCGGTCCGCAATTTAGTTTTAAGGACATTGCGGTCCAAAGGGTTTAGTTTTAAGGACATTGCAGTCCAAAGTTTAAGGACATCATAGTCCGTGGAATTTAGTTTTTAAAGACGTTGCGGTCCGTAATTTAGTTTTAAGGACGTTGCGGTCTACAATTTAGTTTTAGGGACGTTGTGGTCCGCAATTTAGTTTTAAGAACGTTGCAGTCCACAATTTAGTTTTAAGGACGTTGCGATCCATTAGCTTGTTGGCTTAGGGGGTATACCAAGAATTATTGGATATTGGGACCCTCCACCTCTCTGAAGACGTTGAAGAATTACAACGACATGTATCGAAGGTGTGGAGAGATGTATCCTTGAACCAATGAATATTCATCAAAGATTTGATAATCTTGTTTGGGATAATCTTGTTTGGGAATAAGTCCAATTTAGAAGAAGACCTATGGGCTCGGTCGATTTTAGGATTTGACCAACCTTGGGCTCAGCCCACTTAGTCTTTGTCATTTCCTTTTTTTTTATAAAGTGTTAAGACACTTGCTAGGACAGTCTTTTCTCTGTGCATATAATGCTAAACATTTATGTGAATACTGACACCCACTTTCTTTTTTGTTTTTTATGAGTGTTAAACACTTTTCATGGCGCTAGGCTTTTCTTGAGGAGCGCAGAGCGCTCTGTGTTAAGTAGCGCCCACGTGAGGGGCACGTGGGGCGCTTGGCGTTGAGCGCCAGCATTTGAGCGCTAAGCGCTCTTTTTATTTTGTGCAGCGTCCACGTGAATGGCACGTGGGGCGCTTGGCGCCAGCATTTGAGTGTTGAGCGCTTATTATAAGATAGCACCTACATGAGGAGCACGTGGAGTGCTTGGCGCTGGGCGCTCCTTACAAAATAGCGTCCACGTGAGGAGCGCGTGGAGCACTTAGCGCCAGCCACTGAATGCTAAGCACTTTCATAAAACAACGCCCACGTAAGGAACACGTAGAGCGCTTGGCACTGAGCGCCAGACCGGGAGTGCTAATCACTTCTTATTTAATAGCGCCCATGTGAGAAGTACGTGGAACGCTCGACGCTGAGCGCCAGACTTGAGTGCTAAGCACTTCTTATTAAATAGCACCCACGTGAGGAGCACGTGGGCGCTCGACGCTGAACGCCAGATTTGAGTGCTAAGCACTGAGTTTTTTGTTCTACCAAATTCAATTCTCTGAGAATTTGGTTCTCCCTTGTGAAAGACTTCGTCTTATAGATCTGAGATCTGGAAAAAAACTAAGTTCTTCTGATGTGAGAGTTAAACTCTCAAATATAGAGAAAGTGCTATGCTCTCACTTCTTTTTATTTACCTTGAAGAAGGTTCTTCTTCTTAGAACTTGCTCTTCTGTTTTTTCTTTTCTGAGAACTTGAAATTTATGGAAGGTTCTTCTGTGCAAGACTTGAAGTCTTGGGTCCTTTATATAGGGGAGGCAGATTTGTTGATCAGTTGAGGAGATCTCTCATTGAGAGATTTCTGATTGATTTGGGGATTTTATCCACCGTTGGATCTTTAATCCAAGAACTTCTGTTTTACAGAAGACAACTTTCTTGTTTTTAGCAAGATTGGGAAAATATTTTCCCATACAGAACTTATTCTGTATTTTGGTGATGTTTAATCACCATTGGATCTTTGATCCAACGGTGCTCTGATTTACAGAGCACAATCTTTCTTCTTTGGAAAGATTTGAGGAGTATTTTCTCAAAGGAATTTTATTCTGGTAATTTGATGATTTATCATTTTCGTTGGATCTTTGATCCAATGGTGGAGAACATTTAGTTCTAGCGCTGGCGCTCTTGTTTTTTGCACGTGAGGCGCTGCCTCAGAGTTTTTGACTTTTGGCGCCGGCGCTCTTGGCGCTTCCTCAGAGTCTTTGACTCTTAGCATTGCAGCTCTCGTGCTTTGCACGTGAGGCGCTGCCTCAGAGTCTTTGACTCATGGCGCTGGCGTTCTTGGCGCTTCCTCAGAGTCTTTGACTCTTAGCGCCGGCGCTCTTGACGCGAGCGCTCTCGTGCTTTGCACGTGAGGCGCTGCCTCAGTTCAAATTTTGAACAGAGCTTTGCTCTCCTTATTAGGGGAAACAGTGACTATATGAGGCACCGGAATCGGCAACCCATGAATTAAAATGAGAAAGGAACAATATACCTGACGGAGTAGAAAGGTTGGCAGGAGTACAGAAGAGAAGAGACGACGCAGCTGGGCCCACTCGGCATTGGATAAAGGTGAATGGCAGGCAAAAGAGGAAGGCCGGTCAGTAGCAACTAGTGTGAATGTATGGCGAGAGGTAGGTGTATTATCAGGGTAGCCATGCTTCTCCCAACACCAGTCTTCGCGATGATTAGTGCCTCCGCAATAAGCACATCAAAGACTGGCACGGCCACGATCACGGCCATGGGAACCATGACCACAAGCAGCCATAGGTAGATGAACCAGCAATTGCCCACGACTACCAGAGACAGAATCAAAATCCATGATGAACGGCGTAGAAGTAGATCATGAAAGAGGAAGAATAAGGTTGTCAAACACCCAAGCGAGTACAAGAGTAGCAAGACTATCTAATAGATCATCGTCAGTAACCGAGAGAAGCGGAGACGAGCGAAGAAGTGGTGAGCGTTGTTGGCGATGAAGATCGGAGATGAGAGGGCTTCAATAGCATCGAGGGAGCAAATCGCGGCCACGGATCTAGTACATGAGCGGAGAAGATAGGTAGCCGCGGCTAGGGCAGGCGACAGGAAGCAAACGGTGGTGTGGCATGGTGCGGAGCATGGTACGGCGTGGTGCGGAGCAGGGTGCTTTGTGGTGCGGACGCAGCGTAGTGAGGGCACGGGAGAGGAGAGGTGAGGAGGCGAGGAGGTGGCTAGGGCAGAGGGCATGGTGATTTGGGTTAGGGTTTAGAAAAGAGGATTAAGGGTGGGTTTGGTTTTGGGAAATTAGCGTTTCCTTTCAATTCTTTTCGAATCTCTGAAACCATGAAAAGAATTGAGAAGAAATATTTTATTGGCATAATAATGAGAGTTCCTGCTACATATGACCACCTCTCCTACTACAGGCAATGTGGGACTAAAGACTAAAACTAATTATATTCATAACAGGAATTATTAGGCCACACAAAATTCACTAGCTTGCAGTTTGACTAATCAATTTTCAACATGTGTTGAAACAGCATCTAGGTACGAGGCAAATTTTAGATGAGTTTCTTTAGGATTTAAATGATACCTTCTGAAACCCTCCTTAATCATAGTCCCATAGATTCAACTTCCAGCAGATATAAAGTGCCTGCCAACGTGAAAATCGCACAAGAAACATTAAACCATAAATAATAATGGATTGCTTTCATATAACACAAGCGACAAATGGTTATAAGTGATCTTATCCTGCTTGATTTGGCATTGGCTTTCAAAGAACTCTGCATAGATGAGAGATGGCGCACAATGCTAATTGAAGTTAATGTGTAAGTGATCTCTCAGGGTCAAGATAAATTTAAAAGTTCATTGACTGTATCTTCTCTTGTGGTAGAGACTCTGATAATATTTCTATTAGTTTGTGAACAGGAATCAAGAGAAACGATGGCTTTTCAACTGTCACTTTGAAATTTCATGCTAGCCTTAGAAGTGCCTTTTATTTGGGTAGATTTGTCCATTTCTATTTTCAACCCCGCCTTATATCCTTTTCTTCGTCCTAAGGGAGAAACATAATAAATATAAATATAAATATTATTATAAACAATGGAAAAGATATATATTAGGTGTTCAATTTCCCAACTCTATTGTTTTTACACTTTTCATTTCATTTTCCTTCCTTTACTAATTGTGTGAATTTAATATATGTGAGGACATAAAAATATATTCAATTATTTTTATATATACTCCAATGTAGAATATATTTGATTATAGTATGCATTGCATATGCGTTTATATTTACTGCATATTTTCTTTTTTTAAAGTTTGTTTATTAACCTTATTAGCAGTGGTGTTTATAGTAGGTTAATTAAGTATTGAACGATTTGCAATATTTATGCATCAATGCTTTAGGTGCATTCATAAGTCTTTGTTTTGTTGTGTTGATATTTTCTCAACATATTTTATATTGGCTGAAGTACATTATGGTGGTTATTATGATAGTTTTTCAAGATATTCATATATGCATATGGATTTCAAAATATAGTAGTTAGGATGTTGATGGTAAACCATAGTCTGTGATAGTTATTTGTTATGATCGTTTTTTTTTTATTTTGTTGTATGTTGATAGTAACCATATGTTAAAACTATTGGCATCAGTTCATAGTAAAGATTCGGAATCACCGCAATTAGAAAGCCTCGAGATTTCTGTAGCGTTGAGACTCATATGTATGGCTTAATCATTTTCTATTGCTAAACCACCATATTAATATGACTCTTGAATATGACTTTATATAAGTTTGTGATGTCTTGTGCTTTTATCATTTACAAAACTTGAACCATCTTACTGTCACTATTTGCTCTAATGTGATAGTGTTTCTACATCGGTTTTAGTTTCAGAAGTTTACATTGTAATTTGATGTTCTGGTAGATAAACTTGATTACACATAAAATAGGACTATATATACAAAATCTTATAATCTACTGAGAATTATAATTGTTTATAAAAAGGGCAATATATTTAAACACCATAAAGTTAGATCTAAATATATCAAAATGTTTCAAACATTAGAATTTTTTTAGCTATAACCAAATCACAAAAGCTAATATTTTTACTAAAATGCCCTCGAAGTATTAAATTAGAATTTAACCTTAATCTTTTCCTTTACGATTTTAGCCTCACAACCCTCTTTAGGAGAACCCGTTGTGATGGTGTGGATTATCGCACATCTTAAGATTAGTGAATGAGATGCGGCGCTCGTCGCGAAGCGCGATCTCGAAAGGAAAAATACAGTTTTCTAAAACCAAAACCATTTCAACAATAGTTGATTAAATAATTTAATATATAATTTAAAGAAAACCAATTTGAAAATTTGATTTTAAATAAAATACTCCCAAATTGAAAAGATGCAAGTTTCTATTAAAATACCCTTAAGTTTTCAAAAGATGGATTTATCATTAAAATACCTTAGAATTCAAAAGCCTAGTCTATGTTACATATTTAGATTGCAGATTGGTTTGAGTGGCGTCTTCTCTCGACATACCTCGGAATGCCGGAGACAATGATGCACCATTTGCATCTTCCTAAATGTGAATCGTAACTTCAGGGAACTCAAATAACTTGAACTCGAACTTCAACCTAAACTCGAACTTGAAAAACCTAAACTTGACTTGAATCGGAACTATACAAAACCTAAACTTGACTTGAATCGGAACTATACTTGAAACTTGACATGAATACACAAACTCAACAAATATATCTGAAACCAACTTGACTCGAACCATGAATACAAATGACATGACTTGCACTTGACATGACTACATGATTCTTGTCATGAACTCAATCTTGAAAACTTGACGTTATACATCACCTTTTGTATTCATCGATTCGATCAAGACTCGTACCATCAATCATAGACTAATATACACAGGATGTTGGGGTAGTTTAAATATGAATCCAACGAAATCTCATGAGTCCTATTATTATAAATAACGTCGCTAACATACCGGGCTGAACGGTACAAATAACGTTGCTGTGGTACCGGGCTGAAACGGTACATCATGAATTCACGAATAAGGGCCCGTATTTCCAAGCCCCGGGATGATAGCCTGTTGGGTTTGTGAATACTTCGATAACAATTAAAATTCCGTCTTTTGGGAAGCGGGACGTGACAGGTTTTATTGGTGGCTCATGCAGGTCAGTTCTGTATAAAGTAAGCAATACAAGAAAGATGAAATCTGACAACTTTTTCATTCATTACCTTTCAATTCCTTTGAATCTATGCAAATTCATCTTTTCTATCAAAGATGATGGCTTCCTCCGACCTGATCAATATCAACGGCAAGACACTACCACCATCTACTGCTGCAACTCCCCTCACTGAACAGACAATGTTTCTCAAGGCTATCAAGAGCCTACTTGAAGATCAGCAGGGGCAGACCGCTCTCTTTCATTAAGGACTAATCCGGCTTGAAGCTGAAGCACCAGAAGTGAAACAATGCCAAGCAATACACCCAAAGAACTTTTTCGGAAGGAGTGCCCGCTTGAAGCTGAAAATGGGCTCAAAGTATCGAAAATGACCTGACAACAGCTCAAATTCCAGAAGCGGCTTGGGTTCGCATTGCAAAACTCTAGCTTACTGACAATGTTAGGGTCTGGTGGAAGGCCGAAGACAGTCGGAATACCCAGCATATCGAGTGGAAGACGTTTCGTGAACTCTTCGACGCCAAGTACTTTCCTAAGGCAGCTCATTTTGAGATGGAGCAATGATTTGTCCAACTGCAACAAGGATCTATGTAGGACAAGTCGGTGGATGAGTACGATACCGATTTCACTATGCTCAGCAGGTGCGCTACCCATCCGATTCCTCCAGCCGAGATCCGCGCCAGACGTTTTCAGCAGGGTCTAGACCTCGACATCCAGGCTGCTCTAACAACGGGTGATTTTCCGACTCATGAAGCAGCTTTGAAGGCAGCCGGTCGTTATGAAGATGTTATCAAGAAGAAAGGAAGGCCGCAGTCGGCCGAAGAAAAACGCCCAGTTAGCCAAATGACTGGAGGAGCCTCCTTGATGCCGGAATGTATAGCGCCACCCAGGAGACCAGGATGATCGTTTTACAACCATGGATCAAAAGTCTGCAATTACTGCAAGAGGTCGGGGCACATGTCAAAGGATTGCATAGTAGCTAACGATCTTTGTATGATTTATGGATTCCCTACGTGCACTTTAAAAGCATGCCCACAGCACAGAGCTAGCACAACCCCCGCACCTAAACCGGCTATTCAAGCTTCTGCTCCTCGTTTAGCTCTTCCTGCACTAACTCAGCGCGAACAACCCTTACCCCCTCAGCAACAGGTATACTATCAGGCATAAAGGAAAGTGCCGAGACGCCAGACTTTCACTATGTCGGCCGTAGAGGCCGAAACCAAGGATCAAGTTGTCACTGGTAAAATTTCCTTCTATCTTTTTCATTTATTTCAAATTCTTTAAGTCTTTTGTTCTTTCTTTCCTCACGCAACTTCAGTACGATTTTAGTAGTCCCTGCTCTCGTCTATACGACTGCTCTGTCACAGCATCCTTCTTGAGTAATTTCTAAGACGAAATTATTTTTAAGGAGGGTAGGATGTAAGAACCCTAAAATTTCTATACCTTCGTATTATCTTTATTTGTTTTTTTTGTATTTTCCGTATATTTCCTAATAAATATACTATTTACTTATTTCTTTTATTTTCTAAAAGCCTACAAAACACAAACCTAAGTCCAAAACTATGTCCCTGCAGCCCACTTCTCATTTCCACACTAATATCCCCACCTTTCAAATTCCAAACTCTACACTCTCATCCCATATTCAATAAAATCCTTAGATTCATTTAAATCAAACTATTCATTTTCTTTACCTTTCAAAACCCATCACCATCTCTCTTTACATCTTCCCCTTCCTCCTATTAAACCTTAATCCATTTAATTTATTTTATTTTTCCTTAACTACACCATTGTTCAATTCCCCCCTCTTTATCTTTTCCCATTCCTTTAACAACAAACCCCTCCCCCAATCTCTTCATCTCCCTCTCCATCACCACTTCTCTTTCTATATATATATAGAGAGAGAAAGATCTCAATTCTCTCTATTCCCTCAACTATCTCTCTCTCTACATATACACATATATACATATCCAAACACAATCACACTCTTTTTTCTCCACAAATATAGTCGGCCCTCTCCCCACCTAGTCGAGCTCACCTCCTCCATCTTCAACATCTACTTATTCTTTACAACAATAACTCAACAACGAAACAAAACCCACCTCCTCTTGACCCAACCAAAGCTCCTCCTCACCATCAATCATCAACGACCGCAACAACAAGCAACAACCGAGGGCAACCAAATCTCGACCGTGTTTGCCTATTCGACGCGTTCCGGGCCGAGAACCGAGACTCCAAGGCCGGGCCCAAGACCGATTGATCACCACGAACGTTTCGCCGCCTCCGGATCTTCAATCCATCTAAGTTTTGAATTTACTCCCGAGAGTATAATAAAATGCCCCAATGATTTTCCATCGTTTCCGACGCGAGTAAGTCATCTTCTTATCCTATTCTCGATCTTCCTTTTTGTTTCATTTTCTTTTTCCCTTGTAACGCTTCTCTACAAGATTTATGTCCTGGTCTAGCCAATAGTTTCCATATATGTCATTTGAGTGATCATTGTATGGTATGTTTTTTCTCCATGTTTTTATTACCGTTGTTGTTGCCTGAATTCGATTAAGTATGCATTGCATATGCATTTATATTTACTGCATATTTTGTTTTTTTAAGCTTGTTTATTAACGTTATTAGCAGTGGTGTTTATAGTTGGTTAATTAAGTATCGAACCATTTGCAATATTTATGCATCAATGTTTTGGGTGCATTCATAAGTCTTTGTTTTGTTGTGTCGATTTCTTTCAACATATTTTATATTGGCTGAAGTCCATTATGGTGGTTATTATAATAGTTTTTCAAGGTATTCATATGTGCATATGGATTTCAAAATATTGCAGTTAGAATGTTGATGGTAAACCATAGTTTGTGATAGTTATTTGTTATGATCGTTTTTTATTTTGTTGTATGTTGATAGTAACCATATGTTAAAACTGTTAGCATCAGTTCATAGTAAAGATTCTGGATCACCGCAATTAGAAAGCCTCAAGATTTCTGTAATGGTATAAACTTTATTGTTGAGACCCATATCTATGGCTTAATTATTTTTTTATTGCTAAACCACCATATTAATATGACTCTTAAGTATGACCTTACATAAGTTTGTGATGTCTTATGCTTTTATCATTTACAAAACTTGAACCATCTTACTGTCACTATTTGCCTTAATGTGATAAGGTTTCTTCATCAGTTTTAGTTTCAGGAGTTTACATTATAATTTGATGTTCTGGTAGATAAACTTGATTACACATAAGATAGGACTATATATACAAAATCTTACAATCTACTGAGAATTATAATTGTTTATAAAAAGGACAGTATATTTAAACATCATAAAGTTCAATCTAAAAATATCAAAATGTTTCAAACATTAGAATTTTTTAGCTATCACCAAATCACAAAAGCTAATATTTTTACTAAAATACCCTCGAAGTATTAAATTAGAATTTAACGTTAATCTTTTCCATTGCGACTTTAGCCCACAACCCTCTTTAGGAGAACCCCGTTGTGAAGATGTGGATTATCACACATCTTGGGATTAGTGGGTGAGATGCCGAGCTCTCCACAAAGCGTGATCTCGAAAGGAAATTACGGTTTTCTAAAACCAAAACCATTTCAACAATAGTTGATTAAATAATTTAATATATAATTTAAATAAAACCAATTTGAAAATTTGATTTTAAATAAAATACCCCAAAATTGAAAAGATGCAAGTTTCTATTAAAATACCCTTAAATTTTCAAAAGATAGATTTATCATTAAAATACCTTAAAATTCAAAAGACTGGTCTATATTACGTATTTAGGTTGCAGATTAATTTGAATAGCATCTTCTCTCGACAGGGCTCGGGGTGCCGGAGATAATGATGCACCACTTGGCTCTTTCTAAATGTAGATCGTAACTTCAGAGAAATCAAATAACTTGAACTCGAATTTGAATCTGAACTCGAACTTAAACTTTAAAAAAATGAACTTGAACCAGAACTATACTTGAAACTTGACATGAATACACGAGCTCAACAAGTATACCTGAAACCAACTTGACTCGAACCATGAATAACAAATGACATGACTTGCACTTGACATGACTACATGATTCTTGTCATGAACTCAATTTTGAAAACTTGATATTATACATCACCTTTTGCATTCAGGGATTCGATCAAGACTCATAACAGCAATCATAGACTAATATACACGGAGCGTTATGGTGGTTTAAGTATAAATCCAACGAAATCTCATGAGTCCCATTATTATAAATAATGTCGCTGTGGTACCGGGCTGAAACGGTACAAATAACGTTGTTGTGGTACCGGGCTGAAACGATACATCACGAATTCACGAATAAGGGCCGTGTTTCCAATCCCATGGATGATAGATTATTGGGTTTGTGAATACTTCGATAATAATTGAAATCCCGTCTTTTGGAAAGTGGGGCGTGACAGTTGTAATGTTAAGCAAGAGTTAATTTAAACAATAATCGTCTATCATATGAACTGCATAAGAATTCTTCTTATGGAAACTTTCCAATATATTCTTTTGTTTGTTTGGGTGAAATCTTGGAGAGTAATGGATAAAAGAGGCCCTAGGAAGCTTTTTCATTAGGTGGCGCCAGAAATCTACATGCTCCACCATTTTTTCCGACGATCGGCACCCATCATCATCTTTACCATGTAAGATGTGGATACTCCAAATTTCATACAATTCCACCACCTTTTCACCGTTGAATTAGCAGTGTAAAAAGTTCTATTGTCGATAAACCGTTAATTTTGCACTCGCTAAATCAACAGTGAAAAAGATGTAGAATCACATGAATTTGGTGTATCTATATCTTAGATGATAATGATAGAGGTGATGGGTGCCGATCGTCGAAAAAAATTATGGAGGATATATTTTTTCGACGCCATAGGAGGAAATTCGCTAATATGGCACCTTTCCTCTATTATTCTCGAAATCTTGTTGGTTACAGAAATATTTTACCGTATCTTTTTCTTTTTACTCCTTAAGACTTTGGAAGTGATTCCCGACTAGGAACTAGGAAGTTAGATTCATGAAGTGCTACTAAAGAGTCATCATCTTTTGTAACGTTTGATTTTTAAATAAACGCTTCTAAATTTCTAATCCTCTGGTTTTCAAGCCAACAAATCATGTGTGTTGTGTTGATTTTAGAACAGATTTCCAGATTTACTCTTCACAAGTAACCATAAATGAGAGAACGAAGGCTATCCTTATCACCACATTTACACAACAAAGAATTCTCAAGGTAGAGGAAATAAAATTACACCCCACTCAATGACCTATTCAATGAACTAATAAGCAATAAAGAATCTACAGACATAATTCATGTATCAAATAAGGCTCCATTAGCAATACCTTACACCTATATTGGCCAATACAGAGGTGATTCATCAATTAGGGGACTTGTCCAAGTACTTTCTCATATTTTAGCTTGAGAAGCAAGATTCGAAGGATCATATTTTGGTTCATTCATGTGTAGATTTGTCTGTGATATTATTGGCTAGAGGGTAAGAACGATGCTTGTCATAAAGTAGTTTGTGGAGCAGATTTCAATGGCTCGAAGTGTGGACAAAATGTATATTGTATGTGATATTGTGCCACATCGCTCCCCCTTGGCTCAAACTAAAACTTGAAGTCTAATCTTGTTTGTTTAAGTCATATCCAATTATATCTCACCTTCATCTCATATATACCTATTTACACTTTTCAAGGCCATCTGCTATATTCAACAAAACAAAAGAAAGGTAAGGCACAAATCCAGGTTATGCTTTTCTTCTAAGGCGCTCTTCTAGTATTAGTACTTCTTCTAGTTATTTTGATTATATTTTTACTAGATATTTGCATAGCCACTTTAAGGTTCCTTTCTTGTAATTTTGATTCTAGAATTAGTAGATTGTAACTTATTTAGAGTTAATTGGCTTGGTTTCTTGATGTTAAATTTATATATAATGATTAGACTTGCTGAAACTTGTCCTCACATATATGAATGGTTGTATCGAGATAAAATCCCAATTACATAGTTTGAACCTTTAAATGGTAGTAAGTGGACAATGGTTTAAAATTTTGAAATTGGTTTTTGGGCAATCGCTCATAAATAGGGAGAAAAAAATCTATTATACGGTCCTCAAATAGATTATATCCCACAATTGGTTAAGCAGGGAAAGGTAGGGGCGACAAGGAAAGCAAGGTTTGAATCCATGGGACAGTATAATTAAGGCAAGTTGCATAAGGTACTGATTAAATCCTAAAGAAGCTTTGTCTAAAATCTATCTCGTTTTTTTATGTATATTATTCCAAACAGTACATGTCTAGGAGGTCAGCATCTCTAAAAACAAGGATTTGGATAGTAATGATTCGTCTATAAATTCTTGTTGCCCTCGAATAATTTTTTTCAACAATAAAAACCCTCCATTGTTCCTTTCACAGTTTTATCAAGGAAAAAATATATTGCAGGTACATCTGTACCATATTAACACCCAACATGATTCTAGAAGTCCTAATGAAGGTCACACAAGATTCACTAGCTTGCAGTTTTCCAAATCAATTTTCATATGCTAAAAGGCGTGTATTGAAACAATATCAAAGAACGAAATAACTACTAGATGAAGTTTCTTTAGGATTTAAGCAATACCTTCTTCAACCCTCGTTAATCATACTGTCCCATTCAAATCTTCTTCCAGCAGATATCAAGTGCCAGCCAACTGTGAAAATAACACAAGAAACATTAAACCAACAATAGCCATAGTGGATCCGCTTCAATAGCACAATCAATAAGTGGTAACAAGTGATCATATCCTTGCCTGATCTGGCATTGGCTTTCAAAGAGCGCTGCAATGATGGAAGTTGGCGCACACTGCTAATCAAAGTTCATGTCTCAAACTATCTCCAAGGCTTGAGATAAACTAAAGAACATTTCCCCTTTTCTTACCACACTAAAACAGATGTACCGAGTAAACATGCGCGCGCGCGCCGCGCACACACTGAGGATAATTTATTGTAATGAAAAAATAATGACTGATGATTATATGAAAAAAAATCTCGAAATTTTCGAAGTAAAAAAATTGAAATTCTAAGCTCATAGCATAATCCAACTGTGGGCCATGTTGATGTAATCCAGGCCCCCCACAAAAACTAAAAAATATAAGAATAGAGGAGTTAAAACAACAGTTATATTGATACAAGCACATATACAATTGATACATTTGGATATCGATGCATGCTCCCATCACCAATATTGCACTTCCACTTCAATACACATAACCCGGGGGGGGGGGGGGTGAAACATCATATATAGATTAGGCTGTATTTGATGATAGGTAGCATAAGCTTTAGCTTTTCTATTTACTCTTTGAGCCAAGTTCTCTGCCCAGCACCAGAAGCCCAACAGAAGTAAATGCTGACAGTATGGTAGAGGAATAACCAACGAAAAGCAGAGCTCCTCTTAGTGACTGCATAGAAATAAACATTATAAAACAGACAACTGAAGCAACAATCTCGATTGAGTTGACAAAAGATTTAGAAATTTGACTGAACATTTAAAGCACCTTGCCGAGTAGCAGGGCATTGTCATTCGCATACTGTAACGAGCTTTCGGGTATGCTTTGGATGCCTTGAGCAAGCTCCCATGATAAGAATCTAAGTTTTAAGTTAATGTAAACATTAATATTGTTACCCGCAAAAAACTTTTGGTTGTGCTCAAGTGAATTACCCAAAAACCACAGCAATGGCAGCTCCAACGTTGGCCTTCCCAGGCGTCAATGCGACTTGTAGAGTTCCAAACTATATATGCAGACTCATCCATTACCAGACTTAATATTTTATACAAGAATTTATGATGGGGTATGTAAAATTATCAATTACCTTAAACATTCTTGTTTCCTCCTTTGGCTTTTCATCGGTTTTGATTGATGGAACCTTAGATAACACCTTACCAGCATTGATCATTGCCTTGGAAATCTACAATTAGTTCAGTTTGTGCCTATAAAATGCATTCACCATATAGATAGAAACTGAATTCACATTATTGAGATACATTCTTTAATCAATTTCCCAAAAAATGTCTTTATCTTTAGTCAAAATCCAGAAAAAAAATTTGTCAAAATAGAATGAATCTTCTTCCTCAATGCAGAAGTTCACAGTCATGATGATAATATGAATTGGATACAGTGTTTATTGTACAGAAGGATTTAAAACAAAGAGGGAAAATCAAAACCCAATATTGGGGCCAGTTGCTATTATGCTCAAAGTGGTATTGTATCTCCAACTCTGCAAGTGAGACTTACATTTCATGTTCGAAATCTACATGCACAATATATGCCTAGGAAGCTAGGACTGACTTTAGATAAGCTATGTTGAAAGCCAGCAAAATGAAGTTGTAAAATTTTAATGTCTAATACACTGATCCGTGAACAAGTCAGCAAACAAGGATGGGAATATTCTGTAAGACTTTGACTAATGGTCATAAGGACTTTGAGTCTCAACCAAGAGCTAAGCTTGGAGGACCGCACAATAGAAACCAACAGAGTATGAATGCCAGCAACCAACCATTTCATGAGTAGTGAACTTCATAAACTTGTTAGATCTAGTGTTAAATATTAGGAAACAGTTTTGGTGCTATTAAGCTTGCAACGTCATGCAGTTAACTTAAAATTTGATTCATAATCCCCTTGCATGTGCTGATCAAATTAAGCTTGGCCTTTATGCAGTATCATTGTTAGATTTGTCTGTATGTATCACAGTGAAAATTCGGCGTTTCAAAACAATAATAAACTGGAACAGGATTTTTTTTTATAAAAAAGGGTCCAAGTGCAACAAATATAAACAAGTTCGGGTGCTATAACAAGCATTACTACAAAACTGGTTATGTTGATATGCTAAAAAGTATCATAAAACCAAAGGTAATGGCAATATCATATGAAAGGTTACATTCATTAGGAAGTTGTGACGATTTGAATTGTACCTTTTGCAGCTCTCCTTGACCATACTGCCCCATAGATTCAAATCTTCTCCCAGCAGATATCAAGCGCTTGCCAAATGCTGTAACCAACCAAAGAAAGATAAAACCAGATAACAACAACGATGGATTAGTTCATAAACTATTTAATTAACTACTACAAGTGATCACTGATCTCCTCCTTGCCTGATTTGATGTTGTCTTTCAAAGAGTTCTGCAAAGATGGAAATTGACAAGCGATACCATTTGAAGTTGATGTGTCAGCTTTCTCCCATGCTCGAGATAAATTTAAGAGCATTTCCCCCAGCTCTTGACCACACTAAATAGATTTGCAGTATAAAAATCATAATCTGTGAATATTACTCCACTACTTTATAAGAGGCAATGGAAAAACAAAAACAAAGACTGTGATATGGCTAAAACAAGGTCCGGCAAATTCAGGTGAGAATAAATCATTAAAAAAATCATAAAATTAAGAGAAAACGGGGCCTGCAGAAACCTGCAGGCCCAAAACTACCGTGGCCTCTCACATGGGCCAATGAGGTCCAGAGTCTTAACTGCAAAATAGCCAGCGGTTCCCATTGGCCCATGTAAGAGGCTGATGCAGTTTGCACAGGCCCTGTTTCCTCTGAAATTAATGTCATACATGACATCGAAGTCCTTTGAGAGATTGCATTGTAACCCATTATATGTAGATCCTTAACACCACAGCATCGAATGAGAAAATCCTCTGAAAACCCAACACATGAGCACATTAACTATTTGTCATTAGCATATGTATGCACTAAGTAATCGACATAAGCAATTGGTTCATATTTGATAAAAACAAATTCAAATCTTTATTCGATACAATCTAGCTAGTTTTGTTTTTTATGACTTTTTAAGTGTTATTGGAGAATTTTCTTCAATTCACCTCTGTTAAGGGCTGTATTTTTAAAATTAATATCTAACATACTTTATTATAGCTGTCTTATCATTTATTTTCCCCTTCAAAATTTCTCACCTAGTCTGCCCCATCTTTCTTTCTCTTCTAGACTTGTCTATGCAGTGTAGGATAATTTGAAGGATGCCAGTTGGTCATGAAAGCCATGAAAGAATATGACAGGTTCATACTTGTCCAAAGTTTTTTGGCCAACAATTTTACACCAATTAAGACAAGGTTGATGCTATGTTAATTGTAGGAATTAAACTATGTAAAATTTGACTGCCTAACATAAAATTTTGTCAAATCATTCTAAAGATTCAACCCTGTATTAGTGTGAAAAGCTTTGGGTGATGATTATGACAATCCAATTTGTCTTCTTTAGAAAATCAATTATTTTTAGCTTATTTACCCAAAACTACCAATACTTTTGGGATGCTTATTCATCCAAAACTAAAATACCTTTGGAATTTAGAGAAAACTACTATAAGAAACTGTGTCAGGGTACCACTGATGCCATGTCACCACCACGTCATTTAAGTTGCGAGAATGGCCTAATAAAAACCCCTAAAATTATTCCTCTTCTCTATCATAACCCCAACATTAACTCTTTGCCCACCTCCTCCACCTGTCACAGCCGCCGACGCCGGCCTCCCCTCTTCGGTCGCCACCCTCCTCTTACCTCCCTTGCATCTTCTTCCTCCTCCTCTACCCAATCTCTAAATCCTTAACCCTAATCCCAATCTTCATCTTCTTCCACCTCCACCTCCACCTCCACCTCCAAATCCCTCACTCCTCTCCAAATCCGCCTCCCCATCAACTCCGTCGTCGATCCCTCCCTGCTTCCAACTCCACCTCCCTACGCCATCGATCCTATGACCTTAGCCCCCAACTCCGCATCCCCGCCCTCCACTCCACCCGGTCCCAACTCCACGCCTCCCTCCTTAGCCTCCCCTTCTCTTCCACCCAAGTCAAACCCTAGCCTTAGCATCTCCATCTTCATTATCATCTTCATCGCCAACTTCACTCTATCATCTTCATCACATTTTTCATCACCTCCGCCACCTTCCTCTCTTGCCACCAGTGACTTCCTTCAGCCGTCATCGCGTATCAACCTCCTCTTCCACCCGCCACCATCATTAATTATTTACTTAATATTTAACAATTATTTAAAATTATTAAAAGGGGAAAATGGGCAAATTGGTCATTTAATATGGAAGTTAACGCCATTAAAGTTGATCAATATTGAATATTATTCATGATGATTTCTTAAGATTCCAAATGTATTGGTAGTTTACGGTCACAGGCCAAAGGTATTGGAAGTTTTGGATAATAAGCCATATATTTTTATTCAGAATGCATTCCAAGTAAAAACAAAAAATACATACTAGTATTCTTAAAACACCTATAAAAGATGCACCTAAGAAGCAATTGCATGAATCCCATAACAATGTGCACTTAAGCAAAGATTCAAACCATAATCGTACTCAAGGGTTTGTTCGATTTCTTGCATTTGGATTCCATCCTTGTAGACTAGTCCGAAGTTAGACATGTGCCACAAATATGTGCAAAACCAACAATAAAGGTTGAATCGACTAATACATATTACATACATGCCCTCACACATCCAACAAATAACTACATCTCACCGAGAAATTGTTCAAGAAGCAATCCGACTAAAACAAGCATAGACATATCCGCATTACTTATGATAGAGCCTTACTAGTATTCTTACCAAAATCTATGGTTGAGCAAAGGTTGTAAAAAGCGCTAGGTGGAGTTGAGCGGTTCGCGTACCGTCTAGGTGCCGCTAAAGCACCGCTTAGGCGGATTTTTAATTTTCATTAAAATTATATTTCATACATACATAAAATAGCAAAAATCGCAGAAAAATTCTTTTAAAATATAAGTAAAAATATATTAAATTTATATAACTTCACATTGAATGATGTGCATAATACATGACATTAGATAAAATATAATGATAAATTATAAATTTCTAACTGAATTTTTCAACTTGCAAATTACATACATTGTGGGATAAAATTGAAAAATAGAAGAGAGACATGAGAAGAACATAAAATTATTTAGACAAAATTACTTATGTTTTTTTCGTGATTCTTTAGACTTGAGAGGAGAATGATGACCGAAATGAGCCGATGAGAATACTTTAGGGTTTCTTCATTAGTGTAATTTGAAAATAAATAGAGACATGTATTGTTATTTCGAAAGGGCTTTGGGTCAGGTATTTCTACAACAAAAAGCCTAAAACCTGACTCATGGAACTTGTATTATAACCCACTTAAGCACTCACCTTGACTAGAGAGCCCAATTAAGAGCTTAAAACGTGTAGACCGTTTAATGCAACCACTTAAGGTCAAAGAAGAGTGGATTAGGACCGCTTCCGCTTAAGCGGGCATCTAGACCGCTTTTTATAACATTGAGCCTATGAGGTTATTCAATCCCGTAGGACGAGCCAAAGAATTTTCAGCCGTGGACTGAAGGCTAGGCCCAGAAGGAATTGACTGAGCTCAGAGCCCACGGACCAGGCGTGTGGGGGCGGAACCCCCGTGGTTCAAACATTTACTTGACTCACAAGTATCTAAAGGCTGCATATATCTTGTATAGTTCGTGGACTTTATGCGAGAGTTAACACAACCACCTTTTGTCTGAGATTTAGGGTGCAGTTGGGATTAGGAATTAAGAGTTTCTCCACAATTACTGCAACCTAACAACCTCTGATCTTATATTAAATTGCTTCTCCTCTGCCTGGGGAGGCAAGTCGATTTGGCCAAACCTCCTTAAAATTGTGTACTGATTTGTTTTGATTTTCCACTTTTCGTGTTACTTTATGGTTTGTCCTAATACACACAATTGAAAATACATTGTATAAGCAAACGAACTATAAACAGCTTAAAGGTCAAATTCAGAAGTAAAGGAATCGGCCATAAACACACCTCATCCAACACCGGCCCATTCGCCAGATCAAATGCCGCATCATTCAGCTTCAAACACACCAACCAAAAAAATGACTTGCCAAAAAATTAACACACAAAACCAATTTCAATTGATCTCACCGCCTTACATCAAGTCGGAGATCTCTCGGAAGGTTCGCGAGATAATCGGACGGAAGAACGAAGCTCTCCTGCAACAACCAACCTCAATAATCAAAACCCTAACCCTACGAAGATCAAAAGAAGGATGATTTCAGAGAGTGAGCTTACGGCGAGATCTTTAAGGAGAGGGAGAATGTCGATGTCGCCGCCGTCGCCGCCGTCGAGGGATTTTGGGGAATCGGACTCGGCGAGAGCGAAGCGAATTGAGAGGGTCAGGGTTTTTCGGCGAAGGGGATTGAGATGGAGGAGAGAGGGGACACGTTGGGGATTTCGGGGAAAGGTAGGGGTGAGAAGGGAAGGAAGGGATTTTTGGAGGGGAGGGGAGAAGAGGGACGCCATTTTCGAACGGGTGAGGAGGAGAAGTGAGTGAGGATGGAAAAACGGATAAAGAATTGAGTTAGTGGGCCCAGCTTTATGGAGACCGACCTGAGGGGAGTATCATTTTCGTTTTTCCGACAAAGACACTTGCAGTGCTACGGACCAACTTCAATAAAATCCTAGATGTACTCCACCGTTCTTTAGAAAATCCGAAATGATATTTCCTTCATGAAAAATATGAAAAACTCAAAAACTCACGAACAATACAATCCGATTTCATACATCACATATGAATTTGATCGTTGATGGTCTTAACACTGCAAGTTAATAACATGAAATAATAAGCTACAGCCAATCCAGAAAGTTTAATTTATAAATAAAAAATTACTTTATGGTCGGGCTTTTTCTTTGAATGTTCATACAGCAGGGCAGAGATTCAACTTCAAAACTCTTGTATCGCTATTTGGATATCCGATTTTGATTATTAAAAAGAAATAAAGCTAGAGAGAAAAACACTCAATAGCTATAAATTTCCCAAAGAAACACCACATAGTTTAATGCCTTTCCAATTTCACAGAACTATTTTTTTTTCTTTTAATTTTTGGGCAACAAATATGAACCAAGTCTAATTTTGACGCGGGTGAGATCCGCGCCATGATGTTACCTTCCATTGATCTGACGACGGCGGTGATGGACGGCTGAGATTAGATCTGGAGGCTGGCTCCTGAAGCGTGTGGATCTCAATGGGTTTGAGGTTGTTTGCACCGAGCTACCTGCAAGGAAGTCCCGAGGTGGTTGTACTACCGAGGACCCTCCGACGGTCAAGTTAAAGAGGAAGTCCGAGCAGAGTAACGGCTTAGTGTAGTAAAAATGGTTTACTTGAACCGTCTGAAGAAGGAGTTTATATAGCGGTGGCAGCAGCCAGGCAGGCGCGAGAATCACGCCGGCCGTTACGCTCCCGACGTCACGCCCGCGTGATGAGCAGGATCTCCCATTAATGGCGAGACAGGCTCGTTAATGGGGGATCGTGATGGCGTGGAACGTAGGATGTGGCCAGCGGATATCTCGCGCATGGCGAGATTCGCGGGATGGCGGCTGCGCCTGTGAGCGGTGCCGTTAGTCGGTCGATGAGACCGAGGAAGATATCCTCGGCGAGAGAGCTCGCTGACGAGCGGGAGAGCCGAGCTATCTTGGTTCTGCTCGAGCCCGGAGGCGAGCTGAGATGGCCGAGGAGGCTCGGGCCTGTAATAGCTCGGAGTAGAGCAAAGGGATGGTTGGCTTGGCTGCTGAGGTGCTCGGGGGCAAGGAGTGGGGTGCAACCTCGGAGACAGGATTTGAGGGAAGCCTCCCACTGCAGCATACTGGTTCTCCCTCCGTGGCCCTCAGGGGCCTAACTGGTTTACGCATGTGACACGTCATCTGCCACGTGTCATGATCTAAGGAATTACCGTTATTGAGCATCATCATTAGCCCCACACTCTCGTTCCGATCTATTCATGGGTCGGGTCGAGAGTGGACTGCTTGGTTCTTTCTGTGCGGCTTGGCGCTGGTAATTCCTCGTGGTGGATTGTTCGGGGACGACACAGCGTTCTTGTTGTCGCGCATCGAGTATAAGTCGAACGAAGGACGAGTGTTGGAAGGTCGGTATCCTCCCTTTACCGGAGTTGAGGCGTTGATCGCGCGTTGAGTATGAGTTTATTCGGCGGGCCTTAGATCTGTGTCTTTGTAGGGTAGAAAGCTACCCGCTGCGGATGCGCCAAGCAGGAAGCTACTCGGCGGCCTCGCGAGGAGGGCTTTGGACCCACCGCATTGATGGACAGGAGGATACCCGCTGGGGATGCGTCGAGCAGGAAGGAACTCGTAGGCCTCACGATGAGGGCTTCAGATCCTCAGCGTCCGATGGGCAGGAGGATGCCCGCTGGGGATGTGCCGAGCAAGAAGGAACTCGGCGGCCTCACGATGAGGGCTTCAGATCCTCAGTGTCTGATGGGCAGGAGGATGCCCGCTGAGGATGTGCCGAGCAGGAAGGAACTCGGCGGCCTCATGATGAGGGCTTGAGGTCCTCAGCGTCTGATGGGCCGGAGAATGCCTGCTGGGGATGCGCCGAGCGGGAAGAAACTCGGCGGCCTCGCGATGAGGGCTTCAGATCCTCGGCGTCTGATGGACAGGAGGCTACCCGCTGGGGATGCGCCGAGTAGGAAGAAACTCGGCGGCCTCGCGATGAGGGCTTCAGATCCTCAGCGTCTGATGGGCAGGAGGATGCCCGCTGGGGATGCGCCGAGCGGGAAGAAACTCGGCGGCCTCGCGATGAGATCTTCATATCCTCAGCGTCTGGTGGGCAGGAGGATGCCCGCTGGGGATGCCCTGAGCGGGAAGAAACTCGGCGGCCTCGCGATGAGGGCTTCAGATCCTCAGCGTCTGATGGCCAGGAGGCTGCTCGCTGGGGATGCACCGAGCAGGGTAGCTACTCGGTTGCCTCTTGGAGAGGGCTTTGATCCTTGGCGTCGGTGGGTAGTGGACTACCAGCCATGGATAGCCGAGCAGGGTAGCCGCTCGGCTGCCTCTTGATCAGGGCTTCGATCCTTAGCGCGGGAAGGGCCGTAAGAGGCTTACTAAGGACAGGCCGAGCAGGGTTACCGCCCGGTGCCTCTTGGCGAGAGCTTTGATCCTTAAGGATGGCCGAGCAGGGTTGCCGCCCGGTGCCTCTTGGCGAGGGCTTTGATCCCCGGCATTGTGGTGTAGGGAGCTACCAGCCAGGGATAGCCGAGCAGGGTAGCCGCTCAACTGCCTCTTGCGAGGGCTTTTGATCCTTAGCACGGGAGGGGCAGTAAGAGGCCTACTAAGGACGGGCCGAGCAGGGTTACTGCCTGGTGCTTCTTGGCGAGGGCTTTGATCCCTAGTGTGTTGGGATAGGGAGCTACCAGCCAGGGATAACCGAGCAAGGGCGGGCCCGGTTGCCTCTTGCGAGGGCTTTTGATCCTTAAGGATGGCCGAGCAGAGATGCTGCCCGGTGCCTCTTGGCGAGGGCTTTGATCCCTGGCGTTATGGGGTAGGGAGCTACTGTAGGGTTACTAGGCACTCTAACAAGGGTTAAAAAAGTATCAACCATGCCCGATTAAAATTTTAGCCGTGCCTAACAACCCTAAACAAGATTTTTGCTAGAAAATTAGGGTTTCAAATGCAAGTAAATAGCATCTATGACTAAGTGAATACGAAATACAACCTTTGTAGATCGGTCCTTCACTTCTAAACCTCCTTGTCGTAGTCCCTTCGCTGTGATCATGGTTCTCCCGGGCTCTTGCATGGCTCCACGAGGCGAAAGATGCGTGCTTGCTTGAAGTCTTTGAGGCCAAAGATGATCTACATCGAGGGAATACCGACTCAAGCTACTACTTCACTAACTAGAGAATTAGTGAAGCAAACACCCTAAACTAAAGTGCTAGTCTAGTAGAGGATGGAGAAATAGGAAGTGGGTTCTCTTTAGAATTTTATTTCTCACAATACTTCTCACTTTAGATCAAACCCTAAAGAGCCTTTTTAGCTCAAGGAAGAAGATGAAGAAATGAAATGAGAAAGATAATGATCAAGTAAGTAAGCTAACCATGGTGAGTGAGTATCATATACTAACTCATATAGAGACATAACCATGGCTAATCCTTATGGTTGGGTTAACAAATATCCATAGTAAAAACAAACTTAGTGGACTTAGTCAATGCATCCACAAGCTTCCACAAGCTTCATGCATTTTTCTAATCCTCCACTAATTTTGTAATTACTTTAAATATTAAAATCCAACATAATAAATAGTATGGTGTAAGTCTCATACACCCATGAAAGATGTATCATCAACCATGATACAAAATGAAAAATACGCATTTAATATATATCACATATATACAAAAGTTGTGCACATGTGAGAAAAATCCTTAAGTGAACAAATGTTAGTTAATGTAAATTAGTATATCATATATACAATTATACACTAAATTATTAAATCAACATTTGACTTAATAATCCGGTTATATCTCATATAACCGACTAACATCCAATGTATCGACTTATCGAATCAACACTTGATTCGATAACCCGGCTGTATCACATAAAACTGACCGATACAAAAAGTCGCGAGAATAGAATACGGTATCACATACACGCATCATTCTCGGTCCCGCAAATATCACATATGCGCTCCTATTTCGTTTTGCCTGAGCCAGTAAAACCTCTATGTAGGACTCTAAAGACTCGTCAATACGCCGGCAGTAGGTGATGATCACATCAAGCACCCACAAGCCGTCAGCGGTACTAGCTGGACGTAACGGCTACCCGGGTATTGAGCGATTAGAAGATCAGTAAGCAAGCCCGCTCCAACTCCTGTAAAAGCCAAACGGTAACACTTCCCGTACAGTCCGGTCTCCTCGTCTGATATGTCGCATATCAAGTCTAGGGATGGTAATCATCAGACCCCAATAACCGATAAGTCGTGCCGATGTGAGGCTCATAACGGGGCGAGAAACTACCGGTAACTCTTACCAGTAAATCTCTAAATCACCCCTGGCCAGGGACTTCCCTGTTATGGCCAATCGAGCACAGCGCAACATCAACCCCCAATACCGGGAGAGACGAAACCCCTCCTATCGCTCATCGCCTCCATGTGACTCGGGACTGTACCCAAAAACCACCCTTTTGCATGCCCTCTTGGACGTGGTAAGGTGGAAATCAAAGCACAGTGGGAATCACACAAGACTCTATGACGATCTCGGGTCTACAAACTAACATGCACAAGTGTCACCAGAGAACTGCCATCTGACGTGAGGTATAATACCATCTGGGAGTTCTCAGCGAGTCCGTCCAGTGTATCCAGTCTCCACTGAGCACCCGTATACCATCTCTGATGTCAAACACCAATGGATATGGGATCATCCATCGCCCATCTCATGGGTCGAGAAGCGTATACGCTAGTCTACACTGGTATATCGATGCCCTGTCTCGATACACCTACGACTAGGAATATTAAAGGATGTACTTGTGGACTACTCTGTCCCCACTAGTATGATCCGCATCATAGTCCAGGTAGTCAAGTACACATCCTAAAGGCTTTATCAATATGTAACTATAAGACAGTATCAAGAGACAGGTATAAATGTTAAGATAAAGAGCAACCAGATAGCATATTATCATATCGAGCAAGAAAGTCCTCTCTATATATGTCCAAGAATCCAATATAATTTACATCATCTGTACAATACTGGCCTCTAGGGCATACATACAACTAACAATCTTCCACTTGCACTAGGGCCAGCTGCTGTAGTATCGCATACCTAGCATCCCGAAGGGTCTCTCAAACTGTATCTGGGGAATGGCCTTCGTGAGTGGATCCGCAGTGTTGTTTTTCGTGTCAACCCTCCTGACCTCGATCTCCCGGTGATCAACTATCTCCCGGATCAGGTGATACCGCCTCAGAATATGCCTGGATCGCTGATGGGACCTGGGTTCCTTGGCCAAAGCCACCGCTCCATTGTTATCGCAATACAAAGGTATTGGATGCTCAATGGATGGAACCACTCCAAGTTCAGTAATGAACTTCTTGATCCAGACAGCCTCTTTGGCAGTATCGTTGGCAGCGATGTATTCAGCCTCCATTGTCGAGTCTGCCACGGTTTCCTGTTTGGAACTCTTCCAGCTAACCGCCCCTCCGTAAAAGGGTAAAGATAAATCCCGAGTGCGACTTAGAGTCGTCCTTATCACTCTGGAAGCTCGAATCGGTAAAGGACTCCACTTGGAGTTCTCCGTTACCATACACCAAGAGCATCTCTTTAGTCCTTCGCAAGTACTTGAGAATGCTCTTCACAGCTGTCCAGTGACTCTCTCCAGGATCAGCTTGATACCTACTCACTACACTTAGTGAGTGTGCTACATCGGGTCTGGTACATAGCGTCGCGTACATGATAGAGCCTACAGCCGAAGCATAGGGTATCCCTTGCATGCGAGCTCTCTCCAAATCAGTCTTGGGAGACATCTCTTTGGAGAGAGTGAGTCCAGAGATCGTGGGTAAGTTCCCACGCTTGGATTCTTCCATACTAAACCTCTTTAGTATGGTGTCAATGTACCTGGATTGGGACAATCCCAATATCCTTTTAGATCTATCTCTATAGATCATAATTCCCAGTATGCAGGAGGCATCACCTAGATCTTTCATTGAGAATCTTTGTGATAAGAAGAGCTTGACCGATTGCAGCATAGGAATGTCATTTCCTATCAAGAGTATGTCGTCCACGTACAATACGAGGAAGACAACCTTACTCTCTGCCACCTTCTTGTAGATACAAGGTTCATCTACGTTTTCGACGAAATCAAACTCTTTGATAACGACGTTAAAGCAGATGTTCCAACTCCGCGATGCTTGCTTTAATCCATAAATGGATTTAAGCAGTTTGCACACCTTCCCGCTACTCCCACTATCTACGAAGCCCTCTGGCTGAGTCATGTACACGCACTCTTCTAAATCACCGTTTAGAAAGGCGGTCTTAACATCCATTTGCCAGATTTCGTAGTCATGATATGCAGCGATGGCAAGCATGATCCGGATGGATTTAAGCATAGCCACTGGAGAAAAGGTTTCGTCATAGTCCACACCTGGTCTTTGACGAAAACCCTTTGCAACAAGTCTAGCTTTGAAAGTCTCCACTTTCCCATCTACACCAAGTTTTTTCTTGAAGATCCACTTGCTCCCAATGAGTTTTACCCCTTCAGGAGCAACTTCTAAAGTCCATACTTTGTTGGTGTACATGGATTCCATCTCGGACCGCATTGCATCCAGCCATTTCACTGAGTCCCCACTCGTGATGGCCTGCTCGAAGCTAGTTGGGTCATCATCAACCATGATGCAATCCTCGCTCCCACCATCCATGAGAAAACCGTAGTATCTCTCAGGTGGGTGAGGAACCCTACTAGATCGGCGGAGAGGCTGAGGTTCGTTGGGAACTACCGAATCCTCCGGTTCAACCAAATCTTCTGTCGTAGTCTGTATTGCTGGAACCTCTTCCAGTTCTACCTCCTTGCCACTAATCTCTTTTTCAAGAAATTCCTTTTCTAAAATGGTAGCATGTCGAGAAACAAACACCTTTTGTTCCTCGGTTTGGTAGAAGATATACCCGCGCGAATGTTTGGGATATCCAATAAACTTACACAGAATGGACCTTGCCGCGAGTTTGTTCGGATTTTGCGTTTTTACATATGCCGGACAACCCCATATCTTAACATAATTAAGATATGGTCTCTTTCCTTTCCATATCTCATATGGAGTGGTTGGCACAGATTTGGTGGGAACCATATTCAATAGGTCTGCAGCTGTTTCCAATGCATACCCGCAGAAGGAAATAGGTAACTCAGCTGTGCTCATTATAGAGCGCACCATATCTAATAGGGTGCGGTTCCTCCGTTCCGATACACCGTTGTACTGTGGTGTATATGGAGGAGTTACCTGAGAGAGAATCCCATTCTCTTTTAGGAAGTCCAGGAATTCATTGCTCAAGTATTCTCCTCCTCGATCAGATCGAAGGATTTTAATACTTTTTCCGGTTTGGTTCACGACTTCTTGTTTATATTCTCTAAATTTCTCAAAAGGTTCTGATTTGTGTTTCATCAGGAACACATATCCGAATCCAGAGAGATCGTTAGTGAATGTAATGAAGTACGCAGAACCATTCCTGGCATGTGTAGACATGGAGCCACATACATCACTATGTACCAGTCCCAAGAGTTCCGTAACTCTCTCTCCGTGTCCCGTAAACGGAGTTTTGGTCATCTTGCCTTTGAGACATGGCTGGCAAGTGTCATAAGATGAAAATTCAAACGGATTCAAATATCCATCCTTATGCAACTTAGCTAGTCGTGTCACATTGATGTGACCCAGTCTACAATACCACAAGAAGGATTCGTTCATTTCTGAACTCTTCCTCTTGTGTGTGTTTGTTATGCTCAGAACTGTTGATTGATTTAGAACATAAATGCCATTGCACAACGTGGTTGATCCAACCAACTTTTGGTTCAGAAAAATGTTCATAACATTATCCTGTAATACAAAATTATATCCTTCTTTACTCAACAAAGAAACCGATATAATGTTGCATATCAGGTTCGGTATGTAATAGCATTCGTTCAGAATCAATGTATTACCAGTTGGCAATACAAGGTAATATTCCCCGACGGTTCTAGCTGCAACAATTGCACCATTTCCAACCCTTATGTCTTTATCACCTTCTCCAAGTTCTCTACCTTTCCTAAGCCCATGTAACTGATTACATATATGGGATCCTGACCCGGTATCTAATACCCAGGACGTAGAGGAAATGGAGAAACAGTTCTCTGTAACGAACACACCCGAAGAAAATGCATCAACATGTACTTTCTTCATTCGGGTGGCATGGGAATCTTGGTATTCCCCTATATCCTGTTCAGTCTTATAACTTTTATAAGAAAGAACGGAACCAACGTTCCCCAGCACAGTATAACATGCGGGTTCGGTCAATACATCCATATTATTATCTTGATTAAGGCATGATATACCTGGAGAGAGAGAGAGAAGAAAACACTTTAGCGTATGCTCTTGCAAGATCAGATTGGTTATTATTTTATCTAATCAGGATGGCTCCCACTGTTTTTATCAAATCTTCCTTCAAACCCTAAAAGGAAATACTAGCCGGGATTAATTACACCCTACAACTTCGTCAATCTTTCAGTCAGGCCAGTGTCGGTACTTTGAGGGAAGTTCCCTGTGCTTTCGCACGGACCTAATTAAAATAAACCTCGTTTTCCCAGAGGCGTAACCCCGTTGACACCTTTCTAGACACCTACTTGATCGGCTAATTGTCCTGTGTAAAACTCTCTCAGGAGTAACAATTACTCGCAGTGGGTATCGGGATCCAACTATCTCATGGAAGGTATGCAATCTTATTGCAAATTTCAACACTTGAAATTCCCGATAATATTTTGCACCTAGCGTCCTATGACTTTGACGCAGGCCAACAAATCATAGTACGCTAGTCAAGTTCAACCCGTCATTTCTTGATTGAATTAAACCCACCCGTACGACCCTTGACGCAGGCCAACAAAGTCGCACGACTACTTTAATCCAATCTGCATCATATGCATAAGCAGATGTTTCCTGATTTAAAATCAGGAAAGGTTACGAAGGAGGCATCACGTGCTAGCACGTGACCAGCAGTCACGTGTTGGCACGTGACATTTAAAAGCATCGGCAAGGCAGATTCAGCTTCCCTTGTACATTAAAGAAAAGGGCTTCAGAAAAGGTCACGTGCTCCCACGTGACCTGGGTCACGTGTTGGCACATGACATTTAAAAGCGGCTTCAAAGGCAAACCGGTTCCCTGAACTACATCAAAGAAAAGGGCTTCAGAAAGGGTCACGTGCTCCCACGTGACCAGGGTCACGTGTTGGCACGTGACACTCAAAAGCAGCAGACTCAATCAAGAAAAAGGCTCCAGACAAGGGTCACGTGCTCACACGTGACCAGGGGTCACGTGGTGGCACGTGACGGCTAAGCAGCGGCCAGAAGGCAGAGCGCAAAAAGAAGAAGAGGGCTCGTTCCAAGGGGGTCACGTGCCCACACGTGACCGGCTCTCAAAGCCTAACTGTTAACAGAATTAAATTCTGAGAAAAGGGCTCTCAAATCTTTCCAAAGGAACCGGTTGAATAAAAGATTTAAAGATTCTTAAATATCACATATCTATGGAAAAAGCCTGAACTTGGAAAGATTTCTTCTTAAAATCTAACCGAAATAACAAAGGAGAATCTCTGGATTTAAAATCCAATGGTGAATAAAATTCACCTAACAATCCAAAGGTCCAAAACGAATGGTGAATACCAATCAAATCTCTCAATGAAAGATTCACCAAAACTAATTGATTCGGCTGCTTCTCCTATAAATAGGAGCCAAGAGACACACAGAAAAGATATATGCAGAAAGGAATCGATACATAAAAAAAGAGGAGAGCCTTGATACTTTGGAGAAATTTGGATCTTCTGCAAAAGAAAACCCTAGATAAGAAAGGGAAGGCTTTTTGAAAGGAAAAGAGAATTTAATTCTCAACAGAGTTTAACTCTGATATAAAACAGAAGAATATAGTTCTCTCTTTGGTGGAGGATCTGTAAAGTGCACATCTCCCCTTGAGTTGAGAATTTAATTCTCAATGGGTTGAGATCCTGCCATGCAGATCTAAAGCATAGAGAGGGAATGGAAGCTTGAGAATTTAATTCTCACAGAACTATAGGAATTTAATTCCTTTAAAATAAAATTAGGGTTTGACCCTATGTTATGGGAATTTAATTCCTTCAGAATAAACAGAATCAGGGTTTAACCCTAGTTAAGAACTTAGTTCTGTTAAAATAACAGGAATTTAATTCCCTTAAGAAAGAAGAAATTAGGGTTTCACCCTATGACAGAATCTCATTCCTCAGAATAATTCTTTAAAAGAGAGTGGGAATTTAATTCCTTAAAGCCTCTAAAATTTAATTCCTTAATTCCTTAAATTTTAGGGGAATTTAATTCCTCTAAAAATTATTGCTAGGGTTCAACCCTACTAGGGATTTAATTCTTGAAAGGGATTAACAGATCTTCTAAAAAAACATACATATAGGCAGGGTCACGTGTCACCACGTGACCCCCGAAAAGTCCCACAGAAAAGGCCCTTTGAGGCAGTGCCTCACGTGACCCACGTGACCCTTGGCAGAGGCTTTAACATACAAGCATTTAAATGCCCGTCACGTGATGGCACGTGATGCTCTAAAAGATGCAATATTCTCAGCAGAACAAACGAAGGGAGGGCGTCCTCACGTGTTACCACGTGACCCCTCTTGCCTTAGTGTTTAGCACTAAAATTGGAACCCCTGAATCCAGTGTTAAAAACACCGTTTGGCCTTAGTGTTCAACACTAATCAAAGAACTTTATTTGCAGTGTTTAACACTGAATTTCTTAGTGTTCAACACTAATTTGAAGCCTCTGCTGCTAGTGTTTGACACCGATTTGCTCTAGTGTTTAACACTAATTCGAACCCCCTGTTGCTGGTGTCTAACACCAACTGTCTTTTAGTGTTAAAACACTAACTTGATCCCAGTGTTCAACACTGTTGAATTAATGGCCAGAGGCAAAGCCTCTTCTTCAATGGACCAACAGGAAGCCAATATTCCAAACACGATTGGACTTAGCCCAAGATGGCCATAAGTCCTCAATTCAGACTTAACTGGGCTAATGGGCTCATAACATAATTAATTGGTCTTGATCCCAAATTGGGCCAACGACTATTTAATCCACCCCGGTTCAAGGGTACATCTCTTCACTCCTTTAATACTTGGCGTTGTAATCCCTCAACGTCTTCAAAGAGGTGGCGGGTCCCGATGACCACACATTGATACGGACTGTGGGGTCCTTAAACCCATGGACTATGAGGTCCTTAACCTTGACCGAGATGTCTTAAAACTAACCACGGACTGTGGGGTCCTTAAACCCATGGACTATGAGGTCCTTAACCTTGACCGAGATGTCTTAAAACTAACCACGGACTGTGGGGTCCTTAAACCCGTGGACTATGAGGTCCTTAACCTTGACCGAGATGTCTTAAAACTAACAACGGACTGTGGGGTCCTTAAATCCATGGACTATGACGTCCTTAACCTCGACCGAGATGTCTTAAAACTAACATTGGACCGCAATGTCCTTAAACTACCCATGGACCGCAATGTCCTTAAACTACTTATTGACCGCAATGTCACTAAACTAAACAACATGGCTCCCTTAATTGCTCTATTGTTGGATCTAAACGATCCCGTTAAGTTGATCTTAGTCTGAAAACTAGACTAACGTATCCTTAACAAACGTTTAAGTCGATCTTAGCCTCGAATGAGGCTAACGTATCCTTAAACCTAAAACCCCCAAACCCAAATTTAAGATAATACGGATTTGGACTAGTCCACGTCCTACGGGCGACGACATAAATCAGTCTCCCTATACAATCCACGGGCAACTAAACACAAAACAAACACCCACGACACGAAGTGAAATTCTGGAGAAGGAGAAAGTTGTTACCGCAATCCGGTAGCGTAATTAACTGCAGGGGCTTGCGCCTGTAGGGAAGAGCGTCCCCACAATCAAAAACCCCTCAAGCGAGGGGGAATCTGACGAAGTCTGCTACATCGGACGCATCCGTTTAAACCTTCGATACACGGTGTCATAAATCAACTTGGCATCTTCGGAGAGGTGGACGGATAGCACCAATTAGCATCTGCCCCCGAACCTCAGGCAAGACGTCCCAGTCGCGCCGTCATTCGGAAGGGAACAGATTCTGGCACGTCCGGTGGGACCTTTTCCTCTTTCCACTCCACACTTCATGTGTCGTGACTCGTGAACCAAACACGGTTCGCTAATGGTTTCCCTTGGGTTACAAGGTACTAAGATTTGGCATTTTGCTTATTGCAGAAAGCAAAAGGATCAATGGCATCTACTTATGGGAAGTGTTCCAACTGCAACTGCAACTCACGCTCCGCCTCGCCAGGAGGTATAGCCTACGGACCCCAAGTTGCTTCGCTATTCACGATGCCGGTGGACCGGGTGACTCAGGCCACTACCGGATTGTTCTTTGGGACTATGCTCCCACCGATGAGTTTCAGCACCTCTGTACCAACACCAGAAGCTCCCAAGAAGTCGATCTTTGATCGGCTTGCTACTACCGCGGCCCCCCCAACGGGTCGTCCAGCTCCAGCTCCTCGGTCTTCGCCAGACTGGGCTAAAGTTTATGTGGACCCACGATGGGGCCTGCAATCCCAGAGAAGGCTGCTTCTAAGAAAGTGACCGGTCCTGCTCCTGAAGTCGTCAAGACGGCTTCCCTTGCCAAGAAGTCGGTCTTTACAAGATTGACGGCTCTAGCTCCCGCTACCCAAAGGACATCGGTCTTTGACAGGCTGACACCAGCAGTGACCCCCCACCTACACAGGGGGCAAGACGAAGCCATCCTCACCGCTGAACCAACGCCGTCCGTTCGACACGCTCGACGTCGCCACTGGCGCCGAGTAAGGAAGGTTGGGGGCAACTCCCCCTCTGGGCTAACTCCACCAGCCCCGATGGCAGAAGTTAATGCTGCTGTTCCAACTGGGAACAGCTTTGAGATGCTAAATAGGGTGAGTAGGAATTCTCCTACCGCGGCGCTAAAGAAATCTCCCCATCCGCTGAAAAGAGCTATAGAAGTAAAAATAGAACAGCCCCAATCTCCTCAACGGCTGTCCTCCCGAATCTATAAAGTCTGGCGGCAGGCCCGAGACTCGATGATCGATCCAAACTTCTCCCGCCAGCACAAGAAGCTGAAAATCCAACAGTAAGCCAGTCACCAGGCTAAGCCACGAAAAGCTGTCTGGGTGCCCACCCCAACGGCCCCCTCAGCTTCCACTGCTCATAAAAAGAGGAGGCCGGAGAAGATCCCCGGGCCTGCAACGACAGCTAAAGGCACTAAACCCAGACGCCCTAAGTCTGGGGGCAGGATGGTCCATACTGTATACATGGCGTCGGGGAAGGAAGACAGCCGCGTGTCTACAGGTCATAGACCTCTTACACGGTCGGTGACCAAAGCTCAGGAGCAACAGCAAAAGCTCCAAGAAATGATGAATGCTATGGCCGCACTTACCGGGCCAAAAGAAAACCCAGAAACGTCTTCGGACGAACGCCAGGAGGAAGAAACCGACACCGAATTCCTTCGCCGAATATTGGAGAAGAAGGACAAAGAGGCTGCTGAACAAGCAGCCAACATACAGCGTATGGGCCTCCTCTTCCAAGATATGATAGGAATGATGATCCAACAGGATCCACCCGCTGAGGATCCCCCGATCGTCCTTGAAGACGACAGGGGAGAAACGTCAAATCCACCACCGGCCCTCTCAACGGCCAAGGAGGAGACAATCTTTAAGGCTGACTTGGTCGACTATATAGCCCAGCAAATCCGAGTTCATCATGCGACTGAGGCAGCTGGTCAAGTCGTAAAAACGGGACGGACATATCCAAGCTGGTACGACCAAATCAAGTACCCGCCGGGTTACACAATTCCCAAGTTCCATGTTTACAAGGAGACCGGCAATCCTTACCAACATGTCGCCCAGTTCAGGGCCCTTTGCGGTAACACCGGCGGAGATGATAAACTGTTGCTTCGCCAGCTCTTGGGTAGCTTATCAGAAACAGCGTTCGAATGGTATTCGGAACTCCCGAACGATTCTATCAAGACGTTCGCTGAAATGGAGTTGCTATTCACTCAGCGATTCGCAAGCGCCAGCGAACGCACTCCAATAACGGCACTGATTAACGCCAGGGTAAAACCAGGCGAAACTTGGGTCCAGTATGCTATACGATGGCGGAATTTGTGGTCGAAATGCGAGCAACGCATTGAGGAAGCGCCCGCGGTGGGCATGTTCGTGGGAACCCTAGACCCTCACGCAACTATCTCCCAGTTTATGATGTTCTTTAAGCCAACCACATTCCAGGCTTTAATCGACAAGTTGGCTCAGATGGACCAAATGGGTCATAGACCGTCTCCCCCGAAGCCAGAACCTCGGAATGACAAGGGTAAAGGAAAGGCCACCTTCGTCGCGAATGCCCAGCAGCAACCCAATGCCCCAAAGCTGACGGATCAACTGGAAGAAAGACGCCGGTATTATAATGAGAAGATGAAGCGTCCCTACTCGTTCCCACGGGACAAGACGAAACGGCTATTCGAGCTGGCAGTACGCAACAGACTTATAAACCTGCCAAATCCAAGGCGACCGCCACAACCCACTGAGGTGAAAAACCCCAACTATTGCCCTTACCATCAAACGGTAAGCCATCCGATTGAGGATTGCTTCATTTTCAAAGGATGGATTGAAGATCAATACCTTCAGGGAAAGTTTGCGCTGTCCGAAAAGTGGAAGGTGAACCCGCCACAGCCGCATACTCCTAAGAAGACGGACGCACCGGGGGCGACTTGTTCCTTTATTGAAGAAGCTCCATGGGAAATCGTGCTATCAGCTAAAACCAAAAGGATGCTGAGTGACCTTCATGCATGCCCAGCGGTTGAATGGAAGAACCCGCTTGAACCTCAAATCATTGAAGGGATGTTGAAGCCGCGCCCAACTACAAAGATTCGTGGTGATGGCCCAAGTACTCACACCCAACCGTCAAAATCTTCGAAGAAAAAGAAGAGGAAATCCAAAAAGCCCGTGAAGCCTGGAAACAAGCGCACGGATTTGCAGAAACAGATTGACGCGCTGGAGGAGTACAATCAAAAGGCACGGACTCCCGTCACACTGCAAGAGTTCCTCAACCACGTCTTTCAGAAGGAAGATGAGGAAGAGAGCTCATCGGATGAATCCGAGGGATATATGGCGAGTTGTCATGTGATTTCCCACTCGGAAGATGAGAAAACTCCTGGCACCAAGAAAGTGGGGGCACACCCTGAGCCAGGACTTGTGTGGCCAACAGATGAAATGATCGACGCCTTTCTGGACGAGATTCGTCTAAAGAGTAAAGCAGATCAGGAGCGTGAAATGGCCGCATCGGAAGGAGCCGAACGCAGGCGACCAAACGAAAGAGTTGAAGTACTCCCGCCAGATCGAAAGGCATCCGAGGCAGACAAGAAGATATTCAAGACGAGGAAACGGTTTGCCGAAGCCATGTCAATGGGAATGAAGCTACCACCCTCGGAAGAAAACACGCTCAATGGGGCGGAGAGGCACCCTGATTATTGCGCATATCATCGGAAAATTTCACACCCTACGGAGGAGTGCGACGCTTTTAGGATATGGTGGCAGGGATATGTTGCTCATCGGCAACATTTTAAGCGCATGAAACGCAAGACTCGTCGGGAACGAAGAAGTACTGCCGACGGGCACAACAGAACCACTGGCAACTATTACATGGTTAACGCCGGAGGGTCACAAGTTCTCACATTTGGGAGCGACTCTGATGAAGAAATGGCTCTGGGCCCTCTCTTTAAAGAATCCGTTTTAGGGAAAGAGGAGGAATAGGAGGCTTGCGAAAACATTCAGCTGCGCAATCGTACGCTCCCGGAAAAGAATCTCGGGCCCGCAAATAGAAAAGATAAGGAAAAGGAAAAGGTCACTGAGGATATCACTTTAGATGACCAAGTCATGAAAGAGCTGACTACCAAGGACCCTCCCAGGAAGGGTAAGGTGGACTACAACATCTTAGCCCACCTAAGGAAGCTACCTTCTCAACTTAGCATTCTCGATGCCCTCCTATTATCAAAAGAAGCGCGAGATTCATTAATCAAGGCGTTACAAGAACCTGAGCAATTCCAAGCCTTCCTTGCTGCGGAAAGGATGAAGGATGAACTGGAGGAAGTGCATACGGCCGACATCACTTTCGGTGACGAAGACCTCCTTCTCGGGACGTGCGACCACAACCGTCCCCTATATGTCTCTGGATACTGCCATGATATCAAGATAGGCAAGATCCTAGTGGATAATGGATCCTCCGTCAATCTCATTAATGTTCGGGTGTTCAAGGAAATCTGCATGAGTGTGCAACACCTCGCTCGTGACAAAATTACCATCTCCGGTTTCGATTCACAATCGTCATGGACTCTCGGATCCGTGATACTAACATTACGCTTCGGACTACTCATCACAGACATCAAATTCCATGTTATTGACACCAAGACCTGCTGCAACGCCTTGCTCGGTCGCCCTTGGTTACACGAGTACAACATCATCCCTTCTACACAACATCAGTGTATGAAGTACTTTAAGGATGGTTTCGAGTATACCGTAACAGGTGAGCGAAACCCATTTTCCGTGAACGAAGTCCGCAAATACGAAGATGCGAAGTACTTTTTGCCAGATTTCGAGGATACAGAAAGGTGTCGCAAGCCGGAGAACAAAGCCGCCGCCACCATCCCTGTCTTCGGGAGCGATACCGAAGAATAAGAAGAGATAGTTTATGCTGGGCCATCTCAACGCAACAACCCGGGGACGTCCGCCCCCATGTTGATCTTCGGAAGTGACTCGTAAGATGAGGTTAATGCCGTGTTCTCCAATCGGCCGTCAATACAAGCACCCCCTAGCGATGATCAGAGTTTGCAAATCACCATGGTGCCGCGAGAACACTACAAGGATCTCGACACACTTCAAGCTTACAATGTGCAGGACCTGCAAACGTTTTACGTCCCTCCCAGGCAAAGGGGTGAGAAGGCAATCCTATTCTACCGATCCTCGGAGACGAAAGTAGAGAAAGAGATCTGGCATGGCGCGGATGCTACGCTCGACAGGCTCCAACCCATCCGTTTGCCCAGATACTACACAAATGGACTAAAAAGGCTATTGAAGCGCCAAAGGGTACCCTTAAAACAGACCGTTCGACAAGCTCGGTTCTACAACAGGATTTGGGATGTCCCGGGGACCCAACGCAAATTGCCCAATGGGAAAATGGAAACACTTGGGCTTGGATACGTGAGAGCCGGAAAACGGGAACGGGCTCACAGTAGCTACGCCATATATACCTTTGATGAAGAAGAGGACGCCCTGTCAGGAAATGCCAACCCCTCATCAAAACTAGATCCCGCGATTGAAGGGCCGAGTCCGTCGTTTGAAGAACGAATGGACAAGCTTATCAGGAAAGCAGGTCAAAAAGCTCGGGAAAACCACAACCGCGAGATGGCCATCTACGAGAAGGCCAGGACGCAACGTCTGTTTCAACAGGCTGCAAAAGACAAAGACGCTCGTCCCTGTCAACCCGTTGGCCGAAAGGCCCGACGCAGAGGCAGAAATAAATCAAGAAGCGGAAAGAGGAGCCGACAACAACGATGCAGGATTAGAGAGTCGTGTGATCGGGCGTTGCGTGGTCCGGATTTGTCCCTCATGAAGAAGATGAGTCGAGCGTATTCCTTCCCTCGAGACAAGACGGAGAAGTTACTCGAACTCGCTATAAAACATCAAATGATTGCGCTTCCAGAGTCTAAGCACCCTGAGCAAGCTAACAAGGCTTCTCATCTGAGCTATTGCTCTTATCACCGAGCCATTGGACATCCTACCGAAGACTGCTTCACCTTCAAGAACTGGGTCGAGGATCAGTACCAACAGGGCAGATTCGCTTTATCCAACGGCTGGAGGGTAACGCAGCCACAAAAGCACGAACCCAAAGCCGCAAGAGCTGGACCAGATCCACCTCAGTCCTGGAAACGGATTCGCACCTGTTACACGATTACGATGTTAAAAGAAGAGCCCCAGAACATGGATGACCTTCCCTGGTGCTTTGAGAACAGCAATGATGAGGTGATCTCAGAATTTCCGCCAGCTCCAAAAGAACTGGAAGATGGCATACATACTACTGCAGATAACCTCAAGAAGATTGAGCTGGGATCGGCAGATGATCCGCGACCGACATTCGTTAGCGAGCTGCTACCTGAAGAAAGGGTGGCCGCGTTAAAGAACGTGCTTCTACGGCATAAAGACTGCTTCGCGTGGAACTATTCCGAGATGCCAGGATTAGATCCGGAGATTGCTGTGCATAAATTAGCAATATCCCCAGATATCAAGCCAGTCAAGCAGACGTCGAGAACGATGCGACTCGAGCTTGAAATGAGCATCAACGCCGAAGTTAAGAAGCTGATCGATTCTGGATTTATCCAAGAAGTCCAATATCCCGACTGGATCGCCAATATCGTCCCGGTAATGAAGAAAAATGGGACGGTACGCATATGCGTGGATTTCAGGGATCTCAATAAAGCCTGTCCGAAGGACGATTTCCCAGTACCGGTAACCGAGCTAATGATAGATAACACGTCCACTCACAAGGTTTTCTCCTTTATGGACGGTTCATCAGGGTACAATCAGATAAAGATGCATCCCGAAGACCAGAAGCACACCGCTTTCCGGACCCCTTTGGGTATATTCTGCTACAGGGTTATGCCCTTTGGTCTAAAGAACGCCGGCGCTACCTACCAAAGGGCCATGACAAAGATCTTCGACGACCTCATACATGACATCGTCGAGTGCTATATCGATGACCTTGTAGTAAAGAGCATGTCATACGAAGAACATTTAAAGCATCTGGAGACTGTATTTCAACGCCTTCGGCAATATAATTTGAAAATGAATCCCCTCAAATGCGCGTTTGGAGTCTCCTCGGGTAAATTCCTGGGATTCATCATCCGATATCGAGGTATCGAAGTGGATCCATCTAAGATCAAGGCGATTATGGAAATGCCTCCGCCAAGAACCCTCAAACAGTTGCGGTCTCTCCAAGGGAAGCTCGCATACATCCGACGATTTATCGCCAATCTTTCAGGCAAGTGCCGTCCTTACAGCCACCTGATGAAGAAGGGAACTCCATTCGTTTGGGATCATAAATGCCAAGGCGCACTAGACGAGATCAAGCAGTACCTGAAAAACCCTCCGGTGTTGGCTGCGCCGGTCAAGGGAAAACCCCTCATTCTTTATACAACCGCCCTCGAAGGTTCCTTAGGCGCATTATGGGCACAAGAGAACGATCAAGGAAAAGAGAGAGCACTCCACTACTTAAGTCGAGTTCTGCTGGGGGCAGAAAGCAACTACTTTCCCATTGAAAAACACTGCTTGGCGTTGATCTTCGCGATAACAAAGCTCAGGCACTATGCGTTGGCGCACGAAGTTCGTCTCATCTCGAAGGTGGACCCTCTTAAATATTTGATGTCAAAGGCCATATTGACGGGACGACTCGCTAAATGGGCCCTGCTCTTAATGGAGTTTTCGATAACGTATCAACCTCTCAAGGCAGTGAAAGGCCAGGCCATTGCCGACTTTCTTGCTGAGCATCCAGTACCTGCCGGTTCTCCTCTGAACTGCGATCTGCCGGACGAGCATGCATTCGATGCGATCGGCGGCGGTAGTACCCGATGGGAACTCTATTTCGATGGAGCGTCTTCCGTAAAGAAGCGCAAACAAGGTATCCCAATGATCAAATCAGGGGTAGGCCTCATCTTCGTAACTCCACAAGGAGGGATAATGCGCTTCGCCTTCTCCTTAACAGACCGAGGACAAACAATGAAGCCGAATACGAAGCTCTGATAGCAGGCCTCGAGATCGCCATCGACATGGGAATTGAAGACCTCCTTATATACGGGGATTCTCAACTGGTCGTTAGTCAAGTAAATGGTGACAACCAAACGTGCAAACCGGAGTTGGTGAAGTACGGCGAAAAGGTGCAGCAACTATTGATCCAAATTCCCTCCTACACTTTGGAAAGCATACCACGTGCAGAAAATAGCAAAGCAGACGCGCTAGCCAAGCTCTCTAAAGAACTGGCTGACGAGAACCTCGATGACGTCAAAATCATGGTACAAAGCCGTCGAGTGCTCGCCCCTAGCAAAAATATCTCCCGAGTCATACGAAGAAAAGGGCGCGACTGAGCAAACGACCCTACAAATAAAAGACCGTGAGAAGGTTGAGGACTGGAGGGAAGTCTTCATAGACTACTTTAAGTCCCACCGAATGCCCGAAGAAGCGTCCTCAAGACATCAGCTCATGAAACGAGCTCTATCTTTCGCTTTCGTCAATAATACTCTGTATAAGAGGTCGTTCGATTCTCTCTGGCTGAGATGTTTAGGACCTGGCGAAGCAGAAAGAGTCGTTCAAGAGGTTCATGACGGAATTTGTGGTTCTCATCAAGCAGGCCCAAAGATGAAGTTAAAAATTAAACGGATGGGTTACTACTGGCCCACGATGATCCAGGACTGCCTCGAATATGCGAAGCAGTGCCACTCGTGCCAAAATCCATGGGGATTTCATCCACCAGCATCCGAATCCACTACATCCGACGGTGGCTAGCTGGACATTCGAAATGTGGGGGACTGACATAGTCGGCCCAATCAAACCAGCGTCGTCCCGGGGACATCGTTTCATCCTGGCGACAACTGATTACTTCTCCAAATGGGCAGAAGCAGTACCGCTGAGGGAAGTGAAGACGGAGAATATCCTCCACTTCTTTAATACGCACGTCATCTATCGGTTTGGAACTCCGCGGCGAATTATCTCCGATAACGGGCCAGCCTACAGAAGCCATAAAATTAGCCGCTTCGCGCAGCATCATAATATAGACTGGAGATATTCCTCAGTTTACAATTCGCGAGCTAATGGTCTAGCCGAGGCCTTCAATAAGACCCTGACAAAAATCATGAAAAAGACGGTGTCCCGAAATAAGAAAGACTGGCACGAGAGGCTGCAAGAGGCCCTTTGGGCCTATCGAACTACGTTCAAGACGGCCCACGAACACAACACCGTACGCACTGGTATTCGGTACGGAAGTGGTACTCCCCCTCGAAATAGAGCTACCCTCTCTACGGATGGCAGTCCACTACGAACTGACGAACGAAGAAAATGCTAGCCTTCGGCTCGAGGAGCTCGATGCTCTTGAAGAAACACGGCTCATAGCGCAACAAAATCTAGAAGCTTATAAAGCAAAGATGACGCGCTCATATGAAAGATTGACCCGACCGAGGACATTCCGCCAAGGTGAACTCGTACTAGTGGTCAAAAAACCTATGATCCCCAATCGCGCCAAGCGGGGAAAATTCGAGCCAAACTATGAAGGCCCGTACATCATAGATAAGGTCTACCAGGGTGGGGCCTATCTACTCATGGACGTGCACGGTGAAAGGCCTTTCAGGCCGATAAACGGTCGCTTCCTAAAGAAATACTACGCTTAATGAGCCACAACCTAGGTCAATGATAGGTGACAGCGACCATGCCCGCTCGCTATCTTACTAAGCTCAAGTTTTATAAACGGTAGCCAGCCTCTTAACGACGGACCGAAACGTCCTTAAACTAATACCGCAGCATCCTTAGGCTGACGAGATAAAAAAATATAATAAATAAAAACGGTATGTCCATAAGCAAAAAGGGCACGGATGAAAACCCGAAAGGGCTCCGTGAGTAAAAACAGCAGGGCTACCGGCGAGTGTTCGTGAAAACCCGAAAGGGCGCGGCCTCGTAAAAAAAAAGGAGAAAAAGAAAATGAAAAGAATAAAAAAAAACGGTATGTCCATAAGCAAAAAGGGCACGGATGAAAACCCGAAAGGGCTCCGTGAGTAAAAACAGCAGGACTACCGGCGAGTGTTTGTGAAAACCCGAAAGGGCGCAACCTCGTTAAAAGACACTTATAGGGTCCTCTCGACCTTGTAAGGAGAAACCACCCGCGTGAGATCCTTACAACTCACAAAGGAGCAACACACTTAGGAATCCTCACGATTCCTAAGGAGAAAATACACTTGCGAGATCCTCACGACTCATAAGGAGAATTCTCTTATGGGATCCTCACGGCTCATGAGATTTGAAAGCCTTAAGTTACAGAAACCTAAACCTGTTCTTAAGCAGATCCCCCATAACCTTCGATACTGCCCTACAAGCGGCTCAATACTGACCCTTGTATACAATCCACGGGCGCGAATAAACATTTCCCCAGAAAAGTCCCATCCGTGACTAGGGATATGTCCATATGATGAGCAACCCTTGTAGGTCCTCTCGACCTATAAGGAGAAAGCCCTCTTGTAGGATCCTTACGACTTGCAGAGGAACATACATTTAGGAATCCTCACGATTCCTAGGGAGAAAATACACCTACAAGATCCTCACGACTTGTAGGGAGAAATACCTTTGTGAGACCCTTACGGCTCATAAAGTCAAAAGCCTTAGTCGACAGGACCTTAACCCTGTTTGCTAAGCCACCTTTGTTCAACATCGACAGAGGTAAATGATGATTCGCTCCTGGCAACATCCCAGTGGTAGCGATGCTGATGCCGAAATCGGTGTCTAAATCCAAGCTTGCGGCAAAAAAGCTAGCAAGCCACACATGCCTACGAAATAGCCGAAATGATGGGGCAACTTGCAATAAAAAGCAGCAAGTAAAAATGTATGCATGAAAATTAGCCGAAATGATGGGGCAACTCGCAATAAAAAGCAGCGAGTGGAAAATAAATAAATAGCCGAAATGATCGGGCACCGCGAAAAATAGCCGAAATGATGGGGCAATCGCGACCTTCGCGATATAAAAGCTGAAATGATAGAGCATCGCGGAAAGAGAAATAAAATAAAAAATAAAAGAGAGTTTTAATTTATGCCCTACAGGTGATGTTCCATCACACCCTATACACAACCCAAGGGCGTAAACAAAAAAGGGATCATACTTCTTCCCCAGGTTTCATCAGAAGAAGAAGCCAAGTCTCGACGGGCCAAAGAAGACCTGGAGATCGTTTCAACACTCGTCTCGTAACAACGGACACAACTCTAAGCTAAGCGGAACAGCGGCAACTCCCAGTTCCATGGCTCGGTGGTATACATATCGCCAACAGTCAAACCTCCATCCCGTGAAATGCGGATACAATCAGCAAAATTCCTGGTTACGTGGAACGCGGATAACGTCACTCTTTGACCCCGTGGAAAACGTCCAGAGCGGATCCTGGTCCTCGCGAAGCACGGCAGTGAACCCGTGTGAAGCATCCAGAGCAGAGCCTAGTCCTCGCCAAGCACGGCAGTGAACCCGTGTGAAGCATCTAGTGCAAAATTCCTGGTTACGTGGAACGCGGATAACGTCACTCTTTGACCCCGTGGAAAACGTCCAGAGCGGATCCTGGTCCTCGCGAAGCACGGCAGTGAACCCGTATGAAGCATCCAGAGCGGAGCCTAGTCCTCGCCAAGCACGGCAGTGAACCCGTGTGAAGCATCTAGTGCAAAATTCCTGGTTACGTGGAACGCGGATAACGTCACTCTTTGACCCCGTGGAAAACATCCAGAGTGGATCCTGGTCCTCGCAGAGCGCGGCAGTGAACCCGTGTGAAGCATCCAGAGCGGAGCCTAGTCCTCGCCAAGCACGGCAGTGAACCCGTGTGAAGCATCTAGTGCAAAATTCCTGGTTACGTGGAACGCGGATAACGTCACTATTTGACCCTGTGGAAAACGTCCAGAGCGGATCCTGGTCCTCGCAGAGCACGGCAGTGAACCCGTGTGAAGCATCCAGAGCGGAGCCTGGTCCTCGTCAAGTATGGCAGTAAACCCGTGTGAAGCATCCAGAGCAAATACCGGACTGTGGAGTCCTTAAAATCCACGGACTATGATGTCCTTAACCTCGACCGTAATGTCTTAAAACTAACGATCAACCACCCCGATTCTGTAAGTGCACGGCGGCGCCCCGGCCTCCATCCCGAGGGCGGAATACGGAAGCGATGGTTAACTTTAATTTTTCAAACCGGCACCACCGCGCACTAAAATCCGGATCGGGCCATTAACTAGTTCTAGCTAACTACAAGATGGGGAAGAGAGATATACCGAGCGATCCGTGTCCTCCGGTCTTCTCGTCGTCGTCCCGATCTCCCGCGGAATGTCCGGTCTCCACTTCGTCGCTGGAAGGGCACCACGTCGCCGGCTTCTTTTACGGGCTCCCGCCTCTATACCGAGGCAACTCAGGCACGAAATTGGCGAGTCGACGTGCCCAAGGTTTGCTGTAGGAAAGTGTAGAACCTATGTCTCATTTGGGGTATTGGAAGTTGCCCTTTTTGTGGAGGAGAATGAACTATACTTTGGAGGTGGAACTATGGGATTTTTGTGAAGCTAAAAGACCAAAAATCCTCTCACAAAATATTGGGACAGCCCCTCTTTTGGAATGGCCGGCCATGGCAATTGGGGAGGGTGAGAATGGAGTGGAGTGAGGAAATAATCCCATTGGACAAGAATAATGCAAGGTAGAGTGTAAAAGGGAAAAAGGCAAGTCTCACATCAAACATCATAACCCTTCATCATCAGCAAGCATGATAACAAACAAAGACCAACACTCCACCACAACCATCATGAAACCACAAGTCAAGCCATCATGGTCAAAAGAAGTCAAATGATGGTGTAAGTATCATGATACAATAATATGCAAAGACCCCCTTCACAAATACTTATTTGCACAAATGCAAATAAGCCCTCCTCCACCAATCTTCGGCCATTGAAAGATACAAATGAAATATGGCCGAAAAGAAAAGCAAACCGGCAACTCCAGAGAACTGGTCCCGTAATAAATTACAGGAAAAAACCCGCTACTGTGCATACACACCTGCATCTGTATTCCGACCGAAATACAAATGCAATGAGACAAACTCTACACTGTACTATACTAGGATCCGGCTTAAACCAAAGCCGGCTAGTATTATCCGTCCGATCCTGATCCGTGCAATACCGCACGTATCTGATCGAACCATGCCATATCTCCATACGGCCTCTACAGCGTTTCGCCCGAAAACTTGAGCAACTGAATGTGGGGGACTCTAAAGACTCGTCAATACTATGGCTGTGGATTTAACCACTAGCACGTCAGAGGTATTAGCCATACATGACGGGCCACCAGCTATTGACCGAAAGGGACGTCGATGAGCGAACTCATCCTGACACCCTACTGAGCCTGTCAGTGACAATATCCGTACAGTCCGGTCCGTTCGTCTATGAGCATCGCATGGCGGGCCTAGGGGGTTGGTAAAAGTCAGACCCCCAAAAGCGGTACAAGTCGTGTCAGAGATCAGCCAAGAACACCCTGAGATACTACTGGAATACCTACCAGTAAATCTCCTGCCTTGGCCAAGGACTTTTTATGTTCTGGCTCTCCTAGACACAGCGCGACCTCACCCCCAATACCGGGAGAGACGAACCCCTGAAGATCCGCTCACTGCCTCCATGTGGCTCGGGACTGTACCCAACTAAAACCTGTTTGCACGTCTCCTTTGAGCGTGGTAGGGTAGTAATCAAAGTACAGTGGGAACTCACACGAGACAAATGACGATCCTCAGGTCGATGAACTAACCTGTACACATGCCACCAGGGAACTGCTATCTGACGTCAGGTATAAGACCAACTAGCATGCTCCCGGCGAGTCTTGTCCGGTATACTCATAACCCAATGAGCACCTGTATACATCTTAGGTGAACCAACTGATACCAGTGGCTTGTGAGACCGGCCACCGCCCCTCGTCGGGGTCTCGACTGTATACACTAGTCTACTTTGGAGTATCGATGCCCTGTCACAAAACTCCCACGACTAGGGACCTTTTAAGGATGTGCTTATAGACTACCAGCTCCCACGTATATGATCGCCCTCATACTGCTGGCAGTCAAGCAAGAATCCTAAGGGCTCTATCAACGTGTAATAGTGACCAGTCTGGTCACCTAAAGCAGTACACGATGATAAAGATAAACCAGATAGCATACTATCATCTCGAGTAAGACTGTCCTACTGGGATAGGTCCTTCCTCAATCATTGCAATCACGTGCCTGTGATCCAATAATTGACTCTGAGGGCACTATCTCCAACAATCTCCCACTTGCACTCAAGGCTAATTATTGTGATGTCGCATACTCACAGCCCGTGTGATACCGAACACCCAACTCCTCTACTAGTCAGTCTCACAAAGCTCGTTTGCGAAACTATTGCGTTCGAGGAATAGCCTCAGCGAGTGGATCCGCTTTGATGTTTCTTTCTATGTCTCTCTATATCTCAAGTTCGCGGAGAAATCCATCTCCCGAAATGAGCAATACCTGTCTTAGAATGTATCTGTATGTCTGATGGGACCTAGCTCATAAATGAACTCCAAATCCAAACTTCTTAGACTGTATCGTCAACTGAACTTAATCAGTATCCTGCGCCATACCTCCCTCGGTATTGCCTTGGACCACCTGTCCAAAATACTGCCCCTCGTCAGAAGGAAAACTATAACTCTGACAACCTCCTTGTCGTCCAGGTCATCTTGGAAGCCTGGAATGATAACTGTCTCCCGAAAGAGGCTGTCGTTATCATATCCCTAGAACATCCACTTATGTTCTAAAACTGCTTCTGACTGTTTCTCCAGGATTGGATCAATGTCAACTTATTGCACCTACTGCAAGAACAACATCTGGTGTGGTACTTGACATCTCATGATTGACTCAATTGCCTGAGCAAGTGATCTTCCAATCATGCACATCCTCTCCCCTTTAGTCTGTAAGATACCCTTAGAGAGGGCGACTCCATTACCTGCAGGTACACTACCGTGCCAGGAGTCGTCCATTCTAAATACTCTTAGAATGTTGTCTAAGTACCCAGATTGGGAAACCACCCAAATCTAGATCTAAAACAATAGATCTAGTAACCAGTATGTCTGATATAATGTCCAAGTCCCATGTGGAGAAACCAATGTGTGACGACCAAAGTATAACCGATCGTAGTATAGGAGTTTCTTTTCCTATTCTGCGTATGTCGTCCAAATACCATGGCATCACACCCTACTACCTTCTCAGCAGATCCATCCCCTATTCTGATGAAGTCAAACCTATGACTGTCACATCAGAAATTGATGATCTATCTCCGCTATATTTGCATTAGTCTATAAATAGACATAAGCCACTTATCCACCAATGCTTCCGCTGCTCCCACTGACTACGACAACCCTCTGGTAGAGTCATATAGACGTACACTTCTAAAGCCAGTTTAGAACGACGTTATACTCATCCTCCTGCCGGGTCTCACAGTCTGGAACAACAGCAATGGCAAGTGTGGGTAAACAAGAACTTCCCAGTCACTGTCCTTGAGGCTAGCGGAGTACCTCTCGGGTGCCTGAAGTTACCCACCTTATCTGCGGAGTGGCCAATGGAATGTCAAACCAGATTGAATCTTTAGGTTCCTATCAAATCTTCAGTAATCGTTTGTGGTTATGGAATCACTTTCAGTTCTACTATACTCCCACTATTGTTTTCTGAAAAAAATCCATTTTTATTAAAACTGTGGAGAGTCTAGAACAATATCGCTATTGTTCTTCCAGATGGTAGAAAGTCAGCCCTCGTCATAGCCTGGGTCAACCCACAAACTGCCATTACAGAAACGTGCCTTGAGTTGTCCAGTGTCTGGTTTTAATCATAAGCCGGACAACTCCCCGTACCTTAACAATGTTAAGATATGAACTGTTCTATATCCAATACAGAACCAGAGGCACTGATTGAACCAGATTCAAATCATGCATCTGTCTCCAGTGCATGTCAACTAAATGGAAGGAGGCCGATCAGCGTTACTCAACTTAGGAATGCTTCCAATTATGAGTAACCTGAAAGAGAAGCAAGATCTCTTAATCATTACTATCAACCGAATACCATACACAAGTATCTACATCTTCGATCAACTTGAAGAATCCCGATACTTGCAACACCTGGTTCTCTACTTTATTCAAATACCTATAACTTCTCAAAATTCGGACCCTGTGTTTCTACGAAACTCCTGTCTAAAAACTAGAGAAGTCATAAGTAAACCGAATATAGTACGAGGACCAACCCCTCTGTCCTGATGGACCCTGGACAACATACAATACTCTGTATAAGTCCCTTGAGTCTGATAACTCATTCACTGTGTGTCGTAGGTTGAAAACTGTACTTATGGTTAAGAAGAATTACACGGCTGTTTAATGCTCCTTACCTAACCATCCACTGATATAGGTAAATGTCACAGACATAATTTCAAAAAGGTATATCTCACTCTATAAAAATAGACGTACAGATATATCAATTTGAAATTGGTGCATGACAGCGGATATTCAAAACCAAATATTTGCCGTCCGGCAAACAACCCAGGTGACCTCCTCAAATATCACCGATTACAACGAATCCCGATATAATGAGGATGATCACCTAATTCTCAATAACTTACTCCCACTCATCATCTGTAAAACCACACAGATGTGAGAATCTTACCTGGTAAATACATACCCTGGAGCAAGTGTCTAATTGGGAAATCAGTTTTCTTTTAACAGTACACAGTGAAACTGAAACATTGAAATGTTTCGATGGGGTATCCTGGTATTCCTAGTAATGCCTCTTCCATTATCCAGATTCACGACTATAACCGTGTAATTCTTTGCCATCTTTCCAAACCCCTTTCTATGTCTTTAGTCATTACCTTCTGCATATCCCTTTAGGCCAAATGGTTTTCTTCCTTCCCTACCGTTCGGCACCAGCCTATGGTTTGGAAGAAGACTATCCAATAAGCATAATAGGTGTACTGTCCTAATCCTAGGAGCACTCGCAACGCGAGAGAAGGTGAAGATAAAAGACACCTGAATAAACTTTATTCCTATTTCTCCTGAACCAGAATCCATCCCCGAACTGGAACAAGTTCCTTTCGAGTTCGTATATAACCATACGATGGAATATCCAATAAACTGTGGATCTTCGTAGTGATACGGAGTGTCCTGGAGAAATACAAAGGTGAAGTGGGAGTGGTAATGAAATACTTGGTTTGGTCGTGAATAGCAGTTGCAATTTACTTTGCCCTCCTTCTAATCCCTTTCTTTGTCTTTACATAATACCTTCTGTACACCATCGTTAGGCTAATTGGTTTTCTTCATTCCCTACCGGTCGGCACCTGCCTATGGTTTAGAAGAAGACAATCCAATTTGCGTAATAGGTGTACTATCCCCTAATATAAGGGGTACTCGCAACCTGAGAGAAGGTAAAATGAAAAGACAACTGAATAGTCCTATCCGTTTTCTCCAGAACCGGAAACCATCCTCGAATAAATTCCTTCGAGTTCGTATCTAACCATACGATGGTTTTGTCCAATGGAAGTGGACGTTCATAGTAATACGGGGTGTCCTGGAGAAAAGGGTAAAAGTAGGAGTGGCAATGAGGTTTGCAACTCTGACAATCCAAAAGCCAGTGTTTAAGAAGGTTCGGTTAATATTGGTCTCTGAGTCATAGTCTTAGGGTCGGGTCAATGGTCGCTGCCGAAGAGAGAGAGAAAAGAAACACTCAGCGTGCACTCTAACCTAGATCAGAATGGTTACTAATTTATCTAATCTGGAAACCTCCCACTGTAACCTCAAATTCTTCTCCAAACCCGAAAGAAGAATTAGTCGGGATCACCCGAGGAGTAAACCAACTCATCAGTGGGAATCGGGATCCAACTATCATCGCATGATAACGTGACGGAATCCGCTCACGCTATCACACTCCAGAAGGTATGCGCATATCTGGCAAGTTTCAGTTTCTTTAGAAACTCCCGATGTGATTTTTGCCCCATGCTCTTATGACCTTGACTTTGGCCAACATATCATAAGTCACATGTCAAGTTCTACCCGTCATTCTCCAGGTTAATTTGAGCCCACCCGTACATACCCTTGACTTTGGCCAAAATAGTAGTACGACTGCCCCAAACCAACGCATCTATCTATGCTGCATATGAATACCCAATAGATACCAATCACTGTACCTTGACTTTGGCCAACATACACAGCTTGAATACTATTGACCACCCATATGAAACGACGGAGGGCTACGAATGGTTTCTTGCGAAAACCTTTAACGTAATGAACTTGATATCGTTGAAGGAACGGATAGCTTTTTAAAAATATAGTGACGAAAACTTTTGCTAAAGAGGTCACTCCCGGTGAAGGGATCTCGGCTCTTTCCCCGTAGAATGAGGTGCAGGATATTCCAACTGAATACGACGGTGCAAAGCAAAAGTAATCGGCTATAGTGAAGTTAATACCCTGACGCAAACTTTTTGTCCAAGGGGTCACTCCCGGTGAAGGGATCTCGGCCCTTGCCTCGTCGACTGAGGAGCAGGATATTCCAACTGAATACCATTGTGCAAAACAAAAGAGAACGTCCTTGCAATAACAGCTTTTTGAAAAGTGTTCCAACAACATCAAATTAGGTTTGTTTTACTTGCATTGATCCGAATCAATGCAGTCCCATTAATTGATCACACCAAAAAGAACGAAAATATACTGATGTACGTATATGCCATCCGCATTCGCCACTGGGTCCCGTCATTACCCGTTAGGTTAGCTGACTAATGACAGAGCGGGGACTGGACTAGCGCGGATGCAAAACATATACAACATCTACTAGTATATATCAATATATAATATTTCGCTCAAGGCGTGATAAAAAATGCAACATCACAGAAATGCACAGCATCACAGAACAATATAGATATCTGGGATCCCCGGGTTTCACAGAGCCACTACTGAAACCCGACGTTCCTCTGGTCGTGTGGATAGCCTGTGCAATGAAATCCTAGACCCCTACGGGCGCGGCAAGTTACCCGCCAAAACCTGAAGCAAGGCAGCCCCCTTCAGCAACGTGAATGGACCACCCAGCACTTCACGGAATCCGGTAACTTGGGCACCCCTCCTGGGTCAACCTGTACCCCCTACGAGTGCGACGAATAGCCCGCCAATTCTAGAGTGAAGCCCCCTCCGTCTCAATGCCATGAGATGCGGGCCCGTTGCCCTCTAGAACCCGGCTATCCGTGCACCCCTCCGCGGGGCAATCCTAGTACAGAAGTAAAATATACATACAACGGGTACATCGACCACAACCTGGTCGTGCCCCAAAATAATAATATAATCAGGCAGTGACGGCAGTCCACATATCGGACGCTCGCCCCGCAATATCAAATGTACATAATACAACAAAAACTGTACTAGCATTGCATCCAGGCTGTCCCCCACAACCAATCCGCAACATCACAGCATAACACAGAACATCAACGTGAAGGTCACGTTCGCAAATCCATCTAACCGGGCTATAGCAGTTAGACCGGATTTACCGATCAAGTGACATTCACGGTCGCAGATATAATGTAAATACTGTGAACTAATGTTTTTAAAATATCCGATCGATCAAATTTTACCAAGTGGGCCCTAAAGCATTACTGTAGCACATCAAGAAATTCTGGACCCAAAATTAATATTCCAAAACCCCTATTTTCATCACAGGAGGCCTCTGTAAAAAATTGGTGCACTGATTATTCAAAACGGCGGCGGAACCGCGGCCCAAGCATGGGTTTGGCCGCGGTTCCGCGGTGGAATAATGAGATCTCGCGACCAAATTTTTACAGGAGGCTTATGCTTCCCTGCACAGTATTCTGAGACAACCTGAAAAAATTTTCGAGTAAAAACAATTTCGACAGAAAACTGTTGTTTTGAAAAACACGGTTTTGGAACATTTGTTCGATCGGAAGTGTAAACACGTTAGACCAAGCTAGACTATGTTAATGGCGAGGCTCTGATACCACTGTAAGTGCACGGCGGCGCCCCGGCCTCCATCCCGAGGCCGGAATGCGGAAGCGATGGTTAACTTTAATTTTTCAAACCGGCACCACCGCGCACTAAAACCCGGATCGGGCCATTAACTAGTTCTAGCTAACTACAAGATGGGGAAAAGAGATATACCGAGTTATCCGTGTCCTCCGGTCTTCTCGTCGTCGTCCCGATCTCCCGCGGAATGTCCGGTCTCCACTTCGTCGCTGGAAGGGCACCACGTCGCCGGCTTCTTTTACGGGCTCCCGCCTCTATACCGAGGCAACTCAGGCACGAAATTGGCGAGTCGACGTGCCCAAGGTTTGCTGTAGGAAAGTGTAGAACCTATGTCTCATTTGGGGTATTGGAAGTTGCCCTTTTTGTGGAGGAGAATGAACTATACTTTAGAGGTGGAACTATGGGATTTTTGTGAAGCTAAAAGACCAAAAATCCTCTCACAAAATATTGGGACAGCCCCTCTTTTGGAATGGCCGGCCATGGCAATTGGGGAGAGTGAGAATGGAGTGTGAGGAAATAATCCCATGGGACAAGAATAATACAAGGTAGAGTGTAAAAGGGAAAAATGCAAGTCTCACATCAAACATCATAACCCTTCATCATCAACAAGCATGATAACAAACAAAGACCAACACTCCACCACAACCATCATGAAACCACAAGTCAAGCCATCATGGTCAAAAGAAGTCAAATGATGGTGCAAGTATCATGATACAATAATATGCAAAGACCCCCTTCACAAATACTTATTTGCACAAATGCAAATAAGCCCTCCTCCACCAATTTTCAGCCATTGAAAGATACAAATGAAATATGGCCGAAACGAAAAGCAAACCGGCAACTCCAGAAAATTGGTCCCGCAATAAATTACAGGAAAAACCCCGCTACTGTGCATACACACCTGCATCTGTATTCCGACCGAAATACAAATGCAATGAGACAAACTCTACACTGTACTATACTAGGATCCGGCTTAAACCAAAGCCGGCTAGTATTATCCGTCCGATCCTGATCCGTGCAATAGCGCACGTATCTGATCGAACCGTGCCATATCTCCATACGGCCTCTACAGCGTTTCGCCCGAAAACTTGAGCAACTGAATGTGGGGGACTCTAAAGACTCGTCAATACTATGGTTGTGGATTTAACCACTAGCACGTCAGAGGTATTAGCCATACATGACGGGCCACCAGCTATTGACCGAAAGGGACGTCGATGAGCGAACTCATCCTGACACCCTACTGAGCCTGTCAGTGGCAATATCCGTACAGTCCGGTCCGTTCGTCTATGAGCATCGCATGGCGGGCCTAGGGGGTTGGTAAAAGTCAGACCCTCAAAAGCGGTACAAGTCGTGTCAGAGATCAGCCAAGAACACCCTGAGATACTACTGGAATACCTACCAGTAAATCTCCTGCCTTGGCCAAGGACTTTTCATGTTCTGGCTCTCCTAGACACAGCGCGACCTCACCCCCAATACCGGGAGAGACGAACCCCTGAAGATCCGCTCATTGCCTCCATGTGGCTCGGGACTGTACCCAACTAAAACCTGTTTGCACGTCTCCTTTGAGCGTGGTAGGGTAGTAATCAAAGTACAGTGGGAACTCACACGAGACAAATGACGATCCTCAGGTCGATGAGCTAACCTGTACACATGTCACCAGGGAACTGCTATCTGACGTCAGGTATAAGACCAACTAGCATGCTCCCGGCGAGTCCTGTCCGGTGTACTCATAACCCAATGAGCACCTGTATACATCTTAGGTGAACCAACTGACACCAGTGGCTTGTGAGACCGGCCACCGCCCCTCGTCGGGGTCTCGACTGTATACACTAGTCTACTTTGGAGTATCGATGCCCTGTCTCGAAACTCCCACGACTAGGGACCTTTTAAGGATGTGCTTATAGACTACCAGCTCCCACGTATATGATCGCCCTCATACTGCTGGCAGTCAAGCAAGAATCCTAAGGGCTCTATCAACGTGTAATAGCGACCAGTCTGGTCACCTAAAGCAGTACACGATGATAAAGATAAACCAGATAGCATACTATTATCTCGAGTAAGACTGTCCTACTGGGATAGGTCCTCCCTCAATCATTGCAATCACGTGCTTGTGATCCAATAATTGACTCTGAGGGCACTATCTCCAACAGATTCCCTACGGATTCTGCCTTGGTTTAAGGGTACATCTCTTCACTCCTTTGATACGTGGCGTTGTAATTCCTCAACGTCTTCAAAGAGGTGACGGGTCCCTGCAACCAAACACCGGACTGTGGAGTCCTTAAATCCACGGACTATGAGGTCCTTAACCTTGACCGTGATCTCTTAAAATAAACATCGGACTGTGGAGTCCCTAAATCCACGGACTATGAGGTCCTTAACCTTGACCGTGATGTCTTAAAACTAATATCGGACTGTGGAGTCCCTAAATCCACGGACTATGAGGTCCTTAACCTTGACCGTGATTGTTCCCCTCCGAACGGCGGTCGAGACATGGGCTGTCTCGCCTGAGATTCGGGGCAGATGCTAATTGGTGCTATCCGTCCACCTCTCCGAAGATGCCAAGTTGATTTAAGGCACCGTGTATCGGAGGTTTAGACGGATGCGGCCGATGTAGCAGACTTCGTCAGATTCCCCCTCGCTTGAGGGGTTTTTGATTGTGGGGACTCTCTTCCCTGCAGGCGCAAGCCCCTGCAGTTAATTACGCTACCGCATCGCGGTAACAACTTTCTCCTTCTCCAGCTGATCACTTCGTGTCGTGGGTGTTTGTTTTGTTTGTGGTTGCCCGTGGATTGTATACGGAGACTAATTTATGTAGTCGCCCGTAGGACGTGGATTAGTCCAAATCCGTATTTTCTTAGATTTGGGTTTGGGGTTTTGGTTTAAGGATACGTTAGCCATTTTTGAGGCTAAGATCAACTTAAACGTTTGTTAAGGATACGTTAGTCCAATTTGAGACTAAGATCAACTTAACGGGATCGTTTAGATCCGACAAAAGAGCGTTTGGGCTCTATTGTTCCAGTTTAGGGACATAGTGGTCCATTGCATGTATGGCTGTCGGGACCCGTCACCTCTCTGACGACGTTGAAGGATTACAATGACAGGTGTCAGAGGAGTTCAGAGATGTACCCTTGAACCAATGAGTTGATTTGGGGGATTCATAGTCCAATTTGGGACTAAAGTCTGTTTGAACGTTTAAGGATATGTTAGCCATATTTGAGGCTAAGATCAACTTAAACGGTTGTTAAGGATACGTTAGTCCAGTTTGGGACTAAGATCGACTTAACGGGATCGTTTAGATCCGACAAAAGAGCATTTGGGGGCTCTATTGTTCTAGTTTAGGGACATGGTGGTCCATTGCCAGTTTAGGGACATGGTGGTCCAATGCCAGTTTAGGGACATGGTGGTCCAATGGTAGTTTAAGGACGCATAAGTCCATGGGTTTAAGGACCCTACAGTCCATATGGGTGTGTTTAAGGACGCATTAGTCCGTTAGTTTAAGGACGCATAAGTCCGCGGGTTTAAGGACCCCACAGTCCGTATCTTGGTTTAAGGACGCATAAGTTCATGAGTTTAAGGACCCCACAGTCCGTGTTGATGTGTGGTTGTCGGGACCCGTCACCTCTCTGAAGACGTTGAAGGATTACAACGACAAATATCAGAGGAGTTCAGAGATGTACCCTTGAACCAATGAGTTGGTTGAAAGAGCAGATGTGCTCAGATCAAGATGATTTGAGGACTTATGGCCAGTTTGGGCTAAGTCCAGTTATGTTTGAAATATTGGCCCTCTGTTGGTCCATTGAAGGAGAGGCTTTGCCTCTAGAAACTTAGCCAATTGGGCTAAAGCTAGTGTTAAACACTAAAGGTCAACAGTGTTGAACACTGGGAATAAGATTAACAAGTTAGTGTTAAACACTAAAAGATAATCAGTGTTAAACACTAGCAACAGGGCTTTCAAATTAGTGTTAAACACTAAAGCAAATCAGTGTTAAACACTGGGAACAAAGTCTTCAGATTAGTGTTAAATACTAAGGGGAGAGGGGTCACGTGTGGACACGTGAGAGCGCCCTGATTTCCCTTATTTTATTCTGTAGATCAGTGTTTAACTCTTTTAATTCTGACAGCCATCACGTGTGAGCACGTGATGGAGGCCCCTGCTCTGGTCTGTTAGAATGCTCATTAGGGGTCACGTGGTGACACGTGAGGGCGCCCTAAATGAGGAGCCAGATCTCCTTTGTTTTATCCTCAAATCTGCGAATAAGTGTTAAACACTTTTATTTTTATTTTAGAGCATCACGTGTTGGCACATGATGGGGATCTGTGCGCCAATTGTTAAAGCATTTGCTAAGGGGTCACGTGATAACACGTGAGAGCGCCCAAAGCTTTCATTTCCTTTGCTTTTCCTTTCTGCGTTTTGGAAGTCACGTGGAGCACGTGATGGCATCAAAAAGTGGGGCCAGATCCACTTTATATTGTTCTACAAACAAGTGTTAAACACTTTTAATTTTCATAGCCATCACGTGTGGGCACGTGACGTATAATCATGCCCTGATTTATTAGAACATTTATTAGGGGTCACGTGGTAACATGTGAGAGCGTCCAGAATTGTTTCTGCCTTTGCTTTTGTTCCATATATAATGAGGGTCACGTGGGAACACGTGAGGTATTGCCTCAAAGCTTTCCTCTTCTCATTTTGGGGGATCTGTTCAGGGGTCACGTGGGGCACGTGACCATAGTTCTTTTCATGCACAGAGATCTTTTAAGTCTGCTTATCTTTAAGAATTAAATTCTTATTTAGGGTGAAACCCTAATTTTTGTTTTGGAGGAATTAAATTCCTATTGTGAAAGAATTAAATTCTTATTTAGGATAAAACCCTGATTTCTTTTCAAAGGAATTAAATTCCCAGATATGTAAAAGAATTAAATTCTTGATTAGGGTTAAACCCTAGTTTTGTTTTAGGAGAATTAATTCTCAAAACTCAATTCCCCTTCTAAGTTTAGGATCTGCATGGCAGGATCTCGACCCGATGAGAATTAAATTCTCAAGTTATGGGGAGATGTGCTCTGTGCAGATCTTCAACCAGAAGAAGAACTAAGTTCTTTTTGTATAAGAGTTAAACTCTTGGATTTTGAGAATTAAATTCTCTGTTTGAAGTTTATCTTTTTCCCTTTTCTTACCTAGGGTTTTCTTTGTTGAGAATTAAATTCTCCTTTCTCTGTTTTTCCCTCTTGAGAATTAAATTCTCCTCTCTCTGTTTTTCTCTCAAAAAAGTAGATCCCCCCTCTTCTCTTCTTGGCTCCTATTTATAGGAGAAGGAAAAGAATCAATTTGTTTAGCAAATCTCTCATTGAAAGATTTGATTTGATTGTTGAGAGATTTGATTTATATTTATCATTAATTCTGGGCCTTTAGATCATTCAGTGAATTTTATTCACCGTGGATTTTAAATCCAAAAGATATTCTATTTGTTATCTCGGTTAGATTTAGGGGGAATCTTTCCTTATTTAAGATTTTTCCATAAATTGGTGATTTTTAATCACCCTTGGATCTTTAATCCAACGGTTCCCCATGACCCTTTTCCATTTGGAAAGATTCAGAACTTTTAGAATTTAATTCTATTAAATTATAAGGCTTTTAAAGCCAGTCACGTGCTGGCACCTGACCTTTGGTCACGTGTGAGCACGTGACCCCCAATTGGGTTCCTTTCTCAGCCGCTTATTTATGTTTCAGTTTTAACCATCACGTGTCAACACGTGACCATTGGTCACGTGTGAGCACGTGATACCTCGTTGAGGTATTTTCTGACTTTTAGAATTAAATTCTATTCATTATTTTAGAGGCCTTAAAAGCCCATCACGTGTCTGCACGTGACCCATGGTCACATGTGAGCACGTGATGCCCCATTGGGGTCTTTTCTGAGTTTTTATTATATTTTTTAACTCCTCCAGCGGGTTCTTAAAAGTCCATCACGTGTGGACACGTAATTCCTCATAACTTTTGATCCCGGATGAATTACGAGGCCCATAATATATCAAATCGAAGGGTTTTTCGAGCCGCTTTCGATACCATCAGAATTTATCTGTTTCTCATTCGGGAGTTTATCAAAATATAGGCCGGAAGATACTGGTTCGCATTGCCTTAAGCGTATCGCTGCCATTTGATACCTTGGGCTTCTTTGCGCAGAAATTTTTGGCGGGAACAAATGCCCCCCACTACTTTGCCCACGTAAGTATGTACGTGGGTGAAGTAGTGTAGAGTTATGCATAGCGTATGACCAGTTTCGGGTTGGTATACATCTTTCAGAATCTTGTTCTGAGAAGATAACGAGCGGACACAAGCGTCGTCATTTATCATTGACTCAAATCTTGACTCTTAAGAGATATAGTTCGAAACCCTTAACTCCATGAGCCGCACCCTTCTATCTCTTTATGTCTTACTCTGGCGGGAAGTAGTTTATATGCTCATGAGCTTCTCCATTTCAGTGGGATGTAGCTGTGGAAAGTGTGGCTCATAGATGGTCCATCTTGACCTCTTTGCAGGACAGTGATGGCTTAAGACTTTTCAACTTTATGAGCCGTGAGGGTCTCATAAAGACTTTTCTCCCTACGGATCGAGAGGATCTCGTAGGTGTATTTTCTCCTTAGGAGTCGTGAGGATTCCTAAGTGTGTTTTCTCTTATAAGTCGTAAGGATCTTATGAGAGAATTTTTCCCTCTTACGAGTCGAGAGGACCCGTAAGCGGTTGTTCCCCTCCTTGTCGAAATTCGACTTCGGAGAGTGAGACCCGTGGATAGTATGCAAGAGACCATTTTGGGCCGACTTGCAGGATCCCAGTGCTTAGGAAACAGGTTTTTTAATCCCTACTGCCTAAGGCTTTATCTCACGAGTCGAGACGAATCGAGAAGTTCTCGCAAAGACATCATTTTCCTCACGAGTCGAAACGAATCGAGCAGATCTCGCAAGAATATCCTAACATCACAGTTAACCTCTGCTCTTTACGACAGAAGTCCGTTAGGGTCTGTGGTACTTAGGGTTTTGGCCGTCGTACCGTCGCATGAGCTGATGTATTCCTCGATAGGCAATCGTGCTGTTCGAGTAGCCCTGCGACTGCCGTGTCTCTGATCCCTTCGGGGGCTGGACAAGACGTCTTCAAGCAATCCTCCTTGGCAGTTTGACCGTCGGAAGAGCAAGCGCTAGGAATTTGCCATGCCGCTTTTTACTTGAGGTTAGGCTCATTTTGGAGAGCCCCGATGAGTCATAACCACTCCGCGCTGGTGTGGGATGATCTCCGATAGTCTTTCAGGCTTTATATGACTTGCCGTTAAGACCCTGAAGCTAGGAATTTGGCCTTTGCTTCGTTTGCTGGCATTGCGTCCTCTGTATCGAGACGAATGTCGTGGTTGTCTCTAGGTTGCTGGTGAACCATCGAGGTTTGGAACCAGGGATTTTTCCGTTGCTCCTTTTGGTGATGTTGCGTCTGCTGTATCGAGACGAACGTCAAGGTGGTGACCACTCCACGTGGGATGATCTCCGGTAGTCTTTCAGGCTTTATATGACTTGCCGTTAAGACCTTGAAGCTAGAAATTTGGCCTTCGCTTCGTTTGCTGGCATTGCGTCCTCTGTATCGAGACGAATGTTGCGGTTGTCTCTAGATTGCTGGTGAACCGTCGAGGTTTGGAACCAGGGATTTTGCCGTTGCTCCTTTTGGTGATGTTGCGTCTGCTGTATCGAGACGAACGTCGAGGTGGTGACCACTCCACGTGGGATGATCTCCGGTAGTCTTTCAGGCTTTATATGACTTGCCGTTAAGACCTTGAAGCTAGGAATTTGGCCTTCGCTTCATTTGCTGGTATCGCGTCTGCTGTATCGAGACGAATGTCGTGGTGGTGATCACTCCATGTTGGTATGAGATGATCTCTGAATGTCTTTCCAGTTTTATATGACTTACAGTCAAGACGTTGAAGCTAGGAATTTGGCCTTCGCTTCGTTTGCTTTGTCGCGTCCGAATCCTGCTGGGGGAAGAACGCTGGGGTGATATTTCATCTGCTGTATCGAGACGAACGTCGAGGTGGTGACCACTCCATGTTGGTGTGAGACGATCTCTGATTGTCTTTCCGGTTTTATATGACTTGCCGTCAAGACCCTGAAGCTAGGAATTTGGCCTTCGCTTCGTTTGCTGGTATCGCGTCTGCTGTATCGAGACGAATGTCGCGGCGGTGATCACTCCATATTGGTGTGAGGACCAGGATCCGCTCTGGATGTTTTCCACGGGATCGAAGAGTGACGTTGTCCGCGTTCCATGTGACCAGGAATTTTTCTCTAGATGCTTCACACGGGTTCACTGCCGTGTTAGGCGAGGACTAGGCTCCGCTCTGGATGCTTCGCACAGGTTCACTGCCGTGCTCTGCGAGGACCAGGCTCCGCTCTGGATGCTTCACACGGGTTCACTGCCATGCTCTGCGAGGACCAGGATCCGCTCTGGACGTTTTCCACGGGGTCAAAGAGTGAAGTTATCCGCGTTCCACGTAACCAGGAATTTTGCACTAGATGCTTCACACGGGTTCACTGCCGTACTCGGCGAGGACTAGGCTCCGCTCTGGATGCTTCGCACGGGTTTACTGCCGTGCTCTGCGAGGACCAGGATCCGCTCTGGACGTTTTCCACGGGGTCAAAGAGTGACGTTATCCGCGTTCCACGTGACCAGGAATTTTGCACTAGATGCTTCACACGGGTTCACTGCCGCGTTAGGCGAGGACTAGGCTCTGCTCTGGATGCTTCGCACGGGTTTACTGCCGTGCTCTGCGAGGACCAGGATCCGCTCTGGACGTTTTCCACGGGGTCAAAGAGTGACGTTATCCGCGTTCCACGTGACCAGGAATTTTGCACTAGATGCTTCACACGGGTTCACTTCCGCGTTAGGCGAGGACTAGGCTCCGCTCTGGACGTTTTCCACGGGGTCAGAGAGTGACATTATCCGCGTTCCACGTGACCAGGAATTTTGCACTAGATGCTTCACACGGGTTCACTGCCGCGTTAGGCGAGGACTAGGCTCCGCTCTGGATGCTTCACACGGGTTCACTGCCGTGCTCTGCGAGGACCAGGATCCGCTCTGGACGTTTCCCACGGGGTCAAAGAGTGACATTATCCGCGTTCCACGTGACCAGGAATTTTGCACTAGATGCTTCACACGGTTTCACTGCCGCGTTAGGCGAGGACTAGGCTCCGCTCTGGATGCTTCACACGGGTTCACTGTCGTACTTTGCGAGGACCAGGATCCGCTCTGGACGTTTTCCACGGGGTCAAAGAGTGACGTTATCCGCGTTCCACGTGACCAGGAATTTTGCACTAGATGCTTCACACGGGTTCACTGCCGTGTTATGCGAGGAGTAGGCTCCGCTCTGGACGTTTTCCACGGGGTCAAAGAGTGACGTTATCCGCGTTCCACGTGACCAGGAATTTTGCACTAGATGCTTCACACGGGTTCACTGCCGCGTTAGGCAAGGACTAGGCTCCGCTCTGGATGCTTCGCACGGGTTCACTGCCGTGTTCTGCGAGGACCAGGATCCGCTCTGGACGTTTTTCACGGGGTCAAAGAGTGACGTTATCCGTGTTCCACGTGACCAGGAATTTTGTTGATTATATCCGCATTTCACGGAGTTGGGATTTGACTCTCTGTGGGAGTACATCGTCGAGTCATGGAACTGGGAGTTGCCGCTGTTCCGCTTTGCTTGATGATGTGTCCGCTGTGACGAGACGAGTGCTGAGGTGGAGCTGGGATTTTGCCATCACTCCGCTTTGCTGACCATGGGGTCTTTTATTAGCTTTGCATGTACATCCTGCTGGACTGCGAAGGAACGCCGTTGTTAACATTGCGTCTGCTGTAATGAGACGAATGCTAAGGTGGAGTTGGGATTTTGCCATCGCTCCGCTTGATGGTGTAACATCCGTGTCCTGCTGGAATGAGGAGGCACGCCGTTGTTGGTCTCCAGGCTGTAGATGTGGCCATTGAGATTTGGAACTAAGGACTTTGCCATGGTTCCGTTTCGTTGCGACTCTGAGGTCGATTGTTGACGTCACGTCTGCATCTGGCTGGAGTGAGGAGAAACGCCGTTGGTGATCTCTAAGTTGTCGATGTTGACGTCGAGACCCTGAAGCTCGGGATCTTCTTTTTGCTTCGTTTGTTGACATTATGTCTGCAATATTGCGATAAATGTCGAGATTGTCTCTAGGTTGTCTATTAACCGTCGAGATTTGGCTCCGCTTTCTGATGGAGCCTGTTGGGAAGGTATGGTTCCCTTTTTATCTGTGCCCCTGGATTGTATACAGGGATCGATGTGATTTCACCTGTAGGGCAAAAAGTTTCATTCTTTCATTTTTTTTTATTCTTTCCGCGATGCTCTATCATTTCAGCTTTTTATATCGCGAAAATCGCGATTGCCCAATCATTTCGGCTATTTTTCGCGGTGCCCAATCATTTCGGCTATTTTTCTTTTTACTCGCTGCTTTTTATTGCGAGTTGCCCAATCATTTCGGCTATTTTTCATGCATACATTTTTACTGGCTGATTTTGTTTGCAAGTTGCCCCATCATTTCGGCTATTTCGTATGCATTTTTTTTTGGCTCGCTGATTTTTTCTCGCGAGTGTGGAACTTGGAATCTGGTGCCAATCTCAGCATCAGCATCGCTGCGACTGGAATATAGCCAGGAGCGAATCATCATTTGCCTTGAAAGGGCTTGGAATTTGATACTGGTTTAGGCATCAGCATCGCTACAACTGGGATATTGCCAGGAGCGAATCATCATTTGCCTTGAAAGGGCTTGGAATTTGATACCGGTTTAGGCATCAGCATCGCTACAACTGGGATATTGCCAGGAGCGAATCATCATTTGCCTTGAAAGGGCTTGGAATTTGATACCGGTTTAGGCATCAGCATCGCTACAACTGGGATATTGCCAGGAGCGAATCATCATTTGCCTTGAAAGGGCTTGGAATTTGATACCGGTTTAGGCATCAGCATCGCTGCAACTGGGATATTGCCAGGAGCGAATCATCATTTGCCTCTGTCGATGTTGAACAAAGGTAGCTTAGTAAACAGGGTTAAGGGTCCTGTCGACTAAGGCTTTTGACTTCATGAGCCGTAAGGGTCTCACAAAGGTATTTCTCCCTACAAGTCGTGAGGATCTTGTAGGTGTGTTTTCTCCTTGGGAATCGTGAGGATTCCTAAGTGCATGTTCTCTTGTAAGTCGTAAGGATCTTACAAAAAGGATTTCTCCTTACAAGTCGAGAGGACTTATAAGGGTTGTTCACCGTATGGACATATCCCCAGTCACGGGTGAGACTTGGTTAGGGAAATGTTTATTCGTGCCCGTGGATTGTATACAAGGGTCAGTACTGAACCACTTGTAGGGCAGTATCGAAGGTTGTGGGGGATTTGCTTAAGAACAGGTTTAGGTTTCTGTAACTTAAGACTTTCAAATCTCATGAGCCGTGAGGGTCCCATAAGAGAATTCTCCTTACGAGTCGTAAGGATCTCGCTAGTGTAATTTTCTCCTTAGGAATCGTGAGGATCCCTAAGTGTGTTGCTCCCTTGTGAGTCGTAAGGATTTCACGCAGGTGGTTTCTCCTTACAAGGTCGAGAGGATCCTGTAAGTGTCTTTTAACGAGGTTGCGCCCTTTCGGGTTTTCACAAACACTCGCCGGTAGCCCTGCTGTTTTTACTCACGGAGCCCTTTCGGGTTTTCATCCGTGCCCACTTTGCTTATGGACATACCGTTTTTTTTTATTCTTTTTCTTTTTTTTCTTCTCTCTCTTTTTTTTTTAAAACGAGGTCGCGCCCTTTCGGGTTTTCACGAACACTCGCCGGTAGCCCTGCTGTTTTTACTCACGGAGCCCTTTCGGGTTTTCATCCGTGCCCATTTTGCTTATGGACATACCGTTTTTTTTTTCTTTCTTTTTAACGAAGTCGCGCCCTTTCCGGTTTTTCACGAACACTCACCGGTAGCCCTGCTGTTTTTACTCACGGAGCCCTTTCGGGTTTTCATCCGTGCCCATTTTGCTTATGGACATACCCTCTTTTTTTTTTTTTTTTTTTTTTTAACACCACGTCAGCCTGAAAATGCTGCGGGTTGAGAATAGTTTAACGACGTTTCGGTCATTTGCAAGTTTTAGGACATTGCGGTCCATTGTTAGTTTAAGAACGTTTCGGTCCACAGCCAGTTTTAGGACATAGTGGTCCATCGTTAGTTTAACGACATTTCGGTCTACCGTCGCCGTATTTGAGGCGAATTTCTAGTTTACTGACTTTTCGGTCTAGGAGGCCTTCCCTATGAACGAGCATGATGCCCCCGGCATATCCACCTTTTTCGAAGCATGTTGTTGTGGCGGGTTTACTTTCCACTTTTCGGGTAACGCGAACTTGCCCTGTTGGTATTGGTCTTCAACCCAGTTTTTGAAGACGTAGCAATTGTCGAGTGGGTGACCCATTAATCTGTGGTAGGGACAATAGTTAGGATTGTTAACTGTAAGCCCGCGGGGGCGCCCCGGCCGTCGATCCGACGCCGGAAACGCGGAAAACAAAAACTTAGCGAACTTTGCAAAATGGCACCACCGCGGACTTTTACCCGGATCGGGCCATTAACCTAGCTAGCTAGCAAAAAGGAAAAGAGTAGAGATGCAATACCAAGCGATCGGTGTCCTTCGGTCTTTGTCTCCACTCCGATCTCCTGCGGAATCTCCGTCACCTCCTCGCTCGTCGGAAAGGGCACCACGTAGCCGGAATCTTTTACGGGCTCCCGTCTCTTGACCAAGACAACTCGGGCGCGAAGTTGGCTAGCCGACGCGTCCAAGACTTGCTATAGAATAGTGTAGTAAATTTGTCTCTTGGGGTTATGAGGTTGCCATGATGGAGGAATTTTAGCACAGGGATTTTTCATGAAGGCTTGAAGAAAAATGGAGGAGCTAGGGGAAAAGGGAGCTCGGCCAATAGAAGAAATGTGCTCTCTGGAAAACCAAAATTGTGTGAAGTGTGTAGTTGATTAATCAAAAACCATGCTCAAAGAATTAATCAATTCACAGCCACACACAAAGGGGGGGGGCCACCAAAAAAACCATGAAGGAAAATTCTACACACACATTAAACCTCTCCCTCAAAATCAATCATATACACTTGCTGGAAAAGTGGCCGGCCCAATAGGAAAAAGGGTGTAGGTTAATTAATCAAAAATGCAAGGAAGGAAATAAAAGAATAGAAAAAAAAGTCACACCCAATTTCCAATTCAATCCATTCACAAACCATCACAATAAATGCAATGAATAGACAAGAAAAGAATATCATGATTATGAAGCCACACTCATGCAAAGAAACCCCTCACAAAATGTTAATTGCAAACTTGCAATTAACACCCTCCAACGAAAAGTCCGACCGGGAAGGAAAAAGAGAAAACCGGCCGGAACGGAATGCAAACTGGCAACCCCAGAAAACCGATCCCGTAATAAATTACAGGAAAACCCCGCTACTGCAAATACATGCCCGCATTTGTATTCCCACTGAACACAAATGCAAAGAGACAAAACTACACTATCTAATACTAAGATCCGGCTTAAGCCAAAACCGGCTAGTAAAAACCGTCCGATCACGATCCGTGCAATACCGCACGTATCTGATCGAACCCTGCCATATCTCCATACGGGCTCTACAGCGTTTCGCCCGAAACTTGAGTAACTGTCTGTATGGTGGACTCTAAAGACTCATCAATACTATGGCTGTAGATTTAACCACTAGCACGTCAGAGGTATAAGCCATACGTGACGGGCCACCAGCTATTGACCAAAAGGGACGTCGATGAGCGAACTCATCCTGACACCCTACTGAGCCTGTCAGTGACAATATCCGTACAGTCCGGTCCGTTCGTCTATGAGTATCGCATGGCGGGCCTAGGGGGTTGGTAAAAGTCAGACCCCCAAAAGCGGTACAAGTCGTGTCGGAGTGTAGCCCAGAACACCCTGAGATACTACTGGAATACCTACCAGCAAATCTCCTGTCTTGGCCAAGGACTTTTCATGTTCTGGCTCTCCTAGACACAGCACGACCTCACCCCCAATACCGGGAGAGACGAACCCCTGCAGATCCGCTCACTGCCTCCATGTGGCTCGGGACTGTACCCAACTAAAACCTGTTTGCACGACTCCTTTGAGCCGTGGTAGGGTAGTAATCAAAGCACAGTGGGAACTCACACGAGACAAATGACGGTCTCAGGTCGATGAACTAACCTGTACACATGTCACCAGGGAACTGCTATCTGACGTCTGGTATATTCCCAACTAGCAGGTTCCCGGCGAGTCCTGTCCGGTGTACTCATAACCCAATGAGCACCTGTATACATCTTAGGTGAACCAACTGACACCAGTGGCTTGTGAGACCGGCCACCGCCCCTCGTCGGGGTCTCGACTGTATACACTAGTCTACTCTGGAGAAACGATGCCCTGTCTCGAATCTCCCACGACTAGGGACCTTTAAGGATGTGCTTGTAGACCCCAGCTCCCACTTATATGATCGCCCTCATACTGCTGGTGGTCAAGCAAGAATCCTAGGGGCTCTATCAACGTGTAATAGCGACTTGTCAGATCACCTAAAGCAGTACACGATGATAAAGATAAACCAGATAGCATACTATCATCTCGAGTAAGACTGTCCTACCGGGATAGGTCATCCCCTCAATCATTGCAATCACGTGCCTGTGATCCAATAATTGACTCTGAGGGCACTATCTCCAACATTAACGTCACCTGGTTGCAATGGACGTTTTGGATCTGGCAGAGTGATAAGCCCGCTGCGCACTGCTAGCTCGAACAATCTCTTTGTTTTATCTTTGGGAAATGAGTAAGGACGTTTCAACTTCTCATTGAGGTATCGCGGCTTGTTGTTTTGACGACAAAACGGTCTCGGGTTACTCGGCTGTTGTTGAGTGTTGGCAACAAAGGCTGTTTTTTCCTTTTCCTTTCTCATTTCGTTTGCTCCGTCGTTTGCGGGTCCGAGATTCTTTCCGGGTAGCGTGAGATTGTACGGCTGAACATTCTCGCAACTCTCCAATTCTTTTGTTTTAGAAATGAATTCCTTGAAGAGAGGGTTAAGAGCGGCTTCTTCATCAGAATCGCTTCCAAAGGTGAGAACTCGTGATCCCCCGGGCTCGTCCTTATGACAATTGCCGGCAGCTCTTTTATGCTCATCTGTCGTATTTTTTCGCTGTCTACGAGCTTCACGCTTTGTCCTGTTGAAGTGTTGCCTGTGAGCGACATACCCTTGCCACCAACACTTAAAAGAGTTGCAGTATTCAGTAGGATGTACGATCTTCTGATGATATAAGCAGAAGTTAGGGTGTACGTCCGTTTCATCAAAATGTATACCACCAGGAGAATTTTTTCTGAAAGAGGGCGGCCTCATCCCCATTGCTATGGCTTTGGCGAATCGTTTCCTTGTCTTGATCCTGCTTTTATTTGCGGCGGATGTACTTTCATCTGGTGGGAGTGTTTCGACCCTTTCATCTAGTCACCGGCGTTTGGCTTTCTCGAATATGGCCATCTCGCGCTCTCGATCAGCTTTGCTTTTAAGACGGGCTTCGTTCAGGAAGGCATCGATCATCTCGTCTGATGGCCACAGAAGTTCTGGTTCAGGCCCCGCCCCTGGTTTCTCGGTGCAAGGATCCTCTTTATCATCTATCAATGAGTGAGAGATCATGTGACAACTTGCCCCCGGTGTGTCCGTCTTCTTTGGAGTGTGCGGCTGTGGTGGGTTTACCTTCCACTTTTCAGACAGCGCAAACTTGCCTTGTAGGTACTGATCCTCGATCCATCCCTTAAAGATGAAGCAATCCTCGATCGGGTGACTTATCGTTCGGTGGTAAGGGCAATAATTGGGATCGCTGACATCGCCTGGCTGCAACGGACATTTTGGATTCGGCAGATTGATGAGTCTGTTTCGCACTGCCAGCTTGAACAATCTCCTCGTTTTATTCTGAGGAAATGAGTAAGGACCTAGCCTCTCTTCGAGGGATGGGCGTGGACGCACGTTGTTTTGGCGAACGACCGGCTTTGAGTTGCTCGACTGTTGCTGAGCATTGGCGACGTCGCTCGCTTTCCCTTTTCCTTTCTCATTCCGGGAATCGGGTCTTGGAGGAGACGGTCCATGGCCCATCTGGTCCATTTGGGCTAATTTGTCGATCAAGGCCTGGAAGGTGGTCGGCCTGAAGAACATCATGAATTGCGAGATGGTCGCCTGCGGATCGAGAGTGCCTACAAACATGCCTACCGCAGGTGCCTCTTCTATGCGTTATTCGCATTTCGACCATAGGTTTCGCAATCGTGTCGCGTATTGGACCCACGTTTCGCCTGGCCTTATTCTGGCATTTATTAGTGCTGTTATCGGGGTGTGTTCACTAGCACTCGCGAATCTTTGTGTAAACAGCAGCTCCATCTCTGCAAATGTTTTGACAGAGTCGTCAGGTAGCTCCGAATACCATTCAAAGGCTGTTTCTGCTAAGCTGCCGACGAATTGACGTAGTAACAATTTGTCATCGCCTCCAGTATTGCCGCATAAGGCCCTGAATTGAGCGACGTGCTGATGCGGATTCCCTGTCCCTTTATATACATGGAATTTAGGGATCGTATATCCCGGCGGGTAACTGATTTGGTCATACCAGCTCGGATAGGGCCGTCCGGTTCTAGCAATTTGCCCAGCCGCTTCATTTGCCTGGTGAGCTCGTATTTGCTGAGCTATATGGTCATCCAGTGCGGCCTTGGAAATGGTTTCTTCCTTGGCAGCTAAAAGAGCCGAAGGAGGATTCGATGTCTCTCCTTTGTCATCTTCAAGAACAATCGGAGGATCTTCAGCAGGAGGATCTTGCCGGATCATCATGCCTACCATATCTTGGAAGAGAAGCGCCATTTGTTTTATGTTAGCCGCTTGCTCTGCGGCTTCTTTATCCTTCTTTTCGAGGACTCTGCGTAGGTAGTCAGCGTCAGTTTCCTGTTCATGACGCTGTTCTGATGATGCCTCCGAGCTTTCCTTTGGTCCGGTAAGTGCGGCCATTGCAGTCATCATCTCCTGAAGCTTCTGTTGCTGCTCCTGGGCTTTTGTTACGGATCGGGTGAGCGGTCGGTGACCCATCAAAGCACGGCTTTCCTCCTTTCCAGAAGCCATATAAACAGTGTGCACCACCATGCCCCCAGACTTGGGGTGTTTGTGCTCAGCGCGCTTACGGTTCGCCATGTTCACAGGGGCTTTTTGCGGCCTCCTTTTCTTCTGAGTTGTTGAAGTTGAGGGGGCCGTTGTAGTGGGCACCCAAGTAGCCGTTGCTTTTTGTGGCTTGACAGGGGGATTTTCTTCCTGCCGAACCTTCATTTTTTTTTCTGTCGGCGGAGACAGTCTTGATCCATCACGGAGTTTTGGACTTGACGCCAGACCTTGTAAATTTGAGAGGATAACCGTTGAGGAGGTTGCTCCGGCTTCGTCTCTGTAGCATTCTTCACAGATGAAGGAATTCTCTTCAGCACTGCAGTAGGAGAGTTTCTGCACACCCTTCTTAGCGGTTCAAAGCTATTCCTGGTCGGAACAGCGGCATTGATTTCCACCATCGGAGCTGGCGGAGTTATCCCAGAGGGGGAGTTGCCCCCAGCCTTCCTTACCCGGCGCCAGTGACGACGGCGAGCATGTCGAGCGGACGGCGTTGGTTCAGCAATGAGGATGGCTTTTTCTTGCCCCCTGTCCAGATGAAGCGCTGCTGGTGTCAGTCTCTTAAAGACTGACGTCTTTTGAGTAGCGGTATCCAATCTGTCAAAGACAGACCTTCGAGCAGGAATGGGAGCTGGAATAGTCAGTTTTGTGAAGACCGGCCCATTGGCAAGAGAAGCCGCCTTGGCAACTTCAGGAGCAGGGATGGCTATCCTCTTCGGAACAACCTTTTCTGGTATTGCAGGCTTCTTCATGGGCCCACATGAGTTTTGGCCCAGTTTGCTGAAAGCTGAGGCATTGGGCTTGGACGACCCGTTGAGAGGGGCCGCGATAGTTGTAAGCCGATCGAAGACCGACTTCCTCGGAGCTTCTTGCGATGGCAATGGGGCATTGAAGCTCATTGGTGGGATCATGGACCCGAAGAATAGTCCAGCGGTGGCTTGAGTTACCTGTTCCACTGGCATCTTGAAAAGGGAGACCGTTTGGGGCCCATAAGTCACTCCTCCAGCAAGGACCGAGCGAGAGTTGCAGTTGCAGGCAGTGCAGTTTGAAGCCATTAATCTTCTATTTTCTGCACGGAGCAAGACACCAAATCTTAGTACCTCGAATCCACAGGCAACCACAGTAAACCGCGATTCGTTCGCGAACACGACACACGAAGTGTGGAGTGGAAAGAGGAAGAGGTCCCACCGGGCGTGCCAGAATCTGTTCCCCTCCGAACGGCGGCCGAGACATGGGCTGTCTCGCCTGAGATTCGGGGCAGATGCTAATTGGTGCTATCCGTCCACCTTTCCGAAGATGCCAAGTTGATTTATGGCACCGTGTATCGGAGGTTTAGACGGATGCGGCCGATGTAGCAGACTTCGTCAGATTCCCCCTCGCTTGAGGGGTTTTTGATTGTGGGGACGCTCTTCCCTGCAGGCGCAAGCCCCTGCAGTTAATTACGCTACCGCATCGCGGTAACAACTTTCTCCTTCTCCAGCTGGTCACTTCGTGTCGTGGGTGTTTGTTTTGTTTGTGGTTGCCCGTGGATTGTATACGGAGACTAATTTATGTAGTCGCCCGTAGGACGTGGATTAGTCCAAATCCGTATTTTCTTAGATTTGGGTTTGGGGTTTTGGTTTAAGGATACGTTAGCCATTTTTGAGGCTAAGATCAACTTAAACGTTTGTTAAGGATACGTTAGTCCAATTTGAGACTAAGATCAACTTAACGGGATCGTTTAGATCCGACAAAAGAGCGTTTGGGCTCTATTATTCCAGTTTAGGGACATAGTGGTCCATTGCATGTATGGCTGTCGGGACCCGTCACCTCTCTGACGACGTTGAAGGATTACAACGACAGGTGTCAGAGGAGTTCAGAGATGTACCCTTGAACCAATGAGTTGATTTGGGGGATTCATAGTCCAATTTGGGACTAAAGTCTGTTTGAACGTTTAAGGATATGTTAGCCATATTTGAGGCTAAGATCAACTTAAACGGTTGTTAAGGATACGTTAGTCCAGTTTGGGACTAAGATCGACTTAACGGGATCGTTTAGATCCGACAAAAGAGCATTTGGGGGCTCTATTGTTCTAGTTTAGGGACATGGTGGTCCATTGCCAGTTTAGGGACATGGTGGTCCAATGCCAGTTTAGGGACATGGTGGTCCAATGGTAGTTTAAGGACGCATAAGTCCATGGGTTTAAGGACCCCACAGTCCATATGGGTGTGTTTAAGGACGCATTAGTCCGTTAGTTTAAGGACGCATAAGTCCGCGGGTTTAAGGACCCCACAGTCCGTATCTTGGTTTAAGGACGCATAAGTTCATGAGTTTAAGGACCCCACAGTCCGTGTTAATGTGTGGTTGTCGGGACCCGTCACCTCTCTGAAGACGTTGAAGGATTACAACGACAAATATCAGAGGAGTTCAGAGATGTACCCTTGAACCAATGAGTTGGTTGAAAGAGCAGATGTGCTCAGATCAAGATGATTTGAGGACTTATGGCCAGTTTGGGCTAAGTCCAGTTATGTTTGAAATATTGGCCCTCTGTTGGTCCATTGAAGGAGAGGCTTTGCCTCTAGAAACTTAGCCAATTGGGCTAAAGCTAGTGTTAAACACTAAAGGTCAACAGTGTTGAACACTGGGAATAAGATTAACAAGTTAGTGTTAAACACTAAAAGATAATCAGTGTTAAACACTAGCAACAGGGCTTTCAAATTAGTGTTAAACACTAAAGCAAATCAGTGTTAAACACTGGGAACAAAGTCTTCAGATTAGTGTTAAATACTAAGGGGAGAGGGGTCACGTGTGGACACGTGAGAGCGCCCTGATTTCCCTTATTTTATTCTGTAGATCAGTGTTTAACTCTTTTAATTCTGACAGCCATCACGTGTGAGCACGTGATGGAGGCCCCCGCTCTGGTCTGTTAGAATGCTCATTAGGGGTCACGTGGTGACACGTGAGGGCGCCCTAAATGAGGAGCCAGATCTCCTTTGTTTTATCCTCAAATCTGCGAATAAGTGTTAAACACTTTTATTTTTATTTTAGAGCATCACGTGTTGGCACATGATGGGGATCTGTGCGCCAATTGTTAAAGCATTTGCTAAGGGGTCACGTGATAACACGTGAGAGCGCCCAAAGCTTTCATTTCCTTTGCTTTTCCTTTCTGCGTTTTGGAAGTCACGTGGAGCACGTGATGGCATCAAAAAGTGGGGCCAGATCCACTTTATTTTGTTCTACAAACAAGTGTTAAACACTTTTAATTTTCATAGCCATCACGTGTGGGCACGTGACGTATAATCATGCCCTGATTTATTAGAACATTTATTAGGGGTCACGTGGTAACACGTGAGAGCGCCCAGAATTGTTTCTGCCTTTGCTTTTGTTCCATATATAATGAGGGTCACGTGGGAACACGTGAGGTATTGCCTCAAAGCTTTCCTCTTCTCATTTTGGGGGATCTGTTCAGGGGTCACGTGGGGCAGTGACCCTAGTTCTTTTCATGCACAGAGATCTTTTAAGTCTGGTTATCTTTAAGAATTAAATTCTTATTTAGGGTGAAAACCTAATTTTTGTTTTGGAGGAATTAAATTCCTATTGTGAAAGAATTAAATTCTTATTTAGGATAAAACCCTGATTTCTTTTCAAAGGAATTAAATTCCCAGATATGTAAAAGAATTAAATTCTTGATTAGGGTTAAACCTTAGTTTTGTTTTAGGAGAATTAATTCTCAAAACTCAATTCCCCTTCTAAGTTTAGGATCTGCATGGCAGGATCTCGACCCGATGAGAATTAAATTCTCAAGTTATGGGGAGATGTGCTATGTGTAGATCTTCAACCAGAAGAAGAACTAAGTTCTTTTTGTATAAGAGTTAAACTCTTGGATTTTGAGAATTAAATTTTCTGTTTGAAGTTTATCTTTTTCCCTTTTCTTACCTAGGGTTTTCTTTGTTGAGAATTAAATTCTCCTTTCTCTGTTTTTCCCTCTTGAGAATTAAATTCTCCTCTCTCTGTTTTTCTCTCAAAAAAGTAGATCCCCCCTCTTCTCTTCTTGGCTCCTATTTATAGGAGAAGGAAAAGAATTAATTTGTTTAGCAAATCTCTCATTGAAAGATTTGATTTGATTGTTGAGAGATTTGATTTATATTTATCATTAATTCTGGGCCTTTAGATCATTCAGTGAATTTTATTCACCGTGGATTTTAAATCCAAAAGATATTCTATTTGTTATCTCGGTTAGATTTAGGGGGAATCTTTCCTTATTTAAGATTTTTCCATAAATTGGTGATTTTTAATCACCCTTGGATCTTTAATCCAACGGTTCCCTATGACCCTTTTCCATTTGGAAAGATTCAGAACTTTTAGAATTTAATTCTATTAAATTATAAGGCTTTTAAAGCCAGTCACGTGCTGGCACATAACCTTTGGTCACGTGTGAGCACGTGACCCCCAATTGGGTTCCTTTCTCAGCCGCTTATTTATGTTTCAGTTTTAACCATCACGTGTCAACACGTGACCATTGGTCACGTGTGAGCACGTGATACCTCGTTGAGGTATTTTCTGACTTTTAGAATTAAATTCTATTCATTATTTTAGAGGCCTTAAAAGCCCATCACGTGTCTGCATGTGACCCATGGTCACGTGTGAGCACGTGATGCCCCATTGGGGTCTTTTCTGAGTTTTTATTATATTTTTTAACTCCTCCAGCGGGTTCTTAAAAGTCCATCACGTGTGGACACGTAATTCCTCATAACTTTTGATCCCGGATGAATTACGAGGCCCATAATATATCAAATCGAAGGGTTTTTCGAGACGCTTTCGATACCATCAGAATTTATCTGTTTCTCATTCGGGAGTTTATCAAAATATAGGCCGGAAGATACTGGTTCGCATTTCCTTAAGCGTATCGCTGCCATTTGATACCTTGGGCTCCTTTGCGCAGAAATTTTTGGCGGGAACAGTGATGTCTTAAAACTAACATCGGACTGTGGAGTCCTTAAATCCATGGACTATGAGGTCCTTAACCTTGACCGCGACGTCTTTAAACTACGACGCCTTGAGCAACCCCTGACCCCGTGAAACACGGATAAGGATGACCACATCCAACACTTGCAGGTCCTCGCGACCTGTAAGGAAGAAAAACTCTCTTGTGAGATCCTTACGACTCTCAAGGGAAAACCCGCTTAAGAATCCTCACGATTCTTAAGAAGAACTTACACCTATGGGATCCTCTCGACCTGTAGGGAGAAAAAACTCCTTGCGGAACCCTCATGGCGCATAAAATGCAAAAGTCTTAGGAAGCAGATCTTAACCCTGAATCCTAAGCCATCGCTGTCCTGCAAGGAGATCAAGATGAATTGTCCGCAAACGCATTCAATGAAAAGAGACACGCCATTGAGAAGAAAAATGTATCTTTTATTCCATAAACCAAAATGGATACGACATACAATTCATGAAAGAAACAAAAAGAAGATACTCTCATCCATGAGTATGTACAAAAAAAAGGGGAAAAGATACAAGTCCTCAAGCCGGCGGGCGGTGTAGTAATTTTATCAGCTCATCGTTTTGTTGCTGAGCCACGGCTTCATGACGCAAGATCTCCAGAAGACGAGCCTCCGCCTGAGCTTGCTGAGCCTGATACGAAGCAAGCCGAGCTTCGAGTTCTTTCTCGGTGGCTTTATGAGCCTCGACCCTCTCACGAGTGAACGTGGCAGCTTTATCGAGAGCCACCACCTCTTTTATGGACTCCTGAAGCACCCGCCAGAGTTCGTATGCTTTGTTGGCTTTGGCTGTGAGGCTGGCCTGAAGCTCGCTCAGCGCCTTAGAAGCCAACTCCATCTCCGAGAATTTACGACCGAAACTTTTCCTCGCACAACAATGTGTTCGCCATGTGTCGCCTTGTCAAGCCATTTATGCCCACTGTCATGACCGCAGCCTCTGAAATAGGATAGGAACGCTCTAGACCATATAAATGGGCTTCCGACCGACAGCAATAATCGATCTAAAATGCGCTCACATCACCTGGTATGAAAAGCAACGAGAAAATTTCCGATGTTTATCCTATCGAGCATGTGTTCGCAATCATATGAACATCCGAAAAAGAAATAAAATTCGAAGCTTTAATGTGCATGCGACATAATGACAGTGTTGATAATTAAAGGAAGTTTTCATAAGAAGAACACAAAGTTTATTTATGCAAGCGAAAACATACATACGAGAGGAAAGTGAGGCCTACATAGAGGTTCACCATGAAGCATACAAAAAAAAGGGGACTAATTTAAATATTCTACGCTAGCGGGAAAAGGTCACCAAACACGGGATCAGTAGCACAAGGGTTAACAAAGCAAAGAACAAAATTCTCCATCTCTCTCTCCGCTCTCTCCAGCACATCAAAGCGACGGTTCTCGCGAGGAGTCGCTCCCCATCGATTGGTGCCATGTTCGTCCGCGAAAGCAAACATAATAGCTCGCCGGGCCCTTATTTGGCTCAGCAGGTGAATCGAGCAGCCCTTCAAAGCCTGAGTAATCAGGCACGCTTCGTGAAAGCTCTCGAGCTTCTCTTCAGCCGCATCAAGCATCGCCAGGGTCATCTCTGTCGGGTGAGGAGGGATGTCGGCAAGCACGGCCGCGGGGATCATCCGGAGCCAGAGGGAACCCATTAGGAGAGGAGAACCCCTACGGATCGAAAGTTCATACGTCGCCGAGTCGCATTCATCATCGGTAAGGAGTGGATCCACCAACCGGGCGGCAAAGCGGGGGATCGTCCCCTCGATAGGAACTTCCCATGGCTGTCGACGAGCGTGTGGACGGTTGCAGGCCATGGCACTTAGTTGTTCTCGAATTAAATCGCGTTAAAATGGGAATAAAAGTTCTCTGTGAAGAGGAAAGGAAAGCCATTGCCTCAGATATAAAGGGGTGCATTAAGTGCTGTGCGCAGAAAATCTCGCATGATGAAGCTATTTCCAAGGCCAAAGAAAGGAAAGGCATCGAAAATCAGGGAGATGGAACTATTTCCAAGGCCCTTTTTCTGCATCTGATATTGTGCACTGAAAATATGGCATGGGAAAATTTTGTGAACAGCCCCATCAAGGGACCCCACGTGCAGAACACGTGAGGCCCAAACTTGATGTGCACTAAAAAAAATGGAGTAGCACCCTGCATATTAAAAGCATCAACAACAACAGTAGCAAAATGATAAAATCTCAGAGAAAGACATGCAAACATGGAAAGACATAATAAAACTTGTCATTCATACTTTAAGAAGTTCACACAAAATAAAGAGGACACGTTTACAATGGTAAGACTTCAGACGCGGGGCACGGATTGAGAAACTCAAGCTTAACTTTGTCCAAAATCCTCCAAGCCTTTCGAACCTCCCGAGTATGTTTTCTCTCACGATCACAAGCGTCGGGGTCCTCGCGAATGCCTTCCACCCTCCGATAGGCGGCAAGTACGGCCGACTGCTGAAATGCCTGGTGCAAGAGATCAATGAGGTTGTCGCGCCTTCTCTTCGAGATTAGATTCATCAGATACACCGAATGTATCTTGTCCTCAGCGGCGTCCAATGCCCTGAGCGGTACTCCGGCGCAAAAGAGAGGGAGTGCCTCCCAGATAGCCAGCACGATCAGTCTCAGAAGAGAAGAGCGACGGGGGAGTAGTCGATGGTTATACTCACCGAAGCGGCTCATGATCTCGGCGCATTGAGCGTTGGTGAATTCCTGGTTTTGACTGCGACCCAATGCGCGAATGTTCCCGTAGGAGATGATTTCGTCAAGACCATACAAACGGGCATCCATGATACCTGAAATAAAGATCATGAGAATTATTACAAACTTCTGTTCCACTAATTGCAGAAGGACAACCTCGGGCGAAGGAAACCCCAAGAAGCCTCTATGGGGAAGAACTTAGTTCTTCACAGGAATTGAATTCCTTTTGGAAAGAGGGATTAAATCCCCAGAAACTTTTTTTTGTGAACGGAGTTAAACTCCATGGATTTGAACTATCATCATCATCTCCTTGGAGGATCAGATGAACCCTAAAAGAGATTTACTACTGAAGATTAATTGATTTCATGGGTTCATGTTAAAAAGGTAAAAACCCTTGTTTTGGATTTAAAATCCAGAGGAATGTGGAAGTTCATCGTTCGTTCAAGGACATTACCTGAGGAAAAGAGTTCTTTTCGAACAGAGTTAAACTCTGAAAATTGTTTCAAGGCAGAGAACTAAGCTCTGGAAGAAGAGAATTAAATTCTCAAAAAAAGTTTGCAAAGAAGAAGATGAGCAAGGTGGGGGCGTCTCTGAAATGACCCCAATATTTATAGGAGGTGATAGAAACGTTTCATCTCCCCAAATCTCTAGAGGAATCCAACGGTCACAAAAAGTGACAGCGTTGCACTCACGTGCAAACACGTGAGAACAACGCTGTGGGGGCATTTGTTTCCAGATTTAAAATCAGGAAAGGTTACGAAGAAGGCATCACGTGCTAGCACGTGACCAGCAGTCACGTGTTGGCACGTGACATTTAAAAGTATCGGCAAGGCAGATTCAGCTTCCCTTGTACATTAAAGAAAAGGGCTTCAGAAAGGGTCACGTGCTCCCACGTGACCTGGGTCACGTGCTCCCACGTGACCTGGGTCACGTGTTGGCACATGACATTTAAAAGCGGCTTCAAAGGCAAAACGGTTCCTTGAACTACATCAAAGAAAAGGGCTTCAGAAAGGGTCACGTGCTCCCACGTGACCAGGGTCACGTGTTGGCACGTGACACTCAAAAGCAGCAGACTCAATCAAGAAAAAGGCTCCAGACAAGGGTCACGTGCTCACACGTGACCAGGGGTCACGTGGTGGCACGTGACGGCTAAGCAGCGGCCAGAAGGCAGAGCGCAAAAAGAAGAAGAGGGCTCGTTCCAAGGGGGTCACGTGCCCACACGTGACCAAGGGTCACGTGGCCACACGTGACCAAGGGTCACGTGGCCACACGTGACCGGCTCTCAAAGCCTAACTGTTAACAGAATTAAATTCTGAGAAAAGGGCTCTCAAATCTTTCCAAAGGAACCGGTTGAATAAAAGATTTAAAGATTCTTAAATATCACCTATCTATGGAAAAAGCCTGAACTTGGAAAGATTTCTTCTTAAAATCTAACCGAAATAACAAAGGAGAATCTCTGGATTTAAAATCCAATGGTGAATAAAATTCACCTAATAATCCAAAGGTCCAAAACGAATGGTGAATACAAATCAAATCTCTCAATGAAAGATTCACCAAAACTAATTGATTCGGCTGCTTCTCCTATAAATAGGAGCCAAGAGACACACAGAAAAGATATATGCAGAAAGGAATCGATACATAAAAAAAGAGGAGAGCCTTGATACTTTGGAGAAATTTGGATCTTCTGCAAAAGAAAACCCTAGGTAAGAAAGGGAAGGCTTTTTGAAAGGAAAAGAGAATTTAATTCTCAACAGAGTTTAACTCTGATATAAAACAGAAGAACATAGTTCTCTCTTTGGTGGAGGATCTGTAAAGTGCACATCTCCCCTTGAGTTGAGAATTTAATTCTCAATAGGTTGAGATCCTGCCATGTAGATCTAAAGCATAGAGAGGGAATGGAAGCTTGAGAATTTAATTCTCACAGAACTATAGGAATTTAATTCCTTTAAAATAAAATTAGGGTTTGACCCTATATTATGGGAATTTAATTCTTTCAGAATGAACAGAATCAGGGTTTAACCCTACTTAAGAACTTAGTTCTGTTAAAATAACATGAATTTAATTCCCTTAAGAAAGAAGAAATTAGGATTTCACCCTATGACAGAATCTCATTCCTCAGAATAATTCTTTAAAAGAGAGTGGAAATTTAATTCCTTAAAGCCTCTAAAATTTAATTCCTTAATTCCTTAAATTTTAGGGGAATTTATTTCCTCTAAAAATTATTGCTAGGGTTCAACTATACTAGGGATTTAATTCTTGAAAGGGATTAACAGATCTTCTAAAAAAACATACATATAGGCAGGGTCACGTGTCACCACGTGACCCCCGAAAAGTCCCACAGAAAAGGCCCTTTGAGGCAGTGCCTCACGTGACCCACGTGACCTTTGGCAGAGGCTTTAACATACAAGCATTTAAATGCCCGTCACGTGATGGCACGTGATGCTCTAAAAGGTGCAATATTCTCAGCAGAACAAACGAAGGGAGGACGTCCTCACGTGTTACCACGTGACCTCTCTTGCCTTAGTGTTTAACAGAAAAATTGGAACCCCTGAATCCAGTGTTAAAAACACTGTTTGGCCTTAGTGTTCAACACTAATCAAAGAACTTTATTTGCAGTGTTTAACACTGAATTTCTTAGTGTTCAACACTAATTTGAAGCCTCTGCTGCTAGTGTTTGACACCGATTTGCTCTAGTGTTTAACACTAATTTGAACCCCCTGTTGCTGGTGTCTAACACCAACTGTCTTTTAGTGTTAAAACACTAACTTGATCTCAGTGTTCAACACTGTTGAATTAATGGCCAGAGGCAAAGCCTCTTCTTCAATGGACCAACAGGAAGCCAATATTCCAAACACGATTGGACTTAGCCCAAGATGGCCATAAGTCCTCAATTCAGACTTAACTGGGCTAATGGGCTCATAACATAATTAATTGGTTTTGATCCCAAATTGGGCCAACGACTATTTAATCCACCCCGGTTCAAGGGTACATCTCTTCATTCCTTTGATACTTGGCGTTGTAATCCCTCAACGTCTTTAAAGAGGTGACGGGTCCCGATGACCACACATTGATACGGACTGTGGGGTCCTTAAACCCATGGACTATGAGGTCCTTAACCTTGACCGAGATGTCTTAAAACTAACCACGGACTGTGGGGTCCTTAAACCCATGGACTATGAGGTCCTTAACCTTGACCGAGATATCTTAAAACTAACCACGGGCTGTGGGGTCCTTAAACCCATGGACTATGAGGTCCTTAACCTTGACCGAGATGTCTTAAAACTAACAACGGACTGTGGGGTCCTTAAATCCATGGACTATGACGTCCTTAACCTCGACCGAGATGTCTTAAAACTAACATTGGACCGCAATGTCCTTAAACTACCCATGGACCGCAATGTCCTTAAACTACTTATTGACCGCAATGTCACTAAACTAAACAACAGGGCTCCCTTAATTGCTCTATTGTTGGATTTAAACGATCTCGTTAAGTTGATCTTAGTCTGAAAACTAGACTAACGTATCCTTAACAAACGTTTAAGTCGATCTTAGCCTCGAATGAGGCTAACGTATCCTTAAACCCAAAACCCCCAAACCCAAATCTAAGATAATACGGATTTGGACTAGTCCACGTCCTACGGGCAACGACATAAATCAGTCTCCGTATACACTCCACGGGCAACTAAACACAAAACAAACACCCACGACACGAAGTGAAATTCTGGAGAAGGAGAAAGTTGTTACCGCAATGCGGTAGCGTAATTAACTGCAGGGGCTTGCGCCTGCAGGGAAGAGCGTCCCCACAATCAAAAACCCCTCAAGCGAGGGGGAATCTGACGAAGTCTGCTACATCAGACGCATCCGTTTAAACCTTTGATACACGGTGCCATAAATCAACTTGGCATCTTCGGAGAGGTGGACGGATAGCACCAATTAGCATCTGCCCCCGAATCTCAGGCAAGACGTCCCAGTCGCGCCGTCATTCGGAGGGGAACAGCAGATAAATACTAGTTAGCTACCGCACACTACGCCTTGACGCAGGCCAACAAACGTAGCACGAATACTAAGTAGGACTTATCTGAAATGACGGAGGGCTACGACAGGTTTTTCTGAAAACCTATTGCGTAATAAACTTGATATCGTTGTAGAATCGAGTGAATTTTGAAATGGAGTGATTTTTTAGGCTTTCATTAGTTTCGCTAAAGAGGTCACTCCCGGTGAAGGGATCTCGGCTCTTTCCTCATCGAATAAGGTGCAGGACATATCATATATATCACTATGCAAAGCAAAACTCCAAAAGCAATCAAAAGCAAACCGAGTATTGTAGCATCTGCCAGTTTTGCTAAAGAGGTCACTCCCGGTGAAGGGATCTCGGCTCTTTCCTCATCGAATAAGGTGCAGGATATATCATATATATCACTATGCAAAGCAAAAACTGTAGCTACCCTTTTTGAAAATTTGATTCTACAACATCTTTTAGGTTTCTTTTCTTTCATTAATCATATTAATGAAGTCCCATCATTTAAGTCACCTAAACATCACAGATAAATACGACGTACACTTATGCCATCCGCATTCGCCTCGATGTCCCCTCGTGCACCGTTAGGTTAGGTAACTAACGGCAGAGCGGGGCAGGTCTAGTGCGGGTGTAAAACATAAGTAACGTCTATATAATATATCATATATACTGTATACAGTATTTATCATAACAAATCAAATGATCACATCACAGATATCGCAGCAGAAGAAACATATGAAACATTGGATATACTAGGACGTCCGTATTTTATTTTGAGCCTCTATAAAACACGGATTCCACGGTCGCGATGAATAGCCAAACCTATACCCCTAGACCCCTACGAGAGCGTTAAGCAACCCTACCAATTCTAGAGTTAGGAGACTCGGACTCGACTCCTCGAGTTGGTCTCCCACTGGACTCTAGAACCCCGTTACTTGTGCTCTCCTCCTTGGATCTATCCTAGTAGGGAAAAGTAAATAATATACAAATGGTGACATCAACCTCATCCCGGAAGTGCCCCAATAAAAGAATATTACATACATTTAATTTTACATGAATGAAAATAAAAACCCTCATCTCACATAAAAAACCCCGGCTATTCATAACACGACGATCCAATATAACATATCCAGCAACACATAACATCACATGTCATCAACGTAAGCAAATATACGCATCCCAATTGTCGTTGACATATAGCAATGAAACCGGCGATATCACATATTACACTTACGGTCGCAGAAAAGAAAGTGTAAAATTACAACATTTGGAATCCACAATCTCTTCAGACATCGTAAATCCGAAATATCACATACTTCGCATTTCATGCCTAACTTTATGAATTCCACATATTGTATCACATTCCAGATAAATAGACAGTATTAAACTTTCCGATCGAATAATCATGTAACACCCGGCCCCTTTTATACCAAAGTCCGTATTGTATTACTTTAGAACTCTATGTATTCTCATTTATAATTGTATTCATTTTAATTATAAGTTTATTTCTTCTAAACCGCATATTTCTTTTATTACAACCCGAACCTATTTCCCTAATCCTATATTTTTCCCTTACAAAAATCCCCAGCCCAAGCTTTAGATATTGTTTCTTCCATCCCCTTCAGCCCAACTCCTTTTCTTTTCCCTAAATTGATTTTTCCTTTATTTTTCTCCAGCCCGTTTATTTCCTCCCGAGCCCATCCCTTTTTTTTTATAAATTCTTTTTCCTTTTAACCTTGCCCGGCCCACTGCTCTTTCCTTCTTCTTTCTTTAATTTTTCCTTTAAAATTTTCAGCCCGCGGCCTGCTCCGTTTCTTCCCCAAAATAAATCCTTTCTTTTATTTTCTTGGTCCAGCCCAAACTCCCCAGCACCAGCCCACATCTCACTTTTAAATAATCCTTCAATTATTTTTATATCCCGGCCTACTCCCATTAACCCATGCCCGCCTCCTTAGACCCGACCCGACCCCACTCCCCTGTTCATCTTCCCTAAAATTTTTCCAACGGTAACTTTCCATTCCTGCGCGCGATCCTCGCCTCCGCCGACGCTCACGCTCGCGAGCGTTACTCCCCACGACGCGCACGTTTCCCTGCGACCCGCTCCCTCAACGTCCACCTCTCTTCACTCCCATCACTTTCTCCTTATTCCTCCTCTTCTCGCTACACTCCCGAACAACATCGTCACCGACCACCTCTCCCCTGCACCCATCAACTGACCCCTGCACCCCATTTTCCCTCATTCGATTCCCACGTCGACGGCCACCACCATCATCCCCGAGAACCCTCACCTGCACCCCCTCACCAGAACCCACTGCTTCTCGTCGACACCCGAGCCGACCACCTCCTTTCTTCATCCGCCTCCGCTCGACACCGTGACCACCATATCTCCACCCCTGCAACCTCTCGACGGCGGCCTACTGCTTCTCGTCGACCCCATCGTCGTCATCATCGTCACCGTCGCCACCATCCTCGACTCTCTTGATCTCTTCCTCACTCCCCGATCTCTCTCTTTGCCTCTCTCCCCCTCTGTAACTCTCTCTCTCAACACTCTCTCACTCACTGCCTCTCTCCCCCTCTGTAACTCTCTCTCTCAACACTCTCTCACTCACTCACTCTCTCTCTCTCTGCCTACTCTCTCTCTCTCTCTTATTTCTCTCTCTCTCTCTAGCACTCTCTCTCTCTCCAAATCTCACCGTCTTTCCATCCTCTATCAACCTACTACCACCACACGACATTGCCCGAGCCCGCAACAGTCCGTTCCCAATCTCGAGCCAAGCCAGGTCTAGCCGAGACTCGTCGCGTGGTTGCTACCCCGTGCCCGGGACGTGTCACTACTGCTTTAGCTGCCGCGCCATCAGTTCACCGTGCGCCTCCAGGCAAGTTTTATACTTGCTACATGCTAATTAGTATTTGTTACGAACTATAATCTTATAAATTTATACTAAACATCCTCGATAAATTACACTATGCAACCGTTTGATATGTGATCCCAATGAAATTACTTGTCTAAATTGACGGAACTGGAGTGCTCTCATTGGCCCTTGCTGTGCTGAGTACCTTGTGCAAGTTTCGTTGGATAATTTGATCGTTAATGACCAAAACAACTACCCCAAGTTTAATCGTAAAACTGTAATTTTATTGCACCTGAAAACCGTTAAATTCACCATAAATCGTATACATACTAGAATGGTGCGTTCGAGGGCTCAAATCGAATCCGACTCGATGAACTTTAACCCTATACTGTTTTCCTGGTATTCCTGTACTTAAATTGTGATGATATTTGGATCGGAGTGTAACTCTGGACTGCAGTTCAGAGCGACTCCAGTTGTTGCTTACTGTTCCGTAATGGGTACCACAAGATCTCCTTAACTCGTACATTGAGGAACTCTGCTGCTTATTATAGGTAAACCTGTTAGCTAGATAACGCAAGTGGTTTCATTCTGTTTCGTTATCATTTGTTATTTAATCTGTAATTTAATAGATCGGGACGCATAACAGTCCCAGCAGAATCAGAACTGACATATTAGTGTTAAACAGTGTATAACTCCCGACGTGCAGATGTGATTGACGATCCGTCTATTGATTTGAAAACCTTACTAAAAACCCTAGAATTCATCCAACTGTAGCGTTGCTAAAATCTGATCCCAACTGGGATTAAAATGCGTTGCGAAATGGATTTCTGATTCTGAAACCGGATTTCCAGCCGCGAGCGCTTAAAATGAAATGGTTATAATTAATGATTCTGGAACCCGATTGGCTTGAAACCAAATTTGATGGATGGACCACTGAAGATACTAATTACTACCTGTTTATCGTTTTGCTAAATTATATACGTACGTTTCATGATAAATCGTGCAAGTGATAAAATACTGTTTCATAACATCCTAATCATGCTTATATACTGTTCACGCATCATATCATACCCATATCGTTGCAGTGATAACCTAGTGATATCGTGCATTTACCCAGTGTTAGATTTTAGTGATGATTGTGGCAAGTACGTCAGTGTTCGTGTATCCGTGATTAAGTGAAAGTGATACGTACTTGTACACAATCAGATACCCTGTTATTCTTTTGCATTGTCGACGTCTGTGGAACGCGTGTACGTGTGACTATAAGTGGTATGGGACACTTATGGAAGCTCTTGCATGGGTGTCACAGATAAGGCACCAGGCACTGCCATTTATCCTAGGTATTAGTCGAGACGTGCTTGATGGAGGTCCTGCCTCCAGTTCTCGCGCAGACTTGTCACAGACCGATTGATATTTAGGGTTATGGTTAGCGTTTGATGTAGACTACGGGGTGTGGGGTAGTTTAAGTGTGAATTCAACAGAATCTCGGGAGTCCCATGCCGGCTTATATATTTAGGGAGTTATATGGAGATTTACAGGGTATGTGATATACACCGTGATATACATGTTACATGTTGGGCCCGTGGTCCCTTGCCCTTGGGTTTTACCCTTGGGTGGAGGACACTCGCGAGTGGTTGATTCTCACACTTGGACTGACGATAGGCTTAGTGACCTGTACAGTGAGACTTAGAGACTGATAGGAATACTGGCATTTATATACCTTATATACTGTGTTGACATACGTGACATATCGTTCTACTGCTTTACTGTTCCGCTGCATTGATTACTGCACATTCATATTCATGCTGTCATTGATCTACTGTTATTCATATCTATTACCACTGTTAGAACTGTCGCTTGATGTTATATATATTATATTGCTATTGTGTCGCTCTGACGACCTGAGTATGCATGCTCAGTGTGAGGAGAAGATTTAGCCAGGACCAGAACTAGACGTGGATCACAGACTCCTTGACTTGCCATTCCGAGTTACATTGTTTGTTCTACTTCAGGTCAGTCTTTACATTGTTTCTTTCAGTTACTGCATTTCTCATTACCTGCGCATCATTTACTGTTTACCATGAAAAAACTAGAAGCCGAAGTGTGACTACGGCAGGACATTTCCTTGACCGTAGGAGCATGGCTGGCCTTGTCTACCCCTCGTATTCCGTATTTTAGGAAGCGGGGCGTGACAAATCAAATACCCAAGATTTTCTTAATAGCTCAACACTTGAGCGGAGTTCAAAAATTCCAGAATACGTCACAGTACCAACGGTCCAGCCGTAGAAGAGTCAAGCCAACGCCTCACATGCAGCACGCCGTACTGCCCCAAACCCTAAGGTTCAAAAGGCAGTTCAAGACGGTCACATAATCGAGTTAAGGTTTGTTGTCTTTTAGAGGGTCCATCTCGTTACATGCATGTTTTTCCGAAAGATTTAAACTCAAGAAAAAATTCAACACTTGAAAGTTTTTCGTGCCGGGAAATAATGAGTTAATGATATCCGTTCGAACATTTTAACAGTTTCTAAATATCCGGAAAACAATAACGAATTTAAATTTTCTGATCGAATCAACGATTACAAAATAAACCCCAAAACACTCAACACTTGAGTCAGAAACAAAAATACCCATAAAATATAAGGAATAGCTACAGAAATTACTGCACAAAATTCTGCCCTTGGTTCACTTTTACTGTCGCGGAACCACCGCCTAAAGTGGGGTGGGACCGCGGTTCCGCGGCGGCTGTACGACATTAGAGGCTCGAATTTTGTGGTAATTCTTAGAATTCCCTGCCGATTTTTTTCGGCATTTTTAATTCAGAAAAATCACAGTTTTTAAAATTTGTCCAGAGAGGGGTTCATTTTGGCGTTTCTGGGTTCGTTCGGAGTTTTAACTTCGTATACACGTCGCTTAATGCTCTAGCTAGGCTCTGATACCACTGTAAGGTTACTAGGCACTCTAACAAGGGTTAAGAAAGTATCAACCATGCCCGATTAAAATTTTAGCCATGCCTAACAACCCTGTCACGCCCCGCTTCCCAGTGTACGGCGAAGTGGACGCGACGAGGTCCGCTACGTATTACTTAGAAGTACATACGCTAAGCGTATCTAAGCAATATAAAAGTAAATCACAAGAGATAAGAGATATAGAAATAACAACAACTTTATTAATAACATTCTTTTGTACAATGCATGAAAAGTAAATACAATTGAAATGAAAAGCGATGCCTAAACAGTGGCATATCAGGAAATGAAAATACTGAATAGAACAAGGTACAATATCTAGAGCTCGGGGTCTTCATGAAACTGCTCCAAGTCTTCATCGGTGGGCTCGATCTCTGCTGGGTCCAAAGCACCTGACGACATTCAAAGAAGAAAGAAATAGAATGTCGTCAGCGAACAGGTCGCTCAGTAAGTCCCAAAGATAAGGGAGAAATAGACAGAAAGTAAGAGAGAGAGAGAGAGCGCTTTTAATATTGTATTATAATATTGTAATATTGTATTAACGCTGTTATTTGTAACCTAGTACAGAAAATGCGAGTTATACGAGGGGAGTCCCACTTACACCGGGGACCTTGGTAACCTGTAGTACAAGGCTCCGTCGATAATACCACGGAACAACGGCATGGATGTAATTACGTCTTAAGTGACCACCTCGTGCCACCTTTAACATATTCCGTACCAGTCTACCCCTTAAACCCCGTAGTGTTATGATTGTAATGTTGTATTGTATTGTATAAGTTGGATGACTGACCAAAATCATGATATCGGTAAACAGATTGTAACTGCATAATCAGGTAAATGGAATAACGGAATAATGGATGTATATCCATGGTTTGATTCAGTCAAGTTGTATAGATTGTTAACTGGATTCTGGGATTCATGTGTTCATATTGAGTTGGAATATTAAAGAATATAGGTTGATTTGAATCATATTCAAGTCAGAAATAATCAGATTCAAACACGAGTCAGACTAAAAGAAATGTACGTCGAAGTTCTATATTTGTTAGGGTCCTTATTGTAATTTATAAAACTTGAGGGGGTTTTATGTAAAAATAATTTTGAATAGTTTTCAAGATACACCTCAAGTATTTATTATTCGTCTTTATAATTATAATGAGTGTGATTTTATTTTGTCTTATTTCTAGTGAAAATTACATAAATAAAGGTATTAATTTGTAATATTGTTTTATTTGAAATTCATGGTATTTTAATGTAACTTTTAATCTTGTAATTTTTTAGGAAAACGTGGAAACTTTATCTTATAATAAAATAGGTTTTTAAATGATAAATATACATATGTTTATACAAGAATAATTTTTAATAAATATTTTATTTTCCAAAAATCTCATTTTTCTCAAATGTCGTATTTTAAACCTTTCGAGACCGAATGCTCCTTGCGGAGATCTGAATCTCGCACTACTAAGTCCGAGGGTGCACGATAAACCCTACTATCCCTAACGAGTTCCCCAAAGGTGGGTTGTAGTGGCGCTTTGCAAAGATTTAATAAATACTAATCATTTAGAAAACGGTTTTATAAAGATAAGGTATTTATTTGTAAAAGGGTGTAAATTTCCGTATTTTAGATTCTAGGGTTTCCTAAGCCAACTAAGCTATTTCTAAATGGTCTAAACGATAAATCATAGAAGCCTCAAATCGCCTTTTCACCGCCAATTGCGGCCAGGTAAGTGCCAGGTGAGTGGGAGGCTCTCCACTACAAGTAGTGGTCTTAATTAAGTAATCACTCGCCTTAGTCACACTTGCCTAGACACCACAAAGTCAGGTTTAGATAAACGATCGATATCCACGACATATCGTATTTTCCTTTTAAAAGATATTGTTTTAAAATTATAGATAACTTAGAACTTTTAGAAAAGGTTTTATTAAGAAAAATGGTATTGTAGGGTGTTTTTCGTCACCCCATTGAGATGGGAATACGCGCGCGCTTGTCAGGCGTACTACAGATTCCCCCTGCCTAGGGTAGGCTGGGGTTTATTGATGGTGGGGATCCGAATCTCCGGCAGCCGCGGACTAAGCTGCCGTTAATTACCTCTCGCATTTGGAGCGAGGGAACCTCCGATTGACGGGTTAAACTGGTCATGAGAACTCAATGTGCAGTGTACGTGTGCGTTGTTTTAAAAGGGGGGTTTGGATATATCGGGAGCCACGCAGAGTTTTCACGGGGGTCCCGCTACCCGGATAGCGGGCTGGGGGTCAAGTGGGAAAGCAGCCCCCTTGCGGGGTGCGGGGCAGCGCCCCGGCCCAAAAAGAATTTTGGGAGGGAGAGTATATATATACATGTATATAAATAAAGGGGAGAAAAGACATCCAAAGGATGCGTGGGGCCAGCGCTTTGAGCGCAAGAGCGCTAGCGCGCCACGTGGGCGCTTTGCGCTTGACCGCTGGGCGCTTGAGCGCAAGCGCACCACGTGGGCGCGTTGCGCTTGAGCGCAGGGCGCTGGAGCGCAAGCGCGCCACGTGTCGGCACGTGGGCGCTTTGCGCTCGAGCGCTGGGCGCTGGAGCGCCAGCGCGCCACGTGTCGGCTAGTAGACGCTTGGTGCTTGAGCGCTTGGGCGCCGGCGAGAAAAAGGGGCTTTTAGTACCAGAGCCAGAAGTTATGCTTCAGAAAGGAAATATTTTTTATATATATATATAGTCAAACTTCTAGGATGTTTTGAAGCTGATGAAGGGCTTCTCCCCTTGAGCCCTAGTTCTTCCCCAAAGTGGGGCTTCTAGAGATGAGTCTCCTTCTTCTTCCTTTATTTGGCCGGATCTTGAAGATCAAGAGATGTGAGATTTTAAAGATCTATTCTTTTTAAGATCTAATGACAGATCCAAATTTCCCTTTATGGGTTTTGTGGTGGAAAACTATTTAGTTTTGGAAAAGGAAGAGTAAAACTCTTAATTTAATTCAAAAGAAATGAGAAGGTTTAGAACCTTGGAGAAGGAGCAGGAAGCACAAACCCTAGGTTTTTTTGAGAGAATGAAAAGTGTTACTTTATTATTCATCATTTTGCCTTATATAGGCTTACATATTTACATATAGCCCCTTGGGCTTTACAAAAATAACATTTTGCCCATCCCATGGCTCATGTGCTATTTCATTTTTGCACATAAGCCATGAGCTTACAAAATATTGGCTTTATGCCCATTTTGCATACATTCATGTATAAAAAATTACATAAAAATTATTTATTACATGATTTTGTTGTTGGCATGAGGGAGGCTGGCCGCGGGCTCAACTTGGGCATGGGCCCGCTTGACCTGGGCTTGGGCCCACCTAGCTTGGGGGTTGACCTTGACTTTGACTCGGTCAACCGAGGTGCAAATTTTTACCCCAACAGGTATTTTAATGTAAAGTCTTGTTTTGTCGTATTCTAAATTTTCAAGGTAGCGTGTTATGGTTGCATATGAGTGTGTGTGGAGGTAGATCATTACCTCGTGATCTACTTTAAGGTATGGCAATGTTAAAGGGTTAAATGTGATAAACTAAACATGGTGGTATTTAAGTGCAAAAATACGGTATTTTGCAAAAGTTATCATTTCATGTGAGAAATTTTATCTAAATTGATTTTTAAGTGATTAGTAGTCAACATGAATATATTTAAGCATTATGAAATTAGTGATAAGTGAGTTTTGATAGAAAAACCGAATCGGAAATCAGTTTGTTCCGATTTCCGTCGGGTTTATAAAGTCGTATTTTAATGGAAGAAAGAAAGGTAGAAAAGAGGGACTTACGGGTTTGGACAACGCTAGAGAGTGAGAGGAAGGTGGTGGGTTTCCCGGCGCGTCGAAACGTCGTCGAGAGCTCCTAGCACGATCACCAGAAAGTCGCCGTCGATTTCGTCAGCGCTTCGCCTTTCGCTCGTTTTCTAACGTACCAAGTTCTCTTGAAATTTTTAGAGAGTGGACTTAGGAATGTAGGGTGAGAGGGTAGAGGGTATGGGGGTTTATATAGGGTTATATAGGGTTAGGGTTTCAATTAAAAAAATAAAAAAATATATAAAAAACATTAAAAATCATTAAATTTTTGGAGTAAAAGGGATTTATTGAGAATTTGATAACCGATCAAAATATTTAAAGTATTCAGGTGAGAAGACCAGGTCAACACGGAAAAATTCCGTGTTGACGACTCGGCCGTCCGACCGACTCGGTCGAGTCGGGCCGAGTCGAAGGCTCGTCGGGTGGGGTTTTTCATGGGGGGAATTTTGGTGTATTTAACTTTTTGTCATCAGTTCAAGTTTTGTGAGTTATGGCGGTTTGACTGTTGACTTTCCAAAAATTTAAAACAAAATAATTATAAAAATAATGTGGGGCATAGGATTTTGTAACACCCGAGCCCAATACTACTAATTTCTGTTACCGTTTGAACGTAGTGTGGCACTCGTTTCATTTATCTTGCTTGACTGTTGCTTACTGTAAATTTTTACCCGGCAAATTCATTTCTGTATATAACAATTTTTGGCATCTAAAATAAAATTAAAAATATTCATCTTGGCCTGCTTGACACCCCTAACCCCGTTGTAGCGTCCGTATGTCGTGTTCTCGTCCCGTTCAGTGAAACGGGCGAGTTTGGACGGCTACGTGCACGTACGTGTGTCCATTTTGGGGGTATGCTTTTTAATCATAAAACACTTCATTTTCACTTTTGGATCCCGCTTAAAATTCTATTATTTCAATTTCAAATTTTTAGATCCGACCCGGGCACTATTTGGAAATGTTTTACTTTGCGCCAAAATCCCAAAATTTTAATATATTTTAACCGTCGCATATTCTTCTCAACCTTATAATATTTTATATACTTAAATCTTTTTTTTAAAATCTAAATCTTTCCTTTAACAAATTCCCTCAGCAAATCACAACAGTCTTCAACTTCCCGAGGGCCCCACTCTCTTTTCCTCTCTCTCTCACCGTCTTTCTCCTCTCTCCTCTCTCTCGCGCGTTCTCTCTCCTCTCTCTCTCTCCCCCCCTCTCTCTCTCATATTTTAAATCTCCTTTCCCTCCTCCATTCTTTTCCTCACGCGAACCCAGCACCCACCTCGCGCTGCCCTAGCCACCGCCTCCCTCCTCGCCGCTGCAGCATCAACGCCGGCACCACCGTCACCTCCATCCTCGCCTCCTCAGCCTAGTCCCATCCACATCCTCCTTCATTGACCCCCGTGCACCCTGCATCTTCACCGCGGCCATCTGCACCCCCTGCACACCGTCGCACCGCCGTGAGTCGCCGCCGGCGATCCCGTCTCCGTGTCCCCGTCCTCGCAAGCCCCCTCGGTGAGCTAGCTCCCCTCCTCTTTTCATTCTTCCTTCTTTCTCTGTAAATATTTTCTTGATCTGGAAACTTCTTGTCGCTGTCGTCGTAGGCCACCGCAGGAGCTCCGTCGACGAGGTCGACCGTCACCACCCGTCCCACGGATCATCGTGAGCACCCCTTCTCAGATCTTACTTCCTTTCTTCTCTGTTTTTCTTTCTCTTCTTGTTTGCATGTCGTGACCGTTTACTGTTCATTCCTTGGCCGGAATCCGACGATGCCGACGACGTGACCCGACGTTCCTGCGAGGCACCCCGACCCGTGTGGTTCCATTGTTCGTCGTTTGGGTTTATTCCGTGAACCGTGCGCCCGTCGCGAGTTTCCCCGCCGACGTTTATCGTTCCGTTTTTCCGATCCGCGACCCGTCGAGGCAAGTACCCCTTGCTACATGCTAAATAATATTTACATACCTATTGATGACACCCTAAACATGTAAATTTAACTTTAGCACGATCAATTCTCATTTTCATGTACAAGATTGTTATATATCATTTATCTTTCAAACTTGGAACCTACCTGCTGCACTTACTGTAGTGAACCTGATAACCACATTTACCTGTTTAATCACATTTTAATATTGACATAGCTTATGGCATTTATCTCTATAGTTTTGTTCCATTTGGACACTCGTGTGCATTTTAACCTGTAATAGCTGTATCGAACCTTTATATAAATCATTGCACCTCTAAAGTGCATAAACTTGTTAACATGATTAAAAGGCCATAATTGTCATACTGCATTCGCATAACATTGAAATCATCTCTGTGACACAACTGACAACTGTACTGCTAATTCAGTGAATCTGCCTATTGCTTAATTCATTACTTATATCATGTTGTTGATAACCATGCTTGATTATATAACTGATTGTGAGCATACCTATGATATTATTTACATCTTGACTTGACTTGCTACATGCATATTGATTGACCCGACATGGTACCGTACACTGCTTGACTTGACCTGATGTACCATGACCTGACCCGTTACCTGATCTAGTGTCTAATGCCAACAAACCTGACATGTAGTCCTCATGAACCGTTCCTGTTGTCTATCCAGACAAACCTGTTTACCTGATCCAGTGTTGGCATTAGTTTCTTGATTTTGGGCTTTCTTATGGCATTGTAGACTCGGTCACATAAATGAGAGAAGGTTGATGAAGTTACATACAAGGATATTTGGATCCGTTCGAATATCAATCGTATGCAACTTGTCAAACCTGTCTCAAAGGGAAGATGACAAAAACTCCGTTCACTGGACATGGAGTAAGAGCGAGCGAGCTCTTGGGGCTCGTACACAGCGACGTGTGCGATCCAATGTCTACACATGCGCGAAGCGGTTATTCTTACTTCATTACTTTTACGGATGATTTTTCAAGGTTCGGACATGTCTTCTTAATGAAGTATAAATCTGAAGCCTTTGAAAAGTTCCAGGAATACAAGAATGAAGTAGAAAAACAAACAGGCAAAAATATTAAGACACTAAGATCTGATCGAGGTGGTGAATACTTGAGTGCCGAGTTCCTGGATTACCTAAAAGAGAATGGAATTCTCTCTCCGCTTACTCCTCCATACACTCCGCAACATAACGGTGTATCGGAGAGACGGAACCGAACCCTATTGGATATGGTACGGTCCATGATGAGTAACGCTGAGTTACCGCGATCATTCTGGGGATATGCGCTAGAATCAGCCGCATACCTTTTGAACCGAGTTCCCACTAAGACTGTGCCTACCACACCATATGAGTTATGGAGTGGGAAGAAACCCTATCTTCAATACCTGAAGATTTGGGGATGTCCAGCTTTTGTCAAAAAACAGCATGCGGACAAACTCGAGGCACGCTCAGTACTGTACAAGTTTGTGGGATACCCAAAGAACTCCAGGGGGTATCTTTTCTATTACGTAGAGGAACAAAAGATCATTGTTTCTCGAAATGCCCACTTTCTGGAACACCAGTTCTTAGAAAAGGAAATAGGTGGGAGCGCAATAGAACTGGAAGAAATTCCAGAACCACAAGCTATTACTGAAAGCATAGTAGAATCAGAGGGTTCAAAAGATCAGGACATTCCTACGCCACTCCGCAGGAGTAGTAGGCAGTCTCATCCGTCCGAGAGATACTACGGTTTTCTCATAGACGGGGATAGAGAAGATTGCATCATTGATAGTGATGAGCCGACTAGCTTCCAGCAGGCCATTCAGAGCGTTGACTCGGTAAAATGGCTGGATGCAATGCGGACCGAAATGGAGTCCATGTACACCAACAAAGTATGGATTTTGGACGTTGCTCCAGATGGGGTAAAACCCGTAGGATGCAAGTGGATCTTCAGAAGGAAGATTGGTGTAGATGGACAGGTCGAGACCTATAAAGCTAGACTTGTTGCAAAGGGTTTTCGTCAAAGACCTGGTTTGGACTATGACGAAACCTTTTCTCCAGTGGCTATGCTGAAATCCATTCGGATCCTTCTTGCCATTGCTGCCTTCCACGATTATGAGATTTGGCAGATGGACGTAAAGACCGCTTTTCTAAATGGAAATTTAGAGGAGTGTGTCTATATGGACCAGCCAGAGTGTTTCATTCAGAGTGGGAGCAGCGGAAAGGTGTGCAAGTTGCTTAAGTCCATCTATGGACTAAAGCAGGCATCGCAGAGTTGGAACATCTGTTTTGATGAGACGGTCAAAGAATTTGGCTTTATCAAAAATCCAGATGAACCATGCATCTATAGTAGATTTGTAGCGAGAACTGTTGTATTCCTCGTTTTATACGTGGATGACATTCTCTTGATAGGAAATGACATTCCTATGCTACAATCTGTCAAAGGGTTCTTGTCACACAGGTTCTCCATGAAAGACCTGGGTGATGCCTCCTACATTCTGGGGATCCGGATCTATCGTGATAGATCCAAGAGGATATTAGGACTTTCGCAGTCCAGGTACATCGACACCATACTGAAAAGATTCAGCATGGAAGATTCCAAGCGCGGTAATCTACCGGCTTTGTCACGGGATCACCCTCTCCAAAGAGATGTCTCCCAAGACTGATTTGGAAAGGGATCGCATGTCTATTATACCCTACGCTTCTACGGTAGGCTCTATAATGTATGCGATGTTGTGTACCAGACCAGATGTGGCTTATGCACTGAGTGTGGTAAGCAGGTATCAGTCAAACCCTGGGGAGAAACACTGGATAGCGGTAAAGAACATTCTCAAGTACCTGAGAAGGACTAAGGAGGTGTTCTTGGTGTATGGCGGAAAAGACCTCCAGATTGAGGCCTTTGCTGACTCCAGCTTCCAGAGTGACAAGGATGATTCCAAGTCCATGTCGGGTTTTGTCTTTACCCTCAATGGAGGGGCGGTGTGTTGGAAGAGTTCCAAACAGGAAACCGTTGCTGACTCGACTATGGAAGCGGAATATATCGCTGTATCTGATGCCGCAAAAGAAGCCGTCTGGATAAAGAAGTTCTTGAAAGAAATTCAGGTGGTTCCGTCCATTGTTGACCCAATACCACTGTATTGCGACAACAACGGGGCTATAGCTTTAGCAAAGAAACCCAGGTCCCATCAGAAATCCAGACACATCTTGAGGCGGTATCACCTGATCAGGGAGATCGTGGATCGCAAGGAGATCGAGGTTCGGAGGGTTGCTTCAGAAGATAACACCGCAGATCCATTCACGAAGGCCTTACCCCAGACTCAGTTCGAGCGGCTGATCGAGATGATAGGTCTTCGATACGCCAGTACATGGCCTTAGTGCAAGTGGGAGATTGTTAGTGTATATGCCCTAGAGGCCATTACTGTATCATACTAGTATGTATATTACTTGATGGAAGCTTGGGATATTCATAGTTGTATAGACAATCTTGCTCGAAATGGCAGTATGCTACTTGGTTTGTCTCTGCTTTAATGTGTACAAGTGTTTCTTTATTGTATCATCTATACGCATTAGTGGAGCCCTTAGGATCTTTGCTTGATTACCAGCGTTGTGATGGCAGTCACACTCGTGGGAGCTGGGTAATCTACAAGCACATCCTTATACACACGTCCCTAGTCATGGGATTATCGAGACAGGGCATCGATACTCCGGAGTAGACTAGCGTATGCGCTTCTCATCCCAGTGCGGGAGGCGGTCTGTCCCACAGCCGTCAGTACGTCGTGCTTGAGATAGTATGCGGGTGCTCGTTAGGTTACGAGTACACTGGACAGGACTCGTCGGGAACCGTTGGTTGGTATTATACCTATCGTCAGTTATCAGTTCCCAGGTGACATGAGTACAGCTTAGTCCGCTGGCTTGTCACTGTCACTTCGCCTCAAGTGTGTTCCCACTGTACTTTGATTACTACCCTACCACGGCTCAAAGGAGTCGTGCAAACAGGTAGTAGTTGGATGCAGTCCCGAAGCACTTGGAGCCAGTGACGGTTAGACAGGATTCGTCTCTCCCGGTATTGGGGGTTGGCATCGCGCTGTGTCTAGGAGAGCCATTACACAAGTAGTCCCTGGCCAGGGCAAGCGGGATATACTGGTAGGTTTCCAGTGTTATCTCAGGGTGTTCTGGGCTACACTCCGACACGACTTGTACCGCTATTAGGGGACTGACGTTTACCGCCCCTAGGCCCGCCATGCGATGTTATCAGACGAACAGACCGGACTGTACGGAGATTGTCACATACAGACTCAGTAGGAGTTCAGATGGGTTTCACCTCGTCTGTCTTCTTATCGGCATCTACCTGGGGGCCGTTACGCACAGCTAGTGCCGCTTGCCGTCTGTGGTTAAACCCACTGCCAGCGTAGTGTCGAGTCTTTAGAGTCCCACACAGAGGGTTATTCGCCTTTGGGCAAAACAGAGTAGAGATCGCATGGTTTTGCGACAGGGTCCGTTCACATCCGCGCACTTATGCACGTTTGGCGTCCGGACAGACATTACTAGCGGGCTCTGGTTTGAGCCAGATCCTAGTATATATTTTTGGGGTTTGTTTTATCTCTTAGTATTCATGTTTCTCGGAACACGAATGCGGGTGTGTATGCACAGTTGTTTGAGGCGGAGGAAGAGGTTTTTCATTAGGGTTTTGGAACGGGTGCGTATGCACAGTTGACAGACGTCTTTTTCCAAACCCTAATGAATTTGTGATATATCAATTAATAATATTAATTAAATGAAATTGTGTCATGGTTGGGTTGGTTGACTAGTTGACCAAGGTTGAAAGGTTAACCATCATCATTTCAAGCAAAGATGCTCTTTGATCTTTGCAAAACTCATTTAATGTGAAATGATAATGATCATTTCAACATACCATCACCTTTTTCATTTAGATTAATTTTGTTAATTGATTAATTCACATATATTTGTTATGGTTGTAAAAAACCATCTCATTCTATCATAACCATTCTCTCTCCTCTCTTCTTCTTCCTCCTCCTCTAGTTCAAGGAGATCCATTCTCATGAGTTGAGAAACCTCTTCTTGAGATAAAATACCCTAAACCACTCTCTACTCACTCTAAGGTTGAAGGTCTAGCAAGCCAAAGACCTTAGTTCTCTCAAAGTTCGAGAAAGGAGCCCAAGGTTGAAACCCTCAGGTGGATCCATCTTTGACGAAAGAAGGCGACGAGGAAAGCACCATCCAACCACTACAAAGAGTTCAAGAAGAAGGAGTTCAAGTGAGGTATAACCCCTAACCGAGTAGATAAATCTCTAGTTAGGTTGCTAGTGTGTAGTTTAGCCAAGATCCGTTTTTGTAGTCCAAGTTACCTAAACCCTAAAAATTGTTTTTCACCATTTCCGCAAGCCCGAAAGAACCGGGAGAGGTAACATGGACTTACAGTTTCTTGGGGTAATCGCTCGCATGGAGAGTCCACTTGGGAACGAGAAGATGAAATCCGGCAGAAGTTTCCTCACCTTTTCTTGTAGTTATCTATCTTTGTATTCTTGGAATTTCGAGGACGAAATTCTTTTTGTAGTTGGGTATAATGTAACACCCGAGCCCAATGCTACTAATTTCTGTTACCGTTTGAACGTAGTGTGGCACTCGTTTCATTTATCTTGCTTGACTGTTGCTTACTGTAAATTTTTACCCGGCAAATTCATTTCTGCATATAACAATTTTTGGCATCTAAAATAAAATTAAAAATATTCATCTTGGCCTACTTGACACCCCTAACCCCGTTGTAGCGTCCGTGTGTCGTGTCCTCGTCCCGTTCAGTGAAACGACTGAGTTTGGACGGCTACGTGCACGTACGTGTGTCTGTTTTGGAGGTATGCTTTTTAATCATAAAACACTTCATTTTCACTTTTGGATCCCGCTTAAAATTCTATTATTTCAATTTCAAATTTTTGGACCCGACCCGGGCACGATTTGGAAATGTTTTACTTTGCGCCAAAATCCTAAATTTTTAATATATTTTAACCGTCGCATATTCTTCTCAACCTTATAATATTTTATATACTTAAATCTTTTTTTTTAAATCTAAATCTTTCCCTTAACAAATCCCCTCAACAAATCCCCTCAGCAAATCACAACAGTCTTTAACTTCCCGTGGGCCCCCCTCTCTTTTCCTCTCTCTCTTACCGTCTTTCTCCTCTCTCCTCTCTCTCTCTCTCTCGTTCTCTCCCCTCTCTCTCTCTCCCTCTCTCATATTTTAAATCTCCTTTCCCTCCTCCATTCTTTTCCTCACGCGAACCCAGCACCCACCTCGCGCTGCCCTAGCCACCGCCTCCCTCCTCGCCGCTGCAGCATCAACGCCGGCACCACCGTCACCTCCATCCTCGCCTCCTCAGCCTAGTCCCATCCACATCCTCCTTCATTGACCCCCGTGCACCCTGCATCTTCACCGCGGCCATCTGCACCCCCTGCACACCGTCGCACCGCCGTGAGTCGCCGCCGGCGATCCCGTCTCCGTGTCCCCGTCCTCGCAAGCCCCCTCGGTGAGCTAGCTCCCCTCCTCTTTTCATTCTTCCTTCTTTCTCTGTAAATATTTTCTTGATCTGGAAACTTCTTGTCGCTGTCGTCGTAGGCCACCGCAGGAGCTCCGTCGACGAGGTCGACCGTCACCACCCGTCCCACGGATGATCGTGAGCACCCCTTCTCAGATCTTACTTCCTTTCTTCTCTGTTTTTCTTTCTCTTCTTGTTTGCATGTCGTGACCGTTTACTGTTCATTCCTTGGCCGGAATCCGACGATGCCGACGACGTGACCCGACGTTCCTGCGAGGCACCCCGACCCGTGTGGTTCCATTGTTCGTCGTTTGGGTTTATTCCGTGAACCGTGCGCCCGTCGCGAGTTTCCCCGCCGACGTTTATCGTTCCGTTTCTCCGATCCGCGACCCGTCGAGGCAAGTACCCCTTGCTACATGCTAAATAATATTTACATACCTATTGATGACACCCTAAACATGTAAATTTAACTTTAGCACGATCAATTCTCATTTTCATGTACAAGATTGTTATATATCATTTATCTTTCAAACTTGGAACCTACCAGCTGCACTTACTGTAGTGAACCTGATAACCACATTTACCTGTTTAATCACATTTTAATATTGACATAGCTTATGGCATTTATCTCTATAGTTTTGTTCCATTTGGACACTCGTGTGCATTTTAACCTGTAATAGCTGTATCGAACCTTTATATAAATCATTGCACCTCTAAAGTGCTTAAACTTGTTAACATGATTAAAAGGCCATAATTGTCATACTGCATTCGCATAACCTTGAAATCATCTCTGTGACACAACTGACAACTGTACTGCTAATTCAGTGAATCTGCCTATTGCTTAATTCATTACTTATATCATGTTGTTGATAACCATGCTTGATTATATAACTGATTGTGAGCACACCTATGATATTGTTTACATCTTGACTTGACTTGCTACATGCATATTGATTGACCCTACATGGTACCGTACACTGCTTGACTTGACCTGATGTACCATGACCTGACCCGTTACCTGATCTAGTGTCTAATGCCAACAAACCTGATATGTAGTCCTCATGGACCATTCCTGTTGTCTATCCAGACAACCCTGTTTACCTGATCCTGTGTTGGCATTAGTTTCTTGATTTCGGGATACCTGACTTGACACACACATATAACTTGGGGGTATGGGGAAATCAAAGGTGAAACCTAACTTGTAACTCGACAGTTCACTACCTGTTCTGAATGTACACATTCCTGTTTTGTGCCTAGCGGCATGTCTCGGTTTCAGCCGAGAATATTGTGGCCGTGGTCCCGGGTATGTACGGGATACTATCGAGTGTACACATTCATGTTTTGTGCTTAGCGGCATGTCTCGGCTGCAGCCGAGAATATTGTGGCCGTGGTCTCGGGTATGTACGGGATACTATTGAGTTACATCGATGATTCATCAATTTGCTTTCAAAGACTTTAGAACAGAAAACCTGATAGAACAGTTTAGTTTACCCACTGCACATTACCCTGCACTGCTCTGACTTATATTATTGTTACTCTTGTTTTATTCATGTTTATATTGCATTGCCTGCTACACTGTTCATATTATATTACTGGATGACATGACGCGCTGACGTCTGGGTTTTGCATGGCTCAGATTCTTCTACCTTGCTGCAGACTGATTAGGAGTTTTGCCGCTGTTAGACGAGCGGTGAGGTTCCTGTCGGTACGTAGTTTCACTCCAGGTGTTTCATTTATTGTATCTTTTGGCTTCCGCATATTGTTATCTCTTGACTCTTTTACTCTGGCTTATAGACATGTACTAGGTAGTTAGTTTACTTTCCTGTTCTTGATATCTCCACAGCCGTAATGTGACCGTGGAAGGATTTTTCCTATCCACAGGTAGCATGGTTGGCTATGTCACGTGCCCACTTTAGCGTACTTTGGGAAGCGGGGCGTGACAGATTTGAACTCTGGTGGCTTGGTTCAGCAGTGCAAGGTGTTACCAATGAGCTACAAGCTCCTTCTTGTAATTATTGTGGTATTTAATTACTTAAAATGATAGCAGCAAGAATAAATACTCCTAGTATACATTAAATTTAAAGTAATTTTTTGTACACTAAAAATGGAGTTATTACATTCTTGTAGCTTGTAATTAAAAACAAAATAATTACCTATATCTTGTGCTCAGGCTAAAATACTCCTTTATGGATTTTAAAAAAAATTTAAAAAAATTTGTATAGAAAAGTGTATAGAAAAATTAGAGTTGTTATATTCTACCCTCCTTATAAAAATTTCGTCCTCGAAATTTGTAAAAGGAAAGTGTAACAGATTCAAGGAAGTTTTTGGTGAGAGTGTGTGAAGAATGACAAAGTGATGCAAGGGTGTGAAAAAGGTCGAAGAGAATTACCAGGGTTATTCTGACCAACCGTATCAGCTTCTACGGCCGCCAAATTGTATACCTGACGTCTCCGCACGTTCCTCCTAGCTGGAAGCATATTCCCCTGTACTCGAGGCATGTTTCTCAGTGCCAGATGGAATTGGTGATTTGGCTGAGCAGGGAATCTACGTGGAGGTGGTGCTGGGAGTGCAGGACGAGTTGCAGGAGCTTGGATAGCTGGCTGCTGCGGGTAGTTGGCGGGTATGTGTGCTGGGTTGCGTCTATAAGGACAGTTTCCGATTCCGTGGTTAGACGCGCCACAAACCAAGCATAGGCCTTTTGCGCGCCTATAGTCCTTCCACAAGTGTCCTTCCCTCTTGCAATAAAAGCAAAAATCGGGTCTTGACCGATCCTTAACTTCTTCCGGTCTTCTGAGTTCAACAGCTGGCCTTGAAGAGGCCCCTCCTGCCATTTGAGTGGCATGACGTTTCACTCCTGCAGACTGAGGTCTGCCCCTTGCCTTTATCACTGCTTCATAGCTGCAAGCAGCTTCCAGAGCATCTTCATGAGTTGGAAATTTCCCTGTGGCTAGTACAGCCTGGATTTCCGTGTCCAAACCTTGTTGAAATCGACGGGCTCTGATCTCATCCGTCGGTATCAGGTGTGCCGCAAATCGACTGAGCATGGTGAATTCAGCGTCATACTCATCTACTGACTTGTCCCACATCGAACCTTGTTGTAGATGAATGAACTGCTGCTCCATGGCAAACCTGGCAGTCACAGGGAAGTACTTCGCGTCGAACTTCTCGCGAAAAGTCTTCCATTCAATACGTTGTACCAGACGGCTTTCTTCCGCCTCCCACCAGTTGCGAGCATTATCCGTGAGCTGTAGTTTCGCCACACGGACCCAAGCGATGTCTGGCACTTGAGCTGCTGCCAGATCGTCTTCTATGCTTTGTGCCCATTCTTCCGCTTCAAGAGGGCTTCCTTTACCAGAGAACTGCTTCGGGTGCAAAGCCCTGAATTGCTTTACCCCTGGTGCGTCGGTCTCAGGACGGTTCAGGAGTTGTTGCTGTCCCTCGAGAAGGCTGCGGATCGCCTCAAGCAGCACTGTTTGCTCGGTAATTGGCGCAGGAACAACTGGTGTGAGAGGTAGTGCTGGAGGTGTGTTGTTGACATTGGTGCTGGTGTTGTTCGGGGAATCCATAACCTTGAAGAAAAATTTAGGTTAGGACAGATTCAAGTACATGAAATGACAAGATTCAAGGAATAGAAATTTGTAAGATTCAAGAAACATGTATTGTAAAGAATGTTTTAGTTGCTGGTTCTTGTGTTATATTGCTTAGGTTGTTCACGCAGACCAGAACTGCATGATAGGGACTCATACAGCTCTGACCTGCATGGGCCACCAACAAAACCTGTCACGTCCCGCTTCCCGGTGTACGGCGAAGTGGACGTGACGAGATCCACTACGTATATACTTAGAAGTACATACGCTAAGCGTATCTAAGCAATATAAAAGTAAATCACAAGAGACAAGAGATATAGAAATAACAGCAACTTTATTAATAACATTCTTTTGTACAATGCATGAAAAGTAAATACAACTGAAATGAAAAGCGATGCCTAAACAGTGGCATAACAGGAAATGAAAATACTGAATAGAATAAGGTACAATATCTAGAGCTCGGGGTCTTCGTGAAACTGCTCCAAGTCTTCACCGGTGGGCTCGATCTCTGCTGGGTCCAAAGCACCTGACGACATTCAAAGAAGAAAGAAATAGAATGTCGTCAGCGAACAGGTCGCTCGGTAAGTCCCAAAGATAAGAGAGAAATAGACAGAAAGTAAGAGAGAGAGAGAGAGCTTTTAATGTAGTATTATAATATTGTAATATTGTATTAACGCTGTTGTTTGTAGCCTAGTACAGAAGATGCGAGTGTATACGAGGGGAGTCCCACTTACACCGGGGACCTTGGTAACCTGTAGTACAAGGCTCCGTCGATAATACCACGGAACAACGGCATACATGTAATTACGTCTTAAGTGACCACCTCGTGCCACCTTTAACATATTCCGTACCAGTCTACCCCTTAAACCCCGTAGTGTTATGATTGTATTGTTGTATTGTATAAGTTGGATGACTGACCAAAACCATGATATCAGTAAACAGATTGCAACTGCATAATCAGGTAAATGGAATAACGGAATAATGGATGTATATCCATGGTTTGATTCAGTCAAGTTGTATAGACTGTTAACTGTATTCTGGGATTCATGTGTTCATATTGAGCTGGAATATTAAAGAATATAGGTTGACTTGAATCATATTCAAGTCAATAATCAGACTCAAATTCGAGTCAGACTAAAAGAAATGTACGTCGAAGTTCTATATTTGTTAGGGTCCTTATTGTAATTTATAAAACTTGAGGGGGTTTTATGTAAAAATAATTTTGAATAGTTTTCAAGATACACCTCAAGTATTTATTATTCTTCTTTATAATTATAATGAATGTGATTTTATTTTGTCTTATTTCTAGTGAAAATTACATAAATAAAGGTATTAATTTGTAATATTGTTTTATTTGAAATTCATGGTATTTTAATGTAACTTTTAATCTTATAATTTTTTAGGAAAAGGTGGAAACTTTATCTTATAATAAAATAGGTGTTTAAATGATAAATATACATATGTTTATACAAGAATAATTTTTAATAAATATTTTATTTTCCAAAACTCTGATTTTTCTTAAATGTCGTATTTTAAACCTTTCGAGACTGAATGCTCCTTGCGGAGGTCTGAATCTCGCACTACTAAGCCCGAGGGTGCACGATAAACCGTACTATCCCTAACGAGTTCCCCAAAGATGGGTTGTAGTGGCGCTTTGCAAAGATTTAATAAATACTAATCATTTAGAAAACGGTTTTATAAAGATAAGGTATTTATTTGTAAAAGGGTGTAAATTTCCGTATTTTAGATTCTAGGGTTTCCTAAGCCAACTAACCTATTTCTAAATGGTCTAAACGATAAATCATAGAAGCCTCAAATCGCCTCTTCACCGCCAATTGCGGCCAGGTAAGTGCCAGGTGAGTGGGAGGCTCTCCACTACAAGTAGTGGTCCTAATTAAGTAACCACTCGCCTTGGTCACACTTGTCCAGACACCACAAAGTCAGGTTTAGATAAACGATCGATATCCACGACATATCGTATTTTCCTTTTAAAAGATATTGTTTTAAAATTGTATATAACTTAGAACTTTTAGAAAAGGTTTTATTAAGAAAAATGGTATTTTAATGTAAAATCTTGTTTTGTCGTATTCTAAATTTTCAAGGTAACGTGTTATGGTTGCATATGAGTGTGTGTGGAGGTAGGTCATTACCTCGTGATCTACTTTAAGGTATGGCAATGTTAAAGGGTTAAATGTGATAAACTAAATATGGTGGTATTTAAGTGCAAAAATACAGTATTTTGTAAAAGTTATCATTTCATGTGAGAAACTTTATCCAAATTGATTTTTAAGTGATTAGTAGTCAACATGAATATGTTTAAGCATTATGAAATTAGTGATAAGTGAGTTTTGATAGAAAAACCGAATCGGAAATCGGTTTGTTCCGATTTCCGTCGGGTTTATAAAGTCGTATTTTAATGGAAGAAAGAAAGGTAGAAAAGAGGGACTTACAGGTTTGGAAAACGCTAGAGAGTGAGAGGAAGGTAGTGGGTTTGCCGGCGCGTCGAAACGTCGTCGAGAGCTCCTAGCACCATCACCGGAAAGTCGCCGTTGATTTCGTCAGCGCTTCGCCTTTCGCTCGTTTTCTAACGTACCAAATTCTCTTGAAATTTTTAGAGAGTGGACTTAGAAATGTAGGATGAGAGGGTAGAGGGTATGAGGGTTATGCTAGGGTTAGGGTTTTAATAAAAAAAAATATAAAAATATATTAAAAACATTAAAAATCATTAAATTTTTGGAGTAAAAGGGATTTATTGAGAATTTGATAACTGATCAAAAATTTAAAGTATTCAGGTGAGAAGACCAGGTCAACACGGAAAAATTCCGTGTTGACGACTCGGCCGTCCAACCGAGTCCGGCCGGCGGCGCCGGCCCGAGTCGGGCCGAGTCGAAGGCTCGTCGGGTGGGGGTTTTCATGGGGGGAATTTTGGTGTATTTAACTTTTTGTCTTCAGTTCAAGTTTTGTGAGTTATGGCGGTTTGACTGTTGACTTTCCAAAAATTTAAAACAAAATAATTATAAAAATAATGTGGGGCATGAGATTTGAACTATGGTGGCTTGGTTCAGCAGTGCAAGGTGTTACCAATGAGCTACAAGCTCCTTCTTATAATTATTATGGTATTTAATTACTTAAAATGATAGCAGCAAGAATAAATACTCCTAGCATACATTAAATTTAAAGTAATTTCTTGTATACTAAAAATGGAGTTATTACATTCTTGTAGCTTGTAATTAAAAACAAAATAATTACCTATATCTTGTGCTCAGGCTAAAATACTCCTTTATGGATTTTAAACAAATTTAAAAAAAATTGTATAGAAAAGTGTATAGAAAAATTAGGGTTGTTACAAACCCTAAACAAGATCTTTGCTAGAAAATTAGGGTTTCAAATGCAAGTAAATAGCATCTATGACTAAGTGAATACGAAATACAACCTTTGTAAATCGGTCCTTCACTTCTAAAGCTCCTTGTCGTAGTCCCTTCGCTGCGATCATGGTTCTCCCGGGCTCTTGCATGGCTCTACGAGGCGAAAGATGCGTCCTTGCTTGAAGTCTTCGAGGCCGAATATGATCTACGTCGAGAGAATACCGACTCAAGCTACTACTTCAATAACTAGAGAATTAGTGAAGCAAACACCCTAAACTAAAGTGCTAGTCTAGTAGATGATGGAGAAATAGGAAGTGGGTTCACTTTAGAATTTTATTTCTCACAATACTTCTCACTTTAGATCAAACCCTAGAGCGTCTTTTTAGCTCAAGGAAGAAGATGAAGAAATGAAATAAGAAAGATAATGATCAAGTGAGTAAGCTAACCATGGTGAGTGAGTATCATATACTAACTCATGTAGAGACATAACCATGGCTAATCCTTATGGTTGGGTTAACAAATATCCATAGTAAAAACAAACTTAGTGGACTTAGTCAATGCATCCACAAGCTTCCACAAGCTTCATGCATTTTTCTAATCCTCCACTAATTTTGTAATTACTTTAAATATTAAAACCCAACATAATAAATAGTATGGTGTAAGTCTCATACACCCATGAAAGATGTATCATCAACCATGATACAAAATGAAAAACACGCATTTAATATATATCACATATATACTAAAGCTGTGCACATGTGAGAAAAATCCGTAAGTGAACAAATGTTAGTTAATGTAAATTAGTATATCATATATACAATTATACACTAAATCATTAAATCAACACTTGACTTAATAATCCGGTTATATCTCATATAACTGACTAACATCCAATGTATCGACTTATCGAATCAACATTTGATTCGATAACCCGGCTGTACCACATAAAACCGACCGATACAAAAAGTCGCGAGAATAGAATACGGTATCACATACACGCATCATTCTCGGTCCCGCACATATCACATATGCGCTCCTATTTCGTTTTGCCTGAACCAGTAAAACCTCTATGTAGGACTCTAAAGACTCGTTAATACGCTGGCAGTAGGTGATGATCACATCAAGCACCCACAAGCCGTCAGCGGTACTAGCTGGACGTAACGGCTACCCGAGTATTGAGCGATCAGAAGATCAGCAAGCAAGCCCGCTCCAACTCCTGTAAAAGCCAAACGGTAACACTTCCCGTACAGTCCGGTCTCCTCGTCTGATATGTCGCATATCAAGTCTAGGGGTGGTAATCGTCAGACCCCAATAACCGATAAGTCGTGCCGATGTGAGGCTCATAACGGGTCGAGAAACTACCGGTAACTCTTACCAGTAAATCTCTAAATCAGCCCTGACCAGGGACTTCCTTGTTATGGCCAATCGAGCACAACGCAACATCAACCCCCAATACCGGGAGAGACGAAACCCCTCCTATCGCTCACCGCCTCCATATGACTCGGGACTGTACCCAAAAACCACCATTTTGCACGCCCTCTTGAACGTGGTAAGGTGGAAATCAAAGCACAGTGGGAATCACACAAGACTCTATGACGATCTCGGGTCTACAGACTAACCTGCACAAGTGTCACCAGAGAATTGCCATCTGACGTGAGGTATAATACCATCTGGGAGTTCTCGACGAGTCCGTCCAGTGTACCCAGTCTCCACTGAGCACCCGTATACCATCTCTGATATCAAACACCAATGGATATGGGATCATCCATCGCCCATCTCATGGGTCGAGAAGCGTATACGCTAGTCTACACTGGTATATCGATGCCCTGTCTCGATACACCTACGACTAGGAACATTAAAGGATGTACTTATGGACTACTCTGTCCCCACTAGTATGATCCGCATCATAGTCCAGGTAGTCAAGTACACATCCTAAGGGCTTTATCAACATGTAACTATAAGACAGTATCAAGAGACAGGTATACATATTAAGATAAAGAGCAACCAGATAGCATACTATCATATCGAGCAAGAAAGTCCTCTCTATATATGTCCAAGCATCCAATATAATATACATCATCTATACAATACTGGCCTCTAGGGCATACATACAACTAACAGCTACCAGCCAGGGATAGCCGAGCAGGGTAGCCGCCCGGCTGCCTCTTGGCGAGGGTTTTGATCCTTAGCGCTGGAGGGGCCGTGGGAGGCTTGTTAAGGATGGACCGAGCAGTGAAGCTGCTCAGTTGCCTCTTGGCGAAGGCTTTGATCCCTGGCGTTGTAGGGTAGGGAGCTACCGGCTAGGGATACCCGAGCAGGGTAGCTGCTTGGCTGCCACTTGGTGAGGGCTTCGATCCTTAGCGCTGGAAGGGTCGTAAGAGGCCTGCTAAGGATGGACCGAGCAGTGAAGCTGCTCAGTTGCCTCTTGGCGAGGGCTTTGATCCCTAGCGTTGTGGGTAGTGGACTACCAGCCATGGACAGCCGAGCAGGCTACCTCTTGATGAGGACTTCGATCCTTAGCGCCGGAGGGGCCGTAAGAGGCCCGAGCAGTGAAGCTGCTCAGTTGCCTCTTGGCGAGGGCTTTGATCCCTGGCGTTGTGGGTAGTGGACTACCAGCCATGGATAGCCGAGCAGGGTAACCGCTCGGCTGCCTCTTGGTGAGGGCTTCGATCCTCAGCGCTGGAGGGGCCGTGGGAGGCCTACTAAGGATGGACCGAGCAGTGAAGTTGCTCAGTTGCCTCTTGGCGAAGGATTTGATCCCTGGTGTTGTGGGGTAGGGAGCTACCCGCCAGGGATAGCCGAGTAGGGTAGATGCTCGGCTGCCTCTTGGTGAGGGCTTCGATCTTTAGCGCTGGAGGGGCCGTGGGAGGCCTGCTAAGGATGGACCGAGCAGTGAAGCTGCCCAGTTGCCTCTTGGCAAGGGCTTTGATCCCTGGCGTTGTGGGGTAGGAAGCTACCCGTCAGGGATAGCCGAGTAGGGTAGCTGCTCGACTGCCTCTTGGTGAGGGCTTCGATCCTTAGCGCTGGAGGGGCCGTGGGAGGCCTGCTAAGGATGGACCGAGCAGTGAAGCTGCTCAGTTGCCTCTTGGCGAGGGCTTTGATCCCTGGCGTTGTGGGGTAGGGAGCTACCCGCCAGGGATAGCCGAGCAGGGTAGCTGCTCGGCTGCCTCTTGGTGAGGGCTTCGATCCTTAGCGCTGGAGGGGCCGTGGGAGGCCTGCTAAGGATGGACCGAGCAGTGAAGCTGTCCAGTTGCCTCTTGGTGAGGGCTTTGATCCCTGGCGTTGTGGGGTAGGGAGCTACCAGCCAGGGATAGCCGAGCAGGGTAGCTGCTCGGCTGCCTCTTGGTGAGGGCTTCGATCCTTGGCGCTGGAGGGGCCGTAAGAGGCCTGCTAAGGATGGACCGAGCAGTGAAGCTGCTCAGTTGCCTCTTAGCGAGGGCTTTGATCCCTTACGTTGTGGGGTAGAGAGCTACCAGCTACGGATAGCCGAGCAGCTGCCTCTTGGTGAGGGCTTCGATCCTTGGCCTCTACTGTTGGAGACATGTGTCTGGCCGCGGCCGCGGTTCCTTAGGTCCTCTGGCGAGGTAGTCTTCGAGCTGCCATGACGAGTCCCGTCCGTACGACCCCGTCGAGGGAGGGGGTGTTGGCCATGCCTGGGAGCAGGCGAACTGACCGACATCTCCTCGGGAGGGACATGAGCACTTAGGGGCTCGGGGCGAGGCACTCAGGCGACAGACCTCGGCGCTGACGCGGGTTGCAGAATGTATTGGCCCAGGAGATCTGCGGCCGTGGGAGGTAACGAGGCGGTGGTCGGCTGTACCGATGCGAGCAGAGTCTTCTCTCCCTCTGTAGGGTCCTAGTCCCGAGATTGGGGACAGCGACGGGGGGAGCTTGTCCACGACGAGCGCGTCCACGACGGACACGGGTCGATCTATCCGGGCTGCTAGGGCGTTGTAGACGCTCGTCGGAGGAGGGGTTTATATAGCGGTGGCAACAGGTAGGCAAGCGCGAGAATCACGCCGGCCGTTGCGCTCCCGACGTCACGCCCGCGTGATGAGCGGGATCTCCCATTAATGGCGAGACAGACTCGTTAATAGGAGATCATGATGGCGTGGAACTTGTGATGTGGCCGACGGATGTCTCGCGCATGGCGAGATTCGTGGGATAGCGGTTGCGCCTGTGAGCGGTGTCGTTGGTAGGTCGATGAGACCGAGGAAGATGACCTCGGCGGGAGAGCTCGCGAACGAGCGGGAGAGCTGAGGTATCTTGGTTCTGCTCGAGCCCGAGGCGAGCTGAGAGTGTCGAGGAGGCTCGGGCCTGTGATAGCTCGGAGTAGAGCAAAGGGACAGTTTGCTTGACTGCTGAGGTGCTCAGGGATAAGAAGTTGGGTGCAACCTCGGAGACAAGATTTAAAGGAAGCCCCCCCCCCCAACTGTAGCATACTGGTTCTCCTTCCGTGGCCCTCAGGGGCCTAACTGGCTTACGCATATAACACGTCATTTGCCACGTGTCATGATCTAAGGAATTACCGTTATTGAGCATCATCAAATTTTAAATTGTTAAATGTTAATACAATTTTCCAAACGAAAAATAGGAACTTTTTTTGGAATAAACCAATTTAAATTAATATTATTAAAAACAAATCACTTTCAAAACATATTAAAAAAATATACCACTTTCTTCCAACGGAAGCCAAGGAGGCACCGCGTCAGCGCCGAAATAAATAAAAAAAATTTAATTAAAAGGCGCAGTTTCAAACTGAGACCATTAATATAGCAAAATAACATGAATCGTGCCAATTAATTTTATCAATGGGCGCATTTCCAAAATGCGCCCATTGATTTTATCATTATATGTCATTACATTTGTAATGGAAACGGTTTGAAACTGCGCCTCTTGAAAAAAAAAATTCGCCAGCACAAGCAGTGAGCTGGCGCTGACGTGGCAGAAAATGACTTGTTTTTGTAATATCTTTTGAAAATGGTTTGTTTTTAGTAATATTAATTTAATATGGTTTATTCTGAAAAATTATCCAAAATAGAATGCAACATGTAGATTTGGCATCATTTCTCTGCTGCTACCTAAATAGCATTTTTCTTTGCAGCAAACATAACAGTTTCTCCTCTTAGGCCTACAAGATCTCCACGGCACGACGTATAACCAAGCAATCCGTCCAACCAGTAGACGGTAATTCAAATTTAAAAAATAATAATAATAACCTGAAATTCGATATATCAACACCTATAGAATGCAAACATAAAACTTCCATAGCACACCAAGATGCATCAAAGTAAATCCTAAAACTGATACCATATATCAACACATCGAGAAAATGCGTGTAGATCGGATACATACATATGCATCTTATGATTGATAAAATCACCATACTGCAAGTCTGTAAATGCGCAAAATGGCAAATAACTTTGCCGGAGCTTCGTCTTTCAACCCACTAAAGTATGTGTGCACCAAGAATCAGATGACGAGCAAGAATAAGGTAGGATTGGTCTAGTAATGGGAATAAAGTAAGAACCTGTTATTTGTGTGAGTTGCGACAGGAGAAGCGATGATGCCATTATATTGGACCCTTTGCTTTCACCTTTCAGTCCCTGCGCTTTATCTTTTTGATGACAATGCTCTGACCAAAAGAGCAAGGGACAGGGAAATGGCCTATATAAAAATGGCATGCAGTGCATTTGTTGGGTATACGGCAGCTAAGAAAATAAGATAAATCTTCAATTTCACATAAACAGAAAAATGAAAAGCTCAGGATTTGAATTTGCTAGACAAGAAACAGACAATCAAAAGGACCTCACCATTTCAGAAATGCTTTCTATAGTCGTGTGTTGCACAATGGGAAGATTAGCATAATTACCATGCGCGTTACAACCCCTCTCCCTGCTGAAACATTTTCAGATTTGTTGTCGCATCCCAGGGCTAACGCTAATTAAGGATTCCATTTTTTTGCTTATTATTATTTTTTATTTTTTCAAGAAAATCCAACTTCCTAACTTCTGTTTGCCGCTAAACTATGGAGCTGAAGCTTGAATTGTGATTCTTCAACTTTCAACAACATTGACATGCGGAAACCCAATGATAGGAGTGAATGATGGTTATAACTAAATGAATGTGTAGATAAATTGCAATCTATTTAGTAAAATGAGAAATGTAGTCGGTGTTTTTTTTTCTTTCTTTTTTTGAAATCAACCCCCATCAGGATCGAACTTGTGAACTCTCACATTGGAGAGGAAATTGGTACCAGCAGCTAAGCCTGGTTGGTAATGTTGCCTGTGTTTGTTTCCAATTAAAAAGAATCAAAATCAATCGAAGGAAGAAGAAGAGGAGAAATTTAACTCTAAATTTCTCTGAGTTCGGCATATTTTCCAATTGTTGAGGCATAGTTCAATGACAAGAGTGAATTCAATTTCTTTTCTTTGAGTTCTGCATCAATTCATCTCAGCCTATCCACATGAAAAATAAAAGGAAACCTGTTTCCAAACAAACAACCAAGAGACGGGCGGTGATAGAAAGAAACCTGAATATTTGTCCAAGTACTAAGGAAATAGATATTGCCATTTGGGTAAATATTGTTCATAGAGCATCATCAACACATCAAATTGATGAACTGATCGAACAGAAGTAAGACTTTGGAAACAAATGCCAACAAAATAGTATCAGCAAGTTCAAAGGTGAGTGTCATCATATCTTCTCAAGGTTCACTAACTTATATATTTACCCTGTGACAGAAAATCATCTAAAAGAAATAGATCCATGTCTTATGATTCTACAGGAAATAATGCATGCGTACACAGCTAGGGAGAACCTCTAAAGATCTAGAGTGTGATCGAATGTCCGATAAAATTAGAAAACATGATTTTGGGTTGAATTTAATGCTTTCCGGGTGAGCATTTAGATAGATAAAAGAACTGAGTTCTTCCTAGCTCAAAAGAATATACAATCACTATAAAGAATGCACACAACATCATCAAAGAGATGCACAATATCAATTCAACTAAATTAAATGAACAATCATACTACAACATCAACCCGAAAAAAAATAATTTTTAAACAAAATAACGAAGTAAGGGATCAGAGTTTCTTCCCCTCAGGTCCAAGGATCCCATTGACGACTGAGAGGCCGACCAGAACCCCAACGGCCTCCGCCGCCGCAACGGCCCCCGCCTGCACCAGACCCCCTCCGAACCCAAACCCTAACCCTAGATTGCCGGCGATCTGCTCCTCGGCCGCCTCGATCCCCTGCTCCGCCGCCTGGATCTCCTTCTCCACGACCGCCTCCCCCTCCTTCACGATCGCCTCCGCCTCCTCCTCCACCTTCTTCAGCTTCTTCCTCAGACCAAAGAGAGGGATGTCCTGGGCATTTGCTTTGGACGGGGAGGTGAGAGAGAGGACGGATGCAGTCGCCGGAGATGAGAGGAGGAGGAGAGCGAGTCTCCGGCGATGGAGAGGCGGCGGAGGTGGAGATGCGGTGGCGGGACGGAGGCGGAGAGGGAGGCAGTGGAGGAGGGAGGAGGCCATGAGTTGGGGATTAGGGTTAAGTGGTGGAGGTTTTTGGGGAATTTTTTTTTAGTAGGGATTTGATTTAGCGGGAAATGATTGGTGACTGTTGAGCTATAGGCAACTTTGATATGACGGAATTGCCCTTGGTCATTGAAAGGTAAAGGCCAATGAAGGAAACCTGCTCCCTTTTTGGTCTAAAAAAAATAAAATACGGCCACACCCTTAGTTTTTCATCCCAAAACACATCGAAAAGACCCTTCGTTTTTCATCCCAAAATACATCGAAAACCTAGCGATGTTAAGTAAGTGCATGTTTTGAAGTTTATATCAGTTTCTGATTTTCAAACAAAACTGAGGGGTTTTCTGCTCTCTTAGCAAAGTAGATATCACTTTTTTTACATTAAAAACAAGGCTTGGTTTTCATAAATAATATTTAAAACATTTTTTTAGCCAAGTAGACATCCATAAATTCATCATTTGGTTATTTACAAATCTATACTTTGTCAAAACCAAATTCGTATTTACCATTTAGTTGTTAAGAAAACTAGTGGGAAAGCTATACTTGTTGCAACTCCTGAATGAGTTAATAATGAGCTGACATAACATCTTAAATCATTGCTATAATCATACTCTCGCAAGTCATTTATCGCATCCAAATTGATGGCATTGTTCATCGCGAAAAATGTTGGCACTTATTTCTGTAACAGGATGAGCTCAGCTCCTAGCAGCAAAACCCCTTGGCAACACACCTATCAAACAATTCATTCATATTCAATGGCTATTCTAGACTAATAAATTAGCATCCACGATGTCGATGATACATATAACATACCGAAATTCTCATAGCAGAATACTAATTTTCACTCATGGCAAGCAACAATCTCAAAACACTTCATCAGGTGATAAGAGTACCATAGCAGTCTATGCTCATTAAATCACTTTGGAATCATACAAAAATACTGAATCTTGCTGCTAATGAACTAGGATAAAACAAGCTGTGCTCGGATGTTCTAACTTAAACCAAATCAAATTACAGAAACTAAACAGAACAAAAAATGATGTTGCCCCACAAATGCCTGATCAATCCAGACTAGATAGCCGCGGCGGCGGCGGTCCTATTCTTTGGAGCTGCTTCAGTTCCTATGAAAAGGAGAAAGGAAATGAGATAATGAACACTTGGATGTCAAAGTATCTTATGCCATAATAAACACGGCATGAATAACAGAAGCGGTAAGTCTAATGGTTAGCTTACAATTACCGAGTAATCGTAACAGTGTGTAATATTGGCACAAATTAACAACATGGCGATCATTGCTCATTTGTTCACAACTTCTTCATTTTTTTGGTTGCTAGGATTCGGATCATGGTCGGAAGTCTGAAAGGTAGGCTACCTTAGGTCTGAACTACTAATCATACCCTTTTTTCAAGGAATTTACAACAAACATTCCCAACTCATTATTTTTTTTTAAAAGATTCAAGCTAGCTAACAGAAGGGATATTCCCTAGGAATATGCCTAAAATCACAGCTTATGATTGTTATGGCTAATTTAACATTTAGTGAAGGTTTTATCTTAAAAATAGGAAGATTGGAGGGTGTGCATAAGAAAAGGTTGTTAACCATGAAACAATTATCAGTTTCTTCAGTCTAAAAAGATTAATCAACACCTCAAAGCACAAGTTCTATGAATAAAAGAAAGAACAAGAGAGGGAGAAGAAGAGATGTAAAGCACCTTCTCTGAAGTTGCTCTTGAACCTCCGAGGCACATGACGGAGATACCTCATCCTGCCAGTGCCCGTGGTCTTCCTCCTAATAGCTTTCACACTCCAGTTATCTGTTTCATGGTCACATTAGAGATTCGTAGTAAGCATTTCGCTAAAAACGGATGCATGCAGAGACTAAGTGTCATACAACCAAAAAAAATAAAATACCAAGTAAGAAGAAATTAATGGTATTAATTACAAATCTAGCTTAGATTTGCAAATGATGCTCATAGGACAGGGAGACACTCATAACGAGTCAAGCAAGCAACTATAGATGTACAAGTTAGCCAACCAGAGGTAACTTAAAGGACTTCATAATATGATAAGGGTTAATTAATCCGTGTATTTGTATAGCTTATTCGCTTAGAACAACATGGAACGACACTCCTACACCGAAGGGTAAGGTTATTTGCTTGAACTCCTCATATGCAAATGGCAAAGAAAATATGTGTGTGTGTGTGTAAAGCCAGGTTTGAATTTCCGGGGCAATTTTGTTATTTGCGGAAAATTGCGAAAAGGTCCCCCAATTTCCATATAATTGCAAAAGGCCCCTAATTTTGCCTATACTGCTGCTATATTTGGGAAAATTGCAAAAAGGCCCCCCAATTTCTTAGTAATCGCAAAAAGGACCCTCAAATTTCAAGCCAGAATTCTTCTTCTACCGGGGAAAATTGCAGAAAGGCCCTCCAATTTTTTCGTTATTGCAAAAAGGCACCTCATAATCTTGAAAATTCTTGGGAAAAATCTTCAAAAAATCTTGGGAAAAATTTTCAAAATCTGGGGGGAAATTTCCAGAATCTTGGGAAAAATTTCCGAAAGATCTATAATCTTCAAAAATTTTAGAAATATCTCAAAAAATCTTCATAATCTTGGGGGAAAACTTGAAAAAAAAATCAAAAATATCACGTAAAATATCAAAATAAAAAAATTCCGCAGCATTTTCTCTGGCCCCGTTCATAATCTTGGGGAAAAACTTGAAAAAAATTCAAAAAAATCACGTAAAAGTTCAAAAAAATAATAAAAAATTCATAGCATTTTCTCCCGCCCCATGCATCTGCACGGGGGTCCCCTTGCTAGTTTCAAATAAAAAGGTAGGGACACACAATTCCGGACTCATTACACAACGGATAGTGTGCAAAGCATGAGCCCTTTTCTGCATATGAACACCCAAAATTCACAAGGGTTGGCATAAATCTCTATACTAAGAACCTTAACAGCTAAAGTTAAAGCTTATCAACTATCAATGTTTTCCTCTTGTAGGATTGATAAACCGGGCTGCAATGAGATCCATTCCAGGACTTTGATGAAGTATGGTGGGAAGGCATCCAGTTCAAAAGCTAGATAACTAACTATGCGGGACTCTTGCTATTAACCTTTTTACTACCTTGTTGCTAACAGAGTCCTTGAATGGGTGAGGGTTGGACTTGCTTAAAAGTTTTTAGTCTTCGCTAATTTATTGGCTTGTGCAATGAACTACCTAAGAAAAATGAAATTTATTTTCTTTGTTCTTTTTTTTGGGTTGTTCAGGATTACAAAGGTTGGTGAAGCCTCTCGGTGTTTCATTAAGATTTTAACAAAACAAAGGATTACAACAAAGCGTAAAATGGATAAAGAAAGATGAAATTACATATCCAAATCAACCCTGACAAAGTGCCTCTGCAAATGAACATATTCCATACATTAGTCTACCATAACAAACAGTAGCTCAACCATAATCATACCGAGTTCACCTCCAGAGGAGTTACAACAATATAAGATAGATCGGATATTGAGAACTCACTAGTTAAGTGTTGTGTTTGAGGACAAGTCGTTTCCATCGTGTTTCCTAATTAGGTTACCATACTAATTGGTGTTATAGAATAACAAAGACATTTAACAATTTATAAGAGACCCTCTTATTTAAAAATTTTAATTTAGAAGATCTCCCAACAGTCTCTAACTACACAAACCTTCTATCACAACATCATACGAACCAAGTTTGCAAGCAACTAAAGAGTGGTATATTATGTCTCATGAGGATGGCTAGGATTTGGCACCCTAAAATAACAATATTGGTGATACTATATGCAACAGCTACCATTTGCAACGGTAAGATATGATGAAAGGCGTTACTGAAAGATGAGCAGTATTGGATATATGACAATAGAAACTACTGTTACATATAGATTGAATTGATGTCGATGCAAAATCAAAGAGTTTAAAGCAATCACATGTCTTCAGTTTTGCTTTTCATACAAACTTCCACCAAATGATATAAATTATCAATGAATAATCGGTTGATTATGTAATGATTAATATAACACTCAAATACTATCAAGAGAACTGCAACAAATCGGAATTATTTCAAACAAACTTACAACTTGAAGTTAAGAATGCAAGCTTTGATCCAAAAAATTAAAGGGGTTTTGCTTACATTTGCGGATTCGGGCGGCGGGGAAGCCGCAGGATCCGCAGCGGCTCTTCTGGAGGTGGAAGCTGCGGCGGCCGCACCTGACGCAGAGCGTGTGCGTCTTGTTCCGGCGCTTGCCGAAGCTCCCTGTGCCCTTGCCCTGCAAAGATTAGGACGACGATTAGGTTTAGGATTTCGAAGGATTCGATCTTGGATGGTGTTAGGGTTAGGGTTTCGAGGGGGCGTTACCATTTCGGATCGGTGGTGATCGGCGTCGTTGCGGCGGATGTGGAATGAGATGCCCCAAAACCCTAGAAGATGATACTTATAAATATAGCCTTTGGAAGTTACGATATTAGCCTTTTCATTGTTTCTGTATATATTATTAATATAAATAACAAATATTGATAGCAAGCGCGACCTTCCTTAGAATAGTTGTAGCGCGTTCGCTTTGTAAGGTTGTGGGTTCGATACTCAACTGCTGATTTCTGAAATTTTTTTACATCCGATTGTGATTGGTATGAAATACTTGCTTTTGGTTTTTTTTTAACAACCTTCCTAGGCATTTAAATGAAGGGGGTGGACACTTAGATCCGTTGAAAATTGCTCCGCATGTTTAGTCGAAAGTTCCTTTTTGTCGCTGCAAATGAGGGAGTCAAACCCACCCAGTAGCTTCCACCTGATTGGAGAGTGTCTGTACCGTTTGAGTTACGTCTCTTTGGCGATTGATATGAAATATGTTCGTCCAAAATGGTTATTGGGTTTATACTGCAGAGACAACGGCCGTGTGGTCGGATACATTATCTGCTCCTTATGAGGTACAGGACCAAACACCGATCCAGATTTTTGTTGTGATTTAAAATTTAGTCGCTTGTATCTTTTTTCTCATCAGGGATTTAACCTTGAGATTGAACTTCGTCCGCCACAATCTTTATCGATATCACATTGCTGCAATTATTGGTAGTTGGTACAGTTTGTAACTTCCGCTTGGTTTGGAATGCCTCCTCCCTTCTTCGCAACCCCATAAGAATTTTCTTTTTCACGAGCATCGCACGAACAAATTTCTAAGCCCCGAGTTAGTGTGAGTGAGTGAGTGTACACAGTCTTAGGAGCAACTGTATTATCCATGAGGAGATAGTCTGCTGCTGTCACGTCCCGCTTCCCAAAATACGGAATACGGGAGACGACTGGATCAGCCATATTCCTACGGTCAAGAAATAATCCCGCCGTAGTCACATTTCGACTTATACCATTACATGGTAATCAATAAACATAACACATAAATAAAGAAAACGCATCACTTACTTTATTATATCAATTCTCATTATTCATAATTTACAATAGTTCAACTGGAAAGAGAACTGCTAACCAGGTGCGAATGCAATGAAGCTTTAGGGAAATAGTAAAAGTGCTAAAAGTAAAAACCATCTAGATTTCTGCAAGCTCGAACGATAGATCTGATTTCTGAACGACGTTCTCTCCAAACTCTGAGTATACATACTCAGGTCGTCAGGACGACGGAAAAGCAAATATATAATAGCAATATAACAAAGCATGAAAATGAAAGATAATACAGTGGAGACAATGTGTGCAAGTTGTCACGCCGCGCATCCCAGTGTACGGGGAGGAGACACGGCGAGACCCGCTATGTATTTACTCAGAAATAAACACGCTAAGCGTATCCAAGTAATATAAAGTAAAATGTACAGAAGAGACATGAATATAATGAACATCAACTTTATTTATTAAACATTCTTTTACAGGTACAACTGGAAATGTAAATACAAGGATGGAAAACAATGATTAAACAATGGCATGAACTGAAAAGAAAATATGTACAAGTGACTATAGCTCGGGTTTTCAGTGTGCTGCTCAGGGGTCTACTCCAAGTGCTCCTGGCTGGTCTCGAGCTCTTCAGAGTTGGGTCCTCATGACAACATTCCAAAGAAGAAGAGAAATAGGAATGTCGTCAGCGAACAATCGCTCGGTAAGTCCCAAAGAAGGAGAGAAGTAGAATAGACAGAAAAGAGGGTGTATCTAGTATAATGTTTGATTGTTATGTCAACGTAGTGTTTGTAGCTTGGTAAAGAATATACCAGTGTATATGAGAGGAGTCCAACTTACACCATGGACTTTGGTAACCCGTAGTACAAGGCTCCGTCGATAATATCACGGAACAACGGTATGGATGTAATTACGTCTTTTAGTGACTAACTCGTGCCACCTTTAATATGTTATGTACCAGTCTATCCCTTCATAAACCTCGTAATGTTTATTGTATATATTGTATTAATTGTACTGATTGTATTGTCTTGTTTTGTAGTAAATGGAAGACTTACCGAAACTATAATATCAGTAAACGGAATGGATATAAATGGATAGTCATGTAATCAGAGTATATCCATAGTTCGGTTCGGTCATGTTCATGTTATTATAGATTGTATTCTGGCATTCATGGATTCATGTTGTATTGCAGTTATACTTGAGTTGAATTAAAAATAGATTATAATCAGATTTGACCATGACTCGAACTAAGTCAGACTTGTAAACAGAATTGAAGTCCTGATTATTTTGGAGTTATCGGTAACTGTTGCACATGGACGGCAGGATTTGTTTATCTTTCCAAGACAATTACCGTGTTGATAATACCGTTTTTAGGTTATCTATCTTAGATGGGCAAGCACCCGTATTCTCCGGCTCCCCGAGTCTCAAGAGAACTGGTCCCGCTTAAATCTAAGTTTGCTATGGTCCTTATTGTAAATTAATATAACTTGAGAGGGTTTTATGAAAAATAGTTTTGATATATTTTTAAAACACACATCAAGTATTTAATTATCGTCTTTAAGGTTTTCATAATTGAATTTTTATAAAGTGAAATATTCAAGTGGATATAATCTAGATTTCATGTATATGGTACTTTAGTGTAATCTTAGAATGGTATTGAACTGTAAAGATGGTTTCAAAATTTATGATTTCTTTGATTTAGAAAACATGGAATATATATATATATATATATATATATATATATATATATATAATATTTAAAGTAGATATTTTGATAATACTTATATATATATAATATTTTATATTAAAAAATAGAATTTATTTATTAAATAGAAATTACATTTTTCTTAAAAATTGTATTAAAAATTCCATCGAGATCGAATGCTCCTTGCGGAGGTCTACATCTCGCTCTACTAGGCCCGAGAATGTGCGATAACCCGTACCATCCCAATTGGGGTTTCCTAAAATGGTCTGTAGAGACGTAATTGCACGGAATTAAATAACACACTTTTTAAAGAAAACGGTTTTTGAATGTTTAAGCTATTTAATCGTAAACTCTTATTTTCCCATAAACCCATATCCCAAGAGTTATCGTACTATATCAAAAATGTGTTTTGATGAGATAGGTCATTATCTTGTGAGTTTTCTAAAGCTAATACACTTAATTTGAACAATTATAAGTTGTATGTAATATTATGGTATTTTACTATAAAGGTGAAATAAAATTTGCAACATGAATTTTTTTGAGATGAAACTTATTCTAATATGTTTATTTATATTTGTTGATTATTATGAGAGAATATCGTATTTTATTATTTATGAAAAATGGAGTTTTTAAAGAAAAACGAATCGGAAGTCGGAATAACTCCGCTTCCGACGGGTTTTCGAAATAGATTATTTTAGAATAAAGATGGAGGAGGGGAAAATGGACTTACTGATTATTAAGAAAGAAAGGAGAAGGAGGAACCTTTCGAAACCGTCGGGGTGTCGTTTCGTCGCCGGATTCTCCTCGAAACGTCGTCGGAACTTCGCCCTTTGCTAACTCCATTTGCACAACTTGGGACTTGGAATTTTTAGAAAGTTTTTGTAATGAAATTCTGAATGACGAAGGGTGAAATAGAGTGTGATATTTATAGAGAAAATTAGGATTTAGGATAATGAAGAATAGAATTAAAATTTGCATTAAAAATTAATTAAAGAAAGGAATTATCACCCTCTGGATGTTTTCAGAATAAACAAACAATATGGGGTAGTGGGATCGACGAAGGGGTGTAGGGTTAAAAATTTGGGGAGTATCCCCTATGGGGGCCCGGCGGTGTCGGTCTCCAAGCTTATCTCGCCGGTACAATACTGGTGAGGGGGCTTGGGATTTGGCCACGTGTCCCCGTCGCTTCAACTAGCCTATTGCACATGTTTGTTTAATCTATGACTTTTCATTTTACGTGTAGTGCACGTGTAAACATTTAGGCTTCTAAAAGATTAAAAGAAAAAATCAATTAAAAATATGTGGCTGGATGGATTTGATCTCAGGGGCCACGTCACAGCAGTGCAAGGCTTTACCAGTGAGCTATAAGTGCTTTCTTGCTGTTCAAAAGCAAATCAAATTTATAACCTGTGCTCAGGCTTAGGTGCTCCTTTCTGTATTTTGGAAAAATTTTGTATAGAAAGTTTAGGGTTGTTACACAGGTACTCAATGTATCAATAGTCAATACAGTATACGATCTATGTTCCTATTGGTCTCTATGTAAAATTGAAATCGAATTATGGAAAAGAGCGATCATATTTAACGAGTATCTCGTGCGTACCCGAAATTACGACCCACTGTCGTCCAGGATATAACTCTTTCAACCGGATCGCTAATCCCATAACCTAAACTATATATAAGAGTCGTTGTTTGAATGATCATCCTCTAAATTGCTAATCTCTCTAAATACAAGTTCCATTCCACTTCGATTTTCCATTTTTCCCCAGATTTCAATAACTATATGTATGGGTCTAGTGGTGTACAGGTACGCGCCAATAACACTGTTTTATTCACTTTTCACTGCAATGTTCACTTTCACGAAACAATCGCTTATCATTGACGTACTTGACATAAATAATTCAATACCACTGACGTTCGGTGGTGCAATTATCGTTAAGAATCAATAAGAGCGTTCGCTATCACTAAAAAAATTACGGTCGGGTAAATATATGTGAATTATACCACCAATCAAGTCATGTATAATATGAATCACAACGTGCATTATGAGTTCATAAAAATATGTTAAATCGTACGATCGTAATCAGGAAAAATAATATAAAAAGGGTATAAAGTAAACTTAAACAGAAATCCAAAAAATTAGTTTCAGGTCAATCGGGTTTCAGGTCTGCGCGTTACGGTCATTCTATTTTAAGTGTCCCCCGCTGGAAATCCAGTTCTTGAACTGAAAGTCCGGTTCGTAACACATTATACTCCATGTTGGGATCATAATTAGGCGACGCTGTGGTTAGATAATATTTAGATTTATCTGTTGTATTTCCAACGCACTAGACATATTGATAATATCCATTATATGCAGGGAGATATGCATTGTTTAAGGTTAGGGTATACAATATGTCTCTTCAGAAAACTGCAGTACATACCGACGGTTTAAAATAAATTTAAAATATCAAACAATAATAAAATTGAACAAAACCATCACCTATAGTTAGCTAACAGGATTATCTTCGCAACGACATAGAATTCCGCATATTTTCATTTTCATACAGAGATATACAAAAAATTAGATTCAGGTGCCAACATGAAATACTGCTCTGGACTGCAGTCCATAGCCGTATTTCCATTCAGTTTTTGTCATTGTGTTATAGCAATATCGAAATATAAAATATAGAGGGTTCTATTTTATCGAGTCAGCTTCGATACGAACCCTGAAACACAACATTCCGGTATATATCTAATTTACTATGGTTTTTATAAACTACGTGTGCAAGGAATTTCAGTTTTGCCGACACTAAAACGGGATATCATTCCATGGTGATAAAGTCCGTACTTTTAACCCAACTTTTTACGTGTCATTCATTGTCACTAAAGAAATCTATCAGTCATAAATTCCGCCATATTGTTTTTTGTTTTCTCATAAGGCTCGCATTGAACACCTAAGATAAACATTTGATTATCGATTGAATTTACTATTTTCTCTAACTAATTGAGTTAGATGTCAATCATTTAACTATACTGTTACCAACACAGTAATAAACCCTAATCGGGCTCTACACAGAATAAAACGGCACGATGGTTTGCTATACCAAATTCAAGTGTGTGTGTGTGTCGATCCAGTTATATTTATTTAGTTATCTAGATATAATGTAATTTCTCTAGTTATCGTTTACTATAGCATGAATTACATGTGAAGATTTTCTGTAAATCCCCAGTTCCGAATATAATTCTTCCGTTTTTTTCCCAGATTCTATTCCAAAATTCTTGCATTCATACTTATGTTATTATATTTCATTATTCTAATTTAATTTTCCTAACTTATTATTTATAACCCAATTTTTTAAATAAACCCTCAGCCCATGCCTTCTCCTAACTCCTAACTCTCGGCCCAGCCCAATCCCTCACCATGCCCGACCCATACCCGTACCCGACCCGTTTCCCTCTCTTCCCCACTCGCCATATTCTTTCCCGCTTCTTTTCCCTACGTGCCCACGTCACCGTTCGCCCCGCGCCTCGTCGCCCCACGTCCCCGTTCCTTGACCATGACCTCGCGCGCGCCACTCACCCCTCTCGACCTCGTCTCCCTCTCCTCCCCATGCAAAACCGAGCCCCTCATTCTCACTACCTTCTCCCTGCACCACTGCCTCCTCCTCGACCCTTCACCTCTCACTACCGGCGATCGCCTCTTTCCTCTCCAGAAAAATCCCGAGCCCACCTCACTGCAACTCCCTCGTCTTTCCTCACCAGAAAAAACTTGAGTTCCCCACCTCACCTGCACACCCGACTCCGTACTAGCCACCACCACCGCCTCCTCATCGCCGTTCCCTCTGACCACCGGCCACCTCGTCGATCCCTCAGCGTCATCACCATCACCTCCTACTACCCCGAGCCTCCTCCACTACTTCACTCCCTTCACTGCACCCTACACCCAAGTTTCGAGCCTCGACCCCCTCGCTGCACTCTCACCGGCGACCACCACAGCCACCGCCATCCACCTCGCCTTCGCCTCCTCTTCCGGCCACCACACAGCAATCAACCCCGCCACCATCGACACCTTCTCGACGCAGTCGCAGCTGAGGCTCGAGCCTAGTCGTTGCCGTGTCGTGTTTGGGTTGCGTTCGTGCCGTTGCCGCTGCCGTGCGTCATCAACGCGTCATCAGGCAAGTACCCTGCTTGCACCATGCTAATTCTATCTATTACATTTCTAGATGACAATAAATACAGTATATACTTTACTTGCGAATCAATAATATGTACGTGTTCGATGACAAACCCGAGGGGAAAAATCCCGTTAAATTGACGAAAACTAATCACATAGGTTGGCCCATATAGTAATGAACATCGTGTTATATTTTGGCTGAAAAATACAGTCGTTACCGACGTGATCGATCATTCCCATTTAAGCCTGTTAAAACTGAAATTTTCCGCGCCTGAAACTTGTAAAAATCATAACTAATTGATTATAGATTGGAATGTTGCGTTAGAGGGTTCAAATAGAAGCCAACTCGACGACCTAGAACCCCATAAGAGTTTTAATTTGTTTCTCTGCTAAAAAGATGACGGAAATTGGTTCTGAGTGCGGCTCTGGACTGCAGTCCAGAGCAGCACTGGCTGTTGATTCTCATCTTTTAATGCTTACCCTTGTTCCCCTCCGAACACAGAGACGCGATGACGTCTTGCCTGAGATTCATGGCAGATGCTATTTGGTTTTATCCGTCTACCTCTCCGAAGATGCCAAGTTGATTTATGGCACCGTGTATCAGAGGTTTAGACGGATGCGGCCGATATAGCAGACTTCGTCAGATTCGCCCTCGCTTAAGGGGTTTTTGATTGTGGGGACGCTCTTCCCTGCAGGCGCAAGCCCCTGCAGTTAATTACGCTACCGCATCGCGGTAACAACTTTCTCCTTCTCCAGAATTTCACTTCGTGTCGTAGGTGTTTGTTTTGTTTGTAGTTGCCCGTGGATTGTATACGGAGACTATTTATTTCGTCGCCCGTAGGACGTGGATTAGTCCAAATCCGTACTTTCTTAGATTTGGGTTTTGGGTTTTGGTTTAAGGATACGTTAGCCATATTTGAGGCTAAGATCAACTTAAACGTTTGTTAAAGATGCGTTGGTCTAATTTCCAGACTAAGATCTACTTAACGGGGATTGTCTAGATCCATTTCCAGTTTAGGGACATGGTGGTCCATTTAATATATGGCCGTCGGGACCCGTCACCTCTTTGACGACGTTGAAGGATTACAACGACATGTGTCAGAGGAGTTCGGAGATGTACCCTTGAACCAAAGTTGATTGGGGGTCTTATAGTCCAATTTGGGACTAAAGTCTGTTTGAATGTTTAAGGATACGTTAGCCATATTTGAGGCTAAGATCAACTTAAACGGGATCTTTTAGACCCGACAAAAGAGCATTTGGGAGCTCTATTATTCCAGTTTAGGGATGTAGTGGTCCATAGGTAGTTTAGGGACATTGCGGTCCATTGGATATATGGCCGTCGGGACCCGTCACCTCTCTGACAACGTTGAGGGATTACAACGACATGTGTCAAAGGGGTTCAGAGATGTACCATTGGACCAAGCGTAAATTGATTTAAAAGAGCAACTGTGCTCAGTCAATTTAATTTGAGGACTTACGGCCACGATTGGGCTAAGTCCAGTTGAGAGTATTCAACATTTTATTTGCATTTGGCTTGTTAGGCCCTTACTGGGGCTCTGCCCCTGTTTAATAATGCATAGCATTTTCTCTGGCCTTTTAGGCCCAGAGCATTTTATTTTGGTCTGATAGACTTTTATTTGGGCTTTATCCCTTTTAATAGTGCATAGCACTTTGTTTGGTCTGACAGGCCTTTCTTTATTGGGCTCTGCCCTTGATGATGCATTGCATTAATTAGTCTGACAGAGTGCCACGTGGCTTGTCAGGCGCTTTGCGCTGATTGAGGAGCGCAAGGCGTAAGTCCATGTGGAGGTGACACGTGTCACACTCTGGTGAGCGCAAGCGCAGTGCGCTGCGCCCATGCGCTACGCTTGCGCTGCTGACACGTGGCGCGCTCTGGTGAGTTGCGCCAATTCCAGAGAGTAAGACTCTATTTCAAAAGCGCATAGCGCAAATAGTTCAGATGCTGACACGTGGCGCTCTCTGGTGGCTTGCGCCAATTCAGGAGCGCAACAGCGCAGTTTGCAAGTGCAAGGCACTATAATTTGAGAATCTTTTTTTTTTAGAACCAATGGTTTATGAAAAAGTGCAAAGAACTGTTTGATTTCTTGATCTAATTTAGATCAAAGAAAACAAGTTTTTCTTGTTGCTCTTATTTCAAAGAACCAATGGTTTATAAAAAGTGCAAAGCACTGTTTATTATGTGAAAATCATTGATCTTGTTCTTAGATCATTGATCTATTAGAAGAAATTTCTTCTATTTTATGAAGGTTTTTACCTTTTTCTTGAAATTTCTTCAGAGTTCTCTCTGTTTGAAGTTCTTGATTTCTCACCCAAAAATGTCCCCCCTTTGAATTGAGGTCTAGGGTCCTTTTTATAGTGCCCATAAATTAGTTAAAGAGATCTTTCTCTGAGTGATTTGGGGAATTTTCCCCACCGTTGGATCTTTGATCCAAGGGCCTCTATTTTACAGAAGAAAATCTTCTTGTTTTAACAAGAACAGAAAGATTTCTTTAAAATCTTAATTCTGTTTGGCGCAAATACCCCAGCGCGTGACACGTGTCACGCAGCGCACAGCGCAGCGCGACTGCGCTAGCGCATCTGCGCTGACACGTGTCAAGCAGCGCATAGCGCAGCACGACTGCGCTAGCGCATCTGCGCTGACACGTGTCGCGCAGCGCAAAGTGCAGCGCAAAGCGCAGCGCGCTAGCGCATCTCCGCTGACACGTGTCGCGCAGCGCAGTGCTTGCGCAACTGAAGCGTTGCTTTCTTTTGTTTGTTTTTTTAATAGAGCTTTGCTCTAATTGGGCGCGCCTTCTTGGGCGCTGCGCTGATGTATCAGCGCCTGACACGTGGCGCGTTGCGCCCGGGATTTGAAGCGTTGCTTCAAAATTTGAATTTTGAATTTCCAACAGAGTTTTGCTCTGATTGGGGGAAACAAATACCCCCCCCCCCCACCATTGCGCTCACGTGGCGCGCACGTGAGTGCAGCGGTGGCAAGCTCCTGACCGTTGGATCAAGAGGTGAGCTGAAGGGGCGCAAGCGCCTTATAAATAGGACCGCTGGCCCTTAAAAAAATCTTCACCCTTTTTCAAGATTTTTGATTTCAACAAAGTTTTGCTCTTGTTTAAGAACTTCAGAGCTTTGCTCATTTCCAAAGTTAGAAACTTTAGGTAAAATTAATTTAAATCAAATTAATTTAAATCAATTTTAACCAAAAGAGCTTTGCTCTCATAGATCGTTTGATCTAAGAAATCTCTTTGGGGTTTCATAAACAGAGCTTTGCTCTCAAAAACTTATAGATCTACAGAGATCTTGTTCATGGGTTCTAACCCATGAACAGAGCTTTGCTCTTGGATCAAATGTAGATCTTTTAGATCTGAAAAATGAAGAACTTATTATAAGTTTTCATGTATTTTTCAAGATTCCAAAAATTTTAATTCTTTTAAGTGTTAAAATTCTTGATGGATCTTTCCATTATTACCACAGAGCTATGCTCTTTTAAGGAATTTTATTCCTTTGAGACCAGAATTTGACAAGTGTCATTCTATGACAGAGCTTTGCTCTGAAAGAGGAGATTTTCTCCTTGTCTCTAGGGATTCCCCACTGATGAGAATATTCTCTTGAAGATTTTTTCTTTAATTGGCAGTCTCATCCAATGATGGGGCTATCTTATTAAATGATGCACTGTCATCCAGATTTTGTGGGCCCCCATTTGGTCCCCCACCCACTGTATTACAGCATGGTGTAAATTTTAAAATGTTGAGCGTTGGAATATTATAACACTGACGGCTAACTTTGTCTCTTCGCAGGAGACATGTCCGCCAACTCGTCTTTTCCGTTTGTTCGCTCGGAGGGAGGGTTTCCCCAGGCACCGGTGGACCGCGTGGTGCTCGCTCTCATCAAGGATCATGACCCCGAGCACAAGAGCCTCCACTTGTGGGGTAAATGGTACAATGAGATCATCCAGGGTCGCCGAAGTTTCGGTATCGCCACGCCGTCTGAGCCAACGTCTTCACTCCCCTACGCAGATGAACCCCCGGTAAAGTATGCCGTGGAGGTTAAAAATTGGAATTCGGATGACCTCCTCCAGCCTGCGATTGGTGCTATCCCTGTGCAGCTGCCGCCAGCAATAGATATTTTAGGAAGGCGAATTTGTCAGGGTGAAGCACGCCCTTGGGGACTGTTCCCCTCCGAAAGGCGGCCGACGACGCTGAGGACGTCTTGCCTGAGGTTCGGGGCAGATACTATATGGTTTTATCCGTCTACCTCTCCGAAGATGCCAAGTTGATTTATGGCACCGTGTATCGGAGGTTTAGACGGATGCGGCCGATGTAGCAGACTTCGTCAGATTCCCCCTCGCTAGAGGGTTTTTTTGATTGTGGGGACGCTCTTCCCTGCAGGCACAAGCCCCTGCAGTTAATTACGCTACCGCATCGCGGTAACCACTTTCTCCTTCTCCAGAATTTCACTTCGTGTCGTGTGTATTTGTTTTGTTTGTGGTTGTCCATGGATTGTATACGGAGACTGAGTAATGCCGTCGCCCGTAGAACGTGGATTAGTCCAAATCTGTATTTACTTAGATTTGGATTTGGTGTTTTTAGTTTAAGTATACGTTAGCCGTATTGCGGCTAAGATCAACTTAAACGGGACAGTTTAGATCCGGCAAAAGAGCGTTTGGAGGCTCTATTGTTCTGGTTTAGGGACGTGGTGGTCCGTGTTCCAGTTTTAGGGACGTAGTGGTCCGTATTCCAGTTTAGGGACGTGGTGGTCTATGTTCCAGTTTAGGGATGTAGTGGTCCGACATTAGTTTAAGGACGTTTCGGTCCAATATTAGTTTAAGGACGTTTCGGTCCTCGAGTTTAAGGACCCCGCAGTCCATATCGATGTGTGGTCGTCGGGACCCGTCACCTCTCTGACGTCGTTGAAGGATTACAACGATAGGTGTCAGAGGAGTTCGGAGATGTACCCTCGAACCAGTTGTAAATTGATTTAGGAGAGCAGCCATGCTCCGTCGATTTAATTTAAGGACTTACGGCCAAAATTGGGCTAAGTCCAGTTGAAAATGTCCACATTTCGTTTGCATTTGGCATGTTAGACCTTTGTCTGGGCTTTTCCCTTTTTAGAATGATGCATAGCATTTATGCCCATTTTGACTGGGCTCTGCCCTTTTTATTATAATGCAGAGCATTTGTTTTGGTCCATTGGACCTCTCAATTGGGCTCTGCCCCTTTAAATAATGCATAGCATCATTTTGGTCTGTTTAGATTTTTTGATTTGGGCCTGGCCCTTTAAGAAACGCCTTGCATTTATCAGGCGCTTTGCGCCAATTAGAGAGCGCAAGCGCTTATAGTGTTGACACGTGTCACGCAAGCGTAGTGCGCTGCGCTAGCCTGCTGACACGTGGCGCACTCTGGTGGGTTGCGCCAATTAGAGAGAGCAAAACTCTATCTCAAAGCGCATAGCGCAAGTGGTTCAGATGCTGACACGTGGCGCTCTCCCAAGAGCGCAACAGCGCAGTTTGCAAGTGCAAAGCAATATGATTTAAGAATCTTTTTAGATTCAAGAACCAATGGTTCATCAAAGTGCAAAGCACTATTTTTTTATTTTTGCTTTTTTCTTGTTTAAAGAACCAGTGGTTCATGAGAAGTGCAAAGCACTATTATTTTTTTATATATGAAGATCATTGATCTGGTTTTTAGATCAATGATCTATTAGAAGAAATTTCTTTTATTTTGTGAAGGTTTTTACCTTTTTCTTGGAATTTTTCTCAGAGTTCTCTCTGTTTGAAGCTTCTTGATTTTTCAAGAAAATGTTGATGCCTTTGAATTGAGGCCTAGGGTCCTTTTTATAGTGCCCATAAATTAGTTAAATTTGTTAAAGAGATCTTTCTCTGAGTGATCTGGGGAATTTTCCCCATCGTTGGATTTTTGATCCAAGGGCTTCTGTTTTACAGAAGAAAATCTTCTTGTTTTAACAAGAACAGAAAGATTTCTTAGAATTTTAATTCTGTTTGGCGCAAATGCTCCAAAACGTGACACGTGTCGCGCAGCGCAGCGCTGCTACGCTTGCGCACCTGCGCTGACACGTGTCGCGCAGTGCAGCGCTTTGCGTAAAAGCGACTGCGCTGACACGTGTCACGTAGCGCAGTGCTTGCGCAACTGAAGCTTTGCTTCTATTTTTGTTTTTTAATAGAGCTTTGCTCTGATTGGGCGCACTGCCTTGGGCGCTGCGCTCCTTGTACTGACGTGTCTGATTCTGACACGTGGCGCGTTGCGCGCAGTGCAAGAAATCTGAAGCGTTGCTTCATTTATTTTAATTTCAATTTTTCACTTTAATTTTCAAGACAGAGCTTTACTCTGATTGGAGAAAAACAGAAGCATTGCTTCTTTTCCCACCTTGGAATTTGAACAGAGTTTTGCTCTGATTGGGGTAAACAAATGCCCCCCACCGTTGCGCTTACGTGGTTCCAAAACGTGAGCGCAACGGTGACAGAATTACAACCGTTGTGGCAACTTTTGGAAGTTGAAAGGGCATTTGATGCCTATAAATAGGACCTTTGGTCCTTTAGATGATTTTCATCTTCAAAATTTTACTTTCAGAACTCAGAGCCCTGCTCTTTATTTTCAAGAACTCCAAGAGTTAAACTCTTTAAAACTTTTTAGGTGCAAATTTAAATTAGAATTAAATTAAATTAAATTAAATTAATTTTCATTGACAGAGCCTTGCTCCCCATAGATCCCTGATCTAAAGAAAACCCATTTAGGGTTTTACTTAGTAGAGCTTTGCTCTAAAAGGGGTCCAAAGAGAACTCAGGAGAACCCTGTTAAGGTTCCATTAATAGAGCTTTGCTCTATAAAAGATTTTTCTTGTATTTTCTCATTTCATTAGTGGAGCTTTGCTCCTTCCAAATCATACAAAAGAACTCTCAGGAGGTTTTCATTGATCTTGGAGTTTAAAGATGGCATTTTATTCCTCGGTACATTATATTGCTTTTCTTAATCAGTCTTTCTGACAATTTTATTGATTCTCTTTCACAGAAACAATAGACGCCCATATGTATGCTCTTAATGAGATCATCTCTTACGGGGACATACGCCGACTTGGCCGCTCTTAAGATCGAGAGTTCACAAACGCGGAGTGTGCTGAAATCATGAGTCGCTTCGACGCGTACAACGGTCCTCTGCTTCCCCGGCGTCCCTCCCTTCTTAAGCTTATCGTAGGAGCCATCTGGGAAGCGCTTCCCCCGTTCTGTTTCGGTGTGCCGCTTAGGGCGCTGGATGCCGCTGAGGATAAGGTGCACTCGGTGTACCTGTTGAACTTTATCTCAAAAAGATGGCGAGACAGTCTTATTGATCTCTTGCACGAAATCTTTCAACAGTCTGCCATACTCGCTGCTTATCGGAGGGTGGAAGACATCAGGGGGGACCCTGACGCTTGTGCTCGCGAAAGAAAGCACGCTAGGATGGTCCACGAGGCTTGGAAAGTCATAGATAGGGTCGCTTTTGAATTACTCAATCCATGCCCTGGATCTGAGGTTATTCCATTGTAACTTTCGTTTATTGTTTTTATGACTGTAAGAACTTCGGGCAATATTAATGAATTTTTTTTTATCCCAGCTTGTCTTTATTATATATCTTTTGTCCTGAGTCTTTTTGCCTATACATGAATGAATGTGTCTTGAACGCTTGATAAAATGTAAATCGGATGCTCTTTCTGTTGCTTTTCTTCTTTCTCAGCATGTCGTCACAATTAGCAGGTAATAGAGTAAGATAGCGAGGGCTTAGGCCGCAGGTTCAGATCTGCCGCCTAAGACTTTTCAACTCTATGAGCCGTGAGGGTCTCATAGAGACTTTTCTCCCTACGGATCGAGAGGATCTCGTAGGTGTTTTTTTTCTCTTAGGAATCGTGAGGATTCCTAAGTGTGGTTTTCTCTTATAAGTCGTAAGGATCCTATAAGAGAACTTTCCCTCTTACGAGTCGAGAGGACCTGTAAGCGGTTGTTTCCCTCCTTGTCGAAATTCGACGTTGGAGAGTGAGACCCGTGGATGGTATGCAAGAGACCGTTTTGGGCCAACTTGCGGGGTCCCGGTGCTTAGGAAACAGGCTTCTTTTATGCCCACTGCCTAAGGCTTTATCTCACGAGTCGAGCCGCCTCACGAATTTCTCGCAAAGTCATCAATTTCTTCACAAGTCGAGACGAATCGAGCGTTTCTCGCAAGAACATCCTAACGTCGCATTTAACCTCTGCTCTTTACGACAGAAGCCCGTTAAGGTAGGTGGTACTTAGGGTTTTGGCCATCGTACCGTCGCATAAGCTAATATAGTTCTCGATAGGCAATCGTGCTATTCGAGTAGCCCTGCGACTGCCGTGTCTCTGATCCCTTCGGGGGCTGGACAAGACGTCTTCAAGCAATCTTCCTAGGAAGTTTAACCGTCGGAAGAGCAAGCGCTAGGAATTTGCCATGCCGCTTTTTACTTGAGGTTAGGCTCATTTTGGCGAGCCCCGATGAGTCATAACCACTCCGCGCTGGTGTGGGATGATCTCCGATAGTCTTTCAGGTTTTATGTGAGTTGCCGTCAAGACCTTGAAGCTAGGAATTTGGCCTTTACTTCGTTTTGCTGGCATCGCGTCTGCTGTATTGAGACGAATGTCGCGGTGGGAACTAGGGATTTTTCCGTGGCTCATTTGTTTGATTGTCAGGTTTGCACCCTGCTGGAGGAAGAACGCTGAAGTGACATCTCGTCTGCTGTATCGAAACGAATGTCGTAGTTGTCTCTAGGTTGCCGGTGAATCGTCGAGGTTTGGAACTAGGGATTTTGCCGTGGTTCCATTTGTTTGATGATGTTGCGTCTGCTGTGTCGAGACGAACGTTGGGGTGACATCTCGTCTGCTGTATCGAGACGAACGTCGAGGTGGTGACCACTCTGTGCTGGTGTGAGATGATCTCCGATTGTCTTTCCGGTTTTATATGAGTTACCGTCAAGACGTTGAAGCTAGGAATGTGGCCTTCGCTTCGTTTGCTTTAGTGTGTCCAAATCCTGTTGGAGGAAGAACGCTGGGGTTGACATTGCGTCTACTGTATTGAGACAAACGTCGAAATGAAGCTGGGATTTTGCCGTCGCTTCGCTTTGTTTCGACCGCAAGGTCTTTTGTTGGCGTTGTATCTGCATCTTGATGGACTGTGAAGGAACGCCTTTATTGACCTCTCATCTGCTGTAACGAGACGAATGCTTAGATGGTCTCTAGGTTGTTTGTGAACCGTCGAGATTTGGCTACGCTTTTTTTATGGAGCCTGTTGGGAAGGTATGTTTCCCTCTTTGTTTGTGCCCCTGGATTGTATACAGGAATCGATGTGATCTAACCTGCAGGGAAAAAGTTTTATCATCATCATTTTTTTTGTTTTATTTCCGCGATGCTCTATTATTTCAGCTTTTATATCGCGAAGGTCGTGATTGCCCAATCGTTTCGGCTGTTTTTCACGGTGCCCAATCATTTCGGCTATTTATTTTATTTTTACTCACTGTTTTTTTTTATTGCGAGTCGTCCAATCATTTCGGCTGTTTATTTTATTTTTACTCGCTGCTTTTTTTTTATTGCGAGTCGCCCAATCATTTCGGCTGTTTATTTTATTTTTACTTGCTGTTTTTTATTGCGAGTTGCCCCATCATTTCGGCTATTTTACATGCATACATTTTTACTTGCTGCTTTTTATTGCAAGTTGCCCCATCATTTTGGCTATTTTACATGTATACATTTTTACCTGCTGCTTTTTATTGCAAGTTGCCCTATCATTTCGGCTATTTCATATGCATGTGCGGCCTACTGGCTTTTCACCGTAAACCTGAAATTAGACACCGATTTCGGCATCAGCACTGCTACAACTGGGATATGGTCAGGAGCGAATCATCATTTGCCTCTGTCGATGTCGAACAAAGGTGGCTTAGCGAACAGGGTTAGGGTCCTGTCGACTAAGGCTTTTGACTTCATGAGCCTTAAGGGTCTCACAAAGGTATTTCTCCCTACAAGTCGCGAGGATCTTGTAGGTGGATTTTCTTCTTAGGAATCGTGAGGATTCCTAAGTATTTGTTCCTCTGTAAGTCGTAAGGATCCTACAGGAGGGTTTTCTCCTCATAAATCGAGAGGATTAACAATGGTTGTTTACCATGCGAACATATCCCCAGTCTCGGATGGGACTTGATTTGGGAAATGCTTATTCGCGCCCGTAGATTGTATACAAGGGTCAGTATTGGACCACTTGTAGGGCAATATCGGAAGTTGTGGGGGTTGCTTAAGCACAGGTTTTGGTCCCTGTAACTTAAGACTTTCAAATCTTATGAGCCATGAGGGTCCCATAAGAGAGTTCTCCTTACGAGTCGTGAGAATCTCGCAAGTGTATTTTCTCCTTAGGAATCGTGGGGATCCCTAAGTGTTGCTCCCTTGTGAGTCGTAAGGATCTCACGTGGGTGGTTTCTCCTTACAAGGTCGAGAGGGCCCTATAAGTGTCTTTTAACGAGGTTGCGCCCTTTCGGGTTTTCACAAACACTCGCCGGTAGTCCTGCTATTTTTATTCACGTAGCTCTTTCGGGTTTTCATCCGTGCCCTTTTTGCTTATGGACATACCGTTTTTATTTATTATATTCTCTCTTTTTTTTACGAGGTCGCGCCCTTTCGGGTTTTCACGAACACTCGCCGGTAGCCCTGCTGTTTTTACTCATGGAGCCCTTTCGGATTTTCATCCGTGCCCTTTTTGCTTATGGACATACCGTTTTCATTTATTATATTTTTCTTCTTCTTCTTTTTTATCTCGTCAGCCTAAGGATACTGCGGTAGTAGTTTAAAGACGTTTCGGTCGTTTGCAAGTTTTAGGACATTGCGTCCATTATTAGTTTAAGGACGTTTCGGTCCGTCATCGCCGTATTTGAGGCGAAGCTCTAGTTTACTGACTTTTCGGTCTCTGGGGATTTCTCTATGACTGACCATGATGCCCCCGGCGTATCCATCTTTCTCAGAGCATGCGGTTGTGGCGGATTCACCTTCCAATTTTCGGACAACGCGAACTTGCCCTGTTGGTATTGGTCTTCAACCCAGTTCTTGAAGACGTAGCAATCCTCGATCAGATGACCTACCGTTTAATGGTAAGGGCAATAACTAGGATTATTAACATCGCCTGGCCGCAACGGACGTTTTGGACTCAGCAGATTGATGAGTCTGTCGCACACTACCAGCTCGAACAGTCCCCTTATTTTATCTTGCGGAAACGAGTAAGGACGTTTCAACTTTTCCTGAAGGGGTTGCCGCTTGTTGCTTTGGCGAGCAACCGGTCTAGGGTCACTTAATTGTTGTTGAGCGCTGGCGACGAAGGCCGTTTTTCCTTTTCCTTTATCCTTTTTGTTCGCTCCGTTGTTTGCGGGGCCGGGATTTTTTTCGAGTAGCGTGCGATTGCATGGCTGAACATTCCCGCAGCTCCTCAATTCCTTCATTTTTGAAATAGATTCCCCGAGGGAAGGGTTTGGGGTAGCTTCTTCGTCAGAGTCGCTTCCAAATGTGATAATTTGCGATACCTTAGAGTCGGCTATATGACAATTGTCGGCGGCTCTTTTGCGCTCATCTATCGCATTTTTTCAACGTCTACAAGCTTCACATTTTGTCCTGTCGAAGTGTTGCTTTTGAGTGACATACCCTTGCCACCAACAGTTAAAGGATTCGCAGTCTTCGGTAGGATGTATGATCTTCTGATGATATAAACAGAAGTTAGGGTGCATCTCTACCTCGGCGAGAGTATTTTCTTCAGAGGGCGGTAGTTTCATTCCTACTGATAGAGCTTTGGCGAACCTTTTCCTCGTCTTGAATTTGTTTTTATCCGCAGTGGATGGCTTTTGATTTGACGGGACTTCCTTGGCTCTTTCCAGTATGGCCATCTCACGCTCTTGATCGGCTTTTGCTTTCAGACGAATTTCATTTAGGAAGACATCGATCAGCTCGTCTGGTGGCTGTAGAATTTCCGGTTCGGGGTTCGCCATTGGTTTCTCGGTGTAAGAAGCCTCTTCATTATCTACCAGTGAGTGAGAAATCACATGACAAGTCGCTACGTAGTCTTCGGATTCATCTGATGAGTTTTCTCCATCGTTTTCATCCCTGAGTAAAGAACAAGCTGCCCCCGGCGTGTCCGTCTTTTTTGGAGAGTGCGGCTGTGGTGGGTTTACCTTCCAGTTTTCCGACAGCGCAAACTTGCCTTGTAGGTACTGATCCTCGATCCATCCCGTAAAGACAAAACAATTCTCAATTGGGTGACTTACCGTTTGGTGGTAAGGGCAATAATTGGGATTATTAAGATCGCCTGGCTGCGACAGACACTTTGGACTCGGCAGATTAATGAGTCTGTTGCGCACTGCCAGCTCGAACAGTCTTCTCGTTTTATTCTGAGGAAACGAGTAAGGACGTCCTAGCCTCTCTTCGAGGGATGGGCGTGGACGCACGTTGTTTTGGCGAACGACCGGCTTTGAGTTGTTCGACTGTTGCTGAGCATTGGCGACGACGATCGCTTTCCCTTTTCCTTTCTCATTTCGGGAATCTGGTTTTGGAGGAGACGGTCCATAGCCCATCTGGTCCATTTGGGCTAATTTGTCGATCAAGGCCTGGAAGGTGGTCGGCCTGAAGAATATCATGAATTGCGAGATGGTCGCTTAAGGGTCAAGAGTACCCACGAACATGCCTACCGCAGGTGCCTCTTCTATGCGTTGTTCACATTTTGACCATAGGTTCCGCCATCGTGTTGCGTATTAGACCTACGTTTCGCCTGGCCTTATCCTGGCATTTATCAGTGCTGTTATCGGGGTGCGTTCACTAGCACTCGCGAATCTTTGCGTGAACAGTAGCTCCATCTCCGCAAATGTTTTGACAGAGTCATTAGGTAGCTCCGAATACCATTCAAAGGTTATTTCTGCTAAGCTGCCAACGAATTGGCGAAGCAACAATTTGTCATCGCCTCCAGTGTTGCCGCATAAGGCCCTGAATTGAGCGACATGTTGATGCGGATACCCTGTCCCTTTATATACATGGAATTTAGGGATCGTATATCCCGGTGGGTAACTGATTTGGTCATACCAGCCCGGATAGGGTCTTCCAGTTCTAACAGTTTGCCCAGCTGCTTCACTCGCCTGATGAGCTCGTATTTGCTGAGCTATATAGTCATCAAGCGCGGCCTTGGACATGGTTTCTTCCTTGGCTGCTGAAAGAGCAGGAGGAGGATTAGATGTTTCCCCTCCGTCATTTCCGACAATGACTGGAGGGTCTTCAGCTGGAGGGTCCAGCTGTAACATCATCCCTACCATGTCTTGGAAGAGGAGTGCCATTTGTTTTATGTTAGCCGCTTGTTCTGCGGCTTCTGTGTACTTCTTTTTGAGGATTCTACGTAAGAAGTCAGCATCAGTCTCTTGTTCGTGACGTTGTTCTGATGATACTTCCGAACTTTCTTTCGGTTCGGTAAGTGCAGCCATCACAGTCATCATTTCCTGAAGCTTCTGTTGCTGCTCCTGGGCTTTCGTCACAGATCGGGTGAGCGGTCGGTGACCCATTGAAGCACGGCTTTCCTCCTTTCCGGAAGCCATATAAACGGTGTGCACCACCATGCCTCCAGACTTAGGGCGTTTGTGTCTGGTGTCTTTGCGATTTGCCAAAGACATAGGGGCTTTTTGCGGCCTCCTTTTTTGAGTGATTGGAGTTGAGGGGGCCGTTGTAGTGGGCACCCAAGTAGCTTTTGCTTTTTGTGGCTAGACAGAGTAATCCTTCTCCTGCCGCACCTTCATCTTTTCTTGTCGGCGGAGATAGTTTTTATCAATCACCGACTCTTGGACCTGTCGCCAGACCCCGTAAACTTTAGAGGACAGCCGTTGAGGGGGCTGCTCTAGCTTCTTCTCTGGAGTATTCTTTATAGGTGAAGGAGTTCGTTTCAACATCGCAGTAGGATAGTTTCTGCGCACTGTATTCAGCAATTCGAAGCTGTTCCCGGTTGGAACAGCAGCATCGATCCCCACCATCGGAGCTGGTGGCGTAAATCCAGAGAGGGAGTTGCCCCCATCCTTTCTTACTCGACGCCAGTGACGACGGCGAGCATGTCGAGCAATTGGAGTTGGTTTAGCCGTAGGGGTGACCTCCTCATGCCCCCTGTGTTAGTCAGAATCTGCTGGTACCGGCTTTTTAAAGACCGACGTCCGTTGAATGAGGACGGCCAGCCTGTCAAAAGCAGACTTCCGAGCAGGGGAAGCACCCTTGGTGATTTCGCCTAAAACTGGAGTAGGGATAGCTATCCGTTTCGGGATAACATCTTCTGGTATTGCTGGCTTTTTCATGGGCCCGTTGGAGCTCTGACCTAGCCTGTTAAAAACAGAGGCAGTGGAGTTGGGCGACCCGTTGAGAGGGGTCGCGGCAGTGGTAAGCCGATCAAAGACCGACTTCTTTGGGGCTTCTTGCAACATCATTGTGTCATTGAAGCTCAACGGTGGGAGCATGGTCCCAAAGAATAATCCAGTGGTGGCTTGAGTTACCTGCTCCACTGGCATCTTGAAAAGGGAGGCCGCTTGGGGCCCATAAGTCACTCATCCAGCAAGGACGGAGCGAGAGTTGCAGTTGCAGGTAGTGCAGTTTGAAGCCATTGATCCTTTGTTTCCTGCACGGAGAAAGACACCAAATTTTAGTACCTTGAATCCACAGGCAACCACAGCAAACCGCGATTTGCTCGCGAACACGACACACGAAGTGTGGAGTGGAAAGAGGAAAAGGTCCTACCGGGCGTGCCAGAATCTGTTCCCCTCCGAAAGGCGGCCGACGACGCTGAGGACGTCTTGCCTGAGGTTCGGGGCAGATGCTATATGGTTTTATCCGTCTACCTCTCCGAAGATACCATGTTGATTTATGGCACCGTGTATCGAAAGTTTAGACGGATGCGGTCGATATAGCAAACTTCGTCAGATTCCCCCTGCTAGAGGGGTTTTTTTATTGTAGGGACGCTCTTCCCTGCAGGCGCAAGCCCCTGCAGTTAATTACGCTACCGCATCGCGGTAACCACTTTCTCCTTCTCCAGAATTTCACTTCGTGTCGTGTGTGTTTGTTTTGTTTGTGGTTGCCCGTGGATTATATACGGAGACTGAGTAATGCCGTCGCCCGTAGGACGTGGATTAGTCCAAATCCGTATTTACTTAGATTTGGGTTTGGTGTTTTTAGTTTAAGGATACGTTAGCCGTATTGCGGCTAAGATCAACTTAAACGGGACCGTTTAGATCCGGCAAAAGAGCGTTTGGAGGCTCTATTGTTCTGGTTTAGGGACGTGGTGGTCCGTGTTCCAGTTTTAGGGACGTAGTGGTCCGTATTCCAGTTTAGGGACGTGGTGGTCTATGTTCCAGTTTAGGGACGTAGTGGTCCGACATTAGTTTAAGGACGTTTCGGTCCAATATTAGTTTAAGGACGTTTCGGTCCAATATTAGTTTAAGGACGTTTCGGTCCAATATTAGTTTAAGGACGTTTCGGTCCACGAGTTTAAAGACCCCGCAGTCCATATCGATGTGTGGTCGTCGGGACCCGTCACCTCTCTGACGTCGTTGAAGGATTACAATGATAGGTGTCAGAGGAGTTCGGAGATGTACCCTCGAACCAGTTTTAAATTGATTTAGGAGAGCAGCCGTGCTCCGTCGATTTAATTTAAGGACTTACGGCCAAAATTGGGCTAAGTCCAGTTGAAAATGTCCACATTTCGTTTGCATTTGGCCTGTTAGACCTTTGTCTGGGCTTTCCCCTTTTTAGAATGATGCATAGCATTTATGCCCATTTTGACTAGGCTCTGCCCTTTTTATTATAATGCAGAGCATTTGTTTTGGTCCATTGGACCTCTTAATTGGGCTCTGCCCCTTTAAATAATGCATAGCATCATTTTGGTCTGTTTAGACTTTTTGATTTGGGCCTGGCCCTTTAAGAAATGCCTTGCATTTATCAGGCGCTTTGCGCCAATTAGAGAGCGCAAGCGCTTATAGTGTTGACACGTGTCGCGCAAGCGCATTGCGCTGCGCTAGCGCGCTGCTGACACGTGGCGTACTCTGGTGGGTTGCACCAATTACAGAGAGCAAAGCTCTATCTCAAAGCGCATAGCGCAAGTGGTTCAGATGCTGACACGTGGCGCTCTCCCAAGAGCGCAACAGCGCAGTTTGCAAGTGCAAAGCACTATGATTTAAGAATCTTTTTAGATTCAAGAACCAATGGTTCATCAAAGTGCAAAGCACTATTTTTTTTATTTTTGTTTATTTTTGTTTAAAGAACCAGTGGTTCATGAGAAGTGCAAAGCACTATTATTTCTTTTTATATGAAGATCATTGATCTGGTTTTTAGATCAATGATCTATTAGAAGAAATTTCTTCTCTTTTGTGAAGGTTTTTACCTTTTTCTTGGAATTTTTCTCAGAGTTCTCTCTGTTTGAAGCTTCTTGATTTTTCAAGAAAATGTTGATGCCTTTGAATTGAGGCCTAGGGTCTTTTTTATAGTGCCCATAAATTAGTTAAATTTGTTAAAGAGATCTTTCTCTGAGTGATCTGGGTAATTTTCCCCACCGTTGGATTTTTGATCCAAGGGCTTCTGTTTTACAGAAGAAAATCTTCTTATTTTAACAAGAACAGAAAGATTTCTTAGAATTTTAATTCTGTTTGGCGCAAATGCTCCAAAGTGTGACACGTGTCGCGCAGCGCACAGCGCAGCGCAGCTGCGCTTGCGCATCTGCGCTGACACGTGTCGCGCAGCGTGCAGCGCTTTGCGCAAAAGCGACTGCGCTGACACGTGTCACGCCGCGCAGTGCTTGTGCAACTGAATCTTTGCTTCTATTTTTGTTTTTTAATAGAGCTTTGCTCTGATTGGGCGCACTGTCTTAGGCGCTGCGCTCCTTGTACTGACGTGTCTGATTCTGACACGTGAGGAATATGAAGCGTTGCTTCATTTATTTTAATTTCAATTTTTCACTTTAATTTTCAAGACAGAGCTTTGCTCTGATTGGAGAAAAACAGAAGTATTGCTTCTTTTCCCATCTTGGAATTTGAACAGAGCTTTGCTCTGATTGGGGTAAACAGGGACATGCTTATAATATTGGATTGGTCCCGCGACCGCCTGCCGGATATTTGCAATGGGCCCGGTACATCCTATCAGCGAAGAGGACTCATCTGATGAGAATTGGTTTGTACTCGGCCATTTACGTCTCACTCTTTGAGTATCCTTCTCCTCCAACGTGGTGGGTTAAGGCTTTTATCGAGCAATAGAACATCCCCACCCACACCTTCCTGATGACGGACCGGGAAGTCTTTATCTCCTTGGAGGAGTTTGCTGAAATCTCGGGTTTGCCGATGAGGGGAGAGCTTTACGAGGAGCTGCTTCCTCCCGATGAATACGTCTTTGCCACCAAGCCGCTGGTGTTTGACCTGACGCCAGAGAACGCTATTCAGCACCAGTACCCAGGCTTGGTTAAGGTGCTGGAGATCTATGAAGGACTCTATTTGGAATTGGGCATCCGGGGCATCAGTTTTGCAGATTTTATTGCCCGCTTCGTTCGACCGGAGTTCCTATTGGAGCGGAGCGAGAAGTTCGCCCAGCTCGACGACCCTTTTGGGTTCGGTTTGGATCGTCGACCCGCGTCAGAGGATGATCACAAAGACTTTTATCTTCCTAGTGCCGCCGTCGTCCCTTTTTCAGAAATTGCCGTCCCAGGCATGGATGAGGAGACCTTTTTTGTAGGGTTTCTGGGCTTGTGGCTGTGCAAATTTGCGCTCCCTATGCACCCGCGCCACATGCGGCCATCTGTTTTCTATCCAGCGCATCGGATGGTGGCTGGTTTGCAGTTGTTAGTGGGAATCGCTGGGCTGGCTTACCTTTATAATGGACTTAGCGTAGCGGCAGACGCTAGTGAGCCTGGGGTGCAACCCGCCAACTTTCCGATACCCCATTTTACCTCTTGGATGGAAATGCACGTGCAGGGGGTGTTCGGCGCCCATAAGATTCCTCCCTTCTTTGAGAGATGCAGACTCCCGAGGGTCATACGGTTGGTCGGGGCTTCGATCGTAGTTGCACCTCCGCGGGAGGCTAGGGGACTGCTCCTTCGACCACGCCTGGTTGGAGCGAAGACTTCTTTCTTGGATAAGGTCATAACAATAGGCTCAGAGACCTCCAAGTCGGTGTTGTCACCACGCTATGACTTTAAAGACGGGGCTTCCATATTGAAGGCTCGGGAAATCTTCCATCTCTACTCCATTCGGCCGGGCTACTTGGTGTTCAGGCAGAATGAGACAGCACTCTTTATGAGGTATAATTCGCACCGGTTTGCTCAGCAATCGAGCTACAACCAAGGGATCCCAATGGAAGCTTTCTTGGAAAAGCCCGTGGTTAGCCGAGAGGGGATAAAGAACGCGATGCACCACTTCATGTGGCTTAACACGGGTTCCTATTTCTTCATTAGCGAGCCAAGCTGCGTTCCCAAGATCCTCAACGTGTACGTGGCTTGGTATGCGCATGCTATGGGTCCAGTTATCCAAATGGAAAAACGAATGCTGGTCAACCGCAAGGGTGCGCCTCCTGGCGGCGATCGCAAGACTCCCCTGAAGCCGAGGACTCCGGTCATTCCTCCATTGAAAGGTGCTGGAATTGGACCTCCGCGCGTGTTGAGCCCTCCTCTCGGATTGCCGCTTCGCGATATTGTGGATGCGCCACCAGCCCCCCGTGCTCCAGCGGAAGTGGTAAAGGTGGTATCGCCGAAGTCCGGCGCAGGCGCGGATATCGAGACCCACGGCCCCAAGGTGTCTGCCAAGCGCAAATCAGCCCTGGGTGCATCCAAAGCCGGCGGGCAAAAGAAGAGGAAGTCGCTCCTCTCACTTGATGCGATCCTCGGTTTAGAGCCTGAGGCCCCTCTTACCGAAGGAATAAGCGAATATGGCAGCAATAAGGGCTTCTCGGTAGACCCCGCAGACACCGATTTGGCGGCTGCTATTGCAGCTTCTGAGCGATCAGCGAGGCTCGAAGCGATGTTGAGTAAACTTGCTGAGTCAGGTAACCGTCAGTTGCTTTCTTCGTCATTTTATCACACATTTTTCATTGTTTTTGACTAATGTTTTCTCCTTTTTTTAAAAACAGGGGTCAATACCGAAGAAGCCATCGCTGCTTCTTTGAGAACCTTCCAGGAGGAAGAGAATAAGCGCGCTTTAACGGGCGTTGGTACGTATCGCCTTATCAGAAATTTTTTTCTTCTTCTCTGATGGCCAATCTAACCTCCTTCCTTTGTTTCTTCACAGGAGCTGCGCCAGCTGATGTGGGGACTATCTCCGGATCCTCTACTGAAGTTCCAGCTTCCTCGGGGCTGCCGCGGGAGCCTCAACTTGACAAAACGACGAGGGATGCCTTGAAAAATTTGGAGGCATCCATGTTCACGGACGAAGACGCCTCAATGAAAGAGGCTTTGGTGAGGTCCGTCTCAACGGCTCAGGAGGAGAGGAAGTGGCTGAGGCGTGAGGCGAAAGCGCACAGGGCTGCTTTGGCCGCGGGAGCGGGCCCAAGCACTATTATTCTCTCTGCTTCTCCTTCTGAAAAGCTCCTGGCCGGTCTATCTACCGCACGCAGACAGGTAGCGCGTGCAGTTCGGGAAGCTAATGATAGGTCCACTTCAGGTAATTTTTCTTTCAGAATATTGTTGTAAGAATTATAAAGCCGTCGGTTCTTATATATTCTATCCTGCAGGGCCAAGTCCAACTGAGGAGGAGGCGGAGACCGTCGAACCCAAGAAAACAGAGGAGGAGGCACCGGACGAACCCGAGCCGACGGTAGGCAACGTCACCAGGGTTACTGAGCCTGGGTTGGGGGCTAGGGGAGCCGCACTCGAAGAGGTCGTTGATGCCGAGCCTGAGGTGACGGCAAATGAGATGACCACTATTACTGAGCCTGGGGTGGCGGCGGACGAGGCGCTTAAGACCGGCGACCTCATGGTGGCGGCGGATGAGACGACGGCGACTGCCGAGCCCGAAGAAGTAGCGGGTGAGATGGGCACGACTCTTGGGGAAGAGCCAGCCGCTCTTTCTCAAGAGTCCGACAATGCTCCGATTATTGCCCTCCCCGTCTACGGTCTTCCGCCGTCTCCTGGCCACGCGAGTACGACGACGGCCCCCATTGAGTCGGGCGATGAGGCCACGAGCGGTGGCCTCATGTCGGTGGAGGAAGGAGTCGCCTCTGTTTCGGCCGGCAGCTCATCAGGTAAATCCTAAGTTATTGTCTTTTTTATCTTACAATCGTTTCTGACAAGTTCACATTTGTTCGTAACGCAGGTGCAGCCAGCGCCGATGCCCCATTGCTCGAGGGAGCGCCTTCAACTACTGCCTTGGCGGCGGTCACCTCTCAGCCCTCTCTCATACCATCGAAGATGTTGGAAGGTATGGGTTTGCAACTTATTGATCTTATCTTTCAGATGTATAATTTGTGTATTAAAGTCACACTGTTGTGTCTTTTAAGAGTGCTTTTTGACTATCTCTATCAGGTGTTGCTCCCACACTTCTCCTTCCCATCTGAACTTGCTTCTTCCTCCAGTGGCGCTGGTGAGTATAGTTTCCAACTAATGTCTTTCTCTTTTTAGTACTGGAATTATTTCTAATTTTCCCTTGTCCTGATTGCAGTGCTACAAATCGAAGGAGGAGACAAAAGATCGGTCGCGCCACCGGCCCTTCCGGCCTTGCCACCTGCCTCAGCTGGTACAGCGACTATCATATTGATAACTTCCCCCATTTTTTATTTCCTGAACTGTCATCTGATCACATCTTGTTTCTTTTTAGCTGTCGTTCCGGTCTCGGCGCCCTTCGAGTCTCGCATCACAATGCCGGCAGGTCCTTATCTGAGACGTCCATCTTCGAAAAGGGTAGCGAATAGTCTGCGCATGTTGAGTGACTACGTCGAGGAACTCGACGTTGAAACTCTTACATCTGCTGCAGACTTCGCTACGGCGGTTAACCCGATACTGGTGATACTCGTGAACTTTCATGACGAGGGCATCATCGCATCTTGGGTTAACCATTGCAGGGAGATCGAGGCTCGCCTGCATCAGCTGGAGTCGATGCGTCCCGCTCCCGAGACCTTAGCCGCCAGCAATCAAAGAGCAGCGTGGATTGAGCAGAGCGCTTCTTACTTTCGCCATCTCGAACAAGAAGTTACTTCGAGGCGTAAGGAGCGTGGTGACATTTCGAGCAAATCTGCCCAACTGCATGCTCGGGTGGAGGCCAACGCTGCACGGCTGAAGGTTATTTTTGAGGGCCTTCTGCAATGCCTCTCCGAAGGATTATCACTGAAGCAACAGCTTGACGTTGTCGAGCGGGATGCACCTAACCAGGAAGCAGCCCAGAAGGCGGCGGAGGAGCAACTTTCATCCCTTTTGCAGCAGCGAGCCCAGGTGGAAGCGGAATTGGCCGCAGCAACCACTCAGGAGGAGGCGCTAAAGGAAGTGCGAGAGCAGCTCGCGGATTTGTTAAAGACACTTCCTCTCCAGTAGCTATCCCTTTTTGTATCATTTATACTTGTAAATAAAAAATGTATAATATTTTCTCTTTACTACAATGTGTCTTGTACTCGATCAAGTTTATGAATAAAAGATACACATTCTTTGTAATGTCTTGCGTCACTTCTCCGCCTTTTCTTTCTTTTATTATCAACATGCCACTTAGTAAACATGGTTGACAGACAATAGAGCAAGCATCTTGATTTCCTCAAGAAGTAACGATGGCTTAGGCCGCAGGTTCAGATCTGCCGCCTAAGACTTTTCAACTCTATAAGCCATGAGGGTCTCATAGAGACTTTTCTCCCTACGGATCGAGAGGATCTCGTAGGTGGATTTTTTCCTTAGGAATCATGAGGATTCCTAAGTGTGTTTTCTCTTATAAGTCGTAAGGATCTTATAAAAGAATTTTCCCTCTTACGAGTCGAGAGGACTTGTAAGCGGTTGTTTCCCTCCTTGTCGAAATTCGACGTTGGAGAGTGAGACCCGTGGATAGTATGCAAGAGACCATTTGGGCCGACTTACAGGGTCCCAGTGCTTAGGAAACAGGTTTCTTTTATGCCCACTACCTAAGGCTTTATCTCACGAGTCGAGCCGCCTCAAGAATTTCTCGCAAAGACATCAATTTCTTCACAAGTCGAGACGAATCGAGCATTTCTCGCAAGAACATCCTAACGCCGCTTTTAACCTCTGCTCTTTACGACAGAAGTCCGTTAGGGTCTGTGGTACTTAGGATTTTGGCCATCGTACCGTCGCATAAGCTGATATATTCCTCGATAGGCAATCGTGCTGTTCGAGTAGCCCTGCGACTGCCGTGTCTCTGATCCTTTAGGGGGCTGGACAAGACGTCTTCAAGCAATTTTCCTAGGCAGTTTGACCGTCGGAAGAGCAAGCGTTAGGAATTTGTCATGCCGCTTTTTACTTGAGATTAGGCTCATTTTGGCGAGCCCCGATGAGTCATAACCACTCCGCGCTGGTGTGGGATGATCTCCGATAGTCTTTCAGGTTTTATGTGAGTTGCCGTCAAGACCCTGAAGCTAGGAATTTGGCCTTTGCTTCATTTTACTGGCATCTCGTCTGCTGTATCGAGACGAATGTCGCGGTTGTCTTTAGGTTGTTGATGAACCGTTGAGGTTTGGAACTAGGGATTTTGCCGTGGCTCCGTTTGTTTGATTGTCGCGTCTGATCCCTGCTGGAGGAAGAACGCTATCGTGACATCTCGTCTGCTGTATCGAGACGAATGTTGAGGTGGAGCTAGAATTTTGCCATGGCTTCGTTTGTTTGATTGTCGCGTTTGATCCCTACTGGAGGGAGAACGCTGGGGTGACAACTCGTCTGCTGTATCGAGACGAACGTCGAGGTGAAGCCAGGATTTTGCCGTGGCTCCGTTTGTATGATTGTGTCGCGTCTGCTATGTCGAAACGAACGTTGAGGTGGTGACCATTCCACACTGGTGTGAGACGATCTCCAGTTGTCTTTCTGGCTTTATATAGGTTGCCGTCAAGACCCTGAAGCTAGGAATTTGGCCTTCGCTTCGTTTGCTTTGGCGTTGCGTCTGCTGTATCGAAACGAGTGTCGAGGTGGTGACCACTCCGTGTTGGTGCGAGATGATCTCCGATTGTCTTTCAGGCTTTATATGGGTTGCCGTTAAGACCCTGAAGCTAGGAATTTGGCCTTCGCTTCGTTTGCTGGCATTGCATCTGATGTAACGAGACGAATGTCGAGGTGGAGATGGGATTTTTCCATCACTCTGCTTTATTTCGACCATGAGGTCTTTGTTGACGTTGCATCTACATCCGGCTGGACTGCGGAGGAACGCCGTTGTCGACATTGCATCTGCTGTATCGAGACGAATGCTGAGGTGGAGCTGTGATTTTGTCGTCACTCCGCTTTACTGACCACGGGGTCTTTGTTTCCTGATTTAAAATCAGGAAAGCTTCTGGGAAAAGCTTCAGAAGAGGGTCACGTGCTTACACGTGACTAGCGGTCACGTGTTGGCACGTGACACCTAAAAACATCATCAAGGCAAGTTCAGTTTCCTGACTACGTTGAAGAAAAGGAGGCTTCAGAAAGAGTCACGTGCTCCCACGTGACCCTGGTCACGTGGCGACACGTGACATTTAAATGCAAGAGTCAAAAGGCACACCGGTTCCCTGATCAAGTCAAGGAAAAGGCTTCAGAAGAGGTCACGTGCTTCCACGTGACCAGGGTCACGTGTTGCCACGTGACGTTCAAGACAGCAGACTCGTTCTCCAGTTGAACCAAGGAAAGAGAGAGTTCAAACAAGGGTCACGTGCTCACACGTGACCAGGGGTCACGTGGCAGCACGTGACGTTTAAGCAGCAATAAGAAGACAGAGCGCAAAAGAAAGGAAAATGCTCATTCCAAAGGGGGTCACGTGCCCACACGTGACCATGAGTCACGTGGTCACACGTGACCGGCTTTCAAAGCCCACTGTGTTAACAGAATTATATTCTGAGAGAAATTCAAATCTTTCCAAAGGAAAGCAACTATCTGGAACCAATCGAATTAAAGATTCAGAGGTGATCTATCTATGGGAAAATCTCGGGTTTGGAAAGATTTTCCCTTTAAATCTAACCAAAATAACAAAGGAGAATCTCTGGATTTAAAATCCAAAGGTGAATAAAATTCACCTAATAATCCAAAGGTCCAAAATGAATGATGGATGCAAATCAAATCTTTCACGAAGATTCGTCAAAAACTGATTGATTCGGCTGCTTCTCCTATAAATAGGAGCCAAGAGACATACATACATATATACATACGCAGAGAAAAAAAAAGAAAAAAAAAAAGAAAGAGAGCTTCGATACTTGGAGAACTTGGATCTTCTGCAAAAACCCTAGGTAAGAAAGGGAAAAGCTCCTTGAAAGAAAGAAGAGAATTTAATTCTCAACAGAGTTTAACTCTGATACATAAAAACAGAAGAATATATTTCTTCTCTTTTTGATAGAGGATCTGCAAAGTGCACATCTCCCCTTAAGGTTGAGAATTTAATTCTCAATGGGTCGAGATCCTGCCATGCAGATCCAAAACATAGAGAGGGAATGCAAGCATGAGAATTTAATTCTCACAGAACTATAGGAATATAATTCCTTTAAAATAAAATTAGGGCTTGACCCTGTATCATGGGAATTTAATTCCTTCAGAATAAAAAGAAACAGGGTTTAACCCTAATTAAGAACTTAGTTCTGTTGAAACAACGGGAATTTAATTCCCTTAATCATCATTTAACAGGGAATGGGAATTCAATTCCTTAAAAACTTTTATTAGGGTTTAACCCTATTCAGCCCTTCACATATATGAGGAATGTAATTCCTACAGAAAATTCAGAGTTAAACTCTATTCCAGAATATAAGTCTTCGAAAGGAAGTAGGAATTTAATTCCTTTGAAATTTACAGCTCGAGGAATTTAATTCCTGAAAAAAGATTAACAAAGCCTCTAAACAAAATACATAGAGGCAAGGTCACGTGTCATCACGTGACCCCCCAAAAGATCTACAGAAAGCCCCTTTTGAGGCAGCACCCCACGTGATCCACGTGACCCTTGGCAGAAGCTCTAATACATAGGCATTTGAATGCCCATCACGTGATGGCACGTGACGCTCTGAAAGACGCGATAATCTCAGCAGAATAAATGAAGGGAGGGCGCTCTCACGTGCTGCCACGTGACCCCTCTTGCCTTAGTGTTTAACACTAAAATTAAAACTCTCGAACCCAGTGTTAAAACACTGTTGGGCCTTAGTGTTCAACACTAATTAAAAAGCTTTATTTGCAGTGTTCAACACTGATCTATTTAGTGTTTAACACTAATTTGAAAAGCCTTGTTGCTGGTGTTTAACACCAATTATCTCTTAGTGTTAAACACTAACTTGTCAACCTCATTCCCAGTGTTCAACACTGATTGCTCTGTAGTGTTTAACACTAGGCTTTGGCCCAATTGACTAAATGGATGGAGGCAAAGCCTCTCCTGATTGGACTTAGCCCAAGATGGCCATAAGTCCTCAATTTGTGATTAACTGGGCCAATGGACTCATAACATAATTAATTCGTCTTGATCCCAAATTGGGCCAAGGACTATTTAATCCACTCCGGTTCTAGGGTACATCTCTTCACTCCTTTGATACTTGGCATTGTAATCCCTCAATGTCTTCAAAGAGGTGACGGGTCCCGACGACCACACATTGATACGGACTGCGGGGTCCTTAAACCCGTGTTTAATGCAAAATTCCTGGTTACGTGGAACGCGGATAATGTCACTCTTTGACCCCGTGGGAAACGTCCAGAGCGGAGCCTGGTCCTCGCAGAGCACGGCAGCGAACCCGTGTGAAGCATCCAGAGCACATAATGGACTGTGGGGTCCTTAAACCCATGGACTACGACGTCCTTAACCTTGACCGAGATGTCTTAAAACTAACAACGGACTGTGGGGTCCTTAAACCCATGGACTACGACGTCCTTAACCTTGACCGAGATGTCTTAAAACTAACAGTGGACCGCAATGTCCTTAAACTACCCGTGGACCGCAATGTCCTTAAACTACCCATGGACCGCAATGTCCTTAAACTACCCATGGACCGCAATGTCCTTAAACTAAAACAATAGAGCCCCGCATGCTCTTTTGTCGGATCTAAACGGTCCCGTTTAAGTTGATCTTAGCCTCAAAGATGGCTAACGTATCCTTAAACCTTCAAACAGAGTGGACTATAAATCCCCCCAATTAACTCTGGCTCAAGGGTACATCTCTGAACTCTTCTGACATCCGTCGTTGTAATTCTTCAACGTCGTCAGAGAGGTAACGGGTCCTGACGGCCATACATACGTTGGACCTCTAGGTCCCTAAACTGGAACAATGGAGTTCAAACACTCCTTTATCGGATCTAAACGATCCCGTTAAGTTGATCTTAGTCACAAAGTTAGACTAACGCATCCTTAACAAACGTTTGAGTTGATCTTAGCCTCAAGTATGGCTGACGTATCCTCAAACCAAACCCCCAAACCCAAATCTAAGATAATACGGATTTGGACTAGTCCACGCCCTACGGGCGACGACATAACTCAGTCTCCGTAAACAATCCACGGGCAACAAAACACAAAACAAACACCCACGACACGAAGTGACCAGCTGGAGAAGAAGAAAGTTGTTACCGCAATGCGGTAGCGTAATTAACTGCAGGGGCTTACGCCTGCAGGGAAGAGCGTCCCCACAATCAAAAACCCCTCAAACGAGGGGGAATCTGACGAAGTCTGCTACATCGGACGCATCCGTTTAAACCTTCGATACATGGTGCCATAAATCAACTTGGCATCTTCGGAGAGGTGAACGGATAGCACCAATTAGCATCTGCCCCGAATCTCAGCGCCAAGACACCGCAGTCTTGTGTGCCGTCTTTCGGAGGGGAACAGTCTTTTGTTGACGTTGCATCTGCATCCTGCTGGACTGTGAAGGAACGCCATTGTTGATTCTTAGGCTGTAGATATTGCCGTTAAGATTTGGAACTAGGGACTGCCGTGGTTCCGTTTGATGGTGTAACATCTGTGTCATGCTGGAATGAGGAGGCCCACCGTCGTTGGTCTCCAGGCTGTAGATGTGGCTATTGAGATTTGGGACTAGGGACTTTGCCATGGCTCCGTTCCGTTGCGACTCTGAAGTCGGTTGTTGACGTCATGTCTGCATCTGGTTAAAGTGAGAAGAAACGTCGTTGGTGATCTCTAAGTTGTCGATATCGACGTCTAGACCCTGAAGCTAGGGATCTTCCTTCACTTCGCTTGTTGACATTGTGTCTGCGATATTGCGACAAATGTCGAGATTGTTTCTAGGTTGTTTATGAAGCGTCGAGATTTGGCTTCGCTTTCTGATGGAGCCTGTTGGGAAGGTATGGTTCCCTCTTTGTTTGTACCTTTGGATTGTATACAGGGATCGATGTGATCTCACCTGTAAGGCAAAAAGTTTCACTCTTTCATCATTCTTTATTCTTTCCGCGATGCTCTATCATTTCAGCTTTTACATCGCGAAGGTCGCGATTGCGCAATCCTTTCGGCTATTTTTCGCGGTGCCCAATCATTTCGGCTATTTATTTTATTTTTACTCGCTGCTTTTTATTGTGAGTTGCCCAATCATTTCGGCTATTTTTGTATGCATATATTTTTACTTGCTGATTTTGTTGCAAGTTGCCGCATCATTTCGGCTATTTTATATGCATTTTTTTCTCGGTTCGCTGATTTTTTTCTCGCGAGTAGGGGATTTGGGATCTGATACCAATCTTGGCATCAGTATCGCTGCAACTGGAATATTGCCAGGAGCGAATCATCATTTGCCGTAAAAGGACTTGGAATTTGATACCGTTTTAGGCATCAGCATCGCTACCACTGGGATATTGCCATGAGCGAATCATCATTTGCCTCTGTCGATGTCGAACAAAGGTGGCTTAGCGAACAGGGTTAGGATCCCGTCGACTAAGGCTTTTGACTTCATGAGCCGTAAGGGTCCCACAAAGGTATTTCTCCCTACAAGTCGTGAGGATCTCGTAGGTGTGTTTTCTCCTTAGGGATCGTGAGGATTCCTAAGTGTATGTTCCCCTGTAAGTCGTAAGGATCTTACAAAAGGGTTTTCTCTTTATAAGTCGAGAGGACTTACAAGGGTTGTTCACCGTATGGACATATCCCCAGTCACGGGTGGGACTTGATTAGGGAAATGTTTATTCGCGCCCGTGGATTGTATACAAGGGTCAGTATGAGCCGCTTGTACGGCAATATCGATGGTTGTGGGGGTTGCTTAAGAACAGGTTCAGGTCTCTGTAACTTAAGACTTTCAAATCTTATGAGCCGTGAGGGTCCCATAAGAGAGTTCTCCTTACGAGTCGTGAGGATCTCGCAAGTGTAATTTCTCCTTAGGAATCGTGAGGATCCCTAAGTGTGTTGCTCCCTTGTGAGTCGTAAGGATCTCACGCGGGTGGTTTCTCCTTACAAGGTCGAGAGGACCCTGCAAGTGTCTTTTAACGAGATTGCGTCCTTTCGGATTTTCACAAACACTCGTCGGTAGCCCTGCTGTTTTTACTCACGGAGCCCTTTCGGGTTTTCATCCGTGCCCATTTTGCTTATGGACATACCGTCTCTTTCTCTTTTTTTTTTCTTTTTATTCTCTCTTTTTTTCTAACGAGATCGCGCCCTTTCTAGTTTTCACGAACACTTGCCGGTAGCCCTGCTGTTTTTACTCACGGAGCCCTTTCAGGATTTCATCCGTGCCCATTTCACTTATGGACATACCGTCTTTTTTTTTTCCTCGTCACCCTGAGGATGCTGCGGTAGTATTTTAAGGACGTTTCGGTCCTTTGCAAGTTTTAGGACATTGCGGTCCATCATTAGTTTAAGGACGTTTTGGTCCGCTGTTAGTTTAAGGACGTTTCGGTCCGTCGTCGCCGTATTTGAGGCGAATCTCTAGTTAACTGACTTTTCGGTCTACGGGGCTTTCTCTATGACTGAGCATGATGCCCCCGGTGTGTATCTTTCTCGGAGCGTGCGGTTGTGGCGGGCTCACCTTCCAGTTTTCGGATATGACGAACTTGCCCTGTTGGTATTGGTCTTCAACCCAGTTTTTGAAGACGTAGGAATCCTCGATCAGGTGACCTACCGTTTGGTGGTAAGGGCAATAATTGAGATTGTTAACATCGCCTGGCCGCAACGGACGTTTTGGACTCGGCAGATTGATAAGTCTATCGCGCACTGCCAGCTCGAACAATCTTCTCGTTTTATCTTGCGGAAACGAGTAAGGACGTTTCAACTTTTCCTGGAGGGGTTGCCGCTTGTTATTTCGGCAAACGACCGGTCTAGGGCCACTCGATTGTTATTGAGTGTTGGCGATGAGGATCATTTTCCCTTTTCTTTTATCCTTTTTGCTCGATCCCTTGTTTACGGGGCCGCAATTTTTTCCGAGTAGCGTGCGATTGCACGACTGAACATTTTCGCAACTTCTCAATTCTCTCATTTTTGAAATGGATTCCTTGAGGAGAGGGTTGGGGGCAGCTTCTTCGTCAGAGTCGCTTCCAAAAGTGATAATTTGCGATCCTTTGGAGTCGGCTATATGACAGTCGTCAGCGGCTCTTTTGCGCTCATCTATCGCATTTTTCTGATGTCTATGAGCTTCACACTTTGTCTTATTGAGGTATTGCTTTTGAGCGACATATCCCTGCCACCAATACTTAAAGGATTCGCAGTCTTCGGTAGGATGTATGATGATATAAGCAGAAGTTAGGATGCATCTCTATTCCCTCAAGAGTATTTTCTTCAGAGGGTGGTAGCTTCATTCCTACTGATAGGGCTTTAGCGAACCTTTTTGTCGTCTTGAATTTGTTTTTATCCGCAATGGATGACTTTTGATTTGACGGAAATGCCTCAACTCTTTGGCCTAGTAGTTGGTGTCTGGCTCCTTCCAGTATGGCCATCTCACGCTCTTGATTGGGTTTAACTTTCAGACGAATCTCATTCAGGAAGGCATCGATCAACTCGTCTGACGGCTGCGGAATTTCTGGTTCAGGGTTCACCCTCGGTTTCTCGGCGCAAAGAGCCTCTTCATCATCTGCCAATGAGTGAGAGATCGCATGACAAGTCATTATGCAGTCTTCGGATTCACCTAATGAATCTTCTCCATCGTTTTCATCCTTGACAAAAGAACAAGCTGCCCCCATTGCATCCGTTTTCTTTGGAGTATGCGGCTGTGGCGGGTTTACCTTCCAGTTTTCAGACAGCGCAAACTTGCCTTGTAGGTACTGATCCTCGATCCATCCCTTGAAGACGAAACAATTCTTGATCGGGTGACTTACCGTTTGGTGGTAAGCGCAGTAGTTGGGATTATTGAGATCGCCTGGCTGCAACAGACGTTTTGGACTCGGCAGATTGATGAGTCTGTTGCGCATTGCTAGCTCAAACAGTCTTCTCGTTTTATTCTGAGGAAACGAGTAAGGACGTCCCAGTCTCTCCTCGAGAGATGGGCGTGGACGCACATTATTTTGGCGAACGACCGGCTTTGGGTTGTTCGGCTGTTGTTGAGCATTGGCGATGACAATCGCTTTCCCTTTTCCTTTTTCATTTCGATAATCGGGTTTTGGGGGAGACGGTCCATGGCCCATCTGGTCCATTTGGGCTAATTTGTTGATCAAGGCCTGGAAGGTGGTCGGCCTGAAGAACATCATGAATTGCGAGATGGTTGCTTGCGGATCAAGGGTTCCCACAAACATACCCACTGCAGGAGCTTCTTCAATGCGTTGTTCGCATTTTGACCATAGGTTCCGCCATCGTGTTGCGTATTGGACCCACGTTTCGCCGGGCCTTATCCTGGCGTTAATCAATGTCGTCATTGGGGTGTGTTCACTGGCGCTTGCAAAACGCTGGGTAAACAGCAGCTTTATCTCCGCAAAGGTCTTGATAGAGTCGTTTGGGAGCTCAGAATACCATTCGAATGCTGTATCTGACAAGCTACCGACGAACTGGCGAAGCAACAATTTGTCATCGCCTCCAGTATTGCCGCATAAGGCCCTGAATTGAGCGACATGCTGATGCGGATTCCCTGTCCCCTTGTACACATGGAATTTAGGGATCGTATATCCCAGCGGGTAACTGATTTGGTCATACCAGCCCGGATAGGGTCGTCCAGTTCTAACAATTTGCGCAGCCGCTTCATTCGCTTGATGAGCTCGTATTTGCGGAGCTATGTAGTCATCCAGCGCGGCTTTGGAAATGGTTTCATCTTTGGCTGTTGAAAGAGCCGGAGGAGGATTAGATGTCTCCCCTCTATCGTCTTCAATAATGATCGGAGGGTCATCAGCTGGAGGGTCTGGCTGTAACATCATCCCTACCATATCTTGGAAGAGGAGCACCATTTGTTTTATGTTAGCAGCTTGCTCTGCGACTTCTTTGTCCTTCTTTTCGAGGACTCTGCGTAAGAAGTCAGCGTCAGTTTCTTATTCGTGACGCTGCTCTGATGATAATTCCAAGCTTTCTTTTGGCCCGGTAAGTGCGGCCATTGCATTCATCATCTCCTGAATCTTCTGCTGCTGTTCTTGAGCCTTCGTCACAGATCGGATGAGCGGTCGGTGACCCGTCAAAGCGCGGCTTTCCTCCTTTCCGGAGGCTATATAAACAGTGTGCACCACCATGCCCCCAGACTTGGGGCGTTTAGATTCAGTGTCTTTGTGATTTGCCAAAGACAGAGGGGTCCTCCCTGACCTCCTTCTTTTTTGAATGGTCGAAGTTGAGGGGGCCGTTGTAGTGGGCACCCAAGTAGCTTTTGCTTTTTGTGGCTTGACGGAGTAATCCTTCTCCTGCCGAACCTTCATCTTTTTCTGTCGGAGGGGATAGCCTTGATCGATCACTGACTCTTGGACTTGACGCCAGACCTTGTAAATTTTAGAGGACAGCCGTTGAGGGGGCTGCTCTAGCTGCTTCTCTGGAGTATTCTTTACAGGCGAAGGAGTTCGTTTCAACACCGCAGTAGGAGAGTTTCTGCGCACCGCGTTCAGCAATTCAAAGCTGTTCCCGGTTGGAACAGCAGCATCGATCCCCACCGTTGGAGCTGGTGGAGTAAATCCAGAGGGGGAGTTGCCCCCATCCATCCTCACTCGGCGCCAGTGGCGACGTCGAGCGTGTCGTACGGATGGAGTTGTTCTAACCGTAGGGGTGACCTCCTCATGCCCCCTCTGGGCAGGGGAAGCAGCCTTGAGGACCTTGCCAGGAACAGAAACCGGAATGGTCAGCCTTGTAGAAATTGACTTCTTGGAAGGAGAAGCCTTGATTTCGTCCGTTGGCTATCCGCTTTGGGACGACAACTTCGGGTATCGCGGGCTTGCAGACGTTTTGGCCCAGTCTGTTGAAAACTAAGGTATTGAAGTTGGGCGACCCGTTGAGAGGGGCCGTGGCAGTGGTAAGTCGATCAAAGACCGACTTCTTTGGGGCATCTTGCACCGTCATTGGGGCATTGAAGCTCATTGGTGGGAGCATGGTCCCGAAGAATAATCCAGTGGTGGCTTGAGTTAGTTGCTCCACTGGCATCTTGAAAAGGGAGGCCCCTTTGGGCCCATAAGTCACTCCTCCAATAAGGACGGAGCGAGAGTTGCAGCTACAGGCGGTGCAGTTCAAATCCATTGATCTTCTGTTTTTTTTCTGCACGGAGCAAGACACCAAATCTTAGTACCTTGAATCCACAGGCAACCACAGCAAACCGCGATTTGTTCGCGAACACGACACACGAAGTGTAGAGTGGAAAGAGGAAAAGGTCCCACCGGGCGTGCCAGAATCTGTTCCCCTCCGAACACAGAGACACGATGACGTCTTGCCTGAGATTCGGGACAGATACTATTTGGTTTTATCCGTCCACCTCTCCGAAGATGCCAAGTTGATTTATGGCACCGTGTATCAGAGGTTTAGACGGATGCGGCCGGTGTAGCAGACTTCGTCAGATTCCCCCTCGCTTAAGGGGGTTTTGATTGTGGGGACGCACTTCCCTGCAGGCGCAAGCCCCTGCAGTTAATTACGCTACCGCATCGTGGTAACAACTTTCTCCTTCTCCAGAATTTCACTTCGTGTCGTAGGTGTTTGTTTTGTTTGTAGTTGCCCGTGGATTGTATACGGAGACTATTTATTTCGTCGCCCGTAGGACGTGGATTAGTCCAAATCCGTACTTTCTTAGATTTGGGTTTTGGGTTTTGGTTTAAGGATACGTTAGCCATATTTGAGGCTAAGATCAACTTAAACGTTTGTTAAAGATACATTAGTCTAATTTCCAGACTAAGATCTACTTAACGGGGATCATCTAGATCCATTTCCAGTTTAGGGACATGGTGGTCCATTTAATATATGGCCGTCGGGACCCGTCACCTCTCTGACGACGTTGAAGGATTACAACGACATGTGTCAGAGGAGTTCGGAGATGTACCCTTGAACCAAAGTTGATTGGGGGTCTTATAGTCCAATTTGGGACTAAAGTCTGTTGGAATGTTTAAGGATACGTTAGCCATATTTGAGGCTAAGATCAACTTAAACGGGATCGTTTAGATCCGACAAAAGAGCATTTGGGAGCTCTATTATTCCAGTTTAGGGACGTAGTGGTCCATAGGTAGTTTAGGGACATTTGCGGTCCATTGGATATATGGTCGTCGGGACCCGTCACCTCTCTGACGACGTTGAGGGATTACAACGACATATGTCAGAGGGGTTCAGAGATGTACCCTTGGACCAAGTGTAAATTGATTTAAAAGAGCAACCGTGCTCAGTCAATTTAATTTGAGGACTTACGGCCACGATTGGGCTAAGTCCAGTTGAGAGTATTCAACGTTTTATTTGCATTTGGCTTGTTAGGCCCTTACTGGGGCTCTGCCCCTGTTTAATAATGCATAGCATTTTCTCTGGCCTTTTAGGCCCAGAGCATTTTATTTTGGTCTGATAGACTATTATTTGGGCTTTATCCCTTTTAATAGTGCATAGCACTTTGTTTGGTCTGACAGGCCTTTCTTTATTGGGCTCTGCCCTTGATGATGCATTGCATTAATTAGTTTGACAGAGTGCCACGTGGCTTGTCAGGCGCTTTGCGCTGATTGAGGAGCGCAAGGCGCAAGTCCATGTGGAGGTGACACGTGTCACACTCTGGTGAGCGCAAGCGCAGTGCGCTGCGCTTGCGCTGCTGACACGTGGCGCGCTCTGGTGAGTTGCGCCAATTCCAGAGAGCAAGACTCTATTTCAAAAGCGCATAGCGCAAATAGTTCAGATGCTGACACGTGGCGCTCTCTGGTGGCTTACGCCAATCCAGGAGCGCAACAGCGCAGTTTGCAAGTGCAAGGCACTATAATTTGAGAATCCTTTTTTTTTAGAACCAATGGTTTATGAAAAAGTGCAAAGCACTGTTTAATTTCTTGATCTAATTTAGATCAAAGAAAACAAGTTTTTCTTGTTTCTCTTGTTTCAAAGAACCAATGGTTCATAAAAAGTGCAAACCACTGTTTATTATGTGAAGATCATTGATCTTGTTCTTAGATCATTGATCTATTAGAAGAAATTTCTTCTATTTTATGAAGGTTTTTACCTTTTTCTTGAAATTTCTTCAAAGTTCTCTCTGTTTGAAGTTCTTGATTTCTCACCCAAAAATGTCCCCCCTTTGAATTGGGGTCTAGGGTCCTTTTTATAGTGCCCATAAATTAGTTAAAGAGATCTTTCTCTGAGTGATTTGGGAAATTTTCCCCACTGTTGGATCTTTGATCCAAGGGCCTCTGTTTTATAGAAGAAAATCTTCTTGTTTTAACAAGAACAGAAAGATTTCTTTAAAATCTTAATTCTGTTTGGTGCAAATGCCCCAGCGCGTGACACGTGTCACGCAGCGCACAGCGCAGCGCGACTGCGCTAGCGCATCTGCGCTGACACGTGTCGCGCAGCGCAGTGCTTGTGCAACTGAAGCGTTGCTTCCTTTTGTTTTTTTTAATAGAGCTTTGCTCTAATTCGGCGCGCTTTCTTGGGCGCTGCGCTGATGTATCAGCGCCTGACACGTGGCGCGTTGCGCCCGGGATTTGAAGCGTTGCTTCAAAATTTGAATTTTGAATTTCCATCAGAGCTTTGCTCTGATTGGGGGAAACAACCCTCTGCTGCTTGAACATGTTATATTGCGGAACCCTATACCATAGCGAATATGAAACAGTTAGCTAACTAATGAAAGTAATTTCATCCCTTTCCACTGTCGTTTACTATTTAAACTGTATTTTAGATTAACAGGACGTATAGCAGTCCCAAACAGGGACAGAACTTATACCCCATTGTTGTACAGTACATAACTTCTGACATAGAGGCGCGATTGAGAATACGTATGGTGCGTTGGAAACCTAATTGATAAACCTAAATTTTGTTCAACTATAGCGTTGCCTAATTTTGATCCCAACAGGGTGAAAATTGTGTTGCGAAATGGACATTCAGTTCAGGAACTGAATTTCAACAGCGAACACTTAAAATGAAATGGCTGTAACTTGCAAACCCGAAATCCGATTGCCCTGAAATTAATTTTGTTGAACTTCCTAAGGAGTTTACTTACTACCGCCTTTGTGTCATTTTACTGAATTTTGAATGTATGATTTAAGGCAATTTTTATAAGTTCATAAAATGCATGATAGCTCGTATTACACATGATTTGTTAACTGCATAAATGCACATATTTTACTCGACTGCTATACTTCTAGTGATAGTGCGCATTATTATTCAGTGTACAATGCATTGTCATGCGTGAATGGTATCGGTTTAGGAGTGCCAAGTACGCCAGCGAAAAGTGAATGATTCGTGACAGTGAACAATACAGTGAACAGTGACTAAAACCGTGTTATTGGTGCGTACTTGTACACGACTAGACCATACTCATAAACAGTGTAAACCTGGGGAAAAAGGGGAAGTCGAAGTGGAAAGAGAATTGTATTTAGCGAGCACAGTGATTTAGAGGATGATCATTCGGACAACGACTCTTATATATATTAGGTTGGGCCTAGCGGTCCGGCTGACAGGGTTATGTCCCGGGCGATAGCGGGCCGTAGTCTCGGGTATGTACGAGACCCTCGTTAAACATGATCCTCCTTTCCACAACTCGATTTCAAAAGTGACTTAGAGACTGATAGGGACACATATCATACATTGCATCAGTTAGTGACATATTGACTACCTGCGTTTTATCTTCACTGTTATTACTTTCTTTTCTTGTTTCTTGTTACTATCATAATATTGCTATTACGTCGCTCTGACAACCTGAGTATGCATGCTCAGACCTCGAGGAAGAACCAGTACAGGAGTCAGACTTGCCCTTCGAGCTTGCAGAGATTTAGTCGGGAGTACCTCCATTACCTTTACTGCTTTCCCTGAAGAAACCTTGTATTCGCATTTGGTTAGTAGTTCTTTTCCTTGTTTTATTGTAAATTGTGAACAATGAAATTTTATGTAATAATTTAATGATGTATTTTCTTTACTTCTGTGCTTTGTTTACTGATTACTGTCACGCCCCGCTTCCCGGTGTACGGCGAAGTGGACTCGACGAGGTCCGCTGCGTATATACTTAGAAGTACATACGCTAAGCGTATCTTAACAATATAAAAGTAATTCACAAGAGACAAGAGATATAGAAACAACAGCAACTTTATTAATAACATTATTTGTACAATGCATGAAAAGTAAATACAACTGGAATGAAAAGCGATGTTTAAACGGTGGCATAACAGGAAATGAAAATACTGAATAGAACAAGGTACAATGTCTAGAGCTCAGGGTCTTCGTGAAACTGATCCAAGTCTTCACTGGTGGGCTCGATCTCTGCTGGGTCCAAAGCACCTGACGACATTCAAAGAAGAAAGAAATAGAATGTCGTCAGCGAACAGGTCGCTCGGTAAGTCCCAAAGATAAGGAAGAATTAGAAAGACAGAAAAAGAGGTATTTTCTAAAGTATAATGTTATAGAATATTGTGTTAACGCTGTTGTTTGTAGCTTGGTACAGAAGGATGCCAGTGCATACGAGAGGGGTCTCTATATGCTAGAGACCAGGACAAACGGAATGTACAAGGAACCGTTAAGCCACGGTACAACAGCAACGGAATATAGGTTAGGTGTCTTAATCTGACCACCTCGTGCCACCTTTAACACCTTCCGTACCAATCTACCCCTTAAACCTCGTAGTGTTTTGATAGTATTGTTGTATTGTATTGTGTAAGTTGGATGACTGACCAAAACCATGATATCAGTAAACAGATTGTAACTGCATAATCAGGTAAATGGTATAACGGGATAATGGATGTATATCCATGGTTTGATTCAGTCAAGTTGTATAGATTGTTAACTGGATTCTGGGATTCATGTGTTCATATTGAGTTGGAATATTAAAGAATATAGATTGACTTGAATCATATTCAAGTCAGAAATAATCAGACTCAAACCCGAGTCAGACTAAAAGAAATGTAAGTCGAAGTTCTATATTTGTTAGGGTCATTATTGTAATTTATAAAACTTGAGGGGTTTTTATGTAAAAATACTTTTGTATAGTTTTCAAGGTACACCTCAAGTATTTATTATTCGTCTTTATAGTTATAATGAGTGTGATTTTATTTTGTCTTATTTCCAGTGAAAATATCCTAATTACATAAATAAAGGTATTAATTTGTAATATTGATTTATTTGAATTCATGGTATTTTAATGTAACTTTTAATCTTGTAATTTTTATGAAAATGTGGAAACTTTATCTTATAATAAAATAGGTGTTTAAATGATAAATGTACATATGTTTATACAAGAATAATTTTTAACAAATATTTTATTTTCCAAAAATCTCATTTTTCTTAAATGTCGTATTTTAAACCTTTCGAGACCAAATGCTCCTTGCGGAGGTCTGAATCTCGCACTACTAAGCCCGAGGGTGCACGATAAACCATACTATCCCTAACAAGTTCCCCAAAGGTGGGTTGTAGTGGCGCTTTGCAAAGATTTAATAAATACTAATCATTTAGAAAACGGTTTTATAAACATAAGGTATTTATTTGTAAAAGATGTAAATTTCCGTATTTTAGATTCTAAGGTTTTCTAAGCCAACTAGCCTATTTCTAAATGGTTTAAACGACAAGTCATTAGAAGGCTCAAATCACCTCTTCACCGCCAATTGCGGCCAGGTAAGTGTCAGGTGAGTGGGAGGCTCTCCACTATAAGTAGTGGTCTTAATTAAGTAACCACTCACCTTAGACACACTTGCCTAAACACCACAAAATCAGGTTTAGATAAACGATCGATATCCACAGCTTATCGTATTTCCTATTAAAAGATATTGTTTTAAAATTGTATATAACTTAGAACTTTTAGAAAATGTTTTTATTAAGAAAATGGTATTTTAATGTAAAATCTTATTTTATCGTATTCTAAGTTTTCAAGGTAGCATGTTATGATTACATATGAGTGTGTGTGGAGGTAGGTCATTACCTCGTAATCTACTTTAAGGTATGGTAATGTTAAAAGGGTTAAATGTGAAAACTAAACATTATGGTATTTAAGTGAAAGAATACGATATATTGCGAAAGCTATCATTTCATGTGTGAAAACTTGTTCGAATTAATTTTTAAGTGATTAGTAGTCAACATGAAGATATTTAAGGATTATGGAATTGGTGATAAGTGGGATTTTATAGAAAACCGAATCGGAAATCGGTTTGTTCCGATTTCCGTCGGGTTTACAAAGTCGTATTATAATGAAAGAAAAGAAAGGTAGAAAAGGGGGACTTACGGATTTGGACAACACTAGAGAGTGAGAGGGAAGTAGAGTGCTTGCCGGTGCGTTGAATCGTCGTTGAGAGGTCCTAGCACGATCGCCGGAATTTCGCCGTCGATTTCGTCAGCGCTTCGCCTTTCGCTCGTTTTCTAACGTACCAAGTTCTCTTAAGATTTTTAGAGAGTGGACTTAGAAATAGTGATGAGAGGGTAGAGGGTATGGGGGTTTATATAGGGTTAGGCTAGGGTTAGGATTTTTAATAAAAAAGAATATAAAATATATAAAAATTATATAAAAATTCATTAAAACTCATTAAACTTAGGAGTAAAAGGGATTTAGTGGGCAATTGATAACCGATCCAGGGATATAAAGTGTGTAGGAGGGTGGACCAGGTCAAGGGCTAACTTTTTCGTGTTGGCGACTCGGCCGTCCGGCAGGCGGCGCCGGACCGAGTCGGCCGGTTCGCCGGCCGGCGGCGCCGAGTCGGGCCGAGTCAGGGTCCCAGGGGCCGGGGGTTGTTCTGGGGAATTTAATGGTATATTTACTTTTTTATGTACAGTATAAATTTTGTGAGTTATGGCGTTTTGACTGTCGACTTCCAAAAGAAAATAAAACAAAATAAATACAAAAATAATGTGGAGCATGGGATTTGAACTCTGGTGGCTTGGTTCAGCAGTGCAAGGTATTACCAATGAGCTACAAGCTCCTTTTTGTAATTATGGAGTGAAATAAATAGTTAAAGAAATATCAGCCGCAATAAATACTCCAAGTATACATTGAATTTAAATCAATTCTTTGTACATTAAAAATGGAGTTGTTACAGTTACCATATAATGCTAGAAACCGAAGTGTGACTACGGCGGGATTATTCCTTGACCGTAGGAGCATGGCTGGCCTAGTCATCCCCCGTTTTCCGTATTTTGGGAAGCGGGGCGTGACAGTTTCACTTTCCTTTGCGACAGCGGCACGGCGGCGGTCTACGGCCGCAGCAACAATAACGGCAGTAAACTCAGCAACACGACAACGACATGGCGAGGTCGGGCGTGCATAGGTGGTGGTGGTGATGTTTGAAGTGGGGCTCGGGAGCACTTGTGATCGAAGGAGGAGGTAGAGGCAAGCGTGTCCTGGTGGCTCGGGAGAAATCGACGGTGGTGCTCGGCGGTAAGGATGGTCGCCGGCGAGAGGAGGGGTACGCGAAGCTGGGTCTTACGGAGCGGCTGTTGGTGCGGAGTGATGGCGGTGGAGGCTGCTGGAGACGTGGAGGTAGTCGTGTTGGTGCTCAGGTGGTGTACAGCGGCGAGGGGAGGCCGGCGGTGATGGGTGCAATGGGCTCGGTGCTTGGACACGTAGAAGACGAGGGGGAGTGGGTTTTTTTTGTTGATTGGTGAAGTGGAGGTGAGGGCGGCAGCGAGGAGGTCGCGGTGAAGAGAGTTGTAAGATTGGAGAGAGGAAGGATACGCCGGCAATGGAGTTTGATGGGATGGAGGCAGTGAGGTGAGGAGGAGAGAGTGAGAGAGTATGAGGGGGAGGTGAGGAATTGGGCCGGGCATGGGCTGGGGTTAGGAATTTGGGTCGGTTTAATTAGGGATTTGATTTTAAAAATTTGAGAGTTTGGTTATAGTTAGAAATAGAAAAAAATAGAATTTGAAAGAAAAATTGGAAAAAATATTTATAAAGAAGTACGAAAAATACAAGGAACCGAGGATTTACAGCTACAACCTATATGTCGTGGTTTCATTTCCGAGTGGTGAGAACATACTTCTTAAGGACGACCAATGACATGCTTCGGTTCGGTAACATTTATATCCTTTTACTTTAATTCGTTAAGCAGCATATCCCACACTTAACAATTACATCGACGAAAAACTCGTGAAATCGATCATAGTCCGCCGAACCTTGGGACAGGAAGTAGTATGCCAAATAACAGAAGTGATGAGTGTGATTTATTACAGCAATAAGCAAAGCAAAATCAGGAGAGATCTGTTAAATTATGTGAAGGAAACATTACTTTCATCAAGGACGCTGTAAATCTTAGGGATGTAAATGGATCTGGATCCGACTTGGATACAAATTTTCCATCCGAATCCAGATCCAGATATCCGAAATAATGGTACCCACTATTCAATTACTAATTGCTATCAGTTATATCTAGACTTATGGATTACCCGTAGACTTGATATTACATGAAAATGCCATAATTTAAAACTACCAAGAGTCAAGACTTGTGGACTTGATGTGATTGTTTGAATTTAAAAATATTGGTTAATCTATTTAAATATTTTATTAGCTGTAGTTATAAATCATGACTTTTTATATTTATCCAAATAGTATCTGTATCCGATTTTAGCGGAATACCGTTTCTATAATATCCGATATCCGATCCGTATCCGATTTGGGAGTAGGAGCCAATAAAGAAATGTATAGGGACCAGAGTGGAAAATTCACAGAATTATGGTGGTAAAAATATTTAAAAAGTAAAATGGCCCATGCAGGTCTCGAACCTGCGACCTTCGCGTTATTAGCACGACGCTCTAACCAGCTGAGCTAATAGGCCACCTTTTTTTTGTGATTAATTACGTTTTCTTATTTATAATATTAATCAGAGATTAATCAGCAGGTGTTTTTTTGCAGTAATCACCCACCAAATAGAATCATGTGAAAAACCTAATAAACATTTACAGACAAGCCTAATCTAATCACAGAAATAACAAAGAAATTGGCATCAAGCATCACCAAACAATGTAATCTTTAGCAAAGTAATCGAGATACACTCGTATCACATACGCCTCGTTTGACATGACTTATATTCCTTAACCTTTCATTTTTGTTCCTTAACAAACGAAAATAGCGATCTAGACACGATGTAGACACGACGACATGACGAAATATCAGCTGTACGCTACCAAGGAATTCGGTTGCATGTATGCTCTAATGATCCTTCTAGCGATTTTTGATATGGAATAAATTTTTGATTTCGCATGCATAAATACTGCAACCACATGAAGTCATGTATGTCTCCACTATAGTTGACATGATTTAGATCTTTAAAGGCTCCAAGGTATTTTGTCATGGATATGCCCCGTACACTAAACTTATATATCACAAAATACGTAGTATACTTCTGTATCGGACACGACTTATATTCCTTCAAAAGATTTCCCAGTAAACAAACAACAATTAATACTAATCTTATCATGATTGGCATAAATACCAATAATGTGTAGATTATCTACCTCTAATGACACTCGAACTCATGTCAAGCTACCGGAATAACACTTTCAATCGAAACATCATAGGAAGAAGCACGTGTGTGTACCTGTATGTATGTGCATGTGTAATGCTCAACTTATCGCAGTCAATATAAGCTTATATTTATCAAAATTTTACTTACATTGTAGAGTATGTACAAATGTTCGGTTGACTTCGCTTATGCATCACATGTGGCTCTAACGTACGATCCTTCGGGCCATATCAAACCCGATCTTCTTGATTTGGCATAGATACCAATTTACAATCACATGTAAAATGGTCTGGCTCTAAGGTGACTCGAACACAATCCAGGGATTCAAAGGCTCAAAGATATTTTTGTCGCGGGCGGACGATTGAAAGTCCATCGATCGGGCCTTGCATTTGCCTATGAGGGAGGGGCATTTTGCTAAAAAAAGGGAAGGTGAGGCATTTGGAAGAGGAATTATGGCAATTTATAGCCAAGGCAAGAACATGCAACTTGGTTGGCTTTGTTATCAAATTTAGGCCTAAAGCGAGGGGAGCATTTGATTCCAAATGCATTATTGTTGATCATCTTCCTCGCTTTGTTTTAGAGGGATTGATGGGCATTAGTTCTTCATGTGGGAGTTGCTTTTAGCCTTAAGATGCATATATAGCTTCCTTAACTTGGGGAGATGGCCTTTTGCTTAGATCAAGTGGCATAGCATTTTCGATGTCGGTTTGGCAAAGAGATTTTGTTTTCTTCTTCATAACAAGAAAAATAGTAACTTGCCGAACATAAACACATTAAAATTCGATGCTCCTTGATCTATCCGTGTTTCAATCAATCAAATAAAATCGAGAAAATAAAAAAGTAGAGCTTAATGTAGCTGTTAAGTTCACAGCCGAGTTGTCTGTGAACTTCACTAACAGTTTACTCTTTCGATGGGTTCCGCCTTTTAAGTTGGGACGGGACCCGAACAGTAAACCGTCGCGAACAAATTATTTTCTAATCGTAACACGGATCTATAAATACTATAATTTCAGGCGTGCTGGGTTTTATCTGATACGTCTAAGACCTCAAACGGAATGCAGATCAAATGGTCTGGCGGATACATAAATTCCGTGCTTTCCTAACTCTAATGAAACATGATGTATTACCACTATTTATCATCGGAAAAATACCAATATCAAAACAAATAAACAAATAAATAAGTAAAATTTAGCTTTGTCATATCCCAACCCCAAGAGGGGGCCCACTTGGTGGGGCCCACATCCCACGTGGCAAAGTCTTCGGGCCGTACGAAACGCGCGAAGACCAGACAGCTACGGTCCTCCGTCGCCCTCGGAGCCAAACGGATGACGGCGGTTGACCGTACAGTAACGGCCGTCATCACGGCTTCACAATTAGGAGGGTATAAATACAAATCCCACGTAAGCATTAATTAAACTATTCTCTCTTCGTGCTCCTCTCTTTAAAATTTCTTCTTCTTTTATATTTTTATATTTTTTGAGAATTGGGTTTTGATTTTTGAAGGTTTTTTTAGGTAATTAGAAGCTACTTAATTAATCAAGATTAGTGTTTGTTTAGATTAAGAAGAAGAGATGTCGCGGGCTGTACGTGGTTGATTCTCTTGAGGAAGAACAGCTCACAATGGTAATTCTGATATATATTAATTCTCTCTCTTTTTGGTTCTTTAATTTTTTTTAGTTTTGTCCTCCATCTCTCATATTCTCTTGTGATTGATTCTCTATTACTTTTATGAAAATATCTTGTTAACATATGCAATGTTTGTGTAGCGATTTCTCGTGTTTCCGATTATTATATATAGGTGCTTCATTTCACTTGATATTACATGATCGATATTACAAATTTTCTCCAGTCCATGTGGGAAAAATGCATTAAGAGATTAAGGTTCATAACTTTGCTCATCTCGAACTTTCATTCGAATTCGAAGCTAATTTCGTAATGGGCTTTATAAAACTCTAAAAGTAAATTGAGATAGAAATGTTGTTTACTTAATTTTCGAATGTACATTCCGAAAAGAAAAAAGAATGCGGAGAATACTTCTAAAATAAAGGAAGAATGAGATTTTCTATGAAGATAAATTAAGATTGAGCGGTTCGGAAATTAGTACTTACTCTTTTTTTGTTGAGATTTTTCCTAACTATGGCTCTTTTTTTTCATTTACTCAAACGAAATCAAGTCCTTTTAAGCAACACTAATTAAACAATCTTTTTCTAATTTTGTTTTACTTTTCTGTATAAAAAAAGCAATTTTTTTGATTGGTTGCTACTACCTAAATCCCCGACGGGAGATAAATAATAATTTAGCTTTATTTACGGGTGATTAGCTTCACAAATCTTTTTCCTCAAAGGTTTTTTTTAGCTATATTGCTGCTGCATATGTAACTCATGGTACATGTGTCCATTGAATTTATGGAACCATTACCAACTTATCACAAATCATCACGCTCTATCGATTTATATGCTTGACGCAAAATTTATATCTTAAACCCAAAACCTATTCAAACCCGACTAGTTTTCAATGCGTTGTACCGAAATATGCAGGCAGGTTTATGACAGATTTGGACAGGCTTTGGATTTATGCGGGCGGGTTGGGATTTACGGACTTGGCTAATTATAAATTACTTAAACAATTGGAAAATGTAAAACTTGAGTGATTTCAGAGACTGGCCCCCCTTATCCAATACAGAATCTCTATGCATGATGAGTAAACATGTGATGCACACCAGAAATTATAGCATTTGGAAAATCTCTATGCATGATGGGTAAACTTGATAAGACTACACTAATCTCTAGGAATTTGGAAAATCCTTAGCCTAGGATTAACACTCTCCTTTCTCGACTTTAATTCATACTAATATTTATCCTAAATTTTGGAAACATGTGATGCTCATGGGAATAACATGTTTTTCAAAATTGTAATGATAACACTTCTTCTTTAATTTAGCGATTCTCTCGTGTCACATTGTCATTAATTATTAGCATGAGAACCCTATAGTAAGCTTATCGGAGTTACTTAAGTTCTAAGTTTGAATCTATAACGAGACTTATCGCCTGCCTTAATAAAAATAGGATGCGATTTATCCTTGTGTTGATTGCATACTTTAAGCTTACGACCGGACATCACAGTTCTCTTGCACTACCATTCTACCAGCTATATATCTCGTTTTTTTAGCTCTAAAAGCTATTTTCTATTATTAATTACTAATTATTTATAAAAATCATGAATATTTAGAATTTTATAGGTTATGATACCGTGCAATAATTTTTTTTTGAAAAGATCTTTGTTCTTAATGCAACTGCATTGCATGATACAACATACAATAGGACTAGTTGATTCTTTTGTCAGTGCGCATGATTCTCTCTTCTATCACATATTTAACCTTTGGAATTTAATAATTAATCAATGTTAACTTTTGTCATTGTTTCATTTTGAAATCCAAAGTAGATACTTAAAAGATATTCATGAAGGCTAAGTTTAGTTTATCAAGCTACTTTTAGGCTTAATGCTGAAGATAAAGATTTTGTTTACACTTTAGCCTTTAAAGTGGAGATCCAAATTTTAGCTTAAGGTTTAGAAAATCGGTATCTATATACGGATCGAGCCGTCGCTTTTGGATCAAAACCAATCATCTCAACTCGAAAATATTGGCTTTTATACTGTATTTGCTTTTTCTGAAAAAATTATAAAAATCTTTATTAAACAGTAATAGCAACTATAAACACAATGTGACAAACTCTTTAACAATTGATGACATGTAAAATGGTGGTTTTAATGCTTGGAAAAAATAACTATAGTGTTTTGGATTTCTTTTTAGTAACCAATGATGTTAAATAAACTGTAAATCGGTGTTCTAGTAATAACACTTATTACTAATCAAGCATTAAACCTAATATAACTTCGTATCGAACAATGTCGGTAACGCAATCCGGACGGCCATTATTTGGATCTGAATCGGTCGAGATTTCAAACCATGATTTTAACGACATTGGCTTCTCAAAGAGGAAATTGATTGAAATTAAATCTATTAAATAAATAAGCCACGTGTCCTCATCCATTTCCCATCAAAGGGCCCACAAAGCACTTTTGTCCCCCCACTTCACTAAAGATAAAGTCAACACAAAAATAGACCAGCATTTGCCTCATGTCAACCCCTCGGAAAACAGAGTAAGGATCACCCTCGAGTGGACTATTTAACCGTGACATAAAAATGCAGCATTCACCTCTATATAATCCTCATCAAATTCTCAACACATTTCTTCATTGTGAATCATAGGAGGAGGCACACGCCCTCACCTCAAGCCCCACCGCCTCCCAGTTCCTCGACTTCTCGGCCGCCGACGAGGCCGGTCTCTTCGACGAGCCTCTCCTCAGCACCTCTTCCGATCCTGCCGTCATTGCCGCCGCCATTGACGCTTCTGATACCGCTGCCGTCGTTGCCGCCACCATCGACTGCTGCTACGACTTTTCAATGGACCCGGCCGCTTTATCCGCCTTTCTCGATGCCCAGTCGCCTGATCCTGAGCCTGACGGGCTCATCCAGCAGAGCCAGTATGATCAACTTGTTTCGGAAGTATTTCCGACAGAATATTCTGTAGCAGCAATGATGCCACGAATTTACGAAGAGGCGTGCTTGCTGCCTACGTGTGCGTTTGTAGATCCGGGGATTGGTGTGCAGATGTATCAGGGTGGGGTTGGAGGCGTCGAGGGGCAAGGGGTTGTTTTTCCGGCGATGGTCGGCCCCGTGGCTGCAGGATTAGGGTTTCAAGAGGTGCCAGAGTACCAGAGCAGAACGACGGCGGCAGCGGCTATGGGGATGTGTTATGGAATGGAGCAATTGCAGCATGTTTATGCTACCAGCTCTGCTGAGTTGCAGGTATTTTGATGGAAAATTCAGTGTCAAAAGTTTTAACCAAAAATGCAAATAGCAACAAACTTTGCAATCGATCCAAAGAACTGACCCCCACGACATATCCTGCATGTAACAAATGCCACAATTTCATTTTGCAGCAAACCAAGTTTAAACAATGCATTATATCAGAGTTTCAATTTATAACAGACAAGGCGGAAACAATGATTCGATCATAAACATACATCTTTCTTTAATTGCGTTCTATCTCATCCCCTGAATTTTGCAGGTATTTGGGGAGATGCAGCAGCAGCTGCTTCGCACTTGCAGAAGCCCCACGCCAGTCACGGAGATATCATCCTCGCTAGAAGACTCGGCATGCAAAGTAGGGCGCCTCTCTGCCGAAGAGAGAAAGGAGAAGATCCACAGGTACATGAAGAAGAGGAATGAAAGAAACTTCACAAAAAAGATCAAGGTATCCCCCAATTTCTCTTATATTTTTCCTTTTAGTTGTAGAACATCATCTGTTTTCGTCTACTCATGGACTCTTATTGGTATATCACAACACAGTATGCATGTCGAAAGACTCTGGCAGATAGCAGGCCTCGTGTCCGAGGCAGATTTGCAAAGAACGAGGAGTCTGAGACTGCAAGGCCTAACTCTCACAATATTTACGATGATGATGATGTAAGTTATATAATCATAATTTTATTTTTTTTGAAACGAAAACCCTATTTCTTGATGTTCGGACATATATTAAATAGAAGACGAAAAAGAAAACGATGGGAAAAAGGGGGACTTTTAGACGATCTCAGGTCCACGCCTATGTGACCCGTCACGTATACTTTAACATGTGAATTAAAAACTAACACTACACGAAAGCCGATGTGTCATCCCACAAGTGAAACCTGCAAGAGACTGTAACAATATATAGGGCAAAATTAGGCTAAACCACCCTTATCTATCCCTCTAAACTACTTTAGAGTTCTTATATTACAATAAACTCCCTTAAACTTTGGTTTGAAGGGAGTTCCTTACTGTAGAGAGCTCACTGTAATAAAAGAACTCTAAGGTAGGAAAGGCGACAAGGGTATTTTTTATGTAATTTCGACAATATATAAACATATACCAGTCTCGCAAAAACTTCAGAGTTTAGGTGCAAAGGCTGGGACTTCTAAGACTTTCCAATTGTACGATATCGCATTCCAAATATACCACAAGCAGAAAGGGAAAGAAGAAAAAGCATGCAATAAATCAATAATTTGGGGTTTCACTTATAACTCGTGTCATTGTGGCAATCCCAAGAACTAATTGTTACTCTCTTGGATTACAGTTGCAGGTGATGGTGAAGGAAGAAGACCTCTTTGATTCCTCCGATATCCTCGCACATATAAGTGGTGTAAATTCCTTTAAATGCAACTACACACTGGAATCCTGGATATGAATATGAATCCGCTTTGAGGCGCGAGTCTGTACAATCCAATTTTTTGTCCTTAACTAAATAGATGTAATCGTCGATGTTAAATAAACTGAATGGCATCTGTATGATATCAGAAATAGTGTACATTAATATAGTTTGTTGGAAATGATTGATTCAGATTATATTTTCTATCCAAATGTCATAACTAACATGTTTCAAACATCTATACTGTTCTTGTCAACTATTTTGCTTCTCCATATCGCCCATAACGAAATCAAAGACACTGACTTTTCTTTTATCTTCTGTATATGTTTTTTATTCACCCATATTAACTGAACAAAAGAACATTTAAAAAATATGTGTTCTACTTCTTTGATTTCATGTTCACCGCAGAAATTGTCCCTAGATTTCTTGATGCACAAAATACGAAAAATGTATGCATATGATATTTGTAGGATGTTCAGCCAATATGCCATTAGTAGAATCTTGGTGAAGAGAAAATGTGGAACTTTTTTTTTATCATAATCGTCCTGCCACCTGCATCCCATTGGCTTCGGAGCCAAAGTGACCAGCGCTTGGGTTTCATTTCACATTATAAACAAGAACATTATAATTCTCTTAATTATTATGGTGAATAAGAGAATTTACCACAGTAAATAAATTGTAAATTAGTATAGTGAAAAAAATAGTTAATGTACTTTAGTGTAATTTAGCAATTTTCTTTTTAAAAAATTGTCCTTGGTAATAATTCAACCGAATTCGAAGCATTTAGCTCATAATTGACTGCTTTTATTGATCTTGATTACGTTTGATAAAATATCAATATAATCAATTTCCTTTTGAGATTTTTAGAACAATTGATAAAATCACTAGCTACCATATCCATATACATGAACTGGGGATGTGATGTATTTACTGAGAGTCATCTATCCTATTATAATGCAAACTCTTTACGGGTATTAATTAATTCTATCTTTTTGTGTAGATGTAGATGGCATCTACTTTTATGAAAAAATTATAGAACGATAGAAAATCCTTTTTAAATTTACCACATTCTAGACTATCTATGTCATCGCCCATTTTTTAAATTGGTACCCTCACTCCCTCCCTCTCTCTCTCACACACACAATAAAATCTCTCCACCTCTCTCCATCTCTCTTTAAAATAGAGAAAAATAATCTCTCATTCAAAATGTTCACAAAAATGTAAAAGAGATCACTTAGAGGTTAAAAATTCCATTTAATAAATATTTACTATTATTTTGCTACAATAGAATTATAATAAGCTCAATAAGATAAGAATCCTTATTATACCTAGAATAAGAAATCTTACATTACGCAAATATAACCGATACTATTTATTATTTTGTCTTTATAATGAAGACTTTTTGTACGTTCTACAAAATAATTTTTTGTCATTTTATATAGAATGGGTAAATTGCTTAATAATACCACAATATTTCACCCTTTCTGAAGAATAACACCTCAATATTTTTTCCGGCACTTAAATACCACAATGTTCTAAATTGCATAATGCTAGCATGACGGTGTTAAGAGCAGCTGCACAATGACCAAACTACTCCTGGTTATGTTTGGATTTAAAGAAGAAAAAAATTCAATCTCAACCATAATTAACTAACCTTAATCCAAATTAGCTAATCCTAACCCAACCCACGGCCACCACCTTCACCCCATGGCCGCCGCCCCATGGCGACCACCTCCACCTCCACTTCATCCCCATGGCCATTATCACCTCATGACCTCACCCCATGGCCTCGACCCCATGACCATCACCTTCACTTCGCCCCCCATGGCCACCATCTCCATCTTGCCTCCATAGCCAAAATTACCTCTAACTCAACCCCATGGCCACCACCGTTCCGCCTCCATCGTCATATTCACTCTCAAGCTCGCAACCACCTCTGCCCCATTGCCATCTCCATCTTCGTTGCTGCCATGCCGTAACCTAGCACTCCAGCAATCTCAAAGAGCTAGAGGAAGAAGATGGGATTAGAGTTAGGGTTTTTCCCCTTTTTTAATTTAAATGAGCCAAGGGCATAATTGTCCAAAAATACCCACGGGCAAGTCATGCGGGAATCTATTTGGGAATATTCTAACGGTCAACTAACGGAAGGTATCACTTTGCAAACGGCAGGAAACATTAGGGTATTTAAGTGCTGGGAAAAAAACATTGCGGTATTATTCTGCAGTAAGGGTGAAATATCATGGTATTATTAAGCAATTTACTCATATAGAATGCTAGCTTTTATCAATTCCACATGCATCACTTGCAAAATACTAGTTTCTTGAAAAGCAAGCTTCAAAGAATGAAAAATGGGCTCACCTTAAAGATAGAGGAAATGAACTTGTGGTAATACGTCCAAATTCTTTGCCTCTAGAGTTGCTTAAGGTGCAAATTTCAAAAATTCGAATGGATGCATGAATAATACTATTATTCTTGTGCCACATTTTTCTCCTTACATTGAAATTTAAATTTTGAGATAAATTTGTGTATCTTTAGCATATGCAGCAATGCCTTGGTTTCATGGTATATATACCAACCCACACCTCCTTTGGTGTCACTACAATATCCGATAAAGAAAAAGAAAGAAAGAAAGAAGAGGTACACAATCTTTTTCCTTCATCTATCTATTTATTATTATTTGGAATTTCTGTATTGATCATACTCTTTTGCACTATGCAAATTAATATTTATATATTCTCGTATGTTATTGTCGTTCTGTAGAGAAAGGATATTATGGCAGAGGAGACAATTATCAATTCCGAACCAGTTAAAATTCTGGAGAGTTATTTGGTCGAAGAACCATCATCACCTCACATTCCTTTACCAAAGCTCATATCGATGCTATCAAACTCGCTTACACATGAAAATAATTTTTCAATGAAGAAGATTCAAAAGGGCTTCTAGGTAACCTTTTTTAAATATTTTTTTTGGTTACATATCAACTCCATTTGGTGCGTATTTTTATGAATTGGGCATCATGATTTTAATATATGTGATGCAGGCAAAAAAGATAACTCGTCGTCAGATGGCTGATACTGATTATATCAAAATGGTGGTAGCCGACGATGATATGATAGTTTCGGCTATCAAATCCTACACCGATGAGGTACATTCCTAATAATACTTTATTTTCTTAAAAGAAACTCTTTCCTTGAGAAAATTCAATTTGGTGCTTATATCAAAGTGAATATGCAAACCACCAAAGTTGAAAAGACTCGTGAAGAAACCGTACAAAACTTAGATAAATATTATTTTACATGAATCTGAATAAAATTAATTAATATATATGGCTTTTTAGAAGTTAAAAAATCTTCTACAGTTTTACTAATTTATGTTTTCATTCGCTTCTCTTCTTTACAGCTAGAGATTGCATCGGGGAACCGTAGGTCAGAATGATGCAACAAGAATTAAAAAAAATACTAAATAATGTTTTTTAGATAAGATATTAAATGAAGTTATGTCCTTTTCTTCATATGTCCACTTTTTATTTAGTATATCTAAATGTGCTAGACTTTTGAAATCATATATGTCGATAGTGTGGAGAAAGTTTTAAAATCATGAGGGAAGACATTCTAAGAAATGCTAGGAATTATCCGTATGTCTAAAGGACTTTTCACCGTGAAGAAGGAAAGGAAAAAAAGAGAGCCATATCAATACGATCATAAATCCAAACTTACGAGTTAAAGAGGGTTCATGTGCCCTCTTAAATCAAAAAAAATTCGATAACTTTTTCGACCTTCTAAGTGGTTCCACATAATCATCTCCCCTCCCCATCCCCAAAAAAAACCCGCAATGATAGCCGACGATGATCTGATAGTTTCGGCTATCAAATCCTACACAGATAAGGTACATTTCTTAATATACTTTGTTTTCTTACAAGAAACTCTTAACTTGAGAAAATTCGATTTACTACTTATATCAAAGTGAATATGTGAACAAGCAAAGCTGAAAAGATTCGTGAAGAACCCTTACACACTTCAGATATATACTTTGCATGAATCTGAATATAACACTCTAAGAGAGCTCACTGCAATTTAAAAAAAACTTTAAGGTAGTTAACTAAAAAAGGTGACAACTAAGGGTATTTTATGTAATTTTGACACTATATAAACATATCCTGGTCTCTAAAAATCTTCAGAGTTCAGGTGCAGGACTTCTTAGACTTTCTAAATGTCGAACGTCGCAATCCAAGTATACCCAGCTAAAATGAACTATAAGCCCTGTCTTATTCCAAATACGATCTCAAATGACAAGGGGAAAGGAAGAAGTTAAAAGCAGACAATAGATTGATAATTTGGGGTTTCACTGATAACTAGTGTCATTGTGGCAATCTGGTGAAGGAAGGAAGACCTGTTTGATTCCTCGGATATTCTTGCACATATAAGTGGTGTGAATTCCTTTAAATACAGCTACACATTGGAGTCTTTGATATGATATGAATCCGCTTTGAGGCGCGAATTTGTACAATCCATTTTTTTGTCCGTAACTAAATATATGTAATCCTCGATGTTAAATAAAACGAACGACATCAGTATGATATGAGATATAGTGTACATTAATATAGTTTTGGAAATAATCGATCTGTTTTTTGTTTGTAGATAATGTCATTTGCACGGATCAAAATTTGAACGTGAGATTTTAAATTTCAGAGTTTAAGCAAGTGACAATATAATTGAAAGCAACTGGGTGTAGTACCTTATCTATTATTTGTTTGATGCTAATGTCCACATTCCAATATTTTGTGTGGTAGATGCATCGGGGGGGGGGGGGGGGGCATCAATTGGTCCACACATGTAGTTTCCTAAGCAACAAAATGAAAACCATTGTCAGCTCTTGAGCTTATGCTAAAACATAATTATCCAATTGCCCCAAAAAAGAGGTTGGTTGCGACATCGCATTTTCTAAATGGTTGTAGAAAATTTAATTGCCCTTCGCCTAACTCATAATCCAATGTCACAAAACTCGTCTAGCGGTCATATTATCAACGTGTGATAGTTATTCATATGCTCTCTAGAAGCGAAACGCATAGGATTTTCCCCCTTCAATGTGGCCGATAAAACACTCATACATAATATATAACAAAAGGCACATAAGCCGTAAACAAGTCGGATATCAATGTCCTTGGAAATGTGTTTCATGTCGTTTTTTTATATTATTCTTTTGAGTAAAATGTCTATATATATATATATATATATATATAGAGAGAGAGAGAGAGAGAGAGAGAGTAATGGAGAAAAGAGGCCATAGGAGTGGATTTCCTCCTATGCCACCTTTCCTCCATTAACCTCATATATATATATATATATATATATATATATATATATATATATATGAGAATAATGGAGGAAAGAGGCCATATGAGGGATGGACGGATCGGTGTCAAGAAGCTTTTGTTGACGCCTTCCTATGGCGTCGAAAAAACAGCCCCTCCATCGTGTTTTCTGACGATCGGAATGCATCATCTTCATCGTCGTCATCTAAGATGTGGGTACACCAAATTTCATGTGATTCTACAACTTTTTCACCGTTGATTTAGCAATGTAAAAAGTTCTATTGTCGCTAAACTGTTAATTTTGAACCCACTAATTCAACGGTGAAAAAGTTGCAGAATCACATGAAATTTGGTGTACCCATGTCTTAAATGATAACGATGAAGATGATGCATTCCGATCGTCGAAAAACACTATGGCATCTTTCCTCCATTATATATATATGTAATGTTTTGTAGGCGAGCCTGAAGGTTTTTGTTTATGCAAATCAACCCTTTCATTTCAATTGGTGAACGGGAATGGTGAAAAAAGAAATCTTTTTCCTATGCAATTTTCTGTTCCTCGATTAGATTGGCAATTGAAGAAAGCTTAAAAGAAAAAAGATCAACAATTTGAATGCAGGTATAAGGATCGGTTTCCTCATAAGGCAAGCAGAATTCGTACCTCAAAATTGTCTCCTTTGAATGCTCAAAAACCCTAATTTTGAAATTCCCAAATCCCAATTTGGAGCTTTTAGAAGATGAGCAGAAGGTTGCGGTGGCTACACTGATTAATACCCGACCCGCTAAAAAGCGGGTTGACATGTTTTAAACCCATTACGCGATATCAATTTTCCCCTTTTATTAAAGGGATATTTGCACAAATGCCCCTCGTACCCTCTCTCTCAAGTGACTTATTAGCATGAGCACTCTCTGCCGTCGATGGAATCCTCTGAAATGTTCAGGGGATGCTTCCATTCAAAGCCCGACCCAAATCCAGCGCTTCCGTCCGGCCTTATGCCAATTGTGTATAGGTCGGATCCGAGTGGTTTAGAATTTGGTCCGTAGTTTAACCATGCATGCATTTCAGTAACGTCATTTTCATATCAAGTCAGAAATGCCACCGCCGAGATACCAAGTCCCCGTAGATCTGGATGCTCTCTATTTATTGATAGTCTCCGGTTCAGTGCATTTTCATCTGGCCGTTTTAACATATTTAACTTAAATTAAACGGTCTAACGGTTTCGATCATCCGAAACGTTATTAACGACCACTCGACTAGAAGGAGCTTATGTATCACTGGAGAGATCCAAATCAAGTGCCCATCACCCGTCATGACCTAAAGATTTAATTGATTCCCTTTTTTTATTGGGTATAATATGCTTTACAGTTGTGAGGAAGCTTATAAAATGCTTTAAGCCACGCATGGTCTCCAGCAAATACACGATGCTTCTTATATATTGCTTCATATTATTTTGCCGAACCTTTGCTTTGTTTGTCATTATCATTGCCAGCTTTATAACGATGGAAACCGGAAATACAACCTTTATATTATCCATGCAAAAATTGCTTTCCGGGTAGAAGAAAGTATCCTGGCTATGAAATAGACAGAAAAGAGAAGCAATACATACAGACATATAATAATGCAATAACAAGTCTCTCCCTTTGCCGTCTTTCATGGAATTCAATTTTTTTTTATGAAAAGGGTTTAACTTACCTGCTTGTAATTTCCATCAAAGCATATCCAAAAGATAAATACTATGTGGCATGCATGTTTGGTTCTAATATCTAGATGTTGCGGGCCCCACGATTCCATTGAAGGCAGCGTCGTTCGTCATCATCATAATCTAATCTTAATCAAAATCGTGTTCTTCCCACTACTTCTCCACTTCTCTCCCTCAATCCTTTCCACCATCGTTTGGTTTATTCAACGCCCAATAATCTTGACCAAATTCACACATCCAAACACCCAATGGGACCCACCAAGAGTGGGACCCACAAACCATGGACCAAGCCCTCAAACCTCTCTCTCTTTTGTTTTGTGCACATGGGTCCTTTTGTTGCTTTCTTCGTCCAAAAAAATTAGCCAAAATAGTGAAAAAGTTTTGGAATTTGCTGTGTTGGGTTCTCTTGCGAGGTTGATGGGACAAGGATTTGATGCCCATTTTTGAGAGAAAAAGATTGAAAATTTAGTGAGAAGGCGTGAAGGGTAGATAGATAGAGAGTCATCCTCACTTTCATTTGTTTTGTGTATCCTCTGCTGCTGTTGGTGTTGAGATAATGATTGGGGGTGGTTTTGTTTTTGAGTTCTGATGATGCCCAGATCAAGTTTCATTGGATTCAGCTCTTGGGCACCTCTCAATTTGGCCAACAAAGGTGAGATTTTTCAAAAAGATTTAATTTTTGAGTTTTAGCATCAATTTTTCTATTTTGTTGTATTCTATATATTTTGAGGGCATCAAATTGATGGAAATATCCAATTTCTCTTATTGTCTCAATTGTGTGGTTATTGTTGTGGCCAAGTTTTGTTTTGATCCTGCATTTTTTGTTTTGTTTGATGTGTTATACTCCATATTGATTATGCTCATAAAGTTCAGTCTTAATACAGCATGCAAATGTTTCCTTATTAAATTTTTCAGTTTCATCTCATTTTTTCAGTTCTCAATTACTTGTTTAATATTTTTATATATTTTATCCCTCTTGTTTTGACTATTATATTGAACATCTAATTTTTAATTATCTCAATTTCAATAGTTAGCTACAGACCTTGACTTTGTTTGCATAGGTGTTTCAACCCACTTTAAATTAAGACACATTTTGTCTAATAAATCAGCTAATTCTAACCACAATTTGAAATTGCCATATAAAAAATCGTATTTTTATTCTAAATGCTCTTTAAACCCATTATGCCGAAAGCATTAAATTGTGGCAACTTCCCCCACCAGGGATCGAACCTCCGCACTCTCTCTCCAGAGAGGGAAGTGCCGTGCCAGCTGAGCTATTGCTCATTGGTAATTCGGTTGAATCTCGAAGGTAAACTTTCTTGCACCCAAAGGGTAGGCATCCCCTCTTACCGTTTTCAAACAGAAACAGTGCATTGGAAACAAATACATCGATAAAACTAAGAGTTGAGATCTTATTTGGTGTTAAAGACAGCAGCTTATATCAATCCGATTTCAGTAATCGGCAGCTTTGACTTACCTCGTGTTGTTTTCAAAGTGTCCCCTTAATTGCGGTATAGTACCAAGCGATGCCCAATGAATTATCCTTCTCTTTAGGACAATGCCAGTGCAATTTTTTTTATTCTGAATAAATTACCGGTTTTGTATATGCATTAAAGAACAAAAGCTTATGGATAAGAGGTATCGACCAATAGCTAGTCGCTCTTTAGCATTTGAAAGGCGCTATATGTCTATTGGCTACCACTTGGCTTGCATCCGCTCTTATATCGTTTCCAAATTGTACAATATAGGCTTTAACTTTTACCATGTGTTATTTTTTCACCATGGCCACACTAAGTAAAAACAAGTTTTTCTTTCTACATATATCAAAAATTCACTCTGGTACCTCCCCAATAAGCATCACGCCTTCTTCTTCCTTGTTTTGTATGTTTCTATTAAACATCATATTAGATTCTTAGTTGGAGATTACAAAGAAATTCATTGAACCACAATGTGCGCATATTTTATAGAAACCAGACAGTAAATTTATAATCCGTGCTGTCATCTTTGGCAAGGCCCTTTTTTCTCATTAAAAACTTGTTGGCATTGGAACCAAAATTTATTCCCAATATCCGGTTTAAGAAAGAATTAATTCTCACCTTCCAACCGCGTCTTTGCGAAGCAAGAGATAAGGCCAACCTGAAGTGATGGTGTTCTCTTTCTTTTATACCAATAGCTTATGCTCTTTTTTCTAGTGTGGTCCTTTCACCATCGCTTGTAAACAATCCTTTCGAGTGGAGCTCAACCGGAAATCACCTCCTGTTGCGTTGTCTAGTACACGCTTGTTTAACGTTGTAAGTTAATCCCATCCTCTTCTCTAAAAAAGGGTTTTGAAATCTGAGCTTGAATTATATAGGGGTCATCCGCACAACATTCCTCTTCGCTTCTTCTTCTTCTTGATTCTTTTTGGGTTTAGACTACATAAATTAACGATTACGTTTCAAAAAATAATCAAAAATATATTCTAGGGTTTGTATTTTGATGAGTAAGATCTAAATATTAAATTAAAATTTTTAAAGAAAAACCCTCAACCCTCATCAAAATTTTAATGTTTGGTGCAACGCCAACGACTTTAAGCTGGTAGCAGAGCCATTCGTGTTCATGTGTGCATTTAAAGCAAATTAATTTTAAACAAAAAGAAACATTGTTGCGGAAAAGCCCATGTTTTGGCCCAAAAAAACGGCGGTAAACGTCTTTGGTGAAATGGAACAGGGTTTATGAGTGTGCAATATTTGCTGTTCCTGAATCCACACTAAGTTTATCCATAACCTTGAAATTTTCAGGAAGGAGGAGAAGGAGGGCTTGAAGATTGTTAGTCGAGAGATGGGTTTCATAGATCGGGATGATCATGCAACAGAAGATGAAAAAGAAGACGATCGATTATGTGCTAAGGAATCAGAACCCAAGCCGGAGTTTAACAAGATGGGCGAGCAATATCCTTTGATTTCAGATGTTAAGAGCATTCCGTATTACATCGGATTTCTTAGCGATCTTGCGGAGCATATAGTATCCGACCCGCTTACCCCTTTTTGTAGACCAGCATCCTTATTCACCATACCTATAAATTTGAGCTCTTCAGATTTATTCATTGAAAGCTTTAGAGATAGAAGAACAAGAAGCGCATGTGATATTGGTGAAATCTTCGTAGGATATGACTTTGAAGCCGCAGGGTCTGGGAATGTACTAGTTAGCCCCTCAGCTCAATGTATATTTGATTCGGTAGAGAGATCTTTAGCGGCAAGGTCCTTTATGAAGAGCCCTTTGTTTTCTCAACTAGGAACACTAAATGCCGGGACAAGAAAATTTAGGGCAACATCTTTTGGGACAAGCCCAATGAAGAATTCAGAGTTGATTGGGTCCCCTTTTGGGGCTCGTAATGCTTTGTCAAGCGAGACTACTTCTCAAGTAACTTCTCCCAGCGGCCAAATCTCAAAAATAAAGAGTTCGGAGAAATTGCTTGTTTCTAGCTCAAGCACAAACTCGACAGGTTCGTATCAATCAAATCCATCTCCTTCGCTCAATATTTCGAAAGGGGTTTTGTATTGTGTGTGGAAGAATGGTTCTCTTAAAATTTTATTTAACGAGGGCGATGATAGCGGAAAAATGTATGTGGCCAATCTTCACAAGGTCGATACTTCTATTGACAAGGCCTTCGATTGCTTGTATGTGTTTTATTCAAGGACGGGTAACAAATCATCCGAAATTGTTGGCAAGATGAAAGTTTTTAGCTCTCTAATACTTAATCCAAACGGGTCAAAATTAGTAGAGACCGAGTTTGTCTTATTTGGTGTAGAAAACAATTCAAAGGAAGTGCGAGGTTCAACTCATAGTCCAATGAAGATCAGAGGTTTATCTAAAAAGGTGCCAAAAATATTTAAGCCAACCAATTCTTCGAAGCACAGAGCTATGTGCAAAATTGGCGATCCACGATTTCAACTTGAGAGTTTTTTGCAAGACAACGAATCGGAATTTGCGAATCATATCGAGGATGGGTTGTTTCGACCAAGCCTCGAGCAGGCTGCTATTGTAATCAAGAGCTCGCCACATGATTGTAGCAAGAATAAGGTAGAAAGCGGTGGTTGGGGTCTTAAGTTTCTTGAGAAAGTTGCTATAGATTGCAACAACATATCTATAGAGGATTGTGAAACGAGTGATATAAAAGGTATCAACGTGTTAATTCCAGCGGGGTTTCATGGTGATCCGATTAAAGGCGATTGCCGACCCTCAGGTCTTATGGAAAGATGGACATCTGGTGGAAGCTGTGATTGTGGTGGTTGGGATATCGGATGTCCTCTTACAATATTGCATGATAAAAACTCGGCGGTACCGAAAGCTTCATTTGATGAGTATTCACAAGAAAATTCCCAGACAGTCGATTTATTCATGGAGGTGAGTTGCACATGTTTTCTTGTTCATATTGCTTTTTATATTAAAGAATTGTGTATAACACATGGAAAAACGGATGGTAAAACAACAGGACGAGCGTTGTTTCGTGAGATTTAACCTTGTTTATATTATAAAAGGCGAGCATTTTAAGTTCCATTGAGACATGAAATTAGATTCTTTCGCTGCTAAGATAATTCTTTTACATACACATAAAATAAACCCTCTCGTGATTTTTCAGGGCGCAAAGCACGGGGAGCCTGCATTGAAAATGGTGACGAAGAGCGAAGGTGAGCATACCATGCATTTTCAGTCGTCTCTCTCGGCTCTGCAAGCTTTTTCGGTAGGAGTCGCAATCATCCATAGTCAAACTCCATCTCTATACCCAAAATTGTAAACAATCCGAGATTTGTTCTGATCTTTTCCCCTATTTTGGCTTTGTATTTGTTGCTAAGCTCCAATTTTTTTTGGCTTTGTAAACATCTCTATACATAAGAAGGGGATGCATAGCTCCAATTTTTATTTTTTTTTGTACATGGATTGTTATAATCCTTGATCTCCTTCTGTTAGTGTTGTATTGTTGGTAGATATAAAGGAAAATTCAATTTGCTTGTTTGTTTGATATGGCCTTTTCTTTTAGTTAATGGTGTTTATGCTTGCAAACAATTCTCACTTTAAGGGCCTGAAAACCAAAGTAAAAGGGAGTTTACTGTGATAAGAGATGCTATTATTGTTGTTTCTGTATGATTACTAATTTGTAGTCTATTTGATCATACATTAAGATTTCCTTATCTCGACGCTGTTGTTATCTACTAGTATGGCGCAATTACGATGCACATAAAATGTCGTTTGTTTGAGCCTCAATAGCTTTGTTTATCTTGGATAGACATGCAGATTGGATGGTGTTGGATAAAATAAAATAAAAAGCATGCGCTTGTTTAAAGCTCAACTTAATGAAAAATGATATCCTAATTTTACATCTAATTAGGCGATCTTTCGTGAGAAAATATCACCCGTGAGTAAGCAGTATATTGTAAATCACCTACTTCGTATCAGTTAAATCCATGAATCGGGTTTTCCATGTCTGTGTTATTCGAGAGAACTTTATGCATCCTGGCTGAGCTCCATATTTCTCTAATGTAAAACCAATTCTAGTGTTTTCGGTGCACGCATAATACCACCTAGATCTAATTTTAATAAAATACAAGGCGTGAAAGACGACTGCTACTGATCAAAATGAGGGGAAAATGGGTTTAGGTCGAAATGGAAAAAATAATTGCGAAACCCAAAAATATTGTTAAAAATATATTTTAATTTATTTATTATAAATAAAAAAACTGTAATAAAAGTAAAACAGCTTTTGAAATTTTCTTACACTAGACAAAAATGGAAAAAATAAGAAAAAAATTGGGTAATTTGTTGGAAAACCCCCGGGCCAAGAAAAAGGGGCTAAAATATCCCTGGGCATTTTGAACTTATTGAAAATCCTCTACGTCCATCAATTTTTCCTGAAATACTTTGAGCTATGTATTTTGGTATATCCCAAAACCGTCTCTTGTGATCTATGTGCGCAAGTACAAGAAAATAGCCGCCATTTTTTTATAAAAAAAATCTTCACTTGAGTTGCCTGTAACCTGTAAACAGTTGCCTGTAACTCCTATGCATAATGTGTTTTGTTGATTTTTTCTTAAAGGACTGAACATTAAGTACTCTTAACTAGCCACTTTCCCTCCAAATTCACCACTTTTCCTCCTAAAAGACCTATATTGCCAACAGAACAAAAATATTGCATTTATTCTCTCCATAATCCATTATTTTCTCTTATTTACTTCACTTTCATTTACTACTCCAACAAATTAAATCTTCATTTACCATCCCGCGCATAGATGATGATTCTAACTTGGAAATTAATGTGTTTTGTGAGCAAATCAAATGATAAAGACACAGTCTTGATCATCTCAGAGGCGACGACATAGTTCGAATTGAAAGGAATAATCTCTTTTTGACTCGATATGCCGGTTGGGAAGTTTGAAATTTTCTTATCAAATGGAGAAATATGGAGATCATGAGGTTAGGATGATAAATGAAAATGACTACATAAAAATGGTCTGCATCCATCAAGAAACGAACGAGAAGATCATCCATATGCAAGCTTCTGTTGATTCTCAAGTCATTAAAAGCAGGTTTAATCTTTATTTTGATGGCTTATGGATTTTTATAATCCTACTATTTAATTTTGATGATATTATACAATATTAATAGATATAAATACTTGTATTCATATTGCAAGGATGTGCTTATAGACTGCCCAACTCGCACTAGTGTGACTGCCATCATAACGTTGGTAACCAAGCAAAGATCTTAAGAGCTCTACCAATATGTATAAGCGATATGCTAAAAGAAACACATACACATATTGAGATAGAAACAAACCAGATAGCATACTACCATTTCGAACAAGACTATTACTATATCCCAAGCTTCCAATATGTAATATACAATACAGTATGATACAATAATGGCCTCTAGGCCATATATCACTAACAATCTCCCGCTTTGTAACGTTTTGAAAATCGTTTCGGTGAAATTTCGGAAAATCGGTAAACTAAGGGAGGGTTTCTGTAAAAAGTCAAAATACAAATATCTTTATTATAAAATTAAATATACATATTCTAACTATGTAATTACTAGTATTTGGTGTTTATTGAGCCACTGGTGAAATTTCAAATTTTCTGAAAATTTTTCCGAAATTAATTATTTTAATATTATTTTAAGCCGTCACTAATACATTTAATTAGGGAAAATTACAAATTGGAATGGGTTGAAACAAATTTTGTGCATCATAACAGATTAAACAAAATTTTAACATGTTGTTTTTGAAATGAAATGAAGTTGCCAAACGGTTTTAGAAAATATTAAAGAAAAAGGCTTAAATAGTAAAACTAGTGTAAATAGATGTTGGGGTATATCATTTATCATTTTTCCCTTACCCACACTCACCCACACCCTCTCTCCTCTCCCCAAATCAGCAGCCCAAGTTTTCCCCTCCTCATTTCCCCACTTGTTTTGCCCAAACGAAATGAAAAGAAAAAGGAAATGAAAGAATAAAAGAATATATAAGTATGTGCTTTGATCTTGGGTTGACTTGATATCATTTTCCCCACTTGACTCTCTCTCTCCTCTCTCCCTCAAATTCCTAGCCGAAATCAGCCCCTACAGCAGCAGCCCCCCTTCCCTCTTCTCCTCTCTTTTTCCATCACAAAAATTGTCAAAAATCAAAGTAAAACCTCACCGAAATCAAAATCCAACTCCTACTCATTTCTCATTTGCCTATCTAGCATGGATCTAGAGAACAAGATTTAAATTTGGGAGGCTATGTGTGCTTGTGGGTCTTCAAAATTTTTGGGTATAAATTCTAAACCTTTTACTTAATTTGTTAGTTAATTTCTTTAAGCTAATTTCTTTAAGTGATTAATTAGGTTTTAGATGAGTTTAATTGCATGTTTATGGAATTCAAGTTAGGGGTTTGTTGTGGAATTGGATTGTGATAAATTGTGCATGATTTTGTGATGTGGATTAACATCTTAAGTCTTGTAGGAAGCTAATCTAGTTGTTAATTACAAACCATTACTTACAAAATGTCCTAATTAAGTTATTTTGCTAACTAGAGTTTTGGAAAATTATTAAATGCTTTTGATTAAATTATAATTATGGTTTCATATCATCATTAATACTATAATGAGTGGTTTAATGCCTTTGGACCATGCAAAATCAAGCGTAGTTGTTGTTTTGTGCATTTTTAGTTGAAATTGTTAAAATTAGATAAATTGCAAAACTAGAATTTTTAGTTTTATAAGAATTGATGATATTAAATTCTTGAAATGGGTTGTATGACTTATTTAAGATATTTAATGAGTATTATGGTCGCTAGATTTGTTTAAACGTAGAGTTTTGTACTAAAACGGGTAATTTTTGCTTGCTAGATTTTCGGAAAAATGGCTTTTAAAGTGAGTTTGGGGTTTTTGTGAATTTAACATATTTTATATTATAATTAGTGTTCGTGAATGCGCAAATGAGTGTGTTTGGGTTTTTCTCGATGGTTCGACATTTGCACATCGATATCGAGGGTTGGTTTGGCTATTCTTGCATGCGTAGACGATAGGTTTTGACCTATGCATGATACGCGTGCCGATTTGATTTTCGTATGCCGTTTCGATTTCGAATTTGGTTTTAATGTGATACGGTGCGTTATAATATGTAGGTACCCTATGTGGACTTCGAGATGACCAGCAAGCGCGTGGCGACGTCGGCACTGGCGAGCGAGGATCAGGTGAGTAGATTTATATCTGCGGGAAGAAGTCGAGTGGATGGCGTATAGCACCCCCGCAGTTCGTGGTGATGTATACGGATGCGTATACACACATACAATTATTACATGTTGTTTGGAAATTATTGATGTTAAAAATGGATATTTGGTGTGTTGGGATTGATTTAGTGCCGCGAAACCCTAGAGTAGTAGTCGCACCACACATGCACACACACACCCATACCTGCATACATTCTTATTTCATATGTGCTTATGGGATTCTATGTAGTATGTGTTCATATGGGTATGGGACTAGGTGTTCACATACGGATTTGAGGATGATACTTGGGATTGAGATGAGTCGATGATATTTGATATGAGATTATGATATCGGTGATATGGCAGGATTCGTACTTGAGATGCGTCTTGATGGTATAGCGGATCTTTGGATGACGATGCCATATGAATAGTGATAGATATATAAAATGGTTGACATGTGATCGTGATATGAGATATGATATGATAAGATGTTTATGATAGGCCGTATTGGGCGGTGTATACCTCCTTAGTATGATATGTGTTGATGATATCGGTTGGTACGAGACTGTTGATCAGTAGTCAGATCATGGTTATATCGATGATATTAGTATTGTACTATACGTAGGTCAGTACCCGAATTATGATGTTGATAAAGAGGATACTACATGAATGATATGATGAATGTGATATCGACCCGTATCCAGATTTGGGATGCCGTACGACGGATTTACGTACGAGCTATATTGATGTTTGATCCGCACTCTTGACTTGGGAATAACTGATTATAGGGATATGGTATCGGATGTGATATTATCGAGGCGGGATCACCGACTATATATATATATATATATGTAAATATGTATGTATGTATGTATCGACTCAGATGTTAGGCGGTTTCCTTACCTTTAGTTTAGCTTGTTAGCTCGGTCGTATAGCTTAGTATAGCTGTATGACTCATATTACATTAAATGCAGATTTGTCATTATTGTGTCTAGTATTTAGCTCCCGCTCATTATTGTTGTTCGCTCCGCATCGCCTGCTTACATTATGATTCATATTCTATTGTTGATATCATGTTGTTAGGACACCAGCACCATTACCGATGACGCATATGTACCACGTACACTTACTTGCCGGCTCACACACATCTTCATCGGTAATTGCCATGTCACGAACACTTTAGAAAATACTATTTCATTTGACATAGGTTGTTAGCTAATAGTTTAGACATGATATTAGTGTACTTGCCTTATATGCTAGTTTAGATATTGTAGATATTACTTGCTACTTCATGCATGTTATTATTCATTGATATGCCGCATTCATGGATTTTTATGTCTATATTCACTGTTTACATGCTATTGAGGATTTGGATTCGGATTTTCATGAGATTTCCTGGATTTTGGGGAAAACCGCAAAAACACTTATAAAATTCTTTTTTCTCTTTTTAAAGAAAAGTGCGGTTTTCCCATGATATATGAGTCGTCCACCATGAGTTTGCTGATATATTTCGAGACCCGAGTTCGAGGAGTGGAGGAACCGTTTCGGTTACATGGTGGACCCGGTGCGATACCCCGGGCAAGAGGATCGCAGATGATGGCGTTGAGCCTGGCAGGGGAGTACTACCGACCAGTGATTTTACCTAACGCGTCGGATATCCGGAGGATACCGTCGTGGTCTCGAGACGGATGGTAGGGGCCGGTCTGGACTGACAGCGTCCTAGATATTGTGTTTGAGACATTGAGATTTTGAGATATTGAGGTACAGAGATTGCGACACAGAGATATCGAGATATTTGGATACTTGTTTTGTGTCGATGCTAGGCACTGTTTATGCTGATTTCATTTATAATACCTCATTTTTAAAAAAGATACAGAAATCTCACTATTTTATGAAAGCAGTTTTCTTCAATATATGCATTCTGTTTCATGCATTCATACATCATCCATATGATACATTGCTACCTAAGGCACTGACACGGGCACATGGGATTACACTTGGGTTAGATATTTACCCTAACCATTGTTAGTTATATATTTGAGAATTATATATTATGATCGTATGACCTAGGATTGCGTCATACATGCGATTTCTGTTCGTAGATATTTTTCTACTCACTGTTTACCCCAATCAGAGCAAAGCTCTGTTCAAATTCAATCAGAAGCAAAGTTTTGCTTTGAAAATTTAAACTTCAATAAATGAAGCAGCGCTTCAGATGCTTTGCGCTGCGCGCAATGCGCCACGTGTCTGGCGCAGATGCATTAGTGCGGCGTCCAAAAAGGCATGCCCAATCAGAGCAAAGCTCTGTTAAAGGAAGCAACGCTTCAGCTGCGCAAGCGCTGCGCTGCGCGACGCGTGTCAGCGCAGATGCGCTAGCGCAGTCGCGCCGCGCTTTGCGCTGCGCGACGCGTGTGTCAGCGCAGATGCGCTCGCGCAGTCGCGACGCGTGTCAGCGCAGATGCGCTCGCGCAGATGCATCGTTCCATAAAAGAAAGAGGCTAAACACCAGAGGCAATTCATCCTTTTAAGGATCACATATATTTAGTAATAACAAATTTAAAATCGTACGATGCACAAGTACAACAGAGAACTAAAATAAAAGAACCCTTAACAGACAATGAAATACTTGATTAAAAAGAAAAATACTTGTTCATTATTATTATTATTATTACATTTAAAAAAGATCACCGAATACGGGATCAGAAAGACAAGGGTTCACAAAAAGAAGAAGAAGATTCCCCAGCTCCCTTTCTGTCTTCTCCACCACGTCGAAGCGGCGATTCTCCCCAGGGGTAGCCATCCAACGGTCGACGCCGCACTCCTTGGAAAAAGTGGCGATGACAACCCGACGAGCCCGTATCTGGCTCAGCAAGTGGAAAGAGCAGTCCCTCAGCGCTTTGGTGATCAAGTGCGCTTCGAGAAAGCACTCAATCTTATCCTCGGCGGCATCCAGCGTTGCCGAGGACATCTCTGCTGGAGGAGGGGGAATATCGGCGAGCACCGAGGCAAGGATCATCCGAAGCCAAATGGAATGCGGAGGGAGGGGAGACCCCACACGAGTCAAAAGCTCATGCATTGCAGCGTCGCATTGCTCGTCCGAGAGAGAAGGGTCCACCAGGCGCGCAGCAAAACGGGAAACGATGTCCCGAATCGGCACCTCCCATGGTTGTCGGCGGGCATGAGGGCGGTTGCAAGCCATGATCGAAGAAGTTCTCTGAAGATGAGAGAAGAAAAGGCTCGGCCTTGAGTTATATATATAGACCCAAGCACAGAAAATTCTGTCCACAATGAAATCATTTCCAAGGCCCGGGAAATCAGAATTTTGGAAATACAATTTTGACTTGAAAAAAGGAGATGAAAAGATATCTCAGGCGAAGCGACGCTTCCGATTTTCCCAAAATCTAAGTTTTAATAAATGAAGCAACGTTTCAGATCCTCTGCGCTGAGCGCAGGACGCCACGTGTCAGCGCAGTTGCGCAAGCGCAACAGCGCTGCGCTGTGCGCTGCGTGACACGTGTCAGCGCAGATACGCAAGCACAGCTGCGCTGCGCTGTGCGCTGCGAGACACGTGTCAAGCGCTGGGGCATCCGCACCAAACAGAATTAAATTGCTAAGAAATCTTTATGTTCTTGTTAAAAACAAGAAGATTTTCTTCTGTAAAACAGAGGCCCTTGGATCAAAAATCCAACGGTGAGGAAAATTCCCCAAATCACTCAGAGAAATATCTCTTTAACAAATTTAACTAATTTATGGGCACTATAAAAAGGACCCCAGACCCCAATTCAAATAAGGAACATTTTCTAGAAAAAAAAAGAGAACCCTGAAGAACTCCTGAAGAACAAAAATGGTAAAAACCTTTAGAAAAAGAGAAAATTCTCTTTAAAAAAAAACAGATCATTGATCTAAGAACAAAATCAATGATCTTCAATAGGAAAGAAAACTAACTAATAACAGTGCTTTGCACTTTTTCATGAACCTTTGGTTCTTTGAGATAAGAAAAACTTATCTTTTTCTTTGATCTAAATCAGATCAAGAAATCAAACAGTGCTTTGCACTTCCGTTCTTGAATCTAAAAGATTATTAGTGCTTTGCACTTCCAGCTTGCGCTGTTGCGCTCCTGGATTGGCGCCACGTGTCAGCAGTGCATCGGCGCAGCGCACTGCGCTCGCATGACACGTGTCGTCACCATAAACGCTTGCGCTCCCTGATTGGCGCAAAGCGCCTGAATAAATGCAATGCATTTCCTAAAGGGCCAGGCCCAAATCAAAAAGACCAACAGGCCAAAATAAATTGCAAAGCAATAAAAAAGGGCAGAGCCCAAACAAAATGAATGCTCTGCATCATTTATAAAAGGGCAGAGCCCATTCCAAACAAAAATAGAAAATAATGCAATGCATTATTTTAAAAATGGGCCAAGCCCTAGCACAGGTCTAACAGACCAACAACAAATAAAAGTGTTAAATATTTTTAACTGGACTTAGCCTAATCATGGCCGTAAGTCCTCAAATTAAATTAACTGAGTAAGATTGCTCTCTCTTAAATCAATTTACAACCGGTTCGAGAGTACATCTCCGAACTCCTTTGACACCCATCGTTGTAATCCCTCAACGACGTCAAAGAGGTGACGGGTCCCAACAACCACGCATGAATATGGGACCGAGACGTCCTTAAACTAATAATGGACTGCGGGATTCCTAAACTCGTGGACCGAAACGTCCTTAAACTAATATTGGACCGAGAAGTCCTTAAACTAATATCGGATCGAGACGTCCTTAAACTAAAAGACCACCACGTCCCTAAACTGGCGACGGATCACTATGTCCTTAAACTGGCGACAGACCACTACGTCCTTAAACTGGCGATGGACCATCACGTCCCTAAACTGGAACATGGACCGAGACGTCCCTAAACTAATAATGGACTGCGGGGTCCCTAAACTCGTGGACCGAAACGTCCTTAAACTAATATTGGACCGAGACGTCCTTAAACTAATATCGGACCGAGATGTCCTTAAACTAAAAGACCACCACGTCCCTAAACTGGCGACGGACCACTATGTCCTTAAACTGGCGACGGACCACTACGTCCTTAAACTGGCGATGGACCATCACGTCCCTAAACTGGAACATGGATCACTATGTCCCTAAACTGGGACAATAGAGCCCCCAAATGCTCTTTTGTCGGATCTAAACGGTCCCGTTTAAGTGGATCTTAGCTCCAAACACGGCTAACGTATCCTTAAACATTCAAATAGACTATAAAACCCTAAATCAACTTAGGCTCAAGGGCACATCTCTGAACTCCTCTGACACGTGGCGTTGTAATCCTTCAACGTCGTCAGAGAGGTGACGAGTCCCGACGGCCATATATTAAATGGTTCACCACGTTAAGTTGATCTTAGTCTCAAACAGGACTAATGTATCCTTAACGAACGTTTAAGTTGATCTTAACCTCAATACGGCTAACGTATCCTTAAACTAAAAACACCAAACCCAAATCTAAGAAAGTACGGATTTGGACTAATCCACGTCCTACGGGCGACGGCATTACTCAGTCTCCGTATACAATCCACGGGCAACCACAAACAAAACAAACACACACGACACGAAGTGAAATTCTGGAAAAGGAGAAAGTGGTTACCGCGATGCGGTAGCGTAATTAACTGCAGGGGCTTGCGCCTGCAGGGAAGAGATTCCCCACAATCAAAAACCCCTCAAGCCAGGGGGAATCTGACGAAGTCTGCTACATCGGCTGTATCCGTATAAACCTCCGATACCTGGTACCATAAATCAACTTGGCATCGTCGGAGAGGTGGACGGATAAAACCATATAGTATCTGCCCCGAATCTCAGGCAAGACGGCGTCCTCACGTCGTCGCCGCCGCCATTCGGAGGGGAACAGATTCTGGCACGCCCGGTGGGACTTTTTCCTCTTTCCACTCCACACTTCGTGTGTCGTCTTCGCGAACAAATCGCGGTTTGTTAATGGTTGCCTTTGGATTTCAAGTTTACTAAGATTTGGTCTCTCGCTTAGTGCAGAAGAGGAATCAAGAATCGATGGCCTCAACTTGTTCGAAGTGCTCCAACTGCGGCTGCAGCTCGCGTCCAGCCTCAACTGGGGGCATAACTTACGGGTCCCAAGCGGCCTCTCTGTTCACCATGCCCGTGGAGCAGATTACTCAAGCCACCACACGGTTGTTTTTTGGAACTATGCTGCCACCAACAAGCTTCAGCACTCCTGTGCCCGTACAAGAAGCTCCTAAGAAGGCGGTCTTCGATCGACTTTCAGTTACTGCAGCCCCTCTCAGCGGGTCGCCCAACACCAACGCCTCGGTCTTCTCCAAATTGGGCCAAAACTCCTGTGGGCCCACAATGAAGCTTGCCGTCCCAAGAAGGGCTATTCCAAAAAGAGTAGCCAAACCTGCTCCTGAAGTCGTTAAGGCGGCTTCTCCCGTCAAAGAGTCAGTCTTTGCAAGACTGACGACTCCTGCCCCTGCACGAAGATCTGTCTTTGACAGATTGGATATTACCCCGCAAGGAACAACCTCAGTTTTTAAGAGGATAGCACCAGCAGCGCCTCAACCGGACGAGGGGCAAAAAGAAAATGTCTCTATCTCCGAGCCAGTCCCAACGGCTCGTCGTGCTCGACGTCGCCATTAGCGACGAGTGAGGAAGGCAGGGGGTAACTCCCCCTCAGGGATAACTCCACCGGCTCCAGTGGTGGAGGTCAATGCTGCTGCTCCAACTGGGAACAGTTTTGAGCTGCTAAGGAGGGTACGTAAGAACTCCCCAACCGCTACATTGAAAAGATCTTCTCCACTTATGGAGAGAGTTACGGAAACAAAGCAGGAACAGACCCCTCAACGGCTGTCTTCAAAAATTTATAAAGTTTGGCGGAGGGTTCAAGACTCCGTGATTGACCCAGACCACCCTCGTCGCCAGAAAAAGGCGAAGGTGGAAAAGGAAAATGACCGTCCCATTAAACGGCAGGGGACAACAGTCGTTAGGGTGCCCGCTTCAACAGCCCCCTCCATTTCAACGGCCCACAAAAGAAGGAGGCCAGAGAAAACCCCCGCGCCGGCGACAAATATCAGAGATGGTAAACCCAAACGCCCTAAGTCAGGGGGCATAATAGTTCATACGGTATACATGGCGTCGGGAAAAGAAGACAGCCGTGCATCCACAGGTCACAGACCGCTTACACGGTCGGTAACCAAGGCCCAGGAGCAAAAGCAGAAGCTCCAAGAGATGATGAACGCTATGGCCGCACTTACAGGGCCAAAAGAAAACCCTGAAACGTTCTCGGATGAACGCCAAGAAGAAGAAACCGACGCCGAATTCCTTCGTCGAATATTGGAGAAGAAGGACAAAGAGGCTGCTGAACAGGCAGCCAACATACAGCGTATGGGCCTCTTCTTCCAAGACAGATAGGGATGATGATACAATAAGATCCTCCGGCTGAAGAGCCCCCGATCGTCCTTGGAGATGATAGGGGAGAGACATCAAATCCTCCGCCAGCTCTGTCAACGGCTAAAGAGGATACAATCTCTAAAACTGATTTGGACGAGTACATAGCCCAGCAAATACAGGTTCATCATGCGACTGAAGCAGCCGGACAAGTCGTAAAAACGGGGCGGCCATATCCAAACTGGTACAACCAAATCAAGTACCCGCCGGGTTACACAATTCCCAAGTTCCACGTATATAAGGGGACTGGCAATCCCCACCAGCATGTTGCCCAGTTTAGGGCACTTTGCGGCAACACCGGCGGTGATAACAAGCTTTTGCTTCGCCAGTTTGTTGGAAGTTTATCAGATACGGCGTTCGAGTGGTACTCTGAGCTCCCGAACGACTCTATCAAAACCTTCGCAGAAATGGAGCTGTTGTTTACCCAGCGTTTCGCGAGTGCCAGCGAGCGCACCCCGATAACGGCATTGATTAATGCCAGGGAAAAGCCGGGCGAAACATGGGTCCAATACGCTATACGGTGGCGTAATTTATGGTCAAAATGCGAGCAGCGTATAGAAGAAGCTCCTGCAGTGGGAATGTTTGTTGGAACCCTTGATCTGCAAGCAACTATCTCGCAATTTATGATGTTCTTCAAGCCGACCACCTTCCAGGCACTAATCGACAAGCTGGCGCAAATGGATCAAATGGGCCATAAACCTCCTCTTCCAAAGCCGGACTCCCGAAACGAGAAGGGAAAGGGGAAAGCGATTGTTGTCGCTAATGCTCAGCAACAGCCAAACAACCCGAAGCCGGTCATTCGTCGGAATAATATGCGCCCGTACGTACCCCTTGAGGATAGGATCGGACATTCTTATTCGTTTCCCCGAGATAAAACGAGAAGGTTATTCGAGCTGGCGTTGCGCAACCGACTCATAAAGTTGCCAGATCCAAAACGTCTGTCGCAACCAAGTGACGTCAATGAGTCCAACTATTGTCCTTACCATCGGGTATTGGGTCACCCGATCGAGAATTGCTACGTCTTTAAGAATTGGCTTGAAGACCGATACCGACAGGGCAAATTGGCATTGTCCGACAAATGGAAGGTGAATCCGCCGCAGCCCCACACCTCTAAGGGAATGAACACGCCGGGGGCAACATGCTCTGTCATTGAAGAAGCTCTTTGGGAGGTGGTATTATCAACCAAGACGAAGAGGATGCTAAATGATCTTCAAATATGCCCGGCAATCAGATGGAAAAACCCGTTGGAGCCGCAAATCATTGAAGGGATGATTAAGCCCCGTCCAACTCAAAAGATCGATGAAAGTGGCCCAAGCATTCACAACCAACCGTCAAAATCTTCAAAGAAGAAGAAAAGGAAGTCGAAGAAGCCCGTGAAGCCTGTCGACAAGCGCACGGACTTGCAAAAACAAATTGACGCGCTGGAGGAATACAACCAGAAGGCACGGACTCCCATTACATTCCAAGAGTTCCTCAATCACGTCTTTCAAGAGGAAGATGAGGGAGAAAGTTCATCTGATGAATTGGGAGAATACGTGGCGAGCTATCATGTGATTTCTCATTCGTCCATAGACGATGAGGAAACTCCTTGTACTGAAAAGCTGGGGGCAGATCCTGAACCAAAAATTCCGGAGCCATCGGATAAAATGATTGATGCATTCCTCAATGAAGCGTTCTTAAAAAGCAAAGTTGATCGGGAGCGCAAGGTGATTATATTCGAAAGGGCCAAACGCTAGCGCCTTGACGAAAGAATTGCGATACTCCCGCTGGAGCAAAGTACACCCACTGCGGATAAAGGCAAATTCAAGATAAGGAAGAGGTTTGCTAAAGCCGTGTCAATGGGTATAAAGCTACCATCCTCTGAGGAAAGCGTTACTGGTGAAGTGGAAAACCACCCCTCCTATTGCTTGTATCATCGGAAGGTTTCGCACCCCACTAAAGAGTGCAAAGCTTTCAATAGATGGTGGCAAGGATACGTTGCTCACCGGCAGCAGTTTAAGCGGGAAAAGCACAAGACTCGCCGAGAGCAGAACAAAACGATCGTAGGGCTTAACAGAACTACCGGTGATTGTTGCATGGTTGACGCCTGAGGATCACAAGTACTCACATTCGGGAGCGATTCTGATGAGGAGCTAGAGCTTGGCCCTCTCTTCAAAGAGTCCACTTCGGGAAAACAAGAGGAACCGAAGGTTTGCAAGAATATCCAGCTACGCAATCGGACGCTACCTGAAAAGAATCTCGGACCCTTAAACAAAAGAGATAAAGGGAAAGAGAAGGTCTCCGAGGACATCGCCTTAGATGACCAAGTTGCGGAGGAGTTAACCGCCAAGAACCCGCCGAAGAGAAATAAGGTAGATTACAACGTTTTAGCGTATCTGAGGAAACTACCCTCACAGCTTAGCATTCTTGACGCCCTTTTACTATCAAAAGAGGCGAGAGATTCGTTGATTAAGGCACTATAAGACCCGGACCAGTTCCAAGCCTTCCTGGCCGAAGAAAAGATGAAGGATGAGTTGGAAGAGGTGCACACGGCCGATGTTGCTTTTGGCGATGAAGACCTTCTCCTCGGGACGTGCGAACACAATCGTCCCCTTTATGTCTCTGGATACTGCCATGACATAAAGATAAGTAAAATCTTGGTTGATAACGGATCGTCTGTTAATCTACTCAATGTGCGGGTGTTAAAGGAAATCTGCATGAGTGTCCAACACCTCACCCGAGACAAGATCACCATCTCTGGGTTCGATTCCCAATCATCAAAAACTCTTGGATCTGTGATATTGACGCTACGCTTCGGGCTGCTCGTCACGGATATTAAATTCCATGTCATAGATACCAAGACATGCTACAATGCTCTGCTCGGCCGACCATGGCTATGCGAGTACAATATCATCCCTTCTACACAGTATCAGTGTATAAAATATTGTAGGGATGGTCTCGAGTACACTGTGGCAGGAGAATTGAATCTGTTTTCCGTGAATGAAGTCCGCAAATATGAAGATGCCAAGTACTTCTTACCGAGTTTCGAAGACACGGAAAGGTGTCACAAGCCGGAGAACAAAACTAACGCTACCATCCCTGTCTTCGGCAGTGACACCGAGGAGGAAGAGGAGATAGTTTATTCGGGTCCGTCCCAATACACCAAGCCAGGACCATCCGCTCCCTCGTTGACCTTTGGTAGTGACTCGGAGGATGAAGTCCATGCTGTATTCCCTGCTCGGCCTTCAATACGAGCTTTTGCTGATAAAGAGCAAAGTCTACAAGTGACCATGGTGTCGCCTAAACGTTATAAAGAACTGGATGCGCTCGATACCGACAGTGTAGAGAAGCTGCGGACGTTTTATATCCCTTCCAGGCGAAAAGGCGAAAGGGCAATTCTATTCTACCGCTCTGAAGAAAACAAGGTGGAGAAATAAATCTGGCACGGGGCAGACCCGACGCTGGACAGGCTTCAACCCATTCGTCTATCCAGATATTATACAGAAGGCTTGAAGCGGCTGTTAAAGCGCCAAGGGATACCCTTCAAACAGACCGTTAGAAAGGCAAAATTCTATGATATGGTCTGGAACGTTCCCGGAACTCAGCGCAAGCTGCCTAATGGGAGGATGGAGACGATCGGGCTAGGATACGTTCGCTCCAAGAAACGGGAGTTGCTCCGTGACTGTTACGTCGTGCAAGACTTCAATGAAGAAGCAAAGGCTCAACAGGAGGACACTAATCCTGAACCGGTAAAAGTTCCTGATGTGAGAGTGCCCAATCCGTCGTTTGAAGAACAAATGGAAAGGCTTATAAGGGAAGCTGGTCAGAAAGTCCGAGATGATCACAATCGTGAAATGGCAATCTATGAGAAAGCCAAAACGCAACGCCTCCTTCAACAGGCCGTGAAAGACGAAAATGCTGCCCTCTGTCAACCCGTTATAAAAAGGGCTCGACGCGGAGGCAGAAACAAGTTGAAAGGTCAAGAGAGCATTCAACAGCAACACAGTGGGGCTAAGAAGCCGCGCAAACGGGAGTCGAGCGTTATTGAGCTATCCCTCATGAAGAAAATGGGTCGAGCGTACTCGTTTCCTCGGGACAAAACGAAGAAGATACTTGATCTTGCTCTAAAATATCAAATGCTTACACTGCCGGAGTCCAAGCACCCCGAGCAAGCAGGCAAAGTCTTTAACCCAAATTATTGCTCTTACCACCAAGTAATAGGGCATCCTCTTGAAGACTGCTTCACCTTTAAGAATTGGGCTGAAGATCAGTATCAGCTTGGCAAATTCGCTCTGTCTGACAATTGGAGGGTCACGCCGCCACAGAAGTACGAACCTAAAGCCATGAGAACAGAACCAACTCCGCATTGGGATTGGAAGCGGATTCGCACCTGTCGCATGATAACAATATTAAAAGAAGAGCTCGAGAATATGGACAGCCCTTCTTGGTGCTTTGAAAACAGCAACGATGAGGTGATCTCAGAATTTCCGCCAGCTCCGAAAGAACTGGAGGATGGAATACATACCACTGCAGATAACCTCAAGAAAATCGAGTTGGGAACGGAGAACGATACGCGACCAACGTTTGTCAGCGAGCTGATGTCTGAAGAAAGGGTGGCTGCTTTAAAAGACGTCCTTATACAGAATAGAGATTGCTTCGCATGGAACTATTCTGAAATGCCGGGATTGGATCCAGAAGTTGCTGTACACAAATTGGCAATATCCCCGGACATCAAGCCAGTCAAACAGGCGCCAAGAAGAATGCGGCTCGAGCTTGAGATGAGCATCAACGCCGAGGTCAAGAAGCTGATAGACTCCGGCTTCATCCAGGAAGTTCAATATCCTGACCGGATTGCCAACATCGTCCCGGTGATGAAGAAAAATGGGACGGTGCGCATATGCGTGGATTTCCGGGATCTCAATAAAGCCTGCCCTAAAGATGATTTCCCGGTGCCAGTCACCGAACCGATGATAGACAATACGTCCACTCATGAGGTTTTCTCCTTTATGGACGGCTCATCAGGGTATAATCAAATAAAAATGCATCCTGAAGACCAGAAGCACACCGCCTTCCGGACTCCTTTGGGAATATTTTGTTACAAGATGATGCCCTTTCGGTTTAAAGAACACTGGTGCCTGTCACGCCCCGCTTCCCAAAATACGGAATACGAGGGGTAGACAAGGCCAGCCATGCTCCTACGGTCAAGGAAAAGTCCTGCCGTAGTCACACTTCGGCTTCTAGTTTCTCATGGTAAACAGTATATAATGCGCAGGTAATGAGAAATGCAGTAACTGAAGAAACAATATAAAGACTGACCTGAAGTGGAACAAAAGAATGTAACTCGGGAGGCCAAATCAAGAAGTCTGTGATGCACGTCTAGCTCTGGTCCAGGCTAAATCTTCTCCTCACACTGAGCATGCATACTCAGGTCGTCAGAGCGACACAATAGCAATATAATGTATAAAATCAAGTAATAGTTCTAACAGTGGTGAAGGATATGAATAACAGTAAATCAATAACAGCATGAATATAAATGAGCAGAGATAAATGCAGCGGAGCAGCAAAGCAGTATAACGATATGTCATGTATGTCAACACAGTATATAAGGAATGTAAACGACAGTAACCCTATCAGTCTCTAAGTCTCACTGCACAGGTCGATAAGCCTATCGTCAGTCCAAGTGTGAGAGTCAACCACTCGCGAGTGTCCTTCACCCAAGGGTAGAACCCAAGGGCAAGGGACCACGGGCCCAACATGTAACGAATGTATCACGGTGTCTATAGCACATACCCTGTAAATCTCCATATAACTCCCTAAATATATAAGCCGGCATGGGACTCCCGAGATTCTGTTGAATTCACACTTGAACTACCCCACACCCCGTGGTCTACATCAAACGCTAACCACAACCCTAAATACTAATCGATCCGTGACAAGTCTGCGCGAGAACTGGAGGCTGGACCTCCATCAAGCACGTCCCGACTAATACCTAAGATAAATGGCAGTGTCGGATGCCTTATCTGTGACATCCGTGCAAGCGCTCCCATAAGTGTCCCATACCACTTATAGTCACACGTACACACATCCCACAGACGTCGACAATGCAATAGAATAAAAGGGACTCTGATTGTGCACAGGTACGTATCACTTTCACTTGATCACGAATGCACGAACACTGACGTACTTGCCACAATCATCACTAAAATCTAACACTGGGTAAATGCACGATGTCACTAGGTTATCACTACAATGATATGGGTATGATGTGATGCATGAACAGTATAAGAAGCACAATTAAGGTGTCATAAAAACAACAGTCTATCACTTGCACGTTTTATCATGAAACATATGTATATAATTTAGCGAAATGATAAAAAAGTAGTAATCAATATGTTCAGTTATCTATCCATCTAATTTGGTTTCGAGCCAATCGGGTTTCAGGATCATTAGTTATAACTGTTTCATTTTAAGCGCACGCGGCTGGAAATCCGGTTTCAGAATCAGGAATCTATTTCGCAACGCATTTTAATCCCAGTTGGGATCAGATTTTAGCGATGCTACAGTTGGATGAATTCTAGGGTTTTCAGTAAGGTTGTCAACGCAATATACGGATCGTCAATCGCATCTGTACGTTAGGAGTTATAATGTGTTTAATATCAACATGTCAATTCTGATTCTGCTGGGACTGTGATGTGTCCCGATCTTCTAAATTACAGATTAAATATCAAACGGTAACGAAACAGGATGAAATCAATTATGTTTTCTAGCTAACAGATTTATCTATAATAAACAGCGGAGTTCCGCAACTTACGAGTTAAGAAAATTCTATGGTATCCAATACGAAACAGTAAGCAAAGACTGGAGTCACTCTGGACTGCAGTCCAGAGTCGCACTCCGGTCCGAAATATCATCACAGTTTAAATACAAAATGTCTGGAAACTGGTATGGAGTTAAAGTTCATCGAGTCGGCTCCAATGTGAGCCCTCGAACGCACCATTCTACTATGTACTTAATTTATGGTGAATTTAACGGTTTTCAGGTGCAACAGAAATACAGTTTTACGGTTAAACTTTGGGGCAGTTGTTTTGGTCATAAACGATCAATTTATCCAACGAAACTTGCACACGTTGTTCATCACAGCAAGGGCCCAAGTAATAAATTAAGTTCCGTCAATTTAGAAATGTATTTTCTTTGGGAACACGCACCGAACAGGTACGGCACAAAATCAGTTAAACTTGTAACTCTAATAATTTATGCATTTAACAATTTTAACCTAAGTAAAATAGCATGAAAGCAAGTAAAAACTTGCCTGGACACGCTTTGGGGCACACGGCAGCGGCTAGTACGACGACTTGTATCCGTCACGGCAGTAAATCGGTTGGGTTTGAACTTTAGTGGAGCTTGGCTCGGAGGTGGAGACGGGGCAGCTTCGGGCGACAGCAACGATCCCAGTTGATGGCCGACGACGCAGAGGGCTCGGGAAACAGTTAGGAGTTGTGGTTGGGTGGCCGGTAGAACGGGTGTTAGAGAGAGAGAGAAATTGAGAGAGATGTGAGAGAGGAATTGAGTGTGTGCAGGGGAAAGAGAGAGAGATTAGGGAATGAGAGAGAGGGAGTTGAGACAGAAAGAGGGAGAGTGATCGAGAGAGAGAGAGTGATCGGGAGAGAGAGTTAGAGAGAGAGAGAGAATGACATAGAGAGATGAGTGAGGAAGAGGTCAGAACAGGGGAAGAGAGGGGGATCGTCGGCGGCGGCAGTGAGGAGGAAGAGAAGAGGGAGCTCGGTGGGTTTGAAGGCGCAGGGAAGAGAGACGTGGTGAGGCAGTGAGGGGAGAAGAGGGAGTCGACGAGAAGGTCGTCGTCGTTGTGTGGGAGAGAGGTAGCAGGGAGGAAGTGGTCTGTGAGGTCGAGAGGTTGGAGGGCGAGAGAGAGTAAGGAGGAGGAGCCGGTGAGGGGAGCGAGTCGCAGGGAAAACGTGCGCGTCGTGGGCAACGCTCGCGCGAGCGAAGGCGAGGGCGAGGGAGACGGCGAGAAACTGGGATCGCGCGCGCGAGAGGGGGAAAGAGCCGTTGGAATTTTTAGAGAAGAGGAACAGTGAAGGTGGGTCGGGTCTGTTGTGGAGAGAGTGGGCCGGCCCGCAAGAAAGGAAATAAATTAGTTGAGGAGAATAAAGAAGCGGGCCGGGCCAAAGATGGGCTGAAAATATAAAAAGAATTAGGGAAAAGGAATAAGAGATGGGCTCGGTGAGAAATGAAATGGCCAAAGAAATAAAGGAATTTAGTGAAGGATGTGTGCTGTTGAAGGTAGGCCGGCCAAGGAAATTAAAAGTTAAAGAGTTATAAGAAAAGAACGGGCCAGGGAATCAAAACGAAAGGAAATGGAACGGCTGGGCTGAGGGTATAAAGGAAATTAGATGAAAAATAAATGAGTGGGTTTAAGGAATCTATTTGGTTTTAAAGGTTTAGTTTAAATGTATTGTAAAAAGAGACGGGTGCCAAGAACTGAGGTTTAGGCTAATGTGACAGGAACAAGAGAGGTTGACCTTAGGGTCTGAGAGGGGAAGTACTATAATAGATTGGGTGTTTTAAAACAATAACTTATTATAGAAGAAATTTATAGGCTAAAAGAAGTACAGATATAGGTGTAAAAGAAAGATACGGATATAGACATACAACAGGTTCAGGGTATTACATCATACCACCCTTACAAAAAATTTCGTCCTCGAAATTTCAAAGAACGACAAACTATAAATAAGCAAAAGTTACTATATTGGGTACTAGTGGTTTGCTTTAAACGGGTGGATAAATTTTGAAGGTATATATATGTAATACGAACATACCAACAGATAGATCGAAAACATAAGTCAAGAACAGTTAATAAAAACAACTACAAAGATAATCTATGAGAATAATACTAATAACAATAATGAACAATGATATTCAAGACATACTCGAAAAATCGAAACTCAATTATATGCATATGCAAGTATAACAAACGTAGTACGTCAGAGATAAATAGTGTAAGGCACAAACATTAATAATAGTAACCATAGGCACAATACTAGAAAATAAAGTAACGACAAACAATTAGCAAAAGTTAGTCGGTAGGTTAAAACAGTTTAGCGTAAGGTATCGATAAAATAGGTAAAAAAAAAATTTAGAAAACGGGTATAGTGGAATTAAGAAGCATAGACCAAAAGTATGCGCGGTGTAAGGTTGCGCTACTGAAAATAAAAATATTATTAGCGTACTCAAAAATACATAAAACAGAGTAATCAATAACACGCACTTTTTGATAAATTTAAAATCGTGAAAACTAAATTTTGAATAATAATGTCCCGGAATATATATTTGGGTAATAGAGAAATCACCAATATGATAAGGGCTAGCTAGGGTAGTGGTTACAAGGAAATGTGGATCATTCAATGGTCGGAGTATGGCGGCTTTAGGCTGAGGATCAAGAGGATTGGGATAGGGTCAGCACAGGAAGTAAAGATGAGCAACAAAAGAATACAAAAGGAAAAGTGTGGGGGAAACAACAGTTGGTACAACACACGAATCAAAATTTGAAGAGTTTAGTGAACTCGGAAGTTTTACAGGAACTGTTCTTCTCTCAGATGGATCTCAACGGGGCACAGACGAGGGATGGAGGGTGGCTCATTCCAAGGATCAGGATGCGGTACTTTCTAATCGAAACGGGATGAGAACTATACAATGAATAGGGGCGGACAGTCAGGGAACTCAGCAGAAAAAATAAATGGATACGGGCAATAAACAAGTGTCAAGCGAACCAATAATCAAAAGGTTTACGAATGCAGAAGATTTATTTCATTCAAGAAAATTTAAAACAAGGCATTCCCAAAGGCGAAAAGTGGCCCTAAACTATACACATTTTATTTGGCCAGAAAAACAACATCAAAAGGAATTCCGTCAATCGTGGTTGCGGAGATTCAACAGGTTGCGGTAGGCTCGCGCGCTCAGATAGGGGCGTCCATGTCCATAGCGCCTCGCAGGTATCTCTATTGGAAGTCCTTCCACCACAGGATCTTGATCTTCTGGTCCTTCTTCCTCGGATAGAGCTTCTTCATCGATATCCGATTCCATGTGATTTTCTTCTTCTGGATTTTCTTCCATGGGGTTTTCCTCCGCTGGATCTTCTTCTATCGGTTCTTCCTCGGGGTTTTCCTCTATCGGTTCTTCCTCTATAGGGTTCTCTTCAGGATCTCCTTCCTCTTCTTCAGAATCCGCCATCATGTTAAACTCTGGGGCGGCTATTCCTTCGTCCTCTGAATCATTGTTTTCGAAGTTGACCTGTGGACCGTTGACTTCATCATCGGAACTCGTCAGTGTGTGATCTAAGGAAACGCGTGACTGTGCATCCTCGTCTAGATGCGGCGCTGCTCCAGGGTGGGCCATGGCCTAAAAAGGGAAGTCATGATTAGACAGTGAAATACATCAAGGAAAACTCAGGGTACGAAATATAAGAAAATAGGCGGTTGCAGGAACTGAAAGATCAGAATGAAAATACTGTGATAATGAATAGAATTTGACTTAGAGAAAGCTTGAGAATGATACCAATATTATGATTCAAATTTCATTTCATTCAACTAAAGTTCAACGGATACAAGTTCGCAAACTGAAAGAATTATTCATAGAAGATAACAACATTATTATTGAAATTGGAAAATCATAAAATTCTTCTTCGATTGCCAACACGCTGCGTCTGTTGGGGTAAAAATTTACACCCCTGTTGACCGAGTCAAAGTCAAGGTCAACCCCAAGCCAGGTGGGCCCAAGCCCAAGCAAGTGGGCCAATGCCCAGGTCGAGCCCGAACACGAAGCGTCTGGCCTTCCGCCATGCCAACAAAAAAAAAATCATGTAATAAATAATTTTTATGTAATTTTTTATACATGAATGTATGTAAAATGGGCATAAAGCCAATATTTTGTAAGCCCATGGCTTATGTGCAAAAATGTAATGGCACATGAGCCATGGAATAGGCAAAATGCCATTTTGTAAAGCCCAAGGGGCTATATGCAAATATGTAAGCCTATAAAAGGCAAAATGATGATGAATAAAAATATACCTTTTATTCTCTCCACAAAAATTAGAGCTGAGCTCTTTCTTCCTTCTTCAAGGTTCCAAAACCTTCTTCTTTCTCTTGAATTAAATCAAGAGTTTTACTCTTCCTTTTTCAAAACTAAATAGTTTTCCACCACAAAACCCACAAAGGGGAACTTGGATCTGCCATCAGATCTTAAAAAGGAGAGATTTTGAGATTTTACATCTCTTGATCTTCAAGATCCAGCAAGCAACAGGAGGAAGAAGAAGAACCCTTCCATTAACCCAACAAAAAAAAAACACTCAGGAGTCTAACTCCTCTTTGATTTCTCTTCAGAGAAATCTTTTTTAGGCTAAAAGCCTGTTGTGTGCGCAAGTCGCCCGCGTGCCGACACGTGGCGCGCGCGCTTTCGCAACTGCGCAAGTGCGCAAGTCGCCCGCGTGCCGACACGTGGCGCGCGCGCTTGCGCAACTGCGCTTGTGCGCAAGTCGCCCGCGTGCCGACACGTGGCGCGCGCGCTTGCGCAACTGCGCAGTTGCGCAAGGCGCCCGCGTGCCGACACGTGGCGCGCGCGCTTGCGCAACTGCGCAAGTGCGCAAGTCGCCCGCGTGCCGACACGTGGCGCGCGCGCTTGCGCAACTGCGCAAGTCGCCCGCATGCCGACACGTGGCGCGCGCGCTTGCGCACCTGTGCATCCCTTGGATGTCTTTTCCCCCTCTTTTGTGTACATATATACACATATACATATGTATACAAATTTATACATACACGTACTCCACGACACTGTCCCTGTTAGAAAAAAAATTTCTAACGGGGCGCTGCCCCGCACCCCGCAAGGGGGCTGCTAGCCCCCTTGACCCCCAGCCCGCTATCCGGGTAGCGGGACCCCCGTAAAAACTCTGCGTGGCTCCCGATATATCCAAACCCCCCTTTCAGAACTGAACACACGTATACTGCACATTGAGTTCGCATGACCAGTTTAACCCGTTAATCGGAGGATCCCTCGCCCCAAAGGCGATGGGTAATTAACGGCAGCTTAGTCCGCGGCTGCCGGAGATTCGGATCCCCACAATCATTAAACCCCGGCCTACCCTAGGCCGGGGGAATCTGTAGTACGCCTGACAAGCGCGCGCGTATTCCCATCTCAATGGGGTGACGAAAAACACCCTACAGATTCTGGCACGCCCGGTGGGACCAATCTCTCCTCCCATATTTCGGGTTAAGCGTTCATGCGAACTCAATCAATGTACATATCTGTATTTATACTAAAATAATGCTCTTTCATGCAGGTCTTCAAGCAGTCACCTTTCAACAATGTCTCCAGTGATGAACTCATCTCTCAGCACGGCTCCCGTCTCTTACACGATGAAGATAGACTCCAGGACGGTCCTCCCGGCCAGTCTTGCGCGACAATGGGAGGAGCCGCTGCTACCATTCGGCTCTATCATGTTCATGCCAGTTGGCGCCATCCTAGCTCCTCAAACCCCGGTGGCAGACAAACCGGTCTCGAAAGGCAGGAGACCAAATGTGGTGATCTCAAGGGCGCCCCAACCCAAACGCAAGTCGGTGTCTGAACGAATTTCCTTGGCCCCAGCTGGGGGCAAGGCCATCAACACCAACAAAGCTACAACGGTGCCCCTAACCACTGCTCGATCGGGTGTCTTCTCTAAGCTCCCCTCTGATCAACTCACAATGGCTTCCCGGGTAGCGGATGCCCGCCAAGCCTCCAAAATCGAGAAGCTGAGGGAGAAAAGGCTCAGATATAGAGCCAACAAAAGGGCTAGGGCTACTGCCAGGCTAAACCTCATGAGGTTCGAAGAACAGGGTTACCCCGCCAAAGATGAGGGGATGGCTGAATGTGTTATCCACACTGTCTACGTGGTGGGCACGCGCAGCAAGAGCAAGGACGGGGCCACCACATCTCAAATCCAATCTGGCTTGAATGTGGTTGCCACTTCCCAAGAACAGCCGCCTCCGCTGGATGATGAAAACCCTCTCGATGAGGCTGATAGGCAGAGAGAGCCCTCAATTCATGAGGAGTCAGGCTCGGAAAGCGAAGATGAGCCAACTTTCCGTCCTAAGACCGCAGAGCAGCAACTTCTCCAAGAGCTCCGAAAACAGCTTAGAAGCAAAGATAAGGAGATGGCCAAGCTCTACTCAAAGATCGACGACTTGACAAATGTCGTCTTACGGCTTACGGCCCAACTTGCCTCTCAGCCGCCCAATCAAGCACAGGGCTCAGCTCATGAACCGGGAAACGGTGTCCCGAGACAGCCGACGCCCGTTCCCTCAAATCCAAAAGTGGGCGGACCGCATGAAGATCAGTCGCGTCCTATCTCAGCAAATGTCTTGGGTACCGATGACAGTAGCCCGCTAACTCAAGATCAAATCATGGATTTGGTTGCCAGCAAAGTCAAAACATTGGTGGCCGAAGCCGAAGCGCAAAAAGATGTTAGCAGTAGTGGGAGACCATATCCTGCTCAGTATGATCTGGTAGAATTTCCTGGCGGCTATGTCATCCCCAAATTCGGGAGATTCGATGGGACGGGAAATGCGAATCAGCACATCGCCCACTTCAAAGCCTCATGCGGGAATACTGGGGGCAACGATGTGCTTCTCCTCCGCCAGTTCGTTAATAGCTTGACCGATGTTGCTTTCGACTGGTACGCGAGCATACCGGATGGCTCCGTTACTACTTTCATCCAAATGGAATCTTTGTTTCGACAAAGGTTCATGAGCGTCAGCGATAAGATCACCATTGCCGAGCTCGTAAGGACCAAGCCCAAGAACAATGAAAGCAGCACGGATTTTATAACCCGATGGCGCAATCTCTCCGTCAAATGCGAACCACCGATAGAGCAGGACCAATCTGTCAGTCTCCTTGTCGGAAATCTCAACAATTGGATGGCCCCGTTTCTATGCACCGCGGGTCTCAAAACATTCCAAGAACTGACCAGAAAAGTTCAAATGCTGGAGCGCTCAAAGCAGGAGTCCTCCTCGGATTCCCAAAATAACAATAGGTCCTGGAGAAACCGAAAGGAAGAAAATCGCAAAGGCGGAGATCCCGACGATTCTGAATCTTTCAATGCTTCGGCTAACCGAAATAAGCAAGGGATGAGCGGGCCTAGTGCCAACCAGCCTCGGAAGCCAATGTTCGGAGAGGGAGGAGAATCTCCACTGAAAGAGAAGCTGGATAAGGTCTATTCCTTCAGAAGGGACAAAATCCGTAAAATATTCAAAGATGCCCTGAAGAACGGTCTACAACTGCCAGAGTCAAAAAGACCGCAGGAAGCGAATAGGACCGACGACCCTAAATACTGCCCCTATCACAGAGTGATAGGTCACGCCATTGAAGACTGCTTCGTCTTCAAAGATTGGGTCGAAAAGCAATACAAGGCAGGAGAGATAGAACTGTCCAAAGGCGTGTTAGTAAACAGTCAAGGTGCGACCGCCAATTTCATACAAACGGAGACCGAAGTTCTTCGTGAAACCGATTCTCTCAGACATCTGCCTTTCTCTGAGAACAATCGACCACCACGTCATTAAACTGGGAATAATCGACCTCTAAGTCGTTAAACTGGAAATAAAAAAAAAAAAAGGTGTAAATAAGAAAAAAAAGAATGTGTAAATAAATGAATAAAAAGAAAAGCCGAAATGATGGGGCAACTCGCAATAAAAATCAGCGAGTAAAAAAAATAAAAAAATGATGAAAATAAAGCCGAAATGATGGGGCAACTACGAATAAATAGCCGAAATGATAGGGCAATCGCGATCATCGCGATAAGAAAAGCTGAAATCATAGAGCAATCGCGGTAAAACAAAAACAAAAGCCAAAAAAAATGATAATAATATAAAACAACGGCGAATGATGAGTCGCTCCTGGTACCATATTCCAGTGCAGCGATGCAGACGCCAACCAAAATCCAATTTCCAAAATTCTTCCAGCCCTACGGCCAGTCCCCAAATTGACTACCGTATACAATCCACGGGCTCAAATGATTCTCAGCATACCCATGCCCCACCGCAACCACCAGTTACGCGGCTGGTCTCCGCCTTTGGAATTACGCTTCATTGGAAAGACCCACTCATGTGTCCTCACGATGCATGAGGAGAACAAACCTTCGTGAGATCCTTACGACTCACCAAGGAAAAACACACTTAGGAGTCCTCACGACTCTTAAGGAGAAAACACACCTGCAGGATCCTTACGACTCGCAGGGAGAAAATACCTTTATGGGACCCTCACGGCCCATAAAATTGAAAAGTCTTAGGTGATAGGGATCCAAACCTATCTCCTAAGCAATCGCTCCCCAATCCCCAAGTGGCGAATGATGAGTCGCTCCTGGTACCATATTCCAGTGCAGCGATGCAGACGCCAACCAAAAACCAAATTCAAATCCTCCCCGGGCACATGATGAGTTGCTCCTGGCATTATTCCAGTGCAGCAATGCAGATGCCAAACAAAAAAAAACAAAACAAAAACAAATCCAAATCCTCCCCGGGCACATGATGAGTTGCTCCTGGCATTATTCCAGTGCAGCAATGCAGATGCCAAACAAAAACCAAATTCAAATCCTCCCCGGGCACATGATGAGTTGCTCCTGGCATTATTCCAGTGCAGCAATGCAGATGCCAAACAAAAACCAAATTCAAATCCTCCCCGGGCACATGATGAGTTGCTCCTGGCATTATTCCAGTGCAGCAATGCAGATGCCAAACAAACCAAATCCAAATCCTCTCTGGGCACATGATGAGTTGCTCCTGGCATTATTCCAGTGCAGCAATGCAGATGCCAAACAAAAACCCCAATTCCCAAACCCTCTCATGACAAATGATGATTCGCTCCTGGTATCATATTCCAGTGTAGCGATGCTGATGTCAACCCAAATCAAATCAAACCAACAACCTCTACGGCGGAATCATGCTCCGTCCCAGAATTTACCCCGTGTCGAAATCATGCTTCGCCTCGGGATATCTACTCTTCCTGCCGGAATTATGCTCCGCCTCGGAATCAAATCAACCAACAAGCTCTGCGTCGGAATCATGCTTCGTCTCAGAATATGCACCCCGTGTCGAAATGATGCTTCGCCTCGGTGTACCTGCCTTCCCTGTCGGAATTATGCTTCGGCTCGGAATCAACCAACGACCTCCTCGTCGGAATTATGCTCCACCTCGGAATCAAGTCAACCAGCAAGCTCTGCGTCGGAATTATGCTTCGTCTCAGAATGCACCCCGTGTCGAAATGATGCTTCGCCTCGGTGTACCTCCCTTCCCTGTCGAAATTATGTTTCCTCTCGAAATCAAGTCAGCCAACAAGCTCTGCGCCGGAATCATGCTCCGTCTCAGAATGTATCCCGTGTCGAAATCAATGCTTCGCCTCGGAATATCTGCCTTCCTTATCGAAATTACGCTTCGCCTGGGAATCAACCTCTGCATCGAAATTATGCTTCGGTCAAAATGTCTGCCGCTCTTCGGAATTATGCTCCGATATCTCTGGAATTATGCTCCGCCCATCGGAATGATGCTCCGAATCCTGGAATCATGCTCCGCTCATTGGAATGATGCTCCGATCCTTGGAATCATGCTCCGCTCATCGGAATGATGCTCCGATCCTTGGAATCATGCTCCGCCCTTCGGAAAGATGCTCCGATCCTGGAATTATGCTCCGCTCTTCGGAATGATGCTCCGATATCTCTGGAACTATGCTCCGCTCTTCGGAAAGATGCTCCGAACTCTGGAATCATGCTCCGATCCCTGGAATCATGCTCCGCCCTTCGGAATGATGCTCCGATCCTGGAATTATGCTCCGCTCTTCGGAATGATGCTCCGATATCTCTGGAACTATGCTCCGCTCTTCGGAAAGATGCTCCGAACTCTGGAATCATGCTCCGATCCCTGGAATCATGCTCCTCCCTTCGGAATGATGCTCCGAATCCTGGAATTATGCTCCGCTCTTCGGAACGACGCTCCGAACCCTGGAATAATGCTCCGCCCATCGGAACGATGCTCCGATCTCTGGAATTATGCTCCGCTCTTCGGAAAGATGCTCCGGTCTCTGGAATTATGCTCCGCTCTTCGGAAAGATGCTCCGGTCTCTGGAATTATGCTCTGCCTTTCGGAATGATGCTCCGAAGCCTGAAATCATGCTCCGCTCATCGAAATGAGGCTCCGATTCTCGGGAATCATGCTCCCCGGGATGATGCTTCGCCTCTGGAATGATGTTCCACCTCGAAGTTCAGCTTCAAGATCCATCAATTTCATGCACACAACTCAAATGTGCGGTGTGCATTTATTGATGGGGGGCACTTTGTTGGGGTAAAAATTTACACCCCTGTTGACCGAGTCAAAGTCAAGGTCAACCCCAAGCCAGGTGGGCCCAAGCCCAAGCAAGTGGGCCAATGCCCAGGTCGAGCCCGAACACGAAGCGTCTGGCCTTCCGCCATGCCAACAAAAAAAAAATCATGTAATAAATAATTTTTATGTAATTTTTTATACATGAATGTATGTAAAATGGGCATAAAGCCAATATTTTGTAAGCCCATGGCTTATGTGCAAAAATGTAATGGCACATGAGCCATGGAATAGGCAAAATGCCATTTTGTAAAGCCCAAGGGGCTATATGCAAATATGTAAGCCTATAAAAGGCAAAATGATGATGAATAAAAATATACCTTTTATTCTCTCCACAAAAATTAGAGCTGAGCTCTTTCTTCCTTCTTCAAGGTTCCAAAACCTTCTTCTTTCTCTTGAATTAAATCAAGAGTTTTACTCTTCCTTTTTCAAAACTAAATAGTTTTCCACCACAAAACCCACAAAGGGAAACTTGGATCTGCCATCAGATCTTAAAAAGGAGAGATTTTGAGATTTTACATCTCTTGATCTTCAAGATCCAGCAAGCAACAGGAGGAAGAAGAAGAACCCTTCCATTAACCCAACAAAAAAAAAACACTCAGGAGTCTAACTCCTCTTTGATTTCTCTTCAGAGAAATCTTTTTTAGGCTAAAAGCCTGTTGTGTGCGCAAGTCGCCCGCGTGCCGACACGTGGCGCGCGCGCTTTCGCAACTGCGCAAGTGCGCAAGTCGCCCGCGTGCCGACACGTGGCGCGCGCGCTTGCGCAACTGCGCTTGTGCGCAAGTCGCCCGCGTGCCGACACGTGGCGCGCGCGCTTGCGCAACTGCGCAGTTGCGCAAGGCGCCCGCGTGCCGACACGTGGCGCGCGCGCTTGCGCAACTGCGCAAGTGCGCAAGTCGCCCGCGTGCCGACACGTGGCGCGCGCGCTTGCGCAACTGCGCAAGTCGCCCGCATGCCGACACGTGGCGCGCGCGCTTGCGCACCTGTGCATCCCTTGGATGTCTTTTCCCCCTCTTTTGTGTACATATATACACATATACATATGTATACAAATTTATACATACACGTACTCCACGACACTGTCCCTGTTAGAAAAAAAATTTCTAACGGGGCGCTGCCCCGCACCCCGCAAGGGGGCTGCTAGCCCCCTTGACCCCCAGCCCGCTATCCGGGTAGCGGGACCCCCGTAAAAACTCTGCGTGGCTCCCGATATATCCAAACCCCCCTTTCAGAACTGAACACACGTATACTGCACATTGAGTTCGCATGACCAGTTTAACCCGTTAATCGGAGGATCCCTCGCCCCAAAGGCGATGGGTAATTAACGGCAGCTTAGTCCGCGGCTGCCGGAGATTCGGATCCCCACAATCATTAAACCCCGGCCTACCCTAGGCCGGGGGAATCTGTAGTACGCCTGACAAGCGCGCGCGTATTCCCATCTCAATGGGGTGACGAAAAACACCCTACAGCGTCATCGTTACGCGAGTTGAATCCGGTGTTGGGTCTGCTTTATCCTCGAAGGGCGAACTACGCAAAAATCCTCACTTGGCAGAAGTGGGGAGTGTGGACGAGTTTCTTCCTTGCAGTTCCTTCCTTTCTGGGCAGCCGTTGATGAGGTGTTTGTTGGAACCGCATATTAGACATTTCCCTTGAGCACGGCGACAATCCCTCTGAAGGTGTCCCGGCCTCTTACAATATCCACAGCAAGGGTTCCTCTGATGTTTCTGTTGACGCTTCATCTTCTTCTCCTTCCCTCGTCCAATAGGGATCCCTTTATGATTGGAGGCTCCCGCTGGTGCCTGATTCATTTGTCTTCTCAGTCCTTCAGCCAACAAGTTGTTTGTTCGCTCCTGGGCTTCCTTTAGACCTTGCAGTACACTCAGAATCTCAGTGGTCTGATTCTGGGGAGCGGATATAGACGAAGAGTCGTTGGAAGACATGATCCTGAAACAACGATTTTGAGAATAATATAAGTAACAAGCTGAACGAATCAGAATATAATATGGATAGGACAAAGATTCAAGAATATCAGAGGTGATGAATTTATTCTAAGTGGGGAAATCAACTGTATCACTTTAAGTCACTTGAATAGAGTACGGTAGTGCAATTGCAACCACGCAACCTTGTCAAGTCACCCGAAACCATAGTGAATGGATAGTTGAACACACGATGTGAATATGGATCAAGGATAACAAGTTTACAATCTAGACTGAGGGATGTCATAGATTGCCAGACAATACACGGAAAACTGCAATCCCAATTGATGCAAAACCTGGCTCTGATACCAACTAAACCATGTCACGCCCCGCTTCCCAAAATACGGAATACGAGGGGTAGACAAGGCCAGCCATGCTCCTACGGTCAAGGAAAAGTCCTGCCGTAGTCACACTTCGGCTTCTAGTTTCTCATGGTAAACAGTATATAATGCGCAGGTAATGAGAAATGCAGTAACTGAAGAAACAATATAAAGACTGACCTGAAGTGGAACAAAAGAATGTAACTCGGGAGGCCAAATCAAGAAGTCTGTGATGCACGTCTAGCTCTGGTCCAGGCTAAATCTTCTCCTCACACTGAGCATGCATACTCAGGTCGTCAGAGCGACACAATAGCAATATAATGTATAAAATCAAGTAATAGTTCTAACAGTGGTGAAGGATATGAATAACAGTAAATCAATAACAGCATGAATATAAATGAGCAGAGATAAATGCAGCGGAGCAGCAAAGCAGTATAACGATATGTCATGTATGTCAACACAGTATATAAGGAATGTAAACGACAGTAACCCTATCAGTCTCTAAGTCTCACTGCACAGGTCGATAAGCCTATCGTCAGTCCAAGTGTGAGAGTCAACCACTCGCGAGTGTCCTTCACCCAAGGGTAGAACCCAAGGGCAAGGGACCACGGGCCCAACATGTAACGAATGTATCACGGTGTCTATAGCACATACCCTGTAAATCTCCATATAACTCCCTAAATATATAAGCCGGCATGGGACTCCCGAGATTCTGTTGAATTCACACTTGAACTACCCCACACCCCGTGGTCTACATCAAACGCTAACCACAACCCTAAATACTAATCGATCCGTGACAAGTCTGCGCGAGAACTGGAGGCTGGACCTCCATCAAGCACGTCCCGACTAATACCTAAGATAAATGGCAGTGTCGGATGCCTTATCTGTGACATCCGTGCAAGCGCTCCCATAAGTGTCCCATACCACTTATAGTCACACGTACACACATCCCACAGACGTCGACAATGCAATAGAATAAAAGGGACTCTGATTGTGCACAGGTACGTATCACTTTCACTTGATCACGAATGCACGAACACTGACGTACTTGCCACAATCATCACTAAAATCTAACACTGGGTAAATGCACGATGTCACTAGGTTATCACTACAATGATATGGGTATGATGTGATGCATGAACAGTATAAGAAGCACAATTAAGGTGTCATAAAAACAACAGTCTATCACTTGCACGTTTTATCATGAAACATATGTATATAATTTAGCGAAATGATAAAAAAGTAGTAATCAATATGTTCAGTTATCTATCCATCTAATTTGGTTTCGAGCCAATCGGGTTTCAGGATCATTAGTTATAACTGTTTCATTTTAAGCGCACGCGGCTGGAAATCCGGTTTCAGAATCAGGAATCCATTTCGCAACGCATTTTAATCCCAGTTGGGATCAGATTTTAGCGATGCTACAGTTGGATGAATTCTAGGGTTTTCAGTAAGGTTGTCAACGCAATATACGGATCGTCAATCGCATCTGTACGTTAGGAGTTATAATGTGTTTAATATCAACATGTCAATTCTGATTCTGCTGGGACTGTGATGTGTCCCGATCTTCTAAATTACAGATTAAATATCAAACGGTAACGAAACAGGATGAAATCAATTATGTTTTCTAGCTAACAGATTTATCTATAATAAACAGCGGAGTTCCGCAACTTACGAGTTAAGAAAATTCTATGGTATCCAATACGAAACAGTAAGCAAAGACTGGAGTCACTCTGGACTGCAGTCCAGAGTCGCACTCCGGTCCGAAATATCATCACAGTTTAAATACAAAATGTCTGGAAACTGGTATGGAGTTAAAGTTCATCGAGTCGGCTCCAATGTGAGCCCTCGAACGCACCATTCTACTATGTACTTAATTTATGGTGAATTTAACGGTTTTCAGGTGCAACAGAAATACAGTTTTACGGTTAAACTTTGGGGCAGTTGTTTTGGTCATAAACGATCAATTTATCCAACGAAACTTGCACACGTTGTTCATCACAGCAAGGGCCCAAGTAATAAATTAAGTTCCGTCAATTTAGAAATGTATTTTCTTTGGGAACACGCACCGAACAGGTACGGCACAAAATCAGTTAAACTTGTAACTCTAATAATTTATGCATTTAACAATTTTAACCTAAGTAAAATAGCATGAAAGCAAGTAAAAACTTGCCTGGACACGCTTTGGGGCACACGGCAGCGGCTAGTACGACGACTTGTATCCGTCACGGCAGTAAATCGGTTGGGTTTGAACTTTAGTGGAGCTTGGCTCGGAGGTGGAGACGGGGCAGCTTCGGGCGACAGCAACGATCCCAGTTGATGGCCGACGACGCAGAGGGCTCGGGAAACAGTTAGGAGTTGTGGTTGGGTGGCCGGTAGAACGGGTGTTAGAGAGAGAGAGAGAAATTGAGAGAGATGTGAGAGAGGAATTGAGTGTGTGCAGGGGAAAGAGAGAGAGATTAGGGAATGAGAGAGAGGGAGTTGAGACAGAGAGAGGGAGAGTGATCGAGAGAGAGAGAGTGATCGGGAGAGAGAGTTAGAGAGAGAGAGAGAATGACATAGAGAGATGAGTGAGGAAGAGGTCAGAACAGGGGAAGAGAGGGGGATCGTCGGCGGCGGCAGTGAGGAGGAAGAGAAGAGGGAGCTCGGTGGGTTTGAAGGCGCAGGGAAGAGAGACGTGGTGAGGCAGTGAGGGGAGAAGAGGGAGTCGACGAGAAGGTCGTCGTCGTTGTGTGGGAGAGAGGTAGCAGGGAGGAAGTGGTCTGTGAGGTCGAGAGGTTGGAGGGCGAGAGAGAGTAAGGAGGAGGAGCCGGTGAGGGGAGCGAGTCGCAGGGAAAACGTGCGCGTCGTGGGCAACGCTCGCGCGAGCGAAGGCGAGGGCGAGGGAGACGGCGAGAAACTGGGATCGCGCGCGCGAGAGGGGGAAAGAGCCGTTGGAATTTTTAGAGAAGAGGAACAGTGAAGGTGGGTCGGGTCTGTTGTGGAGAGAGTGGGCCGGCCCGCAAGAAAGGAAATAAATTAGTTGAGGAGAATAAAGAAGCGGGCCGGGCCAAAGATGGGCTGAAAATATAAAAAGAATTAGGGAAAAGGAATAAGAGATGGGCTCGGTGAGAAATGAAATGGCCAAAGAAATAAAGGAATTTAGTGAAGGATGTGTGCTGTTGAAGGTAGGCCGGCCAAGGAAATTAAAAGTTAAAGAGTTATAAGAAAAGAACGGGCCAGGGAATCAAAACGAAAGGAAATGGAACGGCTGGGCTGAGGGTATAAAGGAAATTAGATGAAAAATAAATGAGTGGGTTTAAGGAATCTATTTGGTTTTAAAGGTTTAGTTTAAATGTATTGTAAAAAGAGATGGGTGCCAAGAACTGAGGTTTAGGCTAATGTGACAGGAACAAGAGAGGTTGACCTTAGGGTCTGAGAGGGGAAGTACTATAATAGATTGGGTGTTTTAAAACAATAACTTATTATAGAAGAAATTTATAGGCTAAAAGAAGTACAGATATAGGTGTAAAAGAAAGATACGGATATAGACATACAACAGGTTCAGGGTATTACAGTGCCACCTATCAGAGGGCCATGACGAAAATATTCGATGACCTTATACATGAAATCGTCGAATGTTATATCGACGACCTCGTGGTCAAGAGCAAATCATACGAGGAACATCTCGAGCATCTAAAGACTGTATTTCGACGCCTCCGACAATACAACTTGAAGATGAACCCTCTTAAGTGTGCATTCGGAGTTTCTTCGGGCAAATTCCCGGGATTCATCGTACGACACCGAGGTATCGAAATAGATCCATCCAAGATCAAGGCGATTATAGAAATGCCTCCGCCGAAAACTCTCAAACAGCTGCGGTCTCTCCAAGGAAAGCTCGCATATATTCGGCGATTTATAGCCAACCTCTCTGGCAAGTGCCGCCCTTATAGTCACCTGATAAAGAAGGGAACTCCATTCGTTTGGGATCACAAATGCCAAGACGCACTGGATGAGATCAAGCAGTACCTGTAGAACCCTCCAGTGTTGGCTGCTCCGGTGAAGGGAAAGCCTCTCATTCTTTATACAACCGCCCTCGAAGGTTCTTTAGGTGCATTATAGGCGCAAGAGAATGACCAGGGGAAAGAAAGAGCACTCTACTACTTAAGTCGAGTTCTTCTAGGGGCAGAAAGCAATTACTCCCCCATTGAAAAACACTGCTTAGCGTTGATCTTCGCAATAACAAAGCTCAGGCACTATGCGTTGGCGCATGAAGTTCGTCTTTTATCAAAGATGGACCCTCTTAAATATTTGATGTCGAAGGCCATATTGACAGGTCGACTTGCTAAATGGGCTCTGCTCTTGATGGAGTTCTCAATAACCTATCAGCCTCTCAAAGCAGTGAAAGGCCAGGCCATCGCCGACTTCCTCGCTGAACACCCGATACCTGCCGGTTCTCCTCTGAATTGCGATTTGCCAGACGAACATGCGTTTGACGCGATCGACAGTGGTGATACCCGATGGGAGCTTTATTTCGATGGAGCATCCTCCATGAAAAAGCGCAAACAAAGTACGCCAATGATCAAATCGGGGGTAGGCCTCATCTTCATGACCCCACAAGGAGGAATAATGCGCTTCGCTTTCTCCTTAACAGAGCCGAGGACGAACAACGAAGCCGAATACGAAGCTTTGATAGCAGGCCTCGAGATCGCCATCGACATGGGAATTGAAAACCTCCTCATACACGGAGATTCTCAACTGGTCTTTAGTCAGGTAAACGGCGACTATCAAACGTGCAAACCGGAGTTGGTGAAGTACGGTGAAAAGGTGCAACAACTGTTGACCCAAATCCCTACCTACACTTTGGAAAACATACCGCGCGCGGAAAATAGCAAAGCGGACGCGTTAGCTAAGCTCGCTAAAGAACTGGCTGACGAGAACCTCGATGACGTAAGAATCGTGGTACAAAGCCATCGGGTGCTCGCCCCAGCAGATATACCTCTGGAATCATCCGAAGAAAAAGGAGCGACTAAGCAGACGACCTTACAAATAAAAGCACGAGAAAAGGCTGAGGACTGGAGGGAAATCTTCATAGACTACTTTAAGTCCCACCGGATGCCCGAAGATGCGTCCGCAAGACATAAGCTCATGAAACGAGCTCTGTCTTTCGCCTTCGTTAATGATACTCTGTACAAGAGGTCATTCGATTCTCTATGGCTGAGATGCTTAGGACCTGACGAAGCAGAAAGAGTCGTTCAGGAAGTTCATGACGGAATCTGTGGTTCTCACCAAGCAAGCCCAAAGATGAAGTTGAAGATTAAACGAATGGGTTACTACTGGCCCACGATGATTCAAGATTGCCTCGAATACGCGAAGCAATGTCGCTCATGCCAAATTCATGGGGACTTCATCCATCAGCATCCAAATCCACTGCATCCAACAGTAGCTAACTGGCCATTCGAAATGTGGGGAACTGACATAGTCGGCCCCATCGAACCAGTATCGTCTAGAGGACATCGTTTTATCCTGGCGACGACTGACTACTTCTCCAAATGGGCAGAAGCAGTACCGTTGAGAGAAGTGAAGACGGAGAATATCCTCCATTTCTTCAAAACGCACGTCATATATCGGTTTGGAACCCCGAGACGGATCATCTCCGATAACGGGCCAGCCTACCGAAGCCACAAAATCAGCCGCTTCGCGCAGCAGCATAATATAGACTGGAGGTATTCCTCAGTTTATAATCCGCGAGCTAACGGTCTCGCCGAGGCCTTCAACAAGACCTTGACGAAAATTATAAAGAAAACGGTGTCCCGAAATAAGAAAGACTGGCACGAGAGACTGCAAGAGGCCCTTTGGGCATATCGAACTACATTCAAGACAGCCACGAACACAACGCCATACGTGTTGGTGTTCGGTACGGAAGCAGTACTCCCCCTCGAGATAGAGTTACCCTCTCTGCGAGTGGCAGTTCACTACGAGCTGACGAACGAAGAAAATGCTAACCTTCGGCTTGAGGAGCTTGACTCCCTTGAAGAAACACGGCTCATAGCACAACAAAATCTGGAAGCTTACAAAGCAAAGATGACGCGCTCATATGAAAGGCTGACCCGACCGAGGATGTTCCGCCAAGGCGAACTCGTGCTAGTAGTCAAAAGGCCTATGATCCCTAATCGCGCCAAGCGGGGAAAATTCGAGCCAAACTACGAAGGCCCGTACATCATAGATAAGGTCTACCAGGGTGGGGCCTATCTACTCATGGACCTGCACGGCGAAAGGCCTTTCAGGCCAATAAACGGTCTCTTTTTAAAAAAGTACTACGCTTAATGAGCCATGACATAGGTCAATGATAGACGACGACTATGTCCGCTCGCTATCTTGCTAAGCTCAAGCTGTATGAGCAGTAGCCGGCCTTCTCCATAACGAACCGAAACGTTCTTAAACTACTACCGCAGCATCCTTAGGCTGACGAGATGAATAAAAAAAATAAAAAAAAATATAATAAAAAAATATAATAAAAAAAGAGACGGTATGTCCATAAGCAAAAGGGCATGGATGAAAACCCGAAAGGGCTCCGTGAGTAAAAACAGCAGGGCTACCGGCGAGTATTCGTGAAAACCCGAAAGGGCGCGACCTCGTAAAAAAAAAGAAAAAAAAGTGTAGGGTGTTTTTCGTCACCCCAGTGAGATGGGAATACGCGCGCGCTTGTCAGGCGTACTACAGATTCCACCTGCCTAGGGTAGGCTGGGTTTTAATGATTGTGGGGATCCGAATCTCCGGCAGCCGCGGACTAAGCTGCCGTTAATTACCCCTCGCCTTTGGGGCGAGGGAACCTCCGATTAACGGGTTAAACTGGTCATGCGAACTCAATGTGCAGTGTGCGTGTGTTTTGAAAGGGGGTTTTGGATATATCGGGAGCCACGCAGAGTTTTTACGGGGGTCCCGCTACCCGGATAGCGGGCTGGGGGTCAAGGGGGCTAGCAGCCCCCTTGCGGGGTTCGGGGCAGCGCCCCGGCCCGAAAATTTTTTTGAGGGGGAGAATGTTGCGGAGTATGTGTGTGTATAAATTTGTATACATATGTATATATGTATGTATGTACACAAAAAGAGAGGGAAAAGGCATCCAAGGGATGCGTGGGGGCCAGCGTCTTGAGCGCTGTGCGCTCAGGTGCGCAAGCGCGCGCCACGTGTCGGCACGCGGGCGCCTTGCGCACTTGCGCAGGTGCGCAAGCGCGCGCGCCACGTGTCGGCACGCGGGCGCCTTGCGCACTTGCGCAAGCGCGCAGGTGCGCAAGCGCGCGCGCCACGTGTCGGCACGCGGGCGCCTTGCGCACTTGCGCAGGTGCGCAAGCGCGCGCGCCACGTGTCGGCACACGGGCGCCTTGCGCACTTCAGGTGCGCAAGCGCGCGCGCCACGTGTCGGCACGCGGGCGCCTTGCGCACTTGCGCAGGTGCGCAAGCGTGCGCGCCACGTGTCGGCACGCGGGCGCCTTGCGCACTTGCGCTGCGCGCCGGAGAGGCACAGGAGGCTTTTAGCCTGAAAAAAATTTCTCAGAAGAGAAATCAGAGAGGAGTTGAACTCCTGAATGTGTTTTTCTTCTTTTTTTTTGAGGGTTTAGTGAAAGATGTTCTTCTTCTTCCTCCTCTGTTAGCTGGATCTTGAAGATCAAGAGATGTGGGATTTCAAAATCCTTTCTTTTTGAGATCTGATGGAAGATCTGAGTTCCCCTTAATGGGTTTTGTGGTGAAAAACTAATTCGTTTTATAAAAATGAGAGTAGAACTCTTGATTTAATTCAAGAGAAAGAAGAAGGTTTTGGAACCTTGAAGAAGGAGAAAGAGATCTCAGATCTAGAAATTTCTGGAGAGAGAAAAAGTTGTTGAGATATTTCATTATCTTTGCCTTTATAGGCCATACATTTTACACATAGCCCCTTGGGCTTCACAAAATGGCATTTTGCCTATCCCATGGGTCATGTGCCATTTCTTTTTGCACATAAGCCATGGGCTTTACAAAAATTTGGCTTTATGCCTATTTTTCTTACATTTATCCGAAAATAAAATAAAAGAAAATGCAACAAAATTATTTATTACAAAAATTTTATCTTGGCGTAGAGAAGGCCGGCTGCTTCATGTTCGGGCTCGACCCGGGCATGGGCCCACTGGATCTGGGCTTGGGCCCACTTGGCTTGGGGTTGACTTTGATTTTGACTTGGTCAACGGGGGTGTAAATTTTTACCCCAACAAATTGCCCCCCATCAATAAATGCACACCACATATGTGGGTCGTGTGCATGAAATTGATGGATCTACTTTCACGTAGAGGTGACTTGATTTGGTTCCCGCTTTTTGGGAAGCTGGCACTGCCCTTTTTACGACATGGACGGTCGTTGCTTGACATGTCTCCGAGACGGAGTGTCCGTGATAGACGTTTTCCCTGGCCCGGAGTGATCTGGTTCCCACTTTGTAGGAATCCTGCGCTGCCTTTTTTGCGACTTGCACGGTCGATGCTGCCATTTTAGCGACTCGGACGGTCGATGCTGCCCTTTTAGCGACGGGGACGGTCGGTGCTGCCCTTTTAGCGACGTGGACGGTCGGTGCTGCCCTTTTAGCGACGTGGACGGTCGGTGCTGCCCTTTTAGCGACGTGGACGGTCGGTGCTGCCCTTTTTGCGACGTGGACGGTCGGTGCTGCCCTTTTAGCGACGTGGACGGTCGGTGCTGCCCTTTTAGCGACGTGGACGGTCGGTGCTGTCCTTTTAGCGACGTGGACGGTCGGTGCTGCCCTTTTAGCGACGTGGACGGTCGGTGCTGCCCTTTTAGCGACGTGGACGGTCGGTGCTGCCCTTTTAGCGACGTGGACGGTCGGTGCTGCCCTTTTTGCGACGTGGACGGTCGGTGCTGCCCTTTTAGCGACGTGGACGGTCGGTTCTGCCCTTTTTGCGACGTGGACGGTCGGTGCTGCCCTTTTTGCGACGTGGACGGTCGGTGCTGCCCTTTTAGCGACGTGGACGGTCGGTTCTTGATTTGACTTGCTCTGCTTCTTGCAGTGTCAGGGGTAGACTTGACTTGCTCCGCTTCTTGCGGTGTCGAGATTGGATTCTGACTTGCTCCGCTTTCTGTGGCGTCGGAGTGGAAGTTGACTTGTTGATTTTGATTTGGGTTGACATCAGCATCGCTATACTGGAATATGGTACCAGGAGCGAATCATCATCTGTCATGGAGAGGATTTTGGGATTTTGGTTTTCGTTTGGCATCTGCATTGCTGCACTGGAATAATGCCAGGAGCAACTCATCATTTGCCCTGAGAGGATTTGGGAGAAATTGGGATTGTTTTACGCCCGTGGATTGTGTACGGTTTTGCAGGATGTATGATCCAGACCGTAGGGCCGGAAAAATTTCGGGATTTTGTCGGCGTCTGCATCGCTGCACTGGAATATGGTACCAGGAGCGACTCATCATTCGCCGTTCGGGTATGGGATTTGGAATTTGGTTGGCGTCTGCATCGCTGCACTGGAATATGGTACCAGGAGCGACTCATCATTCGCCATTTGGGGATTGGGGAGCGATGGCTTAAGAGACAGGTTTAGATCCCTATCGCCTAAGACTTTTCAATTTTATGGGCCGTGAGGGTCCCATAAAAGCATTTTCTCCCTACGAGTCGTAAGGATCCCACAGGTGTATTTTCTCCTTAGGAGTCGTGAGGACTCCTAAGTGTGTTTTTCCTTTATGAGTCGTAAGGATCCCACAAAGGTTTGTTCTCCTCATATATCGTGAGGACACATGAGTGGGTCTTATCAATGGAGCATCATTCCCAAAGCGGAGACCGGCCGCGTAACTGGTGATTACGGTGGGGCATGGGTATGATGAGAATTATTTGAGCCCGTGGATTGTATACGATGGTCAATTTGGGGACCCACCGTAGGGCCGGAGAATTTTGAGAAATTGGGTTTTTGTTGGCGTCTGCATCGCTACACTGGAATATGGTACCAGGAGCGACTCATCATTCGCCGTTTGGGGACTTGGAATTTTGATCTTGTTTGGCATCAGTATTGCTGCACTGGAATAATGCCAGGAGCAACTCATCATTTGCCTCGGGAGGACTTGGGATTTGGGTTTTTGGTCGGCATCAGCACCGCTAACACTGAAGCGAAATGCCAGGAGCGACTCATCATTTGCCGTTGCCCATTGGGGAACGATGGCTTAGGAGACAGGTTTGGGTCCCTATCACCTAAGGCTTTTCAATTTTATGGGCCGTGAGGGTCCCATAAAAGCATTTTCTCCCTACGAGTCGTAAGGATCCCGCAGGTGTATTTTCTCCTTAGGGATCGTGAGGATTCCTAAGTGTGTTGCTCCTTTGTGAGTCGTAAGGATCTCACGCAGGGGTTTTCTCCTCACAAGGTCGAGAGGACTTTGTGAGTGTATTTCATCTCTTTTCACGAGTTTGCGCCCTTTCGGGTTTTCACAGACTCGCCGGTAGTCCTGCTGTTTTTACTCACGGAGCCCTTTCAGGTTTTCATCCGTGCCCGTTTTGCTTGTGGACATACCGTTTATTTTTTTTATTTTTTTTTATTTCTTTTATATTTTTTTTTCTTCTTTTTTTTTTTGCCGCTGGTGGGACTTTAAAGTAGTCTCACCGGCAGGATTTGGGAGAAATAGGGGTCTTTTACGCCCGTGGATTGTATACGGTTTTGCAGGATGTCTGATCCAGACCGTAGGGCTGATAAGCTCAATTTGCCTGCAACTTGGAGCATTCATGTGTAGTATTTCTTGAGATATCGGCCATTGATGGGTGGCATGGGCCTTTCTCCCTCGGCGCTTATTAGTTGGTAGGATCCTCCGTCGAACACTTTCTCAATGACGTATGGTCCTTCCCAGTTTGGCTCGAATTTTCCCTTGGCATGTCGATTGAGGATGATCGGTCTTTTGAGGACCAACACCAATTCGCCTTTCTTGAAAGCGCGGAGACGGGTTATCTTGTCATAAGCCCGTGACATTTGGGCTCGGTATAGCTCCAAATTTTGTTGCACCGCGAGCCTCTTTTCTTCGAGGGCATCGAGTTCTTCAAGTCGAAGGAGCACGTTTTCTTCCTCCGTCAACTCATGTTGGACGGCCATTCTTAAGCTCGGAACTTCAACTTCGAGGGGGAGGACCGCCTCCACTCCGAAGAGCAATGAGTATGGAGTGGACTGAGTTGGAGTACGGTGCGTGGTACGATATGCCCACAATGCCTCGTGAAGCTTGAGATTCCAGTCTCTCTTGTTGGCTGAAGCATTTTTCCTCAGGAGCTTGCATAGAGTCTTATTGAAGGCTTCGGCTAGCCCATTGGCTCTTGGATTATAGATGGAGGAATACCTCCAGTCTATCTTGTGCTGAGTAGCGAATCTTGATACATTGAAGCTCTTGAAAGAAGGCCCGTTGTCAGAAATGATTCTTCTTGGTGTACCGAAGCGGTATAGAATATTATGCTGGAAGAATGTCAGAATATCTTTTGTCTTGACTTCTTTTAGCGGGACAGCTTCAGCCCATCTGGAGAAGTAGTCTGTCGCGGCCAGTATGAACCGGTGGCCTTTGGACGACGGAGGATCAATTGGGCCAACAATGTCGGTGCCCCAAACTTCGAAGGGCCATGACGCCACCGTAGGGTGCAATGGATTGGGATGCTTGTGAATGAAATCACCATGGATTTGGCAGATCTGACATTTCTTTGCATGCTCTCCGCAATCCCGTATCATGGTGGGCCAGTAATACCCAAGCCGTTTGATTTGAAGTCGCATCTTGGGGCCAGATTGGTGAGCACCGCAGACGCCCGAGTGAACATCTTTCATGACCTTCTGGGCTTCGGCCAATGACAGACACCTGAGCCAGAGTTGGTCATATGACCTGCGGTATAACGTGTCATTTACAAACACGTATCGGAGAGCTCTTTTCTTCAGCTGGATCCTCGCAGATTTTTCTTCGGGAAGCTTGTCATATCGGAGGTACTCTATGAAGGGTTCTCTCCAATCGGGCTCGTCTTGGATGATCGAAGCTTCTTCGGCAGGACTGCTCTCCTGCTCCGCGCTTTCCTTTTCTCGTAGAGAGACTGGGGGTAGAATTTGTCGGCTCCTGACTGTGATCAGAATTTCGTCCATGTCAGGATCAGCCAGCTCCTTGGCTAGGCGAGCGAGTATGTCGGCTTTTCCGTTCAATGCTCTAGGGACTCTTGTCAGTTCAATGTGAGTGAACCGTTTCATGAGTTCCACCACCCGGCTTCTGTACCGAGCTAACTCGGGTTTGTATATCTTATAGTTGCCGCTTACTTGGTTGACGACAAGCTGGGAGTCACCGTAAACCTGTAGCCGAAAGATTTCCATTTCTATGGCGAGCTCCAAACCAGCTATCAGAGCTTCATACTCAGCTTCATTGTTTGTCCGAGGCTCGGTGAGAGCAAAAGAACGTCGTAGGGTTCCCATTGATGGTGTGATGAACACCAATCCTATCCCTGCTTTTATCTCCGGGACGCTTGATTTACTGGAGGTCCTTATTGACGAGGCTCCATCGAAGTAGAGCTCCCAACATGGCTCATCATTCTTGAGATGCAGAACTTGTTCGTCGGGTAACTCACAATTTAGCGGCGACCCTTCTGGTATGGGATGAGCAGCGAGAAAGTCTGCGAGAGCTTGCCCTTTTACTGCTTTCTGAGGAGTGTAAACTATGTCAAACTCAAGTAGCATGACAGCCCATCTTGCCATTCTGCCGGCTAGGCTTGCTTTGGTCATCAAGTGTTTGAGCGGGTCGACCTTGGAGATCAGCATAACCCGATGAGCCAGCAGATAGTGCCTCAGCTTCTTCACAGCAAATATCAGAGCCAGGCATTGCTTTTCGATTGGGGAATAGTTGCGTTCCGCCCCGACTAGAGTTCGACTGAGGTAGTAGAGGGCATTTTCCTTTCCCTCCTCGTTATTCTGGGCGAGGAGCGCACCGAGTGACTCATCTAGCGCGGCAGTATAGAGAATCAACGGTTTATTTGGAATGGGAGCGGCCAGCACTGGAGGGTGCAACAAGTATTGTTTGATGCTTTCGAACGCTGCTTGACATTCGGTATCCCAGATAAAAGGAGCTCCTTTCTTCATGAGCTTTGAGAAGGGCCTACATCTCCCTGATAAATTTGAGATAAACCTCCGTATATAAGCAAGCTTGCCTTGAAAAGATCTTAGCTGCGTCAGACTCTTCGGAGGGGGCATCTCCATGATGGCCTTTATCTTTGATGGGTCAACTTCGATCCCTCGATGTCGGACTATGAAGCCCAGGAATTTTCCCGATGACACGCCAAAAGCGCACTTCAGAGGATTCATCTTCAGATCGTATTCCCTCAGTCTAGTGAGAACGGTCCTGAGATCTTGGATATGATCGGCCTTGGCTTTAGTCTTGACGACCAGATCATCGACATAACATTCGACGACTTTATGGATTAGGTCATCAAAGATATTAGTCATTGCCCTTTGATATGTAGCACCTGCGTTCTTCAGTCCGAATGGCATTACCTTGTAGCAATATATTCCGATCGGGGTTCGAAATGCTGTGTGCTTCTCATCCTCAGGCGACATCTTGATCTGATTATATCCAGACGAGCCATCCATAAAGGTGAACAGTTCATAATTTGAGGTGTCATCGACCATCATTTCCATGACCGGTAGCGGGAAGTCGTCTTTAGGACATGCCTTATTGAGGTCCCTGAAATCGACACAAACTCGGATCTGCCCATTTTTCTTCTTCACTGGGACTATGCATGCGATCCAGTCCGCATATTTCTCTTCCCTGATGAAGCCGGCATCGATGAGCTTCTTGGTTTCCTCGATGACCTTTTCTTCCAACTCCCTTCTCATTCTTCGAGGAGCTTGTTTGACTGGCTTAGCATCAGGAGATATAGCCAGCTTATGCACGGCTACCTCAGGAGAAAGGCCAGGCATTTCTTTGTACGTCCACGCGAAGCAGTCGACGAACTCACGCAGCAGGGCAATTATCTGCTCTTTCATTTCCTCCGACAAGAGTGAGCTGATGTAGGTCGGCCTTGGATTATCGGGCGTTCCTCAGTCAATCTCGGCTAGCTCGTCAAAGGTTGCTTGTCCGCCATCTTCGAGCTCTTGTGGAGCTTCTTCTGGCTCGGCTATCTCATCATCATCATTTGATCTTTCGCTGGCCTCACCAACATGGATCATGTAGCACGCTTTGGAATCAGGTTGAATGTAGCCTATGCCCCGTATATCTGGAATTCGTCCATCGATGAGTGCTCGGACCTGGGGCGGATGCCATAGCCCTTCGTAAAACTTTGCTTCGGACTCCGCTTGATATAACCGGCATCCGCACTTCTTAAAGTATTCCCGCATCTCGGGCGCATAGTATCTGGGATTGAGGACGGCTCTTATGCCTCTCTCATATGGAAGGCACGCGACAGACAAATCGTCCGGGCGCGCAACGGGGTTTGACCCATAAAACAGGATGCCCTTCTGTCCACTATTCCTCCCGGGAACGTAGAAAGTTTTCAGCTGGTCCACGGTGGAGATCGATAATGCATCGAGTTCTTTGCACATTTGCTCTGGTACCCTTGTAACGGCTAGGGACCCTTCTGCAACTTCGAAGGTCTCTCGTAGTTTTGCTTTTTGCATGGGGGTCCAATCTGTACCGCTGTTGCACGATAGGTCCTCTTCCTCTGACTCTTCAGTGTCACTGCCAAGATGAGGGCGGACTTTGCTGCTAGATGGGCCTTCAGCATCAGATTTGTCTGTATCGCTGCCGAAATGAAGGCGAGTTTTACGGAAGGACGGGCTTCCATCGTCGGACTCATCAGTGTCGCTACCGAAATGTGGGCGCACTTGGGCGTTTTTACTTTTGAAAGTGACAACCGGCGCAGATTTGCTTTTGGGTCTCGGGGACGGTCTATCCTCAGTCAGTTGTGGCTTAGCATTTTGGTGGTTCATAAAGTACCGAGAATCTTCATAGCGGACTTCATGCACACCGAACGGCTGGATGTCTCCGTCAATGCGTCTTTCTTCGCCATTTTTGGTATACTTCATGCATTGATGGAGAGTTGACGGGATGATGCCATAATCGTGGATCCATGGCCGCCCCAAGAGAATCTTATAAGACGTGTCGGCATCGATCATGTATATCTTAGCTTCAGTTTGCAGATCCCCGAATTTGATTGGCAGAGCTATAGACCCCAGAACTTGCTGGCAATTTTGGTTGAAGCCTTGAATGACGATCCTTTCCTTTGACAGGTGACGGACGTCCATTGACAAACTCTTCAGAGTTCGCAAGTTCATGATGTTCACTGAGGACCCCGGATCAATCAATATGCGATTAATTCGATCTCCGTCGCTGTACCCGGTCACGTAAAGCGGCCGATTGTGCTCAGCCGTTCCTAGTAGCAAGTCTTCATCCTTAAATGTGACTGCGGCGGCATGCAGAGCGTGCTGGGCTTCTTTCATATTAATTTCCGCAAAGTGAGCCTGATACCGCTCGGGGTTTTGCAGAGCGTGAATGAGAACATCTCTAAGCTCCTTAGATAGGACCAAGGCGTCGTAGATGCTTAGGAGAGACGGAAGCTTCCGGAGATGCGCCAAGACATTATAGTCCACCGAGGAAGGACTTATGTTTTCATCAGCCGGTTCTCTGTCATCTTCTTCATTAGCGACTTGTTTTTCCTTCCCTTTTGGGGCGTTGCCCTGATTTTGCGGTAGAGCCCTGCCGCTTCTGAGCTGGATTTGATTGGCCTTTGTGGTGAGCTCCTCGTCCTCTTCGGGAAAACAGAGATCCTCTTCCGAGTCGCTGCCAAGATGAATGGCGTAGCAGGTCACTACTGGAATTTCTTCATTGGAGTCTTCTTCTAACTCCTCCAGAATTTCAGCAGCTTGTACAGGGAAGAACTCCTTCAATTGAATCAATGTTCTTTCCTTTTGCTCATATTCTTCGAGGGAATCGATATACTTTTGAATGGTCGATCTCCCTGCAGACTCTTTTTCGCGCCGAGCTGCACTTTTCTTCTTCTTGAGCTTCTTGGATTTTGAGCCTGATGGAGCCGCATAGGCAGCTGGACTGGTAGGCTTCTTCTGTCCTTCCCATTCCATCCTGGGCTCTTTCTGAAGCATCTTTAGCATCTTCTTTGTCTTATTAGATATGTGCGTACTCCACGGAGGCTGCGATGAGTCAGTTTCATTTGTCGGGGCAGCGGGTTCAGCTGTCTGCTCCCAGAAGGCTTCAACTTCTGTCTGTATAAAGTTGGCGGTCGCAACTTGATTGTTCACCAACACACTTTTGGACAGCTCGATCTCTCCAGCCTTGTACTGCTTCTCGACCCAGTCTTTGAAGATATAGCAATCCTCGATCGCATGGCTCACTACTCGGTGGTACGGGCAATACAGGGGATTGTCGGTCATTTTTGCTTCTTGGGGTCTTTTCGATTCCGGCAATTGTAGGCCGTTGTTCAAGGCATCTTTAAATATCTTGCGGACCTTGTCCCTTCTGAAAGAGTAAACCTTGTTCTTTTTCTCCTCTAAGGAAGGCCCATCTCCTCCCAGCAATGGCTTTCGAGACCGGTTAGTTTTGGATTCGGCCGCCCTTCGCTTTTCTTCATTGTCGGAGGCATTGAAGACATTGGTACTGCTGGAACTCCCGCTTCTACGGTTGTCGTCCCGCTTGCTTTTCCAGGTTTTGTCTCTCTGAGAGTCCGGCGGGGACTCTTGCTTCGAGCGTTCCAGCATCTGGACTTTCTTGGTTAGCTCCTGAAATGTCTTGAGGCCCGCTGTACACAAGAATGGGACCATCCAATTGCTGAGGTTCCCAATAAGAAGGCTGACGGACTGGTCCTGCTCCAGCGGCGGTTCGCACTTGACCGTGAGATTACGCCATCGGGCGATAAAGTCAGTGTTGCTTTCATTCTTCCCCGGCTTGGTCCTCACAAGGTCGGCAATGGAGATTTTATCACTGACGCTCATGAATCTTTGCCGGAACAGAGACTCCATTTGGGCAAAGGTAATGACGGACCCGTCTGGTATGCTCGCGTACCAGTCGAAAGCGACACCGGTCAGGCTGTTGACAAATTGACGAAGAAGGAGCGCGTCATTGCCCCCTGTATTTCCGCACGATGCTTTGAAGTGGGCGACGTGCTGATTTGCATTCCCCGTTCCATCAAATCTTCCGAACTTAGGAATAACGTAGCCGCTTGGGAACTCAATCAGATCGTACTGCGCGGGATATGGCCGCCCGCTACTGCCGATTTCTTTCTGAGCTTCAGCTTCGGCCACCAATGTTTTAACCTTGCTGGTGACCAAATCCATTATCCGATCCTGTGTTAGCGGGATAGTATTATCTGGGGCCAGGGCGTCCCCCGAAGCGGAATGTGGCCGGCTTTCATGCGGCTCGACCAGTCTTGGTCCCAAAGGAACAGGCATTGGCTGCCTCGGATTGTCATCACCCGGCTGATTAGTAGCGGCTTGTGCTTGATTGGGAGGCACTCGAGCAATTTGAGCCGTAAGCTGCATCACCACGTTCGTTAAATCATCAATTTTCGAATAGAGCTTGGCCATCTCTTTATCTTTGCTCCTGAGCTGTTTTCGAAGCTCTTGAAGCAGCTCTTGCTCCGCAGTCCTGGGGCGGAAAGTCGGCTCCTCCTCGCTGTCCGAGCTTGACTCTTCATGGACCGAGGGGTCTTTCTGCCTATCATCCTCATCGAGAGGGTTTTCTTCATCCAGCGGGGGCGGCTGTTCTTGAGTGGCGGCGACCACATTCAGGCTAGATTGGGCTTGGGATGTGGTGGCCCCATCCTTGCTTTTGCTGCGAAGGTTGTCGCTGGGGCGTCCGCCCGCCATATAGACCGTATGGATGATGTATCCGGCCGTCTTTCTATCATTGGAAGCTGATTTCACGGATCGCTGTCTTGACCCCCTTGCTTCGGTAGCTGGTAGTCGATTGAAGGCAGCTGGCCTAACCAGGTTCTTGAATGGTGCTGGCGCTTCTTTTCTGGGTTTGCCCCACTGCTTTCGTGCGGCACAGAGCGCCTGATAGACAATTGAAGAGACAGTGTCATACTTTTTATGTTGGGGCCAGGACACGTCTCTTTGTGGCACTGTTCGGACTGCTATCTTCTTGATTCTGGCGGTCATGGAATTTTTCTGAACCCACTTTAGAGGCTCGAAGGAATTGCTAATTCTTATGTCCGACTCAGCCGTCGTCGCGGGGCAATCCTGCACTTGGAACTTCACACGATTCCATTTGGCCGAAGCCTTGGCCCGTTTGTTGGCTCGATACCTGAGCCGCTTCTGCCTTAACTTTTCTGTTCTAAGCACCTGGCAGACTTCGACTCTTTGGGAAGACGCCGCAGACCGATTGATGGAGGGCCTTGGAAATACGCCCGATTGTGCATTTGTTAGAGTCATCGCCTGAGCTCGTCCGTAACATTTGATGTTGCCTTTCGCACCGGAAGCCTTGCCCCCAGCTGGAGCGCCAGGGAGTCGTTCAGACACCATCTTAAGTTTCGGTTGTGGTGCCTTAGCAATCACAACATTCGGCCTCTTGCCCCTTGGGACCGGCTTGGCCACCTGTTCCGCTGGGATTTCCGCCAGATGAGCGCTTCCGGCAGGGTAGATGATGACGGAGCCAAACTGGCGGGGCAGTTCCTCCCACTGTCGACTGAGGCTTGCGGGGAGAACCACACGAGCGTTGATCTTGACCACGTACGGAATCGGAGTCACGTTGGAAGCTGAATTCGTCTGGGGAGACATTGTCGTCGAAGGTTGATTGCTGCATGGAAAAAAAAACATCATTTCAGTATAGGCAATCGATATGTGTATTGATTGAGTTTGCATGAACGTTTAACCCGAAATATGGGAGGAGAGATTGGTCCCACCGGGCGTGCCAGAATCTGTAGGGTGTTTTTCGTCACCCCAGTGAGATGGGAATACGCGCGCGCTTGTCAGGCGTACTACAGATTCCCCCTGCCTAGGGTAGGCTGGGTTTTAATGATTGTGGGGATCCGAATCTCCGGCAGCCGCGGACTAAGCTGCCGTTAATTACCCCTCGCCTTTGGGGCGAGGGAACCTCCGATTAACGGGTTAAACTGGTCATGCGAACTCAATGTGCAGTGTGCGTGTGTTTTGAAAGGGGGTTTTGGATATATCGGGAGCCACGCAGAGTTTTTACGGGGGTCCCGCTACCCGGATAGCGGGCTGGGGGTCAAGGGGGCTAGCAGCCCCCTTGCGGGGTTCGGGGCAGCGCCCCGGCCCGAAAATTTTTTTGAGGGGGAGAATGTTGCGGAGTATGTGTGTGTATAAATTTGTATACATATGTATATATGTATGTATGTACACAAAAAGAGAGGGAAAAGGCATCCAAGGGATGCGTGGGGGCCAGCGTCTTGAGCGCTGTGCGCTCAGGTGCGCAAGCGCGCGCCACGTGTCGGCACGCGGGCGCCTTGCGCACTTGCGCAGGTGCGCAAGCGCGCGCGCCACGGGTCGGCACGTGGGCGCCTTGCGCACTTGCGCAAGCGCGCAGGTGCGCAAGCGCGCGCGCCACGTGTCGGCACGCGGGCGCCTTGCGCACTTGCGCAGGTGCGCAAGCGCGCGCGCCACGTGTCGGCACGCGGGCGCCTTGCGCACTTCAGGTGCGCAAGCGCGCGCGCCACGTGTCGGCACGCGGGCGCCTTGCGCACTTGCGCAGGTGCGCAAGCGCGCGCGCCACGTGTCGGCACGCGGGCGCCTTGCGCACTTGCGCTGCGCGCCGGAGAGGCACAGGAGGCTTTTAGCCTGAAAAAAATTTCTCAGAAGAGAAATCAGAGAGGAGTTGAACTCCTGAATGTGTTTTTCTTCTTTTTTTTTGAGGGTTTAGTGAAAGATGTTCTTCTTCTTCCTCCTCTGTTAGCTGGATCTTGAAGATCAAGAGATGTGGGATTTCAAAATCCTTTCTTTTTGAGATCTGATGGAAGATCTGAGTTCCCCTTAATGGGTTTTGTGGTGAAAAACTAATTCGTTTTATAAAAATGAGAGTAGAACTCTTGATTTAATTCAAGAGAAAGAAGAAGGTTTTGGAACCTTGAAGAAGGAGAAAGAGATCTCAGATCTAGAAATTTCTGGAGAGAGAAAAAGTTGTTGAGATATTTCATTATCTTTGCCTTTATAGGCCATACATTTTACACATAGCCCCTTGGGCTTCACAAAATGGCATTTTGCCTATCCCATGGGTCATGTGCCATTTCTTTTTGCACATAAGCCATGGGCTTTACAAAAATTTGGCTTTATGCCTATTTTTCTTACATTTATCCGAAAATAAAATAAAAGAAAATGCAACAAAATTATTTATTACAAAAATTTTATCTTGGCGTAGGGAAGGCCGGCTGCTTCATGTTCGGGCTCGACCCGGGCATGGGCCCACTGGATCTGGGCTTGGGCCCACTTGGCTTGGGGTTGACTTTGATTTTGACTTGGTCAACGGGGGTGTAAATTTTTACCCCAACAAAAAGAAAATAAAAAGAATAAAAAATGGTATGCCCATAAGCAAAATGGGCACGGATGAAAACCCGAAAAGGCTCCGTGAGTAAAAACAGCAGGACTACCAGCGAGTGTTTGTGAAAACCTGAAAGGGCGCAACCTCGTTAAAGGACACTTACAGGGTCCTCTCGACCTTGTAAGGAGAAACCACCCGCGTGAGATCCTTACGACTCACAAGGGAGCAACACACTTAGGGATCCCCACGATTCCTAAGGAGAAAATACACTTGCGAGATCCTTACGATTCGTAAAACTCTCTTATGGGACCCTCACGGCTCATAAGATTTGAAAGTCTTAAGTTACAGAGACCTAAACCCGTGCTTAAGCAAACCCCCCACAACTTCGATATTGCCCTACAAGTGGCTCAATACCGACCCTTGTATACAATCCACGGGCGCGAATAAACATTTTCCTAACTAAGTCCCATCCGAGATTAGGCATATGTTCGCACGATGAATAACCCTTGTAAATCCTCTCGATTTACAAGGAAAAAACCCTCCTGTAGGATCCTTACGACTTACAGAGGAACAAAACACTTAGGAACCCTCACGATTCCTAAGGAGAAAATACACCTATAAGATCCTCACGACTTATAGGGAGAAATAACTTTGTGAGACCCTTACGGCTCATGAAGTCCAAGCCTTAGTCGACAGGACCTTAACCCTGGTCGCTAAGCCTCCTTCGTTCGACAACGACAGAGGCAAATGATGATTCGCTCCTGGCAATATCCCAGTTGTAGCGATGCTGATGCCGAAACCGGTGTCCAATTTCAGGTTTACAGCGAAAAGCCAGTAGGCCGCACATGTATACGAAATAGCCGAAATGATGGGGCAACTTGCAATAAAAAGCAGCAAGTAAAATGTATGCATGCAAAATAGCCGAAATGATTGGGCAACTCGCAATAAAAAACAGCGAGTAAACATAAAATAAACAGCCGGAATGATTGGGTACCGCGAAAAATAGCCGAAATAATTGGGCAATCGCGACCTTCGCGATATAAAAGCTGAAATGATAGAGCATCACGGAAATAAAAAAAGAAGAAGAAATGGTAAAACTTTGGCCCTACTGTTAAGATCACATCGATCCCTGTATACAATCCAAGGGCGAAAAACGAAGAGGGAACCATACTTTCTTAACAGGCTCCCCCAGAAAACGAAGCCAGATCTCGATGGTTCATCCCAACTCTGAAGAAAAAAACCTGAGGCGCGTCGACTCACAGAGCAACCAGTGTCTCCGTGGGAAATTCTCGACCCGTTTCAAACCAAGGAAACAAATAATCCTTGGCGCTAAGGAAACAAATAATCCTTAGCAAACCCTTCAACTCAAGGAGACAAATAATCTTTGACGAGAGCCTCCTGATGCGCGTCGACTCGCCGAGCAACCAGTGTCTCCGCGGGAAATTCTCGATCCGTGTCAACACCAAGGAAACAAATAATCCTTGACGCTAAGGAAACAGATAATCCTTAGCAAATCCTTCAACCCAGGGAGACAAATAATCCTTGACGAGAGCCTCCTGATGCGCGTCGACTCGCAGAGCAACCAGCGTCTCCGTGGGAAATTCTCGATCCGTGTCAACACCAAGAAAACAAATAATCCTTGGCGCTAAGGAAACAAATAATCCTTAGCAAATCCTTCAATTCAAGGAGACAAATAATCCTTGACAAGAGCCTCCTGATGCGCGTCGACTCGCGGAGCAACCAGCGTCTCCGCGGGAAATTCTCGATCCGTGTCAACACCAAGGAAACAAATAATCCTTGGCGCTAAGGAAACAAATAATCCTTAGCAAACCCTTCAACTCAAGGAGATAAGTAATCCTTGACGAGAGCCTCCTGATGCGCATCGACTCGCCGAGCAACCAGTGTCTCCGCGGGAAATTCTCGATCCGTGTCAACACCAAGGAAACAAATAATCCTTGGCGCTAAGGAAATAAATAATCCTTAGCAAATCCTTCAACTCAAGGAGACAAATAATCCTTGACGAGAGCCTCCTGATGCGCGTCGACTCACAGAGCAACCAGTGCCTCCGTGGGAAATTCTCGACCTGTGTCAACACCAAGGAAACAAATAATCCTTGGCGCTAAGGAAACAAATAATCCTTGGCGCTAAGGAAACAAATAATCCTTAGCAAATCCTTCAACTCAAGGAGACAAATAACCCTTGACGAGAGCCTCCTGATGCGCGTCGACTCGCAGAGCAACCAGTGCTTCCGTGGGAAATTCTCGATCCGTGTCAACACCAAGGAAACAAATAATCCTTGGCGCTAGGGAAACAAATGATCCTTAGCAAATCCATCAACTCAAGGAGACAAATAATCCTTGACGAGAGCCTCCTGATGCGCGTCGACTCACAGAGCAACCAGTGCCTCCGTGGGAAATTCTCGATCCGTGTCAACACCAAGGAAACAAATAATCCTTGGCGCTAGAGAAACAAATGATCTTTAGCAAACCTTCAACTCAAGGAGACAAATAATCCTTGACGAGAGCCTCCTGATGCGCGTCGACTCGCAGAGCAACCAGCGTCTCCGCGGGAAATTCTCGATCCGTGTCAAAACCAAGGAAACAAATAATCCTTGGCACTAGGGAAACAAATAATCCTTAGCAAATTTCTCAACTCAGGGAAACAAACAATCCTTGACGAGAGCCTCCTGATTCGCGTCGGCTCGCAGAGAAACCAGTGTCTCCATGGGAAATTCCCGATTCGTCTCAACTTGCAAGATGAAGCCTCAGGCAGAAGGGATTAAAAAACTTGCTTCTTGAACAATGGGACCCTGCAAGTTAATCTAAAAAGGTCTCTTGCATACTATTCACGGGTCTCACTCTCCAAAGTCGAGTTTCGATAAGGAGGGAAACAACCATTTGCGGGTCCTCTCGACTCATAAGAGGGAAAAATTCTCTTATAGGATCCTTACGACTTATAAGAGAAAACCATACTTAGGAATCCTCACGAATCCTAAGGAGAAAACCACCTACAAGATCCTCTCGATCCGTAGGGAGAAAAGTCTCTATGAGACCCTCACGGCTCACAGAATTGAAAAGTCTTAGACGGCAGATCTGAACCTGCGGCCTAAGCCATCGCTATCTCATGAAAAAATCAAGATACTTGCTCTATTACCTGCTAATTGTGACAATATACTGATAATAAGAGAAAGAAAAAAGCGACAGAAAGAGCATCCGATTTACAGGCGTTCGAGACACACTCGTTCATGCATAAGCAAAAGATTCAGAACGAAAAATAGAGACAAGCTGAGATAATTTTTTCTTTTTTCCATTAATATTGCCAAAAGTTCCTACAATCATAAAAGCAATAAACGAAAAAACATTATTACAAGGGAATAACCTCGAACCCAGGACATGAATTGAGGAACTTGAAAGCGACCCTATCTATGACTTTCCAAGCCTCGCGGACCATCCTAGTGTGTTTTCTTTCGCGAGCACAAGCGTCAGGGTCCCCCCTGATGTCTTCCACCCTCCGATAAGCAGCGAGTATGGCAGACTGTTGAAAGACCTCGTGCAAGAGATCGATAAGACTGTCTCGCCGTCTCTTTAAGATAAAGTTCAACAGGTACACCGAGTGCACCTTATCCTCGGCGGCATCCAGCGCCCTAAGCGGCACACCGGAACAAAATAAGGGAAGCGCTTCCCAGATGGCTCCCACGATAAGCTTAAGAAGGGAGGAACGCCGGGGAAGCAGAGGACCGTTATACGCGTCGAAGCAGCTCATGATTTCAGCACATTCCGCGTTTGTGAATTCTCGATTTTGAGAACGGCCAAGTCGGCGAATGTCCCCGTAAGAGATGATCTCGTTAAGAGCATACATATGGGCGTCCATTGTTCCTGTGAAAGAAGATCAGCAAAATTAGCAGACCGACTGATTAGACGAATTCCTGTTTGAAAAATGAGCACAGAGAGTTAAATTCCTCGAGAGCAATGCTCTACGAATAGGGGTAACACCCGTCAAAATCCAATAATAAGGAGAATTTAAAGAAATTCCCCGAGAACTCTGAGATCCTTACTATTAAAGGATGATATAATATATTAAAAATAAAACTCCATTTTTAATCTTTATTATATATGATTATGATTAAACTCTCAAGAGTTCATCTTTTTTTTTTAGATCAAAAGATCTATGTTTTGCCAAAAATACAGAACTCTGTTCATGGATTAAGAAACCCCGAAACAGATTCTTGAGAGCAAGGCTCTGTTGGTAAAACCCCAAAGGAGTTCTCCTTAGATCAAAGATCTATGAGAGCAAGGCTCTATTAATTAAAATTAATTTAATTCAAGATTAATTCACCTAAAAAGTTTCTTTTAAAAGAAAATTTAACTCTGAGAGTTCTTGAAGGCAAGAGCAAAGCTCTGAGGTTCTGAAAGTAAAAATCTTAAAGATGATAATCATCTGTTGAGGACCAAAGGTCCTATTTATAGGCATCAAATGCCCTTTCAACTTCCAAAAGTTACCGCAACGGTTGGAATTCTGTCACCGTTGCGCTTACGTTTCGGAGCCACGTAAGCGCAACGGTGGGGGCACTTGTTTACCCCAATCAGAGCAAAGCTCTGTTCAAATTCCGAGGCGGGAGATTAAGCAACGCTTCATCTTCCCCCAATCAGAAGCAAAGCTTTGCTTTGAAAATTTAAACTTCAATAAATGAAGCAGCACTTCAGATCGTTTTCGCTGCGCGCAACGCGCCACGTGTCTGGCGCAGATGCATTAGTGCGGCGTCCAAAAAGGCGCGCCCAATCAGAGCAAAGCTCTGTTAAAGGAAGCAACGCTTCAGCTGCGCGACGCATGTCAGCGCAGTCGCGCCGCGCGACACGTGTCAGCGCAGATGCGCTCGCACAGTCGCGCCGTGCTTTGCGCCGCGCGACACGTGTCAGCGCAGATGCACCGTTCCATAATAGAAAGAGGCTAAACACCAGAGGTAATTCATCCTTTTAAGGATCACATACATTTAGTAATAACAAATTTAAAATCGTACGATACACAAGTACAATAAAGAACTAAAATAAAAGAACCCTTAACAGACAATGAAATACTTGATTAAAAAGAAAAATACTTGTTCATTATTATTATTATTACATTTAAAAATGATCATCGAATACGGGATCAGAAAGACAAAGGTTCACAAAAAGAAGAAGAAGATTCCCCAGCTCCCTTTCTGTCTTCTCCACCACGTCGAAGCGGCGATTCTCCCGAGGGGTAGCCATGGTCGACGCCGCACTCCTCGGAAAAAGTGGAGATGACAACCCGACGAGCCCGTATCTGGCTCAGCAAGTGGAAAGAGCGGTCCCTCAGGGCTTTGGTGATCAAGTGCGTTTTGAGAAAGCACTCAATCTTATCCTCGGCGGCATCCAGCGTTGCCGAGGACATCTCTGCTGGAGGAGGGGGATTATCGGCGACCACCGAGGCAAGGATCATCCGAAGACAAATGGAATGCGGAGAGAGAGGAGACCACACACGAGTCAAAAGCTCGTGCATTGCAGCGTCGCATTGCTCGTCCGAGAGAGAAGGGTCCACCAGGCGCGCAGCAAAACGGGGAACGATGTCCCGAATCGGCACCTCCCATGGTTGTCGGCGGGCATGAGGGCGGTTGCAAGCCATGATCGAAGAAGTTCTCTGAAGATGAGAGAAGAAAAGGCTCGGCCTTGAGTTATATATATAGACCCAAGCACAGAAAATTCTGTGCACAATGAAATCATTTCCAAGGCCCGGGAAATCAGAATTTTGGAAATACAAGTTTGACTTGAAAAAAGGAGATGAAAAGATATCTCAGGCGAAGCGACGCTTTCGATTTTCCCAAAATCTAAGTTTTAATAAATGAAGCAACGCTTCAGATCCTCTGCGCTGAGCGCAGGACGTCACGTGTCAGCGCAACAGCGCTGAGCTGTGCGCTGCGCGACACGTGTCAGCGCAGATACGCAAGCATAGCTGCGCTGCGCTGCGCGCTGCGTGACACGTGTCACGCGCTGGGGCATCCGCGCCAAACAGAATTAAATTGCTAAGAAATCTTTCTGTTCTTGTTTAAAACAAGAAGATTTTCTTCTATAAAACAGAGGCCCTTGGATCAAAGATCCAACGGTGAGGAAAATTCCCCAAATCACTCAGAGAAACATCTCTTTAACAAATTTAACTAATTTATGGGCACTATAAAAAGGACCCCAGACCCCAATTCAAATAAGGAACCTTTTCTAGAAAAAAAAGAGAGAACTCTGAAGAACTCCTAAAGAACAAAAAAGGTAAAAACCTTTAGAAAAAGAGAAAATTCTCTTTAAAAAAAACAGATCATTGATTTAAGAACAAGATCAATGATCTTTAATGGGAAAGAAAACTAACTAATAACAGTGTTTTGCACTTTTTCATGAACCTTTGGTTCTTTGAGATAAGAAAAACTTATCTTTTTCTTTGATCTAAATCAGATCAAGAAATCAAACAGTGCTTTGCACTTCCGTTCTTGAATCTAAAAGATTCTTAGTGCTTTGCACTTCCAACTTGCGCTGTTGCGCTCCTGGATTGGCGCCACGTGTCAGCAGCGCATGCGCAGCGCATGCGCAGCGCATCGGCGCAGCGCACTGCGCTCGCATGACACGTGTCGTCACCACAAGCGCTTGCGCTTCCTAATTGGCGCAAAGCGCCTGAATAAATGCAATGCATTTCCTAAAGGGCCAGGTCCAAATCAAAAAGACCAACAGGCCAAAATAAATTGCAAAGCAATAAAAAAGGGCAGAGCCCAAACAAAATGAATGCTATGCATCATTTATAAAAGGGCAGAGCCCAGTCCAAACAAAAATAGAAAATAATGCAATGCATTATTTTAAAAATGGGCCAAGCCCTAGCACAGGTCTAACAGACCAACAACAAATAAAAATGTTGAATATTTTTAACTGGACTTAGCCCAATCGTGGCCGTAAGTCCTCAAATTAAATTGACTGAGCAAGATTGCTCTCTCTTAAATCAATTTACAACCGGTTCGAGGGTACATCTCCGAACTCCTTTGACACCCATCGTTGTAATCCCTCAATGACGTCAAAGAGGTGACGGGTCCCAACAACCACGCATGAATATTGGACCGAGACGTCCCTAAACTAATAATGGACTGCGGGGTCCCTAAACTCGTGGACCGAAACGTCCTTAAACTAATATTGGACCGAGACGTCCTTAAACTAAAAGACCACCACGTCCTTAAACTGGCGACAGACCACTACGTCCTTAAACTGCCGATGGACCATCACGTCCCTAAACTGGAACATGGACCGAGACGTCCCTAAACTAATAATGGACTGCGGGGTCCCTAAACTCTTGGACCGAAACGTCCTTAAACTAATATTGGACCGAGACGTCCTTAAACTAATATCGGACCGAAACGTCCTTAAACTAAAAGACCACCACGTCCTTAAACTGGCGACGGACCACTACGTCCTTAAACTGGCGATAGACCATCACGTCCCTAAACTGGAACATGGATCACTATGTCCCTAAACTGGGACAATAGAGCCCCCAAATGCTCTTTTGTCGGATCTAAACGGTCCCGTTTAAGTGGATCTTAGCCCCAAACACGGCTAACGTATCCTTAAACATTCAAATAGACTATAAAACCCTAATCAACTTAGGCTCAAGGGCACATCTCCGAACTCCTCTGACACGTGGCGTTGTAATCCTTCAACGTCGTCAGAGAGGTGACGAGTCCCGACGGCCATATATTAAATGGTTCACCACGTTAAGTTGATCTTAGTCTCAAACAGGACTAATGTATCCTTAGCGAACGTTTAAGTTGATCTTAGCCTCAATACGGCTAACGTATCCTTAAACTAAAAACACCAAACCCAAATCTAAGAAAGTACGGATTTGGACTAATCCACGTCCTACGGGCGACGGCATTACTCAGTCTCCGTATACAATCCACGGGCAACCACAAACAAAACAAACACACACGACACGAAGTGAAATTCTAGAGAAAGAGAAAGTGGTTACCGCGATGCCGTGGCGTAATTAACTGCAGGGGCTTGCGCCTGCAGGGAAGAGCGTCCCCACAATCAAAAACCCCTCAAGCGAGGGGGAATCTGACGAAGTCTGCTACATCGGCCGCATCCGTCTAAACCTCCGATACCCGGTGCCATAAATTAACTTGGCATCGTCGGAGAAGTGGACGGATAAAACCATATAGCATCTGCCCCGAATCTCAGGCAAGACGGCGTCCTCACGTCGTCGCCGCCGCCATTCGGAGGGGAACACTCACGAGTTGGCAACTCACCCCCGTTGTGCCCCAGTTTCTTGCAGGTTTTGCCGTACATGTTTCATTACGGCTTTGATGGCACTGCTTCTTTCGGGTGACTTGCTAGTAGGTGGGTTTATTTGTATCGTACCCATCATTATATTTTGTATATTATTATTCAGTTGTATCTAGAAGTTCCATCAACCAAACCTGTATTATTTTTGAGATAGAGACCAGTGATGTTATTTTATCGACCTTAGAGTCGTGCGCTATATTTCTGTGGATTTCTTGTTGTTTTGAGTTTCTTTTTGAGTTTTAATTCTCGCCCTTGGCGTTGTTTATTATATTACTTGTGTGGTTGTGACCGTCGATTGACGAAGAGCTAGCTCCCACTTGGGGATGCCTTTTATTGATTTCGTATGCTATTCATGTTGTATCCCATTTGGGAGCCAGTATTTACAAAGGAGACTCTGCCGAAATTTTCAGGAAATATTTGATGTTTTTTTAAACGCATAATTCGGCATTATGTTATTAAACTACTTGCTTTAAGTTGGTCTTTCCTTCACTCTATTACTTTTCTTGGTTTGGATTTCTGGGTTTTCGGCTTACTTAGATTACGTACGCCTCGAGACGTTTCGTAGTCCAAGTGTCGGTCATGTTCCGTACTTTCGGGTCGTGACACGCTTGTACTAAGGTCATGTATATCCCAAGCTTCAAATATGTAATATACAAACCAGTATGATACAATAATGGCCTCTAGGGCATATATCACTAACAATTTCTCACTTGTACTAAGGTCATGTATTGGCATATCGCAGACCTATCATCTCGAATAGCCTCTCGAACTGTGTCTGAGGGATGACCTTTGTGAGTGGATCTGCAGTATTGTCTTCCGTATCCACTCTCCGCACCTCGATCTCCCGGCGATCAACGATCTCCCTGGTCAGGTGGTACCGCCTCAAGATGTGTCTGGACTTTTGATAGGACCTGGGTTCCTTTGCTAAAACTATAGCCCCGTTGTTGTCACAATACAAAGATATTGGATCTACAATGTGTTGGATATATATGCCCTAGAGGCCAGTATTGTATATGTATACATATGGATGCTAGGGATATATATGTACAGGACAATCTTGCTCAGTTTTATAGTATATTATTTGACTTGTCTTCGTCAGAATATGTGTATTTATTTCTATTGTTGTTATATCTAGCTTGCGCATATTGATAAAGACTCGATATGGTAGTATGCTTTTATAGTTTGTTTTTATCTTAACATGGCATATGTCATACTCGTTATTACATATTGTGGTTACATGTTGATAAAGTCCGTAGGATCTTGCTTGACTACCTGCGTTGTGATGACGATCATACTTGTGGGAGCACGGTAGTCCATAAGCACATCCTTAAATGTTCCCTAGCCGCGTGAGTATCGAGACTGGGCATTGATACTCCATAGCAGACTAGTGTATACGTTTCTAGCCCCGCCGGAGATGGTTGGTCCCGCAGCCATTGGTCTGATACACCTAAGATCGTATACATGTGCTCACTGAGTGTGAATACACTGGACGGACTCGCCGAGAACTTCCAGATGGTCCTATATCTATCGTCAAATGGAAGTTCTCAGGCGACATGTGTACAAGTTAGTCTTTGGACCTGAGATCGGCATTTGTTTCGTATGAGTTCCCACTGAGCTTTGATCACTACCCTACCACGGCTCTACTGAGTCGTGCAAATAGGTTTTGGTCGGGTACAGTTTGGAGACACATGGAGGCAGTGAGTGATTGTTGGGGATTCGTCTCTCTCGGTATTGAGAATTGACATCGCACAGTGATCGATTGGTCAGGACCATAAGACCTTGGCCAAGGCAGTTGGGATTTACTTATAGGTTGATCAGTAGTTTCTCGGATTGGTCCTAAGCATATCAGCACGACTTATCAGGTTATTAGAGTCTGACATTTCACCACCCCTAAACCCGGTATGCGATACTCTTTGACGAAGAGACCGGATTGTACGGATATTATCACGGATAAGCTCGGTAGGAGTTCGGATGAGTTTGCTCGTCGACCTTCCTTTTCGACAGGTACCTGGGTAGCCGTTACGTACAGCTAGTGCCGTTGACGTGCTTGTGGTTAAACCCACTGCCAGCTTATTCTTGAGTCTTTAGAGTCCTACACAGAGGGTTTCTCTACTTCGGGCGAAACGATGTAGAGGCCGTATGGTTTTACGGCAGGGTTCGATCACATACATACACTTGTGCACGTATGATGTTCGGGCGGATAATACTAGCGGATTTTGGTTTAAGCCAGATCCTAATATTAGATTATCGGATTATTTAGTCTCTGGATATTCGTACTTTTCGGAATACGGATACGGGTATATATATACGGACGAGAGGTATTCTTATAATTTTGGCAAGAGTGCTTCTAGAAGATGACACCTCATTTCTTATTTATTCTTTTTGATTAAATGATGAAATGAGGTGGATGATGAGTTGTTCATTTACATTAAATGAAGCATGGCCACTAGATGACTCACTTAGTGACTCATATGATAACTATTGAAGCATGCTTGATTTTATATTATTCTATGCTTCATAATTATCTAGGGTTGCCATTTTTCATTTCATAATATCTCATAGCACACTCTCCTCCAAGCTCTCATCTTCTTCCTCTTACCCTAAAGTGTCTCATGAGTTGAGAATCCAAGGGTCTAAGGGACTAACTAATCCCTAATCACTCTCTACATCACCTAAACAACCTAGATTAGCATGCTAGGTTCTTTAGTTACCTCATATTAGTGGTAAGAGCTCTTAGTTGGTACTCTCTGGTGGATCATCATTGACGTGAGGAGGCCGAAGTTCAAGCTTGATCATGGACACTACAAAGAGCATACTAAAGGAGTAGAGTGAAGACCCGAAGGACTTGAGCCTCTTTGTATAAACTCTTCTCATAGTAGATAGCTTCTTAATTTGCTAGTTAAGGTTTATGGTTAAGATCCGGGTTTAGTGTTATTTTAGGGCCAAGTTTCTAATCGAAGAAAAATATTTGTTCCGTATTTGGCCACGGGAGATGGCCGGGGCGCTAGCGTAACCCTTCATGGTATCAGAGTCAGCCCATAAACCCTACACTAGCAAGTTTAAACGATGTTAAAGTATCGAAACCGAAACAACTCTAATTCAGTACTCTGAACATTCCAGTTTCTGTCGAATTTTATTTGGTCTTCAAAAATTATTTTAGCAACTGCAGAAGACTTCTTAGGTGACACATAGACTGCATCCTAAATACGAGCCAATTCCACCTGTTTTTGACCGAGCACATTGCCTTAAAAACCGAGCTGGCCGGCCCTGTCTGGGAATTTGGGTTTCGTATTTTGGGTCCGGTCCGGTCTCTGGAATATTGGTTCAGTGATATTGCTAGTTTAGCCCAGTTTTGATATTGTTTTATCTAGTTGTTTGGGGCTATTCGGGGTGTTTCGAAGTCGATAATTTAACACTGTTTAAATGTTTATCAGTACATTCACTTTTATCTGCGACCGTGAATGTCATTCGATCGGTATGACTCGTCTGATTTCTATATGTTCTTTTAGACGAGTTTGCGAACATGACATTCACGTTGATGTTCTGTGCTTGTGCTGTGATTGTGGTTGGATAGTCGTGGTGGATAGCATGTGGTGCAATATTAGCAGTACAGTTTATATTCATTTGTACATTTGTTATTGCGGGACGAGCGTTCGACATGTGGACTGTCGTCTTTGCCGGGTTGTATATTATTTGATTAGGGCACGACCGGGTTGAGGTCGATGTCACTATTTGTACATATTATTTTCTTTTTCTGTTCTAGGATTATCCCGCGGTGGAGTGCACGAATAACCGGGTTCTAGAAGGCAACAAGCGCGCATCTCATGGCGTTGGGACGGAGGGGGCTTCATTCTAGAATTGGCGGGCTATTCGCCGCACTCGTAGGGGGTATAGTATGACCCACGGAGGGGAGCCAAAGTTACCGGATTCCGTGAAGTGCCGGGTGGCCCATTCACTTTGTTGAAGGGGGTTGCCTCGCTTCTGGTATTGGCGGGTAACTTTCCGCGCTCGTAGGGGTTCGGGTTCTCATTGCACAGGCTATCCACACGACCGGGAACGTCGGGTTTTATTTGCGGCTCAAATGAAACCCGGGGCTGCAAGTTAATCCACCATTCTGTATTGTTGGCTGAGATTCTGTGATGTTGCTTATTATCATGCCTGGGGCGAATGTTATATATATTTATATATATACTAGTAGATGTTGTATATGTTTTACACCCGCGCTTGTCCAGCCCCCGCTCTGTTGTTAGTTAAGTAACCTAACGGGTGATGATGGGGCCCAGTGGCGAATGCGGATGGTATATACGTACATTGTATTTTCGTTCTTTTCTGGTGTGATAGGGTTAATTGATGGGACCACATTAATTTTGATTAATGCAAGAAAATAAACCTAAAAGATGTTGTTGGAACAAATTTTGAAAAACTGCAGTTATATTCTTTCGCTTTGCATAGTGGTATTCGACTGTGAATATCCTGCACCTCACTCCATGAGGCAAGAGCCTAAATCCCTTCACAGAGAGTGACCTCTTGAGCAAAAGTTTATACCGTAGATTACTCGTTTTTTTTTCAAAACCTCTAGTTTTCAAAAGGCGGAGCTTAAACTACTCCTTTTTCAAAACTATTCAGGTTCCTTCAACGATATCAAGTTCGTTACGTTTACGGGTTTTTTGCCAAAAACCCAGCCGTAGCCCTCCGTCATTTCTTACGAGTGTTGCTTAGTATTCGTACTGCGTATTTTGACCTAGTCAAGACGTGGTGTTCGGTGGCTGAGTAATGCTTGTTTGTTGCAGGTATTGCGATTATTTAGGACAGCTGTATAACCGTTTTGACCTAGTCAAGGGTATATACGGATGGGTCTAACTTAATCTAGGATAATGACGGGTTGAACTTAACTAGCGGCTTATAATATGTTAACCTAGTCAAGGTCATAAATCGCTGAGGGCAAAAATCACATCGGGATTTTCAAACATACAGGAAACTTGCAGATTTAGCATACCTTCTGGAGTGTGGTGACTAGAGTGGATTCCATCCAGGTCATCATACAATGATAGTTGGATCCCGATCCCACTGATGGGTAGGATTACTCCTAGAAAATTATTTCACTTAACAATCAATGCTATGAACTAAGTAGGTGTCTAGAACGGTGTTAGCGGGGTTATGCCTCCAGGGAAAAGAGCTTATGTAATTAAGGAATTTCGCGAAAGCGTTGAAAAACCTCTCTCGAAGTACTAACACTAGCCTGGCTGAAAGGTTAAGCAAATATTGTGACGTGTGATTAATCCCGACTAGTTCTTCTTTTAAGGTTTGAAGAAAAATTTGAGGAAATAGTGGGAGCCATTCTGGTTAGATAAAATAATAACCAATCTAATATTGCAAGAGCGCACGCTAAGTGTTTCTTTTCTCTCTCCAGGTAGCAACCATTTCACGCCCTAATTAAGATAATAAAATGCATCGCTTAACCGATCCGAATTCTTATTCGGGGTTGGGGAACGTCCATTCGGCTCTAAACTATGACAGCAGTCATGAGTATGAGCAAAGGAAAGAGGAGGGCATGAATTCCTTGATAACCTCATCGAAGAAGAAGCACACTATTGCGTCTTCTTCAGGTGCTTTTGTTATTGAGAACTGTTTTTCGGTTAGTCCTACCTCCTGAGTACTAGATACCGGATCAGGATCTCATATCTGTAATTTATTGCAGGGACTGAGAAAAAGTATGATAGTTGAACCAGGTGATATGTCCCTCAGAGTAGGGAATAGAGCACAAATTGATGCTGCTGCCGTCGGTGAATATCACTTAGTATTGCCAAGAGGCAACACTATGATTTTGAACAATTGCTACTATATACCTTCCATGGTTTGCAACATCATATCAGTTTCTTTACTTGATAAAGATGGATATAAGTTTGTTGTTGATAGAAACATCATGAACATTTATTTTAATCAGGTATTGGTTGCAGAAGGTATACTGTGTAATAGTATCTATATTCTTAATCACGACGCACGAAGTGTGGAGTGGAAAGAGGAAAAGGTCCCACCAGGCGTGCCAGAATCTGTTCACCGCCGGAAATAGAGACGAACTGGGATGGATCGTCTTGCCTGAATCTGGGGGCGGATGCTATTTGGATTTATCCGTCCACCTCTCCGAAGATACCAAGTTGATTTATGGTACCGTATGTTGGAGGTTTGGACGGATACGACTGTTGTAGCAGACTGTATCAGATTCCCCCTTGTTTATGAGGGTTTTTTTATTTTGGGGAAGCTCTTCCCTGCAGGCGCAAGCCCCTACAGTTAATTATGTTACCACGTTGCGATAACCTCATTCTCCTGCTCCAGAAGTTCACTTCGTGTCGTGTGTGTGTTTGTTTGTTTAGGTTGCCTGTGGATTGTATACGGAGACTAGTTTGTGTCGTCGCCCGTAGGGCGTGGATTAGTCCAAATCCGTATATTTTTAGATTCGGGCTTGGTTCATTTAAGGACCGTTAATCTGGTTTGAGATTAAGATCAACTTAAATATATATAAGCATTTGGGGCTCAGTTTGTTTTAGTTTGAGAACGTCACGGTCCATTATCGCCATGTTGGGGGGGGGAAATATTAGTTTAAGGATATTTCGGTCCAACATTCCTATTTTTGGGACGAATATTAGTTTAAGGACATTTCGGTCCATTATCGCCGTTTTGAGACGACTATTAGTTTAGGGACATTTTGGTCCTTTATCCATCTTCCGCGCACGTGTATTTGTTACGTGACGAAGTGAACAATGGTCATATGAAATATGCCCAGTTTGGGTTACGAGACGATTTGAGGCCTGCACGTCAATTTGGAAGTGCATCAATGTGGGACGAAAGAAATTGTTGTTCGTTGGGACCCGCCACCTCTCTGAAGACATTGAGGAATTACAACGACATGTATCAGAGATGTGAAGAGATGTACCCTTAAACCAAATCCCGTATTTGAGGGAAAATGAGTGATGGTCCTAAGAGTCATTAGTCGTATTTGAGACTAAGATTACCTTAGGAGATATTGGACGAATATCGTTTTAGATATCATCAATATTTTTAAGGATCATTTTTACCTAAGATCCATCAAAAGAGCATTTGGGCTCAGCTGCAAAAAACTCCAGAGACCTAACCAATTTAGGCTTAGTCTACCTACTCTTATTCAAAAAGTGCTAAGCACTCATTTGGGCTATGTCTGTTCAGCCATTTTTTAATGAAAAATGCTAAGCACTTATTTGACACTCTAACACTCACATAGGTGTCATGTGAAGTATTTGATTATGGGCGCCGTCCAATGAGCGCTGAGCATTCTACAACTTTGGTTGTTTATGGAGTGTTGGGCACTTTACTCTCTTTTTTTATGGCGCCCATGTGGGGAGCACGTGAGGCGCTGCCCAATCAGTGCTAAGCACTTAGTCGTTTTGGCCGTATGTGAAGTGCTAAGCACTTTTACTGTGGCGCCCGCGTAAGGAGCACGTGAGGCGCTGTCCAATCAGTGCTAAGCACTTAGCCGTTTGGGCTGTATGTGAAGTGCTAAGCACTTTTTGTGCGGCGCCCGCGTGAAGAGCACGTGAGGCGCCGGGCGCTGTTAAAGAGGGGTGCCTACATGGGAAGCACGTGAGGCGCTAGTTTCTTTTATATGGAGATTTAATTCATGTTGATCTTTTTTAGAGAACTTGAATCTCTGTTAATAGTATTTTGACCATTAACGGTCACCAAGATCACTATTTTGAGGATCTGGGATCATATTCTTTTAAGAACTAAGTTTTGAGTTCCTAGAGTATTATGGACTCTATATTCTTTCTCTTTTAAATTTGTTCTTCCCTGAACCTTTGATTCTCAAGAACAAGATCTTCTCGATGAGCATTAAATTCTCAACTTGTGGAAGACTTGTCCTGTGGACCTCAGATCCAGAGAAAGAACTAAGTTCTTTTAGAAGGGTTCAACCCTTAGATATGTTAGGTAAATGAGATGGTTTGATCTCGATGTTCTCTTTACCTAGGGTTTCGAGAGGAGCCCTTCTTTTTTGAGAATTGAATTCTCTCTCTGTTTTTTCTTTCTCTCTGTCTCTGGTCTCTGGTGTCTGCCTCGTCCTTCCTTTTCCTCCTTGTTTCTTTTGTGAGACTTGAAGTCTCAGGGCCTTTATATAGTGGAGGCAAATTGTTGGTTAGTTTCGAGAAAATCTTTCATTGAGAGATTTCAATTGATTTAATTGGTCTCGAAATTCATTTGGGAAATTTTACCCACCATTGGATTTTTGATCCAAGAACTTCTGTTTTTACAGAATATGATTTTGGGTTTTTAATGGGATTAGGGAAATATTTTCCCTATACATAATTTATTCTGTAAAACGATGATTTTTAATTACCATTGGATTTTTAATCCAACGGTTCACTGTTTAATATAGAGAAATTTTTCTTATTTAGAAAGATTGAGAGAATATATTCCATAATAGAATTTTATTCTACAATTGGATTTTTGATTCAACCGAGAGTACCTTTCTTATTTCAGAAAGATTTGGGAAATGTTTTCTCCTAACAGAATTTAATTCTGTATTTTGACGATTTATCGTCTCCGTTGGATCTTTGATCCAACGGCCCTGTTTAACAGAGAGTATTGTAGAATTTAATTCTATCTGGGCGCTGGCGCTCACGTGTCGTGCACGTGGACGCCGCTTTAGAATTTAATTCTTAAGATGGGTATCCATGTGCTTTGCATATTGGCACACGTATGAGGAGCACGTGCAGTGCCATCTAAGAGTTTAACTCTTATGTAATGAACTTTTCTGTGCTTTGCACGCTGGCGTCCTCGTGAGGAGCACGTGAGGCGCCACCATAGGATTTAATCCTATAAGGTTGGCTCTGGCGCCCTCGTGGAGAGCACATGAGGCGCTGCCTCATTAAATTCAACAGAGCTTTGCCCTTTTATTAGGTTAAATATATCGGGGAAACAAGGGTTTGGATTTACATGTTAAGATATATGGTGCTTTGTGTGTAAATTCAGTAACAAGAAGTGGAGAATCTTACCTATAGCAAGGGCATCATTTCAACTGCTTAGAAATTACAGGCAACTGTTTAGAAGTCACAGGCACCTGTGGAAGACGTCTGTTGCAGATGTCTCTCAAAATATGCCTCTGGAAATGGGCTTCAGAGATGTCTGATGCTTGGAATCAGACGTCTCTATTTCAAATCTTCGCTCTGAAAATTTACTTTTAAGACGTCTGGTATTTGAAACCAGACTTCTGTAAAGGTTTACAAGTTGCAGACAACTGCTTACAAGTTGCAGGTAACTGTCTTGTATATTCCACTAAACAAAAATCAAGTGAAATAAAGACAAACCTGCTCATAATGGATAGGTTTTTTAAGACATGCTTCACAAATTTATTTTTTATGAAAAGAAACAACTTCAGATTGCGATGTAAGATTAACAGAAAGGGTATGAATTTTACCTAATTTGTATCTCGGCAGCCGTTGATTTCTCGGTCGTTGTTGACGTCGTTAATTTTAATTCTGGATCCACTGACTTAGCCGGCACCTTCTTTGCCAATTCCAAGGCCTTATCTTTTGATTTAGGCACCATTCTGCAGGGATTAAGGTTTCTGACGGCTTTGGGTGGCGAGATTACGACGAGGGAGGCGATGTTGTGACAAGGGCGGTGACAGAAACAAGAGGCGTGGGAGGAGCTCGAGCGGCATCGTGAGAGTACAATATATATATATATATATATATATATATATATATATATATATATATAGAGAGAGAGAGAGAGAGAGAGAGAGAGAATAATGGAGGAAAAGGCCATAGGAGGATTCCTCCTACGGCGTCGAAAAAATATCCCCTCCCTCATTTTTTTTCGACGATCGGCATTCGCCATCTTTATTGTTATCATCTAAGATGTGGGTACACCAAATTTCATGTGATTCTACAACTTTTTCATCGTTGATTTAGTAGGTTCAAAATTAACGGTTTACAGACAATAGAACTTTTTACATTGCTAAATCAACTGTGAAAAAGTTGTAGAATCACATAAAATCTGTTGTACCCACATCTTAGATAACAACGATGAAGATGGCGAGTGCCGATCTTCGAAAAAAATGAGAGGAGGGTATTTTTTCGACGCTATAGGAGGAAATTCCCTCCTATGGCATCTTTCCTCCATTATTCTCATGTGTTTATATATATATATAATTTTGAATGTGGGGTATTTCTTTCTAGCACCAAATTAAAATAGACAGGCTTTGGACCAGGGTTTTTGACAAAGTTTATGAACAGTAGGTCCTTTCTTCATATTTTGAAAATACCAGGACTTTTGACACCTTTTTCTTCGGCTAGGAGCTTTTCAACAATTCACCAAAAAAAATCCATTGAGATATACCATTGGATCTTGGATCCGAGCAATTCAAAAGTCGGTGCACTAAATTTAGTTGAAAACAACAAAATTTGTCAAATTGAAATGAAACAAAAATGACGGCTAAAATTCCAAATCCCAAACTAGGGGTGACCAAGAACCGATTCGGACCGATAAACCGATCGAAAACCGATAAAAAATAACCGAACCAAAACATTTCGGTTCGGTAAATTCGGAGTCGGTTTAAACCGAATCGAAGGGTGAATATTGAATGGAAATAATATGGGTGCAAAATATTTTTTATCATATGTGCAATTAATTATGTAACAATAGTATATATAAACATTGTCAAACATACATAATACACATTTTATACCTTATTATATTATATCTTGTTACTTATTTTACGGGATTACATATCATACACAAATATTTTTACTATTAATCAATTAATTTGTAGAATTATTGTCTTAAATTTTAGCAATAATTGTTTATTTCCATATTAGTTTTGATCAAGAGATTTTATTTGAATTTTATGGAAATAATTGATAAGTTTTTATATTAATTGAAAAAACCGGGATTAAATTGAAACTGAACCAAACCGAACCAGAAGTTTATGTTCGATTCGAAATTTTTGTCAAAAACCGAACCGAATCCCGCTCACACTCCAAACCCTAATTTTTTTTCATTTCATCCCTCCAAAATCGCAAAATGCAGCTGAAACCCTCGCATCGATCATAGAGAGGCGTTTCCGAGCTCGAGCTAGCGATTGTTGATCGAATCCGAGGTTGGTTTCTTTTTCCCGCTTCAAATCGTTCAAAATCGCGGTAAAATACCAATTTTTTTTGAAACCCTAACGTGATTGTGTCATTTTAGATCTCAATGTTAACCATTTTTGAAAAAAATGTTGTTGCTCCTGCGATTACATTATATTATTGAATTTTTTTTGAAAACTCATCAAATTATTTGGTACTGTGTGTTATTTTTGTTGATATTGATTTTCCTTCATGCATTCTTCAGAAAATGCGAAGCATTTTTCATGCATGTCAAATTAATTGGTTGGATATTGGCATAATGAAACTTATAATCATAGGGTTTCCCCCCTTTGATGTATTACTCAGATTCTTAAAGAATGGCTCCGCCTCCAAAAAGGGCGATAGATGCGCTCAACGCTATGAAGAATATTGGGTTTCCGGTTGACGTGGTGAAGCCTGTGTTGAGGAGGCTGCTTAAAGTGTACGAGGACAACTATGAGTACATTGAAGCTGATAACTATCTGGTTCTAATCGATAGTGTACTTGAGGAGCAGGAAGCCAAGGTGGTAAAGATATTGTTTTGTCGATTTTGTCGTCTTTCTTGTTAAGTCGGTTGTTTCTTTTGTATTGGGATTTTTATTTATTCGACAAATCTTGTCAGGCTGCAGGTGCGGTCGATAATGGTCCTGAGCAGGTTAGAAAGCGACCAAGAAAGCCAAGTGAAGAGAACCCTTCACCGTTGATACTTGGTTATGACGATTCTGGTGAGGCATCGGCTTCATTGAAGAAACCAAAGGCAGAAGCTGATGCTTCTCCTGGGCTGCAAATACCACCACAAGTTGATAATATGGGAAAATCGATTGAACCCGTTTCGCCACAAACTTCTCCTGCTGTTAAAGGAACCCCTCAACCTTCTTCAAGTTCTAAAAGTGCCAAGCATGATTGGTCTCTAGAAATCCGGAGAGAGACCAGAGCTTTAGCTCGTGCACGAAGAAATAGTGGTGAGGCAAGTTCTCTTCAGGCTGATGAGATGTCAAGGAGCATTGTCTGTTACAAAGAGCCAACGATTGAACCAGTTGTTAAAGTGCAGAAAGATACTGCAATTGCCTTGCCACCCAGGTTCATTGATGAAGAAGCAGATGATGATCTGGCAAAGTTTGAGGTTCCTATTTCCGTGATTCGCCCGCCTAACCATCCGGTTTCTGCAGTTAAGGAAGGTATATGTTTTTAACCTGTTAACTTAAGTCGAACAATAGTTATGAGAAGTTGGATCATATATGTATGCTTACATGCACTGTAATTTTGGCCGATCATCAACTTTTTGATGTCCCATGCGATGATGGTTTTTGTTGCAGCCTCAATTAATGATAGGAACTAGCCTGACCTCGATGCTATAATATCCCTTGTAATCATGACCTTGTAAAACATCCATATGCAAAACTTTTCTCAATTGAGGACTAAACTGAGTTAGCTAATCTAAGCAGACATTGTGAATTCTTTGTAATTCTCTGAGACTGTAACTATACTGGATCATGCTGTCCCAACAGCTGAACCGAAACAGCCATCTGAATCTCCTTTAAGCGTCTTTGTTTTGCATAAAATGTTGATAAAACAACTATAATCCATGGATTTTTCCCCTATGGGCATTGTTAGGCTGTTTTAGTTGATAAGAAATTTATTTGTAATTGTTACTGATTGGGATTGATTGTTGCTTCCCCATATATATCATACCCATTAGCTTCTATTTAAGATTCGATATCCTTTGTCATGTCTAGATCATCAATACCAACCAAATGCCACTGAAGCCGTAGTAGCTCAGAATCCGGCTCTTATCTCAGATAGAGAAAAAGGGAAGCTACTTCCTTCAGATTTTGACTTCGAGGACGGGAAGGCATCTGAGCTTGCTACTTCTCACAATACATCTTCTTCTACCATTGATGTAGCTTCATCCGATACAGGAGAGGTGAAGCTTCTTTTCAGCTTTAATTCTGATCGCCCTGGTCTCCACATACCAAGCATTGACAATGTTATTAGAATGGTGGAGGAAAGGTGCTTTAAAAGCTCCAAGATCCTGTCACCTGACTTCTCTCTAATGAAGGCCATGAAAGAAATGTGTCAGTGTGCTTCAGAGTTGATATCTGAACCCAGCAATAGTAGGCAAGAAAATATTGAGGAGCCAACACCTATACAAGACTCTCAGAAAAGGTCTGAACTACAAAGCAAGTTTGATGGAATGCCTACATGTTCTTTGAATGAGCACTGTGCAACAAATGAGGTTAATGAGCATAAAAAAGAAGACATTAATAAAAAGGGGAAGGAAATCAGATCTTCAGATAGTTTGGTGGTGGTTCAACAGCCACAGATTGCACTTGGTGACTTAAGGCCTCCCCATGACCCCAATGACATAGCTAAAGGGGAAGAAAGAGTCAGGATATCTGTACTAAATGAAGTAAGCAATGAGAAGTATCCTACATTCTTTCACTACATACCTCGGAATATCATTTATCAGAATGCGTATGTTAATCTCTCCCTTGCTAGGATCGGGGATGAGGATTGTTGTGCAGATTGTTATATGGACTGTGTAGCTGCAGCCATCCCCTGTGCATGTGCACGAGAAACTGGAGGTGAGTTTGCCTACATGTCTGATGGTCTCGTCAAGGGAGCATTTCTTGATGAGTGTATTTCTATGAATTGCAAGCCGGAAAAGCATCCCAATGTCTACTGCCTAGATTGTCCCTTAGAACGATCAAAGAGAGGGGCTGTTTCTGGAAAGTGCAAGGGGCATCTTGTAAGAAAATTTATCAAGGAATGCTGGAGCAAGTGTGGATGCAATATGCAATGTAAAAATCGTGTTGTTCAGCGAGGCATCACACGCAATTTACAGGTCAAGATCATTCTTCCCATAACCGTGCATGTAATTTCTGGTATATTTTTTCATTTGCAGTTTCATTGTTACCGTTTCCTTTTCTTTTTGGTAGCCTAATAAAGTTTTTCCACACACATTAAAAAATTGAACTTTCATGTGCCTTTAAATTGAGTTGTTAATCATTGTAATTACCTTGCAATTGAAACAGATTTCTGTGGTCTTTAGGTCTTTTTTACCCCTGAAGGAAAGGGATGGGGGTTGCGAACTCTGGATGAATTGCCAAGAGGCGCTTTTGTGTGTGAATACGTTGGGGAGGTATTGACAAATATGGAACTATACGATCGAACAATACAAAGCACTGGCAATGCTAAACATACATACCCTGTGCTCTTGGATGCTGATTGGGGTTCTGAAAGGGTGTTAAAAGATGAGGAAGCTCTTTGCCTGGATGCAACATTTTATGGAAATGTTGCAAGGTTTGTCAATCACAGGTAATATCCATAACTAGTTTATGCTTAACCATTTTATCTTGTTCTCTCACAAATATATGGGAGTTAAAGGTAATTGATCATGTAATTGATCAAGTTCTGTTAGGAAAAATCTACGTGAAGTACATTCTTAATATTCAGAACAAAACATTGTTCCTTGTAGGAAGTTGTATGTTATTGTTCTGCATTTTGGATACATAGTCAACTTAACCCAATAGCATTTGTGGGTGAGACCTTGATAATGGTAATCTGGTCACAGCTTCAGAAACATTGATTGCAGAAGCTTGACTATCTTGCTATCCAGTTAAGAATTTACTTGTTCCCGTGGTAGTTTGTGTTATTTGTACTTCGTAGAACCATCATTTCTCAGGCACTCCATATTCAGGGGTGTAAACTTTCTGTTGCTATACATAGTTAATTGTTTTCATAAACCGACTATTCAGAAATGACTAATCATTTAGTTTTTTGTTAGTTTTTTCGTTTTTCGATTTTGAGTTAATTGGCATCAAAACAGTTTCTGTAAACATTGTTTTCAAGTTGTAATGTTTATATTACAGCGTGTTATATTATAGCCTGACGATCATTATCTATGGCCGCACTACCTTTTTTCCCCTATATTGAAGCATCCTTCGTTGCAAAATTTTTACCATCGTTATGACTTCTTCCGTGTGGATTTGGAAAGGGTGGGGCATGCTCTGTTTGTCTTGATTTCAGCTAGATTTGCTCACATTCTCTTTCTACTTCCAATCTTGTAAATTTTTTTATAGATGTGTTGATGCAAATATGTTGGCGATCCCAGTAGAAGTGGAGACCCCAGACCACCACTACTATCATGTAGGCAACATTAAGTCTTTTTTAATTAATGTGCTTTAGTAAACAAGACTAGCATCATAATCTATATGACTAGACGAGGGTTATAACGTTCCTTCCATTTTTCTGCAGCTGGCTTTTTTCACAACCAGGAAGATAGAACAATATGAGGAGCTTACTTGGGTAAGCAGTATTGATGTGATCGGTTTCCATTAATTTTGTTGAACTAAGGATTTTATTTCTAGCATTTAAAAGATGTATTTCATACATGTTTTTGTAATTGTATTATGCTTATGAGTTAAGAAGTAAATATTACTGGAATATTAGCATAAGGCAGAAGCTTTTCAACTCATGCAAATTTGGTAGCCAAACAAGATGTCCAAATACAAACATCCACACCCTGTTCTTGTTTGATAATTACATTTATCTAGTTCTTTTTTTGGGCTTTAGTCTGAAAAGGACTGACTAGGGTAGTATGATTTTGCAACGGCACTCTCCCTTGAATTACTTAATCAAGGAGTGTGGCACATGCTATCTTAAACCATAAATGCCATACCTAGTGGCTGTGTGTGTATTCTGTTCCCTGCAGCCACTGCACGCCAACTTTTATTTAATTCAACGTGAGTCTAATAAATTGCATAAATCTATCAATGAGTTTGCTAGTCTGGCCCAAATTGAGTGTAATATGGAGATATTTGGGCCTTATCTATACTGGGGTCTTCAAAGAATCAAAACGGTACAATACATCTATGCAAAGACAATCTAAACAGAATTAATTGTCAAACAACCTCACTAGGGGGTTGGAGACCAATACTGTCTTGAACAATGGAGTTGAACATTGACAATATGTATATCCCGCAAACACTGGCTGTATTTTAGGTATTTAAATTTGCTTAAGTATGTCCTCTTGGACAAAGGAATGAAATAGATAGCTCGATCCCAGATTCTGCCTTGGCTTATGACTTGATCTTAGCAAACACTTGGTTTAGGAAAAAAGAGTCTCACCTTATTATCTTTAGGAGCGGATCAAGTACAAGTCAAATAAATTTTTTTTCTGACGAGAAGGATAGATTGAGATTATTGCATTGACTATAAGGTAGTACCAGGTGAGAGTGTAACCACTCAATATAGACTTTTAGTTTTAGATTTTCGATTTAGAAAATGATCTAGGAAAATTAGACGTAAGGTAGAACCTAGAATTAAGTTGTGGCGACTGAAAGAAGGTAACCAAATGATTTTTATAGATCGTGTAGTTCAAAAGGTGGATTAGCAGTCTGAAAATTATTCAGACTGAACATGGAACAAGATAGCTAGGTATATCAAGAGAGTAAATAGAGATCTACTTGGTGAGTCGAGAGGTAATACTTCACCATCTAAGGACACATCATGGTGGAACGAAAAAGTATAGGCTGCTATTACAAGCAAGAGAGATTCTTATAAAATTTTGAAAAAAAACATAGAAACGAAGAGATTTGAGAAGTATAAAATAGCTAAAAAGGAAATTAAGAAAGCTGTTCGGAAAACTAAAACTAAGGTCTATAAGAACGTGTACGAGATGTTGGACATTAAGGAGGCTGAAAATGATATATACTGGATTGCTCGGATGCGGGAAAAGAAGACTAGAGATTGTGCAATGAAATGTGTCAAAAATGAAGATCATAAGGTTTTAGTTCAAGATGAGAATATCAATAAAAGATGGAGAAATTATTTTGATAAATTGATCAAGCAGAGCTTTACTAAGAATTTGGATGAACTTGTCATTCAATCTCAAGATATAAACCGTGATTTCATGCGTAAAATAAGAATGCCAGAGATTAAAGAGGCTTTGAAGAGAATGAGATCAAGAAAAGCGGTTGGTCCAGATGGAATTTCTATCGAGATTTGGAGATACTTAGGAGAAATAGGCGTTAAATGGATGACAGATCTGTTTAATAAGATTTGCCAGACCAAAAAGATGTCAAATGAGTGGAGGAAAAGTAACTCTTATACTTATCTACAAGAACAAGGATGGCATTCAAAATTGCTCAAATTACCGTGGAATAAAACTTATGTGTCACACCATGAAGGTTTGGGAAAGAGTGATTGAACACGTGCTAAGAATAGATGTTAAGATAACAGAGAACCGGTTTGGGTTTATGCCCGAACGATCGACGACGGAGGCTATTCATTTGCATCGTCAATTTGTCCAGCGTTTTCGAGAGAGAAGAAGAGATTTGCATATGATATTTATTGATTTAGAGAAAACGCACGACAAGCTATCTAGAGAGGTATTATGGGGGACAATGATGAAGAAGGGGGTTCCCGTCAAGTACATTGATATAATTAAGGATATGTACGATGGAGTAGTGGCAAATATCACAACTTGTGGCGGCCTAACGAGTGATTTTTCAATTACAATTGGGCTTACATCAAGAATCTGCATTAAGTCCATTTCTGTTTACCATCGTAATGGATGGGCTTACTAAAACCATCCAAGATGAGCTACCTTGGTGTATATTATTCATTGATGATATTGTTCTAGTAAATGAGACGAAAGCAGGGGTTAATGCCAAATTGAAGTTATGGAGGCAAAAGTTGGAACTCAGGGGTTCAGATTGAGCAGGTCCAAGACATCATATATGCATTACAAATTTAGCAAACAGAGAAGTTGAGACCACATTGGTATAATACTGGAAGGACAATAGATATCACCGAGCGATCAGTTTAGATATCTAGGTTCCATCATCCAAAAGGATGGGGAGATCGATAGCAATGTTAATCAAAGGATCCAAGCTGGTTGGTTGAAATGAAGGAGTGCAACAGGAATTTTGTGCGATCGTAACTTTCCGTTAAGGTTGAAAAGAAAGTTTTATCGGAACGCTATTCAGCCTATCTTATTATATGGTACAGAATGCTGGGCTCCTAAGAAGTATCATACAAAGAAGATGCACGTGGCGGAGATGCGAATGCTTCGTTGGATGTATGGTAACACTAGAAAAGATAAAGTGCGAAATGAGGATATTTGTGTAAAAGTTGGTGTAGCACCCGTGGAGGAGAAGATGCGGGAAAACCGGCTAAGATGGTTTGGTTATGTGCGACGCAGACCTATGGAAGTACCGGTTCGACGAATGGATAATATCGATATAGGCAATGTCAAAAGGACGAAAGGGAGACCGAAGAAAACATGGATGGAGATGATACGAAAAGATATGGTTGCCAAATGCCTCAATGAAAGTATATTGTTCGATAGGAGTGAGTGGAGGCGGAGGATTATTATGCTGGGCCCGGCGTGATTCTCATGTTGGTTCATGTAGCCTATCTATATGCTTAGGATAAAAGGCTTAGTAGTTGTTAAATTTGTAAAAGTATCATCTGATGATACTCTTTTTATTATCATTTTTTTACCCTGTCCACATATTGTTGATTGCCGTCCTTTAATATCATTGATGTACTGATTTGCATCTGGCGATAAATAATTCGAGTCAAACAACAAGATCATTGGATGATTGTGAAGTTTGAATGGAAGCTTGTCTAATGTATCCATTGGTGCATTTGGTTTGACTAATTTGTCCCCTTGCTGATAAACTAAGAAATCACAAAGACGCGGAATTGGTTTTTGGTTCTGTCAAACTGGTGAGATTCTCATCCTACGATTTTACCTTTGCTGTTATTTTGTCTGCCTATTCAATGATGATCCTGTACTACAACTGAGTGTAAATTACGTAGTATAGCACCACTGTTATATTGTATTATTTAATTGTAGCTCTGGGAAGCATTACAACCTGAATGAACAACAAATTCATGCATTTCTTCATTCTTGAATGAGTGCCGTGTCAAAAAGTTGGGGACATTGGAGCTTATGTTGAAAAGTTAAAACTAAGTTCTTTATCACCACGAATAGCGAGTGCTGGTTTTTGAGCCGTTGCATTCCTAGTAATTTTTCTGTATAGTTATTGCCGACAATATATAAAATAGCACCAATTTTCTGCACTGTTTAGTGGTACATGGATCTGTTGGTTGCTTGATATGTGTTTAGAAGGTGTGAGCATCCAGATACCGTTTTATTTTTAAAGAAACAGAGACGTAATCTTAGTAGCAATGATGGACTGCATATGCTGTCACAGTCCTTAAATGACTCTTGTCTGTTAGGGGTGTGTGGGTTTGTGTGTGTCCTATCGACATGAAAATCTCCACTGTTCTTCAAGGGTGTGGAGACTAGGTCACCTTATAAACACAACAGTGTTCAGAGTTTGGCAAGTTATCATGCCAGCACCTCTTGTTTGTGTTATATCATTATAATTGAGAGCACATCACCATTAATGACTAGGAAAAAGCAAGTTCGCTGTGCTCGACTGCAGCGCCATTTTTCTCATATTATTATAACTCAGTCCCGCTTTGCGAAGTTGAATCATGGTAAACTGCATCCTTTTGTTCCACGTTTTCGTACTTTTAGCTATATATAACTGCCTTTTCAGTTTTGCCCTAAAATTGCACTGAATGCAAGAGAATTGAATTTTGGTGTATTACACTTTGCTAAACTATGGGAGTGCCTGGGGAAATTTCTCAGACCTATGGAATAGATTAACCTGACTCGTATCACACTTGGAGCCTTCACAATTGAGATATTTGAGATGTATCTGACTCGTACTAGGTTGGGATCCTGACAGGCTTGATTTTTAACCATCAATCACCATACACAAGTTTGTGGTGCTCAACCAATAAAACACTTAAAATCTAATGAATGCTTTGCCAATCACCATCCTGATTTGTTGAAGTTATAGACAATCTGTATGATGAAAAGAGTGAATTTTAGTTGTCAAGTACAAAATACAAAGGGTTGATGAAATTGATTCTGCTTTGATTCTATACTTATGTCACAACTAATGCGCTTTTAGTATTTAAGAATATATTTTGTTTCTAAGTCCATAATGTATATATTGGTAGGAAGCACATACACTTATATTTACCAGCCATATTCGTGCCGACACATATCATACACTTGGACACTCGGACATTCCGTCTGACACCGTGACCGACACATTTGGGCCATGTCCGACACATTTGGACCGTGTCCGTCCAAATTGAATGTGTTAGACGCTTCTACATAACGTAGGGGGTTCAGAAATAAGAGAGTGTATATGTGTGATCAACTTTGATACCTTCAAGGACGCAAGAATATTGATTATTTCAAATCTCTCATGTTGAACTAGAGCTAGAGTCAAGGTTCAAATTGATGCGAATAATAAAGTCGTGTTTATGAAAGTCGGCTCTAATTAAAATGGGTTAATTTTTTGTTTGTCTTAATTCTTATTGATTGTATTCTTATGTGCTTTACTTTTAGTTTTATATACGTATTTGTTTGTGCTTATAAACTTGCGTATACGGAGGAATGGTATAATTTTGATTTTATTGTGCTCTATATACAACTACATGTTTCTTCTCGTAGTTTATTTATATTTTGTTTAATATGCGTGTATTTAAACAGATAAAATAATATAGCCATCTCCCTAGTTCTCCTTTTTATGAATTTGCCATATTCAGTGTCTGTTTTCGTGTCAGTATGGGTGTCCGTGTCCATGCTTCATTTGTTCTTTGGTAGATGTTTCTTACTTATCTTCTAATTTCAGGATTATGGGATTGATTTTGATGATGCTGGCCATCCTGTCAAAGCATTTAAATGTCGTTGTGGAAGCAAATTCTGCAGTGATAAGAGGCGACCAAGTAAGTTATTGTGATTTCTCATGCTTGCTTAGAAATGGAAACTATGTGAGTATTTGTAATTTTCTGTGGCTGAGAGCTATATGGTTATACGAGTTGAAATTAATAGTACTCTTGAGCATGGCCTCTTGTGGGTTCTCTGCTATTGGTCTTAGGGGAATTCTTCATTTAGATTAGAGTTGGTGGGTTATTGTGCTTCATAGTTGAGAATCATATGGTTTTTAAAATTTCTAAATTCGGAGGCTTTAAAGTTTAAACTGCTTACCTTGATGGCTCTCTAGTGAGATTATAGACTTCCGTCGGTTGGTAGTTAAGTTTTAAAGGTACTCTGGTGAATGCTATTGAAATGCTATATTCTTCCCCTTTGCAAAATCCAAAACATAAAATAAAAAATATAGAGGAAAATTTTGCCCAAGTTTTGGCAAAATGATGTTTCAGAAATTCCCAAATATTTTCTCTTCCCTTGTGATCTTTCATAAATCAAATGAAGAAGACATGTATTTACCAATGGATTGTGAGAAACGGTCACCGTTTCCAGTAATTTACATGATTGAACGGAGTGTGAACACGAACTTTTTTTATATGCTTCTTTTTTATAATGCATCTGTCTTGTCTAATCTTGCTAACTCTGTTAAATCCTTTCCCCCTGTTTCAGAATCAAGGTCAAAGTCGGTTGTGGCAATGGGAAATCGCTGATGCAAAAGGTGTAGGATTTTGGTTATCAACAAGTATCTTTATCGGCGCGGGGTTAGCTTTTTGTACATCGCGTTGCTTAGTGCTGTGAAGGACAGTATATAGGTTTTTGGGTTAGTTTATGGTCCGTTTTTGGCAACTTTGCATAGTTACTAACAAAACTGGCGACACAGATAACCTTACAAGACGACAGTAATCTGACAAATAGGACTGCAGATATTAGGGCTCACTTTTCGTAACTAATCAGTAATCAGGGTAGTTTCATTTTTCTTATCATGACGCAGATGGGAGCTCAGAATTTGTATTACAAGTATGTGTTGGCTGAATGCTATGTTGAAAAATCATTTTTTTTCCAGTTCCTTCGTGTGCTGAAAATATATTTCTTTGGTAGTCTTGATGAGTAGCTGCTTACTCTCTATGAAATCATATATCACACATCTAAGCATGAAGAATGAAGTGCATATAGAGTTAGTAATGTCATGCATGTTTTATAGAATCAATAGAGGTGATGGAGGTCCTTTTCGGGTCTCCGTTAGATGTTGTCTTCCGTAGATCTCCCGGTGGACTTTGTTGATTATCTCCTGTTGCGTGTGGGTCTCAATGGGTTTTTGGAGGAAGAAGTGGAATGAAGAGTTTGGTACCGACTGGTTTGATATCCCCAAGGACCCTCCGTCGATCAAGTTAGTGATGAGATTCGAGTAGAGTAACGGCTTAGAAGAGTAAATAATGGCTTACTTGATTCCTTTTGATGGGGGTTTATATAGCGGTGGTGGCATGCAGCAGCAGGCGAGAGAATCTCGCTGGCAGTTACGCCCCCGACATCACGCCCGCGTAGAGAACGGATCGCCCATTAATGGGGATCGTAATGGCGTGGAACGTGGGATGTTGCTGACGTAGGATCTGCGCACGACGAGATTCGCGGAGCGGCGGTTACGTCTGTGAGCGGTGGCCTTGGTCGGAGGGCCGAGGAAGACGGCCTCGGCCTGGAGCTCGGGACGAGCTAGTAGGCCGAGGAGTGCAGGTCTTGTGGCAGCTCGAGGCGAGCTGAGGGGCCGAGGAGGCTAATTTGTAGGGAGCCTCTAGGAGGGCTAGCTTGTGCTTGCAGGTCGGGCGTAGGGTGGCCTGGCTGGCCCCCATGGGCCCTTTCTTCTGAGTCTTGGGACACGTCATCTGCCACGTGTCTTGATCCTGGAGATTGCCGATATTGAGCATCATCATTAGCCCCCCACTCTTATCCCGGCCAGCTAGCGGGTCGGGCCAGGAGTGGACTGTCGGGCCTCCCGAGGTGAGTTCCTTTCTAGAGCTTTGTCGGGACGAGTCTTCGGGCCGTCGGTTGTCTTTTCCTCTAGCGAATCAAGGCGAGATCTCTGCATTTAAAGAAGGTGCGCCGGTTCGTGCACTCTGCAACTGAAGCGACGGCCCACGTGTCGAGCGCCGATTGGCTGATGTGACGTATGCAGGCCTACGGCGTCTGATGGGACGCGGTCCAGCGCAGAACTGACACGTGGAGCGATCGGAGCCGCTGGGCGCGAGGAGCCGTTTCGGCGCGAGATGACGGGCGCCGTTGGATGAGGCCGTATGCAGCAATAAACATGGGTGGGTCCGCTTTAGGGCCCTTACTCCTTCATATTTTCCTCTCTCAAGTCTTGGTTGCTCGGCGCTCATCTCCCTTCTCCCGTTTTCAGCCCTTGAAGATTTTCTTTCCAAGATTAGATGTCTTCCTCTGTAGAATTAGTAGACGCTTTAGGAGTAGGTACTAGGGTTCCTTTAGCTGTGTCTGAGTCTCCTCGGGAAGCAGGGGTTGGATCCTCTCCCTGGGATCGTGAGGCGGAGGCCGCCCCCAGGGAGGAGGCGGCAAATGTGGCCCCTAGCACCTCGTGCTGGGTGAGGCATGAGGACGAGCTCGCCAATGCTCGGGCTCGCTTCCACATCCCCTCGCGTTACACGCTTCGACTGGCCAAGGAGGGAGAGAGGGCAGATCAGGTACGGGGCAGGGAGATCGTCCTGTATTTGGAAGCTTTTTGGGGCGGAATGCGCCTGCCCTTCTCTCCTGAGGTCGTCGCCGCGCTGAATTTCTTCGGTTTGGCCCCCGGCCAGATAGTGCCGACCTCGTAGAGGATCCTTCTTGGGTTCCTGATCCGCCTGAAGTTACAGGCGGTTCTCTTCAGCCTTCCTCTTCTCGATTTCTCCCTCGTCTTCAAGAGTCACCCTGGTAGTCGAGCGGGTGACCCGAGATGGGTTTATCTTACCTTCAGGAAGCGGCCGGGGGCGCTGCCGGCACCGGGGTCGTGGCCTTGCCCTCCTCCATCCATAATTGGAAAAAGAAAATTTTCTTCGTTTCCCCTCCCGAGGGCGAGGACTGGCCCGTGCCTACCAAGTGGTCGAGGGAGAAGTGTCTGCCAGGGAACTAGTCCGATGACCCCGCCGCGGTGAGAGTGGCGTCGTGGGAGCCCATCCCCCGACCTGACGTGCTGCTGTCCGAGAGGGTCTTGAGCTGGGCCGGGCTTAGCCCCGTCGAGTTCGTCGGTAAGTTAGGCTTGCTTTTGGGTTTGTGTTTTACTCGTGTTGCTGATTTGTTGGGTGTTTGTTTCGTGCAGGATCCATGAACTTCGTCTCCCTCCGAGCTTCTATGCGCCAGCCGAGGCAGCCTACTAGGGCCGGGGGCGCTAGTTCTTCTCGGGTTAAACCCGGCTCCGACCGCTCCGGGGGCTACGTCCCGTGAGCGCCCGGGGGCGGATCCCGCCTCGGGCCCCAGCAGAGTATCGGGCCGGAAGCGGGCCCTGATCTAGGAGGACCCGGCCTCGGAAGAGGAGATCGGCTCTCCCTCGGAGTCGCTCAAGAGGAGCTCCCGGAGGCCCTCCAGGGGTCGGTCCTCACCGACCATGGTGGAGAAAGGGGGCCTCCGGTTTGTGGTGCCATCGGGGCTGTCCGTGGCAGACAACCTTCTGCACGAGATAGAGACGTCGGCAGGGGGTAGAGTCCCCGGAGGGGACCTTCAGGGCTCAGCTGGCATCCATCGCCCAGGAGTCCGTGCAGGTAAGTTCTTTTTTGGTTCATTGTGAGATTCAGTGCTTCCTTCATCTTTCTGATTTTTCCGTGTTTTCCAGGTTCTCCAGCACGTAGCCCTCGCCCTGCGCATGGAGGCCGAGGCGGTAGCCCCGGCACTGGAGGCTGCGGGTCAGCTCGCCTCGCTGCAAGAGAGCTTCAAGCAGGAGCTGGAGGCGATGACGGCGAGGGTCGCCGCCCTGGAAGGCGAGGTGGAGGCCGGAAAACGGGAGGTGGCCCGGCACCGCGAGGTTGCGGTGATTGCCGAGGTCAAGCTCGAGGACGCCCAGGTGCTCGCCAGCAACCTGAAGAGGACGGTGAAGGCCCTCCGGAAGGAGCTGGGTGTAAGTCCACGTTACCCTTCCCGGTTCTTTCGGGGATGCGGAAATGGTGAAAAACAATTTTTTCGGTGGAGGTAACATGGACTCTAGAATAGGATCTTTACTAAACTAACATCTAGCAACCTAACTATAAGTTTAACTACTATGTTAGGGGTTATACCTAGTCTTGAACTCCTTCTCTTCTTGCTCCTTGGAGTGGTCGGATCGGCCTCACCTCATCGTTTCCTTGTGCCGAAGATGGATCCACCCGAAAGTTTCTACCTTGGGCTCCTACCTCAATCGAGAGGAAACTAAAATACTTGGCTTGCTAGACCTTATACTCTAGAGTGAGTAGAGAAGTGTTTTTAGGGTTTTTTCTCAATGGCTCATGTTTCTCAACTCATGAGACATGAGAGCCATGAGCAAGAGGAAGAGGGAGAGCTTGGATGAGAGAGAGTGAAAATGATAGAATGAGAAAGACTTTTTACAACCATGCTCTCAAAAAGAAAAATAATCATGATAATAATAATAATTAAGTATTTGTGATAGTTCATTTCAATGGCATTATCATTTCATGCATTTAACGCATTTTGTAAACAACAAACAAGCAAAAGTCATAGCCATGAAATGATGATGTCAACAAGTCCAAAATAGTCAACCGGTCAACAAAGTCAACAAGTCAACAAAAGTCAAACTTTCAACCTAACCATGGCACAATAATACTTAATTAATATTATTATTAATCATATTTCTTATTCTCATTAGGGTTTAGAAAAAGTCAACAGTCAACAACCCTAATGAGAATCCTCTGCCTCTGTCAACCGTGCATACACACCCGCATCCGTGTTCCAAGGAACACGAATACAAACGAGATAAAACCAATCACAAAACGCATACTAGGATCTGGCTTAAACCAAAGCCCGCTAGTAATAACTGCCCGGATACCAAACGTGCACAAGTGCGCGGATGTGAACGAACCCTGTCGTAAAACCATGCGACCTCTACTCTGTTTTGCCCAAAGGCGAATAGCTCTCTTTGTGGGACTCTAAAGACTCGACACTACGCTGGCAGTGGGTTTAACCATAGGCCGCAAGCGGTACTAGCTGTACGTAACGGTCCCCAGGTAGATACCGATAAGAAGACTGATGAGGTGAACCCATCCGAACTCCTACTGAGCCTGAATGTGACAGTCTCTGTACAGTCCGGTCTGTTCGTCTGAGAATATCGCATGGCGGGCCTAGGGAGGCGGTAAATGTCAGTCCCCTAATAGCGGTACAAGTCATGTCGGAGTGTAGCCCAGAACACCCTGAGATAACACTGGAAACCTACCAGTATATCTCGCTTGTCCTGGCCAGGGACGATTATGTGTAATGGCTCTCCTTGACACAGCGCGATATCAACTCCTAATACCGGGAGAGACGAATCCTGTCTAACCGTCACTGCCTCCAAGTGCTTTGGGACTGCACCCAACTACTACCTGTTTGCACGACTCCTTTGAGCCGCGGTAGGGTAGTAATCAAAGTACAGTGGGAACAGACTCGAGACGAAGTGACGGTGTCAAGTCAGCGGACTAAGCTGTACTCATGTCACCTGGGAACTGATAACTGACGATAGGTATAGTACCAACCAACAGTTCCCGACAAGTCCTGTGCAGTGTACTCGTAACCTAACGAGCACCCGCATACTATCTCAAGTACGACGTACTGAGGGCTGTGTGACAGACCGTCTCCCCTGCTGGGATGAGAAGCGCATACGCTAGTCTACTACGGAGTATCGATGCCCTGTCTCGATAATCCTACGACTAGGGACCTGTATAAGGATGTGCTTGTAGATTACCCAGCCCCCACTAGTGTGACTGCCATCACAACGCTGGTAATCAAGCAAAGATCCTAAGGGCTCCACTAATGTGTATAGGCGATATGCTAAAAGAAACACATGTACACATTAAAGTAGAAACAAACCAAGTAGCATACTACCATTTCGAGCAAGATTGTCTATACAACTGTGAATATCCCAAGCTTCCATCAAGTAATATACAAACTAGTATGATACAGTAATGGCCTCTAGGGCATATACACTAACAATCTCCCACTTACACTAAGGCCATGTACTGGCGTATCGAAGACCTATCATCTCGATCAGCCGCTCGAACTGAGTCTGGGGTAAGGCCTTCGTGAGTGGATCTGCAGTGTTATCTTCTGAAGCAACCCTCCGAACCTCGATCTCCCGGCGATCCACGATCTCCCTGATCAGGTGATACCGCTTCAAGATGTGTCTGGACTTCTGATGGGACCTGGGTTCCTTCGCTAAACCTATAGCCCCGTTGTTGTCACAATACAGAGGTATTGGATCAACAATGGACGGAACCACCTGAAGTTCTTTCAAGAACTTACTCATCCAGACGGCTTCTTTTACGGCATCAGAAGCAGCGATATATTCCGCTTCCATCGTCGAGTCAGCAACGGTTTCCTGTTTGAAACTCTTTCAACACACCGCCCCTCCATTGGGGGTAAAGACATAACCCGACATGGACTTGGAGTCATCCTTGTCACTCTGGAAGCTGGAGTCAGCAAAGGCCTCGATCTGGAGGTCTTTTCCGCCATACACCAAGAACATCTCCTTAGTCCTTCTCAGGTACTTGAGAATGTTCTTTACCGCTATCCAGTGCTTCTCCCCAGGGTTTGACTGATACCGGCTTACTACACTCAGTGCATAAGCTACATCTGGTCTGGTACACAACATCACATACATTATAGAGCCTACTGCAGAAGCGTAGGGTATAATAGACATGCGATCCCTTTCCAAATCAGTCTTGGGAGACATCTCTTTGGAGAGGGTGATCCCGTGACAAGCCGGTAGATTACCGCGCTTGGAATCTTTCATACTGAATCTTTTCAGTATGGTGTCGATGTACCAGGACTGTGAAAGTCCTAATATCCTCTTGGATCTATCACGATCGATCCGGATCCCCAGAATGTAAAAGGCATCACCCAGGTCTTTCATAGAGAACCTGTGTGACAAGAACCCTTTGACAGATTGTAGCATAAGAATGTCATTTCCTATCAAGAGAATGTCATCTACGTATAAAACGAGGAATACGACAGTTCGTGCTACAATTTTACTATAGATGCATGGTTCATCTGGATTTTTGATAAAGCCAAAATCTTTGACCGTCTCATCAAAACAGATGTTCCAACTCCGCGATGCCTGCTTCAGTCCATAAATGGACTTAAGCAACTTGCACACCTTTCCGCTACTCCCACTCTAAATGAAATTCTCTGGCTGGTTCATATAGACACATTCTTCTAAATTTCCATTTAGAAAAACGGTCTTTACGTCCATCTGCCAAATCTCATAATCGTGGAAGGCAGCAATGGCAAGAAGGATCCGAATGGATTTGAGCATAGCCACTGGAGAAAAGGTTTCGTCATAGTCCAAACCAGATCTTTGACGAAAACCCTTTGCAACAAATCTAGCCTTATAGGTCTCAACCTGCCCATCTACACCAATCTTCCTCTTGAAGATCCATTTGCATCCTACGGGTTTTACCCCTTCTGGAGCAACGTCCAAAGTCCATACTTTGTTGGTGTACATGGATTCCATTTCGGTCCGCATTGCATCTAGCCATTTTACCGAGTCAACGCTCTGAATGGCCTGCTGGAAGCTAGTCGGCTCATCATTATCAATGATGCAATCCTCTCTACCCCCGTCTATGAGAAAACCGTAGTATCTCTCGTGCGGATGAGACTGCCTACTACTCCTGCGGAGTGGAGTAGGAATGTCTTGTTCTTTCGAACCCTCTGGTTCTACTAAGCTTTCAGTAATAGTTTGTGGTTCTGGAATTTCTTCCAGTTCTATTGCGCTCCCACTTATTTCTTTTTCTAAGAATCGGTGTTCCAGAAAGTGGGCATTACGAGAGACAAAGATCTTTTGTTCTTTGGCGTAATAGAAAAGATACCCCCCTGGAGTTCTTTGGGTATCCCACAAACTTGCACTATACTGAGCGTGCCTCGAGTTTGTCCGCATGCTGCTTTTTGACAAAAGCTGGACATCCCCAAATCTTCAGATATTGAAAATAGGGTTTCTTCCCACTCCATATCTGATATGGTGTGGTAGGTACAGTCTTAGTTGGAACTCGGTTCAAAAGATATGCAGCTGATTATAGTGCATATCTCCAGAATGATCGCGGTAACTCAGCGTTACTCATCATGGAACGCACCATATCCAATAGGGTTTGGTTCCGTCTCTCCGATACACCGTTATGTTGTGGAGTGTATGGAGGAGTAAGCTGAGAGAGAATTCCATTCTCTTTTAGGTAATTCAGGAACTCGGCACTAAAGTATTCACCACCTCGATCAGATCTCAGTGTTTTGATACTTTTGCCTGTTTGTTTTTCTACTTCATTCTTGTATTCTTGAAATTTTTCAAAGGCTTCAGATTTATGCTTCATTAAGAAGACATGCCCGAATCTTGAAAAATCATCCGTAAAAGTAATGAAGTAAGAATAACCACTTCGCGCATGTGTAGACATTGGACCGCATACATCACTGTGTACGAGTCCCAAGAGCTCGCTCGCTCTTACTCCATGTCCAGTAAATGGAGTCTTTGTCATCTTTCCTTTGAGACAGGATTGACAAGTTGCATATGATTGATATTCGAACGGATCCAAATATCCTTCTTTATGTAATTTAGTCAACCTTCTCTCATTGATGTGACCCAGTCTACAATACCATAAGAAAGCATGATTTATTTCTGGAGACTTTCTTTTGTGTGTATTCTGAACATTGAAAATCTGTGGTTTTGAAAAGAAACCGAGTGGTTTTGAAATTGTTCCAACGACTTTACTCTGGTTTATTTTCTTGCATTAATTTAATGCGTCCCATCATTTAATCCTACTATTGCAGAAAACAACAAAAATATGGCGTACGTTTATGCCATCCGCATTCGCCACGGGGCCCCGTCATTACCCGTTAGGTTACTTAACTAACGACAGAGCGGGGGCTGAACTAGCGCGGATGCACAACATAAGCAACACCTAAATAGATATCATATATAGATATATACATTCGTCAGATGCAATAATAGCCATTCCAGATCACAGATGAACACATTGGATATACTAGGAATCCGCGTTTCGTTCGAGCCTGCAACGAAAAGCGGATTACACGGTCGCGATGAATAGCCAAGACCCCACCCTAGACCCCTACGGGTGCGGCAAACTACCCGCCAAATACCCGAAGTGAAGCAACCTCCCTCAACAACGTGAGTAGGCCACTCGGCACTTCGAGGTACCCGGTAGTTTGTGCACCCCACCTTGGGTCTATCCTAGGAGCAAAAACAGTAAAAGAAATAATATACAATGGCGGCTACAACCTTATTCCGCATGTGCGGCCATACAAATAATATTACATCAATTACATATTACATCAAATGAAAGATAAATAAAACTCTCATCTCACAACCCCCGGCTATTCATCCGCGACAATCCAACGAATTCATATACACAAACCATCAACATTACAGATCACAGATATGTATAACCCCCACTAATCGACGTATAGCGATTAACAGACGTTCAATACATATATCACATCACAGATATAACCCATTAGCTAAAGTCTACAGAAATTCGATCAAAATACGAATTTGTAACCACCCCAAACACAAATTTGTTCTCTGGAAAATCTGGGCAAACAACATATTCTAAAAATCCCAAAACAGCACACTGAACACACTGCAGCAGAACCGAGTCGCGGCCGAGTCAACTCGGTCGCGGATCCGCGGCCAAACGCGTGTTTTGGCCGCGGTTCCGCGGTGAGTTGGTCGACTCGCTGGCTCGTTTTTGCTGTGTGTTTACAAAAAACCCTGAACCGATTTTTAGTGTATGTGGAATAATTTTTTGAACTGTTTAAAAATCGGCAGAAAGTTCAGATCTTGGACCCGTTTTGTGATTTTTTCTCCGATCGAAATTCTAAATACTTTGCTAACATGCTAGTTGTTGTTTAGCTAGGCTCTGATACCACTGTAAGTCCACGTTACCCTTCCCGGTTCTTTCGGGGATGCGGAAATGGTGAAAAACAATTTTTTCGGTGGAGGTAACATGGACTCTAGAATAGGATCTTTGCTAAACTAACATCTAGCAACCTAACTATAAGTTTAACTACTATGTTAGGGGTTATACCTAGTCTTGAACTCCTTCTCTTCTTGCTCCTTGGAGTGGTCGGATCGGCCTCACCTCGTCGTCTTCTTGTGCCGAAGATGGATCCACCCGAAAGTTTCTACCTTGGGCTCCTACCTCAATCGAGAGGAAACTAAAATACTTGGCTTGCTAGACCTTATACTCTAGAGTGAGTAGAGAAGTGTTTTTAAGGTTTTTTCTCAATGGCTCATGTTTCTCAACTCATGAGACATGAGAGCCATGAGCAAGAGGAAGAGGGAGAGCTTGGATGAGAGAGAGAGTGAAAATGATAGAATGAGAAAGACTTTTTACAACCATGCTCTCAAAAAGAAAAATAATCATGATAATAATAATAATTAAGTATTTGTGACGGTTCATTTCAATGGCATTATCATTTCATGTATTTAATGCATTTTGTAAACAACAAGCAAGCAAAAGTCATAGCCATGAAATGATAGCCATGAAATGATGATGGTCAACAAGTCCAAAATAGTCAACCGGTCAATACGTCAACAAAGGTCAAACTTTCAACCCAACCATGGCACAATAATACTTAATTAATATTATTATTAATCATATTTCTTATTCTCATTAGGGTTTAGAAAAAGTCAACAGTCAACAACCCTAATGAGAATCCTCTGCCTCTGTCAACCGTGCATACACATCCCATCCGTGTTCCGAGGAACACGAATACAAACGAGATAAAACCAATCCCAAAACGCATACTAGGATCTGGTTTAAACCAAAGCCCGCTAGTAATAACTGCCCGGACACCAAACGTGCACAAGTGCGCGGATGTGAACGAACCCTGTCGCAAAACCATGCGACTTCTACTCTGTTTTGCCCAAAGGCGAATAGCTCTCTGTGTGGGACTCTAAAGACTCGACACTACGCTGGCAGTGAGTTTAACCACAGGCCGCAAGCGGTACTAGCTGTACGTAACGGTCCCCAGGTAGATGCTGATAAGAAGCCTGATGAGGTGAACCCATCCGAACTCCTACTGAGCCTGAATGTGACAGTCTCCGTACAGTCCGGTCTGTTCGTCTGAGAATATCGCATGGCGGGCCTAGGGGGGCGGTAAACGTCAGTCCCCTAATAGCGGTATAAGTCGTGTCGGAGTGTAGCCCAGAACACCCTGAGATAACACTGGAAACCTACCAGTATATCTCGCTTGCCCTGGCCAGGGACGATTATGTGTAATGGCTCTTCTTGACACAGCACGATATCAACTCCCAATACCGGGAGAGACGAATCCTGTCTAACCGTCACTGCCTCCAAGTGTTTCGGGACTGCATCCAACTACTACCTGTTTGCACGACTCCTTTGAGCCGCGGTAGGGTAGTAATCAAAGTACAGTGGGAACACACTCGAGGCGAAGTGACGGTGTCAAGTCAGCGGACTAAGCTGTACTCATGTCACCTGGGAACTGATAACTGACGATAGGTATAGTACCAACCAACAGTTCCCGACAAGTCCTGTGCAGTGTACTCGTAACCTAACGAGCACCCGCATACTATCTCAAGTACGACGTACTGATGCTGGGATGAGAAGCGCATACGCTAGTCTACTCCGGAGTATCGATGCCCTGTCTCGATAATCCTACGACTAGGGACCTGTATAAGGATGTGCTTGTAGATTACCCAGCCCCCACTAGTGTGACTGCCATCACAACGCTGGTAATCAAGCAAAGATCCTAAGGGCTCCACTAATGTGTATAGGCGATATGCTAAAAGAAACACATGTACACATTAAAGTAGAAACAAATCAAGTAGTATACTACCATTTCGAGCAAGATTGTCTATACAACTGTGAATATCCCAAGCTTCCATCAAGTAATATACAAACTAGTATGATACAGTAATGGCCTCTAGGGTATATACACTAACATTGGGGCCGGCGGCTGAGGCGGCCAAGTCGGCCGAATCGAGGGCGGTGGAGGGCTATAAGAAGTCGAAGGACTTTTATGATGACTTGGCCGCGGCCACGACCCGCATTTGGCACGACGCCCTCGATGCCGTTAAGTCCCGGATGCCGGAGTTCGCCGACGCAGATCTCCGGGCCGAGTTCCTCTTCGTGGGCGCCGACGAGCAAGGGGAAGAGGTTCCTGGCGAGGAGGTCGTCGAGGACCTAGCGCGCCACGTGGTAGAGGTCGAGGACGTCGAGGTCGTACCTGGCCCCGAGGTGTAGAACCCCCGTTCTCCTCCTTTTATTTTGTTTTCTTGAATTTTGTAAGGCTGGGGAGCCCAAAAAATACCCTTTGTAAAACTTTTGTCTTTGGTAGTAATAAAGTCTTTCTTCGGCTCCATAGAATTGCGCTCTACCATCTATTTATGAAGTATGCTCGTAAGATACCTTTGCTTGTACCGTTGTGCTTTTATGTCAGGTTGGCCATCTGTCTAGCGATCGTCTGTCAAGTTGACTTCAATCACTGGCCGATGAGTGTGCCAAGCGCTGCCGAGGAGGTATCCCCCTGGGCCCCGGAGTCGAAGGGAGATCGTTTAGACTTGGATAGACCTGACGCCCCTCACTGGGGTCTCAGATCCTCTGCAGGCCACAGGGCATCTCTGATTTTGAGCATTGACCACCATCCGGGGGTGACTGGGCAGGGTAGCTTCCTAGTCGCCTCTTGCAAGGGCTTTCTGGTCCCTGATGTTGTGGTAGGGGAGCTACCCGCCAGGGATGGCCGAGCAAGGACTCGACTGCCCCTGGGAGGACTTGGGTCCTTAGCGCTGGAGGGTCTGTAAGAAGCCCACTAAGGATGACCGGGCAGTGAAGCTGCGCGGTTGCCTCTTGGCGAAGGCTTTGACCTCTGGCGCCGTGGGTAGGCAACTACCGGCCGGGGATGAACGAGCGGGGTAGCCGCTCTGGTGCCTCTTGTGAGGGCTTTTGATCCTTGGCGTCGAGGGTAGGGAGCTACCGGCCGGAGTCGACCGAGCAGGGTAGCTGCTCGGTTGCCTCTTGCGAGGGCTTTGATCCCTCAGGACGGGGACCGAGCAGGGTTACTGCTCAGTGCCTCTTGGCGAGAACTTTGATCCCTGTCGGTTGTGGTAGGAAGCTACCAGCCGGGGATAGCCGAGCAAGGACTCGACTATCTCTAGGAAGACTTTGGTCCTTAGCGCGGGAGGGGCTGTAGAAGCCTACCAAGGACCCTTGGCCGGGCAGGGTTATTGCCCGGTGCCTCTTGGCGAGGGCTTTTGTCCTGAAGGATAGCCGAGCGAGGGATCCTTGGGTTCGACTGCCTCTGGGAGGGCTTTTTGATCCCCGGCGTTGTGGCAGGGAAGCTGCCCGCTGGGGATAGCCGAGCGAGGGATCCTCGGGCTCGACTGCCTCTGGGAGGGCTTTTTGATCCCCGGCGTTGTGGTAGGGAAGCTGTATCCCGCTGGGGATGACCGAGCAGGGTAGCTGTCGGGTTGAATCCTGATGAGGTGTAGCCCGACCGTCCAGCTGTAGGTGCGGGGAATGGGAATGGTCGGGGCAACGGCGCGCGTAGCCAGTGCATTGAATGCGGGGGGAGGCGAAGCGCTAGGGGTGCGTCGCTTCGATTCCATCGGAGAAGGCTTGATGGCTGCCGCGTGGCGGCGACTCCCTGGGTGAAAGCGGGCGACTGTTGGGCTGCGCAGTGGGCTATATAAGGCTGAAGGAGTACTGGTCCTTCCATCCTTCGTAAACAGGTTGTCGAGAATGCAGGACTTCCCGTTTACCATCCCCGACATCGTCCGCTTTGAAGATGTGTACTTTTACGACCCGTACTGCACCGAGGACACGGTGCAACTGGTCTACGGGAGCATTAAGGACCATTTCGGCCGGCTGCTCCCCAGACGCTCCTTCCTGCTGCAGTTGCTGATGTACTCCATCTGGAGGGCGTCGCCGGGGCTTTACAACCCCCTGTCTGAGCTGCTCTATGACGAGGCCGTGGGCAAGCTGCGGTCTTTGAGGCGTTTCGGCCTAATCTCCGCGAACCGGCTGGCCCGCTCAGAGGCGCTCGTCCGCGAATGCTACGAGCTGAGGCTTGGGATTGACGCGCGGGGGGACCGGGGACAGAGGTTGGATCTTGCGAGGCCCCGGTTGGCGGAGATCTTTACCGAGTACCACGAGCAGTGCTCGCTGCATCCCCTTCCCCCACTGTTGTAATTTTCTTTTCTTGTTGCATGTATGGCTGAGGAGCCCATAATACCTTTGAATAAACAAAGTTTTTCTTCCCTTTTCGCAATGCTCCATTGATCTTTATTAAATTAACAATAGGTCCTAGGAAGAATTTACATTGCTTTAAAAGAAAGGTAAATGCTAGTAGATGACTTTATTGGCTTGAGCCGGGCTCCCTGAAGGGCTGTTGGCCTCCGCGCTTGGTCTAGGGTATGGGGCTTCCTGAGCTCCGGGCTGGCCGTCCGCTGAAACGAGCATGATCTGACCGATGGTCAGGTCGGCGGGAGGGTGATGCTGCTCCTGCTTGCGGTCGGCCTGCCGTTTGTCCCTCAAGTTGGCGGCGAGGTGCCCAGACCGGATGAGCTCTTCGATGTAGTCCCTCAGTTGTTTGCAGTCCTCCGTGGCGTGGCCCAGTACCCAGTGGAAAGCGCAATAGGGGCCCCGGATTCGTTTTGCGGCCTGATGCGGGATCGGAGGGAACTTGAAGAACCCCTCGTTCTGGGCCTCCTCCAGCAACACTGCGAGGGAGACGTTGAGGGGGGTATACTCCTAGAACTTCGGGTGGTAGAGCTGTTGACGCTCCGGCCTCTCCTCCCGAGCCTTCTTCTTCTGGTCGGACCGTTCTGCCCAGGGGAGGTTAGCATTCACCTCGGATTCCAGCTGAACCTCGCGCTCGGTCCACGCCTTGACCTCGGCCATGGTCTTAGGTTGCGCCAACGCGATGGAGCGTAACCATTCCTTATGCCTCAGACCAGATCTAAGCGCCGTGATGACAGTTTCGTCCCGGTGCTCGGGCACCTCGAGAAGGGCTTTGTAGAAACGGGTAATGTAAGCCTTGAACATTTCTTTGTCCCCACTCTTAACCGTGAAGATATAGTCGACCGTGCGCTTCTGTCGACGGTTTCCCACGAAATGGCCGAGGAACTGGGTAGCTAGCTCGTCGAAGGTCGAAATCGAGCAGGGCTCGAGCCCCCGGAACTAGTCCTGACCTGCGCGGATAAGAGTGGCCGGAAAGGCTCTGCACTGGGCGGCGTCGGAGTGATCCTGGAAGCTCATCCCTACGGTGAAAGCGTCCAAATGGTCCTTCGGGTCAGTTTTCCCGTCGAACAGAGAGACCTTTGGGGGCTTGTTGCGCGAGGAGACGTGGACGGCGAGCAATTCCTCGGTGAACGGCTTTGTGAGCGAGTCGGAGGCATACTTAGCCCCGTCGCTCGAGAGGTAAGCCTCCCGGCGCATGCCCTCGATTTTTTTTCGAGGGCGTCGAGCCAACCGCGGTATCCCGAGGAATCGGCGCCATGGGATCCCTGGTCTCCGCTGTGGGTGACCTGCGTCTGGGAGCGGCCTCGGTTCCTCTCGATGAGGTGTCTCAGATCCCAAGGCGAGGTGGCTCTGGACCCGCCGAGGTGAACCCCTTCTGTGCGGCCCCGCCATGTGTGGTGGTGTCAACCACACCTGTGGATAGACGAGGTGACTGACATCTCCTCAGGGGGATAAGGGTCGCGTGGAGGCTCGGGGCGAGGCATTCTGGCGGCGGATCTTGGTGTGGAGCCGTGGGGCGCCCAGCGGGCCTCAGGGAGCACCGGCTCGAGAGATCGGTGGCCAGGAGTTGTTGCCTGCTGGTGGTCAGCCGTTCAGACGGGGGCAGAGCCTTCTGGAGGCGGTGGAGCGGCGATCTGGGGCCCATGCCCGGCCGTTTGGACACGGACGAGGGCCTCCACGAGGGATTGTAGCCGATCTATCCGGCCTGCGAGGGCGTTGATGACGGTCATTGGAGGAGGCTCATCCCCGCCTTCGGTGAGTGGAAGGCGGCGGCTGGTACCGGGTCTTCAGGGTGGCTGCTTGCCATTTGGGTGGAGATCGGAAGGCCTACTTTGTGTTTTGTGGAGTGTTCCCACAGACGGCGCCAACTGATGGAGGTCCTTTTCGGGTCTCCGTCAGATGTTGTCTTCCGTAGATCTCCCGGTGAACTTTGTTGATTATCTCCTGTTACGTGTGGGTCTCAATGGGTTTTTGGAGGAAGAAGTGGAATGAAGAGTTTGGTGCCGACTTCCTGCAAAGAAGTCCCGGGGTGGTTTGGTACCAACAAGGACCCTCCGACGATCAAGTTAGTGATGAGATCCGAGCAGAGTAACGGCTTAGAAGAGTAAAAAATGGCTTACTTGACCCCTCTGTGATGGAGATTTATATAGTGGTGGCGGCATGCAGCAGCAGACGCGAGAATCTCGCCGGCAGTTACACCTCCGACGTCACGCCCGCGTAGAGAACGGATCGTCTATTAATGGGGATCATAATGGCGTGGAACGTGGGATGTTGCTGGCGTAGGATCTACGCACGGCGAGATTCGCGGAGCGGCGGTTACGCCTGTGAGCGGTGGCCTTGGTCGGAGGGCCGAGGAAGACGGCCTCGGCCTGGAGCTCGGAACGAGCGAGGAGGCCGAGGAGTCCAGGTTTTGTGGCAGCTCGAGGCAAGCTGAGGGGCCGAGAAGGCTAATTTACAGGGAGCCCCGAGGAGGGCTAGCTTGTACTTGTAGGTCGGGCGTAGGGTCGTCTGGTCGGCTCCTGTGGGCCCTTTCTTCTGAGTATTGGGACGCGTTATCTGCCACGTGTCTTGATCCTGGAGATTGCCGATATTGAGCATCATCAAGAGAAAATTCATTCAAGTATTTTCTTCATTTTTCCCGGTCAGTATGAATACATATGGAAACTTGCCATAGAACGCATAACAGACCTATAGGTTATTGCTCTCTTGACCCAAGACCCTTTGTCCTCGTCAGATACGAATGAGAGAAACTTTCCACAGGTTTTGTGTCTGTGAGGTCTTTCTTGTTATCGTCACTTCATCAGACTTCGAGCAGCTCATTTTGTAGTTTTTTTTTTATATAAGCCCCTTAAATCATTGCTATTTTAAGAACCACCTCCCATAACCTCATATTTTTATTTACACATTGCTATTTTGATATAGGTTGTCAGGTGTTCCTTTTGATCTTCTATAAGAATAAGCTTCCACAACGATTGGTTTCTCCATCTCAACTGTTGTACACTATATTCTTCTTTCGATATGTGTGCAAGCTCTACGAACCAAGAGAGGATGATTTACAGTAGCCGCCCCCCCATATCATCACGTTCTATAATCATCCTCAGATTTTATGGTAGAAGCTTTGATCTCCTCATATAGCCGAATTTTTAATCATAACTCCGGATTTCTGCTAAGGATCAAGGATATATTTTATAGTCTAACACGTTGCACACACATGCATGCGTGTGTCTATATATACATGTGCCCGCATGCACGACTTAATCCTAAAAACTATCATATACTTTGGCTCAATAACAAGAAATTACCAAAACTAAACTGCCATGGTTTGAAAATTGTGGTAGTTTCTAGCAAATATTACTGAGATGGCACCTTAATTATGATGGCATTTTGTAGGTTGTGAAAGTTTCGTGGTAGTTCAAGTTCTTATAGATTTTTAAAGTTCTATGGTAGTTTTGAGAGTGCTGGTAATTTCTCATAACCAAGTCATGAATTAAGCCTACATGTGTACGTATGTGGGCATGAGGTGAGAGAGAGGGGAGGGGGGCTATACTCCTTACAGTGGCATTAGCTAGCAACATTCCAACGGCTTATGCTTTAAGATTTGTGTGAAAAGATATGATGAAAATAATAAAATAAATGGCCAGCAACCATTTAATTAGCATGATGCATTAATATTTATCGGTAATTACATACGCAGGTTACAAAAATAGCTTTTCTCCACTTGTTCTTATTTACCCTTTGGCTTTCCCATACGTTTGGACACAGTAAGAGTCAGCCACAGACCTTGAAGGTAAAAGCTCATTTCAACTATATATTGTGTATTGATGGAAGATTTATCTATTTAGATGAAACCAGATTTCATCAAGTTATAATCAGTTATGATAGCTTTCAATATATATATATATATATATAGTTCTAACACTGGCTTTTAAATTAGAACCAGCAGATTATTTAAGCCATTATGTAAAGATACCCTAAAAAATTAGAACCAGCAGCGTGCACATTTTGCACCAGATTGCATTACAACATGAAATGTGAACCAAAAAGAGCGAGAGAGGCAGGATTCTCTCTGATACACCAGTGTTGTTCCTGATCTGAGCTCAGAGACCCCTGAAACATTGGTGCAATGAGAAGATTAAACAACTGAAACAAATAAATCAACTGAAACCTAGAGCAATTATATAACACGGATAAATGAAACAAACAGATGTTCATGAATGAATACATATCTATCTCGATTGATAATTCTTCCTCCCTGCTAAACCATTAGCAAGAACAGATAAGTGCCCTATCAGGAAAAAAAAGCCAGGGTCGAGATGCTATTAATGGGATGCAAAAGCAAACTTGTTTAATTTAACTAGTATGTTATAAAATTACAAGAAAAGATCTCATGAATACACTAATTTACACATAGGTGAAGCCATGACAGGCCATTCACTCTTCTCATGTAACAAATTCATATATTTAAAATATCTCAGATATGCAATAAAGGTACTAATCAGAGGATGTAAAATCAACGTGAGCAAATCATATCTGTGGAGATTATTTTTTTATAATCTTTTACACTAAGCCTAAGGAATAATTAATATTGCCGTAAACCCATTTGTTCACATCACCACCACCACCTAAGCTTTCCTCCGCTAAGATGGGGTCGGCCGTGAAGCAACATTTCAAGAAAGATTTGGTGAATTGTTACAACTGTCTAATGACCAAATGTAAACTCTCTCCTGATTTACCATGAACTTCTGGTCAAGGAAAACTTTGGACAAGAAAGCAGCTTGTCATAACCGTAAATGATTATTTTTGACTTGAGAAAAGTCTAGAAGAAAGGTAAAAGATAATAAGTTTTTCTAGAGTAAAGAGGGTACCTACCCAGCCCTTGGCTATGCAAGGATTGCACTTGAACAGCACGCCCAGCAGCCGCGGGCCCCGCACTTAAGTGAGTGGGCAACACACCCAACTACTGGATGTGTTGTGCAGCCTTCTACTCATTTTTCTATTTAACATTATGTATAACTTTTAGGTAAATAATAGCCGAGAACAAAAGAGAACACATTCCAACCAAAAGGAGAACAATGAAATTCACAGAATTATAAACATAACAAACACATCATACCACTTCAAATGAAAAGGATACAAGAAAATTTAGCAAACAGATTATATATGAATGCACCACTCAACATAAATGGGAGCGACCTGTTGAGTATGTTGCAATGGAAAATGCACTAATATGAGACACAGACACAAGCCAACATGCACACACAAATACGAATACCATTACTCCCTACTAATGAAAAAACATAAACATTTTATACATTTGAATAAGTATATCGTGATAGATTTTGCTCTGTGTCTCTTTACGGTTTAATGGAGCTGCTTCTCTCATGTCCTGTGATGCATCATAGTCGAACATTTTTATGAGAACGTAGAAATGTTTTGATTTCACATGAAAATCGCAAAAGGAAAAGATGCATAACTAGTAGTTAATATATTTCCTTGTGTGTCCCTGACGCATCGGAATAGTTTGTTCACAATTAAACATATGTTATGTAATTAAGGAAATCTCTCAGACACAGTCCATTCAATCGAGGACACATGTAAGTTCCAGGTCCTAAGTTTATGGCATGCAAATACAACTTGCAAGGAATATGCGCTACTACTGTAGGAGATCTTGTGGCCACTAAAATAAAGAAAGACTCACCAACTTCCGTTGTGTCGACTACAAGTATCCAGACATTCAAAGTATCACGTCACATTGATAACAAGGCATAATGCCATAATATATAAGTGCAATGCAACATAATAAGGGACTAAATTTCAGCCATCACGGTTTATGGACGCCTTTTATTTTACGTTAGGTTCTTATTCTACCCTCCCCCCTCGATATGGTTTCTTCAAACAGAGATTAGCAAGTCCTTAATCTGTTAAACAAATTTGTCAACTAGGTATCAAATCATATATAATTCAACGAAAGTTGGGTAAAAAAAATACATCCTTCACGAATTTTTTCGACGACCGGCATCCATCATCATCATCTTTAACATGTAAGATGTGAATACACCAAATTTCATGTGATTCCACCACTTTTTCACCGTTGAATTAACAATGTAAAAAGTTCTATTGTCGGTAAACCGTTAATTTTGCACTCACTAAATCAATGGTGAAAAGTGATGGAATCACATGAAATTTGGTATATCAGCATCTTACATGACAAAAAAGATGATGATGGATGCCGATCGTTAAATAAAACCATGGAGAATGTATTTTTTCGAGGAGGAAATTCCCTTCTATGGTACTTTTCCTCCATTAACCTCGTATATATGTACATGGGGCTACTATATATTTTTAAGCTTTCTTCTTTGGTGCTTGGCACCCCCCTCAAAAGTACAGTTGCTGTGTTGCACACCTGTCGCCTCCCATGTTTCTTTTCACATCCTTTGTTTCGTCCTTTTTTCACGTCTCCTCAAAGTACGTATCCATATTAATCCACCTGCATGCCCCTCATTCACGCATGCATGCATATTAATGTTCTATGCAAAGTTCGAGGTTTCGGCCGAAACCTCCAATACGTGGTGGTTTCGTATCGGTTTCGGTGAAAACCGATACGAAACCAACCAAGACCGATACGAAACCAACCATACAATATCGTCTTGGCCAAAACCTTTAAAAACTTATTTTTTATGCCATTTTACCGTCATTGTGATCATTGCAGGCCTTTGTTGTTAGAAAATCGTAAAAAAGTGAACCTAAACCCTATATTAATACTTATCTAAGTACACTTTTCAATATATTTTGCTTGGCTAAATTTTTAAATACTAGGATCATTGTCTTGTAATATAGAAGCATAAATTTAAGTATTTAATATATCTACACTTATGTATGTTGTATTACCGTCGAAACCGAAACCCGAACCGAGATTAGCGGAACTAGCTGAAACTCAGCGAAACCAATAAAATTATGAGAGGCCGAAACCGAGTTCTTGAACCTTGGTTCTATGTGTAGGGAGCATCATATCATATGACGTTTAAATCTCTGGTTACAAAACTCTTAGTTATCTTAATTAAAGAGTCTAACATCAAATAAAAACGGTCACATAAAATAATTTTCTATTTTCACAATCTCCTTTCAAGCCCTCCTGTCTATAATTGTAAAATGTAACAAGACGATATAAACCGTTGGATATGATGGGCCAAATTACATTACATTATGTATGCACGAGTTATCATTAACTTTTAGTAAATACAATAAAGTTTTTATTATAGTAAAATACCTTAAACTATGATTTTCATGAAAATCTTTTTCACTAAAGTATCCTTGAAAACAACATTTGAGGTATTCTATAATAATAATAATAATAAAGAATTTTTAGGTACAACGGTTTAGTATATTCTTAGCGTAATTGATCAAGGATTAAAGGCAAATTAAAAGCTAAAGAGAGAGCTCTATTGATTCTAAAGTGAGCAATTTGATGCAGATGTAGCAACAATATACAAGAACAAAAAAGCTAATAAAAAATTTTAATCTGAAAATTTGAACAAAGTGCAACAGAAAATGAGGTGAGCATACGGCATGTACTAGTTTCAAGAGATATTTAATCGCTCCTTTTCAATTTACTTGCTTTTTTCTTTTGACCATCTTTATCATTTATCGTTTTAGAGAATAAAAAATAATTGTTATCAATTCACACTCTTGTACCAGTTACAAATCATTTTAGATAAGTAGAAAAAAACCATCGGTCATGAGGATCTATCAAATTCTCTCAAAGTTACAAGAGGATACCATGCTTAGAAAGTTTTGTGCTAGTTTCTTGCAATTATTGTTGACGAGACACCTTAATTATGACGGTTTTTCGCAGTTTTAAAAGTTTTCCGGTAGTTTCGTGTACTTTTTTTTAAGTTTTTGTGCCAGTTTCTCAAAACTGGGAGTCTGGGACAAAAGAACTCGATAGTTCTATGGAATTAAGCTTAAAATTTAATGATTGCTAAAAATTCTTATAATTTGTTGAAAATTTGAGGAAAACCCCCATTATATTTTTGCAGCTGACGACGAAAATAAAATAAAACGAAAAACTAGAGCTCCAAGACTTACAAATAAGGTAATCTATGGAGCAAACCCTAAATTAAAAATGCTTAACCAAAACAATACCCAAAAATTTATCTTCCTTCCATTGCCAACAACAAAAATATTATATCCAATATTTTGAAATAGAAAAGCTTAATTCGTGGCCATTTTGAAATCTCGATGTGGGGTCAAATTACAATTACATTTACTTGGCCATTTATTAAAGAAAAATTGTTTTCTTTAATTCTTCCTCAATGTAGTTGTAGAGTGTATAATTAATATGAAGTGCTTTCCGCGTTTCACGATACTAGTCCTTTTTCCATATTGTAGATATTTTTCCAGGCCGTGTATTGTTTCACTTTATAGTGTCAAATCAAAAAGCATATTGGACTTAATATGAAGTTCCATATAAATGTCATGAAGTTTAATCAGTGATTTTACCTTTATCACGACATGTAATTGAGATTTTCATAATAACTAACTCTTTATAGGAAAAGTGCAAAGAAAAAAGAAAACAGGTGTTATTAAACGGGACAGAGGATATATTACGACCCTGTTTGGATATGGAGTTGGGATCACTGTACTTTATTTTTTAGTGGAGGTAGGGAGATGCGAAATGTCGTTTGCTGGCCTCAAACTCCAAAAGTGGAGTTTACAGAACTCTGATCGGATTGGAGTTGAGATAACAATAGTTATTTCAACATTTGGACTGAGATAACTACAGTTATCTCAACTCCAAAATGATAACCAAACAAACCAAAGTTAAGATTTTGAAGTTTGGCATTGCTAACTTTATGAAAATACAATTTAGAAAAGTAAACTCCATTCTCAAAACAAGGCCTAAATAAATTAAAAATTAGGGTTATGAGAGTTTGTTACCGAATAAGATCTACATAGATCAAGTGATCTCTGTTTGGTCCATACGTATGTGAACATATATCATACTATATCTTTTCTTTCACCTTCTCTCCCAAAAGAAAAATTATTCCCTTACGCTGGATATAATACATCCGGGCATGGATTGAGAGAGGCGGAATTTCGGGTAGCTCTGGACGGCGTGTGGGGCTCGCGGTCCTAATTCTTCTTTTTCTTGCCCGGGTGTATACGGCAGGCATAGGGACTAATTTATCCTCCCAAAGGCTCTGACGGGTTATTGTTTTGCCTGGTTCATCAACCCAAATTAATAAAACAAAGGCAAAAAATTTGGTAACATGTGAATGGAAAAAACCCAAGGGCATTAGTAGACAAAGAAGTTGGAATAACAACAAATATACAACACAAGATGGAGACACTCTATACAATCATGACACTCTTACTCTAATAAATATTATCCTTAATTAGGCCCCACGGAATTACTGCATTATGAACATAATGAACAATACATAGAAGATATGGCAACTTAGATTTTGATTTTGATGGTGCGTTTGGCTAATTTAATTTATATCATTTATTTTTATAACAAAGTTGTAATTTGCTAATTTATAGTGGTTTTTCCCTTTCTTTCGTTTTCCCTTTTTTCTCCTTTTTCTTTAAACGTGAGTTTTGCTTCTTTTGTTATTATGAATACCTAGCTTGCTACTGATAGAATAATGTGATAGCATAATTGATGTTGCTATTCTTGGTAGTAATTGATATGAAATCCCTATTCATGAAATTCATATCATTTACACCATCAGCTTATTATTTATGGTATTAATTGATTTGATATTCATAGAATCATATCAATTAATCCATAAAATCTTATGATTGTAATCATATGAATAATTTGTTCCTACCTATATTATTCTAAATCACATGATTGTACAACCTATGTACATAGTGGACATTAGTGACTCTCAAAATCAAGATAGTTCGCATTTTCTTTAAGTTCTGGTTTCTACCTTCTTTAGTTACCAATTAGGCATAGCTTATGCGATAAGGATTTATCATTTAATACAAAAGATCAGCGTTTCGTTTTTTTAAGAAGGATCGCATCCAAGGAAACAAGAAAAATTATTTCCAGACCCAGGTATTTAATTTTATTTATTTTAAACCTATAATGATTCAATTTATTTATTTTCAAACCTTTAATTTTCATATCTGTTTTTTTGGTACCGAAGCCTTCTGGGCTCAAGTAAAATCCAAAAGTGTCATATATAGTAGATACATACATACCACGCATAGGATATCGATATTGGATGTCAATCCATACATGCATACATATCGAGGCCATCATCACCACATATTAATGTTAATTTATTATAACGGAAACTTTAGAAGTTTGCTCCTGAATTAATTGTAGGTCGGGACGTGAGCTAAGAATGGAAAACAAAGTCAGTACTCATTGCTTCTAAAGATTGAGCAACCCTTGCTATTTTATTTATTAAATTCTGAATAGGACACGCTAGGCCGGCCCCACACATTAAAAACCTTTCATTTCAAATCAAAACCCTATATTTTATTATTATTATTATTATTATTATTATTATTATTATTACATATTAAATTTAAATTCATCTTAGTTTTGCAAACATCAAATCCTGTTTAAATCATTTAGGCTTTGATTTAAAATATTTTGTGATACAATATTCTTAATTCAACTATTAAAATCAGCATGGATAGTCATTTGCACAAAAATCAAATTATTTTAATTGCTACATTTTGATTTCTCTGCATGCCTTAAGATAATAATTGCTATATATTTTTTATAAAAAAAGTAAAAGCTATTTGTAAATGACTGAATACTTGGGATTTACATTTTTTTTTTTAAAAAGAAAGACGAGAAAAACAAAAATCGACTATAAACAAAAACCTCAATGTTAATTTTATCCCATATAGCGCTTATATTCTCCTACTTGATCTGTCATCAGCGTAACCGTCTTTCAGTCTTTAGTTTATTTCTGAGCAAACAATGCTATAAGTTAACTCCATATTACAGGTCATTTGTTGTATATGAGTTAACTCTACAAATATTCTTTGTTTTTAAAATTTATTATTCAGACTAGAATTTGAATTTTTCTAAAAATCTTCTTTTATAAATCTGCATGAACCTTCTTTTCCAATGGAAACATGTAGTAGCAATTAAGGACCAAAGGCTCTGACAATATCTGAGTATTTCAAATATAATTCAATGTGTTTCATTCATATGAGTCTTTTGGTGTGTGACTTTCGTGAAATTTAGCGTTCAATTAAACCCTTGTTTAACGAAAGTTCGGCATTTATTGGTGTACCCAATAGATTGGTTTGAGAACAAGAATATATATTTCATCAAAATAAAAGATTTACTTATTATTTAGGGTTTATTATTATTTATAGCTAACTTTCTTGGCGAGGATGTCTTGGAGCCTGCGGGCGAGGTCCTGGGAGCGGACCCGGAACAGGAGGCTCTTGCGGGCGAGGACCCGCTTCTCCGATTGCTTCACGTGCCGCCCCCGCTGCTCCGCGTGCCGCTTTATCAGCCGCTCGATGCCCGACTTCTGCATCTTCCGCTTCAGCACCGCCACGGCCCGCTCCAGGTTGTCCTCCCGCACCTCCACGCGGATGCCGCGTGTCCACCGCGCAGTCGCCGGCGGAGGAGGATGCGGCGCTTTCGCGAGGGAGAGGGTGGCGGAGATGTGGCGGAAGAGGCGGTTCATCATCGCCGACGATCGAGGGGATTTTAGGGTTTGGGGTTTTGATTTGGGTGTGAGTTGAGTGGGTGATTTAATTTTAGGTTGAGGACGGATGCAAATGGCTTTGTTATCAGCGGCACCCGATCCATTTAAATAAATACAAAGGTCCTTTGGGGCTCTTTTTTTGGGCTATAAAGACCCAAAGATCTAACAGGTTAGTGATTTTCTCAAGGTTTTCCTATAATATAAAATAAAAGGTCATACTTCATATGGTATCAAATCCAACACTTTTTTTTCTTCTCCAACAACTCAAATGGTCTTGATATGTATATGAATGATTTAAATAAATAAATCAAGTTGTACTCTTGAAGTTTTAGACTACTATGTTATTGTTAAAACAAAGAAGGCATGAGTGAGATAATAAGATCTCACACGATGCCTGTTCTCATTCTTTTATTTTACATTTGATTGATAAATGACATGTATTTTGTTGAATGCATGTAATAGAAAATATTTCTCAAGGGTTGATTTCTGTTTCTGTGTTTGAATCTGTTATGGCCGAACCCATTTATGGAACAACCGTGCAGCTGTTTTTTGTACTTCCGTTGTCCAACTAACCTCTGACCCATGAAATCAACCGTTATCAACTAAGCTAAGTGGTTTTTTTCCCATGAAATCAACCAGATCAAACTAACCTCTCATGTCGGACATGAGAGTAAACCGTTACAAACTGAGCTAAGCCCAATTAGCTTTTTTCCCCATGAAATCAACAGGTTCTAGCTAACCTCTCACATCCAAGAGGAAACCATTACCAACTGAACTAAGTCCAGTTAGTTGACCGGTTTTAAGTTGCTTGTGTTCGCATTAGGAAGTTATAACAGTTAACCATACTGCAACTGCAGGCACCATACGAGTAGCAGGCATTCTTATATCATTAGCTCCACATCTAAAGCATTTGGATGACCAAAATGTGTCGATTTTGATTAAATAGACATCCATACCATAATCAATACGATAGCATTGCAACCGTTAGAAGAAGAAATTATCATTACAAGATAAATACACCATACGTAAGCAGCTAAAATATTACCAAACCATGCACGTAAAGAAAACAGCAACACACAAATACCCTACACTAGCCAAAGCAACATCTAATGCCTCTTTCCATTACACAATAGCATTGGCAGCGCTAGCAATCCTCGGCCATAAATCAGCACACTCCTTCCCAATGGGTCCTGTAATCGCAGATCCTAGAGATTCAAAACACACGATTAACGTAAGTTTAGCCGTTGTAAACTCAGATTCATTGAATAAAACCATAATTATAACTATAACTAAAATTGGAATTGGAAAATACCTTTCATCTCCCCTTTCGGGTTGACAATAACACCAGCATTGTCTGCCAAAAAAATCACACAATGTTTTGGAAACTGGCAACTATAAAGCATTAAAGATGAATATCTAAACCAGTAAACATAATGCTAATAATAGACAAGATATATATCAATGGTCGCCATAAAAAATTATAGCACTAAACCTAAGCCTAACCCTACATGCATTGCATTTGTGCATAACAAATTATAGCGCTAAACCTAAGCCTAACCCTACATGCATTGCATTTGCGTTGAAGGAATTTACCAGGAGACAGGTAGCATTAATGCGACTGTAAAAGGCATTATGCTGTTTAATACTGGCTTTATTGATTTATGCTTCTCACTGAAGAATGACCATATAGTGGCCACTACCGATAGAGAAGCAACAAAGCCATTTTAGATACTAACACAATATGACCAAAGTCGAGAAACATATTGGTCGAGGCTGAATCAAAATTAAAACATCGGCAGAAAGCATAAAAAGAAAAAACAAATTCAAGGATTAAAAATAAATTTAATTAACTGCGGAACACTCGGTCAAATAGCAAAATAGACAGGAAAACATAATTCTTAGACTTATATACTGAAAAACAAAAGGAAACATCAAATACAATGAAAAAAGGAGGTATTTTATGCTTTAAGATAATACCAAATGGGAAAATTTTGGTCAAACAGAAACAAAGTTCTAATTTAGAATGTGATGTATGCCTCATGGCCAGTCCCAACAGGTAATGGCAGCGACACTGCTCCTCCAGGCGATGGAATATGAGGCCGGTCAATGGAGGAGGTACTGCTAAAAAAAGATACAATCTTTCCAGGAGTACCATCAACACCACAAACCTTTATATACGACGTTTACTTAGGAATATACAAACATTTGATAGTTTGCTCCATTAAGTCAAGAGACTATCAAAATCTTCCCCGTCATAATGCAAATGCAATTTGGTTAAAACTGGATTTTTATAACAAAAACTAGATATAAAAAAAGTAATCAGCTTTATAATAGTTCGGAATTGAAAGAACTAAAGTACTAGAATGCAGCACGAACCAATCCAATACCAATATATCTGCATTGGTAAGTTAGATAGAAGTACACCCAATATTTACAAAGGAAATCCCCACAATACAAGGAACTTTCTTTAAGAATAATTTTCTTCCCTATGTGACATATCTGGTATGTTTATTCCATTAAACAAAGAATCAAATATATGTTATCATGTAAGATTAAATTAAGCATATATTTATACTCACCAACTAATAAAACAATAAAATTGAGCATGCAAATGAAATAATATCCTGTGAGTAATATTTCACCCCTATTCAGTGGAAAGTAAATAGTACTATCAATACCTATTATAGTTGCAAGTTGATAATCAGAAAATCCACTCTTGATCATCTCTTACACATTGCAAAATTTAGAAACCGCCCATTTTACAAATCCAACAGATAATTGAAAATCTTACTATTTCCAAAAAAATATTTAAGAAACCTAGTCAAAAAGTAAATGACTGAAGATTGATATTTAAATAACCTAATTTCCAATTACTTTTTAAACTGAAATGTGTGTCTCATGGCCAGTCCCAACAGGTAAAGGCAGCGACGCTGCTCCTCCAGGCGATGGAATATGAGACCCCACTTACAGTGGAGGAAGTTACTAAAGACATTAAGCCTTCAGAAAAATCCATCAACACACAAAAGCTTTATATGTGACGTTTACTCGGGAATATGCAAACATGATTGGTTTGCTCCAGTAAGCTAAGGCAGATAAACCACCTTCGTCACCACAAAAATATAACTAGGAACTAAATATTTGGGTTTGGGGAGGGGGGGGAGGAGGGAGGAGGAAAGCTAACACCAAAAATACGGGATGAAGAAGAGGCACTAATGGATATTACAGTGATTAATGTAGGTTACTGATTTGTTATTTTGTATAAAATTATATTTTGGTAAATGGTAAAAGATTAGTTGATAACAATTATAATAGATCCACTCATCGGTCAACCATAAGAAACGAATCATCAACATTATTTACACTCTTCATGGTACTTAGTCCTACAAACAAAAATCAGGCAATCAACCAAAAATAATTTCTCAGCATGAAGGATTAGGCTGAGGGAGAATACATGGATAAAAAAATTGCTTATCAAATTAAAAAAAATTTGATGTGCTTGTTTCCATGGGGAAAAAAAGAGATGTTTGTCTCATGGCAAGTCCCAACAAGTAATAGCAGCAACGCTGCTCTTCCAGGCAATGGAATATGAGACCACTTCTCGGCGGAGGAACTACCTAATGCATTTAAGCCTTAGGAAAGAGCATCAACACCCAAAAGCTTTATATGTGACGTTTGCTCAGGAATTTGCAAAAATAAATTATTTGCTCCAGTAAGCTAAGGTAGAAAAACAGCCTCCGTCACCAAGAAATAAAATTAATTCATTAAACAAGAGAACATTAAAGGTAACATGGGGATAACAAAATGTGATCAATTTATTGTTTTTGAACTCCTAAGCATCACAAAGAAGCATGGAATCAATAATGACATGTGAATTGATAACCATAAATTAAAAGCATCAATACGAAAACATAGATTGAAGCAATTAATTTAATTAAGTAGATTATCTTAGAAAAATCAAATGGGAAGCAAAAGAAATCATGGAAAATTGTTTCACATAAAGGGATAGTGGTGTTGTTTTAGACAAGCCAGATAGAAGCAACTTAAAACATTGGATATGATTGTTAAAGATATACTCTTCAATGTCTACAACCTAAAAACATTATTTACACTTTATATGGTACTTTAGCAACCCGGTGATGAAAATTTTAGACATCAAATTTATAGCTATAAAAATTGGTCAGAAGGCAAGAAAAACATACGACAGCATTAAAACAACACCTCGAAGACCTGCATTCATCATTAACAGCAGCACATGAATTCCAATCTAAAGCCATGCAAACACTCGGAAGTAGAATTATACCTTCAAAATACATATAAACCCCGTCCTTTCGGCGGAAAGGCTTGCGCTGCCTGACAATGACAGCCGGCATCACCTTCTTCCTCAAGTCAGGCTTCCCTTTCTTCACAGTAGCCATCACCATGTCGCCGACACAAGCCGAAGGCAACCTGTTCAATCGCCCCTTGATCCCCTTCACCGAGATGATGTACAGGTTCTTCGCGCCCGTGTTATCGGCACAATTCACGGTTGCTGCCACTGGGAGACCCAGTGACATCCTGAACTTGTTCCCCGCCGACCCTCCTCGTCCTGAAAAAATCAAATGTAACCGATAAAAATCAAAGAAGATGTTTGCAAAGCACCATTTTTTGAACTCAAGATGACAGCTTTTAGCTAAGTGATACTGTAGTATCTAACAAATTAGCTCAAGTTTCAATCAAAATGGCAGCTTACTCATCTTCAGCATATTTTTTTTCAGGGAAAATTATGAGTACCAAAATGATATCTTTGGACCAAATCATCGCAAAGATGACAAAAAAATACTTTTTTTTTTTATTTTGCAATTACGGATCAAGAAAATTTCAAGCAGAGGAATCTCGTTGCAGCAACGTCAATCTAATAGAATGCAAAATCAATGAGAAAATAGATCGCTAGAAGCCCTAGATCGTACCTCGCTTCGACATCCTGGAAGACAAGAGAACGCTGACGGCGATATCAATTGGAGGGCTTTGGTTTTTATAGATGATTCGTTAGGGTTTTCGGATCCTCGGAAACCCGAAGTTACCTTTATGCCCTTCAAACATTTTGTGGGCTTTATAATATGATTAGGATTGTTGAAGGCCCGTATATACTTTTAAAGAAGATTCAAGAGTCAGCTTCCATACGACATTACTAGAAATCTATACATTCCTGGTACACTGATTCTCCCTTATTTCGTGCTCAGTATCATTTAATCATTCCTGATAATATATAGACACAGTGTTCATAGCATACCTATTTTTTGATCTTTTAACCATAAAATATATTTAATTAATATGTGTCGTCTTGGAAATTGGTTAGCCGGTTTCTAATTTGGTTCGAATATAAATGTGTACCAGAAGAATCAATCCACCCAAGCTGGATTGATCAAAGTAAATCATGGTTACTTCACGATGTCATGTATTCTCTTAAAAAGGGAGTAATATACACCCGGAACAGTTAAAAATGTCTTTTAAGTGTAAAATATGTGGGGACGAAAGCAAGCATGTATTCTAAATTTCATGGATCAGCTACATTAATCATTTCCATGAATTCAGATCTGTAATAGGTCGTCTTCTATTAATGTATCTTACTAACCCACTCATTCAATGTTTGTCTAGATGCTAAAGAGCGGAAAACATCTACATAAAAGTAAACTACACTCGAACTATGACTGATGGAGGGTGGGATCTCCTTCAGATGTTGCTTCCTGTTGATCTGCTGAAGGCGGCGATGGATGGCTAAGATTTGATCTGGAGGTAAACTCCTGAAGCGTGTGGATCTCAATGGGTTTGAGGTTGTAGTTGCCGAGTTACCTGCAAGGAAGTCCCGGAATGGTTGGACCACCGAGGACCCCCCGACGATCAATTTAGTGGGGTAATCCGAGCAGACTAACGGCTTAGTGGATTAGAATTGGCTTATCTTGACCGTCTGAAAGGGGGGTTTAAGTAGCGGTGGCAGCAGGTGCAGTAGGCGCGAGAATCACACCGGCCGTTACGCTTTCGACGTCATGCCCGCGTGATGAGCGGGACCTCCCATTAATGGCGAGACAGGCTCATTAACGGGGGATCGTGGTGGCGTGGAACGTGGGATGTGGCCGGCGGAGATCTCACGCATGGCGAGATTCGCGAGATGGCGGTTACGCCTTTAACCGGTGTTGTTGGTCGGTCGATGGACCGGGGAAGATGACCTCGGCGGGAGAGCTCGCGGACGAGCGGGAGATCCGAGGCATCTTGTTTCTGCGGTAGCTCGGGAACGAGCTGTGAGGCCGAGGAGGCCAATTGTGCTGGGGCTCGGAGGCGAGCCAGCCTCGTCGGTAGGACGGGCATAAGAGCAGTTTGGTTGGCCCCTGTAGGTCCTTTCTTGCATGCTCTGAGACACGTCATCTGCCACGTGTCATGATCTGGGAGATCACTGATATCGAGTCCCATCATTAACCCCCCACCCTCGTCCCGACCAGCTGACGGGTCGGGTCGAGAGTGGTCTGCCGGGTCACCCGAGGTGAGCTCTCTTTCGAAGATATCGTCGAGAGTGTCCCCGGGCAATCCATTGTCTTTTTCTGGATGACGCAGGCGAATCAGGGCGAGATCTTCTGCATTAAAGAGGGGCACCGGGTCGTGCGCGCTTTTGACGAAGCGGCGGCCCACGTGTCGAGCGTTGGTTGGCGGACGCGATGGGCCGCAGGCCTCTGGCGTCTGATGGGATGCTGCCCAATGCGCGTGCGCCAGATGGAGCGATCTGGGTCGTCAAATGCGAAGAGTTATTTTTGGCGAGAGTTGACGGTCGCCGTTGGATGAGGGCACCGGAGGCTATAGATAGAGGTGGGGCCCTCTTCAGGGCCCATCTCTCTTCATATTTTCTCGTCCATGATCTTGTAAGCTCGGCGCTCTCGTTTTAGGTCAGATCTTCTACTTTCCCGAGGGCTTCTCAATCAGGTTAGATGTCTTCTTCTGGGGAGTCTGTAGATGTCGTAGGGGTAGATTCTAGGGATTCTCCCGCCGAGTCGGAGTCTTCCCGGGGAGCGAGGGTCAGATCCCCTCCCCGTGGTTGTGTGTCAGGAGCGGATCCCCAAATGGAGGTGGCGGATGCCCCTGGTGTGCCTTCCCTGTTGAAGTACGAGGGGGATCTTGCCACCGCTCGGGCCCGCTTCCATATCCCTTCTGGCTATACTCTGCGTTTGGCTGAGGAAGGAGAGAGGGCTGATCAGGTACGGGGTAAAGAGATTGCCCTATACCTGGAATCCTTTTGGGCCGGAATGCGCTTGCCCTTCTCTCCCGAGGTCGCTGCGGCGCTGTCTTACTTCGGGTTAGCCCCGGGCCAGTTAATGCCGAACTCCTGGAGGATTCTCCTTGGGTTTCTGGTCCGCTTGAAATTGCAGATGGTCCCTTTCGGTTTTTCCATCCTTGCCTCCACTCTCATCTACAAAAGTCATCCCGGCTTTCGCGCGGGCGATCCGAGGTGGATCTATCTCTCCTTTAGGAAACGTCGGGGGAGCACACCCGGGTCGGGAGTCGTCGTCCTGCCTTCTTCCATCCACAACTGGAAGAAGAAATTTTTGTTCGTCGGGCCGCCAGAAGATGAGGGCTGGCCCGTACCCGTCCAGTGGTCTAGGGATAAGTGCTGGCAGGGAAAACCGTCCAATTACCCCGACGCTGTGAGAGTGGCGGCGTGGGAGCCCATTCCTCGGACCGATGTGTTGCTTTCTGAGCGGGCCCTTAGTTGGGCCGGGCTCAGCCCTGCCCAGTTCGTCGGTAAGTTAGGCTTGTATTTATTTTGATTTTTGCTTGTGTTGCTGACCTCATTTTATCTCGTCTTATGCAGAACCTATGGATTTGAGCTACCTTCGAGCGGCTATGCACAAGACGAAAAAGGGGTCGAGGGCTGGAGGGGCCAGCTCTTCCCATCAGGCGCCGACCCCGGCCCCTCCGGCATCCGTCCAGCACCAGCGCTCGAGACCGGATCGGGACCCGGAGTCCAGCAGGGCGCCGACCCGAAAGAGGGCTCGGGGGCAGGAAACCCCGGCCTCGGAAGCGGAGACCAGCCCGCCGCTGCCGGCTCTTAAGAGGTTCCCCCGCCCAGCCCCACAGGACCCGGCCTCCTCGATCTTGGTGGACGATGGGGAGCTCCGCTTTGAGGTGCCCTCGGGGCTCTCTGTAGCTGACAACCTTCTGCACGACATGGAGAGGTCGGCCGGGGGCAGGGTCCCTGGGGGAAGTCTGAAGGGGTAACTGGCGTCTATCGCCCAAGAGGCCGTGCAGGTTAGTGCTCGTATTTTTCTCGTTTCCTCTTTCATGAGACTTGGCGATCCTTCTTCTTTCTGACCCCTTTCTTATTTCCCCAGGTCTTCCGCCACGTCGCTCTTTCCATCCGGATGGAGGAGGAGGAGATTGGCCCGGCGGTCCGAGCCTCGGGCGAGTCCTCCTCGCCGAGGGAGAGCTCGAGGCGGGCGCTGGAAGCGGCGACGGCGAGGGTAACTGCTCTCGAGGCCGAGGTGGTGGCCGGGAAGCAGGAGCTAGTGGCCGCGAAGCAGGAGGTGGCTGCCGGGAAGCAGGAAGTGGCGGCGGTGAAGCAGGAGGCTGCCAGGCACCGCGAAGCCGCCCAGGCTGCCGAGGCCAAGCTTCAGGACTCCAAGGCGCTCGTCGGCACCATGAAGAAGTCGGTGAGCACCCTCCGGAAGGAGTTGGGGGCGGCGGTAGAGGCGACGAAACGAGCCGACCTCTTAGCGGCGAAAGCGGTGGAGAACTTCCAGAAATCGGAAGAATTTTACACCGTCCTAGCCTCGGCCCTACCGCCATCTGGCATGAGGCCCTCGATGCCGTCAAGGCTCGGATACCGGAGTTCGCCGACCAGGATCTCCGAGTCGAATATCCTCGCGGGGACGAGGAGTAGGGGGATGACCTCGGGGCCGAGGCTGAGGTGGAGATACTCGGCCAGGGCAACACCGAGGCCCCTGCTGCGGTAGCTGAGCTTCCAGGGGATGCGCCCGTCCTTGAGGCTTGAGGCCCGTCATCTTTTGTTTCTTTTTCTTTTTATTTGTTTCCTCGGGAGTTTAGTAGACTTCCAGGCATTTTGTTAGGCTGGGGAGCCCACAATACCTTGTAAAAACTTTAACTTTTGTGAATAAAGGTATTTTTCTTGCATTCTTGTTTGCATGTGTATTTTTCTTCTTGTTGGTAGACACTTGTACCAGTACAGTACTGCTTTATGGTCGGCATGTTCCCCGTCTAGACTCCGATCATTTGCCGAGTGTGCGAGGACCGGCGGGAAGACGGTATCTCCATGGCCTCTAAGTCGAAGTGGAGATCACTAAAACGTTATGTCACGTCCCGCTTCCCGGTGTATGGCGAAGAGGACGCGAAGAGGTCCGCTACGTATGTACTCGAAAGTATATACGCTAAGCGTATCTAAGCAATATAAAGTAAATCACAAGAGACGAAAGATATAAAAATAGCAGCAACTTTATTAATAACATTCTTTGGTATAATGCATGAAAAGAAAATATAACTGAAATGAAAAGCGATGCCTAAACAGTGGCATAACAGGAAAGGAAAATACTGAAAGAACAAGGTACAATATCTAGAGCTCGGGGTCTTCGTTAAACTGCTCCAAGTCTTCACCGGTGGGCTCGATCTCTTCTTGGTCCAACGCACCTGACGACATTCAAAGAAGAAAGAAATAAAATGTCGTCAGCGAACAGGTCGCTCGGTAAGTCCCAAAGATAAGGAAGAATTAGAAAGACAGTGTAAAAGTATTTTCTAAAGTATCATATTGTTGAATATTATGGAATATAGAGTTAACGCTGTTATTTGTAGCTTGGTACAAAAGGATGCCAGTGTATACGAGGGGGGTCTCTATATGCTAGAGGCCAGGGCAAATGGAAGTACAAGGAACCGTTAAACCACGGTACAACAGCAATAGCATTCAGGTTAGGTGTCTTAATCTGACCACCTCGTGCCACCTTTAACACCTTCCGTACCAATCTACCCCTTAAACCCCGTAGTGTTTTAACAGTATTATTGTATTGTATTGTGTAAGTTGGGTGACTGACCAAAACCATGATATCAGTAAACATGTTGTAACTGCATAATCAGGTAAATGGTGTAACAGGATAATGGATGTATATCCATGGTTTGATTCAGTCAAATTGAATAGATTGTTAACTGGATTCAGGGATTCATGTATTCATATTGAGTTGGAATATTAAAGAATATAGATTGACTTGAATCATATTCAACTCAGAAATAGTCAGACTCTTACCCGAGTCAGATTACAAGAAAGGTAATTTGAAATTCTATAATCGTTAGGGGCTTTATTGTAATTTACAAAACTTGAGGGGGTTTTATATAAAAAGTATTATTGTATAGTTTTCAAGATACACCTCAAGTATTTATTATTCGTCTTTATAGTTATAATGAGTGTAAATTTTATTTGTGTTATTCTAGTGAATATATCATAATAAAAGTATTAATTTATAATATTGATTTATTTGAAATTCATGGTATTTTAATGTAACTTTTAATCTTGTAATTTTTTAGGAAAAGGTGGAAAATTTATATTATAATAAAATAGTTGTTTAAATGATAATTATATATATATTAATACAAGAATAATTTTATATAAATATTTTTATTTTCCAAAATCTCATTTTTCTTAAATGTCGTATTTTAAACCTTTCGAGACGAATGCTCCTTGCGGAGGTCTGAATTTCGCACTACTAGCCCACGGGTGCACGATGAACCGTACTATCCCTAACGGGTTCCCCAAAGATGGGTTGTAGTGGCGCTTTGCATAGGTTTAACAAATACCATTCATTTAGAAAAACGGTTTTATAAAGTTAAGGTATTTATTTGTAAAAGGTGTAAATTTCCGTATTTTAGATTCTAGGATTTCCTAAACCAACTAGCCTATTTCTAAATGGTCTAAACGACACATCATTAGAAGCCTCAAATCGTCTCTTCGCCGTCAATTGCGGCCAGGTAAGTACAAGTGAGGAGGGAGGGATCCGCTCACGAATCGTGAGACGGGCCTTTTAAAGTTACCCAAGCTCACTTGCCTAGCCTAGACACCACAAAATCAGTTTAGATAAACAATCGATGTTCATGACATATCGTATTTTCCTATTAAAAGATATTGTTTTAAAATTTGTAAACAACTTAGAACTTTTAGAAAAGGTTTATAAAGAAAAGGGTATTTTAGTGAAAAGTCTTGTATTTTCGTATTCTAAGTTTTAAAGATATCAATTAAGGTTATATTTGTGTGTGTGTAGAGGTAGGTCATTACCTCGTGACTTATTTTAATGTTTAGTGAAGTTTAGAGGTTAAATATGATATATTAAACATGAAGGTATTTAAGTGTAAGAATACGGTATTTGTAAACGTTATCATTTCATGTGTGAAAACACATTCAAATTGATTTCTACAAGTTTAGTGATCAAGATGAACATGTTTAGGAATAAGGGAATTGATTAGAAGAAGAAAACTAAACTTTATGGTATTATTGTGAAAAGAATACGATATTACAAGAAAGCTATCATTTCATGTGAGAAACTTTGTCTAAATTGATTTTTATGTGATTAATAGTCATCATGAATATATTTAGGTATTAAGGAATTGGTGAAAAGTGAGATTTTGTAGAAAAACCGAATCGGAAATCGGTTTGTTCCGATTTCCGTCGGGTTTCATAAAGTCGTATTTTCTTTCAAAGAAAAGGAAGATAGAAAAAGTGGGACTTACAAGTTTGGACAAGCTAGGGAGGCTAAGAAAGTAGTGGGCTGTCGGTGCGTCGAAACGTCGTGAAAGATCCTAGTACGGTCGCCGGAATTCGTCGTCGGTTTCGGCAGCGCTTCGCCTTTAGCTCTTTTTCTAACGTACCGAGTTCTCTTGAGAATTTTAGAGAGTGGACTTAGAATTGTAGGGTGAAATGGTAGAGGGTAGGGGTGTTTATATAGGGCTAGGCTAGGGTTAGGGTTTTGATTAAAAAAAATATAAAAATAATTAAGAAAAACATTAAAATTCATTAAATTTTGGAATAAAAGAGATTTAATGGGAAATTGATAACTGATCTGAAAATTTAGTGTATACAGGGGGTTGACTAAGTCAACACAGAGAAAATCCGTGTTGACGACTCGGCCGTCCGGCCGAGTCCGGCAGGCGGCGTCGGCCGACTCGGCCGAGTCGGGCCGAGTCGGGACACCGTTGGGTGGGTAATTCCATGGGGGGATTTTTGGTGTATTTAACTTTTTATGTGCAGTATAAATTTTGAGAGTTATGGCTGTTTGAACTCTGGTATGGGATTTGAACTCTGGTAGCTTGGTTCAGCAGTGCAAGGTATTACCAATGAGCTACAAGCTCTTTCTTGTAATTATTGCAGGAAAATAGATACTTAAAGTGTTATCAGCATCATTAATACTCCAAGTATACTTTAATTTTAAAACAATTTTATGTACACTAAAAATGAAATTATTTAAAAACAAAATAATTAATTATATATATCTTGTGCTCAGATTAAAATTTAAAAAAAAATTTAAAAAAAATTTGTACAGAAAAGTGTATATGAAAATTAGGATTGTTACATTCTACTCTTCTTATAAAAATTTCGTCCTCGAAATTTGTAAAAGGAAAGTGTAACAAATCCAAGAAAAGTTTGGTGCCGGTGTGCTGACAGTATGTGAAAAATAACAAGGTGGTGCAAGGGTTTTAAAAATGTGAAGAATGTGTGAAGGAATGAAGGAATGCGGAGGTTTTGGTAAAATTGTAAAAGAGGTGAGGGAATTTTGGATTAGGACAGATTCAAGACATATGATTCAAAGAATAAGAAATGATGGGATTCAATGAACATGATTGTAAAGAATGTTTTAGTTGCTGGTTCTTGTGTTATATTGCTTAGGTTGTTCACGCAGACCAGAACTGCATGACAAGGATTCATACAGTTCTGACCTACATGGGCCACCAACAAAACCTGTCACGCCCCGCTTCCCGGTGTACGGCGAAGAGGACGCGACGAGGTCCGCCACGTATGTACTCGAAAGTACATACGCTAAGCGTATCTAAGCAATATAAAGTAAATCACAAGAGACGAAAGATATAAAAATAACAGCAACTTTATTAATAACATTCTTTGGTACAATGCATGAAAAGAAAATACAACTGAAATGAAAAGCGATGCCTAAACAGTGGCATAACAGGAAAGGAAAATACTGAAAGAACAAGGTACAATATCTAGAGCTCGGGGTCTTCGTTAAACTGCTCCAAGTCTTCACCGGTGGGCTCGATCTCTGCTTGGTCCAACGCACCTGACGACATTCAAAGAAGAAAGAAATAGAATGTCGTCAGCGAACAGGTCGCTCGGTAAGTCCCAAAAATAAGGAAGAATTAGAAAGACAGTGTAAAAGTATTTTCTAAAGTATCATATTGTTGAATATTATGGAATATTGAGTTAACGTTGTTGTTTGTACTTTGGTATAGAAGGATGCCAGTGTATACGAGGGGGGTCTCTATATGCTAGAGGCCAGGGCAAATGGAAGTACAAGGAACCGTTAAGCCACGGTACAACAGCAATAGGATTCAGGTTAGGTGTCTTAATCTGACCACCTCGTGCCACGTTTAACACCTTCCGTACCAATCTACCCCTTAAACCCCGTAGTGTTTTAACAGTATTATTGTATTGTATTGTGTAAGTTGGGTGACTGACCAAAACCATGATATCAGTAAACATGTAACTGCATAATCAGGTAAATGGAATAACAGGATAATGGATGTATATCCATGGTTTGATTCTGTCACGCCCCGCTTCCCAGAGTACGCAAGATTGGGCACGTGACATAGCCAACCATGCTACCTGTGGGTAGGAAATGTCCATCCACAGTCACATTACGGTTGTAGAGATATCAAGAACAAAATAATAAACTAATCTAATACATGTCCAAATCCATAATAACAAGAATCAATAAACAATAAGTGCGGAAGCAAATGATCCAATACAATAAATAAACAGTACGTCCCATAATGCGGGCTCACATCTGGAAATGGAATGAAAATAAATAAACTAAACCCTAAGGAACTCACAGTTCAGCCTGCTGGCTGAAGTACTCCTGCTCGGTCGTCGATAGTGGTAAGGAATCTGGGCCATACAAAACCCAGACGTCAGCGCGTCATGTCAACCAAATAATATAATATAAACACGGTAATAAGCAATGCAGGTATGAACATGAATAAAGCAGTACTACGAAATAACAGAGCAGGGTAATGTGCAGTGGTGACTAAACTGTCCTATCAGGTTCCTACTCTATAGTCTTTGAAATCAATTGATGAATCGTCGATGTAACTCAATAGTATCCCGTGCGTGCCCGGGACCACGGTCAAGGTCCTCGGGGCTGAATCCGAGACGTGCCGCTAAGCAGTAATAGGTAGCAAGATGGGCGAGTGATGTCAGCATCACCACTCCGGGGCTGGCCAAGCCCGTAAGACTGATCAGAACAAGTATCGAACTGTTGAGTTACAAGTCGGTTTCACCTTTGATTTCCCCATACCCCCAAGCTATGTATGTCAGGTCAGGTATTCAGTAGTCAAGGATTAATGCCAACACAAAATCAGGTAAAAGTAGGTCTGTCTGAATAGACAGCAGGAATGGTCAGGTTTGTCGGCATTAGGCATGAAATCAGGTAACAGGTCAGGTCACGTTTCAACAGGTTGAGTCGATATGTACAGGGTGTCATGTCCGGTGTATCAGTACATGTGTCAGGTGTATCAAGATCGGTCAATATGTAATGCAATCAAATGTATGCTGATAACAGGTATAGTAACGAATAAGGAACAACAACAGGAACAGCAATAACAATATTATTCCATGTAAACACAGTGATGCTTTGTATTCTTTTATAACAGGTTCAAGCGCCCTTGGGGTGCAATAATCACAGTGTAGCGCAATATTAATAACAGCAGGCAATAAAGATATAAGTGTGCGACTATTATCCTCTAAATAGTAAAATGATTAGCAGATAGTTGTTATTAAGGTTACGGTGGCAAAATACGATTTAGGTGGCAGTATTATAATGTACATCATAGTTCGTCCAATGAGATAAGTAGCAATACTAGTTAATATAGCAAGTTTGTGAGTCAAACATTTAATTAGTTCAACGTAGCATGTAGCAAGAAATCTTGCCTTGACGGTTTCGCAAACCGGAAAGCACGGATGCACCGTCGGCAGAAATCACGAGACGGGTGCACGGGCCACGGATCGAGTCCCAACAGCGAACAACGGGACCACACGGACCAGGGTACTTCGCTGGAGCGTCGGGTCCAAACGACGGCACGGTCGGAATCCGGCAAAAGTCAAAAGCAACGAAGTTAGCAAACACGATACATGCGGGCAAACGACCAGCGAGGGGTTTTCGCACAAGGAAGGATAAGGGACGCTTACCGGGAGACACCAGGGGGCAACCACGGCGGGCTCGACGGCGCTGGGACGCCGGCGAGGCAGCGACGGCGGCTGCGGAGGCTGGAAAGTTCCTGGGTCGCTGGAAAGGTGGTGGTGCAGTGCGATGAGGGGATGTAAGGGCCGGGTTCTGGTCGCAGGGGAGAGGAGGTGGTGCGAGTGACGTCGATGAGGGTCGACGGCACGTTTCCGGCGAACTGCAGAGGGTGGTAGGGTTGCGGTTTTGGGTTCTGTGGTCCGGCGAGGGGAGGAGGAAGGCGACGACGAGGTCGGGACGAGGAGGAAGAGAGGGAGTCTCAGGCGTCGTTGGTGACGGGAGGCGGCGTCGACGGCGAGATCTGCGGCCGGGTGATGTCGTCGGGGTTGGGTGCCGGCGCGGAAGGAGACGGAGGTAGGAGGGTGCGGCTAGGCTGAGGAGGCGATGACGGCGACGGCGAGGTCGCGGGGAGGTCGGCGGCGAGGTCACGACGAGGTTAGGGTTAGGGTTAGGGTTTCTCGTGCGGGAGTTTTCTCGTGGTGAAGGAGAGGAGGGGCGGCTGCGTATTATATATAAAGGAGGAGAGAGAGAGAGATTGGAGAGAGAGGGTGAAAGATTTTAGAGAGAGAGAGAAAGAGAATAGAGAGAGACAGAGAGAGACGGAGAGAGATAAAGAGGGGAAGGGGGGCCCACGAGGGATTAATCCCCTCGTGATTGGCTGGGATTTAAAAAGGAAAAGTTTAAAAGATTTTAAAAGCGTTAGAATAGTAACTGAATATATATATTATAGTTTTAAATATATTTAATCAAACGGGCATCTTTGGCGTTAAATGAAACATTTCCAAATCGCGCCCGGGTTGCGCCCAAATGTTCCAAATTCAAATTATAGGATTTTAAGCGGTTTCCAAATTTTGAAAAGAGGTGTTTAATGATTAAAATGCATGCCCCCAAGTCGGACACTTGCACGCGCGCGTAGCCGTCCAAACTTGCCCGTTTAACCAAACGGGAAGAAATCTCGACACGCGGACGCTACCACGCGACTAGTGGCGACGAGTAGGCCAACATGGACATTTTAAATTTCATTTTAGGTGTTAAAATTTGTTATGTGCCAAAATGACTTAACCGGTTAAAATTTAGCAATAAACACCAAACAAACAAGATAATTGAAAAGATCAATATCTAACACTCAACCAGTAATAGAAATAGTATTATTGGGCTCGGGAGTTACATCATACCCAACTACAAAAGAATTTCGTCCTCGAAATTCCGAGAATACAAGATATCTAACTACTGGAAAAGGTGAGGAAATTTCTGCCGGATCTCGTCTTCTCGCTCCCAAGTGGACTCTCCATGCGATCGATTACCCCAAGAAACTAGCACAAGAGGGATAACCTTGTTCTTAAGAACCTTTTCTCTTCGATCCTTGATTTCAACTGGTCGCTCCTCAAAAGTTAGGTCCTCCCGTACAGTCAACTCCGAATGATCCAAGACATGAGTCTCATCACGAACATACCTCCGTAGTTGAGACACATGAAACACATCGTGCACTCCTGCCAATGATTGTGGTAACGTCAAACGGTACGCTACCTCTCCAACACGCTCCAATATCTCGAAGGGTCCAACGAATCGAGGACTAAGCTTTCCCCGACTCCCAAAGCGAATCACCCCTCTAGTCGGTGATATCTTCAGGAATACCAAATCACCCACGGCGAACTCTAGAGGTCTTCTTGACGTGTCGGCCCAACTTTTCTATCTGTCTTGAGCTGCCTTCATATGCTTCCTGATTGTATTCACCTTCTCGACTGTCTGTACCACCAAATCTGGTCCTAGTAACCTTCGTTCACCAACATCATCCCAACAAACCGGTGAACGGCACTTATGACCATACAACGCTTCAAACGGAGCCATCTGAATAGTCGCTTGGAAGCTATTGTTGTACGAAAACTCCACCAGGTGTAGATGATCCTCCCAAGAACCTTTGAAGTCCAACATGCAAGCCCTCAACATATCTTCAAGGGTCTGGATCGTTCTCTCCGATTGTCCATCAGTCTGAGGATGATAAGCTGTGCTAAACTTCAATCGAGTCCCCAAACTTTCTTGTAAACTCCTCCAGAAGTGCGACAAGAACCGAGTGTCCCGATCGGACACGATGCTAACCGGCACTCCGTGCAATCTGACAATTTCCTGCATGTATCGCTCTGCCAAAGTCTCCGTCGATTGACCAACCCGAAAAGGAATAAAGTGAGCTGACTTGGTCAACCGATCGATAATCACCCATACTGCATTGTTGCCCTTTGGACTCCGCGGTAAAGCCGTCACGAAATCCATGGTTATATGTTCCCACTTCCACTGAGGAATCGGAAGTGGTTGCAACAAGCCAGCAACCCTCTGGTGTTCAGCCTTGACTTGCTGACACACCAAGCACTTAGCCACGAAGCGAGCAATTTCTCGTTTCATACCTTCCCACCAGAAGTGCTGTCGAATATCTCGGTACATCTTTGTCCCTCCTGGATGTACAGAGTAAGCTGAACCGTGTGCCTCCTTCATAAGTTCTTCACGCACATCTCCTTTTGGCACACACACACGGCTACCATATCTCAACGAACCGTCTTCATGGATCAGTAAATCGGTTCGTAGTCCGGCTTCCACCTGCTCTCGAAACTTTTGCAGCCTAGGATCCTGCGATTGCGCCACTTTAATCTTCTCAACTAAGGACGACTGTACTTGCAACTGCATCAACTGTCCCGTAGCATGTGGTAGCACAACCTCCAAGTCAAATCTCCGAAAATCCGCAATGATCTCCCTCTGTGCAGTCAATACCTGAATTGCTGGTAACCGACTTAGAGCATCTGGCACGACGTTAACTTTTCCCGGATGGTACTTAAGATCAAGGTCGTAGTCGGCCATCAGCTCCAACCATCTGCGTTGCCTCATGTTTAACTCCTTCTGAGTGAATACATACTTCAAACTCTTGTGATCTGTAAAGACTTCGACTCTCTCGCCCAAAAGGTAGTGTCTCCAAATCTTCAGGGCGAAGATCACGGCTGCAAGCTCCAAGTCATGAGTCGGATAATTCTTCTCATGAGTCTTCAGTTGTCTTGATGCGTAAGCGACAACTTTCCCATTCTGCATCAAAACACATCCCAATCCCTTTCCGGATGCGTCGCTGTGAATCACCAGTCCTCCTGAATTATCCGGTACAGTTAGGATAGGGGCGGTTATCAACTTCTGTTTCAACGTTGTTGGGGTAAAAATTTACACCCCGGTTGACCAAGTCAAAATCAAAGTCAACCCCAAGCCAAGTGGGCCCAAGCCCAGGTCCAGTGGGCCCATGCCCGGGTCGAGCCCGAACATGAAGCGGCCGGCCTCCTCCACGCCAAGAAAAATTTTTTGTAATAAATAATTTTGTTGCATTTTCTTTTATTTTATTTTCGGATAAATGTAAGAAAAATAGGCATGAAGCCAAATTTTTGTAAAGCCCATGGCTTATGTGCAAAAAGAAATGGCACATGAGCCATGGGATAGGCAAAATGCCATTTTGTGAAGCCCAAGGGGCTATGTGTAAAGTGTATGGCCTATAAAGGCAAAAATAATGAAATATCTAAACAACTTTTTCTCTCTCCAAAACAAAAAAAAGTCTCAGAGCTGAGCTCTTTCTTCCATTTTCAAGGTTCCAAAACCTTCTTCTTTCTCTTGAATTAAATCAAGAGTTTTACTCTTCCTTTTTCAAAACAAATTAGTTTTTCACCACAAAACCCATAAAGGGGAACTTGGATATATCATTAGATCTGAAAAAGGAGAGATTTTGAGATTTCACATCTCTTGATCTTCAAGATCCAGCAAGCAACAGGAGGAAGAAGAACATCGTTCACTAAACCCAAAAAAAAAAAAAAAAAAACACACACTCAGGAGTCCAACTCCTCTCTGATTTCTCTTCTGAGAAATTTGTTTTAGCAGCGCTCAGCGCAAGTGCGCAAAGCGCCCGCGTGCCGACACGTGGCACGTGCGCTTGCGCACCTGCGCGCTTGCGCAAGGGCGCAACGCGCCCGCGTGCCGACACGTGGCGCGCGCGCTTGCGCACCTGCGCGCTTGCGCAAGTGCGCAAAGCGCCCGCGGGCCGACACGTGGCGCGCGCGCGCGCTTGCGCACCTGCGCGCTTGCGCAAGTGCGCAAAGCGCCCGCGTGCCGACACGTGGCGCGCTTGCGCACCTGCGCGCAGCGCTCATGCACAAAGCGCCCACGTGCCGACACGTGGCGCGCTTGCGCCTGAGCGCACAGCACCTAAGCGCACAGCGCCTAAGATGCTGCCCCACGCATCCTTTGGATGCCCTTTTCCCCTTTATTTATATATATATGTATATATATACATTTGTATGCAAATGTACACATACACATACTCCACGACACTGTCCCTGTTAGAAAAAAATTTCCGTAAAAACTCTGCGTGGCTCCCGATATATCCAAAACCCCCCTTTCAGAACAGAACACACGCACACTGCACATTGAGTTCGCATGACCAGTTTAACCTGTTAATCGGAGGTTCCCTCGCCCCAAAAGCGAGGGGTAATTAACGGCAGCTTAGTCCGCGGCTGCCGGAGATTCGGATCCCCACAATCATTAAACCCCCGCCTACCCTAGGCAGGGGGAATCTGTAGTACGCCTGACAAGCGCGCGCGTATTCCCATCTCACTGGGGTGACGAAAAACACCCTACAGATTCTGGCACGCCCGGTGGGACCAATCTCTCCTCCCATATTTCGGGTTAAACGTTCATACGAACTTAATCAATATACATATCGATTGCCTATACTGAAATGATGTTCTTTTTTTTTTCCATGCAGCAACCAACCTTCGATTACAATGTCTCCCCAGACGAATTCAGCTTCCAACATGACCCCGATTCCGTACGTGGTCAAGATCAACGCTCGTGTGGTTCTCCCCGCGAGCCTCAATCGACAGTGGGAGGAACCGCCCCGCCAATTTGGTTCTGTCATCATCTACCCTGCCGGGAGCGCTCATCTGGCGGAGATCCCAGCGGAACAGGTGGCCAAGCCGGTCTCACGGGGCAAGAGGCCGAATGTCGTGATCGCCAAGGCACCACAACCGAAACTTAAGACTGTATCTGAACGATTCTCTGGTGCTCCAGCGGGGTGCAAGAACTTCGGTATAAAGGGCAAAATCAAATGTTGCGGACGAGCTCAGGCGATGACTCCAACATATGCACAATCGAGCGTATCTCCAAGGCCCTCCATCGCCCGGTCTGCGGCGTCTTTCCAAAGAGCTGAAGTCTGCCAGGCGCTTAGAACAGAAAAGTTAAGGCAGAAGCGGCTCAGGTATCGAGCCAACAAGAGGGCCAGGGCTTCGGCCAAATGGAATCATGTGAAGTTCCAAGTGCAGGGTTGCCCCGCAACGACAGCTGAGTCGGACGTAAGAATTAGCAATTCCTTCGAGCCTCTGAAGTGGGTTCAGAAAAATGCCATGACAGCCAGAATCAAGAAGACAGCGGTCCGAACGATTCTACAAAGAGACGTGTCCCGGCCCCAACAGAAAAAGTATGACACTGTCTCTTCAAGAGTCTATCAAGCACTCTGTGCCGCACGAAAGCAGCGGGGCAGACCCAGAAAAGAAGCGCCATCACCATTCAAGAAACTGGTTAGGCCAGCCGCCTTTAATCGACTACCAGCCACCGAAACAAGGGGGTCAAGACAGCAATCCATGAAATCAGCTGCCAATGATAGAAAGACGGCCGGATATATCATCCATACGGTCTATATGGCAGGCGGTCGCCCCAGCGATAACCTTCGCAGCAAAAGCAAGGATGGGGGCCACCACATCCCAAGCCCAATCTAGCCTGAATGTGGTTGCCGCCGCTCAAGAACAGCCGCCCCCGCTGGATGAAGAAAACCCTCTCGATGAGGATGATAGACAGAAAGACCCCTCGGTCCACACAGAGTCAAGCTCGGACAGCGAGGAAGAGCCGACTTTCCGCCCCAGGACTGCGGAGCAAGCGCTGCTTCAAGAGCTTCGAAAACAGCTCAGGAGCAAAGATAAAGAGATGGCCAAGCTCTATTCGAAGATTGACGACTTAACGAACGTGGTGATGCAGCTTACGGCTCAAATTGCTCGAGCGCCTCCCAATCAAGCACAAGCCGCTACTAATCAGCCGGGTGATGACAATCCGAGGCAGCCAATGCCTGTTCCTTCGGGTCCAAGACTGGTCGAGCCACATAAAAGCCGGCCACACTCCGCTTCTGGGGACGCCTTGGCCCCAGATAATACTATCCCGCTAACACAGGATCGGATAATGGATTTGGTCACCAGCAAGGTTAAAACATTGGTGGCCGAAGCTGAAGCTCAGAAAGAAATCGGCAGTAGCGGGCGGCCATATCCCGCGCAGTACGATCTGATTGAGTTCCCAAGTGGCTACGTTATTCCTAAGTTCGGAAGATTTGATGGAACGGGGAATGCAAATCAGCACGTCGCCCACTTCAAAGCATCGTGCGGAAATACAGGGGGCAATGACGCGCTCCTTCTTCGTCAGTTTGTCAACAGCCTGACCGGTGTCGCTTTCGACTGGTACGCGAGCATACCAGACGGGTCCGTCATTACCTTTGCCCAAATGGAATCTCTGTTTCGGCAAAGGTTCATGAGTGTCAGTGATAAAATCTCAATTGCCGACCTTGTGAGGACCAAGCCGGGGAAGAATGAAAGCAACACCGAATTTATCGCTCGATGGCGTAATCTCACAGTCAAGTGCGAACCGCCGCTGGAGCAGGACCAGTCCGTCAGCCTTCTCATTGGGAACCTCAGCAACTGGATGGTCCCATTCTTGTGTACAGCGGGCCTCAAGACATTTCAGGAGCTAACCAAGAAAGTTCAAATGCTGGAACGCTCGAAGCAAGAGTCCCCGCCAGACTCTCAGAGAGACAAAACCTGGAAAAGCAAGCGGGACGACAACCGTAGAAGCGGGAGTTCCAGCAGTACCAATGTCTTCAATGCCTCCGACAATGAAGAAAAGCGAAGGGCAGGCGAATCCAAAACCAACCGGTCTCGAAAGCCATTGCTGGGAGGAGATGGGCCTTCTCTAGAGGAGAAAAAGAACAAGGTTTACTCTTTCAAAAGGGACAAGGTCCGCAAGATATTTAAAGATGCCTTGAACAACGGCCTACAATTGCCGGAGTCGAAAAGACCCCAAGAAGCAAAAATGACCGACAATCCTTTGTATTGCCCGTACCACCGAGTAGTGAGCCATGCGATCGAGGATTGCTATATCTTCAAAGACTGGGTCGAAAAGCAGTACAAGGCTGGAGAGATCGAGCTGTCCAAAAGTGTGTTGGTGAACAATCAAGTTGCAACCACCAACTTTATACAGACAGAAACTGAAGCCTTCTGGGAGCAAACAGCCGAACCCGCTGCCCTGAGAAACGAAACCGACTCATCGCGGCCTCCATGGAGTACGCACATATCTAATAAGACGAAGAAGATGCTAAAGATGCTTCAGAAAGAGCCCAGGATGGAATGGGAAGGACAGAAGAGGCCTACCAGTCCAGCTGCCAATGCGGCTCCATCAGGCTCAAAATCCAAGAAGCTCAAGAAGAAGAAAAGTGCAGCTCGGCGCGAAAAAGAGTCTGCAGGGAGATCGACCATTCAAAAATATATCGATTCCCTCGAAGAATATGAACAAAAGGAAAGAACATTGATTCAATTGAAGGAGTTCTTCCCTGTAGAAGCGGCTGAAATTCTGAAGGAGTTAGAAGAAGACTCCAATGAAGAGATCCCAGTAGTGACCTGCTACGCCATCCATCTTGGCAGCGACTCGGAAGAGGAGCTTTGTTTTCCCGAAGAGGACGAGGAGCTCGCCACAACGACCAATCAAATCCAGATTAGAAGCGGCAGGGCTCTACCGCCAAATCAGGGCAACGCCCCAAAAGGGAAGGAAAAACAAGTCACTAATGAAGAAGATGGCAGAGAACCGGCTGATGAAAACATAAGTCCTTCCTCGGTGGACTATAATGTCTTGGCGCATCTCCGGAAGCTTCCGTCTCTCCTAAGCATCTACGACGCCTTGGTCCTATCTAAGGAGCTTAGAGATGTTCTCATTCACGCTCTGCAAAACCCCGAGCGGTATCAGGCTCACTTTGCGGAAATTAATATGAAAGAAGCCCAGCACGCTCTGCATGCCGCCGCAGTCACATTTAAGGATGAAGACTTACTACTAGGAACGGTTGAGCACAATCGGCCGCTTTACGTGACCGGGTACAGCGACGGAGATCGAATTAATCGCATATTGATTGATCCGGGGTCCTCCGTAAACATAATGAACTTGCGAACTCTGAAGAGTTTGTCAATGGACGTCCGACACCTGTCAAAGGAAAGGATCGTCATTCAAGGCTTCAACCAAAATTGCCAGCAAGTTCTGGGGTCTATAGCTCTGCCAATCAAATTCGGGGATCTGCAAACTGAAGCTAAGATATACGTGATCGATGCCGACACGTCTTATAAGATTCTCTTAGGGCGGCCATGGCTCCACGATTATGGCATCATCCCGTCAACTCTCCATCAATGCATGAAGTATACCAAAAATGGCGAAGAAAGACGCATTGACGGAGACATCCAGCCGTTCGGTGTGCATGAAGTCCGCTATGAAGATTCTCGGTACTTTATGAACCACCAAAATGCTAAGCCACAACTGACTGAGGATAGACCGGCCCCGAGACCCAAAAGCAAATCTGCGCCGGTTGTCACTTTCAAAAGTAAAAACGCCCAAGTGCGCCCACATTTCGGTAGCGACACTGATGAGTCCGACGATGGAAGCCCGTCCTTCCGTAAAACTCGCCTTCATTTCGGCAGCGATACAGACAAATTTGATGCTGAAGGCCCATCTAGCAGCAAAGTCCGTCCTCATCTTGGCAGTGACACTGAAGAGTCAGAGGAAGAGGACCTGTCGTGCAACAGCGGTACAGATTGGACCCCCATGCAAAAAGCGAAACTACGAGAGACCTTCGAAGTTGCAGAAGGGTCCCTAGCCGTTACAAGGGTACCAGAGCAAATGTGCAAAGAGCTCGATGCATTATCAATCTCCACCGTGGACCAGCTGAAAACTTTCTACGTTCCCGGGAGGAAAAGTGGACAGAAGGGCATCTTGTTTTATGGGTCAAATCCTGTTGCGCACCCGGACGATTTGTCTGTCGTGTGCCTTCCATATGAGAGAGGCATAAGAGCCGTCCTCAATCCCAGATACTATGCGCCCGAGATGCGGGAATACTTTAAGAAGTGCGGGTGCCGGTTATACCAAACGGAGTCCGAAGCAAAGTTTTACGAAGGGCTATGGCATCCGCCCCAGGTCCGAGCACTCATCGATGGACGAATTCCAGATAGACGGGGCATAGGCTACATTCAACCTGATTCCAAAGCGTGCTACATGATCCATGTTGGTGAGGCCAGCGAAAGATCAAATGATGACGACGAGATAGCCGAGCCAGAAGAAGCTCCTCAAGAGCTCGAAGATGACGGACAAGCAACCTTTGATGAGCTAACCGAGATTGACCTAGGAACGCCCGATAATCCAAGGCCGACCTATATCAGCTCACTCTTATCAGAGGAAATGAAAGAGCAGATAATTGCCCTGCTGCGTGAGTTCGTCGACTGCTTCGCGTGGACGTACAAAGAAATGCCTGGCCTTTCCCCTGAGGTAGCCGTGCATAAGCTGGCTATATCTCCTGATGCTAAGCCAGTCAAACAAGCTCCTCGAAGAATGAGAAGGGAACTAGAAGAAAAGGTCATTGAGGAAACTAAAAAGCTCATCGATGCCGGCTTCATCAGGGAAGAGAAATATGCGGATTGGATCGCATGCATAGTCCCAGTGAAGAAGAAAAATGGGCAGATCCGAGTTTGTGTCGATTTCAGGGACCTCAACAAGGCATGTCCTAAAGACGACTTCCCGCTACCGGTCATGGAAATGATGGTCGATGACACCTCAAATTACGAACTGTTCACCTTTATGGATGGCTCGTCTGGATATAATCAGATCAAGATGTCGCCTGAGGATGAGAAGCACACAGCATTTCGAACCCCGATCGGAATATATTGCTACAAGGTAATGCCATTCGGACTGAAGAACGCAGGTGCTACATATCAAAGGGCAATGACTAATATCTTTGATGACCTAATCCATAAAGTCGTCGAATGCTATGTTGATGATCTGGTCGTCAAGACTAAAGCCAAGGCCGATCATATCCAAGATCTCAGGACCGTTCTCACCAGACTGAGGGAATACGATCTGAAGATGAATCCTCAGAAGTGCGCTTTTGGCGTGTCATCGGGAAAATTCCTGGGCTTCATAGTCCGACATCGAGGGATCGAAGTTGACCCATCAAAGATAAAGGCCATCATGGAGATGCCTCCTCCGAAGAGTCTGACGCAGCTAAGATCTTTTCAAGGCAAGCTTGCTTATATACGGAGGTTTATCTCAAATTTATCGGGGAGATGTAGGCCCTTCTCAAAGCTCATGAAGAAAGGAGCTCCTTTTATCTGGGATACCGAATGTCAAGCAGCGTTCGAAAGCATCAAACAATACTTGTTGCACCCTCCAGTGCTGGCCGCTCCCATTCCAAATAAACCGTTGATTCTCTATACTGCCGCGCTAGATGAGTCACTCGGTACGCTCCTCGCCCAGAATAACGAGGAGGGAAAGGAAAATGCCCTCTACTACCTCAGTCGAACTCTAGTCGGGGCGGAACACAACTATTCCCCAATCGAAAAGCAATGCCTGGCTCTAATATTTGCTGTGAAGAAGCTGAGGCACTATTTGCTCGCTCATCGGGTTATGCTGATCTCCAAGGTCGACCCGCTCAAACACTTGATGACCAAAGCAAGCCTAGCCGGCAGAATGGCAAGATGGGCTGTCATGCTACTTGAGTTTGACATAGTTTATACCCCTCAGAAAGCAGTAAAAGGGCAAGCTATTGCAGACTTTCTCGCTGCTCATCCCATACCAGAAGGGTCGCCGCTAAATTGTGAGTTACCCGACGAACAAGTGCTGCACATCGAGAATGACGAGCCATGTTGGGAGCTCTACTTCGATGGGGCCTCATCGATAAGAACCTCCAGTAAATCAAGCGTCCCGGAGATAAAAGCAGGGATAGGATTGGTGTTCATCACACCATCAATGGGAACCCTACGGCGTTCTTTTGCTCTCACCGAGCCTCGGACAAACAATGAAGCTGAGTATGAAGCTCTGATAGCTGGTTTGGAGCTCGCCATAGAAATGGAAATCCTTCGGCTACGGGTTTACGGTGACTCCCAGCTTGTCGTCAACCAAGTAAGCTGCGACTATAAGATATACAAACCCGAGTTAGCTCGGTACAGAGGTCGAGTGGTGGAACTCATGAAACGGTTCACTCATATTGAACTAACGAGAGTCCCTAGAGCGTTGAACGGAAAGGCTGACGTACTCGCTCGCCTAGCCAAGGAGCTGGCTGATCCTGACATGGACGAAATTCTGATCACAGTCAGGAGCCGACAAATTCTACCCCCAGTCTCTCTACGAGAAGAGGAAAGCGCGGAACAAAAGAGCAGTCCTGCCGAAGAAACTTCGATCATCCAAGACGAGCCCGATTGGAGAGAACCCTTCATAGAGTACCTCCGATACGACAAGCTGCCCGAAGAAAAATCTGCGAGGATTCAGCTGAAGAAGAGAGCTCTCCGATACATGTTTGTAAATGACACGTTATACCGCAGGTCATACGACCAACTATGGCTCAGGTGTCTGTCATTGGCCGAAGCCCAAAAGGTCATGAAAGATGTCCACTCGGGCGTTTGCGGTGCTCACCAATCTGGCCCCAAGATGCGACTTCAAATCAAACGGCTTGGGTATTACTGGCCCACCATGATACGGGATTGCGGAGAGCATGCAAAGAAATGTTATATCTGCCAAATTCACGGTGATTTTATTCACAAGCATCCCAATCCATTGCATCCTACGGTGGCGTCGTGGCCCTTCGAAGTTTGGGGCACCAACATTGTTGGCCCAATTGATCCTCCGTCATCTAAAGGCCACCGGTTTATACTGGCCGCGACCGACTACTTCTCCAGATGGGCTGAAGCTGTCCCGCTAAAAGAAGTTAAGACAAAGGATATTCTGACATTCTTCCAGCATAATATTCTATACCGCTTTGGCACACCAAGAAGAATCATTTCTGACAACGGGCCTTCTTTCAAAAGCTTCAATGTCTCAAGGTTCGCTACCCAGCACAAGATAGACTGGAGATATTCCTCCATCTATAATCCAAGAGCCAATGGGCCAGCCGAAGCCTTCAATAAGACTCTATGCAAGCTCCTGAGGAAAAATGCTTCAGCCAACAAGAGAGACTGGAATCTCAAGCTTCACGAGGCATTGTGGGCATATCGTACCACGCACCGTACTCCAACTCAGTCCACTCCATACTCATTGCTCTTCGGAGTGGAGGCGGTCCTCCCCCTCGAAGTCGAAGTTCCAAGCTTAAGAATGGCCGTTCAGCATGAGTTGACGGAGGAGGAAAACGTGCTCCTTCGACTTGAAGAACTCGATGCCCTCGAAGAAAAGAGGCTCGCGGTGCAGCAAAATCTGGAGCTATACCGAGCCCAAATGTCACGGGCCTACGACAAGATAACCCATCTCCGCGCTTTCAAGAAAGGTGAATTGGTGTTGGTCCTCAAAAGACCGATTATCCCCAATCGACATGCCAAGGGAAAATTCGAGCCAAACTGGGAAGGACCATACGTCATTGAGAAAGTGTTCGACGGAGGATCCTACCAACTAATAAGTGCAGAGGGAGAAAGGCCCATGCCACCCATCAATGGACGATATCTCAAGAAATACTACACATGAATGCTCCAAGTCGCAGGCGAATTGAGTACATCAGCCCTACGGTCTGGATCAAACATCCTGCAAAACCGTATACAATCCACGGGTGTAAATGACCCCTATCTCTCCCAAATCCTGCCGGTGAGACTACTTTTAAAGTCCCACCAGCGGTAAAAAAAAAAAAGAAAGAAAAAAAAATAAAAAAAAATAAAAGAAATAAAAAAATAAACGGTATGTCCACAAGCAAAACGGGCACGGATGAAAACCCGAAAGGGCTCCGTGAGTAAAAACAGCAGGACTACCGGCGAGTCTGCGAAAACCCGAAAGGGCGCAAACTTGTGAAAAGAGATGAAATACACTCGCAAAGTCCTCTCGACCTTGTGAGGAGAAAACCCCTGCGTGAGATCCTTACGACTCACAAAGGAGCAACACACTTAGGAATCCTCACGATTCCTAAGGAGAAAATACACCTGCGGGATCCTTACGACTCGTAGGGAGAAAATGCTTTATGGGACCCTCACGGCCCATAAAATTGAAAAGCCTTAGGTGATAGGGACCCAAACCTATCTCCTAAGCCATCGTTCCCCAACGGGCAACGGCAAATGATGAGTCGCTCCTGGCATTTCGCTTCAGTGTTAGCGGTGCGGATGCCGACCAAAAACCCAAATCCCAAGTCCTCCCGAGGCAAATGATGAGTTGCTCCTGGCATTATTCCAGTGCAGCAATACTGATGCCAAACAAGATCTAAATTCCAAGTCCCCAAACAGCGAATGATGAGTCGCTCCTGGTACCATATTCCAGTGCAGCGATGCAGACGCCAACCAAAATCCAATTTCTCAAAATTCTCCGGCCCTACGGTGGGTCCCCAAATTGACCATCGTATACAATCCACGGGCTCAAATAATTCTCATCATACCCATGCCCCACCGTAATCACCAGTTACGCGGCCGGTCTCCGCTTTGGGAATGATGCTCCATTTATAAGACCCACTCATGTGTCCTCACGATATATGAGGAGAACAAACCTTTGTGGGATCCTTACGACTCATAAAGGAAAAACACACTTAGGAGTCCTCACGACTCTTAAGGAGAAAATACACCTGCGGGATCCTTACGACTCGTAGGGAGGAAATGCTTTTATGGGACCCTCACGGCCCATAAAATTGAGAAGCCTTAGGCGATAGGGATCTAAACCTGTCTCCTAAGCCATCGCTCCCCAATCCCCAAATGGCGAATGATGAGTCGCTCCTGGTACCATATTCCAGTGCAGCGATGCAGACGCCAACCAAATTCCAAATCCCATACCCCAACGGCGAATGATGAGTCGCTCCTGGTACCATATTCCAGTGCAGCGATGCAGACGCCGACAAAGTCCCAAAATTTTTTCCGGCCCTACGGTCTGGATCATACATCCTGCAAAACCGTATACAATCCACGGGCGTAAAACAATCCCCATTTCTCCCAAATCCTCTCAGGGCAAATGATGAGTTGCTCCTGGCATTATTCCAGTGCAGCAATGTAGATGCCAAACAAAAACCAAAATCCCAAAATCCTCTCCATGACAGATGATGATTCGCTCCTGGTACCATATTCCAGTATAGCGGTGCTGATGTCAACCCAAATCAAAATCAACAAGTCAACTTCCACTCCGACACCGCAAGAAGCGGAGCAAGTCAAGTCTACCCCTGGCATTGCAAGAAGCAGAGCAAGTCAAATCAAGCATCGACCGTCCACGTCGCTAAAAGGGCAGCATCGACCGTCCACGTCGCTAAAAGGGCAGAACCGACCGTCCACGTCGCAAAAAGGGCAGAACCGACCGTCCAAGTCGCTAAAAGGGCAGCACCGACCGTCCACGTCGCTAAAAGGGCAGCACCGACCGTCCACGTCGCTAAAAGGGCAGCACCGACCGTCCACGTCGCTAAAAGGGCAGCACCGACCGTCCAAGTCGCAAAAAATGGCAGCACCGACCGTCCAAGTCGCAAAAAGGGCAGAACCAACCGTCCACGTCGCTAAAAGGGCAGCACCGACCGTCCACGTCGCTAAAAGGGCAGCACCGACCGTCCAAGTCGCAAAAATGGCAGCACCGACCGTCCAAGTCGCAAAAAGGGCAGAACCGACCGTCCAAGTCGCAAAAAGGGCAGAACCGACCGTCCACGTCGCTAAAAGGGCAGCACCGACCGTCCACGTCGCTAAAAGGGCAGCACCGACCGTCCAAGTCGCTAAAAGGGCAGCACCGACCGTCCAAGTCGCAAAAAGGGCAGCGCAGGATTCCTACAAAGCGGGAACCGGATAACTCCGGGCCAAGGAAAACGTCTATCACGGACACTCCGTCTCGGAGACATGTCAAGCAACGACCGTCCATGTCGTAAAAAAAAGGGCAGTGCCAGCTTCCCAAAAAGCCGGAACCAAATCAAGTCGCCTCCACATGAAAGAAGATCCATCAATTTCATGCACACGACCCACATATGTGGTGTGCATTTATTGATGGGGGGCAATTTGTTGGGGTAAAAATTTACACCCCGGTTGACCAAGTCAAAATCAAAGTCAACCCCAAGCCAAGTGGGCCCAAGCCCAGGTCCAGTGGGCCCATGCCCGGGTCGAGCCCGAACATGAAGCGGCCGGCCTCCCCCACGCCAAGAAAAAATTTTTGTAATAAATAATTTTGTTGCATTTTCTTTTATTTTATTTTCGGATAAATGTAAGAAAAATAGGCATGAAGCCAAATTTTTGTAAAGCCCATGGCTTATGTGCAAAAAGAAATGGCACATGAGCCATGGGATAGGCAAAATGCCATTTTGTGAAGCCCAAGGGGCTATGTGTAAAGTGTATGGCCTATAAAGGCAAAGATAATGAAATATCTAAACAACTTTTTCTCTCTCCAAAACAAAAAAAAAAGTCTCAGAGCTGAGCTCTTTCTTCAATCTTCAAGGTTCCAAAACCTTCTTCTTTCTCTTGAATTAAATCAAGAGTTTTACTCTTCCTTTTTCAAAACAAATTAGTTTTTCACCACAAAACCCATAAAGGGGAACTTGGATCTATCATTAGATCTGAAAAAGGAGAGATTTTGAGATTTCACATCTCTTGATCTTCAAGATCCAGCAAGCAACAGGAGGAAGAAGAACATCGTTCACTAAACCCAAAAAAAAAACAAAAAAAAAAACACATACTCAGGAGTCCAACTCCTCTCTGATTTCTCTTCTGAGAAATTTGTTTTAGCAGCGCGCAGCGCAAGTGCGCAAAGCGCCCGCGTGCCGACACATGGCGCGCGCGCTTGCGCACCTGCGCGCTTGCGCAAGGCGCAACGCGCCCGCGTGCCGACACGTGGCGCGCGCGCTTGCGCACCTGCGCGCTTGCGCAAGTGCGCAAAGCGCCCGCGTGCCGACACGTGGCGCGCGCGCGCGCTTGCGCACCTGCGCGCTTGCGCAAGTGCGCAAAGCGCCCACGTGCCGACATGTGGCGCGCTTGCGCACCTGCGCGCAGCGCTCATGCGCAAAGCGCCCATGTGCCGACACGTGGCGCGCTTGCGTCTGAGCGCACAGCACCTAAGCGCACAGCGCCTAAGGTGCTGCCCCACGCATCCTTTGGATGCCCTTTTCCCCTTTATTTATATATATATGTATATATATACATTTGTATGCAAATGTACACATACACATACTCCACGACACTGTCCCTGTTAGAAAAAAATTTCCGTAAAAACTCTGCGTGGCTCCCGATATATCCAAAACCCCCCTTTCAGAACAGAACACACGCACACTGCACATTGAGTTCGCATGACCAGTTTAACCTGTTAATCGGAGGTTCCCTCGCCCCAAAGGCGAGGGGTAATTAACGCCAGCTTCGTCCGCGGCTGCCGGAGATTCGGATCCCCACAATCATTAAACCCCGCCCTACCCTAGGCAGGGGGAATCTGTAGTACGCCTGACAAGCGCGCGCGTATTCCCATCTCACTGGGGTGACGAAAAACACCCTACAAACGTCTCGAAGGCCAATGCACATCCATCCGTCCAAACAAACGGTACCTCCTTGCGCGTGAGTTTGGTTAACGGCTCAGCTACACGAGCGAAGTTCTCCACAAATCTTCTGTAGTATCCGGCGAGTCCAAGAAAGCTTCTTATCTCCGCAACATTCTTTGGAATAGGCCAATCTCGAACTGCTGCAATCTTTTCGGGATCGACGGCGATTCCGTCGCCCGACACGACATGCCCCAGAAACTTCACTTCTTTCAGCCAGAATTCGCACTTACTCATCTTCGCGAATAATTTCTCCTGTCTCAGCGTCTGCAGTGCGATCTCTAAATGCTCAGCATGCTCCTCCGGACTCTTCGAGTACACCAGAATATCGTCAATGAATACCACAATAAACCGGTCCAAGTATGGTGAAAAGACCCTGTTCATCAAATCCATGAATATTGCCGGCGCATTCGTTACTCCGAAGGGCATCACTGGATACTCGAAATGTCTATATCGAGTTCGAAACGCCGTCTTGCAAATGTCTTCTGCTTTCACTCGGACCTGATGATATCCTGATCGCAAATCTAGTTTCGAGAATACCCTCGCGCCACTAAGCTGCTCAAAAAGTTCTCCAATGCGAGGGATCGGGTACTTGTTCTTAATAGTTACCCGGTTCAATTCCCGATAATCAATGCACATTCTTCTCGTGCCATCCTTCTTCTTTACTAAAAGAACTGGAGCTCCCCAAGGCGAGTTGCTGCTTCGAATCCAACCCTTCTCGAGTAATTCACCAACTTGTTTCTTAACTTCTTCCAATTCCACTGGTGCCATCGGATAATAAGATTTTGATACTGGCGCTGCACCAGGAATAAGGTCAATCGCGAACTCCACATCTCGCTTCGGCGGTAAGCCCGAAATATCTGCAAATACATCCATAAAGTCGCGAACAACTGCCGGCTCTTCACTACTATTCACTTCCATTGTCGCAAGAACACTGTTTGTCGGCCTAGCCCTAAACTCGACTGGCCCGACAGAGCTGCTTCCCCCAGTGAAGGTAAACTCAGGATGTCCGGGAATCTGGAAAATTACCTTCCTTGCCCTACAGTCAATATGGGCGTGGAAAGTGCCAAGAAAATCCATTCCCAAGACTGCTTCATAACTGCCCGTATCTATCACCAAGAAATCTGCAAAAAGCTCTCGTCCGCAAACAACAACTGTACAATCTCTACATTCCTTACTAGCTATGATTTTCCCATTCCCAGTGTGTATGTCCCAGAAACTAGACAGGGTCGTACAGGTAATCGAGTGTGTAGTTATAAATTTGGATGACATAAAACAGTGGGATGCTCCGGAATCAAATAATGCCAATGCGGGAAAACCATGAACGAGCAAAGTACCTGAAACCACTTCTCCCGATGCCTTAGCTTCCTTAGCTGTCAATGTGAACGCTCGAGCCTGCTTTGGTCCTTGAGTCAGCTGTTTCTGCCCTTGGAACGGTCTCTGTGGAGGCTTCTATATATCATCTCTCGTGCGAAGCTTTGACGGACAAGCACCAACTGCGTGATCGGCTGCTCCACAAACCAGACAAAGTCCCAGTCTCCTTCGACAATCCTTCTGCACGTGCCCAGGTAATCGGCAGTAATCACAAATCACGCTCTTCCTTCGATCAACGATCACAGGTTTCTTCATTGGCGCTACACCTCGACGGTCCACTGGAATACCTCTGCGCCCATGATCTCGGTTAGGTACAAATGCGGGCTTTCGGGTCGCAACTGTTGTCTGCTGTAGGTTCCCTTTCATTCCCGACAAACTCTGCTGCTCTCTGGCTTCCGTAAGGACCTTCGAGAAAGTGGTCAGACCCAGGGAGACAATCTGCCTCTGGATGTCCACATCCAAACTGCGCAAGAACCTTCGTGCCCTGTCTGCCTCCTTGGCGACTAAGGGTTCAGCGAAGCGGCTGAGTCTCGTCCATTCCGCTGCATGTACATCCACAGCTGCTCCATTTTGTCTCAGCCCAATAAATTTCTCTTCCATTTCCTCCCGTGCAGTCCGCGGGAAAAACTTTTCCAAGAAACTTTTAGAGAAATCCGCCCAACTGATTGGCTTTGGCAAGCGGGTCTCCTCCACAAGCCACCACTCTCGGGCGTAATCCACCAGCTGAATGCGCACCACATCAACTCTCTTGTCGTCTGGGATCTGTGCCGCAATCAGTAAATTCTCCGTGTCTACTAGCTACTGCTCGGCTGGTAACGGCTCCTCCAGACCAGTGAAAGTAGTAGGACCCAATCGTCTGAAATCTGCCACGGTCCCTACTCGGTCAACTGGCTTCGCTACAGCGGTGTTTACAGACTGCTGAATAGCCTGCAAACCCTCCTGAAATGAATCTGCTTGTTGCTGGATCAGCTCAGTTTGCCTCTTCTGATTTTCCAACATCCCACGTATCACTCCTAACATGGCGGCTTCATCCACACGCCTCTGATACGTCTTGAAATTCTTATCTGCCATGGTCCTGAAATCAAAACAAATAACATTAGCATGATGATAGATTCAATATATAAACCAAGGCTAGAACTCCAAGATACTTAAATAGAGTACTGCATTGTAGCTATGCCGCGGTATCATAGCCCCAATTACTTAACTCCACCCAAGTCGCCTAAGTCCTAGAGATAACAAGAAATTAGGTTTTCGAGTTGATAATGCAAAGTATGTTTGCATGTCGACATGATCCGGAAGAATGATTCAAGGATGGTAAAACGGTCAAGGTGGCAGGACATGTTTCCTAATCACGGGTATTCCGATTCGTGTATCGGGCACAATACCCAACTACAAAGAATCAACCCAATTAACCTATGGCTCTGATACCAAAAGAACCATGTCACGCCCCGCTTCCCAGAGTACGCAAGATTGGGCACGTGACATAGCCAACCATGCTACCTGTGGGTACGAAATGTCCATCCACAGTCACATTACGGTTGCAGAGATATCAAGAACAAAATAATAAACTAATCTAATACATGTCCAAATCCATAATAACAAGAATCAATAAACAATAAGTGCGAAAGCAAATGATCCAATACAATAAATAAACAGTACGTCCCATAATGCGGGCTCACATCTGGAAATGGAATGAAAATAAATAAACTAAACCCTAAGGAACTCACAGTTCAGCCTGCTGGCTGAAGTACTCCTGCTCGGTCGTCGATAGTGGTAAGGAATCTGGGCCATGCAAAACCCAGACGTCAGTGCGTCATGTCAACCAAATAATATAATATAAACACGGTAATAAGCAATGCAGGTATGAACATGAATAAAACAGTACTACGAAATAACATAGCAGGGTAATGTGCAGTGGTGACTAAACTGTCCTATCAGGTTCCTACTCTATAGTCTTTGAAATCAATTGATGGATCGTCGATGTAACTCAATAGTATCCCGTGCGTGCCCAGGACCACGGTCAAGGTCCTCGGGGCTGAATCCGAGACGTGCCGCTAAGCAGTAATAGGTAGCAAGATGGGCGAGTGATGTCAGCATCACCACTCCGGGGTTGGCCAAGCCCGTAAGACTGATCAGAACAAGTATCGAACTGTTGAGTTACAAGTCGGTTTCACCTTTGATTTCCCCATACCCCCAAGCTATGTATGTCAGGTCAGGTATTCAGTAGTCAAGGATTAATGCCAACACAAAATCAGGTAAAAATAGGTCTGTCTGGATAGACAGCAGGAATGGTCAGGTTTGTCGGCATTAGGCATGAAATCAGGTAACAGGTCAGGTCACGTTTCAACAGGTTGAGTCGATATGTACAGGGTGTCATGTCCGGTGTATCAGTACATGTGTCAGGTGTATCAAGATCGGTCAATATGTAATGCAATCAAATGTATGCTGATAACAGGTATAGTAACGAATAAGGAACAACAACAGGAACAGCAATAACAATATTATTCCATGTAAACACAGTGATGCTTTGTATTCTCTTATAACAGGTTCAAGCGCCCTTGGGGTGCAATAATCACAGTGTAGCGCAATATTAATAACAGCAGGCAATAAAGATATAAGTGTGCGACTATTATCCTCTAAATAGTAAAATGATTAGCAGATAGTTATTATTAAGGTTACGGTGGCAAAATACGATTTAGGTGGCAGTATTATAATGTACATCATAGTTCGTCCAATGAGATAAGTAGCAATACTAGTTAATATAGCAAATTTGTGAGTCAAACATTTAATTAGTTCAACGTAGCATGTAGCAAGAAATCTTGCCTTGACGGTTTCGCAAACCGGAAAGCACGGATGCACCGTCGGCAGAAATCACGAGACGGGTGCACGGGCCACGGATCGAGTCCCAACAGCGAACAACGGGACCACACGGACCAGGGTACTTCGCTGGAGCGTCGGGTCCAAACGACGGCACGGTCGGAATCCGGCAAAAGTCAAAAGCAACGAAGTTAGCAAACACGATACATGCGGGCAAACGACCAGCGAGGGGTTTTCGCACAAGGAAGGATAAGGGACGCTTACCGGGAGACACCAGGGGGCAACCACGGCGGGCTCGACGGCGCTGGGACGCCGGCGAGGCAGCGACGGCGGCTGCGGAGGCTGGAAAGTTCCTGGGTCACTGGAAAGGTGGTGGTGCAGTGCGATGAGGGGATGTAAGGGCCGGGTTCTGGTCGCAGGGGAGAGGAGGTGGTGCGAGTGACGTCGACGAGGGTCGACGGCACGTTTTCCGGCGAACTGCAGAGGGTGGTAGGGTTGCGGTTTTGGGTTCTGTGGTCCGGCGAGGGGAGGAGGAAGGCGACGACGAGGAGGAAGAGAGGGAGTCTCAGGCGTCGTTGGTGACGGGAGGCGGCATCGACGGCGAGATCTGCGGCCGGGTGATGTCGTCGGGGTTGGGTGCAGGCGCGGAAGGAGACGGAGGAAGGAGGTAGGAGGGTGCGGCTAGGCTGAGGAGGCGATGACGGCGACGGCGAGGTCGCGGGGAGGTCGGCGGCGAGGTCATGACGAGGTTAGGGTTAGGGTTAGGGTTTCTCGTGCGGGAGTTTTCTCGTGGTGAAGGAGAGGGGGGGCGGCTGCGTATTATATATAAAGGAGGAGAGAGAGAGAGATTGGAGAGAGAGGGTGAAAGATTTTAGAGAGAGAGAGAGAAAGAGAATAGAGAGAGACAGAGAGGGACGGAGAGAGATAGAGAGGGGAAGGGGGGCCCACGAGGGATTAATCCCCTCGTGATTGGCTGGGATTTAAAAAGGAAAAGTTTAAAAGATTTTAAAAGCGTTAGAATAGTAACTGAATATATATATATTATAGTTTTAAATATATTTAATCAAACGGGCATCTTTGGCGCTAAATGAAACATTTCCAAATCGCGCCCGGGTTGCGCCCAAATGTTCCAAATTCAAATTATAGGATTTTAAGCGGTTTCCAAATTTTGAAAAGAGGTGTTTAATGATTAAAATGCATGCCCCCAAGTCGGACACTTGCACGCGCGCGTAGCCGTCCAAACTTGCCCGTTTAACCAAACGGGAAGAAATCTCGACACGCGGACACTACCACGCGACTAGTGGCGACGAGTAGGCCAACATGGATATTTTAAATTTCATTTTAGGTGTTAAAATTTGTTATGTGCCAAAATGACTTAACCGGTTAAAATTTAGCAATAAACACCAAACAAACAAGATAATTGAAAAGATCAATATCTAACACTCAACCAGTAATAGAAATAGTATTATTGGGCTCGGGTGTTACAGATTCAGTCAAATTGAATAGCTTGTTAACTGGATTCAGGGATTCATGTATTCATATTGAGTTGGAATATTAAAGAATATAGATTGACTTGAATCATATTCAAGTCAGAAATAGTCAGACTCTAACCTGAGTCAGACTACAAGAAAGGTAATTTGAAATTCTATAATCGTTAGGGGCTTTATTGTAATTTATAAAACTTGAGGGGGTTTTATGTAAAAAGTACTATTGTATAGTTTTCAAGATACACCTCAAGTATTTATTATCCGTCTTTATAGTTATAATGAGTGTAAATTTTATTTGTATTATTCTAGTGAATATATGCTAATAAAAGTATTAATTTATAATATTGATTTATTTGAAATTCATGGTATTTTAATGTAACTTTTAATCTTGTAATTTTTTAGGAAAAGGTGGAAAATTTATATTATAATAAAATAGTTGTTTAAATGATAATTATATATATATTAATACAAGAATAATTTTATATAAATATTTTTATTTTCCAAAATCTCATTTTTCTTAAATGTCGTATTTTAAACCTTTCGAGACCGAATGCTTCTTGCGGAGGTCTGAATCTCGCACTACTAGCCCGCGGGTGCACGATGAACCGTACTATCCCTAACGGGTTTTCCAAAGGTGGGTTGTAGTGGCGCTTTACATAGGTTTAACAAATACCATTCATTTAGAAATACGGTTTTATAAAGTTAAGGTATTTATTTGTAAAAGGTGTAAATTTCCGTATTTTAGATTCTAGGGTTTCTTAAACCAACTAGCCTGTTTCTAAATGGTCTAAACGACACATCATTAGAAGTCTCAAATCTCCTCTTCACCGTCAATTGCGGCCAGGTAAGTACAAGTGAGGAGGGAGGGATCCGCTCATGAATCGTGAGACGGGCCTTTTAAAGTTACCCAAGCTCACTTACCTAGCCTAGACACCACAAAATCAGTTTAGATAAACGATCGATGTCCATGACATATCGTATTTTCCTATTAAAAGATATTGTTTTAAAATTTGTAAACAACTTAGAACTTTTAGAAAAGGTTTATAAAGAAAAGGGTATTTTAGTGAAAAGTCTTGTATTTTCGTATTCTAAGTTTTAAAGATATCAATTAAGGTTATATTTGTGTGTGTGTAGAGGTAGGTCATTACCTCGTGACTTATTTTAAGGTTTAGTGAAGTTTAGAGGTTAAATATGATATATTAAACATGAAGGTATTTAAGTGTAAGAATACGGTATTTGTAAACGTTATCATTTCATGTGTGAAAACTCATTCAAATTGATTTCTACAAGTTTAGTGATCAAGATGAACATGTTTAGGAATAAGGGAATTGATTAGAAGAAGAAAACTAAACTTTATGGTATTATTGTGAAAAGAATACGATATTACAAGAAAGCTATCATTTCATGTGAGAAACTTTGTCTAAATTGATTTTTATGTGATTAATAGTCATCATGAATATATTTAGGTATTAAGGAATTGGTGAAAAGTGAGATTTTGTAGAAAAACCGAATCGGAAATCGATTTGTTCCGATTTCCGTCGGGTTTCATAAAGTCGTATTTTCTTTCGAAGAAAAGGAAGATAGAAAGAGTGGGACTTACAAGTTTGGACAAGCTAGGGAGGCTAAGAAAGTAGTGGGCTGTCGGTTCGTCGAAACGTCGTGAAAGATCCTAGTACGGTCGCCGGAATTCGTCGTCGGTTTCGGCAGCGCTTCGCCTTTAGCTCTTTTTCTAACGTACCGAGTTCTCTTGAGAATTTTAGAGAGTGGACTTAGAATTGTAGGGTGAAATGGTAGAGGGTAGGGGTGTTTATATAGGGCTAGGCTAGGGTTAGGGTTTTGATTAAAAAAAATATAAAAATAATTAAGAAAAACATTAAAATTCATTAAATTTTGGAATAAAAGAGATTTAATGGGAAATTGATAACTGATCTGAAAATTTAGTGTATACAGGGGGTTGACCAAGTCAACACAGAGAAAATCCGTGTTGACGACTCGGCCGTCCGGCCGAGTCCGGCCGGCGGCGCCGGCCGACTCGGCCGAGTCGGGCCGAGTCGGGACACCGTTGGGTGGGTAATTCCATGGGGGGATTTTTGGTGTATTTAACTTTTTATGTGCGGTATAAATTTTGAGAGTTATGACTGTTTGACTGTTGACTTTCCAAAAAAATTAAAACAAAACAATATAAAAAATAATGTGGGGCATGTGATTTGAACTCTGGTGGTTTGGTTCAGCAGTGCAAGGTATTACCAATGAGCTACAAGCTCCTTCCTGTAATTATTGTAAGAAAATAGATACTTAAAGTGTTATCAGCATCATTAATACTCCAAGTATATTTTAATTTTAAAACAATTTTATGTACACTAAAAATGAAATTATTTAAAAACAAAATAATTAATTATATATATCTTGTGCTCAGATTAAAATTTAAAAAAAAATTTAAAAAAAATTTGTACAGAAAAGTGTATATGAAAATTAGGGTTGTTACACGTTGATAGACTGGATGCCTTTTGTCGAATTCATGCTCCTTAGTTGTTGGAGGGGCCGTAATGCGACAACCGAGCTTGGTTCCGAGCAGGGTAGCTGCTCGGTGCCTCTTGGCGAGGGCTTTGATCCTTCGCCGTTGGAGGGGCCGTAAGAGGCCTGCTAAGGATGGCCGAGCAGGGTAGCTGCTCGGTGCCTCTTGGTGAGGACTTTGATCCTTAGCCGTTGGAGGGGCCGTAATTGGCCAACTGAGCATGGTGTTGAGCACGGTAGCTGCTCGGTGCCTCTTGGCGAGGGCTTTGATCCTTAGCCGTTGGAGGGGCCGTAAGAGGCCTGCTAAGGATGGCCGAGCAGGGTAGCTGCTCGGTGCCTCTTAGAGAGGGCTTTGATCCTTAGCCGTTGGAGGGGCCGTAAGAGGCCGGTTAAGGATGGACGAGCAGGGTAGCTGCTCGGTGTCTCTTGGCGAGGGCTTTGATCCTTAACCGTTGAAGGGGCCGTAAGAGGCCAGCTAAGTATGGCCGAGCAGGGTAGCTGCTCGGTGCCTCTTGGCGAGGGTTTTGATCCTTAAGGACGTCCGAGCGGGTTGCCGCCCGGTGCATCTTAGCGAGGGCTTTGATCCCTGGCATTCTGCCAGGGACGATCGAGCACGGGTCGTGTTGAGCGGTCGCTTCTTTCGAGGGCTTTTCATCTTTAGCGCGGGTGGGGCGTAGGAGGTCTACTAAGGATGTCCGGGTGGGGTTGCCGCCCGGTGCCTCTTGGCGAGGGCTTTGATTCCTGGTGGGGTGCCAGGGATAACCGAGCACGGTTGGTGCTAAGAGGTTGCCTCTTTTGTGGGCTTTTGGGTCTTTAAGGATGGCCGAGCAGGGTTGCTGCTCGGTGCCTCTTGGCGAGGGCTTTGATCCCTGGCGTTGTGGGGTAGGGAAGCTACCAGCCAGGGATAGCCGAGCAGGGTAGCTACGGGGCTGTCTCTTGGCGAGGGCTTAGATCCCTGGCGTTGTGGGGTAGGGAAGCTACCGGCCAGGGATAGCCGAGCAGGGTAGTTGCAAGGCTGCCTCTTCGTGAGGGCTTAGGTTCCTGGCGTTGTGGGGTAGGGAAGCTACCGGCCAGGGATAGCCGAGCAAGGTAGTTGCGGGGCTGCTTTTAAGCGAGGGCTTAGATCCCTGGCATTGTGGGGTAGGGAAGCTACCGGCCAGGAATAGCCGAGCAGGGTAGCTGCGGGGTTGCCTCTGAGCGAGGGCTTAGATCCCTGGCATTGTGGGGTAGGGAAGCTACCGGCCAGGGATAGCCGAGCAGGGTAGCTGCGGGGCTGCCTCTAAGTGAGGGCTTAGATCTCTGGTGTTGTGGGGTGGGGAAGCTACCGGCTAGGGATAGCTGAGCAGGGTAGCTGCGGGCTGCCTCTTCGTGAGGGCTTTGCTCCATGAGGAAGAACCAAGCAGTGAAGCTGCTTGATTGTCTCTTGGCGAGGCTCTGTCCGACCTTCCCATGTGAGCACCGAGGAGTAGGACAACATCGAAGACACGTGTCGTGAGGGCGCCGTTGAAGGCGAAGCGCCGGAGTCCCGTCGTTTCGGTTTTGCATGAGGAGGCGCGACGCTTGCCGCATGGCGCCTGCGTTGCGAGCGAAACGGGCGACTGTTGGATTCCATGCGTCATTGTCTATAAAACGGATGGAGTAATTGTTTGCTTCCTCCCCACCCCGAAACGCAAAAATGCAGGACTTCCCCTTCACCATCGAAGACATTGTAAGCTTCGAGGATGTCTACCTCTACGACCCGTATTGCACTGAGGACACGGTGCAGTTGGTAATCGCCAGGATCGAGGACCACTTCGGCCGATTGCTACCCCGGCGGTCCTCCCTCCTGCAGCTGCTGATGTACTCCATCTGGAGGGCGTCGCCGGGGCTTTACAACCCTTTATCCGAAATGTTGTTCGACAAGGCCATAGGCAAGCTAAGGTCTCTGAGGCGCTTCGGCCTGATCTCCGCGGGCCGGCTAAACCGCTCGGAAGCGCTCGTACGTGAGTGCTACCAGTTGAGGCTCGACGCCGAAGCTCGCGGGGGGGGGGGGATCGGAGGCAGAGGTTAGACGCTGCGAGGGCTCAGCTGGAGGAGATATGCTCTGAGTACCACGAGCAGTGCTCTCTGCATCCCATTCCCCCGCTGTTGTAATAATAATTTTTTTCTTTTTTGTGTACGGCTGAGGAGCCTATAGTACCTTTTGAATGAATAAGATTCTTTTTCTTTTTTGCACTGCTCTTTTGATCCTTTTATTGTATAAACAAAAGATCTTAGGAAGATGGTACATTGCTTTGGAAAGAAAATACATGCTAGTAGATGCTTTTATTCATGCAGCTTGAGCCCCCCATACGTCTGTCGGTATCTGTGCTCGGCATGGGGTACCGAGCTTCGGAGGTACTAGACGTATGCCCTGCTGACACTACATTATCTGGCCGATGGTATGCTCGGCTGGAGGGGACGCTGTTCCTGCTCGCTGTCAGCTTGTCACTTGTCCCTAAGGTACGCTGCGATGTGCCCCGAACGGATGAGCTCTTCAATATAATCTCGGAGTTATTTGCAGCTCTCCGTTGAGTGGCCCAGAGACCTATGAAAGCCGCAGTAGGGGCCCCGGGTTTGCTTCGAAGCCGAGCGTGGGATCGGAGGGTGTCACGCCCCGCTTCCCAAAATACGGAATACGAGGGGTAGACAAGGCCAGCCATGCTCCTACGGTCAAGGAAATGTCCTTCCGTAGTCACACTTCGGCTTCTAGTTTATCATGGTAAACAGTAAATGATGCGCAGGTAATGAGAAATGCAGTAACTGAAAGAAATAATGTAAAGACTGACCTGAAGTGGAACAAATGAATGTAACTCGGAATGGCAAGTCAAGAAGTCTGTGATGCACGTCTGGTTCTGATCCAGGCTAAATCTTCTCCTCACACTGAGCATGCATACCCAGGTCGTCAGAGCGACGCAATAGCAATATAATATATATAAAATCAAGTGACAGTTCTAACAGTGGTAATAGATATGAATAACAGTAAATCAATGACAGCATGAATATGAATGTGCAGTAATCAACGCAGCGGAACAGTAAGACAGTAGAACGATATGTCACGTATGTCAACACAGTATATAATGTATATAAATGCCCGTATCCCTATCAGTCTCTAAGTCTCACTGTACAGGTCACTAAGCCTATCGTCAGTCCAAGTGTAAGAGTCAACCACTCGCGAGTGTCCTCCACCCAAGGGTAGAACCCAAGGGCAAGGAACCACGGGCCCAGCATGTAACATGTATATCACGGTGTATATCACATACCCTGTAAATCTCCATATATCTCCCTAAATATATAGGCCGGCATGGGACTCCCGAGATTCTGTTGAACTCACACTTAAACTACCCCACACCCCGTGGTCTACATCAAACGCTAACCATAACCCTAAATACTAATCGATCCGTGACAAGTCTGCGTGAGAACTGGAGGTAGGACCTCCATCAAGCACGTCCCGACTAATATCTAAGATAAATGGCAGTGTCAAATGCCTTATCTATGACACCCGTGCAAGCGCTTCCATAAGTGTCCCATACCACTTATAGTCACACGTACACGCATCCCACAGACGTCGACAATGCAATGGAATAATAAGGTTCACTGATTGTGCACAAGTACGTATCACTTTCACTTATTCACGGATACACGAACACTGACGTACTTGTCATAATCACCACTAAAATCTAACACTGGGTAAATGCACGATATCACTAGGTAATCACTGCGATGATAGGGGTATGATATGATACATAAACAGTATATGAAGCATGATTAAGGTGTTATAAAAATAGTATTCTATCACTTGCACGATTTATCATGAAACGTACGTGAATAGTTTAGCGAAACGATAAACAGGTAAAAACTAGTATGTTCAGTTATCTATCCATCGAATTTAGTTTCAAGCCAATCGGTTTCCAGGATCATTAATTATAACCATTTCATTTTAAGCGCTCGCGGTTGGAAATCCGGTTTCAGAATCAGAGATCCATTTCGCAACGCATTTTAATCCCAATTGGGATCAGATTTTAGCGACGCTACAGTTATATGAATTCTAGGGTTTTCAGTAAGGTTTTCAACGCAATAGACGGATTGTCAAACGCATCTGCACGTCAGGAGTTATACACTGTTTAACACTAATATGTCAGTTCTGATTCTGCTGGGACTGTTATGCGTCCCGATCTTTTAAATTGCAGATTAAATATCAAACGGTAACGAAACAGAATGAAACCAATGGTGTTGTCTAGATAACAGATTTACCTATAATAAGCAGTGGAGTTACGCAATCTACGAGTTAAGGAGATCTTGTGGTATCCATTACGGAACAGCAAGCAACAACTGGAGTCGCTCAGGACTGCAGTCCAGAGTCGCACTCCGATCCCAATCTCATCACAATTTAAGTACAGGAATACCAGGAAACCAGTATAGGGTTAAAGTTCGTCGAGTCGGCTTCGATTTGAGCCCTCGAACGCACCATTCTAGTATATATATAATTTATGGTGAATTTAACGATTTTCAGGTACAATAAAATTTCAGTTTTACGATTGAACTTGGGGGTAGTCGTTTTGGTCATTGACGGTTATATTATCCAACAAAATTCACACATTAGGTCCGCAGCCATACGGGCCAAACAATACTAGTTAGTTCCGTCAAGTTTAATGTTAATTTCCTATGAGAACACACATCGAGCAGTTACATTGTAATATTTAACATAAGGCAAAACATGGGATAGGTATACGATTATAATTTGTAAACTAATAATAAGTAGCATGTAGCAAGTGGGGACTTGCCTGGAGACGTTGGGGCACACGGCAGCGGCAACGACACACGTACGGCACGGCAATGACACACGCGCGAGTGACGACGTTAAGGTTTGGCCTCGGCTTGAACTGGGTGGCACAGGCTCGGTTGATAGCAGAGTGAAAGGAGAGAATTGGAGGTGTAGAGAGAGATTGAGAGGACCAGAGAGAGGGAGTGAAAGAGAGAGCCAGAGAGACAGAAGTAGAGAGTTAGAGGGATAGAATTAAAGTTAGAGAGAGAAACAAAGAGTGAAACAGAGAGCAGAGAGAGAAGGAGTACTGAGGAAGAGAGAGGGAGAGAGGGAGAGAGAGTGCAGAGGGAAGAGATGGTGGGAGGGATGACGACGAGATGTAGTGGAGCGTTTGCCGACGTCGTGGGTGCCGGCGGCGGGGAAGCTCGGTGGCTGAGCTCGGTAGCCAGGGGGTTCGTTGTGCAGGTGGGGTTCGTTGTGCAGGTTGGAGGAGGTGAAGGTGAGGGTTTTAGGAGGGGGTTAGGGTGAGGCGATGCAGGAGGAGGAGGTTCGACGTCGTCGTCGAGGGGAGTCGCTGCAGCTTGGAGGCGGTGGGTGGAGGTTGGGTTTGCGAGAGAGAGATCTGAGAAGGAGTTGGAGACGGGGAGTGCGAGGGGTCGCGCGTCGTTGGAGGCGAGCGGGTCGTAGGGACGAAAACGCGCGCGTCGTGGGGGTAACGGTTCGCGATCGTGGGCGGAAGAAGCGGCGTGGGCTGCAGCGGAGGAAAGGGTCGCGAGCGGAAAATAAGGAGGTAGCCGTTGGAGGGGAAGACACTGTAGGAGCGGGTTGGGTTGCGAAGCGGGCGCGGGCTTGGAGAGGGGACGCGGGAGCGGGCCGAAGGGAGATGGGCCAGAAAGAACTAAAATTTAAAAAGAATTGGGAGGAGTAGGAAAAGAGGGCCGGCCCGGAAGTTAAAAATTTAATAAATTCTTTATTTAAAAAAAATGGGCTGAGAAGCTTGGGCAGCAGGAAGAATTTTACGGTTTGGGTTTTAATTTTAATGAAATAAAATGGGCTGGGGCTTAGGGTATGTTATTGAGTAAAAAAAAATTATTAAAAATGTAGAGATGGGGAAAAGGCGGGCTAAGGCTTTGGGGATTTAAAAGGGAAAGCGAGATTTGAGCATTGGGCCGGGAAAATGGAATAAAAGAATTATAGAGGAATGGAAAGGGCCGGGCTGCTTTAATAAAATGAAATCAATTTAATTTCGCGGGCTGAGGAATAAAATATGGTTTGGATTTTATTGGTAAAAGAAAATGGGATTTTGAAGAAATAAATTTACAAATAAAATAAATAAAATTATAAATAAAACACATAAAATTATAAATAAAAATAAATAGAATTCTAGAGTAACAAAATACAAATTTTGGTATAAAAAGGGCTGGGTATTACAGGGGGAACTTGAAGAACCCTTCGCCCTTAGCCTCCTCAAGTAGCACTGCCTGGGAGACATTAAGCGGCGTGTACTCCTGGAACTTTGGGGGATAAGGCTTTTGCCGTTCTGGTCCTCTTCTCTCGTCCCTTGCCCTCTTTTTCTGGTCGGCTTGTTCTGCTCGGGGGAGGCTTGCATTCACCTGATTCGAGTTGGACCTCGTGCTCGGTCCAGGCCTTTACTTCAGCCATGGTCTTAGGTTGCGCAAGTGCAAAAGAGCGTAACCACTTCTTGTGTCTAAGACCAGACCTTAGAGCCGTGATGACCGTTTCGTCCCGGTGCTCTGGGACCTCGAGAAGGGCGTTGTAGAAACGGGTGACGTAGGCCTTGAACGTCTCCCTGTTCCCGCTCTTGATCTTGAAGAGGTGGTCGACTGTGCGCTTCTGCCGCCTGTTCCCGATGAAGTGGCCGAGGAATTGCGTGGCCAGTTCGTTAAAGGTCGAGATCGAGCATGGCTCGAGTCCTCGGAACCAGTCCCGCCCGGCACGGATGAGAGTGGCCGGGAAAGCTCGGCACTGGGCGGCATCGGAGTGGTCTTGGAAGCTCATTCCCGCAGTGAACGCGTCCAAGTGGTCCTTCGGGTCAGATTTGCCGTCGAAGAGGGAGACCCTTGGGGGCTTGTTGCGGGAGGAGACGTGGACGGCAAGCAGCTCCTCGGTGAATAGTTTTGTGAGCGAGTCGGCGGCATACTTAGCCCCATCGCTCGAACAGTGACCTTCCTGATGCAGACTCTCAATCTTTTTCTCGAGGGCGTTGAGTCGGCCATGGTACCCCGACGACTCGACGCATTCTGATTCCAGGCCCTTTCTGTTGGCGGCCTGCGTCTGGCTTCGGCCGCGGTTCCTCTCAAGGAGGTTCCTCAAATCCCGGGTGAGGTGGCCCTTGAGCTTCCTTGACGAGCCCCATCTACGCGGCCCCGTCGGGGGAGGGTGTGTCGGTCATGCCTGGTGACAGGCGAGCTGACCGACATTTCCTCAGGAGGGACAGGCGCGTGAAAGACCTCGGGGTGGGGCGCTTTGGCGACGGACCTCGGTGTCGAGCTGTTGGGCACCCAGCGGGTCGCAGAACGTACTGGCCTGGGGGATCTGCGGCCGTGGGAGGCAGCGAGGCGGCGGTCAGCCGTGTCGACGTGGGCTGAGTCTTCTCTCCCCCTGTAAGGGTCCTGGTCCCGAGGTGGGGGAGCGGTGACCTGGGGATTTTGCCCCGCCGTTTGGACGCGGATGAGCACCTCCACAAAGGATGCGAGTCGGTCTATCCGGCCGGCGAGGGCATTGATGGCATTCAGAGGAGGCTTCTCTGTGTCTCCGTTGAGAGGGAGGCGGCGGTTGGCGCTTGGATCGTCCTGATGATCGCTCGCCATTGGAGTGAGATCGGGAGGCGAACTTTTGTTTTTGTGGAATCAAAGTTGATTCCCACAGACGGCGCCAACTGATGGAGGGTGGGATCTCTTTCAGATGTTGCTTCCCGTTGATCTGCTGAAGACGGCGATGGATGGCTAAGATTTGATCTGGAGGTAAATTCCTGAAGCGTGTGGATCTCAATGGGTTTGAGGTTGTGGTTGCCGAGTTACCTGTAAGGAAGTCCCGAGGTGGTTGGACCACCGAGGACCCTCCGACGATCAAGTTAGCGGGGTAATCTGAGCAGAGTAACGGATTAGTGGATTAGAATTGGCTTACCTTGACCGTCTGAAAGGGGGTTTAAGTAGCGGTGGCAGCAGGTGCAGTAGGCGCGAGAATCACGCCGGCCGTTGCGCTCCCGACGTCACGCCCGTGTGATGAGAGGGACCTCCCATTAATGGCGAGACAGGCTCGTTAACGGAGGATCGTGGTGGCGTGGAACGTGGGATGTGGCCGGCGGAGATCTCGTGCATGGCGAGATTCACGGGATGGCGGTTACACCTGCAAGCGATGCTATTGGTCGGTCGATGGACCGGGGAAGATGACTTCGGCGGGAGAGCTCGCGGACGAGCGGGAGAGCCGAGGCATCTTGTTTCTGCGGTAGCTCGGGAACGAGCTGTGAGGCCGAGGAGGCCAATTGTGCTGGGGCTCGGAGGCGAGCCAGCCTCGTCGGTAGGACGGGCATATGAGCAGTTTGGTCGGCCCCTATAGGTCCTTTTTTGTATGCTCTGAGACACGTCATCTACCACGTGTCATGATCTGGGATATCACCGATATCGAGTCCCATCAATGACCGACATATCAACATTTTATATGTAAAAGAAAAAAAAGGAAGAAAGGAAAGAAGAAACCTATGTTATTTGATTGAATCGAGTTTTGTCGTCTAAGAAGAAATTACTTTGAAGAAACATAATAAGTGAAAGCTACGAGACATTTTTATTATTTTTAACTGTTGAGTTCATGTGAACCTTCATAGCCAGTTAATGATAAAATAGATTCTTTTTTTTTTTTGAAATTCTATTTTAATGATACATTAAGGAGTGAAAATGACCTAATTTGTATTTTGATTTTATCGTTAAGGGTTAAGTTTAATAGTGTATATTCTTGATGCTTGGATTTTGATTTTGATGACACCTTTTCAGGTGGTTTTTCCCTTTTCATGTATATTATTTTAAAAAACGGGATATCAACCATCAATGGGGCAAATGCATGGACGGTTGAGATTGAAAGAAAATCCAGATCTTATTTTATACATATTTTTGTTCCTTTACCAAATATTAACCGTCATGTATTGCGTCCTGATGGAGGTCCTTTTCGGGTCTTCGTTAGATGTTGTCTTCCATCGATCTCTCGGTGGATCTTGGAAGTGATCTCCTGTTGCGTGTGGGTCTCAATGGGTTTTGGGGAGATTGATAATTTTGAGGAGTGTGCACCGAGTACCTGCAAGGAAGTCCCGGGGTGGTTTGGTACCACCGAGGACCCTCCGACGATCAAGTTAGTACAATATCTGAGCAGAGTAACTGTTCAGTTGATAAAACTGCATATTTGTTATTACATTTTTCCTACCATTTTCATATTAAAAAAGGTCTTTATTATAATATATCATACATATGAGGGTTTATGTGTAAAAATACTATTTTCCATGTGTTGATATATTATAATTAGCATTTGGTAAGAAAATGTATGCAAATAATATCATTGACCAAATCCTAGTAGAACAAAATCTATTAAATATTATTTGAGTTGTTGTGCAGAATTTTTCCAAGACTAAAATCAAGGAAATCAAGTTGTTAAAGAAAACTTGCCTAATTAAGAAATCAAAACTTGGAGATCAAGTTTGGCAGCAACTACGAGAAGATTTAAAAGATCCAAAGGTCCCAGATATTGCCACATGTCACAAGACTGAAGCCCTAAAAAATTGATCAAGTGATCAACACCCATGGCCGCGGATACGCGACAAAACCCCCCTGTTGGCCGCGGATCCGCCGCAGGTTAGGGGAGTTAGGAGCTGAAAATTTTTGGCAAGAATCTCTACAGTTAGTTTCCATATTTGGAAGCAAAAGTTTCTGGCTTGGGACTATAAATAAAGACCGAGAGTCTCTTGGAAAAATCATCAAGCCGAAGAGATCACGAAATCCAAGACGGCTCACGCATCCAGGCTGATCATCAACTGTTCATCTACCTCTTTCGAAAGAGTTCGAGAAGCAAACCAAGTTTTTGTAATCATTTTCTAAGGAATAAAGTGTAGATTGTTCAAGTTGATTAATAAAGATAGTTGTTTTATTTATTTATTTTTCATTTTACATTATGTTTTCCCTCTCGGTCTTTTCATCTCCTTTTCCCAACATGCGCGAGTAATTCTCCGCTTGTTAGGGTTCATACGATTAGGGTAGATTAATGGATCATGAAAATCCTTAAACTCTTTTTACGTCTTATAAAGTTTATAAACTTTACTAAAAGAATCATTAATATCCTAATCGGGCGCGCTACCAATTTATTGTTAGTCTCGACCGCGATTAGAGATTAGATCAATGATTGTTTTGGTAAAGGCTAGATATGAACGGAGTTCCATGTCAAGATAGGGGTTAAGGGTGGGAACCCTTTTCCCTCCAGAAACTCTAATCTACACAGAGGGGTCAAGTAACTGCACATTTGATATTACATTTTTCCTACCATTTTCATATTAAAAAAGGTCTTTATTATATACATATGAGGGTTTATGTGTAAAAATACTATTTTCCATGTGTTGATATATTATAATTAGCATTTGGTATAATATCATTGACCAAATACTAGTAGAACAAAATCTACTAAATATTATTTGAGTTGTTGTGCAGAATTTTTCCAAGACTAAAATCAAGGAAATCAAGTTGTTAAAGAAAACTTGCCTAATTAAGGAATCAAAACTTGGAGATCAAGTCTGGCAGCAACTACAAGAATATTTAAAAGATCCAAAGGTCCCAGATATTGCCACATGTCACAAGAATGAAGCCCTAAAAAATTGATCAAGTGATCAACACCCTTGGCCGCGGATCCGCGGCCAAACCCCCCTGTTGGCCATGGATCCGCCGCAGGTTAGGAGAGTTAGGAGCTGAAATTTTTTGGCAAGAATCTCTACGGTTAGTTTCCATATTTAGAAGCAAAAGTTTCTGGCTTGGGACTATAAATAAAGACCGAGAGCCTCTTGGAAAAATCATCAAGTCGACGCGATCACGAAATCCAAGACGGCTCACGCATCCAGACTGATCATCAACTGTTCGTCTACTTTCTTGGAAGAGATCGAGAAGCAAACTAGTCTTTGTAATCATTTTCTAAGGAATCAAAGTGTAATGAATATTGTTGATTAATAAAGGTAGTTTTCTTTTTCTTATTCTATTTCTTCATAGTTTAATTATGCATTTTCTCTCCAGCTCTTTTTCTCCCAACATGCGCGAGTAATTCTCCGCTTGTTAGGGTTCGTAGGATTAGAGTAGGCTAATGGATGATGAACATCCCTAAACCCTTTTTAAGTCCTATAAAGTTTATAAACTTTATCAAAAGAATCATTAATATCCTAATCGGGCGCGCTAACAATTCATTGTTAGTTCCGACCGCGATTAGAGATTAGATTAATGATTGTTTTGGTAAAGGCTAGATATGAACGGAGTTCCGTGTCGAGATAAGGGTTAAGAGTGGGATTCCTTTTCCCTCCAGAAACCCTAATCTACACGCATCACCGTCGATCTGGTTTTAAATCTATTAATGGATAAAAAGGGCAACTTTTAATTAATCGTCCATGACTACTAAATCCTAACGAACCCTACAAACCCCCTTATTATATTAACTACATCCCTAAAATAATCTAGATCTATATTTTTGCATTTTGCTTAACGTAGATCTAGAAATCATTCTTCAAAATTCTTTATCCCTCCTCTCTTTCTCAACACATCTAAAGTAAGATTAAAAGGTTCAACGTTTCCCTGAGGACGACCCGTACTTACCTCGGTCTAGCTGCGCGCGACACCGTTCTGATTGCGGTTAACTACTACAAACACTCTTTCCAAATAATCAAATGGCGCCGTTGCCGGGGATACGTGTGTAATTTTTTATTCTTACTATTTGTATTGAATTCTTAGACGATTCATATCATTATTAAAACAAAACTGCAAATTGCATATTTAACGATTTGTGCGTGAATTTTGCAAGGAAATCTGGAGTCACAGAATTGAGGAAAACAGAAGACAGAGATATTCATAGAGATCCATAGGAGTACAGGAGTCCAAAGAAAAAATTTTCATCACTTGATTCCTCCACCTCGCGGCGGAACAGCGGCACAAAGGTACTTTAGGCGGCGGAAACGCAGCTGAACAAAGAGATCTAGGGTTCATACTTCTCTGGTATCTTTTTCAACTCCTTCTCTCTCCTCTCAAATCCAATAAAATCTATTTTCTGCAGGATTCTTTGCAAAATAGCGCCGCTCAAAAATCTTTTTACAAAAGTTTTGTGATTGGTTTTGTTTTGCATATTTTAATACGAACTTTAAGGGGCAAAGACCAAATCAAGATTATGTGGGGATTTCATCACCCTTCCTAAGCCCCACAAATCACAAACTGAGCATCTGCATCAACCCTTCATTAATTTAAAAAATATCTAGACCAGACTCTAAGGACTGTCGCGCTCAATAAGGACAGAGGAAGGTCATGGGTAATCTATCGTTTATCCGCATTACTTTTGTAGTGCCTAGGCAAGTGTGTCAAAGGCTAGTGGTTTTTAATTAGGCCCACTACTGTGGTTCCTTCCCACTTACCTGGCACTTACCTGGCTACAAGGGTAGTACGGAGGCGGTAGAGGATTGATCCTGCGGCTTGTCCTTTGGAAGTCTAGGAGCGGTCTAGAGACTGGACCTAGGTGACCTTAGTTCTAGGGTTGCTTGTGCATCTTAGGGTGATTTGTCTTGAGTCCCACTTTTTCAAAAACAAACCAATTTTAAAATCACACACACGCTGCCACTTGCACTAAACCAGCTTAGTGTATGCTCGGCTGGACACGGGATCCTAGTGCCCGTCTTGTCCGCGTTCCTGCTATCGACACCGAAGTCGGTACTTCTTCATCTTCTTTTCCCCCACCACACACCACATCAACCGAGATGGACGACACTCCATCAGATTATAACACCACGCTGCCACCGCCCGTAAGTGCGCAGAATCCACCGCGCATCTCTCTCCAAGAGAGATGCTATCCTATCCGTGGTCCCCTTCCTACTTGTCTATCTCTTCCACTACCTAACGGGGATAATTTCGAAATTAAACCCCACTACATCAATCTGCTGCCCAAATTTCACGGGATTGAATCGGAAGACGCATACGTTTTCATTACAAAATTCGAAAACGTATGCGCAATGATGGGTACTTCACAGTTGACTTTAGATGCTATGCGCTTACGTCTTCTCTCATTCACACTGTGCGACTTGGCAGAAAAATGGCTTTACAATACTGTCGCACACTCTATCACTAATTGGGATGAATTCGTCATAGCATTTCTTAAGAAGTTTTATCCAAAGCATAAGACTGCCCGTGTTTGAAGCGAGATCAACCAGTTCAGCCAGATTCCCAATGAACCATTTTGGAAGTGCTTTGAACGTTTCAAGGATCTGCTTGTCCAATGTCCTCATCATGGAATCAATAGATGGGATTTATGTCGGATTATATATGAGGGCATTAATCCAGCGACAAAGCAGATGCTTGAAACAATGTGTCAATGCAATTTCATGTCTAAAAATGACGGTGAAGCTTGGAAGTATCTGGAAGATCTCGCTGAACACACTTTGCAGTGGGAAAGCGTAAGACCACCTTCATCTAGGGGAGGTGTTCACCAGCTCGATGTTTCTATCGCAGTAAAAGCCGAAATGGCAGCGATACAGAAGAAACTCGACGCTATTGAGAACAAATTCTCATCATTCTCCCTAAATCAGGTCACGCTTCCTAAGACCGTCTGTGGTTGCTGTTCGGATTCTTCACACTTAACGGAAGAATGTCCTATGAATGCACCGTTTCAAGATCACGAGCAAACTAATGCTGCTTTTCAGCAGCGACCTAAAAACGATCCTTATTCTTCCACATGCAATCAAGGATGGAGGAATCGTCCTAACTTTGCTTGGAATCAAAACCAACAAAGCAATTATCAAAGACCTCCTCCACAGCAACCACAACCACAGAATCAGCTCCCCTTTCAGTCACAAAATTTCCAAAATCCGGCCAACATTTCTACACCACAAGTGGCCGGTACTGACAACTCACTTGCACAAACCTTGGATTTGTTCATGAAACAATCCATGCAATTGTCGGCTGAGATGAAGTCTTCTATTGATATCATAACGAAAAACTCCGCCTCCCATGGTGAGACTATTAAATCAATAGAAAACCAAATCGCACAGTTAAACGCCGCAATGAGTGTGAGAGAGAAAGGGAAACTCCCATCTCAACCCATACCTAATCCTGGCCACTTACAAAGTTATAATGTGAGTGCTGTTACCACGTTGAGATCGGGAAAAGTGCTGAATAACCGAGTAGGTGAGCAATGTGATGATAGTGACACCAATGATACCCCAGCTTCTTCTTCTTCCCCTAATTCGTCTAGTCTCCCACCTTCACCCGAGCCTATTCTCCGTTTTCCCCAAGGCTCGAACCCTTCGCCCATTTCCTCGAATCTACCTAAAACGACCTCCACTCCAATTCTGGGATCCACTCCATCCCCACAATCCTCTCCAATGTTGGACTAAACCCTTATTGATAAAGCACCCTATCCAAACAGGTTAAGGAGCAACAGACCAAGTCCACAAATGGAGAAAATTGTGGAAATTTTTAAGCAAGTTAACATAAACATTCCTCTCCTAGATGTTATTCAACAAGTCCCATCTTATGCGAAAATCCTAAAGGACTTGTGCACTAGGAAGAGAAAAGTTCAAGTACCTAAAAAAGTTTTCCTTGCGAGTAATGTGAGCACTGCTTTTACACAACAACTATCCAAGAAACGAAAGGACCCCGGAAGTCCTACAATTTCAATTTCTATCGGGGATAAAAATATCAATCGTGCTCTACTCGATCTAGGTGCTAGTGTTAACTTGCTTCCGTATTCTGTTTATGAGCAATTAGGGATCGAAGAGTTAAAACCTGCGCATTGCACTCTTCAGATGGCCGAACGATCTATCAACCAACCTAGGGGTGAACTAGAGGATGTGTTAATTAAAGTCAGGGAATTCATGTTTCCTGTGGACTTTATCGTTATTGATACACAACCTGTGGCAAACCCACGCAATCAAATCCCGGTGATACTCGGTCGACCCTTTTTGGCCACTTCCAACGCAGTAATCAATTGTAGAAACGACTCTATGACCCTATCCTTTGGAAAGAAGTTAATTGAGCTTAACATTTATAAGTTGGGAAGTGAACCCTCGGAACCCTATGCTCATGTGTGTTCTGTCGAATTAATGGATGTCGACAGCAGCGAATTTGATCAACCTCATGATACTGACTCTTTTCATATGTTGTTGTTTGAACCAACCATGTACTCTTCCACCGAATTGTCCGGGTCAACATCTAACGCTGATGAGGAACTTTTTATAGAGTCTGACGATCACCCCATTTTTTCTGATGACATTATTTTTCGGGGTATCGATGAAAGCTTTGAGGAAATTTTCGCTGATGAACTCGCATTTTTACAAGACACGGGTGTTGAGATGAATCAACTCCAAGATGAAGAAATTGGACCTCCACCCCTTCTTTTGGACAATCATGCTAATGCGAGTAATCCATCATTACTATCACTGTGTCGTCTCTCCAAATTGAGACGCAATCCTTTTCCATTACACCTCTTATCACCTCCCCACTTCTTCACGTCGAAAGGTGATATGTTCTTCCACCAATCTTGGTGCTTCATCGATAAAATTTTTGAATGGTTGGTGTTGACTTTCAGTCTTTACAAAGCTTGGCATTGACCAATAACCTTGACCCCCTCGTGTGATTTTTAAAGGTTAATATTGTTTAACTCAAGTTTGGAGGGGGATATTTTGGCTCTTGAAAGAAAATGATTTTTACAAAATTGTGAGCCAAAAATAAGTTTGGGGGAGGATTTTCACTTTCATATATTATTGCCCCCATTAATAATTTCCTCCCAAGTTTACAGGTTTTTGAGCTTAACGGATGACATCAGTGAGGACACTGCTGTAAACAGGTTTGGGGGAGGTTTGTGCTTATTTACACATCAATTTGCATTATACTATATATAAGCACAATTTTTTTTTTTGATAATAAAAGAATAGAAAGTGAAAAATTACATCCAAAAGATAGGATTAGTTTAAGAAAACTAAGAAAATTAGAAGTTTTCTTAAACGAACTAGTAATAAGTAGTTATAAACTGTTGTCCCAAGGGTTAGTAAGATGAAGGAAATCACTAATCTGAGGATAAAAACAAGTCTGAAAAATAGTTTTTATTCTGTAAGCCAAACATTTGAATGTTGATACCCTACTATATGCATTTACACACGTCTTGAAACTCGGGATAGTAGAGGATACCTTGAAATGCTCTTGTCTAAAAGCCAAAGTATGAAGAAAATGAAAAAAAAAAATAAAGAAAATATAAAAATGGTGAAAAGAAAAAAATGAACACTGGTTTTGTTATCGCCAAGGCAACAATAAAAAAATATAGCGAGGGTGTCTCGTCACCTAGTGCCCTAAGGCCAACTGGTCTGGGAGTCACTGCTAAGCCTTACGTGGTGCAAGACGAGAAAAATATTATCACCTAATCAGCAAGCACATGAGTAATCGTCCGGTTAGTGCCTCAAGAAGTATTAACGGTCGCATGAAAATGTGTGAGCAAATCTAAATATTCATTAAAAAGTACTGAGGTAGATGGACAAGAGTATGATAGCTTGAATTGAATTCTCCGAGTGTAAGGATGTTCTTTACACACACGTAGGGTTGTATGATCAATGTTTGGATGAAAGGTAGGAATGAAGAATAAAGACGATGTTTTATTGAGGGATGATGTGATTTCTAATATTTTTTCATGACTATTAAGATAGGGCTCATGACAACTGAAAAGCTAGTATAGTTGGAAACTCTTATTTTCAAAGTCTTTCTTTTATGTTTCTTATCTTTATATGTAAATTTCACCATCTCTCTTTTGTTATAGGATTTTGTGGGTGTAATCCGCTGAAAACCCTTAGGAGATAACACTCCTCCTACTAGAGACACCTAGAGGTTTAACGGCTTGTTGCACGTGCTCAGTGCAATCGTGTTTGCCTACGAAAGTGTGCTTAGTTTTCTCCTTTTTTTTTCTCCTTCTCTTGAATAAACTAGTTTGCTGGGGACGATCAAAGATAGGTTTGGGGGTATTTGTTCAGATGATAAAACTGCACATTTGTTATTACATTTTTCCTACCATTTTCATATTAAAAAAGGTCTTTATTATAATATATCATACATATGAGGGTTTATGTGTAAAAATACTATTTTCCATGTGTTGATATATTATAATTAGTATTTGGTAAGAAAATGTATGCAAATAATATCATTGACCAAATCCTAGTAGAACAAAATCTACTAAATATTATTTGAGTTGTTGTGCAGAATTTTTCCAACACTAAAATCAAGGAAATCAAGTTGTTAAAGAAAACTTGCCTAATTAAGGAATCAAAACTTAGAGATCAAGTCTTGCAGCAACTACGAGAAGATTTAAAAGATCCAAAGGTCCCAGATATTGCCACATGTCAGAAGAATGAAGCCCTAAAAAATTGATCAAGTGATCAACACCCTTGGCCGCGGCTCCGCGGCCAACAGGGGGGTTTGGCCGCGGATCCGCCGCAGGTTAGGGGAGTTAGGAGCTGAAATTTTTTGGCAAGAATCTCTACAGTTAGTTTCCATATTTGGAAGCAAAAGTTTCTGGCTTGGGACTATAAATAAAGACCGAGAGCCTCTTGGAAAAATCATCAAGTCGACGCGATCACGAAGTCCAAGACGGCTCACGCATCTAGATTGATCATCAACTGTTCGTCTACCTCCTTGGAAGAGATCGAGAAGCAAACTAGTCTTTGTAATCATTTTCTAAGGAATCAAAGTGTAATGAATATTGTTGATTAATAAATGTAGCTTTCTTTTTCTTATTCTATTTCTTCGTAGTTTAATTATGCATTTTCTCTCCATCTCTTTTTCTCCCAACATGCGCGAGTAATTCTCCGCTTGTTAGGGTTCGTAGGATTAGGGTAGGCTAATGGATGATGAACATCTCTAAACCCTTTTTAAGTCCTATAAAGTTTATAAACTTTATCAAAAGAATCATTAATATCCTAATCGGGCGCGCTAACAATTCATTGTTAGTTCCGACCGCGATTAGAGATTAGATTAATGATTGTTTTGATAAAGGCTAGATATGAACGGAGTTCCGTATCGAGATAAGGGTTAAGAGTGGGATTCCTTTTCCCTCCAGAAACTCTAATCTACACGCATCACCGTCGTTCTAGTTTTAAATCTATTAAAGGATAAAAGGGTAACTTTTAATTAATCGTCCATGACTACTAAATCCTAACGAACCCTACAAGCCCCCTTATTATATTAACCACATGCCTAAAATAATCTAGATCTATATTTTTGCATTCTTGCTTAACGTAGATCTAGAAACCATTCTTAAAAATTCTTTATCCCTCCTCTCTTTCTCAACACATCTAAAGTAAGATTAAAAGGTTCAATGTTTCTCTGAGGACGACCCGTTCTCACCTCGGTCTAGCTGCGCGCGGCACCGTTCTGATTGCGGTTAACTACTACAAACACTCTTTCCAAACAATCAAATGGCGCCGTTGCCGGTGATACGTGCGTAATTTTTTATTCTTACTATTTGTGTTGAATTCTTAGACGATTCATATCATTATTAAAACAAAACTGCAAATTGCATATTTAACGATTTGTGCGTGAATTTTGCAAGGAAATCTGGAGTCACAGAATTGAGGAAAACAGAAGACAGAGACATTCATAGAGATCCATAGGAGTACAGGAGTCCAAAGAAAAAAATGTCATCGCTTGATTCCTCCACCTCACGGCGGAACCGCGGCATAAAAGTACTTTAGGCGGCGGAAACGCGGCTGAACAAAGGGATCTAGGGTTCATACTTCTCTGGTATCTTTTTCAACTCCTTCTCTCTCCTCTCAAATCCAATAAAATCTATTTTCTACAGGATTCTTTACAAAATAGCGCCGCTCAAAAATCTTTTTGCAAAAGTTTTGTGATTGGTTTTGTTTTGTATATTTTAATACGGACTTTAAGGGGCAAAGACCAAATCAAGATTAGGTAGGGATTTCATCACCCTTCCTAAGCCCCACAAATCACAAACCGAGCATCTGCATCAACCCTTCATTAATTTAAAAAATATCTAGACCAGACTCTAAGGACTGTCACGCTCAATAAGGACAGAGGAAGGTCATGGGTAATCTATCGTTTATCCGCATTAGTTTTGTAGTGCCTAGGCAAGTGTGTCAAAGGCTAGTGGTTTTTAATTAGGCTCACTACTGTGGTTCCTTCCCACTTACCTGGCACTTACCTGGCTACAAGGGTAGTACGGAGGCGGTAGAGGATTGATCCTGCGGCTTGTCCTTTGGAAGTCTAGGAGCGGTCTAGAGACTGGACCTAGGTGACCTTAGTTCTAGGGTTACTTGTGCATCTTAGGGTGATTTGTCTTGAGTCCCACTTTTTCAAAAATAAACCAATTTTAAAATCACACACACGCTGCCACTTGCACTAAACCAGCTTAGTGTACGCTCGGCTGGACACGGGATCCTAGTGCCCGTCTTGTCCGCGTTCCTGCTATCGACACCGAAGTCGGTACTTCTTCATCTTCTTTTCCCCCACCACACACCACATCAACCGAGATGGACGGCACTCCATCAGATTATAACACCACGCTGCCACCACCCGTAGGTGCGCAGAATCCACCGCGCATCTCTCTCCAAGAGAGATGCTATCCTATCCGTGGTCCCCTTCCTACTTGTCTATCTCTTCCACCACCTAACGGGGATAATTTCGAAATTAAACCCCACTACATCAATCTGCTGCCCAAATTTCATGGGCTTGAATCGGAAGACGCATACGTTTTCATTACCAAATTCGAAAACGTATGCGCAATGATGGGTACTTCACAGTTGACTTTAGATGCTATGCACTTACGTCTTCTCCCATTCACACTGTGCGACTTGGCAGAAAAATGGCTTTACAATACTGCTGCACACTCTATCACTAATTGGGATGAATTCGTCATAGTATTTCTTAAGAAGTTTTACCCAAACCATAAGACTGCCCGTGTTAGAAGCGAGATCAACCAGTTCACCCAGCTTCCCAATGAACCATTTTGGAAGTGCTTTGAACGTTTCAAGGATCTGCTTGTCCAATGTCCTCATCATGAAATCAATAGATGGGATTTATGTCGGATTATATATGAGGGTATTAATCCAGCGACAAAGCAGATGCTTGAAACAATGTGTCAATGCAATTTCATGTCTAAACATGACGGTGAAGCTTGGAAGTATCTGGAAGATCTCGCTGAACACATTTTGCAGTGGGAAAGCGTAAGACCATCTTCATCTAGGGGAGGTGTTCACCAGCTCGATATTTCTATCGCAGTAAAAGCCGAAATGGCAGTAATACAGAAGAAACTCGACGCTATTGAGAACAAATTCTCATCATTCTCCCTAAATCAGGTCACGCTTCCTAAGACCGTCTGTGGTTGCTGTTCGGATCCTTCACACTTAACGGAAGAATGTTCTATGAATGCACCGTTTCAAGGTCACGAGCAAACTAATGCTGCTTTTCAGCAGCGACCTAGATACGATCCTTATTCTTCCACATACAATCAAGGATGGAGGAATCATCCTAACTTTTCTTGGAATCAAAACCAACAAAGCAATTATCAAAGACCTCCTCCACAGCAAGCACAACCACAGAATCAGCCCCCCTTTCAGTCATAAAATTTCCAAAATCCGGCCAACATTTCTACACCATAAGTGGCCAGTACTGACAACTCACTTGCACAAACCTTGGATTTGTTCTTGAAACAATCCATGCAATTGTCGGCTGAGATGAAGTCTTCTATTGATACCATAACGAAAAACTCCGCCTCCCATGGTGAGAGTATTAAATCAATAGAAAACCAAATCGCACAGTTAAACGCCGCAATGAGTGCGAGAGAGAAAGGGAAACTCCCTTCTCAACCCATACCTAATCCTGGCCACTTACAAAGTTATAATGTGAGTGCTGTTACCACGTTGAGATCGGGAAAAGTGCTGAATAACCGAGTGGGTGAGCAATGTGATGATAGTGACACCAATGATACCCCAGTTTCTTCTTCTTCCCCTAATTCGTCTAGTCTCCCACCTTCACCCGAGCCTATTCTCCGTTTTCCCCAAGGCTCGAACCCTTCGCCCATGTCCTCGAATCTACCTAAAACGATCCCCACTCCAATTCTGGGATCCACTCCATCCCCACAATCCTCTCCAATGTTGGACCCAACCCTTATTGATAAAGCACCTTATCCAAACAGGTTAAGGAGCAACAGACCAAGTCCACAAATGGAGAAAATTGTGGAAATTTTTAAGCAAGTTAACATAAACATTCCTCTCCTAGATGCTATTCAACAAGTCTCATCTTATGCGAAAATCCTAAAGGACTTGTGCACTAGGAAGAGAAAAGTTCAAGTACCTTAAAAAGTTTTCCTTGCGAGTAATGTGAGCACTGCTTTTACACAACAACTATCCAAGAAACGAAAGGACCCCGGAAGTCCTACAATTTCAATTTCTATTGGGGATAAAAATATCAATCGTGCTCTACTCGATCTAGGTGCTAGTGTTAACTTGCTTCCGTATTCTGTTTATGAGCAATTAGGGATCGAAGAGTTAAAACCTGCGCATTGCACTCTTCAGATGGCCGAACGATCTATCAACCAACCTAGGGGTGAACTAGAGGATGTGTTAATTAAATTCGGGGAATTCATGTTTCCTGTGGACTTTATCGTTATTGATACACAACCTGTGGCAAACCCACGCAATCAAATCCCGGTGATACTCGGTCGACCCTTTTTGGCCACTTCCAACGCAGTAATCAATTGTAGAAACGGCTCTATGACCCTATCGTTTGGAAAGAAGTCAATTGAGCTTAACATTTACAAGTTAGGAAGTGAACTCTCCGAACCCTATGCTCATGTGTGTTCTGTCGAATTAATGGATGTCGACAGCAGCGAATTTGATCAACCTCATGATACTGACTCTTTTCATATGTTGTTGTTTGACCCAACCATGTACTCTTCCACCGAGTTGTCCGGATCAACATCTAACGCTGATAAGGAACTTTTTATAGAGTCTGACGATCACCCCATTTTTTCTGATGACATTATTTTTCGGGGTATCGATGAAAGCTTTGAGGAAATTTTCGCTGATGAACTCGTATTTTTACAAGACACGGGTGTTGAGATGAATCAACTCCAAGATGAAGAAATTGGACCTCCACCCTTTCTTTTGGACAATCATGCTAATGCGAGTAATCCATCATTACTATCACTGTGTCGTCTCTCCAAATTGAAACGCAATCCTTTTCCATTACACCTCTTATCACCTCCCCACTTCTTCACGTCGAAAGGTGATATGTTCTTCCACCAATCTTGGTGCTTCATCGATAAAATTTTTGAATGGTTGGTGTTGACTTTCAGTCTTTACAAAGCTTGGCATTGACCAATAAGCTTGACCCCCTCGTGTGATTTTAAAAGGTTAATATTGTTTAACTCAAGTTTGGGGGGGATATTTTGGCTCTTGAAAGAAAATGATTTTTACAAAATTGTGAGCCAAAAATAAGTTTGGGGGAGGATTTTCACTTTCATATATTCTTGCCTCCATTAATAATTTCCTCCCAAGTCTACAGGTTTTTGAGCTTAACGGATGACATCAGTAAGGACACTGCTGTAAATAGGTTTGGGGGAGGTTTGTGCTTATTTACACATCAATTTGCGTTATACTATATATAAGCACAATTTTTTTTTGATAATAAAAGAATAGAAAGTGAAAAATTACATCCAAAAGATAGGAATAGTTTAAGAAAACCAAGAAAATTAGAAGTTTTCTTAAACGAACTAGTAATAAGTAGTTATGAGCTGTTGTCCCAAGGGTTAGTAAGATGAAGGAAATCATTAATCTGAGGATAAAAACAAGTCTGAAAAATAGTTTCTATTCTGGAAGCCAAACATTTGAATGTTGATACCCTATTATATGCACTTACACACGTCTTGAAACTCGGGATAGTAGAGGATACCTTGAAATGCTCTTGTCTAAAAGCCAAAGTATGAAAAAAATGAAAAAAAAATGAAGAAAATATAAAAATGGTGAAAAGAAAAAAATGAACACTGGTTTTGTTATCGCCAAGGCAGCAATAAAAAAATATAGCGAGGGTGCCTCGTCACCTAGTGCCCTAAGGCCAACTGGTCTGGGAGTCACTGCTAAGCCTTACGTGGTGCAAGACGAGAAAAATATTATCACCTAATCAGCAAGCACATGAGTAATCGTCCGGTTAGTGCCTCAAGAAGTATTAACGGTCGCATGAAAATGTGTGAGCAAATCTAAATATTCATCAAGTTAAAAAGTACTGAGGTAGATGGACAAGAGTATGATAGCTTGAATTGAATTCTCCGAGTGTAAGGATATTCTTTACACACACGTAGGGTTATATGATCAATGTTTGGATAAAAGGTAGGAATGAAGAATAAAAACGATGTTTTATTGAGGGATGATGTGATTTCTAACATTTTTTCATGACTATTAAGATAGGGCTCATGACAACTGAAAAGCTAGTATAGTTGGAAACTCTTATTTTCAAAGTCTTTCTTTTATGTTTCTTATCTTTATATGTAAATTTCACCATCTCTCTTTTGTTATAGGATTTTGTGGGTGTAATCCGCTGAAAACCCTTAGGAGACAACACTCCTCCTATTAGGGACACGTAGAGATTTAACGGCTTGTTGTACGTGCTCAGTGCAATCGTGTTTGCCTACGAAAGTGTGCTTAGTTTTCTCCTTTCTTTTTCTCCTTCTCTTGAATAAACTAGTTTGCTCGGGACGATCAAAGATATGTTTGGGGGTATTTGTTCAGTTGATAAAACTGCACATTTGTTATTACATTTTTCCTACCATTTTCATATTAAAAAAGGTCTTTATTATAATATATCATACATATGAGGGTTTATGTGTAAAAATACTATTTTCCATGTGTTGATATATTATAATTAGCATTTGGTAAGAAAATGTATGCAAATAATATCATTGACCAAATCGTAGTAGAACAAAATCTACTAAATATTATTTGAGTTGTTGTGCAGAATTTTTCCAAGATTAAAATCAAGGAAATCAAGTTGTTAAAGAAAACCTGCCTAATTAAGGAATCAAAACTTGGAGATCAAGTCTGGCAGCAACTACGAGAAGATTTAAAAGATCTAAAGGTCCCAGATATTGCCACATGTCATAAGAATGAAGCCCTAAAAAATTGATCAAGTGATCAACACCCTTGGCCGCGGATCCGCGGCCAACAGGGGGGTTTGGCCGCGGATCCGCCGCAGGTTAGAGGAGTTAGGAGCTGAAATTTTTTGGCAAGAATCTCTACAGTTAGTTTCCATATTTGGAAGCAAAAGTTTCTGGCTTGGGACTATAAATAAAGACCGAGAGCCTCTTGGAAAAATCATCAAGTCGACGCGATCACGAAGTCCAAGACGGTTCACGCATCCAGACTGATCATCAACTGTTCGTCTACCTCCTTAGAAGAGATCGAGAAGCAAACTAGTCTTTGTAATCATTTTCTAAGGAATCAAAGTGTAATGAATATTGTTGATTAATAAAGGTAGTTTTCTTTTTCTTATTCTATTTCTTCGTAGTTTAATTATGCATTTTCTCTCCATCTCTTTTTCTCCCAACATGCGCGAGTAATTCTCCGCTTGTTAGGGTTCGTAGGATTAGAGTAGGCTAATGGATGATGAACATCCCTAAACCCTTTTTAAGTCCTATAAAGTTTATAAATTTTATCAAAAGAATCATTAACATCCTAATCGGGCGCGGTAACAATTCATTGTTAGTTCCGACCGCGATTAGAGATTAGATTAATGATTGTTTTGGTAAAGGCTATATATGTACGGAGTTCCGTGTCGAGATAAGGGTTAAGAGTGGTGTTTACCCCAATCAGAGCAAAGCTCTGTTCGAATTCCAAGGCGGGAGATGAAGCAACGCTTCATCTTCCGCCAATCAGAGCAAATCTCTATCTTGAAAATCTAAATTTTAATAAATGAAGCAACGCTTCAGATTCTTTGCGCTGCACGCAACACGCCACGTGTCAGGCGCAGATGCACCAGCGCAGCGCCCAAGAAGGCGCGCCCAATCAGAGCAAAGCTCTATTTTAAGTAAATTTAAAGGAAGCAACGCTTCAGTTGTGCTAGCACAGTTGTGCTGCGCGACACGTGTCAGCGCGGATGCGCTAGCGCAGTTGCGCTGCGCTGTGCTCTGCGCGACACGTGTCGAGTGCTGGGGTATTTGCGCCAAACAGAATTAAGATTTTAAAGAAATCTTTCTGTTCTTGTTAAAACAAGAAGATTTTCTTCTGTAAAACAGAAACCCTTGGATCAAAGATCCAACGGTGGGGAAAAATTCCCCAAATCACCCAGAGAAAGATCTCTTCAACAAAATTAACTAATTTATGGGCACTATAAAAGAGACCCCAAGCCTCAATTCAAAGGCATGAGCATCAACATTTTTTTTGAAAAAAAAGTCAAGAGCTTCAAACAGAGAGAGAATTCTGAGAAAATTTCAAAGAAAAAGGTAAAAACCTTCACGAGAGAGAAGAAATCTCTTTTTATAAATCATTGATCTAAAAACCAGATCAATGTTCTTCACATAATAAACAGTGCTTTGCACTTCTTATGAACCACTGGAAAACAACAAAATAAAAAATAGTGCTTTGCACTTTTATGAACCTCTGGTTCTTGAAACAAAAAGAAAAACTTATTTTTCTTTGATCTAAATTAGATCAAGAAATCAAATAGTGCTTTGCACTTCTGTTCTTGAATCTAAAAGATTCTTAGTGCTTTGCACTTCCAAACTGCGCTGTTGCGCTCTTGAGAGAGCGCCACGTGTCAGTTACAGAACAACTTGCGCTACGCACTCTTAAAATAGAGTTTTGCTCTCTGGAATTGGAGCAACTCACCAGAGCGCGCCACGTGTCAGCAGCGCAACAGCGCAGCGCACTAGCGTAGCGCACTGCGCTGTTGCGCTTGCGCTCACCAGAGCATGACACGTGCCCTCACCACAAGCGCTTGCGCTCAGTGATTGGCGCAAAGCGCCTGATAAATGCAATGCATTTCCTAAAAGGGCCAGGCCCAAATCAGAAGACCTAGCAGGCCAAAATAAATTGCAAAGCAATAAAAAGGGGGCAGTGCCCAAGTGAAATTGATGCTCTGCATCTTTTATGGGCAGAGCCCCCCCAAAAAAAAATAGAAGTAATGCAATGCATTATTTAAGTGTGGGCAAAGCCCTAGCACAGGTCTAATAGACTAAAAATAAATAAAATGTTGAATATTTTCAACTGGACTTAGCCCAATTCTGGCCGTAAGTCCTTAAATTAAATTGAACTGAGCACAAATGCTCTCTCAAATCAATTTACCTCCGGTTCGAGGGTACATCTCCGAACTCCTCTGACACTTCTCGTTGTAATACTTCAACGACGTCAGAGAGGCGACGGGTCCCAACGACCACACATGAATATAGACTGCGGGGTCCTTAAACTCGTGGACCGAAACGTCCTTAAACTAATGTTGGACCGAAACGTTCTTAAACTAATTTTTGACCGAAACGTCCTTAAACTAATGTTGGACCGAAACGTCCTTAAACTAATTTTTGACCGAAACGTTCTTAAACTAATATTGGACTGAAACGTCCTTAAACTAACGATGGACCACCACGTCCCTAAACTGGAAAATGGACCACTACGTCCCTAAACTGGAACAATAGAGCCTCCAAATGCTCTTTTGCCGGATCTAAACGGTCCCGTTTAAGTTGATCTTAGCCCCAAACACGGCTAATGTATCCTTAAACATTCAAATAGACTATAAAACCCTAAATCAACTTCGGTTCGAGGGTACATCTCCGAACTCCTCTGACACCTATCGTTGTAATCCTTCAACGATGTCAGAGAGGTGATGAGTCCCAACGGCCATATATTAAATGGATCACCACGTTAAGTGATCTTAGTCTTAAATCGGACTAACGTATCCTTAACGAACGTTTAAGTTGATCTTAGCCGCAACGCGACTAATGCATCCTCAAACTGAAAACACCAAACCTAAATCTAAGTAAATACGGATTTAGACTAATCCACGTTCTACGGGCGACGGCATTACTCAGTCTCCGTATACAATCCACGGGCAACCACAAACAAAACAAACACACACGACACGAAGTGAAATTCTGGAGAAGGAGAAAGTTGTTACCGCGATGCGGTAGCGTAATTAACTGCAGGGGCTTGCGCCTGCAGGAAAGAGCGTCCCCATAATCAAAAACCCCTCAAGCGAGGGGGAATCTGACGAAGTCTGCTACATCGGCCGCATCCGTCTAAACCTCCGATACACGGTGCCATAAATCAACTTGGCATCTTCGAAGAGGTAGACGGATAAAACCAAATAGCATCTGCCCCGAACCTCAGGCACAGACGTTCTAACGTCCCGGCCGCCGTTCGGAGGGGAACAAGTGGGATTCCTTTTCCCTCCAGAAACCCTAATCTACACGCATCACCGTCGTTCTAGTTTTAAATCTATTAAAGGATAAAAGAGTAACTTTTAATTAATCGTTCATGACTACTAAATCCTAACGAACCCTACAAGCCCCCTTATTATATTAACTACATCCCTAAATAATCTAGATCTATATTTTTGCATTCTTGCTTAACGTAGATCTAGAAACCATTCTTCAAAATTCTTTATCCCTCCTCTCTTTCTCAACACATCTAAAGTAAGATTAAAAGGTTCAACGTTTCCCTGAGGACGACCCGTACTCACCTCGGTCTAGCTGCGCGCGACACCGTTCTGATTGCGGTTAACTACTACAAACACTCTTTCCAAACAATCAGTAACGACTAAGTGGGATGAAAATCGCTTACTTGACCCCTCTGTGATGGGGGTTTATATAGTGGCGGCAGCACGCGGCAGCGGGCGCGAGAATATCGCCGGAAGTTACTCTCCCGACGTCACGCCTGCGTAATAAGCGGATCGCCCGTTAGGGGGGATCGTGATGGCATGGAACGTGGGATGCTGCCGGCGGAGTATCCGCGCATGGCGAGATTTGCGGAGCGGCGGTTACGCCTGTGAGTGGTGGAGTCGGTCGGTCGGAGGGACCGAGGAAGATGGCCTCGGCGGGAGAGCTCGGGAACGAGCGAGAGGGCCAAGGTATCTTGGTCCTGTGGCAGCTCAGAGGCGAGCTGAGAGGCCGAGGAGGCCAATTTGCAGGGGGCTCTGAGGTGAGCCAGCTTTGTGCTCGTAGGTCGGGTGCAGGGGTGGCCCGGTCGACCCTATAAGGGCCCTCTCTTCTGAGTTCTGGGACATGTCATCTGCCACGTGTCTCGATCTGGGAGATCGTCAATATAGAGCATCATCATTAGCCTCCCACTCTTGCCCTTACCAGCTGGCGGGTCGGGTCAAGAGTGGACTGCCGGGCCGCCTAGGGTGCACTCCCTCCTAAGATTTCGTCGGGACGACTCACCGGGCTGTCGGCTGTCTTTTCTGCCAGCGAATCGTGGCGAGATCTCTGCAATTAAGGAAGGTGCGACGGTTCGTGCATCCTGTCACTGAAGCGACGGTCCACGTGTCAAGCGTTGGTTGGCCGACGCGATGTATGCAGGCCTGCGGCGTCTGATGGGATGCGGCCCAGTGCGGGAACGACACGTGGAGCGATCGGAGCCGTTAGACACGAGGAGGCGTTTTGGCGGGCGATGAAGGGCGCCGTTGGATGAGGTCGTTTGCGGTGATAAATAGGGGCGGGGCCCACTCCAGGGCCCCTACTCCTTCATATTTTCTCGCTCTAAGTCCTGGTTGCTCGACGCTCGTCTTCTTTCTTTTGCTTTCATTTCCCGAGGATCCCCCTTCTCCATGTTAGATGTCTTCTTTTGTAGAGTCTGTAGATGTCATAGGAGTAAGTTCTAGGGACGCTCTAGTTGAGCCTGAGTCTTCCCGGGGAGCAGGGGTCGGATCCTCTTCCCGAGATCGTGCGGCGGGGGCAGCCCCCAGAGGGGAGGCGGTAGACGCTGCCCCCAGCACGTCGTGTTGGGTGGGCATGAGGACGAGCTTGCCAATGCTCGGGCTCGCTTCCATATCCCCTCACGTTATACGTTTCGTCTGGCCAAGGAAGGAGAGAGGGCGTATCACGCCCCGCTTCCCGGAGTACGCTAAGATAGGCATGTGACAGAGCCAACTATGCTACCTGTGGATAGGAAAAATCCCTCCATAATCACATTACGGCTGTAGAGATATCAAGAACAATAAAAATAACTATCTAATACATGTCCATAAGCCAGAACAACGAGTCAAGAATAAAATAATGCGGAAGCAAAAGATCCAATACAAGAATGAACTGGAATGTACGTCCCATAATGCGGGCTCACATCAGGAATGAAAATGCATAAATCAAACTAAAGATACTAACAAGTCCTCACTGCTCAGCTTGCTGACTGAAATACTCCGGCTCGGCCTGTAGCAAAGGTAAGGAATCTGGGCCATGCAAAACCCAGACGTCAGTGCGTCATAATATCAAGCAATAATATAAACAGGGGTAGCAAGACATGCAAGTATGAGTATAAACGGTAAAACATGTATAATAGTAATATAAATAGTGACAGTGAAGGGTAAGGCACAGGTGATGTGCAGTGAGTAATCTAAACTGGTCTACTGGGTTAACTACTCTTCAAGTCTTTTGAAATCAATTTGATGAATTATCGATGTAATTCAATAGTATCCCGTGCGGGTCGGGAATCACGGTTTAAGACTCTCGGGCTGAATCTGAGACGTGCCGCAAGGCAGTAAAAGGGTAGTAGGTAATGATGAATGATGTCAGCATCATCATCCCGGGGCTGGCCTAGCCCGTAAGACTGATCAGTAAAGGTATCGAACTGTCGAGTTACAAGTCAGGTTTCATCATTGATTTCCCCATACCCCCAAGTTATGTGTTCAAGTCAGGTATTGATAAATCTGGAGCTAATGCCAACACAGGATCAAGCAAGTACAGGTTTGTCTGAATAAACAACAGGAAATGTCCATAGGGACAACAGGTCAAGATTGTTGGCATTAGTAACAAGATCAGGTAACAGGTCAAGCTGTGGTAAATCAGGTCAAATCAGGTAGTGTATGTGGATCCAATCATGTCAAGTAGTGCACAATATTAAGTTGTGTTACGTAGTGGTGTATCAAGTCATGTCAGGGGTGCACAAGTATCACGTGGGTGCTCATAATCAAACTATAATAAGCATGGGTACACAAAACAAGTATGGGGTACCAATGTAACAATAAAATGGAATTGTGTGATGTGGTATGCAAATAGGTAAAATTCAAACTTATGGATGCACAGTTAACGATTAGGGTTACGTTTATGGTTCCAATACTAAATAGGATGCAATTTATTAAACATGGGGTGTCAATATTACAGTGTTATATATTCAAGTGATCTATGGATGCAATTATATATATTCTAAATGAAATGGGTGCAAACGGGTATTCGAAAAGTTACAAACTATAAAATGGTACTATGGGATGTACAAATAAGCACTATGTGAAATAAATATTGGTATGGATGCAGTTTAATGTAATTTACTATGTAACAAGATTATTTTTATGATCTAGATCTAAAATGATATAAACGGAACATCGAAACGTTAACATGAAATATGGGGCACTAGATTTAAACAACAGGTATAATATGTATTTAAATAGTATATAATAATTTAAATAGCATGTAGCAAGATTAACTTGCCTGAACGGATCTCAGACGAGTGCGTACGGCGCGTACGATATCGGTAAATGTCGCGACGCACATGCGGGCGTACAGAACTGAACCAAGCAAAGCAAGAATGTGACCACGCAGGCAGGGGACATCCACAGGGTTGCTCAGATCGTCGGCAGCAGCACGGCTCCGGCGATCGTCGGGAAACACGGATCAAGAAAGAGAAAGAGAAGAAAAAGAATAAGAAAGAAGAAGAAGAAGGAGAAGAAGGGGTGCCTCAGGGGTTTGGAACAAGGACGAGGACAGAGGGTGACGACGGCAACGGGTCTCCGGCGATCACCGGAAAAATGTGAAAACGAGAAACCAAGAAGAACAAGAAGAAGGAGAATAAAGAGAAAGGAGAAGAAGGCCGGGGATTTCTGGTTTGGCTCTGGGTCAAAGGAGGCTGCAAGGGTGATGAGGTTGGGATGGTCGGCAAGGGGGTCGGGGCTCCGGCAATGGGACAGATAGGTGGCCGCAGTGGGTTGTAAGCAAGGGTTCTTGCAGAGGTTTCTGGGTCGGGGTGATCGGGGCTTGCAGGTTCGGGAAGGCGAGGAGAAGCGGAAAAGGAAGGTGGAGATGATGGTGATGGGATAATGCCGATGGGATCGGCGACGAGGGTGCCGGTCATGGGTGTAGGGTTCGCAGGGAATCACCAGGGGAGACGAGAAGGAGGAGAGAGAGTCGACGAGGTCGAGGAGGAGAAAGGAGAGGGTGACAAGAAAGCCGAGGGTGAAGACGAGGGGTCGTCGGCGTGAGGGCAACGGCGAGGTAGGGTTGATGGGTTTGGAGAAGGTGGGTCGTCGGGGTTGGAGCCGGGGAGTGGAAAGAGAGGGAGAGATACTCGAAGGAGGCGAGGAGATGAGAGAGGTGAGGATGGTGGCGACTGGCGCGATGGCGATGGACTGCGACGATGAGGCTGGGACATGCATGGGTTTCCTCGCGGTCGTAGGTCATCGCGAAGGTGACGGAAGTGAAGAGGAGATAGTCGAGGAAGAGTTGGGAATGCAGGCGACGTGGGGTAACCGACGAGAGTGGTCGGCAGTGTGGGCGAGCGCGAAGGCGTGGGTTCGAGTGAGGACGAGGCGGTGAGGCGGGAATGAAAATTTGAAGAGGAAGAATGAAGGACGTGGTTAAAATATAAGGTAAAGGAATATAAAAATATAATTATACATTTATGCAGAGGAGAGAGAGAGAGAGAAATTGGAGAGAGAGAAATTGGAGAGAGAGAGAGATAGAGAGAGATCGAGATGAGAGAGAGAAAGAGATACATAGAGATTGAGATGAGAGAGAGAGGAAGGAACAGTAAGGAGATATAGGTTTGTTTATTTGTTGGAAGAGAGAGAAAGGAAGAGAGGAGGAGAGAGAGCGGTAAAGAAAAAGAGAGAAAGAGAAAGAAAGGGAGAGAGAAAAGAGAGATAGAGAGAGAGAGAAAAAGTAGGGCCAGGCCTGTGCGAGGAAGGGCTGTAATTGGTTTAGGAAAAAGATTTTAAATTGATAAAAGGATTTTTAGTTAGTAAAATTTTAACTGTTGATTTTAAAAATTTAAAGATATTAAATTAAATAATTTTGAATTTTGGCGGAATACAAAATAATCCAAAATACGCCCGGGTCGGGTTCAAAAATTCAGATTTAAAATATGAAAAATATATGCGACGCCCAAATTTCAAAATAAATGCTCAGGTAACTAAAATGCATACCCCCAAGAACGGATGCACGTACGTGCGCGTAGCCATCCAAACACGTCTGTTTCACTGAATGGGACGAGAACAAGATGCGCGGACGCTACCACGGGGTTAGGGGTATCATGCAGGCCATGTTATGTAATTTTAAAATATTTTACGTGACTTAAATGGTTATATGATAAAAGATGTAATGCCAGATAAAATGCCAGTATGCACTAAACATGAAAATGTACAATCTACGTAACAAGTCAGGGTAATTCATAAATATGATTCAAACAGGTTCAAGCAAGTGGGTCGGGTCGAATGCAATGTAAAATGTAAAATACTATTCGCACCCAAAACACGATAAATCAGGAAAATACCACAATTAAGGAAATACGATAACTGGAATTGGTATAAATGAACTAGGTTATTACAGGATGGACCAAGTACAGGGCAGGGAGATCGCCCTGTACTTGGAAACCTTTTGGGGTGGAATGCGCCTGTCCTTCTCTTCCGAGGTTGTCGAAGCGCTGAACTTCTTCGGGTTAGCCCCCGGCCAGTTAGTGCCGAACTCATGGAGGATTCTCTTCGGGTTCCTGATCCTCCTGAAGCTACAGGCGGTTCCCTTCAGCCTCTCCCTTCTTGATTCTTCCCTTGTCTTCAAAAATCATCCAGGGGGTCGAGCAGGCGGCCCGAGGTGGGTCTACCTCTCTTTTAGAAAGCGACAGGGGGGCGCTGCCAGGACAGGGGTTGTAGTCCTGCCCTCTTCCATCCACGACTCGAAGAAGAAGTTTTTCTTCGTCACGCCGCCCGAGGGTGAGGACTGGCCCGTGCCCACCAAGTGGTCGAGGGAAAAATGCTTGCCGGGGAACCAGTCCAATGACCCCGCCGCGGTGAGGGTGGCGTCGTGGGAGCCCGTCCCCCGACGTGCTGCTGTCTGAGAGGGTCCTGAGTTGGGCCGGGCTCAGCCCCGTAGAGTTCAGTAAGTTAGGCTTGCTTTTTTGCTTTCATATTGCATGTGTCGCTGAATTCTTTGCATTTGGTTTGGTGCAGGGTCCATGGACATGAACGAGCTCCGAGACTCCTTACGCCGGCCGAGGAAGGTCGCGAAGGCTGGAGGCGCCGGCTCTTCCCGTTCGAAGCCTGCCCCGGCTCCTTCTCCTCCTGTGGCCGTGTCCCATGAGCGTTCGGGGGCGGATCCCGCCCCGGGGCCTAGAAGTTCATCGGGCCGGAAGCGAGCTCGAATTCTGGAAGACCCGGTCTCGGAAGAGGAGATCGGCTCCCCATCGGAGCCGCTCAAGAAGAGTTCCCAGAGGTCTTCCCGGGGCCCACCCTTGCCAATCATGGTGGAGGAGGGGGGACTCCAGTTCGCGGTGCCCTCGGGGCTATCCGTCGTGGATAGCCAGCTGCATGAAATAGAGAAGTCGGCAAGAGGTAGGGTCCCCGGAGGGACCTTCAGGGCCCAGATGGCGTCCATCGCCCAGGAGTCCATGCAGGCAAGTGCTCAGTTTTTGTGAGATTCGGTGCCTCCTTCGTCTTCCTGATCTCTTTCCTATTTTTCAGGTTCTCCAGCACGTTGCCCTTGCCTTATGCATGGAGGCCATGGTGATAGCCTCGGCGATGAAGGCTGCGGACCAGCTTGCCTCGCTGGAAGAGAGCTCCTAGCGGGAGCTGGAGGCGATGATGGCAAGGGTTGCCGCCCTGAAGGGCGAAGTGGAGGCCAGGAAACGGGAGGTTGTCCGGTACCGCGAGGCCGCCATGGCTGCCGAGGTCAAGCTTGAGGACACTCGCCGGCAACATGAAGAAGACGATGTGGATCCTCCGGAAGGAGCTAGGGGCGGCGGTCAAGGCGGCGGAGTTGGTCGAGCTCTCGGCGGCGAAGTTGGCCGACCTCTCGGCGGTGAAGGCGGTGGAGGGCTACAAGAAGTCGAAGGACTTCTATAATGACCTAGCTGTGGCCACCACCCGCATCTGGCACGAGGCCCTCGACGCCGTTAAGGCTCCGGGCTGAATTCCCCCTCGCGGACGCCGATGAGCAGGGGGAAGAGATCCCTGACGAGGAGGTGGCCGAGGACCCTGCTTGTCTCGTGGTGGACGTCGAGAATCCCGAGGTCGCGCCTGGCCCTGAGGCCTAAAGCCCCAGTCTTCCTCCTCTTTTTATTTCGCCGCTTCTGGAATTTTTGTAAGCCTCCGGGCATTCTGTAAGGCTGGGGAGCCCAAAATACCCTTTGTAAAGACTCCGCTTTTGGTAATAAAACTTTTTGTTTCATCAGCTTGCACCTTTTCTTCTGTTTGTGAAGAATGCTCGTAAAATGTCCTTGCTTGCACTGCTGGGCTTCCATGCCAGGTCGGCTATCTGTCTAGCGATCATTCGTCGAGTTGATTTCGCTCACTTGTCAAGTGTGCCAAGCGCTGCTGAGAAGGAGGAATCTCCATCATCTCTATGGCCCCGAAGTCGAGGGGGGATCACTCAGATTCGGATAGACCTGATGTCTTTTGTTGGGGCTTCGAATCCGCTGCCTGTTATGGGCAGAGGGATGTCTGCTGGGGATGACCGAGCAGGGAAGCTGCTCGGTTGATCTTGGCGAGGTCTTTGATCCTGGTTGATCGTGGTGGGCAGCTACCAACCGAGGATAACCAAGCAAGGGTTGGGCTCGACTACATCTGGGAGGACTTTGATCCTTGGCGTTGGAGGGGCCGTAGGGGGCTTGCTAAGGAGAACCGGGCAGAGAAGCTGCGCGGTCGTCTCTTGGTGAGGGCCTTGATCCCTGGCGCTGGGAGTAGGAAAGCTACCGGCCAGAGATGACCTAGCAGGGTAGCCGCTCGGTTGCCTCTTGCGAGGACTTTGATCCTTAGCGTTGGAGGGACTGTAAGAAGCCTACTAAGGATAACCGGGCAGTGAAGCTGCGCGGCTGCCTCTCGACGAGGGCTTTGATCTCTAGTGTCTTGGGTAGGCAACCACCAGCCGGGGATGACCGAGCGGGGTAGCCGCTTGGATGCCTCTTGCGAGGGCTTCAATCCCTGGCGTCATGGGTAGGGAGCTACCATCCGGAGATGACCGAGCAGGGTAGCTGCTCGGTTGCCTCTTGCGAGGGCTTTGATCCTTCAGGACGAGGACAGAGCAGGGTTGCTGCCCAGTGCCTCTTAGTGAGGACTTTGATCCATGTCGGTTGTGGTAGAAAGCTACCAGCCGGGGATAGCCGAGCAAGGGTCGGGCTCGACTGCCTCAAAGGAGGGCTTTAGTCCTTAGCGCAGGAGGGGCTGTAAGAAGCCTACCAAGGACCCTTGGCCGGGCAGGGTTACTGCCCGGTGCCTCTTGGTGAGGGCTTTTGTCCTGAAGGATAGCCGAGCGCGGGTCGGGCTTGACTGCCTCTGGGAGGGCTTTTGATCCCTGTCGGTTGTGGTAGAAAGCTACCAGCCGGGGATAACTGAGCAGGATAGCTGCTGAGCTGCCTCTAAAGAGGACTTTGATCCTCAGCGTTGGAGGGGCTGCAGGAGGCCCGCTGAGGATAACCGGGCAGAGTAGCTGCGCGGTTGACTCTTGGCGAGGGCTTTGATCCTTAGCGTTGCGAGTGGGGAAGCCACCGGCCAGGGATAGCCAAGCAGGGTAGCTGCTCAGATGTCTTTAAGGAGGGTTTCGATCCTTAGCGTTGGAGGGGCCGTAGGAGGCTCGGTAAGGATAATCGGGCAGTGAAGCTGCGCGGTTGCCTCTTGGCAAGGGCTTTGATCCCCGGCATTGCGTGTAGGGAAGCTACCAGCCAGGGATGGCGGAGCATGGTAGATGCTCGGCCGATTCTTCATGAGGTTTCGTCCGACCATCCAGTCGCAGGTATGGGGAACAGGAACGGTCGCGGCGAACGTGCGTGTAGCATGCGCATTGAATGTGTGGGGAGGGGAAGCGCCTGAGTCGCGTCGTTTCGACTCCTCCAGAGAAGGCTCAATGATTGCCACGTGGCAGCAATTTTGTGAGTGAAAACGGGCGACTGTTGGGTTCCGTTGGGACGCAGTGGGCTATATAAGGCTGAGAGAGCACTGATCCTTCCTTTCTTCTTAAACAGATCGTTGAGAATGGAAGACTTCCTCTTTACCATCCCCGATATCATCCACTTCGAAGACGTATATCTCTATGACCAGAACTGTACCGAGGACACGGTGCAGTTGGTCTATGGGAGCATCGAAGACCACTTCGGCCGGCTGCTCCCCCGACGCTCCCCCATGCTGCAGCTGCTGATGTACTCCATCTGGAGGGCGTCGCCGGGGCTTTACAGCCCCTTGTCCGAGCAGCTCTACGACTAGGCCGTGGGCAGGCTGCGGTCTCTAAGGCGCTTTGGCCTGATCTCCGTGGGTCGGCTGGCTCGCTCGGTGGCACTAGTTCGAGAGTGCTACGAACCGAGGTTCGAGGTCAACGCGCGCGGGGGGAATCGAGGGCAGAGGCTGGATCTCGCGAGGTCTCGGCTGGCGGAGATTTTTACTGAGTACCATGAGCAGTGCTCTCTGCACCCCCTTCCCCTGCTGCTGTAATTTTCTTTTTTCTTTTTGTATGTATGGCTGAGGAGCCCATAATACCTTTTTGAATAAATAAGACCTTTCCTTCTTTTTTGCAATGTTCTATTGATCTTTTATTAAATTAACAACAGACTCTAGGAAGAGTTTACATTCCCCCCCAAAAAAACAAGTAAATGCTAATAGATGACCTTATTAGCGTGGCCCGAGCTCCTCGGAGGCTTGTTGTTCTCCGTGCTCGGCGCCGGGTACAGGGCTTCCTGGACGCTGGACTGGTCATCTGCCGAAATGAGCATGATCTGTCCGATGGTCAGCTCGGCGGGAGGTGGACGCTGCTCCTGCTCGCGGTCGGCTTGCCTCTTGTCCCTCAAGTAGGCGGCGAGGTGCCCCGATCGGATGAGCTCCTTGATGTAGTCCCGGAGCTGCTTACAATCCTCCGTGGCGTGGCCCAGCGTTGCAGTTGCAGTTAGTGCAGTTTGAAACCATTGATCTTCTGTTTTTCTGCATGGAGCAAGACATCAAATCTTAGTACTTCGAACCTAAGGGCAACCATATTAAACCGCGATTAGTTCGTGAACACGACACACGAAGTGTGGAGTGGAAAGAGGAAAAGGTCCCACCGGGCGTGCCAGAATCTGTTCTCCTCCGAATACAGAGACACGACCGCGTAGGTTCGTCTTGCCTGAATTTGAGGGCAGATACTAATTGGTGCTATCCGTCTACCTCTCCGAAGATGCCAAGTTGATTTATGACACCATGTATCGAAGGTTTAAACGGATGCGGCCAATGTAGCAGACTTCGTCAGATTCTCTCTCGTTGAGCGGTTTTTGATTGTGAGGACGCTCTTCCCTGCAGGCGCAAGCCCCTGTAGTTAATTACGCTACCGCATCGCGGTAACCACTTTCTCCTTCTCTAGATGGTCACTTCGTGTCGTTGGTGTTTGTTTTGTTTTTGGTTGCCCGTGGATTGTATACGGAGACTAATTTATGTTGTCGCTTGTAGGGTGTGGATTAGTCCAAATCCGTATTTTCTTCGATTTGGGTTTGGGGTTGGGTTTAAGGATACGTTAGTCTCATTTAAGACTAAGATCAACTTAAACGTTTGTTAAGGATACGTTAGTCTAATTTTAGACTAAGATCAACTTAACGGGATCGTTTAGATCCAACGAGAGAGCATTTAGGCTCTATTGTTTAGTTTAGGGACATTGCGGTCAATTAGTTTAAGGACATTGGTCCATTAGTTTAAGGACATTACGGTCCGTGGGTTTAAAAGGACCCCACAGTCCGAGGTTAAGGACATCATAGTCCGTGGGTTTAAAGAGACCCCACAGTCCGAGGTTAAGGACATCATAGTCCATGGGTTTAAAGGACCCCACAGTCCGTAGTTTAAAGACGTCTTAGTCTATAAAGTTTAAGGACATCATAGTCCATGAGTTTAAAGACCCCACAGTCCATGGAATGATTGGTTATCGGGACCCGTCACCTCTTTGAAGATGTTGAAGGATTACAACGACAAATATCGAAGGAGTGAAGAGATGTATCCTTGAACCAAAGTTGATTGGGAAATCTGTAGTCCAATTTGGGACTAAGATCAATTAATTAGATTATGAGCACATGGGCTCAGTTAAATCTGAATTAAGGACTTATGGCCATCTTGGGCTAAGTCCACTCAAGTTTAAAATGTTGAACATTTGTTTGGGCTGCTAAACATTTGTCTAAGCTTAGCCCCCTTTATTTAGCAATGCTAAGCATGGGTCTGGGTTCTGACCATATCTTGTCTTTTACTGAGTGCTGAGCACTCAAATGTCATATGAGATGACCAATTTTGGAAGACGGGTGTATTTGAGGCTCAGTTAAAGGGGAGTCTGCCTCTGGAAGAACTTAGCTGATTTGGGCTAAGACTGGTTTGAAAATAGTGTTAAACATTAGAGCATATTTGGCGATCACGTGTTCCCGCATGATGTGCTTAAAACAGTGTTAAACGCTAGGGACAAAACGCTCAAAATAGTGTTAAACACTAAAAATGAAGTGGTTACGTGGGGTCACGTGAGGCGCCTGAGAATTGGGCCAAACCTTCTTTATCTTACTCTCAAAATCTGCAAATAAGTGTTAAACACTTAGCCTTTGTAATCATCACGTGTGGACACGTGATAGTGCCAATGTATTGAGTATTAATTCCTCTATTTTCCCTCATTTGCCTTTTTAAAAAGGTGTTCGTCAGGGGTCACGTGGGGACACGTGAGGTGCCATAAATTAGTACTGCCTTTGGATTTGTTCCATTTTGTTTTGAGGATCACGTGTGAGCACATGAGGCGTTGCCTCCAAGCTTTTTTCTTTCTCATCTTAAGGACTCTATTTAAGGGTCACGTGGGGACACGTGACTATGTCTCATTCTTTGTTTTTTACTTATTGAGGAGGAAGGTCACGTGTTACCACGTGATCAGGTTGAATACTGATCTCTTTACGTGCATGGAGAGTTAAATCTCTTGTTTAAGAATTAACTTCTTATGTAGGGTTGAACCCTAATTTTGTTTGGAGGAATTAAATTCCTATGAATTTGGAAGAATTAAATTCCTATGAATTTGGAAGAATTAAATTCTTATATAGGGTTAAACCCTAGTTTCATTTAAAGGAATTAAATTCCTATGTATTTGGAAGAATTAAATTTTTAAAACTCAATTCTCCCTCTAAGTTTTGGATCTGCATGGCAGAATCCCCCCGATGATAATTAAATTCTCAACTTATGGGGAGATCTGCTTATGCAGATCTTCAACCAGAGAAAGAACTAAGTTTTTATTCAGAAGAGTTAAACTCTTAAATTGAGAATTAAATTCTCTTTTGTTTTGTGGGAGCTTATAGAATGATCTCTTTCCCTTTCTTACCTGGGGTTTCTTTCTTTTTCGAAGAGATCTTCTTTTCTCTCTTGAGAATTAAATTCTCCTCTCTTTTTTTGTATTCTCTCTATATGTTTTCCCCAAAAATCAATCCCCTTCCTCTTCTCTTCTTGGCTTCTATTTATAAGAGAAAGAAAAGAATAAGTTTGTTTAGTCAATCTTTCATTGAAAGATTTCAAATGATTTTGTAACCAATATGATCCTTTAGATCACTCAGTGAATTTTATTCACAATTGGATTTTTAATCCAAAAGATATTTTGTCTGTTATTCCTGGCAAATTTCAGGGAAATATCTCTTTGTATAGAATCTTTCTATAAATTGGTGATTTTTAATCATCATCATTGGATTTTTGATCCAACGGTGCTCCACTTTACAGAGCGCAATCTTTTTGTTTGGAAAGATCTAGGGAAATATTAGAGTTTTTGATTCCCTCTTAATTAGAATTTAATTCTATTAGTTCAGATATTTTAGGAGTTTATCACGTGTTGGCACGTGACCCCATTTAACAAGGCATTCAAATTAGAATTTAATTCTATTGTTTCAGAGGGTTTAAGAGCCTATCACGTGTTGGCACGTGACCCTACTGATTAAGCATTCAATTTAGAATTTAATTCAGTGTTTACAGGCTTTGCCTGTAAATGGTCACGTGTCTGCACGTGAGACCTGATCACGTGTTGACACGTGACCCTACTGACACAGCATTTCCAATCTGTTTATTTTATTCAGTGTCTACAGGCTTTGCCTGTAAATGGTCACGTGTCTGCACGTGAGGCCTGGTCACGTGTGGGCACGTGATACCCGGTCACGTGTAGACACGTGATGCCTCATTTGAGATTTCCCTTGTTGCTTTATCTGTATTTTATTTAATTCCCATGAGAGAACAAATGCCCCCATATAGTAGAGCATTACTTTAGATTACACGTGCATAGCACATTTGCTCATAACTTTTGATCCCGGATGAATTATGAGGCCCATAATATATCAAATCGAAAGGTTTTTCGAGATTCTTTCAATACCATCAGAATTTAGCTTTTTCTCATTCAGGAGTTTATCAAAATACAGCCCGGAAAATACTGGTTCGCATTTTCTTAAGTGTATCGCTGCCATTTGATACCTTGGACTCTTTTGCACAGAAATTTTTGGCGAGAACAAATGCCCCCACTACTTTGTCCACATAGGTATGTACATGGGTTAAGTAGTGCAGAGTAATACATAGTGTATGACCGGTTTCGAACTGGTATATAACCTTTAGAATCTTGGTTTGAGAAGATAGCGAGCGAACATAAGTATCGTCATCTATCATTGACTCAAATCTCAACTCTTAAGGGATATAGTTCCAAACTCTGAGGTCCATGAGCTGCAGCCTTCTGTTTCTTTATGTCTTGATCTGGCACAAAGTAGTTTATGTACTCATCCCGGAGCTTGTAGTTTATTCACTCATCCCGGAGTCTCTAGTTTATGAACTCATTTCGGAGCTTGTAGTTTACCTCACTTGGGCTTGTAGGCAAACTTGTCCTAACATTACAGTTAACCCCTGCTCTTTACGGCAGAGGTCCATTAGGGTATGTGGTACTAGGGTTTTTCGTCCGTCATACTGTCGCGTTGGCTGATGCATTCCCCGATATGCAGCCTTGCTGTTCGAGTAGCCGCGCGACTGTCGTGTCTGTGATCCCATCGGGGATGGACAAGACGTCTTTAAATGATCTCCCAGGTCACATTACCGTCGGGTGTTTCCCTCCGAAAGACGCGGCGGACGTGTACCCTGAATTTCGGGGCAGATGCTAATTAGTGCTATCCGTCCACCTCTCCGAAGATGCCAAGACGATTTATGGCACCATATATCGAAGGTTTAAACGGATGCGGCTGATATAGCAGACTTCGTCAGATTCCCTCTCGTTTGAGGGGGTTTTGATTGTGGGGACGCTCTTCCCTGCAGGCGCAAGCCCCTGCAGTTAATCACGCTACCGCATCGCGGTAACCACTTTCTCCTTCTCCAGATGGTCACTTCGAGTCGTGGGTGTTTGTTTTGTTTGTGGTTGCCCGTGGATTGTATACGGAGACTAAGTTATGTTGTCGCCCGTAGGGCGTGGACTAGTCCAAATCCATATCTTTCTTAGATTTGGGTTTGGGGGTTGGGTTTAAGCATACGTTAGCCTCATTTGAGACTAAGATCAACTTAAACGTTTGTTAAGGATACGTTAGTCTAATTTTAGACTAAGATCAACTTAACGGGACCATTTAGATCCGACAAGAGAGCAATTGGGCTCTGTTGTTTAGTTTAGTGACATTGCGGTCGATTGCTAGTTTAAGGACATGGGGGTCCATTGTTAGTTTAAAGACATCGCGGTCGAGGTTAAGGACATCATAGTCCGTGGGTTTAAGGACCCCACAGTCCGATATTAGTTTAAAGACATCACGGTCGAGGTTAAGGACATCATAGTCCGTGGATTTAAGGACTCCACAGTCTGATGTTAGTTTAAAGACATCACGGTCAAGATTAAGGACATCATAGTCCGTGAATTTAAGGACTCCACATTAGTTTTAAGACGTCACGGTCGAGGTTAAGGACATCATAGTCCATGAGTTTAAAGACCTCACAGTCCGATGTTAGTTTAAAGACATCACGGTCAAGGTTAAGGACATCATAGTCCGTGGATTTAAGGACTCCACAGTTTGATGTTAGTTTTAAGACGTCACGATCGAGGTTAAGGACATCATAGTCCGTGATTTTAAGGACCTCACAGTCCGATCTTATGTGTGGTTGTTGGGACCCGTCACCTCTCTGACGACGTTGAAGGATTACAACGACAGATATCAAAGGAGTAAAGAGATGTACTCTCGAACCGATGTGAATTGGTTAAAAGAGCATATGTGCTCAGTTCAAGATAAGTTGAGGACTTATGGCCAGAATTGGGCTAAGTCCAATTAAAATGTTTTAACATTTTATTTTTGTTCTGGCTATTAAGCCTTTATTTGGGCTCAGCCCTTTTAATAATGCTAGGCATTGGGCTCTGACATTTTTGTCTTGTATTGAATGCATAACATTCATCATAGCTCTAGGGTTTATCCAAAGAATAATTTATGTTCTACCCAAACGCACATAAAAGTATATAGCGCACTTGGCACTAGTGCCAGTCGATGAGCGCAGTGCACTATGGTTAAAGCGCTAGTGCGCTTTGCACCAGATGTTAAGCGCTGATGCGTTTAGCACTTTGCGCTAAGTGAAGAGCGCTGATGCGCTATAATTGAAGCGTGGAGGCGCTTGGTGCTGGTGCCATATAATGAGCGCAAAGCGTTTTAGTAATGCAGCGTACACGTGAGGAGCACGTGGCGCGCTTAGCGCTGAGCGCTAGCTGTTCATATCATAATATTGCATTATTATATTCCTCAGTCTTATGCATTTTACAAATAAACAGGTGCTTGTGACCCATGTCTGCTACTTAGTTGCAGGTTACAGATTCTCGGGACAAAAACAGTGAAAAAGACAAAAGACGATACAAAAGTGAGACTACAACCAATAAATTGTGGAATCTTGATCAAGCCTACACGAAAATCAGTTCACAAAGTACAAGGCAGCGCAAGGTTCAAGACTTCGTCATGAAGCAACAGTAAAAGTCCACTACAATTACTCACTGTCGAGATCTGGGAGAAAACCAAAAGACATTCAGAAGAAACAACTGTAGAAACAAGAAGTAACAGTGCAACAGAACCAACCCAAGAAAATGCAGCCCATGATCCTTCCATTTGGCCGCGGAACCGCGGCCAAACAAGCCCTATGGCGGCCGTCTAATACCCGTGTCGGTGCAAATTGAGTCGGTGCGCTGGCGGGCTTTGACTAGGTCTTTTTCTTAGGGGGTATTTTTGTAAAAGCAGATGTGACGCGATTGTAACCTAGGGTTTGTATAAATCTATAAATAGGAACCCTAAATCTTGTATTAGGTTATGACTCATTTCATTAATAAAATTCAGATTTCTTTTAGAGAGTATCGATGCCTCTTTTCATATCATCTATTCAGATCTGACAACCCTGTGTAAATGTTTGGAGAGAGCCATCTGTAAAGTAAGTAGTTTTATTTAATTGCCCTAGTTTAGATCTTTAATTCCTTGCCCTAGATAGATAGAATGTTCTTCAATTCCCTAATGAGCGAGTAGTCTCCTCGCTTGTTAGGGTTAACTTTGGGAAAGGCTTTTGAGAGATGAGATCTCTCATTCCTTTCTTGCCCATCACATATTTTCATAGAACTCCATGCATACATGCACACACCGCTCCCTACGGCACCCTATCCCACGAGGTAGCGGTGATACCGTAGTATAAAGGCCCGGTTGAGCGTGTTTTCCATGGAGGTTAGGGTAATGATTGATAAAGGAAGGACAAGAACCTAGAGGAAGGAACACCTTCCCGAATGGTTCTAATTCCCTTTATTAATAATTACCATAACACCTCATAGATCTTAATTTGGGTATAGAAAGCGGTGAGATTTATTTACATTTCCAAACCTACCCTAAACCTAACCCTAGCAAGATTTAGATCTAGATAATCTTAGTATAGATAGATTTAGGTTTTAGATTTAATCAATCCGACCCCAATCGGAATTAACTCGTTAGAGCGATTAGGAAAACACAAAATCCCTGTGGACCGACCCGTACTCACCGGCTAGCTACCAAGCGACGTCGTTCTTGATTACGGTTTAGAAATATTTTTGACATACGAATCACTAGCCAGTGAGCGCGGTGCGCTGTGTTTGAAGTACTATTGCACTGCAGCGTTTTGCGCTAGATGAAGAGCACTAAGGCACTTTTAAATTAGGAGCGCTAAGGCTCTTCTTAGGTTAACTTTGCGCTCTGAAGATTATCTTCTTTGATAAGAGATTTTGTCTCAAGATTCCAAGAACAAAGTTCTTAACTTATAGGAGATACTTCAATCTCTTTTTGATGGAAGGCTTTGCCTTTACGGATCTGTGATCTTAAGAGAATTGAATAATTCTCCCCCCTTTATAATGAGATATTCATGATCTCAGAAAGACAATTTATCTTATAGATCTATGATCTGTGAAGTAAGTACTTCTTTATTTTTATGATAAGATCTTTTTTTTATCTCTTTATAAAAGACCTTAGTCTTTATAGATCTATGATCTTTTAAGAAGAGAATTCTTCTCTTTAATTATGAGATGATTTCATCTCTTTGTTCATCACCATTCTTTTTTACCTTGAAGAAAAATCTTCTTTTGCCGAGAGCTATTTCTTTTTCTTGAGATTTTCTCAAAGCTTATGGGGGGTTCTTCTTTTTTAGACTTGAAGTCTTGGGTCCTTTATATAGGGGAAGCTGATTTGTTGAATCAGTTAAACAGATTTATTCTCCAATTGATTTGGAAATTTCCCCACCGTTGGATCCTTGATCTAAGGGCTTCTGATTTACAGAAGATAATCTTCTTGTTTTAACAAGATTGAGAAATCTTTCCTTCTTTACAGAATTTGTTCTGTATTTTAGTGATTTTTAATCACCACTGGATTATTGATCCAACGGTGTTCCAAATTCAGGGCACAATCTTTTCTGTTTGGAAAGATTCAACATAATTTTATTCTTATTAACTGATGATATAATCATATCCATTGGATATTTGATCCAACGGTGAGGAACATTTAGTTCCAGCGCTAGCGCTTATGCGCTCTGCCCATGGTGCGCTTTGCCCATGGTGCGCTAATTGGAGCGCAGCGCTCTTAGCGCTAGCGCATACGTGCTTTGCATGTGGTGCACTACTTGGAGCGCAGCGCATCTAGAGCTAACGCCTATGTGGTTTGTACGGAGTGCGCTAGTTGTAGCGAAACGCTTTTATAAAAGCGCAGCTGTAATTCAAATTTTAAATTCTGAACAGAGTTTTGCTCTAATTGGAGAAACAAATGTCCCCCACTGTTGCGCTCACGGGGCCCACATGTGGGTGCAGCGGTGGCAACATCTTGACTCTTGGATCACCCAAGGAACTGAAACGGCGCTTCGTGCCTATAAATAGGACCCTTGGTCCTTGAGATGACTTCTGTTCATCTTCAATCCTTCTTGAAAATTTATTTTCTTCTTCAGAGCGCAGCTCTTCTTCTTAAGAATTTTTAAGGACGGAACTTTGTCGGATTAGGTAAAAGATTAAATCTTTTTGAGACACCTTTTAGGGTTTCACCCATTAACAGAGCTTTACTCTTCATAGATCTTTGATCTAAAGAAAATCCTTTTTAGGGTTTTATTAATAGAGCTTTGCTCTCTTGGAATCATAGATCTAAAAGGATCTTGCTTATGATTTCTTAATCCATTAATGGAGCTTTGCTCCTTTCAGATCATATAGAAAAACTCTTAAGAGTTTGTTCATGGATCTTGAAGATCAAATTGAAATTTTATTTTTGATAGATTATTCCATCATCTTTTTAGAGCAAGCCTCATCTTTAGGAATTTTATTCCTTCATCATTAGACTTTGACAGATGTCTGTCTAGTGAAGAGCGCTGCTCTCAATGGGAATTTTACTCCTCTGCCCAAGAGATTTCTCATTTAATGAGAATCTCTTGAGGATTTCCTCATTTAATGTCAGCCTCATCCAATGATGAGGCTGTTTTATTAATGATGATCTGTCATCTAGATTCTGTGGGTCCCCTTTAACTGCATTGCAGTGCGGTACGGATTTATAGTACCTTGTAACAGAATTTAATTTATAGCATCGGTGGCTGAAAAATTCGTTCTTTTCTGCACAGGCATTATGTCTTCCGACACCTCCTTCCCATTCATTCGTTCAGAAGGCAGATTTCCTGAAGCACCCATTGACCGAGAGGTTTTCGCGATGATAAAAGATCATGACCCGGAGCATAAGAGTCTTCATCTATGGGGTAAATGGTATAATCAAATTATCATGGGCCGACGGAGCTTTTCCTGTGCGACACCCTCGAAGCCTATTTCAGCGATTGCTTATGCAAATGCGCCTCCGATGTATTACACTGTGGAAGAGGCCAACTGGACTTCAGAAGGTCTCCTTCGGCCTTCTATTGCCGCAATACCCGTGCAGCCGCCGGTGGCTTTGGACATCCTAGGGCGACGCATATGTCAGGGCGAGTCACGCCTCTGGGGACAGCCGTACAATGTAGGACTAACTCCCCGTCACCCAGCCGGGTATTTGCAGTGGGCCCGGTATATTCTATCGGCGAGGAAGCCACAGTTGATGAAGCTCGGATTGTATCCCGCCGTTTATGCCTCTTTGTTTCAATATTCCGCACCCCCTACATGGTGGGTCAGGGCATTTCTGGAACAGTGGAACATCCCAACCGACACCTTCCTTCTATCAGATCGAGAAGTCTCCATTTCTTTGGAGGAGTTTGCAGAGGTCTCGGGTTTACCCGTTAGGGGAGAACATTATGAGGAATTGCTTCCCCCGGATGAGTATGTTTTCGCTACCAAATTAGTGGTAATGGGTCTTACTCCCGAGAATGCTTTTCAACACAAATTTCCGAGCTTAATAAAGGTGTTGAATATATACGGGAACCTCTCTCTTGCATCCGAAGGTCGTGGAGTTAGTTTTACGGCTTTTATTGCAGATTTTCTTCGCCCGGAAATATTGAAGGAAGAAGTCAAGAAATTCGCCAGTCTTGACGACCCCTTCGGCTTGGGTTTAGGTAATTTGCCAGCGGTGGAGGCGGATCAGAAGAGCTTTTTTCTACCTGATACCCCGGTCATCCCTTTTGCAGAACTGGCGGCTCCTGGGATGGACGAAGAAGCGTTCTTTTTAGGGTTCCTCGGGCTGTGGCTGAGTTGGTTCGCGCTTCCCATGCACCCTCGCCGTATGAGGCCGTTCGTCTTCTATCCTGCGCATCGGATGGTTGCTGGGATATAAGTGGCTGTGGGGATTGCTGGGTTAGCCCATATGTATAACGGCTTCAGCTTGGCGGCTAATACCACTGAGCCGGGGTGCAGTCAGTAAACTTCCCGATGCATTATTTCACGTCATGGCTCGAGTTACACGTGCTAGGTGTCTTTGGCATCCATAAGAGGCCGGGTTTTTATGGCAGGTGCAGGTTCCTTCAGATCATGCAACTGGTTGGCGCTTCTATCGTGACTCCGACACAACGGGAAGCTAGAGGCTTGCTTCTTCGCCCGCGCACGGTTGGGGCTGGCATGTCCTTTACTGATAAAGTTCTGACCGCCGGCCAAGAGTCGGGGAAGATGGTGCTGCCACTGCAGGACATATTTAAAGATGGGGCCTCTGTGTTGAAAACTCGGGAGATCCTTCATTTATACTCCATCAGACCGGGTTTTTTAGTGTTCAGGCAAAATGATGCGGTGTTATTCATGAGATACAACCCGCACCGTTTTGCCCAGCAGCTAAGTTACAATCAAGGCATCCCACTTGAAGCCTTCTTGGCCGAGCCTGCTGCTACCGAAGACGGAATGCGGAGCGCACTGCATCATTTCATGCGCTTCAACACAGGGTCCAACTTCTTTATCAGCGAACCGAGTTGCGTCCCAAAGGCTCTTAATGCGTACGTGGTGTGGTATCAGCATTCAATGGGCACCGTCATCAGGGAAGAGAAGCGATTGTTGCTCGATCGCAAGGGTGCAATGCCGGCTGGTGATCGAAATGTTCCTCTGAAGCGACGGGACATTGTTCATCCCCCCTGAGAGAGGTCACTGTAGTTGAGCCTCTATATGTGTTAAGTCCTACGCGTGGGTTACCCCCACCCAGCGTGCCTGAAAAAGAGGTGGCTGCCGCGTCCCCTGAGTCGGACGTAGGAAAAGAAATTGGGACTCGTCGTCTAAAGGCGTCTACCAAACGCAAACTCGTGTTATCGGCCACTGACGCCCGTCCTCAGAAGAAAAAGAAACAAGTACTTTCTTTGGACACCATATTAGGCTTGACGCCCCCTAATCCGTCTAGTGAAGGCTTGAGCGAATATGGGACCAATGAGGGCTTATTCGGGACGCTTGATGATACCGATTTGGAGGCTGCCATCGAAGCTTCCAAACAGTTAGCCATCCTTGAAAAAGAACTGGTTGCCCTTGCGCAGTCAGGTATACTTTACCCTTATCTCTCCGTTGTTCTTTCTTTTATCATGGTTTGACTGACGCTTGCTATTTTAACAGGTGCCTCTACAGAAGAAGCTATTGCTACTTCGCTTAAAACCTTTAAAGAGGAAGAAAGGCTTCGCGTCTCATTGCCAACAGATGCTTCGCTTGAACGACCGATGACGGATACCGTACCGGTTCCAGATGTAAAACCCAGCTCTGATGATAATATCCCCTTGGCAAAGGTCTTGGAGAAGTCTCCTCTCTCTGTCAAAACCGAGAAGCAGCCCAAAAAGCAGACGGCAAGGGGAAAGAAGTGATCTTCTAGAGCCATTAGCTCTGGGCCAAAACGGGGGAAGAAGACCGTTGCTAGTCCACCAGACGACAGTCTTCTTTTTCCTGGTTCATCTGCCGAGGAAGCTTCACAACTGGCTGAGGCCATAAGACGCTTAAAGGATGAATCCCAGAATGTAAGGATCCCAAAGAGGCCTTATCCTGCCGTCATCTTTTATGAAGATCCTCCATCGATACGGTGGATATTCATAGGTCCTTTAGAAGAAGGAGGTGAGAGAGCCCTTAAGCAGGCTGTCTCAGCCGATACTGAGGATGCACTTTCATTGTGGACCGGTGGACACGAGTCTACCCTCGAACCACGGCGGGCATACCTCCTCAGGAAGGAGCGCCGGCTTGAACAAGCCATACGAGAAGCTCCTTTGCGCATTGGTACACTTATATAGCTTTTTGGAGTATTTTGCACTGCATATATATATAGTCACATCCTTATCCTCATGCAAACTTTGCAGGGACTTCGCTGATGGCAGAGCATCTGAGTCCAAGTCGCGCCCTGACTATGGACTCCGCAAATATTCCCGATGAGATGCTAATCAGTGTGGAGGGGGTTGATGCAATTGTTGTTCCTACGATGGAGCTTTCCTTGGTGATTTCTGCTCCCCAGGTGATTGCTCCTCCGGAAGGGGCATCTTCATTGGCCGCGGGTTCAATGAATATCCCTGGAGACAGCCCAGAGACTGCGGGACAGGTAGCCAAGGCCACCATCCTTCCATTGGAGCCCGTAGCGATGGTCACTGCTCCTCCACCAGAAGTTACTATACCGGTTCACCTCCTCGATGACGTGTCTGAGGGCACAGAGGAGGCCACCGAAGCTGCTATCCTTCCAACCCAAAGTGGGAGGAGTATCGAAAGTATTGTTCCATCTTTTATTTTAACGATCTCTTCATTATTTGAACTTTCCTGTCTTTTCAGAGCTACGGGAATTGGCGGCGTCCATCGCTGGCATGTCTCCTAGGAAGTCTTTCCAGCGTCTGCTGGAACTGGCTGCTCCACAGGCGATATCCCCTCAGCGCATCATTCTATCTTCCGGACAAGGTTAGCATTGTTCGCTCCTTTCTCGATAATGTTACTTCTTTATGTAACAATGTTCATGTCTTCTGTAGTTCTGGAGGCTGATGATGAGGTTGAGGTCCTCGATGGGCTCGGAGATCTTCCAGACTCTTCTTGTATAAACGTGGGTAAGTAAAGTTTCGACGCCTTTGCATCTTTCCTCTGTTTGCAACCTTCGCCGATCATTTATCAATCTTTAACAGCTCTGCCTACTTTTATCGCGTTGGAGACTCGCATTCTCATGCCGTCTGGCCTTTATGCGCTGCGTGCATCCGAACGTATGGCCAAGTCAAGCCTTCACTCTTTGTTAGAGTTAATCGAAGACCTTCATGTTGGTAGCTCGCTCACAGCCGAAGAATTTTCCGCTGAAGCCAACGGATCTCTCCCCTTTCTTGCCACTTATCACAGTGAAGTATTTGTGCAAGTTTGGGTCGAATTCTGTCGTCGAGTGGAGGCTTGCTTGCATAGTCTTGAATGCGCACGCTTTCCTTCGGAGGTGGTGGCTGTGAAGACAAGTTTGCAGGAGTTGATTAAGCGGTATGCCACTAATACGCTTTCTTATGAAAAGAGGCTCCGCCGAAAGTTCTCAGAGAGGAAGCTGGCTTCAACCGCACTAGGGGAGCTTCAAGCCGAACTTACATCTAAGACCATCCGCGCATATAAACTTTGGCAAGAGCTTCAAGCCGTAATCAAGGACGTGGTGGCTGTTGATAAAGCTGTTATCTTTACCCGGACGATGGTTGATGCTCATAAAGCTACTGAGCATGAACTCGAAGGCCGGCTTGCCTCGCATCAGGCCCAACAGTCGGAAGCGGAGACCCATCTTGCAGCCATAACCAATTTTGAAGCTGAGACCCAAGAAAGGAAGGATGAACTGATGAACCTTTTGAATCATCCGCCAACTTGAAGAATTGTATATTTTTTATTCTTCTTTTGTACATACTCCTGAATGAGAGTATTTTTGGTTCTTTCATAAATTGTACTTTGTATTCATTTGGGTTCATGAATAAAAGGCATATTTTGCTTCCTGATGGTATGTCCCTTTTAGTAAGTACATTTTATGGATAATCTACTTTGATTTCCTTGTAGGAAAGCGATGGCTTAGGAGTCAGGTTAAGATCTGCTTCCTAAGGCTTTTCAATTTTATGAACCGTGAGGGTCTCATAAAGAATTTTCTCCCTACATGTCGAGAGGATCCCGTAGGTGTATTTTCTCCTTAAGAATTGTGAAGATTCCTAAGTGTGTTTTCTCTTGAAAGTCGTAAGGATCTCAGAAGAGAATTTACTTTATGCGTAGGGACACTAATTTCCCCGCAAGTTGAGACGAATCGAGAGATTCTCGCCAAGACACTGATTTCCTTGCGAGTCGAAACGAATCGAGAGTTTCTCGCCAAGGACGTTGATTTCCCTGAATCGAGATAAGAAGTGATGGCTTTGGAAACAGGTTCAGATCTGCCGCCCAAGACTTTTCAACTTTATGAGCCGTGAGGGTCTCATAAAGATTTTTTTTCCCTACGAGTCGAGAGGATCTCATAGGTGTATTTTCTTCTTAGGAATCGTGAGGATTCCTAAGTGTGTTTTCTCTTGAGAGTCGTAAGGATCTCATAAGAGAATTTTCTTCCTTACAAGTCGAGAGGACTCGTAAGTGATTGATGAGTTGACCTACTCCCGAGTCAAAGAATTACTTCTATAGGGAGGTCGAGGGTTAACTTTGGGTTGTCCGTGCACCGCCGAGTCATGGAACTGGGAACTTTGCCGCGGCTCCGCTTTGCTGACGTTGTATATTCCTACAGAGACACTGATTTCTCTGCGAGTCGGCGTGAATCGAGATGTTCTCGTCAAGGATGCTGATTTCCCTGAATCGAGGTATTTGCCAAGGACATTGATTTCCTCAGAGTTGAGAAAAATCGAGGTATTCCTGCAAAGACACTGATTTCCTTGCGGGTCGACGCGAATCGAGATACCCTCGTCAAGGATGCTGATTTCCCTGAATCGAGGTTTTTGCCAAGGACTCTGATTTCTTCGGAGTTGAAACGAATCGAGGTATTCCTGCAAAGACGCTGATTTCTCTGCGGGTCAACGCGAATCGAGATGCTCTCGTCAAGGACGCTGATTTCCCTGAATCGAGGTTTTTTCCAAGGACTCTGATTTTCTCGGAGTTGAGACGAATCGATGTATTCTTGCAAAGACGCTGATTTCTCTGTGGGTCGACGTGAATCGAGATGCTCTCATCAAGGACGCTGATTTCCCTGAATCGAGGTTTTTGCCAAGGACACTGATTTCCCTGGGGTTGAGACGAATCGAGGTATTCCTGCAAAGACGCTGATTTCTCTACGGGTCGACGCGAATCTAGATGCTCCCGTCAAGGACGCTGATTTCCCTGAATCAAGGAGGTTGCCAAGGTCACTGATTTCCTCGGAGTTGAAACGAATCGAGAGATTCCTGCAAAGACACTGATTTCTTTGCGAGTCGATGCGAATCGAGATGCTCTCGTCAAGGACACTAATTTCCCTGAATCGAGGTATTGCTAAGGACACTGATTTCCTCGGAGTTCGAAACGAATCGAGAGATTCCTGTAAAGACACTGATTTCTTTGCGGGTCAATGTGAATCGAGATGCTCTCATCAAGGACGCTGATTTCCCTGAATCGAGGAGGTTGCCAAGGACACTGATTTCCCTGCGGTTGGTTGACTTGTTTCCGAGACGGAGTATTGATCCAGCAGGGAGGTCATTGGTTGACTCCAGGTTGTCTGTGAACCGTAGAGTCTTGGAACTAAGGACTTTGTCGTGACTCCGTTTGTTGATGTTGCGTCTGCATCCGATTGGACTGCGAAGGAACACTGTTGTTGACATTGCGTCTGCTGTATCGAGATGCATGTCGCGGTTGTCTCTAGATTGTTGGTGAACCGTCGAGGCTCGGAACTAGGGACTTTGCCATGGCTCCGTTGTTGGTGTTGCGTCTGCATCTTGTCGGAGGAAGAACGCTGGGGTGACATCGCGTCTGCTGTATCCAGACGAACATCGAGGTGGTCTCTAGGTTGTTTTTTTTTGAAACGTCGAGACTCGGAATTGGAGACTTTCCCGTGGCTCCGATTTGTTTTGACCTTAAGGTCGCTTATTGACGTCTTGTCTGCATTCCGTTGTAGTGAGAAGAAACGCTATTGTTGGTCTCCAGGCTATAGATGTGGCCGTCGAGACTTGACTCTCTTTCTGATGGAGCCTGAGGAGAGAAGGCGTAATTCCTTCTTTGTTTGCGCCCCTGGATCGTATACAGGGATTGATCTGATATCACCTGTAGGGCATAATTTTCATTTCATTTTTTTATTTCTTTCCGCGATGCTCTATCATTTCAGCTTTTATATCGCGAAGGTCGCGATTGCCCAATCATTTCGGCTATTTTTCACGGTGCCTAATCATTTCGGCTATTTGTTTTATTTTTACTCGCTGCTTTTTATTGCGAGTTTCCCAAACATTTCGGCTATTTTGCATGCATATATTTTTACTTACTGATTTTGTTTGCAAGTTGCCCCATCATTTCGACTATTTCGTATGCATGTGTGGCTTGCCAGCTTTTGTTGCAAGCTTGGATTTGGACACTGATTTCGGCATCAGCACAGCTACAACTGGGATATTGGCAGGAGCAAATCATCATTTGCCTTCGTCGATGTCAAACAAAGGTGGCTTAGTAGACAGGGTTAGGATTCTGTCGACTAAGGCTTTTGACTCCATGAACCGTAAGGGTCTCACAAAGGTATTTCTCCCTACAAGTCGTGAGGATCTCGTAGGTGCGCTTTCTCCTTAGGAATCGTGGGGACTCCTAAGTGTATGGTCTCTTATAAGTCGTAAGGATCTTACAAGAGTATTTTCTCCTTGTAAGTCGAGAGGACTTACAAAAGTTGTTCACCAATTACACATATCCCTAGTCACGGATGGGACTTCGTTAAGGAAATGTTTATTCGCGCCCGTGGATTGTATACAAGGGTCAGCATTGAGCCACTTGTAGGGCAGTATCGAAGATTGTGGGGGCTGTTAAGAACAGGTTTAGGTCCCTGTAGCTTAAGACTTTCAAATCTTATGAGCCGTGAGGGTCCCATAAGAGGGTTCTCCGTACGAGTCGTGGGGATCTCGCAAGTGTGTTTCTCCTTAAGAATCGTGGGGATCCCTAAGTGTGTTGCTCCCTTGTGAGTCGTAAAGATCTCACGCAAGTAGTTTCTCCTTACAAAATCGAGAGGACCTTACAAGTGTCTTTTAACGAGATTGCGCCCTTTCGGGTTTTCACAAAACTCGCCGGTAGCCCTGCTGTTTTTACTCACGGAACCCTTTCGGGTTTTCATCCGTGCCCATTTTGCTTATGGACATACCGGTTTTTTTCTCTTTTTTTTGTTCTAATGAGATTGCGCCATTTCGGGTTTTCACAAGACTCGCCGGTAGCCCTGCTGTTTTTACTCACGGAGCCCTTTCGGGTTTTTATCCGTGCCCATTTTGCTTATGGACATACCATTTTCCTTTTTTTATTCTTTTTTTTATCATCTTTGGGATCCTGCAATCCACCGTAGTTTATCAACATCTCGGTCAACGGCTAGTTTTAGGACGTAGTGGTCCGTTGTCAGTTTAAGAATGTTTTGGTCCGTCGTTAGTTTAAGGACGTTTCAGTCCGCTGTTAGTTTAAGGACGTTTCGGTCCGTCGTTAGTTTAGGGACGTTTCGGTCCACTGTAGCTTTGAGGCGAAGTTTCGCCGGATGCTTTATGAACAAGCAGGTTTCTCCTTGATAGACCTTGTCACATAATCCAAGGGTTTTGGCACTGCTCCTGCCCTCAGCTCCTCTACGTTATCTCCTAACGCTGAGTGAGCTGCTTTGTTACTTAACGATAAATGAGCGATCATGTGGCAACTTGCCACATAATCTTCGGATTCTTCTGACAAGTCGTCTTCCTCATCATTGTCATTATCTTCATTCTCAAGGATGTGACTGAGGAACTCTTGAAGCGTGACTGGGGTTCGCGCCCTCTGGTTGTATTCTTTCAGCGCGTTAATACGCTTTTGCAGATCCGTGCGCTTGTCGTTAGACAGCGCGGGCTTTTGGTCTTCTTCTTTTTCTTCGAAGATTGTGACGGCTGTTCCTGGGTGCTTTGCCCATTACTGTCACGCCCCGCTTCCCAAAATACGGAAAACGAGGGATGACTAGGCCAGCCATGCTCCTACGGTCAAGGAATCATCCCACCGTAGTCACACTTCGGCTTCTAGCACTACATGGTAATCAGTAAATAAAGCACAGTATTAAAGGAATCACATCACTAATTTATTACATTAAAATTTCATTATTCACAGATCACAGATAATAAGAAAGATAACTAACCAAGTTCAATCTCACAATCTCTCTTATGGAAAGCAGTAAATGAAGAAGGTACACCAACTATATCTTCGTGAACTCAAAGGATAGATCCGTCTCCAGTGCTGGTCTTCCCGCGGAATCTGAGCATGCATACTCAGGTCGTCAGAGCGACACAAATAACAATATTATTATATTCAGATGAAACAGGTAAATGAGGTAATACTGGTATGCGAATAATGCAAGTAAACACTATGTCACAATATGATGCAGAATATGTTATGTGTCCCTATCGGTCACTAGGTCATGTTTGAAATCACACAGTGGAAGGAGGATCATGTTTAACAGAAGTCTTGTACATACCCGAGACAACGGCCCACATGCCCGGGACATAACCCTGTCAGCCGGATCGCTAGATCCTGTCCTACACGTATAAGTATCACGGTTCGAATGATCATCCTCTAAACACGGTCCCGCTAAATACGATACTCTTTTCACTTTGATTTCCCCTTTTTCCCCAGGTTACACTATTTAAGATATTGATCTAGTTGTGTACGAGTATACCAAAGGCACGGTTTCATCACTGTCCACTGTATCAATCACTATCACGAATATTCACTTTCCATTGGTGTACTCGTCACTCCTAAACCAACATCTATCACGCACGATAATGCAATGTCCACACGCACTAACACTGTGTAAATGACCAGGGTATGATATATGTATTATATGCTACCAATAAGCTTTGTATGTTATGAATTAGCATGCATGTCATGAACTAAAATAAATTGCACAGATAATATGTTACGAATTCAGCGAAAATGATGTAGGTAAGATATATAGAACAATCAGTCAGTAATTCATAAAAATTTGTTTCAGTTCAATCGGAGTTTCGGTTTTCAAGATATAACTGTTTCAGTTTAAGTGTTCGCGGCTGGAATTTCAATTTCAGAACTGAACGTCTGTTTCGCGACACGAATTGCGCCCAGTTGGGCTCAGAATTTAGCAATGTCACAGTTAGATGAAATTTAGGGTTTTCGATAAAGTATTCAACTCAATATACGGATTCTCAATCGCATCTGTACGTTGAAAGTTATACACAGTTTAACCTCCAATGTCATTTCAGAAAGTATTCTGAACAGCTTTACGTTCTGCCCTTTTAAAATAAGTTTAAAATAACAAACTGCGATGAATCGGAATGAAACCACTTGTTTTCTTTCACTAACAGAAATATCTTATAACTACTGTAAAGTTCCGTATCATGCGATTTCAGGAAACACGGGGACGCAGGACTTTAGACAGAACACACTAATCAGAAACGCTCTGGACTGCAGTCCAGAGTCGTGTTCCGATCCAATTATCTTCATGGTTACATAACAGAAATGATCAGGAATTTACATAGGATTAAATTTCATCGAGTCGGCTTCGATTTAAGCTCTCGAACGCAGCTTTCCAATATGTATATGATTTATGGTGATTTTATTCGTTTTCAGGTACGAAAGAGTTCTAGTTTAAACAACATATATGGGGGTATCACTTTTTGTCACGAACGATCGTATTTTCCAGCGAATTTCGCACACGTTATATATCATTACAAGGGCCAACAGAACATATAGGTTACCGTCAAATTAGACAAATATTTCCATTAGGATCATACATCGAACACATACGTCTCAATATATTTAGTTACTCGGTAAGTTTCAATTTATATGACTTTAAGGTTGTACCACTAATAATTTAGCATGAAGCAAGTAAACACTTGCCTGGAGAACGCCTCGGGATCGTACGGCAGCAGTGTCGTCACGAACGCGCGTCTTACGCCGCGGAACAAGTTCGCGCGAGCCTCGATCGAGCACGGGTTTTACGTCGGAGTTTCCGGAGTCGTCTTTGTGCCTGCTGGAAGTCTAGAATGGTGCCCTGTGGGTCTCCCGGGGTGTGCTGGGGTCGGCGTCGGTTGGCGGCGCTCCGGCTATGTGTACGGTGCAGTTTCACAGTGAGGGGGTGAAATTTAAAAATGGGTTTTTTGAGATTTGGAGAGATGGGGAGCAGTGAGGGTCGGGTCTAGGGAGATGAGGGTGATGCTGAGGGTGTTGAGGGCTACAGGTGTGGTTCAGGTGAAGTGGGGTGGCTCGTCGTCGTCGAAGGGATAAGGTGGCCGAGCTTGGTCGAAGTGGGTTGTGTGCAGGGGATATTTGAGAGGTGCTCGGTTGAAGAAGGGAGAAGTCGTGAAGGGAGAGGGTTGGTAGAGGAGCGATTTAAGGGTTGCTGTGGGGCTGTCGGGGGTCGTCGCCGGCGGCGAGGTGAGGAAAATTTTGTGCTCGGTGGGTTTCTCGTGGGGGAGAGAGATGAGGGATGCTGAAAAATGAGGGGGCGAGCGAGGTGGAATGAGTTAAGGGGATGAGAGGAGCGCGTCGTGGGGGCGAGGCAACGGTACTGCGTGGGCGAGGGCGGAGGACGCGGGTCGCGTGCGCGTTACGGGGGTTGCCGTTGGGGAAAAATTTCAAATGGAAGATGAACAGGGAGTTGGGTCGCGTATAAGGAGGAAGTGGGCTCGAGTTTATGAAAGTAGGCCGGGCCACCAAAAGGGGTAAGGAATTAATTAAATTAGGATTGGCTGATTAAAGACTTTGGGCCGAGGGATTTTACAAAGAAAATATTAAGAAAAATCTTTAAGTGGGCTGAGGGAATAAGATTGGGCTGAGGGAATAATATTTAAAAGGGCTTTTTCTTTTAATATTCTAAATGGGCTGGGGAATAATTGAGGGGCTGGCTTGAGTTTTCTTTATTTAGGAATTTATTAAGAATTTTGAATGGGCTGAAAGAAAAATTAAAGGCAACGGGCTGGAGATTTATAACGAAAATTTATTTAAAAGAAAAATTTGTGGACTTGGTAAAAGAACGGGCTGAGGCTACAAGTAATGGGCTGAATGTTTAAAATTGGTTTAATGTTAAGTGTTTTGCTCATTTTGGTTTGTTTCGGCTTTGGTTTTAAATCTTAGGTTTTAGCTTTTAGGGTTTGGACTATAATTTCAAAAGAGCTGGAAAAATAGGGTTTAGACAACCAACTAAAAATATATGAAGTCAAGAATAAGGTAATCACTAGAATTCAGAAAGTAGGAATTTCATTTAAAAAGGAAACGGGGATTTACATCATACCCCCCTAAACAAAATTTCGTCCTCGAAATTTGATAAGGACACAAGAATAGAATGTACTAAGCAAAGAGATGTGGATAACGATCACGGATGTCATCCTCCCGCTCCCAGGTGGATTCCCCTGGGGAGCGACCGCCCCAAGACACTCGGACTAACGGAATGACTTTATTCTTCAGCACCTTCTCTCTGCGGTCGAGGATGGTAGTAGGCTGCTCCTCATAAGACAGATCGGTTCCCAAAACTAGCTCTGAATGGTCCAGGACATGACTCTCATCCCGGACATAACGCCGCAACTGTGACACGTGGAAGGTATTGTGCACACTAGCTAGCGATGGAGGCAAGGCAAGTCGATAGGCCACCTCTCCTACTCGCTCTAGCACCTCAAAAGGTCCGATAAAACGGGGACTAAGTTTTCCCCGACTTCCGAACCTGATAACTCCACGAGTAGGGGAAATCTTTAAGAACACATGATCTCCAACTTCGAACTCAAGTGCCCTTCTGCTGGTATCTGCCCAACTCTTCTGTCGATCTTGAGCCGTCTTAATACGTTGTCTGATCATTTGAACCTTGTCGACTGTCTGAACAATGAGTTCGGGGCCTAGTAATCTTCGTTCTCCCACATCATCCCAACATACTGGGGATCGACACTTCCGACCGTATAGTGCTTCAAAAGGGGCCATCTGAATACTAGCCTGATAACTGTTATTGTACGAGAACTCGACTAGGTGCAGATGGTCCTCCCAGGAACCCTGAAAGTCCAACATACAGGCTCTCAACATATCCTCGAGCGTCTGAATTGTACGCTCGGATTGTCCATCCGTCTGTGGGTGATAAGCTGTGCTAAATTTAAGGCGGGTTCCCAAACTCTCCTGTAAGCTCTTCCAAAAATGCGACAAGAATCTCGTGTCCCGGTCTGACACAATGCTGACTGGAACACCGTGAAGTCGCACAATCTCCTGCATATATCTTTCTGCCAGTGATTCTGTCGACTGTCCCACTCGAAAAGGTAGAAAATGTGCAGCTTTTGTGAGGCGATTGACGATAACCCAAATAGCGTTATTGCCTCTAGGGCTCCGTGGTAAGGCCGTCACAAAATCCATAGTAATGTGCTCCCATTTCCATTCAGGTACCGGCAATGGTTGTAATAATCCTGCTGTCCTCTGATGTTCCGCCTTCACCTGCTGACATACCAAGCATCTGGATACGAACCTCACAATTTCCCGCTTCATTCCGTTCCACCAAAAGTGCTGCTTTAGGTCCTGATACATTTTTGTACCTCCTGGATGCACCGAATAAGCTGAACTGTGCGCTTCAGCCAAAACTTCTTCTCGTACGTCTCCTTTAGGTACGCAGAGTCTGCTACCGAATCTCAAAGAGCCATCTTCATGTATACTCAAATCCGTTCTCAGTCCAGCTTCCACTTGTTCTCTGAACTTTTGCAATCGGGGATCATCCGCTTGTGCAATCTTGATGCGATCCACCAAGGAAGATTGCACCTGTAGTTGCCAAAATTGATTGAGTGCGTTTGGAGTAATGACCTCCAGTTCAAGTCTCTGGAAATCCTCAATAATACTCCTCTGATCGGTCAACATCATGACGGCTGGTTTGCGACTGAGTGCATCTGGTACAACATTGACCTTCCCCGGGTGATACTGAAGGTCCAAGTCATAATCTGCCATTAGCTCTAGCCATCGGCGCTGCCTCATGTTCAGTTCCTTCTGAGTGAAAACATACTTCAAACTTTTATGATCCGTGTAAACCTCCACTTTCTCACCCAATAGATAGTGCCTCCAAATCTTCAATGCAAAGACTACCGCGGCTAACTCCAAGTCATGCGTGGGGTAGTTCTTCTCGTGGTTTCTCAGTTGTCGAGAGGCGTAAGCAATCACTCGGCCGTGCTGCATCAAAACACAGCGTAAACCCTTCCCTGAGGCATCACTGTATATCACCAAACCACTTGAATCATCTGGTACAGTAAGAATAGGCGCCGTGGTTAATTTCTGCTTTAGTGTGTCGAATGCTTGAGTGCACTCCTCTGTCCATGTAAATGGCACGTCCTTCCGTGTCAGCCGTGTCAATGGTTCCGCGATTCTTGAGAAATCTTAGACGAATCTTCGATAATAACCTGCCAATCCCAGAAAGCTCCTGATCTCTGCTACTGATTTTGGCGTCGGCCAATCTCTGACAGATTCTATCTTTGCCGGGTCCACCGAGATGCCTTCGCCCGAAACGATATGTCCCAAAAACTGAACCTTGTCAAGCCAGAATTCACACTTGCTTAGCTTCGCGTACAGCTTCTCTTCCCGAAGAACCTGCAGTACCGTGCGCAAATGCTCAGCATGCTCTTCCCGGGTTTTCGAATAGACAAGTATGTCGTCGATGAACACAACGACAAACGTGTCCAAGTATTTTGCGAACACCCTGTTCATTAAATCCATGAATATTGCTGGGGCATTGGTAACACCGAACGGCATCACAAGGAACTCGTAATGTCCGTATCGGGTCCTGAAAGCCGTCTTGCATATATCCTCGGCTGCTACTCTGATTTGATGATATCCAGAACGGAGGTCCAACTTCGAGAAAACCCTGGCTCCACTTAGCTGATCAAATAGATCGTCAATGCGCGGTATTGGGTACTTGTTCTTTATCGTGACCTTGTTCAGCTCCCGATAATCTATACACATCCGCAGCGATCCATCCTTCTTCTTTACTAATAGAACTGGTGCACCCCACGGTGAAGCGCTTGGCCGAATAAATCCCTTTTCCAACAGTTCTTCAACCTGCTTCTTCAATTCCGCCAACTCAACTGGTGCCATTCTGTATGGGGCCCTGGATACTGGGGCTGTACCTGGAATCAAATCGATCGAGAGCTCCAAGATTCGAGGAGGTGGTAGACCTGGTAGATCTTCAGGAAATACGTCTAGAAAGTCCCGAACAATTTCTGGGGCTGGGCTCTTATCAATCTCCATAGCTGTCAGTTCCTTAGGCTTTGCTCTGTACTTAGCTGGTTCCAAAGATTCGCTTCCGCCCTCAAAAATAAACTCCGGATGATTGGGAATGCGGAAGATCACCTTCCTTGCACGACAGTCGATAACTGCATGGAAAGTGCTCATCCAATCCATCCCGAGAATTGCGTCGTAACTGCCTGTCCCGATCAGAAGGAAATTCGCATAGAATTCCCTGCCACACACTACAACTGGGCATAATCTACATTCTCGACTAGATATAATAATGCCATTACCCGTATGAATTTCCCATCCTTTGGTTATTGGTTCATGTGGTATTGAGTGTGTGTTAGTGAAATGCTCAGACAAGAAACAATGCGATGCTCCCGAATCAAATAGTACTCTAGCTGGCAAGGAATGTACAAGTAGAGTACCTGTGACCACGTCTCCTGATGCCTCTGCCTGCTCAGCGGTCAAGGTGAAAGCCCGTCCCTGACCGCGACCTGTAAATGGTTGCCTCTGCTCCTGCGGCCTCTGCTGTGACGGTCCAGAACCTCCCTGTATTTCTGCTCGCTCCGGACAACTGTTAATCCTGTGTTGACTGGAACCGCAAATCAGGCACTGTCCCTTGGCACGGCGACAGTCCTTCTGAGTATGTCCTCCTCTACCGCAATAGCCGCAAGTTACGCCCTGTCTCTGGGGGCGATGCTGTGGTACAAACGGGCGCTTCATTTGCGTCGTCCCTGCTCTGTGAACCGGTATAGTTCCTCGAGAAGGCGCGTGGGTACGTGCTGGAACGACCGGGGGTCTCCTGAACTTGCTAATCAATTGCTCTTGAACTCTCGCCGCGTTGAGTACCTGTGCGAAAGTCTGTAGATCTAACGATGCAATCAGCTGCTGCAACTCAAAATCTAACCCCTGAAGGAAACGCCTGGCCCTGGTGACTTCTGATTTGACCATGTATGGAGCAAAGCGGCTCAGACGGTTGAACTCTGCCGCATAAACGTCCACTGGGCGTCCATTCTGCTTCAAAAGAATAAACCTTTCCTCCATTTCTGCCTTGGCTGTGGGAGGAAAATAGTGATCTAAGAAGCACTCCTTAAACTTGTTCTATTCAATCAGCTCTTCAAGTCTGCTCTCTTCTACCGACCACCATGTGCGGGCCTCGTCTTCTAATTGTATCTTTATCACATTCACTCTGTCTTCCTCTGGAACCCTGGCGGCTGCCAATAAATTCTCCATGTTTACCAGCCATTGCTCAGCCTCAAGAGGTTCAGCTAGCCCTGTGAATGCAGCTGGGTGTAACCGTCGGAAGTCTGAAACGGTACCAGCCCTAGCCTGATATGCTGGGGGAACAACACTCTCGGGGGCAGTAATAAGTGCGGAGGGTCCTCCTGCGGCGGTAATCGCCCTGAGTCCTTCGGTAAGCAAATCAGTCTTCCTCTCCTGAGCTTCCGCGAGAGTGGTCAGTGCACTGAGTATTCTTTCCGTGCGGTCCTGAGAGCTGGAGTCCGAGGAGGGGTCGTTCGGGGACGTCATATCACTGGAAGATTCAAAAGAATAGGTTCGGATTCAAGGATAGAAATCAAGGGTAGTGAAACAAGAATAACGTAATATTGCATAGTTAAAGTTATCCCTTGATACTAAACACAGTCTCTGATACCAACTAAACCATGTCACGCCCCGCTTCCCAAAATACGGAAAACGAGGGATGACTAGGCCAGCCATGCTCCTACGGTCAAGGAATCATCCCGCCGTAGTCACACTTCGGCTTCTAGCACTACATGGTAATCAGTAAATAAAGCACAGTATTAAAGGAATCACATCACTAATTTATTACATTAAAATTTCATTGTTCACAGATTACAGATAATAAGAAAGATAACTAACCAAGTTCAATCTCACAATCTCTCTTATGGAAAGCAGTAAATGAAGAAGGTACACCAACTATATCTTCGTGAACTCAAAGGATAGATCCGTCTCCAGTGCTGGTCTTCCCGCGGAATCTGAGCATGCATACTCAGGTCGTCAGAGCGACACAAATAACAATATTATTATATTCAGATGAAACAGGTAAATGAGGTAATACTGGTATGCGAATAATGCAAGTAAACACTATGTCACAATATGATGCAGAATATGTTATGTGTCCCTATCGGTCACTAGGTCATGTTTGAAATCACACAGTGGAAGGAGGATCATGTTTAACAGGAGTCTCGTACACACCCGAGACAACGGCCCACATGCCCGGGACATAACCCTGTCAGCCGGATCGCTAGATCCTGTCCTACACGTATAAGTATCACGGTTCGAATGATCATCCTCTAAACACGGTCCCGCTAAATACGATACTCTTTCCACTTTGATTTCCTCTTTTTCCTCAGGTTACACTATTTAAGATATTGATCTAGTTGTGTACGAGTATACCAAAGGCACGGTTTCATCACTGTCCACTGTATCAATCACTATCACGAATATTCACTTTCCATTGGTGTACTCGTCACTCCTAAACCAACATCTATCACGCACGATAATGCAATGTCCACACGCACTAACACTGTGTAAATGACCAGGGTATGATATATGTATTATATGCTACCAATAAGCTTTGTATGTTATGAATTAGCATGCATGTCATGAACTAAAATAAATTGCACAGATAATATGTTACGAATTCAGCGAAAATGATGTAGGTAAGATATATAGAACAATCAGTCAGTAATTCATCAAAATTTGTTTCAGTTCAATCGGAGTTTCGGTTTTCAAGATATAATTGTTTCAGTTTAAGTGTTCGCGGCTGGAATTTCAATTTCAGAACTGAACGTCTGTTTCGCGACACGAATTGCGCCCAGTTGGGCTCAGAATTTAGCAATGTCACAGTTAGATGAAATTTAGGGTTTTCGATAAAGTATTCAACGCAATAGACGGATTCTCAATTGCATCTGTACGTTGAAAGTTATACACAGTTTAACCTCCAATGTCATTTCAGAAAGTATTCTGAACAGCTTTACGTTCTGCCCTTTTAAAATAAGTTTAAAATAACAAACTGCGATGAATCGGAATGAAACCACTTGTTTTCTTTCACTAACAGAAATATCTTATAACTACTGTAAAGTTCCGTATCATGCGATTTCAGGAAACACGGGGACGCAGGACTTTAGACAGAACACACTAATCAGAAACGCTCTGGACTGCAGTCCAGAGTCGTGTTCCGATCCAATTATCTTCATGGTTACATAACAGAAATGATCAGGAATTTACATAGGATTAAATTTCATCGAGTCGGCTTCGATTTAAGCTCTCGAACTCAGCTTTCCAATATTGTATATGATTTATGGTGATTTTATTCGTTTTCAGGTACGAAAGAGTTCTAGTTTAAACAACATATATGGGGGTATCACTTTTTGTCACGAACGATCGTATTTTCCAGCGAATTTCGCACACGTTATATATCATTACAAGGGCCAACAGAACATATAGGTTACCGTCAAATTAGACAAATATTTCCATTAGGATCATACATCGAACACATACGTCTCAATATATTTAGTTACTCGGTAAGTTTCAATTTATATGACTTTAAGGTTGTACCACTAATAATTTAGCATGAAGCAAGTAAACACTTGCCTGGAGAACGCCTCGGGATCGTACGGCAGCAGTGTCGTCACGAACGCGCGTCTTACGCCGCGGAACAAGTTCGCGCGAGCCTCGATCAAGCACGGGTTTTACGTCGGAGTTTCCGGAGTCGTCTTTGTGCCTGCTGGAAGTCTAGAATGGTGCCCTGTGGGTCTTCCGGGGTGTGCTGGGGTCGGCGTCGGTTGGCGGCGCTCCGGCTATGTGTACGGTGCAGTTTCACAGTGAGGGGGTGAAATTTAAAAATGGGTTTTTTGAGATTTGGAGAGATGGGGAGCAGTGAGGGTTGGGTCTAGGGAGATGAGGGTGATGCTGAGGGTGTTGAGGGCTACAGGTGTGGTTCAGGTGAAGTGGGGTGGCTCGTCGTCGTCGAAGGGATAAGGTGGCCGAGCTTGGTCGAAGTGGGTTGTGTGCAGGGGATATTTGAGAGGTGCTCGGTTGAAGAAGGGAGAAGTCGTGAAGGGAGAGGGTTGGTAGAGGAGCGATTTGAGGGTTGCTGTGGGGCTGTCGGGGGTCGTCGCCGGCGGCGAGGTGAGGAAAATTTTGTGCTCGGTGGGTTTCTCGTGGAGGAGAGAGATGAGGGATGCTGAAAAATGAGGGGGCGAGCGAGGTGGAATGAGTTAAGGGGATGAGAGGAGCGCGTCGTGGGGGCGAGGCAACGGTACTGCGTGGGCGAGGGCGGAGGACGCGGGTCGCGTGCGCGTTACGGGGGTTGCCGTTGGGGAAAAATTTCAAATGGAAGATGAACAGGGAGTTGGGTCGCGTATAAGGAGGAAGTGGGCTCGAGTTTATGAGAGTAGGCCGGGCCACCAAAAAGGGTAAGGAATTAATTAAATTAGGATTGGCTGATTAAAGACTTTGGGCCGAGGGATTTTACAAAGAAAATATTAAGAAAAATCTTTAAGTGGGCTGAGGGAATAAGATTGGGCTGAGGGAATAATATTTAAAAGGGCTTTTTCTTTTAATATTCTAAATGGGCTGGGGAATAATTGAGGGGCTGGCTTGAGTTTTCTTTATTTAGGAATTTATTAAGAATTTTGAATGGGCTGAAAGAAAAATTAAAGGCAACGGGCTGGAGATTTATAACGAAAATTTATTTAAAAGAAAAATTTGTGGACTTGGTAAAAGAACGGGCTGAGGCTACAAGTAATGGGCTGAATGTTTAAAATTGGTTTAATGTTAAGTGTTTTGCTCATTTTGGTTTGTTTCGGCTTTGGTTTTAAATCTTAGGTTTTAGCTTTTAGGGTTTAGACTATAATTTCAAAAGAGCTGGAAAAATAGGGTTTAGACAACCAACTAAAAATATATGAAGTCAAGAATAAGGTAATCACTAGAATTCAGAAAGTAGGAATTTCATTTAAAAAGGAAATGGGGATTTACAATTACTATTAATTCCCGATGTTGGGCGTGGTTTTAGTATCCCGTCGATGATCTCCGGCTCTTGCGGGCTTTTCCACCTGGTTGCCGGATATGTTTGAAGATCTTTCGGCATTCTTTTAGTTTTTGCCGAAAGAACAACTTCCCATGGAGCTTCCTTTATGAATGAGCATAATGCCCCCGGCATGTCCATCTTTTTCAGAGCATGCGGTTGTGGCGGGTTCACCTTCCAATTTTCAGACAACGCGAACTTGCCTTGCTGGTATTGGTCTTCAACCCAATTTTTGAAGACGTAGCAATCTTCGAGTGGATGGCCCAATACTCGATGGTAAGGGCAGTAATTGGGATCGTTGACGTCACTCGGTTGCGGTGGGTGTCTCGACTCCGGTAGAGTGATGAGCCCATTGCGCACTGCCAGTTCGAACAGTCTCCTTGTTTTATCTCGGGGAAACGAGTAAGGACGTCTCAATTTCTCATCGAGAGATTGTCGCTTGTTGCTTTGGCGAGCAACCGCTCTCGGGCCATTCGGTTGTTGTTGAGCGTTGGCGACAACGATCGCTTTCCCTTTTCCTTTCTCATTTCGAGAGTCTGGCTTTGGAGGAGACGGTCTATGACCTATCTGGTCCATTTGGGCCAGTTTGTCGATCAAGGCCTGAAAAGTGGTCGGCTTGAAGAACATCATGAACTGGAAAATAGCCGCGTGAGGGTCGAGAGTGCCTACGAACATAGCCACCGCAGGTGCTTCTTCGATACGCTGTTCGCATTTTGACCACAGATTTCGCCATTGGATTGCATATTGAACCCAAGTTTCCCCCGGCTTTACCCTTGCATTGATCAATGCTGTTATCGCGGTGCGTTCACTTGTGCTTGCGAATTGCTGGGTGAACAACAACTCCATTTCTGCGAAAGTTTTGATGGAGTCGTTTGGAAGTTCGGAGTACCACTCAAATGCCGTCTCCGATAAGCTGCCGATGAATTGGCGGAGCAAAAGCTTATCATCGCCCCCGGTGCTGCCGCAAAGTGCCCTAAACTGAGCGACATGTTGGTGGGGATTTCCTGTCCCCTTGTACACATGGAATTTGGGGATCGTGTAGCCCGGCGGGTACATTATTTGATCATACCAGTCTGGATACGGTCGCCCAGTTCTAACAATTTGCCCAGCCATTTCATTCGCCTGGTGAACTTGTATCTGCTGAGCGATATAATCATCCAGGGCGGACTTGGAAATAGTTTCCTCCTTGGCTGCTGAAAGAGCCGGAAGAGGATTCGATATTTCTCCTTTATCATCTTCAATTATTATTAGAGGATCCTCGGCTGGGGGATCCGGCTGGATCATCATGCCCACCATATCTTGGAATAGAAGGGCCATTTGCTTTATATTGGCCGTTTATTCCGCGGCCTCTTTGTCCTTCTTCTCAAGCATTCTTCGAAGGAACTCGACATCAGTCTCCTGCTCGTGGCGTTGCTCTAAGGATGTCTCTGGGCTTGCTTTCGGTCCTGTGAGCGCGGCCATCGCAGTCATCATCTCTTGAAGCTACTGCTGCTGCTCTTGGGCTTTTGTCACGGATCGCGTAAGCGGTCGATGACCTATGGAGATACGGCTATTTTCTTTTCCGGATGCCATATATACGGTATGCACCACCATGCCCCCAGACTTAGAGCGTTTGGGCTCAATGCCTTTGACATTTGTCGCAGGTATGGGGATTTTCTCCAGCCTTCTCCTCTTATGGACGGTCGAAGTTGAGGGGGCCGTTGTAGTGGGCACCCAAGTAGTCGTCACCTTCTGTGGCTTAACAGGACGGTTTTCTTCCTATCGGACCTTTAGCTTCTTCTACTGGCGGGGATAGTCTTGATCAACCACCGACTCTCGGACTTGTCGCCAGATTTTATAAACTTTGGAAGACAGCCGTTGAGGGGACTGCACCAGCTTTATTTCTGTGACAACCTCCACTGGTGGCGGAGATCTTTTCAGTACGGCGGTAGGCGAGTTCCTGCGCACCTTATTCAGCAGTTCAAAACTGTTCCCGGTTGGAACAGCAACATTAATTTCCACCGTTGGAGCTGGTGGAGTTAGCCTAGAGGAGAAGTTGTCCCTAGCCTTCCTTACCCGGCGCCAGTGGCGGCGTCGAGCGTGTCGAGCTGTTGGGGTTGGTTCGGTGATGGGGATGGCTTTTTCTTGCCCCCTGTTCAGGTGAAGGGCTGTTGCTGGCGTCAGCTTCTTGAAGACTGATGTCCGTTGAGAAGCCGTATCCAATCGGTCAAAAACAGACTTCTGAGCGGGAGCGGGAGTGGGAGCAGTCAGTCTTATAAAGACCGACCCTTTGGCAGGAGAAGCCGCTTTAACGACTTCAGGAGCAGGGATGGCTATCTTCTTTGAGATGGCCACTTCAGGTATCATGGGCTTCTTGGCAGGTCCATCGGAGTTCAAGCTCAGTCTGGCGAAGACCGAGGAGTTAGAGCTGGGCGACCCGCTGAGAGGGGCCGTGGTAGCAGCAAGCCGATCGAAGACCGACTTCTTAGGAGCTTCCGGTGCTGGCATAGGAGCGTTGAAGCTCGTTGGCGGGAGCATGGTCCCGAAAAACAATCCCGTGGTGGCCTGGGTGACCTGGTCCACCGGCATTATGAACAACGAAGCCGCTTGAGGCCCGTAGGCTATGCCTCTGGATGAGGCGGAGCGTACGTTGCAGTTGCAGCTTGAACATTTTGCACAAGTGAAAGCCATTGATCCTTCGCTTTCTGCACCAAGCAAAACGCCAAATCTTAGTACCTCGAACCCAAGAGCAACCTTCAGCAAACCGCGATTGGTTCACGAACACGACACACGAACTGTGGAGTGGAAAGAGGAAAAGGTCCCATCGGGCATGCCAGAATCTATTCCCCTCCGAAAGACGCGGCGGAGACGCGGCGAACGTCTAGCCTGAATTTCGGGGCAGATGCTAATTGGTGTTATCCGTCCACCTCTCCGAAGATGCCAAGTTGATTTATGGCACCACATATCGAAGGTTTAAACGGATGCGGCCGATGTAGCAGACTTCGTCAGATTCCCCCTCGTTTGAGGGGTTTTTGATTGTGGGGACGCTCTTCCCTACAGGCGCAAGCCCCTGCAGTTAATCACGCTACCGCATCGCGGTAACCACTTTCTTCTTCTCCAGATGGTCACTTCGTGTCGTGGGTGTTTGTTTTGTTTGTGGTTGCCCGTGGATTGTATACGGAGACTAAATTATGTTGTCGCCCGTAGGGCATGGACTAGTCCAAATCCGTATCTTTCTTAGATTTGGGTTTGGGGGTTGGGTTTAAGGATACGTTAGCCTCATTTGAGACTAAGATCAACTTAAACATTTGTTAAGGATACGTTAGTCTAATTTTAGACTAAGATCAACTTAACGGGACCATTTAGATCCGACAAGAGAGCAATTGGGCTCTGTTGTTTAGTTTAGTGACATTGCGGTCGATTGCCAGTTTAAGGACATGGGGGTCCATTGTTAGTTTACAGACATCGCGGTCGAGATTAAGGACATCATAATCCGTGGGTTTAAGGACCCCACAGTCCGATATTAGTTTAAAGACATCACGGTCGAGGTTAAGGACATCATAGTCCGTGGATTTAAAGACTCCACAGTCCGATGTTAGTTTAAAGACATCACGGTCAAGGTTAAGGACATCATAGTCCATGGATTTAAGGACTCCACAGTCCGATGTTAGTTTTAAGACGTCACGGTCGAGGTTAAGGACATCATAGTCCGTGAGTTTAAGGACCTCACAGTCTGATATTAGTTTAAATACATCACGGCCAAGGTTAAGGACATCATAGTCCGTGGATTTAAGGACTCTACAGTCTGATGTTAGTTTTAAGATGTCACGGTCGAGGTTAAGGACATCATAGTCCGTGAGTTTAAGGACCTCACAGTCCGACGTTATGTGTGGTTGTTGGGACCCCTCACCTCTCTGACGACGTTGAAGGATTACAACGACAGATATCAGAGGAGTAAAGAGATGTACCCTCGAACCGATGTGAATTGGTTGAAAGAGCAGATGTGCTCAGTTCAAGATAAGTTGAGGACTTATGGCCAGAATTGGGCTAAGTCCAATTAAAATGTTTTAACATTTTATTTTTGTTCTGGCTATTAAGCCTTTATTTGGGCTCAGCCCTTTTAATAATGCTAGGCATTGGGCTCTGACATTTTTTTCTTGTATTGAATGCATAGCATTCATCATAGCTCTAGGGCTTATCCAAAGAACAATTTATGTTCTACCCAAGCGCACATAAAAGTATATAGCGCACTTGGCACTAGCGCTAGTCGATGAGCGCGATGCGCTATGGTTAAAGCGCTAGTGCGCTTGGCGCTTTGCACCAGATGTTAAGTGCTAAGTGAAGAGCGCTGATGCGCTATAATTGAAGCGTTGAGGCGCTTGGTGCTGGTGCCATATAATGTGCGCAAAGCGCTTTAGTAATGCAGCGCACACCTGAGGAGCACGTGGCGCGCTTACCGCTGAGCGCTAGCCAGTGAGCGCGGTGCGCTGTGTTTGAAGTACTATTGTATTGCAGCGCTTTGAGCTAGATGAAGAGCACTAAGGCACTTTTAAATTAGGAGCGCTAAGGCTCTTCTTAGGTTAACTTTGCGCTCTGAAGATTATCTTCTTTGATAAGAGGCTTTGTCTCAAGATTCCAAGAACAAAGTTCTTAACTTATAGGAGATACTTCAATCTCTTTTTGATGGAAGGTTTTGCCTTTACGGATCTGTGATCCTAAGAGAATTGAATAATTCTCCCCCCTTTATAATGAGATATTCATGATCTCAGAAAGACAATTTATCTTATAGATTTATGATCTGTGAAGTAAGTACTTCTTTATTTTTATGATGAGATCTTTTTTTTATCTCTTTATAAAAGACCTTGGTCTTTCTAGATCTATGATCTTTTAAGAAGAGAATTCTTCTATTTAATTATGAGATGATTTCATCTCTTTGTTCATCACCATTCTTTTTTACCTTGAAGAAAAATCTTCTTTTGCCGAGAGCTATTTCTTCTTCTTGAGATTTTCTCAAAATTTATGGGGGGGTTCCTCTTTTTTAGACTTGAAGTCTTAGGTCCTTTATATAGGGGAAGCTGATTTGTTGAATTAGTTAAAGAGATTTATTCTCCAATTGATTTGGGAATTTCCCCACCGTTGGATCCTTGATCTAAGGGCTTCTGATTTACAGAAGATAATCTTCTTGTTTTCATAAGATTGAGAAATCTTTCCTTCTTTACAGAATTTGTTCTGTATTTTAGTGATTTTTAATCACCACTGGATCATTGATCCAACGGTGTTCCAAATTCAGGGCACAATCTTTTCTATTTGGAAAGATTCAACAGAATTTTATTCTTATTAACTGATGATTTAATCATATCCGTTGGATATTTGATCTAACGGTGAGGAACATTTAGTTCCAGCGCTAGCGCTTATGCGCTCTGCCCATGGTGCGTTTTGCCCATGGTGCGCTAATTGGAGCGCAGAGCTCTTAGCGCTAGCGCATACGTACTTTGCATGTGGTGCGCTACTTGGAGCGCAGCGCATCTAGAGCTAGCGCCTATGTGCTTTGCATGGGGTGCGCTAGTTGTAACGAAGCGCTTTTATAAAAGCGCAACTGTAATTCAAATTTTGAATTCTGAGCAGAGCTTTGCTCTAATTGGGGAAACATCGGGAAAGCATATTCTCTCTAGAAATCGTGAGGATTTCTAAGTGTTCATCGCCTCCGTGAGTCACAAGGATCTCACTCAGGTATTTTTTCCTTACGAATCGTGAGAACCCGTAAGTAGCTTCTTCATTTCAGTGGCATGTAACTTCGGCGAATTTGGCCTGTAGATGGTCCATCTTGACCTTTTCGTAGGGTATGATGGCTTAGGAAACAGGTTCAGGTCTGCCGCCTAAGACTTTTCAACTTAATGAGCCGTGAGGGTCTCCTAAAGACTTTTCTCCCTACAAGTCGAGAGGATCTCGTAGGTGTATTTTCTCCTTAGAAATCGTGAGGATTCCTAAGTGTGTTTTCTCTTAAGAGTCGTAAGGATCTCACAAGATAATTTTCCCCGCATACTAGTCGAGAGGACTTGTAAGTGGTTGTTTTCCTCCTTGTCGAGATTCGACTTTAGAGAGTTTGGCCCGTGTGTAGTCCATCTTGACCTCCTTGTAGGGCAGTGATGGCTTAGTAAATAGGTTCAGGTCTGCTGCCTAAGACTTTTCAACTTTATGAGCCGTGAGGGTCTCATAAAGACTTTTCTTCCTACGAGTCGAGAGGATCCCGCAGGTGTATTTTCTCCTTAGGAATCGTGAGGATTCCTAAGTGTGTTTTCTCTTGAGAGTTGTAAGGATCTCACAAAAGAGTTTTCTCCCTTACGAGTCGAGAGGACCCGTAAGTGATTGATGAGGTTGACATTATCCGCATTTCACGGGGTCAGGGGTTGGCTTTATCCGCATTTCACGGAGTCAGACGTTGACTTTATTCGCATTTCACGGAGTCAGGGGTTGACTTTATCCGCATTTCACGGTGTCAGGGGTTGACTATCCGCATTTCACGGAGTCAGGGGTTGACTATCCGCATTTCACGGAGTCAGGGGTTGACTATCCGCATTTCACGGAGTCAGGGGTTGACTTTATCCGCATTTCACGGAGTCAGGAGTTGACTTTATCCGCATTTCACGGAGTCAGGATTTGACTTTATCCGCATTTCACGGAGTCAGGGGTTGACTATATCCATATTTCACGGAGTCAGGGGTTGACTCTCGGTTGTCTGTGCACTGCCGAGTCATGGAACTGGGAATTGCCGCGGCTTCGCTTTGCTGACGTTGCGTCTGTTGTAATGGGACGAATGCCAAGGCGGTCTCTAGGTTGTCTGTGAACCGTCGAGATTTAGAACAGGGACTTTGCCATGGCTCCAAGGTTAATTGTCGCGTTTGAATCCTACTGGAATGAGGAGGAACGCTGTTGGTGATCTCTAGGCTGTCTGTGAACTGTCGAGATTTGGAACAGGGACTTTGCCATGGCTCCGTTTTGATTGTCGCATCTGAATCCTACTGGAATGAGGAGGAACGCTGTTGTGGGTCTCCAGGCTGTAGATTTGGCCGTCGAGACTTGGAACTAGGGACTCTGCCATGGCTCCGTTTGACGACGTCGTATATTCCTGCAGAGACACTGATTTCTCTACGTGTCGACGCGAATTGAGATGCTCTCGTCAAGGAAGCTGATTTCCCTGAATCGAGGTTTTTGCCAAGGACACTGATTCCCTGGGGTTGAGACGAATCGAGATATTCCTGCAAAGACACCGATTTCCTTGCGGGTTGACACGAATCGAGATGCTCTCGTCAAGGACGCTGATTTTCCTGAATCGAGGTTTTTGCCAAGGACACTGATTTCCTTGGGGTTGAGACGAATCGAGATATTCCTGCAAAGACACCGATTTCCTTGCGGGTTGACACGAATCGCGATGCTCTCGTCAAGGACGCTGATTTCCCTGAATCGAGGTTTTTGCCAAGGACACTGATTTCCTTGGGGTTGAGACGAATCGAGATATTCCTGCAAAGACACTGATTTCCTTGCGGGTCGACGCGAACCGAGATGCTCTCGTCAAGGACGCTGATTTCCCTGAATCGAGATTTATGCCAAGGACACTGATTTTCTTGGGGTTGAGACGAATCGAGGTATTCCTGCAAAGACACTAATTTCCCTGCGGGTCGACGCGAATTGAGATGCTCTAGTCAAGGACGCTGATTTTCCTGAATCGAGGTTTTTGCTAAGGACACTGATTTCCCTGGGGTTGAGACGAATCGAGATATTCCTGCAAAACCACTGATTTCCTTGCGGGTCGACGCGAATCGAGATGCTCTCGTCAAGGACGCTGATTTTCCTAAATCGAGGTTTTTGCCAAGGACATTGATTTCCCTGGGGTTGAGACAAATCGAGCTATTTTTGCAAAGACGCTGATTTCCTTGCGGGTCGACGCGAATCGAGATGCTCTCGTCAAGGATGCTGATTTCCCTGAATTGAGGTTTTTGCTAAGGACACTGATTTCCCTGGGGTTGAGATGAATCGATGTATTCCTGCAAAGACACTGATTTCCTTGCGGGTCGACACGAATCGAGATGCTCTCATCAAGGACGCTGATTTCCGTGAATCGAGGTTTTTGCCAAGGACACTGATTTTCCTGGGGTTGAGACGAATCGAGGTATTCCTGCAAAGACGCTGATTTCTCTACGGGTCGACGCGAATCTAGATGCTCCCGTCAAGAACGCTGATTTCCTTGAATCGAGAGATTTTGAGTTGACTTGATTCCGAGACGGGGTCATTGGATGAAGTGTTTTTGTGACGGGGTCATTGGATGATTCTAGGTTGTCTATGAACCGTAGAGTCTTGGAACTGGGGACTTTGCTGTGGTTCCGATTGATTGTGTAGCATTTGTGTCCTGCTGGAATGAGAAGACACACCGTTGTTGGTCTCCACGCTGTAGATGTGGCCATTGAGATTTGGAACTAGGGATTTTTCCATGGCTCCGCTTCGTTGCAACTCTGAGGTCGGTTGTTGACGTTACGTCTGCATCCTGCTGGAGTAAGGAGAAATGCCGTTGGTGATTTCTAGGCTGTCTGTGAACCATCGAGATTTGGAACTAGGGGTTTTGCCATGGTTCCGTTGTTTTGATCCTGGGGTCGTTTGTTGACGTCGCATCTGCATCTTGTTGGAGTGAGGAGAAACGCCGTTTGTGATCTCTAGAGATGTAGATGTCGCCATCGAGACTTGGCTCTCTTTCTGATTGAGCCTGGTGGGATGATATGGTTCCTTCTTTGTTTGTGCCCCTGGATTGTATACAGGGATCGATGTGATCTCACCTGTAGGGCAAAAGTTTCATTTTATATGTATTATATACATATATATATTTTTTCCCACGATACTCTATTATTTCAGCTTTTTGTATCGCGAAAGTCGTGATTGCCCAATCATTTCGGCTGTTTTTTTTCTTTTTACTCGCTGTTTTTTTTTGCGAGTTGCCTAACCATTTCAGCTATCTTGTATGCATATATTTTTACTTGCTGATTTTGTTGCAAGTTGCCCTATCATTTCGGCTATTTCATATGCATTTGTGGCTCGCTGACTTTTCGCCGTGAGTTTGGGATTTGGAATCTGGTGCCAATCTCAGTATCAGCATCGCTACAACTGGAATATTGCCATGAGCGAATCCTCATTTGCCATGAAAGGGCTTGGAATTTGATACCGATTTAGGCATCAACATCGCTACCACTGGGGCACTGCCAGGAGCGAATCATTATTTGCCTCTGTCGATGTCGAACAAAGGTGGCTTAGCAAACAGGGTTAGGATCCTATTGACTAAGGCTTTTTTATTTTACGAGCCGTAAGGGTCTCATAAAGGTATTTCTCCCTACGAGTCGTAAGGATCTCGTAGGTGCATTTTCTCCTTAGGAATCGTGAGGATTCCTAAGTGTGTGTTCTCTTATAAGTCGTAAGGATCTTACAAGAGTGTTTTCTCCTTATAAATCGAGAGGACTTACAAGTGTCGTTCCTCATATGAAGATATCCCTCGTCAATGGCGGGACTATGTTGGGAAAACGTTTATTTGTGCCCTTGGATTGTATACAAGGGTCAATATTGAACCGCTTGTAGGGCAATCTGGGGAGTGTGACGATGGCTTAAGAACAAGTTCAGATTCCTGTAGTTTAAGGCTTTTGAATCTTATGAGCCGTGAGGGTCTCATAAGAGGGTTTCTCCTTACGAGTCGTGAGGATCTCGTAAGTTTAACTTCTCCTTAGAAATCGTGGGGATCCCTAAGTGTGTTGCTCCCTTGTGAGTCGTAAGGATCTCACACAGGTATTTTCTCTTTATAAGGTCGTGAGGACCTTGTAAGTGTCCTTTAACGAGATTGTGCCCTTTCGGGTTTTCACAAACTCACCAGTAGTCCTGCTGTTCTTACTCACGGAGCCTTTTCGGGTTTTCATCCGTACCCATCTCGCTTATGGACGTACCATTTTTTTTTTGTTTTTTTACCACGTCAGCCTGAGGACGACGTGGGTTTGTAGTAGTTTAACGACGTTTCGGTCAATCGTTGCCGTATTTGACGAGAATTTCTAGTTTACGGACTTTTCGGTCCATGGGGCTTTCTCTATGAATGAGCATGATGCCCCAGGTATGTCTATCCTTTTCGGAGCATGTGATTGTGGCGGGTTCACCTTCCAGTTTTCGGACAGCGCAAACTTTCCCTGTTGATACTGGTCTTCAACCCGGTTTTTGAAGACGTAGCAATTTTCGATCGGATGGCCTAATACTCGGTGCTAGGGGCAGTAACTAGGATCATTGACATCGTTCAATTGTAGTGGGTGTCTCGACTCCGGTAAAGTGATGAGCCCGTTGCACACTGCTAGTTCGAACAGTCTCCTTTGTTTACCGCCGGAAACCGGGAAGACTGACGTCTTGCCTGAATCTGGGGGCAGATGCTAATTGGTCTATCCGTCTACCTCTCCGAAAATGCCAAGTTGATTTATGACACCGTATATCGAAGGTTTAAACGGATGCGGCCGATGTTGCAGACTTCGTCAGATTCCCCCTCATTGTGAGAGGTTTTTGATTGTGGGGACGCTCTTCCCTGCAGGCGCAAGCCCCTGCAGTTAATTACGCTACCGCATCGCGGTAACCATTTTCTCCTTCTCCAGATGGTCACTTCGTGTCGTGTATGTTTGTTTTATTTTTGGTTGCCCATAGATTGTATACGGAGACTAATTTATGTTGTCGCCCGTAGGGCATGGATTAGTCCAAATCCGTACTTTCTTAGATTTGGGTTTGGGGGTTGGGTTTAAGGATACGTTTGTCTCATTTGAGACTAAGATCAACTTAAACGTTTGTTAAGGATACGTTAGTCTAATTTTAGACTAAAATCAACTTAACGGGATCGTTTAGATCCAACAAGAGAGCATTTGGGCTCTATTGTTTAGTTTAGGGACATTGCGGTCGATTACCAGTTTAAGGACATGGTGATCCAATGTTAGTTTAAAGACATCACGGTCAAGATTAAGGACATCATAGTTAGTGAGTTTAAAGACCTCACAGTCAAGGTTAAGGACATCATAGTCCGTGAGTTTAAAGACCTCATAGTCAAGGTTAATGACATCATAGTCCGTGAGTTTAAAGACCTCACAGTCAAGGTTAAGGACATCATAGTCCATGAGTTTAAGGACCTCACAGTCCAATGTTAGTTTAAAGACATCACGGCCAAGGTTAAGGACATCATAGTCCATGAGTTTAAGGACCCCACAGTCCGTAGTTTAGAGACGTCATAGTCTGTGAATTGTGTGGTTGTCAAGACCCGTCGCCTCTCTGAAGACGTTGAAGGATTACACGAAAAATATCAAAGGAGTGAAGAGATGTACCCTCAAACCAAAGTGGATTAAGTGATCTGTCCAATTTGGAACTGAGATCAATTAATTAAATTATGAGCACGTTGGCTCAGTTAAGTCTGAATTGAGGACTTATGGCCAACTTGGGCTAAGTCCAATCAAATTTGAAGAGTTGGCCCTTTGTTGGACCATTAACACTCGTATGGGTTCAAGCCCACATTATTTAGCAATGCTAAACAAGAGTTTGAGGGCTTTGATAACATTTTTATCTTTGACTGAGCATGGAACATTATAGCTCTGAATTTTACTCAATTTTGAGATTCAGTTGAAGGGGAGTCTTTTGCCTCTGGAAAATTGACCGATTTAGCTAAAACTAGTGTTAAACACTAGAGAACAGCAGTGTTAAACACTGAAAATAAAGCTCTCAAATTAGTGTTAAACACTAGAAGATAACAGTATTAAACACTGGAAATAAAATTCTCAATTTAGTGTTAAACACTAGAAGAGGACAGTGTTAAACACTGGAAATGAAGTTGTCCAATTAGTGTTAAACAATAGAGAGGAAAGGGTCACGTGGGGACACGTAAGGGTACCCAAAGGTAGGGCCAGATCCCGTTTGTTCTATTCTTAAGTCTGCAAATAAGTGTTAAACACTTTTAATTTTTAGCCATCACGTGTGGGCACGTGATAGGCACTCATGCGCTGATTTGTTAAGGCATTGGTTAGGGGTCACATGGTAACACATGAGAGCGCCCAAAACCCACATTTCCTTTGCTTTTATTCTCTTTGTTTTGGAGGTCACGTGGGGGCACGTGAGGCATTGCCTCAAAGCCTTTTCCTTTTCATTTTTTGGGATCTTTTCAGGGGTCACGTGACCTTAATTCTTTGTATGCATGGAGATCTTTTAAGTCTCTTTATTTTATTTTGAGAATTAAATTCTCTGTAGAGTTAAACCCTAATCATGATTTTGGAGGAATTAAATTCCTATTGTGAAAGAATTAAATTCTTATTTAGGGTGAAACCCTAATTTCTTTTTTAGAGGAATTAAATTCCCATATATGTAAGAGAATTAAATTCTTGTATAGGGTGAAACCCTAATTTCATCAAGTTCCCGTGAATTTGAGAGAATTAAATTCTCAATTAGGGTTAAACCCTAGTTTCGTCTTGAAGGAATTAAATTCCTATAAATTGGGAGAATTAAATTCTCATATTGGGTTAAACCCTAATTTTGTTTGTCTGGAAGGAATTAAATTTCTATAATTTTAGGAGAATTAAATTCTCATATAGGGTTAAACCCTAACTTCATATCTTGGAGGAATTAAATTCCTGTAATTTTAGGAGAATTAAATTCTCATATAGGGTTAAACCCTAGCTTTATATCTTGGAGGAATTAAATTCCTGTAATTTTAGGAGAATTAAATTCTCTGAACTCAATTCTCCCCCTAAGTCTTGGATCTGCACTGCAAAATCTCAACCCTATGAGAATTAAATTCTCAACCTATGGGGAGATTTGCTTCTGCAGATCTTCGACCAGAGAAAGAACTAAGTTTTTTTTGCAGAAGAGTTAAACTCTTAGATTTTGAGAATTAAATTCTCTTTTGAAGTTTGATCTTTTTCTCTTTTCTCACCTAGGGTTTTTTTCTTGAGAATTGAATTCTCCTCTCTTTTCTCTCTGTTATTGTTTTTTCTTCAGAAAATTCTCTCTCTTCTCTTCTTGGCTCCTATTTATAGGAGGAGGAAAAGAATCAATTTGTTTAGTAAATCTCTCATTGAAAGATTTTGTCTGTTTTCATAATCAATACGATCCTTTAGATCACTCAGTGAATTTTATTCACCGTTGGATTTTAAATCTAAAAGATATTCTGTTTGTTATTTTTGGTGAGATTTTAGGGAAATCTTTCCTTGTCTAAGATTTTTCCATAAATTGGTGATTTTTCCATAAATTGTTAATTTTTATCACCCTTGGATTTTTAATCCAACGGTTCCGCATAAACCTTTTTTGTTTGGAAAGATTTAGAAAATTTTAGAATTTTAATTCTATTAAACTGTAAGGCTTTCAAAGGCTGTCACGTGCTGGCACGTGACCCTTGGTTACCTGTGAGCACGTGGCCCCCAATTGGTTCCTCCTTCAGCCGTTTGTTTTTTTATTTCTATCATGTGTCAACACGTGACCATTGGTCACGTGTGAGCACGTAACCCCCAATTGGGTCCTCCTTCAGCCGTTTGTTTTTATTTCTGTTTTAACTATCACGTGTCAATACGTGACCATTGATCACGTGTGAGCACGTGATACCTTATTGAGGTAATTCCTGATTTTTAATCAGGGAACATCCTTATTTTATCCTGGGAAAACGAGTAGGGACGTCTCAATTTTTCATCGAGGGATTGTCGCTTGTTGCTTTGGCGAACAACCGGTCTCGGGCCACTCGGTTGTTGTTGAGCGTTGGCGACGAAGCTTGTTTTCCCTTTCCCTTTCTCATTCCGGGGATCAGTCTTTGAGGAGGACGGTCTTAGGCCCATCTGGTCCATTTGTGCCAGCTTGTCAATCAAGGCCTGAAAAGTGGTCGGCTTGAAGAACATCATGAATTGGGAGATGGTTGCCTGAGGGTCAAGGGTCCCCACGAACATGCCCACGGCAGTGTTTCCCCCAATCAGAGCAAAGCTCTGTTTAAAATTCAAATTTTAAAATAAAGCAAATGCTTCTTAGCAGCGCCAAGTGCGCTGCGCCCTAAGCAGCGCACCACGTGTGCGCTAGCACTAAGTGCGCTCACTCTAAGCAGCGCACCACGTGCAAAGTATGGGTGCGCTAGCGCTAATTGTGATGCGCTCTAAGTAGCGCACCACGTGCAAAGCACGGGTGCGCTAGCGCTGGAACTAAAAGCTCCTCAACGTCAGATGATAAATCATCAATTAATTAGAATTAAATTTTGTTAAGGAAAGATTCCTCAAAATCTTTCCAAACAACAAGATTGTACTCTGTAAATCAGAGCACCGTTGGATCAATGATCAAATAGTGATTAAAAATCACCAAAAGTACAGAATAAATTCTGAATGGAAGATTTCCCAATTTTGTTAAAAACAAGAAGATTGCCTTCTGTAAATCAGAAGCTCTTGGATCAAATATCCAACGGTGGGGAAATCCCCAAATCAATTGGAGAAAAGATCTCCTTAACTGATTGAACTGATCAGCTTGCCCTATATAAAAAGGCTCCATGACTTCAAGTCTCAGATATACAGAAACGAAGAGAGGAACCCCCCTCCCCCAAACTTTGAGAAATCTTAGAAAGAAGAGCCAAGCTCTCGATAGAAGAAGAAGATTTTCTTCAAGGTAAATGTAAACAGGGAGATGAAATTATCTCATATTAAAAAGAAGAATTCACGTCTTTTTTTAAGATCATAGATCTACAAGACTAAGATCTTTCACAAAGAGATCAAAGGACCTCATTTTAAAATAAAAAGAAGAACATAATTCTTCTCGCAAATCATAGATCTACAAGACTAAGGTCTTTTACAAAATGAGATCAATACATCTCAATATAAAAGGAGGGGGGAGAATTATTCAGTTCTCTTAGGATCACAGATCCATAAAGGCAAAGCCTTTCACCAAAATATAAGAGATTGAACATCTCCTGTAAAACTAAGAATTTTGTTCTTAGATCTATGAGACAAAGTCTTTTAAAAGAGAATTTAATTCTCAGCGCATAGCGCCGCATAAAAGAGCCTTAGCATTCCAAATTAAAAAGAAGTATCTCAGCACTCCTGATCTAGCGCTCGGCGCCAAGCGCACCACGTGCTCCTCATGTGTGCGCCACTGAACAGATAGCGCTTTGCGCTCATAAAATAGCGCTTTGCGCTCATGGACTGGTGCTCAGCGTCGAGCGCAACACGTGCTCCTCACGTGTGCTCCATTGCATAAATAGAGCTTTGCGCTCATAAAATAGCGCTTTGCGCTCATGGTCTGGCGCTCAGCGCCAAGCGCACCACGTTCTCCTCACGTGTGCGCTACCCAACAGAATCGCTCTGCGCTCTTTGACTGGCGCAAAGCGCCAAGCGCGCCACGTGCTTCTTACGTGTGCGCTGATAGAATATAAACTGTTCTTTAATAAGACCCAGAGCTATGATGAGTGCTCAGTACTCAATAAAAGACAGAAATACTGTCAGAACCAAAATCAATGCTCAGCATTGTTAAAGGGGCCGGGCCCAAATAAATGTTCAACAGCCCAAAATAAATATTAAACATTTCAATCTAAGTGGACTTAGCCCAAGATCGGCCATAAGTCCTTAATTCAGATTAACTGAGCCTATATGCTCATCAATCTTTTGATCTTAATCCCAAATTGGACTACAGGTCTCTCAACCAAAATTTGTTCAAGGGTACATCTCTTCACTCCTTTGATATTTGTCGTTGTAATCCTTCAACGTCTTCAGAGAGGTAACGGGTCCCGACAACTAAACATTTCACGGACTGCGGGGTCCTTAAACTCATGGACTATGATGTCCTTAATCTCGGACTGTGGGGTCCCTTTAAACCCACGGACTATGATGTCCTTAACCTCGGACTGTGGGGTCCCTTTAAACCCATGGACCGAGATGTTCTTAAACTAACATTAGACCGTAATGTCCTTAAACTAATCGACCGCAATGTCCCTAAACTAAACAATAGAGCCCAAATGCTCTTTTATTAGATCTAAACGATCCTGTTAAGTTGATCTTAGTCTAAAAATAGACTAACGTATCCTTAACAAACGTTTAAGTCGATCTTAGGCTCAAATGTGACTAACATATCCTTAAACCCAACCCCCAAATCCAAATCTAAAAAGATACGGATTTGGACTAATTCACGCCCTACGGGCGACAACATAAATTAGTCTCCGTATACAATCCACGGGCAACCAAAAACAAAACAAACATACACGACACTAAGTGACCATCTGGAGAAGGAGAAAGTGGCTACCGCGATACTGTAACGTAATTAACTGCAGGGGCTTGCGCCTGCAGGGAAGAGCATCCCCACAATCAAAACCCCCTCAATGAGGGGGAATCTGATGAAGTCTGCTACATCGGCCACATCCGTTTAAACCTTCGATACATGGTGCCATAAATCAACTTGGCATCTTCGGTGAGGTGGACGGATAGCACCAATTAGCATCTGCCCCCAAATTCAGGCAAGACGAACCTACGCGGTTCCGTCTCTGTATTCGGAGGAGAACAGATTCTGGCACGCCCGGTGGGAGCTTTTCCTCTTTCCACTCCGCACTTCGTGTGTCGTGTTCGCGAACGAATCGCGGTTTTATGTGGTTGCCCCTGGATTCGAGGTACTAAGATTTGGTTTTGCTCCCGTGCAGAAAAAAGAACAGCAATGGCCTCTAACTGCTCCAACTGCAACTGCAACTGCAACTCCCGTTCCGCCTCATCTGGAGGTGTAACCTACGGCCCCCAAGCGGTCTCCCTTTTCACAATGCTTTTGGAGCAAGTGACCCAAGCCACCATTGGGCTATTCTTCGGGACCATGATCCCGCCAACAAGTTTCAGCGCTCCTATACCATCGTCAGAAGCTCCGAAGAAATCGGTCTTTGATCACTTGCAACTACTGCGGCCCCTCTCAACGAGTCGCCCAAATCCAACGCCTCAGTCTTTGACAGATTAGGCCAAAGCTCATGTGGGCCCGTGGAGAAGCCTGGGATACCAGAAAGGGTTATCCCAAAAAGGATATCCATTCCTGCTCTTGAAGTCGTCTAAGCGGCTTCTCTTTCCAAAGGGTCGTTCTTCACAAGACTGACTGTTTCAGCTCCCGTTTCAGGTAAAATCGTCAAGGTTGCTTCCCCTGCTCGGAAGTCTGCCTTCGATAGGTTGGCTATCCCCACTCAACGGACATCAGTCTTCAATAGGCTGACAATGACAACTTCTGACCAACACAGGGGGCATGAGGAAGTCACTCCTACAGCTGAGATAATCCCAACGGCTCGACACACTCGACGTCGCCACTGGTGCCAAGTAAGGAAGGCTAGGGGAAACTCTCCTTCTGGACTGACTCTGCCGGCTCTAACGGTGGAAATCGATACTGCTGTTCCAACTGGGAACAGCTTTGAACCACTAAGGAGGGTGCGCAAAAATTCGCCAACTGCTGTGCTGAAATGATCTCCTCCACCTATGGAGAATGCCCCAAAGGCGAAGCTGGAGCAGCCCCCTCAACGGCCGTCTTCTAAAATTTACAAGTCTGGAGTCAAGTCCAAGACTCAGTGTTTGATCAAGATTACTCCCGCCGACCGAAGAAGATGAAGGTTAGGCAAGAGAAGGATCACCTTGTCAAGCTACAGAAGGCGACAGCTACTTGGGTGCCCGCTGCAACGGCTCCCTCAACTTCGACTGCCCACAAGAGGAGAAGGTCGAAGAAAATCCCTATGTCCGCGACGAATCACAAGACCACTGAACCCAAACGCCCCAAGGCTGGTAGCATAGTGGTGCATACTATCTATATGGTATCTGGGAAAGAGGACAGCCGTATCTCCACAGGTCATCGACCGCTTACGCGATCAATGACTAACGCTCAGGAGCAACAATAACAAAAGCTCCAACAGATGTTAACAGCTATGGCCGCACTCCCTAGGCCAAAAGAAAGCCCGGAAGCGTCATCAGATCAGCGTCATGAACAGGAAACCGATGCTGACTTCCTGCGCAGAATCCTCGAAAAGAAGGACAGAGAAGCAGCGGAACAAGCGGCCAATATAAAACGAATGACGCTTCTTTTCCAAGACATGGTCGGGATGATGATACAGCTGGATCCTTCGGCTGAAGACCCTCCGATTGTTCTTGAAGATGACAAAGGGGAAACATCGAATCCTCTTCCGGCTTGTTCAGCAGCCAAAGAGGAGACCATCTCCAAAATCGCCCTGGATGATTACATCGCTCAACAGATACGAGCTCACCAGGTGAATGAAGCGGCCGGTCAGATTGTTAAGACTGGACGACCCTATCTGGGTTGGTACGACCAAATAAAGTACCTGCCGGGATATACGATCCCTAAATTCCAAGTATATAAGGGGACGGGGAACCCACACCAACATGTGGCTCAATTCAAGGCTCTGTATGGCAACACCGGAGGTGACGATAAGCTACTGCTCCGCCAGTTTGTTGGCAGCTTGTCGGAAACAGCATTCGAGTGGTATTCAGAACTCCCGAATGACTCTATCAAGACATTTGCAGAGATGGAGCTGCTATTCACCCAACGTTTTGCGGGCGCTAGCGAACGTACCCCAATCACGGTGCTGATCAATGCCAGGGTGAAGCTGGGAGAAACTTGGGTCCAGTACGTGATACGGTGGCGGAATTTATGGTCGAAGTGCGAGCAGCGCATCGAAGAAGCGCCTGCGGTAGACATGTTTATGGGTACTCTCGACCCACAAGCAACCATCTCCCAATTTATGATGTTTTTCAAGCCGACCACTTTCTAGGCCTTGATTGACAAGCTGGCCTAAATGGACCAGATGGGCCATAGACCGTCCTACTCAAAGACGGATCCTCGGAATGAAAAAGGGAAAGGAAAAGCGACCTTTGTCGCCAATACTCAACAACAACCGAGCAACTTAAAACCGGTTGTTCGCCAAAACAATGTGCATCCACACCCATCCCTCGAGGAGAGACTGGGACGTCCTTACTCGTTTCCCCAGGATAAAACGAGGAGACTGTTCGAGCTGGCAGTGCGCAACAGACTCATCAATCTGCCGAACCCTAAACGTCCGTTGCAGCCAGGCGATGTCAACAATCCTAATTTCTGCCCTTACCACCAAGCAGTGAGCCATCCAATCGAAGATTGCTTCATCTTCAAAGGCTGGATTGAGGATCAATACCAACAAGGCAAGTTCGCATTGTCCGAAAACTGGAAGATGAACCCGTCACAACCACATGATCCGAAAAAGATGGACATGCCGGGGGCATCATGCTCATTCATAGAGAAAGCACCATGGACCGAAAAGTCCGTAAACTAGAAACTCGCCTCAAATATAGCAACGGTGGACCGAAACGTCGTTAAACTAACAATGGACCACTATGTCCTAAAACTGGCTATTGACCGAAATGTCGTTAAACTACTACCAACCCGCGGCATGCTCAGGCAGACGTAGTAAAAAAAAAGGTATGTCCACAAGCGAGATGGGCACAGATGAAAACCCAAAAGGGCTTCGTGAGTAAAAACAGCAGGACTACCAGCGAGTTTGTGAAAACCCGAAAGGACGCAATCTTATTAAAAGACACTTGAAAGGTCCTCTCGACCTTGCGAGGAGAAAATACTTACATGAGATCCTTACGACTCACAAGGGAGCAACACACTTAGGAATCCCTACGATTCCTAAGGAGAAATTACACTTACGAGATCCTCACGACTCGTAAGGAGAGCCCTCTTATCAGACCCTCACGGCTCATAAGATTCAAAAGCCTTAAGCTAAGGGATCCGAACCTGTTCTTAAGCCACTGCAACCCACAGATTGCCCTACAAGCGTTTCGATATCGACCCTTGTATACAATCCACGGACGTGAATAAACATTTCCCTAACAAAGTCCTACCTGCGACCAGGGATATGTTTATACGGTGAACAACCCTTGTAAGTCCTCTCGACTTATAAGGAGAAAACACTCTTGTAAGATCTTTACGAATTACGAGAAACCATACACTTGGGAATCTTCGCGATTCCTAAGGAGAAAACACATCTATGAGATACTCACGACTCGTAGGGAGAAATACCTTTATGAGACCTTTACGGCTCATGAAGTCAAAAGCCTTAGTCGACAGGATCTTAACCCTGATTGCTAAGCCACCTTTGTTCGGCATCGACAGAGGCAAATGATGATTCGCTCCTGGAAATATCCCAGTTGTAGCGATACTGAAGCCTAAATCGGTATTAAATCCCAAACTCGCAGCGAAAAGTCAGCGAGCCATAAATGCATACAAAATAGCCAAAATAGTTGGGCAACTCGCAATAAAAAGCAGCGAGTAAATAAAAACAAAAAGCCGAAATGATTGGGCACTGCGAAAAATAGCCGAAATGATTGGGCAATCGCGACTTTCGCGATATAAAAGCTGAAATGATAGAGCATCGTGAAAAGAAAAATATAAAATAAAACTTTTTGCCCTACAAGTGAGATCATATCGATCCCTGTATGCAATCCAGGGGCACAAACAAGAGGGAATCATACCTTGCCCCAGGCTCAATCCGAAAGAGAGCCAAGTCTCGATGGTTCACAGACAACCTAGAGACCATCTCGACATTCGTCTCGTTACAGCAGACGCAACGTCAGCAAAGCGGAGTGACGGAAAAATCCCAGCTCCACCTCAGCATTCATCTCAATACAACAGACGCAATGTCAACAACGGCGTTCTTTCGCGGTCCAGCAGGATTTAGATGCAACGTCAACGAAAGACCCCATGGTCGAAACAAAGCGGAGTGACGGCAAAATCCCAGCTCCACCTCAGCATTCGTCTCAATACAGCAGACGCAATGTTAACAACGGCGTTCCTTCGCAGTCTAGCAGGATTCAGATGCAACGTCAATGAAAGACCCCATGGTCAAAACAAAGCGGAGTGACGGCAAAATCCCAGCTCCTCTTCAGCATTCGTCTTGTTACACCAGACGCAATGTCAACAACGGCGTTCCTTCGCAGTCCAGCAGGACTCAGACGCAACGTCAACAAAAGACCTCACGGTCAAAACAAAGCGGAGTGATGGCAAAATCCCAACACCATCTCGACGTTCGTCTCGATACAGCAGACGTAACGCCAAAGCAAACGAAGCGAAGGCCAAATTCCTACCTTCAGGGTCTTGACGGTAACTCATATAAAACCTGAAAGACTATCGGAGATCATCCCACAACAGCGCGGAGTGGTCACCACCTCAACGTTTGTCTCGATACAGCAGACGAGATGTCACCACAGCGTTCTTCCTCCAATAGGATTTGGAGACGCCAAAGAAAACGAAGCGAAGGCAATATTCCTAGTTTCAGGGTCTTGACGGCAACTCATATAAAACCTGAAAGACTATCGGAGATTATCCCACACCAGCGCGGAGTGGTCACCACCTCGACGTTCGTCTCCATATAGCAGACGAGATGTCACCACAGCGTTCTTCCTCCAGCAGGATTCAGACGCGACAATCAAACAACGGAGCCACGGCAAAATCCCTAGTTCCAAATCTCGATGGTTCACCCACAACCTAGAGACAACCACGACATTCGTCTCGTTACAGCAGACGCAATGCCAGCAAACGAAGCAAAGGCCAAATTCCTAGCTTCAGGGTCTTGACGGCAACTCAAATAAAACCCGAAAGACTATCGGAGATCATCCCACACCAGCGCGGAGTGGTTATGACTCATCGGGGCTCTCCAAAATGAGCCTAACCTCAAGTAAAAAGCGGCATGGAAAAATTCCTAACGCTTGCTCTTCCGATTGTCAAACTGCCAAGGAAGATTGCTTGAAGATGTCTTGTCCATCCCCCGAAGGGATCAGAGACACGATAGTCGTAAGGCTACTCGAACAGCAAGATTGCTTATCGAGAAATACATCAGTCAACGCGACGATACAACAGGCAAAACGCTAGTACCACAGATCCTAACGGACCTCTGTTGTAAAGAGCAGAGGTTAACTGTGACGTTAGGACATTCTTGCGAGAACTTCTCGATTCGTCTCGACTCGTAGGAAAAAGCCTTAGGCAATGGGGATAAGGACCTGTTTCCTAAGCACTGGGGCCCTGCAAGTCGGTCCAAAATGGACTCTTGCATACTATTCACGGACCACACTCTCCAAAGTCGAATCTCGACAAGGAGGAAAACAACCACTTACGAGTTCTCTCGACTGGTAAGAGGGAAAATTCTCTTGTGAGATCCTTACGACTTGTTACGCCCCGCTTCCCGGTGTACGATGAAGGGGACGCGACCGGTCCGCTACGTATTTACTCAGAAGCAAATACGCTAAGCGTAATTAAGTAATATAAAAAAATACACAAAAGGCAATGTATAATAAAAACAGCAACTTTTATTTATTAACATTCTTTTGTACAAAGCATGAAAAAGAAATACAACTGAAATAAAAATGATGCCTAAACAATGGCATGACAGGAAATGAAAAGTACTGAATGGAAAATGTACAATGAAACTAGAGCTCTGGTTCTTCAGCAAGCTGATCCAAGTCTTCTGCAGATGGCTCGATCTCTGTCGGGTCCTAACCACCTGACAACATTCAAAGAAGAAAGAAATAGAATGTCGTCAGCGAACAGATCGCTCGGTAAGTCCCAAAGATAAGGGAGAAGTAGAAAAGAAGAAAGAGAGAGAGAGAGAGAGTAGTTTTTAATGTTATATTATATTGTTGTAATGTTGTATTGAAGCTATTGTTTGTAGTTTGGTACAGAAGAATGCCAGTGTATACGAGAGGGGTCTCAGTATGCTAGAGACCATGGCAAATGGAAGTACAAGGCTCCGTTATACAACTCGGAACAATGGCAATTGGATTCATGTTAGGTGTCTTAATCTTACCGTCTCGTGCCACATTTAATACCTTCCATACCAATCTACCCCTTAAACCCCGTAGTATTTTATTTGTATTGTTTTGTACTGTAAATTGTATTGAATATATAATTGAAAGACTGACCGAAACCATGATATCAGTAAACGGATGTAACCGTAGAATCATGCATGTAACTGGAGAATCATGTAAACTGGATGATCATGTAAATGGAATGTATATCCATGGTTCGGTTCAGTCAAGTTGTATAGATTGATAATTGGACTTGTGGATTCATGTTGAAGATTGCAAATTGTAGATTGACTTGAATCATATTCAAGTCAGATTAATCAGACTCAAACCCAAAACAGACAATTAGTAAAGTAAATTGAAGTCCTGGTTGTTTTATTAATTTGTCTACTTTAGATAGGCAAGCACCCACTTTTCCGGCTCCCTGAGGCTCAAGAGATTGGTTCTGCTTAAACCTATATTTACTAGGGTCCTTATTGTAATTTATATAACTTGAGGGGGTTTTATGTAAAACTAATTTTGTATAGTTTTCAAAATACACCTCAAGTATTTAATTGTCGTCTTTATGTACATACAACAATTTAAAAATCAAGATAAATATGTATACATGTTCGAAGAGCATGAAATGAGTCAAGTATATTATTCGAGTAACTACCATAAACAATGCTGTAAAGAAATATTATGTATGACTATTTAATCAAGTCGAAAGAATACGAAATATAAACAGAAATATGGCTCTAAGTGTTTTTCATGCGTGAGTTCCTGTTTCACCTAAATACGATTACCGGTTTGGGAGATATATCTGTTTTCGTATCGTCGCGCAAAACAGATCAGAATCTATTCGGCATCGTCACATATTTTTAAAACATAGTTTCGGTCAATTTTCATCAGGTTTTAGGTTAATAAAATTATTAAAAAATTGCAGGTCTTTCGATATAATTATCCAAAACATCAAGATTCATATGATTTGGATTTCTTAAGCTCTAGTTATGATCATTTTAACATCAGCGTTTAAAACAGAAATTCAGATTTCTGGACAGCAATTATACGTTATATTGCAAAACCTATATCGGGTTGTTTCATGCATTTCTAAGTAATCTATTATACAGAAAATTATAGTTCTATCAATTTTGCATCTACACATCTAAATTTTGTCACAAACGGACATCGAGTGTTCGAGTTATGTCCAATTTAAAAACAGTGTGCGAATCAGGACAGATTCTGTCCAGATCCGTCACTTAATATTGTAACGCAGTTTTCTTTATGTTACGTTGGTTTTCAGTAAAAACTTAAAACTAGTAAAATATAGATTATTCGATGTAGATATCTAAAACACATGAGTTTGCTCAATTTGGATATTGGTATACTAAGTTATGTGTCCTAGAATTTGACCAATAACTGCAGTTTTCTATTTTACGAAAAGTGAATAAAAATGATATAATTCCTAAACCGTTAAGTGATTCGATCTAAAATTTTTTCAACATGTACAAAATAATATAATATATCATATGCAAATTTCTTGAAATTTTCAGAAGTAAAAATTAATTTTTAAAAATTATTTTAAAGCTAAAGGTATTGATGTGTATACTAAAATCGGCAAAAAGATTAACTAGTATTTTGTAGGCTTCTATTTTTATTTTAATAAACAAACCGATTTCATGAGACATTATAGATATCTTGTGGCATGAAATTTGTGTTCTCATAACTTATAATAAACATTCATAGTCATGAACAAAGAATTAAAAACACTTTAATTTGAACAAGATGCAATAATGTATTACCAACCATATAAACAATATATATCTAGACTTATATATATATATATATATATATATATATATATATATATATATATATATATATATATATATATATATATATATGTTTATATTCATCTTCTCTTAACGATTACGATATAAAAAGAATAGGGGTTCACAAGGTATGACAAGAGAAAATAAGAGATGGGGGGGAGGAGAGAGAAGGGACTTACATACATAAGCCGGTATTGTCACCGGATTTGTCTATCCGTCGATAGCCTCGCGTTTCTAACGAGACTTTCTTAAAAACTTCTTCATGTTCTTCTTCTTGGACTCTACGTGAAGAGGTAGAAGTGAGAGATAGAAAAATGTGAGAAATGAAAAGATAGAGGAGGACAAATAAAGATGGTATAATGATGAATTATGTATAATAATATATGCATTCAATATGGAAATTAAAAGAGAAATCAAAGGTCACCATTCATTTTGGAAATGAAAAGTCTCATTTGTAGATTATGAGAAGAATTAAAAATGATAAAAAATAATTGCAAGAATGGGGATTTGAACATGTTACTTATGGAATAACAATGCAAAGACTTAACCAATAAGCTACAAGGTTGTTCATGCACATATTTAATTAGAATTAAATATATGTTGTTGCTTAAAAAGAAAGTGGGCTTTTCAGATGGGCTGTAGAGAATAAGAATAAAGGATTTGGGTTAAATATTTATGAAAGGAAAAATAAGAATGAGAAGTTAAAAAACTTAAATATAAGAAAAAGAAATTGTACCTAGAAAAATATACATAATAGATTGAGGAATAAAATAATAATAAATTTAGAAGAAAACGGAAAATACCAAGTACAAATAAATACGGTATATTATTGAAGAGGGATAATACAAATGTATAAAAATTTTGGGGTCGTTACATTCTACCCTCTTTAAAAATAATTTCGTCCTCGAAATTACTCAAGAAGGATGATGTAACAGAGTAAGAAAACATGATTAAGATGATATCGTCCGAGCTCCGTTGATTGATACTCTAACCAATTGAACTATTATACCAACGAGATACAAATAGAAAGGGTGAATAAGAGTTAAGAATTCAAAAGTCTTGAGATGGACTTCAAAGAAACCGAAGGTGGAGTTCAAGATGGATTCAAAGAATATGTAATGTAAAGAATATTTTCAGTTGCTGTTTCTTGTGTTATATTGCTTAGGGTTCCATACAGTTCTGACCTGCATGGGCCACCAATAAAACCTGTCACACCCCGCTTCCCAATGTACGACGAAGGGGACGCGATCGGTCCGCTACGTATTTACTCAGAAGCAAATACGCTAAGCGTAACTAAGCAATATAAAAAAAATACACAAGAGGTAAGCTATAATAAAAACAGCAACTTTTATTTATTAACATTCTTTTGTACAATGCATGAAAAGGAAATACAACTGAAATAAAAATGATGCCTGAACAATGGCATGACAGAAAATGAAAAGTACTGAATGGAAAATATACAATGAAACTAGAGCTCTGGTTCTTCAGCAAGCTGATCCAAGTTTTCTGCAGATGGCTCGATCTCTGTCGGGTCCAAACCATCTGACGACATTCAAAGAAGAAAGAAATAGAAGTCGTCAGCGAACAGATCGCTCCGTAAGTCCTAAAGATAAGGGAAAAGTAGAAAAGAAGAAAGAGAGAGAGAGTAGATTTTAATGTTGTATTATATTGTTGTAATATTGTATTGACGCTGTTGTTTGTAACTTGGTACAGAAGAATGCCAGTGTATATGAGAGGGGTCTCAGTATGCTAGAGACCAGGGCAAATGGAAGTACAAGGCTCCGTTATACAACCCGGAACAATGACAATTGGATTCATGTTAGGTGTCTTAATCTTACCGTCTCGTGCCACCTTTAACACCTTCCATACCAATCTACCCCTTAAACTCCGCAATGTTTTATTTGTATTGTTTTGTACTGTAAATTGTATTGAATGTATAATTGAAAGACTAACCGAAACCATGATATCAGTAAACGGATGTAACCGTAGAATCATATATGTAACTGGAGAATCATGTAAACTGGATGATCATGTAAATGGAATGTATATCCATGGTTCGGTTAAATCAAGTTGTATAGATTGATAATTGGACTTGTGGATTCATGTTGAAGATTGCAGATTGTAGATTGACTTGAATCAATTCAAGTCAGATTAATCAGACTCAAACCCGAGTCAGACAATTAGCAAAGTAAATTGAAGTTCTGGTTGTTTTATTAATTTGTCTACTTTAGATAGGCAAACACCCACTTTTCCGGCTCCCTGAGGCTCAAGAGATTGGTTCCGCTTAAACCTATATTTACTAGGGTTCTTATTGTAATTTATATAACTTGAGGGGGTTTTATGTAAAAATAATTTTGTATAGTTTTCAAAATACACCTCAAGTATTTAATTATCGTCTTTATGTACATATAACAATTTAAAAATCAAGATAAATATGTATACATGTTCGAAGAGTATGAAATGAGTCAAGTATATTATTCGAGTAACTGCCATAAACAATGCCGTAAAGAAATATTATGTACGACTATTTAATCAAGTTGAACGAATGCGGAATATAAACAGAAATATGTCTCTAAGTGTTTTTCATACGTGGGTTCCTGTTTCACCTAAATACGACTACCGGTTTGGGAGATATATCTGTTTTCGTATCGTCGCGCAAAACAAATCAGAATCTATTCGACACCGTCACATATTTTTAAAACATAGTTTCGGTCAATTTCCATCAGGTTTTAGGTTAATAAAATTATTAGAAAATTGTAGGTCTTTAGATATAATTATCCAAAACATCAAGATTCATATGATTTGGATTTCTTAAGCTCTAGTTATGATTATTTTAATATCAGCGTTTAAAACGGAAATTCAGATTTCTGGACAGAAATTATATGTTATATTGCAAAACCTATATCGGGTTGTTTAATGCATTTCTAAGTAATATATTATACATAAAATTATAGTTCTATCAATTTTGCATCTACACATCTAAATTTTGTCGCAAACGGACATCGGGTGTTCGAGTTATGTCCAATTTAAAAACAGTATGCGAATCAGGACAGATTCTGTCCAGATCCGTCACTTAATATCGTAACGCAGTTTTCTTTATCTTACGTTAGTTTTCAGTAAAAACTTAAAACTAGTAAAATATATATTATTCGATGTAGATATCTAAAACACCTGAGTTTGCTCAATTTGGATATTGGTATACCAATTTATGTGTCCTAAAAGTTGACCAATAACTGCAGTTTTCTATTTTACTAAAAGTGAATAAAAATGATATAATTCCTAAACCGTTAAGTGATTCGATCTAAAATTTTTACAGCATATATGAAATAATATAATCTATCATATATAAATTTCTTGAAATTTTCAGAAGTAAAAATTAATTTCTAAAAATTATTTTAAAGCTAAAGGTATTGATGTGTATACTAAAATCGGTAAAAAGATTAACTAGTATTTTATGCAGGCTTCTATTTTTATTTTAATAAACAAACCGATTTCATAAGACATTATAGATATTGTGTGGCATGAAATTTGTGTTCTCACAACTTATAATAAACATTCATAGTCATGAATAAAGAATTAAAAACAATTTAATTTGAACAAGATGCAATAAGGTATTATCAACCATATAAACAATATATATCTAGACTTATATGTGTGTGTGTGTGTGTGTGTGTGTGTTTATATTTATCTTCTCTTACAGATTACGATATAAAAAGAATAGGGGGTTCACGAGGTATGACAAGAGAAAATAAGAGATGGGGGGAAAGAGAGAGAAGGGACTTACATACACAAGCCGGTATTGTCACCGGGTTTGTCTATCCGTCGATAGCCTCGCGTTTTTAGCGAGATTTTCTTGAAAACTTCTTCATGTTCTTCTTCTTGGACTCTAGGTGAAGAGGGAGAAGTGAGAGATAGAAAAATATGAGAAATGAAAAGATAGAGGAGGACAAATAAAGATGGTGTAATGGTGAATTATGTATAATAATATATGCATTCAATATGGGAATTAAAAGAGAAATGAAAGGTCGCCATTCATTTTGGAAATGAAAAGTCTCATTTGTAGGTTATGAGAAGAATAAAAAATGATAAAAAATGATTGCAAGAATGGGGATTTGAACATGTGACTTATGGAATAACAATACAAAGACTTAACTAATGAGCTACAAGATTGTTCATGCACATATTTAATTAGAATTAAATATATGTTGTTGCTTAAAAAGAAAATGGGCTTTTCAGATGGGCTGTAGAGAATAAGAATAAAGGATTTGGGTTAAATATTTATGAAAGGAAAAATAAGAATAAGAAGTTAAAAAACTTAAATATAAGAAAAAGAAATTGTACCTAGAAAAATATACATAATAGATTGAGGAATAAAATAATAATAAATTTAGGAGAAAACGGAAAATACCAAGTACAAATAAATACGGTATATTATTGAAGAGGGATAATAAAAATGTATAAAGATTTTGGGGTCATTACACGACTCTCAAGAGAATGCATACTTAGGAATCCTCACGATTCTTAAGGAGAAAATACACCTACGAGATCCCCTCGACTCGTAGGGAGAAAACCCTTTATGAGACCCTCGCGGCTCATAAAATTGAGAAGTCTTAGGCAACAGACCTTAACATGTTTCCTAAACCATCGTTACCCTACAAAGAGTCCAAGATGGACCGTCACTTACTATCTACAAGCCACACTTGCTAAGACCACGTGGCAATGACACGGCAAAGAGAAGAAAGCAACAGTAGAACAGAAAATGTGTATCTTTTATTCATGAATTCAATGGAGTACAAGTTGAATTATATGAAAGAATAAAAATGGATACATATTATTCAAAGATTACAAGTGTTCAATCTATACAACAACTACTGAGAAGGAGGCATTCTCAATAAGTCAGCAAGTTGCTCACGCACTCCTTTCAGTGCCTTCCCGTGATCAGCCGCCGCGGCCAGCTCCGCTTCAATTCGAGCCCTTTGCTGCAAGCACGATGAAATCTTCTCACCGATCTCCTGTTGGGCAGCTTCGCGACTCTGCGTAACCCACTCAATAGAGTCGAGCTTCCGCCTCAATACAAGCCCGTCCGAGATATATTGCTACAAGGTGTCAAAAGCAGCTCTCAGTTGCGCGGCATTCGTTTTAACTTGGGCGCGCAGCCGGGCAGATTCATCTGAAGCCTCCTCGCGTTCCTTCAGCCTCAAGGTCGCTTCTTGTTCAAAATGGCGGAGGAAGGACACACTCTGCTCGACCCATGCAGCTCGTTGGGAGTTCACAGCCAGAATCTCAGAAGCAGGATGCCTAAGCTTAAGCTCATGCAGGCAGGCCTCAATCTTTCTGCAGTGGTTAACCCAAGACTCAACGACGCCTTGGTTATGGAAGTTCACAAGCGTCGCCAACACTATATTAACCTCGGCAGCAAAGTCTGCAGCGAATGTAGGGGCCTCCGCATCAAGCCCCTCGATGTAATCGTCCAACATACGCAGACTTGTCACAGTCAAATGACGGCTGGAAAAGGGCCATGCTGGCATTATGATCCGAGACTCGAACGGAGCTGGAGTCGGTGTCACCGCTGCAAAACAAGTCATAGTCAAATGACGGCTCAAGAAATAGAGAAGATACATGAACAATAGAGTTTACTATACCGGCTGCGGCAGGTGGTAAGGCCGGGAGTACCGGTGGCGCAACTATTCTTTCACCTCCTCCACAGAATAATTTATCGGGGATGCATCTGCATAAGAGATCGCCGAGATAGGCTCCGAGGGTGTCACACAAGAAAAGCTCCGACGGCCTCTGGTAATTTGATCATACCATCTACCCCATAGATGAAGATTCTTATGCTCTGGGTCATGATCCTTTATTAATGCGAAGACTTCTCTATCCACTGGCGCTTCAAATTTTCAGCCGCCAATGCTACAGTTTAAGTTCTGTCACTAGATACTTTAAATCTGTACCACACTGCAATGCAGTAAAAAGGACCAAAGGGGACCCACATAATCTAGATGACAGTTCATCATTAATAAAACAGTCTCATCATTTGATGAGACTGTCATTAAATGAGGAAATCCTTAATTGATTCTCATTTAATGAGAATTCCTCGGCCAGGGAGTAAATCTCCCATTGAGAGCAGTGCTCTGTGACAGAGTGACATCTGTCAACTTTGAAGGAATGAAATTCCTCAAGAAAATTCTAAGAGCCTTGCTCTGAAAAAATGATGGGATAACCCATCAAAGAACTTAAAGTAAAGTTTAATGGAATAAAATGATCTTCAAGATCTATGAACAAACTCTGAGAGTTCTTCATAAGAGAGTAACTGTTCCCCGCCGAAACATGGAGACGCGATCGCGCAAGTCCGTCTTGCCTGAATTTCGGGGCAGATGCTAATTGGTGCTATCCGTCCACCTCTCCGAAGATGCCAAGTTGATTTATGACACCATGTATCGAAGGTTTAAACGGATGCGGCCGATGTAGCAGACTTCGTCAGATTCCCCCTCATTGAGGGGTTTTTGATTGTGGGGACGCTCTTCCCTGCAGGCGCAAGCCCCTGCAGTTAATTACGCTACCGCGTCGCGGTAACCACTTTCTCCTTCTCCAGATGGTCACTTCGTGTCGTGTGTGTGTTTGTTTTGTTTTTAGTTGCCCGTGGATTGTATACGGAGACTAATTTATGTTGTCGCTCGTAGGGCGTGGATTAGTCCAAATCCGTATTTTCTTAGATTTGGGTTTGGGGGTTGGGTTTAAGGATACGTTAGTCTCATTTGAGACTAAGATCAACTTAAACGTTTGTTAAGGATACATTAGTCTAATTTTAGACTAAGATCAACTTAACGGGATCGTTTAAATCCAACAAGAGAGCATTTGGACCCAATTGTTTAGTTTAGGAACATTGCGATCAATTACCAATTTAAGGACGTGATGGTCCAATGTTAGTTTAAGGACATCTCGGTCCAAGGTTAAGGGCATCATAGTCCGTGGGTTTAAAGAGACCCCACAGTCCAGTTTAAAGACGTCATAGTCTGTGAAATATGTGGTTGTCGGGACCCGTCACCTCTCTGAAGACGTTGAAGGATTACAACGACAAATATCAAAGGAGTGAAGAGATGTACCTTTGAACCAAAGTTGATTGGGAGATCTATAGTCCAATTTGGAACTAAAATCAATTAATTAGATTATGAGCACATTGGCTCAGTTAAATCTTAATTGAGGACTTATGGCCAATTTGGGCTAAGTCCAATTAAGTTTGAAATGTTGGCCCTTTGTTGGACTATTGAACAATTGCCTGGGTTCAGCCCATCATTATTTAGCAATGCTAAACAAGAGTTTGAAGGCTCTGATAACATTTTGTCTTTGAGCATTAAACATTATAGCTCTGGATTTTAAGGCTCATTTGAAGGGATATTTGCCTCTGGAAAACTTAGCCAATTTGGGCTAAGCTGGTTTTAGAATAGTGTTAAACACTAAAGGACATCTGGCGGTCACGTGTCCTCACGTGATATATTTAAAACAGTGTTAAACACTGGAGACAAAATGTTCAAAATAGTGTTAAACACTAAAAAGGAAGGGGGTCACGTGGGGTCACGTGAGGCGCCTGAGATGGGGCCAGACCTCCTTTATTTTATTCTCAAATCTGCAAATAAGTGTTAAACACTTCTGATCTTCTGGCCATCACGTGTTGGCACGTGATGGATATCCATGTATTGATTATTAAAGTGTTTATTAGGGGTCACGTGAGGACACGTGAGAGCGCCTAAAATCAGTACCGCCTTGGCCTTTGTTCCCTTTATTTTGAAGGTCACGTGGGAGCACGTGAGGCATTGCCTCCAAGTTTTTCTTTCTCATTTTAAAGGATCTGTTTTAGGGGTCATGTGGGAGCACGTGACCCAGTCTTGTTCTTTCTTTCCTGATCATCGAAGATGGGGGTCACGTGTTACCACGTAACCAAGTTCTTTATGTGCATGGAGAGTTTTAAGTCTCTTATTTTAAGAATTAATTCTCTATAGGGTTAAACCCTAATTCTTTTTTAGAGGAATTAAATTCCTATGTATGTGGAAGAATTAAATTCTTATGTAGGATTAAACCCTAATTCTGTTTTAGAGGAATTAAATTCCTGTGAATTTGGGAGAATTAAATTCTTATATAGGGTTAAACCCTAGTTCTGTTTGGAGGAATTAAATTCCTATGAATTTGGGGGAATTAAATTTCTTAAACTCAAATTCTCCCTCTAAGTCTTAGATCTGCATGGCAGAATCTCCTCGATGAGAATTAAATTCTCAATTTGTGGGGAGATCTGCTTCTACAGATCTTCAACCAAAAGAAGAACTAAGTTTTTATTCAGAAGAGTCAAACTCTTAAACTTGAGAATTAAATTCTCTTTTACTTTATGGAGCTTAGGTCTCCTTCCCCTTTCTCACCTAGGGTTTCTTTTTTTCTGAAAGGAACTTCTTTTCTCTCTTGAGAATTAAATTCTCCTCTCTTTTTTCTCTCTGTTGTTGTTTTTTCTCCAGAAAATCAAAATTCCAAGATCCCTTCTCTTCTCTTCTTGGTTCCTATTTATAGGAGAAAGAAAAAAATCAATTTGTTTTGTGAATCTTTCATTGAAAGATTTTGGTTGTTTTTGTAACTAACATGATCTTTTAGATCACTCAGTGAATTTTATTCACCATTGGATTTTTTAATCCAGAAGATATTCTGTTTGTTATTCTTGGTGAATTTCAGGGAAATCTTCCCTTTGTATAAAATCTTTCCATAAATTGGTGATTTTTAATCACCATTGAATTTTTAATCCAACGGTGCTCCACTTTACAGAGCGCCATCTTCTTGTTTGGAAAGATTTAAAGAGGTCTTTTTCTAGTTAAGGTTCTGGATTCCCACTTAATTAGAATTTAATTCTATTAGTTCAGAAGGATTAAAAGCCCATCACGTGTTGGCACGTGATCCCAATTTTTGATCATTGAAATATAATTTAATTCTATCAATTAAAGAGTTTAGGAACTTATCACGTGTTGGCACGTGACCCTCTTGATTAAACATTTTATTCAGAATTTAATTCTGCATTTTAATCAGAGCTAAGGAATCATCATGTGTCGGCACGTGACCCTTGGTCACGTGTAAGCACGTGATGCCCAATTGGGATTTTTCCTTAGTGTCTTATTACATCTTTTAATCCCTTTTGGTAGGTTTTAAAGGCCCATCACGTGGTGGCACGTGACTCCACTAATTGCCTGCTTGATTAGAATTTAATTCTGTTATAACAGAGTCCCAGGAAACCATCACGTGTCAGCACGTGACCCTTGGTCACGTGTGAGCACGTGATACCCCAATGGGGAATTTCCTGATATTTTATCAGGGAACAGTAACAAATCTCCATTATTCAAGAGAGAAAAGCTCTGATTTAGAAACCCTAAAAAGGTTTTCTTTAGATCTAAGATCTATGAAGAGCAAAGCTCTGTTAGTGGGTTAAGAGAGCAAAGCTTTTTTAATGAAACCCTAAAACAAGGTTTTCTTTAGATCAAAGATCTATGAAGAGCAAAGCACTGTTAATGGGTAAAATCCTAGATTATTAAAAGATCCTTTAAAAGATTTAATCTTTACCTTAATTTTGACAGAGTTTTGACCTTAAGAAAATTCTTAAGATGAAGAGCTATACTCTGCAAGAGAATAATAATTTTCAGAAGGAAGAAGATGGACAAAAATCATCTCAAGGGCCAAAGGTCCTAGTTATAGGCACTGAGATACCGTTTCAACTTCTGAGTTGATCCAAGGGCGCAGATGCTGCCACCGCTGCACTCGCGTGCAGGCCATGTGAGCGCAACGGTGGGGGGCATTTGTTTCCCCCAATCAGAGCAAAACTCTGTTTAAAATTCAAATTTTGAAATAAAGCAAATGTTTCTTAGCAGCGCCAAGTGCGCTGCGCCCTAAACAGCGCACCACGTGCAAAGCACATGTGCGCTGCGCTCTAAGCAGCGCACCACGTGCAAAGCACGGGTGCGCTAGCACTGGAACTAAAAGCTCCTCATCGTCAGATGATAAATCATCAATTAATTAGAATTAAATTTTGTTAAGGAAAGATTCATCAAAATCTTTCCAAACAACAAAATTGTGCTCTGTAAATCAGAGCACCATGCCGTTTCAACTTCTGAGTTGATCCAAGGACGCAGATGCTGCCACCGCTGCACTCACGTGCAGGCCACGTGAGCGCAACGGTGGGAGGCATTTGTTTTCCCCAATCAGAGCAAAGCTTTGTTTAAAATTCAAATTTTAAAATAAAGCAAATGCTTCTTAGCAGCGCCAAGTGCGCTGCGCCCTAAGGAGCGCACCACGTGTGCGCTAGCGCTAAGGGCGCTGCTTAGCGCTGCGCTCTAAGCAGCGCACCACGTGCAAAGCATGGGTGACTAAAAGCTCCTCACCGTCAGATGATAAATCATCAATTAATTAGAATTAAATTCTGTTAAGGAAAGATTCATCAAAATCTTTCCAAATAACAAGATTGTGCTCTGTAAATCAGAGCACCGTTGGATCAATGATACAATGGTGATTAAAAATCACTAAAAGTACAAAATAAATTCTGTATGGAAAGATTTCCCAATTTTGTTAAAAACAAGAAGACCGCCTTCTGTAAATCAGAAGCCCTTGGATCAAACATCCAACGGTGGGGAAATCCCCAAATCAATTGGAGAAAAGATCTCCTTAACTGATTGAACTGATCAGCTTGCCCTGTATAAAGGCCCCAAGACTTCAAGTCTCAGATATACAGAAACGAAGAGAGGAACCCCCCTCCCCCCCCCCCACACAAATTTTGAGAAATCTTAGAAAGAAGAGCCAAGCTCTCGATAGAAGAAGAAGATTTTCTTCAAGGTAAAAATAAACAGGGAGATGAAATCATCTCATATTAAAAAGAAGAATTCACGTCTTTTTTTAAGATCATAGATCTACAAGACTAAGGTCTTTCAAAAAGAGATCAAAGGACCTCATTATAAAATAAAAAGAAGTACATAATTCTTCTCGCAGATCATAGATCTACAAGACTAAGGTCTTTTACAAAATGAGATCAATACATCTCAATATAAAAGGAGGGGGGAGAATTATTCAGTTCTCTTAGGATCACAGATCCATAAAGGAAAAGCCTTTCACCAAAATATAAGAGATTGAACATCTCCTGTAAAACTAAGAACTTTGTTCTTAGATCTATGAGACAAAGTCTTTTAAAAGAGAATTTAATTCTCAGCGCATAGCGCTGCATAAAAGAGCCTTAGCGCTCCATATTAAAAAGAAGCATCTCAGCGCTCCTGATCTAGCGCTCAGTGCCAAGCGCACCACGTGCTCCTCACATGTGCGCCACTGAACAGATAGCGCTTTGCGCTCATAAAATAGCGCTTTGCGCTCATGGACTGGCGCTCAGCGCCGAGCGCACCACGTGCTCCTTACGTGTGCGCCATTGGACAAATAGCGCTTTGCGCACATAATCTAGCGCTTTGCGATCATGGTCTGGCGCTCAGCGCCAAGCGCACCATGTGCTTCTCACGTGTGCGCTACCCAACAGAATCGCTCTGCGCTCTTTGACTGGCGCAAAGCGCCAAGCGCGCCACGTGCTTCTCACGTGTGCGCTGATAGAACATAAACTGTTCTTTAATAAGCCCCAGTGCTATGATGAGTGCTCAGTGCTCAATAAAAGACAGAAATACTGTCAGAACCAAAATCAATGCTCAGCATTGTTAAAGGGGCCGAGCCCAAATAAATATTCAACAGCCCAAAATAAATGTTAAACATTTCAACCTAAGTGGACTTAGCCCAAGATTGGCCATAAGTCCTTAATTCAGATTAACTGAGCCTATATGCTCATCAATCTTTTGATCTTAGTCCCAAATTGGACTACAGATCTCTCAACAAAAATTGGTTCAAGGGTACATCTCTTCACTCTTTTGATATTTGTCGTTGTAATCCTTCAACGTCTTCAGAGAGGTGACGGGTCCCGACAACCAAAAATTTCACAGACTGTGGGGTCCTTAAACTCATGGACTATGATGTCCTTAACCTCGGACTGTGGGGTCGCTTTAAACCCACGGACTATGATGTCCTTAACCTCGGACTGTGGGGTCCCTTTAAACCCACGGACTTGATGTCCTTAACCTCGGACTGTGGGGTCCCATTAAACCCATGGACCGAGATGTCCTTAAACTAACATTGGACCGTAATGTCCTTAAACTAATCGGCCGCAATGTCCCTAAACTAAACAATAGAGCCCAAATGCTCTTTTGTTGGATCTAAACGATCCTGTTAAGTTAATCTTAGTCTACAAATAGACTAACGTATCCTTAACAAACGTTTAAGTCGATCTTAGTCTCAAATGTGACTAACGTATCCTTTAACCCAAATCTAAAAAGATACGGATTTGGACTAATCCACGCCCTACGGGCGACAACATAAATTAGTCTTTGTATACAATCCACGGGTAACCAAAAACAAAACAAACACACACGACACAAAGTGACCATCTGGAGAAGGAGAAAGTGGCTACCGTGATGCGGTAGCATAATTAGCTGCAGGGGCTTGCGCCTGCAGGGAAGAGCGTCCCCACAATCAAAAAACCCTCAATTAGGGGGAATCTGACGACGTCTGCTACATCGGTCGCATCCGTTTAAACCTTCGATACATGGTGCCATAAATCAACTTGGCATCTTCGGAGAGGTGGACGGATAGCACCAATTAGTATCTGCCTCCAAATTCAGGAAAGACGAACCTACGCGGTTCTGTCTCTGTATTCCAAGGAGAACAGATTCTGCGCATTTTTTTACCACATCTGCCTGAGGATGCCGCGGGTTGGTAGTAGTTTAACGACATTTCGGTCAATAGCCAGTTTTTGCGCATTTTTTTTACCACGTCTGCCTGAGGATGCCGCGGGTTGGTAGTAGTTTAACGACATTTCGGTCAATAGCCAGTTTTACGACATAGTGGTCCTTTGTTAGTTTAACGACGTTTCGGTCTGCCGTTGCCATATTTGAGGCGAGTTTCTAGTTTACGGACTTTTCGGTCCTTGGTGCTTTCTCTATGAATGAGCACGATGCCCCCGTCATGTCCATCTTTTTCGGATCATGTGGTTGTGGCGGGTTCATCTTCCAGTTTTCGGACAATGCGAACTTGCCTTATTGGTATTGATCCTCAATCCAGCCTTTAAAGATGAAGCAATCTTCGATTGGATGGCTCACTGCTTGGTGGTAAGGGCAGTAATTAGGATTGTTGACATCGCCTAGCTGCAACGGACATTTAGGGTCCGGCAGATTGATGAGTCTGTTGCGCACTGCCAGCTCGAACAGTCTCCTCGTTTTATCCCGGGAAAACGAGTAAGGACGTCCCAGTCTCTCCTCGAGGGATGGGCATGGACGCACGTTGTTTTGGCGAACAACCGGTTTTAAGTTGCTCGGTTGTTGTTGAGTATTGGCGACAAAGGTCGTTTTTCCTTTCCCTTTTTCATTCCGAGGATCCGTCTTTGAGGAGGACGGTCTATGGACCATCTGGTCCATTTGGGCCAGCTTGTCAATCAAGGCCTGGAAAGTGGTCGTCTTGGAAAACATCATAAATTGGGAGATGGTCGCTTGAAGGTCGAGAGTACCTACAAACATGCCTACCGCAGGCGCTTCTTCGATGCGCTGCTCGCACTTCGACCGTAGATTCCGCCACCGTATCGCGTACTGGACCCAAGTTTCTCCTGGCTTCACCCTGGCATTGATCAGCGCCGTGATTGGGGTACGTTCGCTAGCGCTTGCAAAACGTTGGGTGAATAGCAGCTCCATCTCTGCAAATGTCTTGATAGAGTCATTCGGGAGTTCCGAATACCACTCGAATGCTGTTTCCGACAAGCTTCCAACAAACTGGCGGAGCAGTAGCTTATCGTCGCCTCCGGTGTTGCCACACAGAGCCCTGAATTGAGCCACATGTTGGTGCGGGTTCCCCGTCCCCTTATATACATGGAATTTAGGGATCGTATATCCCGGCGGGTACTTTATTTGGTCGTACCAACCCGGATAGGGTCGTCCAGTCTTAATAATCTGACCGGCCGCTTCATTCACCTGGTGAGCTCGTATCTGTTGAGCGATGTAATCATCCAGGGTGGCTTTGGAGATGGTTTCCTCTTTGGCTGCTGAACAAGCCAGAAGAGGGTTCGATGACTCCCCTTTGTTATCTTCAAGAACAATCGGAGGGTCTTCAGCCAGAGGATCCGGCTGTATCATCATCCCGACCATGTCTTGGAAGAGAAGCGCCATTCGTTTTATATTGGCCGCTTGTTCCGCTGCTTCTCTGTCCTTCTTTTCGAGGATTCTGCGGAGGAAGTCAGCACCGGTTTCCTGTTCATGACGCTGCTCTGATGATGCCTCCGGGCTTTCTTTTGGCCCAGTGAGTTTGGCCATAATTGTTAACATCTCTTGGAGCTTTTATTGTTGTTGCTCCTGAGCCTTAGTCACTGATCGCGTAAGCGGTCGATGACCTGTGGAGATACGGCTGTCTTCTTTCCCGGATGCCATATAGATAGTATGCACCACCATACCCCCAGCCTTGGGGCGTTTGGGTTCAGTGGTCTTGCGATTCGTCGCGGACACAGGGATTTTCTCCGACCTTCTCCTCTTGTGGGCAGTCGAAGTTGAGGGAGCCGTTGCAGCGGGCACCCAAGTAGCTATCGCCTTTTGTGGCTTGACAAGATGATCTTTCTCTTGCCTAACCTTCATCTTCTTCGGTCGGCGGGAGTAATCTTGATCAATCATCGAGTCTTGGACTTGACGCCAGACTTTATAAATTTTAGAAGACAGCCGTTGAGGGGGCTGCTCCAGCTTCGCCTTTGGGGCATTCTCCATAGGTGGAGGAGATCATTTCAGCACAGCAGTTGGCGAATTTTTGCGCACCCTTCTTAGTGGTTCAAAACTGTTCCCAGTTGGAACTGTTAGTTTTATGTATGCCCTAGAGGCCATTACTATATATAGGATGTATATTGTAGTGGATGCTTGGACATATATAGGGAGGACTTTCTTGCTCGACATGATAGTATGCTATCTGGTTGCTCTTTACCTTAACGTGTACACTGATTGTCTCTCTGTTACATGTTGGTAAAACCCTTAGGATGTGTACTTGACTACCTGGACTATGATGCGGATCATACTAGTGGGGACATGGTAGTCCATAAGTACATCCTTCAAGGTCCCTGGTCGAGGGTGTATCGAGACGGGGCATCGATATACCAGTGTAGACTAGCGTATACCTTCTCGACCCATACAGATGGGCGATGGATGATCCCATATCCATTGGTGTTTGACATCAGAGATGATATACGGGTGCTCAGTGGAGACTGGGTATACTGGACGGACTCGCCGAGAACTCCCAGATGGTATTATACCTTACGTCAGATGGCAGTTCTCTGGTAACACTGGTACAGGTTAGTCTGTAGACCCGAGATCGTCATAGAGCCTTGTGTGATTCCCACTGTGCTTTGATTTCCACCTTACCATGTCCAAGAGGGCGTGCAAAACGGTGGTTTTTGGGTACAGTCCCGAGTCACATGGAGGCAATGAGCGATAGGAGGGGATTCGTCTCTCCCGGTATAGGGAGTTGATGTTGCGCTGTATTTGATTGGCTATAACCGGAAATCCCTGGCCAGGGTTGCTGAGATTTGCTGGTAAGTGTTACCAGTAGTTTCTCGAACTGTTGTAGACCTCATATCGACGCGACTTATCGAGTTACTGGGGTCTGACGTTTACCACCCCTAGGTGAGATATGCGACATATCAGACGAACAGACCGGACTGTACGATAAGTGTTACTGGTTGGATTCACAGGAGTGTGAGCGGGATTGCTCGTCGATCTTCTGATCGCTCAATACCCGGGTGGCCGTTACGTTTAGCAGACCGCTTGCGGCTTGTGGGTGCTTGATATGATCATCATCTGCTGCCGGCGTATTGACGAGTCTTTAGAGTCCTACACAGAGGTTTCCTGGCTCAAGCGAAACGAAATAGGAGCGCATATGAGATATGTGCGGGACCAAGAATTATACCAGTATGTGATACTGTATTCTATTCTCGCGATTTGTATCATTGGTCGGTTATATGTGATATAGCCGGGTTACCGAATCAAGTGTTGATTCGATACATTGATACACTTGATATTAGTCGGTTATATGCGATATGACCGGATCGTTAAATCAAGTGTTGATTTAATGATTTAGTGTATAATTATATATTTGATATATTACTTTACATTAACTAGTATTAGTTCACTTAAGATGGATTTTCTCACTTGATGTGCACATTGTATAATTGATATAGTTTTGTGCACTAGTTTGTATCATATTTGATGATACATGCAAACTTGGGTGTATGTTTGATTTAAACCTTGGTTAAGTAAATGGTTAGGGTTTTAATTTATTTATTCATTTATTTATTTATTTCATTTTGGCAAGAAATGAAATGGTTGCTACTTTTATTTTACATTGAAGCTTCATGAAGCTTTGAAAAAGTCTACCATTTTTGTTTCATGCCTAACCAAACCATTCACCTAACCTTAGTTTACTCTCTACACATAACCATGGTTGCTAATATGATAAGAATCACTTTTTTTCTATTATTCAATATTTTAATCATATTATCTTCTTTTTCTTCTTCAAGAAGAAAGAAGCTTGCTAGCTTCAATGGTGATTTGAGAAAAAGAGTGAGAAATCCAATTCTAAAGTGAACCCACTTCCTATTTCTTCATCCTCTACCACTTGCCATGTAGTATAGGGTGTTTTCTTCACAAGTTTCATGACTTGGTGAAGTTGGAGCTTGATCTTGAGTTGCCTCGACGTAGATCATCTTCGGCATCGAAGTCGACGACCTAGCCCGATCATTTCTTCGACGACACCATCGCTAGAGTCCGGGATCCGATGATCGCAGCGGAGGGACGTCAACGCGGAGCTATGGAGGTGGAGGACCGGATCTACAAAGGTTGTATTTTCGGTTCACTCTTAGTTAAGTTGTTAACTAGTTATCGTTTTCGCCTTAAACTCTAGTCAACGATCACATTAGGGTTTCTCGGCACCGCAAATTTTTGAATTTGGCATGGTTGATGCCTTGTGAGACCTCATTAGTGTGCCTAGGAATTCTACAGGAACAGCAGCATCGATTTCCACCGTTAGAGCCGGCGGAGTTAGTCCAGAAGGAGAGTTGCCCCCAGCCTTCCTTACTCGGTGCCAGTGGCGATGTCGAGTGTGTCGAGCCATTGGGATTATCTCAGCTGTAGGAGTGACTTCCTCATGCCCCCTGTGTTGGTCAGAAGTTGTCGTTGTCAGCCTATTGAAGACTGATGTCTGTTGAGTGGGGATAGCCGACCTATCGAAGGCAGACTTCCGAGCAGGGGAACCAGCCTTGACGATTTTGCCTGAAACGGGAGCTAGGCGGGCGCTCAAACTGGTACTTGAAACAGTCAGTCTTATGAAGACCGACCCTTTGGCAGGAGAAGCCGCTTTGACGACTTTGAGAGCAGGAATGGCTATCCTTTTTGGGATAACCCTTTCTGGTATCACAGGCTTCTTCACGGGCCCACATGAGCTTTGGCCCAATCTGTCAAAAACTGAGGCGTTGGATTTGGGCGACCCGTTGAGAGGGGCCATAGTAGTTGCAAGCCGATCAAAGACCGACTTCTTCGGAGCTTCTGACGAAGGTATAGGAGCGCTAAAGCTTGTTGGCGGGATCATAGTCCCGAAGAATAGCCCAGTGGTAGCTTGGGTCACTTGCTCCACCGGCATTGTAAAAAGGGAGGCCGCTTGGGGGCCGTAGGTTACACCTCCAGATGAGACGGAACGGGAGTTGCAGTTGCAGTTGTAGTTGGAGCAGTTAGAGGCCATTGCTGTTCTTTTTTCTGCACGGGAGCAAAACCAAATCTTAGTACCTCGAATCCAGGGGAAACAACATAAAACTGTGATTCGTTCGCGAACACGACACACGAAGTGTGGAGTGGAAAGAGGAAAAGGTCCCACCGGGTGTGCCAGAATCTGTTCTCCTCCGAACACAGAGACGGAACCGCGTAGGTTCGTCTTGCCTGAATTTGGGGGCAGATGCTAATTGGTGCTATCCGTCCACCTCTCCAAAGATGCCAAGTTGATTTATGGCACCATTTATCGAAGGTTTAAACGGATGCGGTCGATGTAGCAGATTTCGTCAGATTCCCCCTCGTTGAGGGGTTTTTTATTGTGGGGACTCTCTTCCCTGCAGGCGCAAGCCCCTGCAGTTAATTACGCTACCGCATCGCGGTAACCATTTTCTCCTTCTCCAGATGGTCACTTCGTGTCGTGTGTGTTTGTTTTGTTTTTGGTTGCCCGTGGATTGTATACGGAGACTAATTTATGTTGTCGCCCGTAGGGTGTAGATTAGTCCAAATCCATATCTTCTTAGATTTGGGTTTGGGGTTGGGTTTAAGGATACGTTAATCTCATTTGAAACTAAGATCAACTTAAACGTTTGTTAAGGATACGTTAGTCTAATTTCAGACTAAGATCTGTTGCGCCACGGCAGCGTCCCGGCCGTCTTACTCGAGGCCAAATAGCGGAATTAAAATTTTTCCTTACTCGGAAACCGGCGCTACCGCGGACAAAGAAAACCCGGATCGTTAACCATTAACCTACGCTAGCTAACAAGAGATTGGAAGAGAAGTATACCAAGAGATCCGGTCCTCCGGTCTTCTCATCATCGCCCCGATCTCCCGCGGAAAGTGTAGTCTCCATATCGTCGCCTCCTCGCCGGAAAGGGCACCACGTCGCCTTCGTCTTTTACGGGCTCCCGCCTCAATACCGAGGCAACTCGAGCATGAAGCCGGCAACTCGACATGCTCAAGATTTGCTGTAGGAAGTGTAGTGTAGAATCGTAGTCTCTTTTGGGGTATTGGAGTTGCCTTTAGATGGAGGGAAGAATGAAACTTTGGAGGCAAATGATGCTATCATTTTTCAAGGAAAATGAGATGAACCAATGATACCAAAAAATCAATCTCTCATTTTTCTCCTCTCTCTAATGAGTGGCCGGCCCAACCATGATAGAAATGGTGGAGGAATCTCTATACAAATGAAGCAAGAAGGGAGGTTATTGTAGGATGAAGAGAAGAGGTGACAATATCATAAAGCAAGAAAACATAGAACCATGCTTCACATTAATTCACACCATACCCTTTCATGTCAAATTAATGCAAGCATGGAGCAAGATATGAAAGGTATCATAATCAACACAATTGCATAAAACCCCTCCACAAAGTGTAATTTGCAAAACTGCAAATTACCCCCCTCCATCGGAAAAGTCCGGCCGGGAAAGAACAAAGGAAAACCGGCCGGAACGGAATGCAAACTGGCAACTCCAGAAAACTGGTCCCGTAATAAATTACAGGAAAACCCCGACACTGTGCATACACACCTGCATCTGTATTCCGACCGGATACAAATGCAATGAGACAAAATCTACACTGTACTAAACTAGGATCCGGCTTAAACCAAAGCCGGCTAGTAATATCCGTTCGATCCTGATCCGTGCAATACCGCACGTATCTGATCGAACCCCGCCATATAACCATACGGCTACTAGTACAAACCGTCCGATCCTGATCCGTGCAATACCGCACGTATCTGATCGGACCCTGCCATATCTCCATACGGCCTCTACAGCGTTTCGCCCGAAAGCTGAGTAACTGAAAGTGTGGTGGACTCTAAAGACTCGTCAATACTATGGCTGTGGATTTAACCACTAGCACGTCAGAGGTATAAGCCAATACGTAACGGGCCACCAGCTATTGACCAAAAAGGGACGTCGATGAGCGAACTCATCCTGACACCCTACTGAGCCTGTCAGTGACAATATCCGTACAGTCCGGTCCGTTCGTCTATGAGTATCGCATGGCGGGCCTAGGGGGTTGGTAAAAGTCAGACCCCCAAAGGCGGTACAAGTCGTGTCGGAGCGTAGCCCAGAACGCCCTGAGATACTACTGGAATACCTACCAGTAAATCTCCTGCCTCGGCCGAGGGCTTTACGTAATGGCTCTCCTAGACACAGCGCGACCTCACCCCCAATACCGGGAGAGACGAACCCCTGCAGATCCGCTCACTGCCTCCATGTGGCTCGGGACTGTACCCAACTAAAACCTGTTTGCACGACTCCTTTGAGCCGTGGTAGGGTAGTAATCAAAGCACAGTGGGAACTCACACGAGACAAATGACGATCTCAGGTCGATGAACTAACCTGTACACATGTCACCAGGGAACTGCTATCTGACATCTGGTACAAGACCAACTAGTAGGTTCCCGGCGAGTCCTGTCCGGTGTACTCATAACCCAATGAGCACCTGTATACATCTTAGGTGAACCAACTGACACCAGTGGCTTGTGAGACCGGCCACCGCCCCTCGTCGGGGTCTCGACTGTATACACTAGTCTACTAATGGAGTATCGATGCCCTGTCTCGAAACTCCTACGACTAGGGACCTTTTAAGGATGTGCTTATAGACTACCAGCTCCCACGTATATGATCGCCATCATACTGCTGGTCGTCAAGCAAGAATCCTAGGGGCTCTATCAGCGTGTAATAGCGACATGTAAGGTCACCTAAAGCAGTACACGATGATAAAGATAAACCAGATAGCATACTATCATCTCGAGTAAGACTGTTCTACCGGGATAGGTCCTCCCTCAATCATCGCAATCACGTGCCTGTGATCCAATAATTGACTCTGAGGGCACTATCTCCAACAATCTCCCACTTGCACTCAAGGCTAATTATTGCGATGCCGCATACTCACAGCCCGTGTGATACCGAACACCCAACTCCTCTACTAGTCAGTCTCACAAAGCTCGTTTGTGAAACTATTGCGTTCGAGGAATAGCCTCAGTGAGTGGATCCGCTGTGATGTTTCTTTCTATGTCTCTCTATATCTCAAGTTCGCGGAGAAAGCCATCTCCCGAAATGAGCAATACCTGTCTTAGAATATGTCTGGATGTCTGATGGGACCTAGCTCATAAATGAACTCCAAATCCAAACTTCTTAGACTGTATCATCAACTGAAACTAATCAGTATCCCGCGCCATGCCTCCCTCAGTATTGCCTTGGACCACCTGTCCAAAATACTGCCCCTCGTTAGAGGGAGAACTATAACTCTGACAACCTCCTTGTCGTCCATGTCACCTTGGAAGCCTGGAGTGATAACCGTCTCCTAAAGGAGGCAGCCGTTATCATATCCCTAGAACATTCACTTATGTTCTAAAACTGTTTCCGACTGTTTTTCCAGGATTGGATTAATATCAACTTATTGCACCTACTGCAAGAACAACATCTGGTGTGGTACTTGACATCTCATGATTGACTCAATTGCCTAAGCAAGTGATCTGTCAATCATGCGTATCCCTCTCCCCTTTAGTCTGTAAGACACCTTTAGAGAGGGTGACTCCATTACCTGCAGGTACACTACCATGCCAGGAGTCGTCCATTCTAAATACTCATAGAATGCTGTCAAGGTACCCTGATTGGGAAACCACCCAAATCTAGATCTAAAACCATAGGTCTAGTAACCAGTATGTCTGATATAATATCCAAGTCCCATGTGGAGAAACCACTGTGTGACGACCAAAGTATAACCGATCGTAGTATAGGAATATCACTTCCTACTACATTCTCAACAGATCCATCCCCTATTCTGATGACGTCAAACCCATGACCGTCACATCAGAAACAGATGATCTAACTCCGCTATATCTGCTTTAGTCTATAAATAGACATAAGCATGAAGTCCACCAATGCTTCCGCTGCTCCCACTGATTACGACAACCCTCTGCTAGAGTCATATAGACGTGCACTTCTAAAGCTAGTTTAGAACGACGCTATACTCATCCTCCCGCCGGGTCTCGCAGCCTGGAACAACAGCAATGGTAAGTGTGGGTAAACAAGAACTTCCCTGTCACCGTCCTTGAGGCTACCGAAGTATCTCTCGGGTGCCTGAAGTTACCCACCGTATCTGCGGAGTGGCCAATGGAATGTCAAATCAGATTGAATCTTTAGGTTCCTTATCAAATCTTCAGTAATCGTTTGCGGTTCTGGAATCACTTCCAGTTCTACCATACTCCCACTGCTGTTTTTGAAAAAATCCATTTTTAATAAAACTGTGGCGAGTCTAGAACAATATTTCTATTGATCTGCCAGATGGTAGAAAGTCAACCCTCGTCATAGCCTGGGTCAACCCACAAACAGCCATTACAGAAACGTGCCTTGAGTTATCCGGAGTCTGGTTTTAAGCATAAGCCGGACAACTCCCCGTACCTTAACATCGTTAAGATATGAACTGTTCTATATCCAATATAGAACCAGAGGCACTGATTTAATTGAACCAGATTCAAATCATGCAGCTGTCTCCAGTGCATGTCAACTAAATGGAAGGAGGCCGATCAGCGTTACTCAACTTAGGAATGCTTCCAATTATGAGTAACCTGAAAGAGAAGCAAGTTCTCATTACTATCAACTGAATACCATACACAAGTATCTACATCTTCGATCACCTTGAAGAATCCCGATACTTGCAATACCTGGTTCTCTACTCTATTCTTATACCAATAACTCCTCAAAACTCAGACCCTGTGTTTCTACGAAACACATGTCTAAGAACTAGAGAAGTTAAAAGTAAACAGAATATAGTATGAGGACCAACCCCTCTGTCCGAATGGACACTGGACAACATACAATACTCTGTATAAGTCCGCTGAGTCTAACAACTCTTTCACTGTGTGTCGTAGGTTGAAAACTGTACTTATGGTTAAGAAGAATTACACCGCTGTTTAATGCTCCTTACCTAACCATCCACTGATATAGGTAAATGTCATCGACATAATATCAAAAAGGTATATCTCACTCTATGAAAATAGACGTACAGATATATCAATTTGAAATTGGTGCATAACCGCGGATATTCAAAACCAAATAATTGCCGTCCGGCAAACAACCCAGGTGACTTCCTCAAATATCACCGATTACAACGAATCCCGATATAATGAGGATGATCACCCAATTCCCAATAATTTACTCCCACTCATCATCTTGTAAAACCATACAGATGTGAGAATCATACCTGGTAAATACATACCCTGGAGTAAGTGTCTAATCGGGAAATCAGTTTTCTATTAACAGTACACAGTGAAACTGAAACATTGAAATGTTTCGTTGGGGTATCCTGGTATTCCTAGTAATGCCTCTTCCATTATCCAGATTCACAACTATAACCGTATAATTCTTTGCCACCTCTCCAAATCCCTTTATATGTCTTTAGTCATTACCTTCTGTACACCCCTTTAAGCCAAATGGTTTTCTTCCTTCCCTACCGTTCGGCACCAGCCTATGATTTGGAAGAAGACTATCCAAAAAGCATAAAGGGTGTACTGTCCTAATCCTAGGAGCACTCGCAATGCGAGAGAAGGTGAAGATAAAAGACACCTGAATGTACTTTATTCCTATTTCTCCTGAACCAGAATCCATCCCCGAACTGGAACAAGTTCCTTTCAAGTTCGTATATAACCATACGATGGAGTATCCAATAAACTGTGGATCTTCGTAGTGATACGGAGTGTCCTGGAGAAATACAAAGGTGATTTAGGATTGGCGAAGAAAAACTTGGTTTGGTCGTGAATATCAGTCGCATTTTACTTTGCCCTCCTACTAATCCCTTGCTTTGTCTTAATCTTAATACCTTCTGCACACCGTTTAGGCTAATCGGTTTTCTTCATTCCCTACCGGTCGGCACCAGCCTAAGGTTTGGAAGAAGACTATCCAATTTGCGTAATAGGTGTACTACTCCTAAACCAAGGAGTACTCGCAACCTGAGAGAAGGTGAAAAGAAAAGATAACTGAATAATCCTATCCGTTTTCTCCAGAACCAGAAACCATCCTCGAAGTCCTTCGAGTTCGTATCTAACCATACGATGGTTTTGTCCAATGGAAGTGGACGTTCGTAGTAATACGGGGTGTCCTGGAGAAAAGGGTAAAAGTAGGAGTGGCAATGAGGTCTGCAACTCTGATAATCCAAAAGCCAGTGTTAAGAAGGTTCGGTCAACTTGGTCACTGAGTCAAAGTCCAGGGTCGGGTCAATGGTCGCTGCCAAAGAGAGAGAGAAAAGAAACACTCAGCGTGCACTCTAACCTAGATCAGAATGGTTACCAATTTATCTAATCAGGAAACCTCCCACTGTACCTCAAATTCTCCTCCAAACCTGAAAGAAAAATTAGTCTGGATCACCCGAGGAGTAAACCAACTCATCAGTGGGAATCGGGATCCAACTATCATCGCATGATAACTTGACGGAATTCACTCAAGTCACCACACTCCAGAAGGTATGCGCATGCTTGGCAAGTTTCAGTTCTTTTGAAACTCCCGATGTTTGTTTTTACCCCTAGGACCCAAGTGACCTTGACAATGCCAACAAATCAAAGAGTCCTAGTCAAGTTCTACCCGTCATTATCTTGATTGCATTAAACCCACCCGTACGAGTCCTTGACAATGCCAACAAGACCGCACGACTGTCCTAACCAATCCACTTATCCATGTGACAGAAAAGCATTACATAGCTACCGAACACTACGCCACGGCAATGCACGACAAACGCAGCACGAATACTAAGTAATACTAATCTGAAATGACGGAGGGCTACGACTGGTTTTTGGCGAAAAACCTTTAACGTAATGAACTTGATATCGTTGAAGGAACTGGATAACCTTTTTAGAAAATATAGTGACGAAAACCTTTACTAAAGAGGTCACTCCCGGTGAAGGGATCTCGGCTCTTTCCCCGTAGAATGAGGTGCAGGATATTCCAACTGAATACCACGATGCAAAGCAAAAGTAATCGGCTATAGTGAAGTTAATGCCCTGACGCAAACTTCTGTCCAAGGGGTCACTCCCGGTGAAGGGATCTCGGCCCTTGCCTCGTCGACTGAGGAGCAGGATATTCTAAATGAATACCACGATGCAAAACAAAAGCGAACGTCCTTGCAATAACAGTTTTTTGAAAAGTGTTCCAACAACATCAGAATAGGTTTGTTTATCTTGCATTGATCCGAATCAATGCAGTCCCATCAATTGATCACACCACAAAGAACGAAAATATACTGACGTACGTATATGCCATCCGCATTCGCCACTGGGTCCCGTCATCACCCGTTAGGTTAGCTAACTAACGGCAGAGCGGGGACTGGACTAGCGCGGATGTAAAACATATACAACATCTACTAATATATATACCAATATATAGTATTTCGCACAAGGCGTGAATAAAATGCAACATCACAGAAATGTACAGCATCACAGAACAATACAGATATCTGGAAGCCCCGGGTTTCACAGAGCCGCTGCTGAAACCCGACGTTCCCTTGGTCGTGTGGATAGCCTGTGCAATGAAATCCTAGACCCATACGGGCGCGGCAAGTCACCCGCCAAAACCTGAAGCGAGGCAGCCCCCTCCAGCACCGTGAATGGACCACCCAGCACTTCACGGAATCCGGTAACATGGGCACCCCTCCTGGGTCAACCTGTACCCCCTACGAGTGCGTCGAACAGCCCGCCAATCCTGGACTGAAGCCCCCTCCGTCTCAATGCCCTGAGATGCGGGCCCGTTGCCCTCCAGAACCCGGCTATCCGTGCACCCCACCGCGGGGCAACCCTAGTACAGAAAGTAAAATATACATACACCGGGTACATCGACCGCAACCAGGTCGTGCCCCAAAAGAATAATACAAACAGGCAGTGACGGCAGTCCACATGTCGGACGCTCGCCCCGCAATATCAAATGTACATAATACAACAAAGCTGCACTAGCATTGCATCCAGGCTATCCCCCACGACCGATCCGCAACAACACAGCATAAACATAGAACATCAACGTGAAAGTCACGTTCGCAAATCCGTCTAACCGGGCTATAGCAGTTAGACCGGATTTACCGATCGAGTGACATTCACGGTCGCAGATATAATGTAAATACTGTGAAATAATGTGTTTAGGATTTTCCGATTGATCAAACAATTAACAAGTGGGCCCCAAAGAAAACTGTAGCACTCACAGAAATAATTGGCCCAATTTTAATATTCCAAAACCCCTAATTTAAGCCCAGAAGCCCACTGGAAAAACACGAAGCATTGACCTTACCAACCTGCCGCGGAAGGGCGGCAGAAATGGGGTTCGTGCCGCGCTTCCGCGCTCGAGGTAAGGGATCAATGTCTCGTTTTTTCTCAGAGTTCTTAGAACTCCCTGCACATCATTCTAAGACCACCTGAAAAATTTTTAGACTCCAAAAAATTTCGACAGAAACTGATGTGCAATAAAATACGGTTTTTGGAAATTTCGGTCGATCGGAAACGCAAACACATCAAACGAAGCTAGGTAAGGTTAATGGCGTGGCTCTGATACCATGTTGCGCCACGGCAGCGCCCCGGCCGTCTTACTCGAGGCCAAATAGCGGAATTAAAATTTTTCCTTACTCGGAAACCGGCGCTACCGCGGACAAAGAAAACCCGGATCGTTAACCATTAACCTACGCTAGCTAACAAGAGATTGGAAGAGAAGTATACCAAGAGATCCGGTCCTCCGGTCTTCTCATCATCGCCCCGATCTCCCGCGGAAAGTGTAGTCTCCATATCGTCGCCTCCTCGCCGGAAAGGGCACCACGTCGCCTTCGTCTTTTACGGGCTCCCGCCTCAATACCGAGGCAACTCGAGCATGAAGCCGGCAACTCGACATGCTCAAGATTTGCTGTAGGAAGTGTAGTGTAGAATCGTAGTCTCTTTTGGGGTATTGGAGTTGCCTTTAGATGGAGGGAAGAATGAAACTTTGGAGGCAAATGATGCTATCATTTTTCAAGGAAAATGAGATGAACCAATGATACCAAAAAATCAATCTCTCATTTTTCTCCTCTCTCTAATGAGTGGCCGGCCCAACCATGATAGAAATGGTGGAGGAATCTCTATACAAATGAAGCAAGAAGGGAGGTTATTGTAGGATGAAGAGAAGAGGTGACAATATCATAAAGCAAGAAAACATAGAACCATGCTTCACATTAATTCACACCATACCCTTTCATGTCAAATTAATGCAAGCATGGAGCAAGATATGAAAGGTATCATAATCAACACAATTGCATAAAACCCCTCCACAAAGTGTAATTTGCAAAACTGCAAATTACCCCCCTCCATCGGAAAAGTCCGGCCGGGAAAGAACAAAGGAAAACCGGCCGGAACGGAATGCAAACTGGCAACTCCAGAAAACTGGTCCCGTAATAAATTACAGGAAAACCCCGACACTGTGCATACACACCTGCATCTGTATTCCGACCGGATACAAATGCAATGAGATAAAATCTACACTGTACTAAACTAGGATCCGGCTTAAACCAAAGCCGGCTAGTAATATCCGTTCGATCCTGATCCGTGCAATACCGCACGTATCTGATCGAACCCCGCCATATAACCATACGGCTACTAGTACAAACCGTCCGATCCTGATCCGTGCAATACCGCACGTATCTGATCGGACCCTGCCATATCTCCATACGGCCTCTACAGCGTTTCGCCCGAAAGCTGAGTAACTGAAAGTGTGGTGGACTCTAAAGACTCGTCAATACTATGGCTGTGGATTTAACCACTAGCACGTCAGAGGTATAAGCCAATACGTAACGGGCCACCAGCTATTGACCAAAAAGGGACGTCGATGAGCGAACTCATCCTGACACCCTACTGAGCCTGTCAGTGACAATATCCGTACAGTCCGGTCCGTTCGTCTATGAGTATCGCATGGCGGGCCTAGGGGGTTGGTAAAAGTCAGACCCCCAAAGGCGGTACAAGTCGTGTCGGAGCGTAGCCCAGAACGCCCTGAGATACTACTGGAATACCTACCAGTAAATCTCCTGCCTCGGCCGAGGGCTTTACGTAATGGCTCTCCTAGACACAGCGCGACCTCACCCCCAATACCGGGAGAGACGAACCCCTGCAGATCCGCTCACTGCCTCCATGTGGCTCGGGACTGTACCCAACTAAAACCTGTTTGCACGACTCCTTTGAGCCGTGGTAGGGTAGTAATCAAAGCACAGTGGGAACTCACACGAGATAAATGACGATCTCAGGTCGATGAACTAACCTGTACACATGTCACCAGGGAACTGCTATCTGACATCTGGTACAAGACCAACTAGTAGGTTCCCGGCGAGTCCTGTCCGGTGTACTCATAACCCAATGAGCACCTGTATACATCTTAGGTGAACCAACTGACACCAGTGGCTTGTGAGACCGGCCACCGCCCCTCGTCGGGGTCTCGACTGTATACACTAGTCTACTAATGGAGTATCGATGCCCTGTCTCGAAACTCCTACGACTAGGGACCTTTTAAGGATGTGCTTATAGACTACCAGCTCCCACGTATATGATCGCCATCATACTGCTGGTCGTCAAGCAAGAATCCTAGGGGCTCTATCAGCGTGTAATAGCGACATGTAAGGTCACCTAAAGCAGTACACGATGATAAAGATAAACCAGATAGCATACTATCATCTCGAGTAAGACTGTTCTACCGGGATAGGTCCTCCCTCAATCATCGCAATCACGTGCCTGTGATCCAATAATTGACTCTGAGGGCACTATCTCCAACAAGATCAACTTAACGGGATCGTTTAGATCCAACCAAAAGAGCATTTAGACTCTATTATTTAGTTTAGAAACATTATGGTCGATTAGTTTAAGGACATTACAGTCCAATGTTAGTTTAAATACATCTCGGTCCAACATTAGTTTAAGGACATTACGGTCCAGTTTAAAGACATCATAGTCTATAAAGGTTAAGGACATCATAGTCCGTGGGTTTGAAGGGACCCTACAGTCCGAGGTTAAGGACATCATAGTCCGTGAGTTTAAGGACCCCACAGTCCATGGAATGATTGGTTATCGGGACTCGTCACCTCTCTGAAGACGTTGAAGTATTACAAAAACAAATATCAGAGGAGTGAAGAGATATACCCTTGAACCAAAGTTGATTGGGAGATCTGTAGTCCAATTTGAGACTAAGATCAATTAAATAGATTATGAGCACATGGGCTCAGTTAAATCTGAATTGAGGACTTATGGCCAACTTGGATTAAGTCCAATTAGGTTTAAAATGTTGAACATTTGTTTTAGGTAGTTGAACATTTATCTAGGCTTAGCCCCTCTTTATTTAGCAATGCTAAACATGGGTCTGGGTTCTGACCATATCTTGTCTTTTACTGAATGCTGAGCATTCAAATGCCATATGAGATGACCAATTTTAGAAGACAAGGGTGTATTTGAGGCTCTGTCAAAGGGGAGTCTGCTTCTGGAAAACTTAGCCAATTTGGGCTAAGATTGGTTTTAAAATAGTGTTAAACACTAGAGAATATTTGGCGATCACGTGTTCCCACGTGATGCGCTTAAAACGGTGTCAAACACTAGAGGGGAAATACTTAAAATAGTGTTAAACACTAAAAATGAGGTTGTCACATGGGGTCACGTGAGGCGCCTGAGAATTGGGCCAAAACATCCTTTTATTTTACTCCCAGAATATATAAGTGTTAAATACTTGATCTTTGTAATCATCACGTGTGGACACGTGATAGTGCCAACGTATTGGGTATTAATTCCTCTGTTTTCCCTTATTTTCCCTTTTTAAAAAGGTGTTTGTCATGGGTCATGTAGGGACACGTGAGGCGCCATAAATTAGTACTGCCTCTGGATTTGTTCAATTTTGTTTTGAGGGTCATGTGTGAGCACGTGAGGCATTGCCTCCAAGCTCTTTCTTTCTCATCTTGAGGAGTCTATTTAAGGGTCACGTGGGGACACGTGACCATGTCTTATTCTTTCATTGAGGAGGAGGGTCACGTGTTACCACGTGACCAGATTGGGTACTAATCTCTTTACGTGCATGGAGAGTTTTAAGTCCCTTATTTTAAGAATTAAATTCTTGTATAGGGTTAAATCCTAATTTCATTTAGAGGAATTAAATTCCTATGTATTTGGAAAAATTAAATTCTTTTATAGGTTTAAATCCTAATTTTGTTTGGAGGAATTAAATTCCTATGAATTTGGAAGAATTAAATTCTTTAAACTCAATTCTCCTTCTAAGTTTTGGATCTGCATGGCAGAATCTCCCCGATGAGAATTAAATTCTCAACTTATGGAAAGATCTGCTTCTGCAGATCCTCAACCAAAGGAAGAACTAAGTTCTTATTCAGAAGAGTTAAACTCTTAATTTGAGAATTAAATTCTCTTTTTGTTTTGTGGAGCTTATGATCTCTTTCCCTTTCTCACCTAGGGTTTCTTTCTCTTCTGAGAAAGTCTTCTTTTCTCTCTGGAGAATTAAATTCTCTTCTTTTTTCTCTCTGTTGTTGTATCTCTCAAAAAACGTAGATCTCCTCTCTTCTCCTCTTGGCTCCTATTTATAGGAGAAAAAAAGAATCAGTTTATTTAGTCAATTTTTTATTGAAAGATTTTGGTTGTTTTTGTAACCAACATGATCTTTTAGATCACTCAGTGAATTTTATTCACCATTGGATTTTTAATCCAAAAGATATTTTGTCTGTTATTCCTGGTAAATTTCAGAGAAATATCTCCCTGTATAGAATCTTTTCATAAATTGGTGATTTTTAATCACCATTGGATTTTTAATCCAACAGTGCTCCGCTTTACAGAGCGCAATCTTTTTGTTTGGAAAGATCTAAGGAAATATTAGGGTTTTTGATTTCCCTTAATTTAATATTTAATTCTATTAGTTTAGAAGGTTTAAGAGCCTATCACGTGTTAGCACGTGACCCCACTGTTTAAGCTTTTAACCAGAATTTAATTCTGTTGTTTTAAAGAACTCAGGAATTATCACGTGTCAGCACGTGACCCTTGGTCACGTGTAGGCACGTGATGCCCCATTGTTGGTTTTCTTTGTTGTTTTATTATACTTTTAATTCTTTTCAGTAGGTTTAAAGGCCCATCACGTGTGGACACGTGACTTCACTGATTGATTGTTTGATTAGAATTTAATTCTATTAATTAGAGAGCTTAGGAACCCATCACGTGTCTGCACGTGACCTCTGGTCACGTGTGGACACGTGATGCCCCATTGGGGTATTCCTTGCTATTTTATTATATCTTTTAATTCTTTTTAGTGGGTTTAAAGGCCCGTCACGTATGGACACGTGACTCCTGTTTATTAGAATTTAATTCTTATTACAACAGAATCCCCAGGAAACCATCATGTGTCAGCACGTGATGCCCCATTGGGATTTTTCCTGATATTTTATGAGGGAACAGGCAGGAGCCTCCTCTATGCGCTGTTCGTACTTTGACCATAGGTTCCGCCACCGAATGGCATTTTGAACCCAGGTTTCTCCCGGATTTACTTTGGCGTTGATGAGTCCCTTGATCGGGGTGCGTTCGCTAGCGCTTGCGAAACGCTGGGTGAATAGCAATTCCATTTCTGCAAACGTCTTGACAGAGTAGTTCGGGAGCTCAGAGTACCATTCAAACGCTGTCTCCGACAAGCTGTCAACAAATTGGCGAAGCAACAGTTTGTCATCACCCCCAGTATTACCGCACAAGGCTCTGAATTGAGCAACGTGCTGGTATGGATTCCCCGTCCCTTTATATACATGGAATTTAGGGATCGTATATCCCGACGGGTACTTTATTTAGTCGTACCAATCCGGATATGGTCGTCCAGTCTTAACAATTTGACCGGCCGCTTCGTTCGCCTGATGAGCTCGTATCTGTTGAGCAATATAGTCATCCAGGGCAGTTTTGGAGATGGTCTCCTCTTTGGCCGCTGATAGAGTCGAAAGAGGGTTTAATGTCTCCCCTCTGTCGTCTTCGAGGGTAATCAGAGGGTCTTCAACTGGAGGATCCGGCTGTAACATCATCCCAACCATGTCTTGAAATAAAAGCGCCATTCGTTTTATGTTGGCAGCTTGTTCCGCTGCCTCTTTGTCCTTCTTCTCGAGGATTCTGCGGAGGAACTCAGCATCGGTTTCCTGCTCATGACGCTGCTCCGAGGATGTCTCCGGGCCTGCTTTTGGTCCAGTGAGTGCAGTCATGGTTGTCAGCATTTCTTGGAGCTTTTGTTGTTGTTGCTCCTGAGCCTTAGTCACAGACCGTGTAAGTGGTCGGTGACCCGTAGAAACACGGCTTTCCTCTTTTCCGGAAGCCATATAAACAGTGTGCACCACCATGCCCCCAGACTTGGGGCGTTCGGGTTCAGTGCCCTTACGATTCATCACGGACACGGGGATTTTCTCCGGCCTCTTCCTTTTGTGGGCGGTCGAAGTTGAGGGGGCCGTTGCAGCGGGCATCCAAGTAGATGACACCTTCTGTGGCTCAACAGGGTGGTCCTCTTCTCACCGAAATTTTATCTTTTTCTGTCGGCGGGAGTAGTCTTGATCAACCACGGAGTCTTGGATCTGTCGCCAAACTTTATGAATTTTAGAGGACAGCCGCTGAGAGGGTTGTTCTGACTTCACCTTTGTAGCGCTCTCCATAGGTGGAGAAGATCTTTTTAGCACGGCCTTCGAAGAGTTCTTGCGTACCCTCCTAAGTGGTTCAAAACTGTTCTCAGTTGGAACAGCAGCATCAATTTCCACCGTTGGAGCCGGCGGAGTCAGTCTAGAAGGAGAGCTGCCCCCAGCCTTCCTTACTCAACGCCAATGGCGACGTCGAGCGTGTCGAGCCGACGGTACTGTGGATTCATCATGCCCCCTATCTTGGTCAGAAATTGTCGTTGTCAGCCTATTGAAGACTGATGTCCGCTGAGTAGGGATGGCCAACCTATCGAAGGCAGACTTCCGAGCAGGGAAAGCAGCCTTGACGATTTCACCTGGAACGGGAGCTGAAATAGTCAGTCTTGTGAAGACCGACCCTTTGGCAGGAGAAGCCGCCTTGACGACTTTAGGAGCAGGAATAGCTATCCGCTTAGGAATAACCCTTTCTGGTATCGCGGGCTTCTTCATGGGCCCAAATGAAGTTTGGCCCAGTCTGTCAAAGACTGAGGCGTTGGAGCTGGACAACCCGTTGAGAGGGGTCCGCAGTAGTTGTGAGCCGATCAAAGACCGACTTTTTCTGAGCTTCTTGTAATGGTATAGGAGCGCTGAAGCTCGTTGGCGGGATCATGGTCCCGAAGAATAGCCCAGTGGTGGCTTGCATCACCTGGTCCACCAACATTGTAAAAACGGAGGCCGCCTGAGGCCCATAGATCACTCCTCCAGCAGGGACGGAATGAGAGTTGCAGTTGCAGTTAGTGCAGTTTGAAACCATTGATCTTCTGTTTTTCTACAAGAAGCAAGACACCAAATCTTAGTACTTCGAACCCAAGGGCAACCATATTAAACCGCGATTCGTTCGCGAACACGACACACGAAGTGTGGAGTGGAAAGAGGAAAAGGTCCCACCGGGCGTGCCAGAATCTGTTCTCCTCCGAATACAGAAACGCGACCGCGTAGGTTCGTCTTGCCTGAATTTGGGGGCAGATGCTAATTGGTGCTATCCGTCCACCTCTCCAAAGATGCCAAGATGATTTATGACACCATGTATCGAAAGTTTAAACGGATGCGGCCGATATAGCAGACTTCGTCAGATTCCCCCTCGTTGAGGGGTTTTTGATTGTGGGGACGCTCTTCCCTGCAGGCGCAAGCTCCTGCAGTTAATTACGCTACCGCACTTTCTCCTTCTCCAGATGGTCACTTCGTGTCGTGGGTGTTTGTTTTGTTTTTGGTTACCCGTGGATTGTATACAGAGACTAATTTATGTTGTCGCTCGTAGGCCGTGGATTAGTCCAAATCCGTATTTTCTTAGATTTGGGTTTGGAGGTTGGGTTTAAGGATACGTTAGTCTCATTTGAAACTAAGATCAACTTAAACGTTTATTAAGGATAGGTTAGTCTAATTTTAGACTAAGATCAACTTAGCGGGATCGTTTAGATCCAACAAGAGAGCATTTAGGCTCTATTGTTTAGTTTAGAAACATTGCGATCAATTAGTTTAAGGACATTACGGTCCGTGGGTTTAAAGGGACCCCACAGTCCGAGGTTAAGGACATCATAGTCCGTCAGTTTAAATGGACCCTACAATCCGAGGTTAAGGACATCATAGTCCGTGGGTTTAAAGGGACCCCACAGTCCGAGGTTAAGGACATCATAGTCCGTGGGTTTAAAGGGACCTCACAGTCCGAGATTAAGGACATCATAGTCCATGGGTTTAAAGGACCCCACAGTCCGTAGTTTAAAGATGTCATAGTTTATAAAGTTTAAGGACATCATAGTCCATGAGTTTAAGGACCCCACAGTCCATGAAATGATTGGTTATCGGGACTCGTTACCTCTCTGAAGACGTTGAAGGATCACAACGATAAATATCAGAGGAGTGAAGAGATGTACCCTTGAACCAAAGTTGATTGGGAAATCTGTAGTTCAATTTGGGACTAAGATCAATTAATTAGATTATGAGCACATGGATTGAGTTAAATCTGAATTAAGGACTTATGGCCATCTTGGGCTAAGTCCACTCAAGTTTAAAATATTGAACATTTGTTTGGGCTGCTAAACATTTGTCTAAGCTTAGCCCCCCTTTATTTAGCAATGCTAAGCATGGGTCTGGGTTCTGACCATATCTTGTCTTTTACTGAGTGCTGAGTACTTAAATGTCATATGAGATGACCAATTTTGGAAGACAAGGGTGTATTTGAGGCTCAGTCAAAGGGGAGTCTGCCTCTAGAAGAACTTAGTTGATCTGGGCTAAGACTGGTTTGAAAATAGTGTTAAACACTAAAACATATTTGGCGGTCACGTGTTCCCACGTGATGTGCTTAAAACAGTGTTAAACACTAGGGACAAAATGCTCAAAATAGTGTTAAACACTAAAAATGAGGTGGTCACGTGGGGTCACGTGAGGCGCCTGAGAATTGGGCCAAACCTCCTTTATCTTACTCTCAAAATCTGCAAATAAGTGTTAAACACTTAGCCTTTGTAATCATCACGTGTGGACACGTGATAGTACCAATGTATTGAGTATTAATTCCTCTGTTTTTCCTCATTTGTCCTTTTAAAAAGGTGTTCGTCAGGGGTCACGTGGGGACACGTGAGGCGCCATAAATTAGTACTGTCTTTGGATTTGTTCCATTTTGTTTTGAGGATCACGTGAGGCGTTGCCTCCAAGATTTTTTCTTTCTCATCTTGAGAAGTCTATTTAAGGGTCACGTGGGGACACGTGACCATGTCTCATTCTTTCTTTTTTACTCATTGAGGAGGAGGGTCACGTGTTACCACGTGATCAGGTTGGATACTGATCTCTTTACGTACATGGAGAGTTAAATCCCTTATTTAAGAATTAACTTCTTATGTAGGGTTGAACCCTAATTTTGTTTAGAGGAATTAAATTCCTATGAATTTGGAAGAATTAAATTCTTATGTAGGGTTAAACCCTAGTTTCATTTAAAGGAATTAAATTCCTATGTATTTGGAAGAATTAAATTCTTAAAACTCAATTCTCCTTCTAAGTTTTGGATCTGTATGGCAGAATCTCCCCGATGAAAATATTGGGGTTTTTGATTCGCTCTTAATTAGAATTTAATTCTATTAGTTTAGATGTTTTAGGAGTTTATCACGTGTTGGCACGTGACCCCATTTGACAAAGTATTCAAATTAGAATTTAATTCTATTGTTTCAGAGGGTTTAAGGGCCTATCACGTGTTGGCACGTGACCCTACTAATTAAGCATTCAATTTAGAATTTAATTCAGTGTCTACAGGATTTGCCTGTAAATGGTCACGTGTCTGCACGTGAGACCTGGTCACGTGTTGACACGTGACCCACTGACACAGCATTTCCAATCTGTTTATTTTATTCAGTGTCTACAAGTTTTGCCTGTAAATGGTCACGCGTCTGCACGTGAGGCCTGGTCACGTGTGGGCACGTGATACTCGGTCACGTGTAGACACGTGATGCCGCATTTGAGGTTTCCCTTGCTGCTTTATCTGTATTTTATTTAATTCCTATGAGGGAACAAATGCCCCCATATAGTAGAGCATTACTTTAGATTACACGTGCGTAGCACATTTGCTCATAACTTTTGATCCCGGATGAATTATGAGACCCGTAATATATCAAATCGAAGGGTTTTTCGAGACGCTTTCAATACCATCAGAATTTAGCTGTTTCTCATTTGGGAGTTTGTCAAAATACATCCCGGAAAATACTGGTTCGCATTTTCTTAAGCGTATCGCTGCCATTTGATATCTTGGACTCTTTTGCGCAGAAATTTTTGGTGAGAACATGCGCCTGTAGGGAAGAGCGTCCCCACAATCAAAAACCCCTCATAAATGAGAGGGAATCTGATGAAGTCTGCTATATCGGTCGCATCTATCCAAACCTTCGATATACGGTGCTATAAATCAACTTGGTATTTTCACAGAGGTAGATGGATATGTCCAAATAGTATCTACCCCCAAATTCAGGTAAGACGCCATCCGCATCTCAGTCCAGTCTTCGACGGTAAACAGACGCCAGCGGGCCACGTGTCCGGCACGCGGCCCCTGGACTCTAGCGGGCCATGTGAACAACACATGCCCGCTGGAAACACCAGCGGAAGAAGGGGGCGTAGCCCTTAGGCTAGGAGTTGAACTCCCGAAGGATTTTGGAGTTAAACTCCAAGGAAAAAAAGGGATTTTATTTGAAGTTAACTCCTAAAAAGGATTTTTTTATTTAGAGTTACTCCTAAAAGATTTTTTTTGTTCAGAGTTAAGCTCTCAAAAAAGATTTTTTTTATTTGGAGTTAAACTCCCAAAAGATTTTTTTTTGTTTTGAGTTAAATTCACAAAAGATTTTTGAGAAGAAAACCAAAGAAAGAGATCTCTTGAAACTTCAAGATCTAAATTTAGGATCTTGGATGATTAAAGGGGCCCCTTTCTTCTCTTTTGAGTCTTGGATCCTCCCAAAAATAAAACTTTTGGAGATGAGCCTCCTCTTTCCTCCTTTCTTTTTCTTATATCTTGGAAAAAGGGGTGATGAGATTTAAAATCTTCCCTTTTAGAGATTTGATGGGAGATTTGAACTCCCCTTCAAGAGTTTTATGGTAAAAAACTATTTCTTTTTGGGAAAAGAAGAGTTAAACTCTTGATTTAATTCAAAAAGAGAAAGAAGAAGGTTTAAAATCTTGAAGAAGGAGACACATAACCCTAAATTGATATGGGAAGAATCTTTTTTATCATTCATTATGATGCCTTATATAAGCTTTACATTTTACATATGCCCCCTTAGGCTTTTTAAAATGGCATATGTGTCTTTCCCATGCCATGTGCTTTTTTTTTTTCCACATAAGCCATGGGCTTTTACATAATTTGGGTTTTTTGCCCATTTTTTATTACATTTATTCATAGAAATTACATTAAGCCTATTTATTGCTTTAACAATTATTCCTTTGGCATGGGAGCCGGCCTCTTTATGTTTGGGCTCGGCTCGGGCATGGTCCCTCTTGACCCGGGCTCGGGCCTACTTGCTTGGACCTGGGTTCGAACTTGGGCCCATTTGACTTGGATTCGGGTTTGGGCCTGGCCCACTTTTCGGGCCTTGATTTTGACTTGTTGACTTCGACTGTGGAGTGTAATTTTTGACCCCTGCAGCCTTGACTGGGTCAGGATAAGGTTGCCATGTATTATAGGCCGAGCGACCGAAGTGGTTATCCCATGGCCATTTTACCTGTTTACATATAGCCAGACTAGGAGTCTGACTCTTCGCACGGGGTGCGAGCTTATCGGGAGATCTCAGGCATATTGCAGGGCGATATGGCCATGCAAGTCAATCACAGGATGATTGGACTTGGGTCCGTACGGTATAGATTTAATAGCGTATGTTCTCAGGAAGAGAATTTTATACCGTAACACGTTGCCATATGACGTGCGCTTAGATCGTGCACATAAGAAGGTTGAGGGATGGATCCTATCTCCCTCGCTGTGTGAGCCCTTATGACGATCTCCTTCACGGAAGGACCAACAGTCTATATACCCTTAGCGACACTGTGCTGTCTGGATAGGCATGCTATGAGCGTCTGCTATTTTGGCTGTTGTTTCCTGCTGCGATGACAATATACTGCACATAGGGGCAGTGCCAGGAAAGCGGGTGAATAGCCGACCTAACTATTCAGAGGCGAAGGAAAATCGATTGGAATGCCTTCTGATTGTATCGCATGACCAACTCTTATTGACACAATGGTGGCGAAGTTTAAGAGTGCGATGAATCGAAGAACTACCGTGGTGTTCAAGTACACTTCTGAGAGGGATCGAAGGTACTTAAGCAGACATGTCCGATCAGATCTGGGGTATGAGATTTCGCGAGCCTAATATATTTTGGTCTATATTATTTTCTTTTAAGGAGATTCTTGTGTCGGTCCTAAGGATCTGGCTGTAAGGCTGCCCTCTTACAGGTTCTCAACGGTCCACGCCGCACCAACATACAAGTATCGGTATGAACGAGGAAGAGAAGGAGGAGATTCTCAGGGAGACAATTGATTTAGGGAATCAATGGTTCAGGAAACCAGCTCACGGAGCTATGGACGACATCAACTCGAATGTGCGGGTGAGAATATGTTGGATATTGGATTCGATCCGGCCCAATACCCACCCATATGAGTGGATATCCTATGTAAACATATATAGGGGCTAAGGTTTCATATGCATGTAATATTGAGAGTTTTTCTAGAGAGAAAAATAAGAGAGACGTCGTCTCCTTTATTCATTTTCTTCTAATTTGGGTTGTCTTGTGGGGTTATCAAGAGAGGGATTCTCGCTTTCTACCAAAGTGTGGTTTTCCTCTGGTCGTTGCTTGGAAGCACTAAAGATCAGATCTTCTGTGTGACGTGGACAAGTTGAACGATCATACAACAAGTACAAGGTATATCGTAAATCTCTTGCGTAAATAAACAGTATTTCCGCTGCTATGAATGTTTATATTGCATTTATGCACCATATGTGAACAGTTTCTATAGATTTTAGTCAGAGGGAATGAATTTATGTGGTAGAATATCCAAGTTCTTTTCCGAATTACTTGAGGAGCAAACCTCAAAAATTCGAAATGGATACATGAATGCTATTATGATTCATGTGCCTCATTTTCCTCCTTGTAATGAACTTTACAACTTAAGATAAATTTTGAATCTATAGCATATACAAAAATGTCTCTAATATTTTGTTATAAGTACCCTCCACTCCCTTTGGTACCACTACCATATCCAACAAGGAAAAATAATTAGCTCTTGTAAGGTGTTTTTCTTTTCATATATTTATTTAGTATCATTTGGGTTTTTGTCTTAATCACACTTTTTTGCATCTTGCAAATTGATATTTATATATGTTTTCTTTTGTTACTATCTTTTTGCAAAAGAAAGGCTATTATGGCCGGCGAAGATATCAACATGAGAATGGACAATGTTCCTGTCGTAGAAAATCCTTCCAATCCTGATGGAATGCTGGATCGTAATGTAGTTGAAAAGCCGTCATCACCGTATACTCCCGTGCCAAAACTAGCTAATAGCAACGCTTAAAATTTATGCGATGAGAAAAATGCAAAAGGTTTAGGGTAAGCAACTATTTTGTTTGTGTTATATATTAACTATTTCTGGTTTGTTTCATATGGTAGGAATAATGAGTTAATATATGTGGTGTTAGAGAAAAGGATTACTCATCTTCAAATGGCGAATCATATTAGAGGGTGGTAGGTGACGATGGGCTGATCATTTCAGCTTTCAGATCCCATACCAATGAGTTGCGGTTATAATAATAAAATTTAGTTTTCTTCACAAATATTTCCAAATCCCTGAATTTGGAATTTCCCTTTACGGGTTAAATAAACAGATTAATTAGGCATATATGAAAAGGCTAATTCCATGATTATTTCACAAGTTAGTTTAGAGATAAGAATTAAACAGTCTTTATTTTTTTTTTATGGTATATTTGATTATTTTCTAGAATTTCAAAATCCATACTAATATACTGATTGGTTGCATTTAGCCTCCATAATTTAGTTTTTGGATGTTAATTAAGAGACATTATGCATAAACTAGTATTGAGTTCTGCTCTATTAATTACGGATTTTTTCGTTGTTTCTTTTTTCTTTAGAGCTGTTGGTGAATCTTAACCCAGAGTAATGCGTGGGATGAGATGAATTGCTTTCCTGTAATGAAAATTTTCAAAATAATTTTATTAAGGAATGCAATTGAGTTTCTATTTCACCTCTTTGTCCAATTTCTATCTTATGTTTTTATTTGTTATATATTGTAAACCTGTGGTAGGATTTAGAAATCATTTGTATTAAAAATCTTGGAGTAAGGAAATATGCTTAGATATGCAAGGAAGTTTTACTTAGCAATTAACCATATATGTGATATAATTCTTTTCTCATTTTGGAAAGGAAAAAGAAAAGAGAAAAAAATAATGATAAAAAAATATATGTTTAATAATATGTATAATAATGAAAAGAGTTTACCCAAACACATAACAAAGAATTAATGTGTTTGGCCCTCCTGCATGAACATAACAAATCAAGAGGATGGAGAGTAAATATCCGCTGACCATTTTACAACATGGCTCATCTTTCCAAGGAAAAAAGCTTCTTATCTTATAAAAGATCTTACAAGAAATTATTCGGCACATGCAATATGCATCCGGATAAAAAAATGAGAAATACACGACACGATTTAGATATCTTTTGGACAGTTGGTTGTGACCCATAATACTATGTATTATAGCTTTATGATTGGACACATATGGTAGATACATGAAGCATATCTTTCAGATGTAATATTTCATGTCTTCAGTTAAAACTCATATAAGTTACCGAAAAAGAAAATCAAATGCACAAACAAACACCAGCAACCTCCAGTGATAAAACAGTTTTAAATGAGGCCCTAATGGTTAGTAGATCAAAATACATTTGGAATAATAAAATAGATCTTTCATTATTGGTAGAAATCTTCATTAAAAATAATAAATAAAGAGTTTAATACTATTTTTACTAGAGAGGTAACGGACCCGATCTTGATCCATTTTCGAATGCGATAACTTACGGATATGAATACCCAAACCCATAGGAGATCCATTTAATAAACCGAAACCCAAAATCCGAACCGTTCATGCTCCCCTTAAAATCAAAACCCTAATCCCCGCAATCACCCTTTTTGTCTTTGGATATTTTCTAGGGCTAAAGTTGCCATCTCTGCTCCCTTAAAAAATCCGCAATCCCTCTCTTCCTCAATCTCTAGAGAGAGAAAGATCATCGTCAAGAAGAGAGGGAGAATGGATTCCGATCAAGGGAAGCTCTTCATCGGAGGCGTGTCGTGGGAGACGACGGAGGAGAAGCTCAAGGACCACTTCGGGAACTACGGCGAGGTCCTTCAGGCCGTGGTGATGAGAGATAGGATCACCTCGAACCCGAGGGGCTTCGCGTTCGTCGTCTTCGCGGATCCTTCGGTTCTCGATCGTGTCCTTCTCGATCAACACACCATCGATGGCAGGACGGTAATTTCCTCGGTCTTGTTCCTTCTCGTTGTTGTTGTTGTTAAAGGTGGTTCCTTTGTTAGGGTTTCTTGATCTTTTGTGGATCTTGGTGATGGGTTTTGATTGTTGTTGTGTTTGGTTGAGATTTCGTAGTGATTGGATCTGGGGTTGCTGTTCGATTAGGTTTTGTTGCGTTCTTTTAGTTGCATCAACATTGGTAGATGAATATGTAGATGAATTTGCATTATATATTAGCAACAATGGTAGATGAATTTGCATATTGAGTTGTGGAGGCGTTATATTGTTCGCTAGCAAGCACTTGATGCATTCAATTGTTGGCCCTTGACAACAAGAAATTATTTGGTGTGCGGGGTGTAATACACCCAAGTCTTCACTGCATTCAACATTAGAGTTTTTCCTGTCACACGTGAAAGTGCTTCGAAAGGCGCCGGCTCCCAATGGTGAAAGTACAACCATAAATTTTTTCTCTGTTTGTTTGTCACTCTCGCGATAATCGAATCTAATTATAAATTTAGTTGTTTTTGTTAATAATTTGCACAAATTGCACTGCGGTGTCATTATTTACCTCCTCAGACATCCTCAGACATTTTGATGTAGTTGATTGTGATTGATGCCTTGTGCATGTTCTTGTTCTTGTTCTTGAATTCTTATAAAATTTTGAGACCATGTTCCGTTGATTTAATCATGGTGAATTGGTGATTTTGTCTGATAATAATTTTATTAAATTGAAACATTTGTGCATCAGTTGTTTTTTGTTTGGATGTGAGTTTCTATAATGTCTTTCTATTATTTTGAATGATTATATAACCAGTCAATGCTCCCTCTATTGTGTCTGAATTGTATACAAGTGCTGTCATGATCGACAATTTAATGCATTGCCATTTAGCCTTTTTGTATTTTCATCCTCTTTGAAATAAGGTTTTACCTATGTTGCCCTTTGTTTAATGCTTCAGCTTCCTATCCATCGGTCATATATGTATTGATTTGTGTTGCATCCTTAAATATAACCTCATAAATGTGTAGATGGAGGTATATAGCGATGGAATGATTGTTTTCTCTCCTATTCTTTATTTCATATACATTTATTCACTCTTTTCATATGATATTGATCACAGCAAACTGTTCATTTCCATCCCAGAATAATTTTATCATGTTGAAAGATCTATGTCAAGGGTTGTTTCCTGATTTGCTTTCTCTTCTGTTTATTCAGGTGGAAGCCAAGAAAGCTATGTCGAGGGAGGAGCAACAAACCTCTGTCCGTACTGGAAATTCCAATGCAGGTAGGGGTAGCGGCGGCGGTGGAAACAATAGGACTAAGAAGATATTTGTCGGCGGTTTGCCCCCAACTTTATCCGAAGAAGAGTTCCGCCAGTACTTCCAAAACTATGGCAATGTTACCGATGTAGTCGTTATGTACGACCAAAACACCCAGCGACCTCGTGGATTTGGATTCATTTCCTTTGATGATGAGGATGCCGTCGAACGCACTTTACATAAAACCTTCCATGAGCTAAATGGAAAGAATGTCGAGGTCAAGCGGGCCCTCCCAAAAGATGCCAACACTAACTCTGGTTCCGGTGGAGGACGTTCTGGCGGCGGCGGGTCCTACCAATCTTACGGCACTGTAGCTGGTGCCAACTCACAGAATTCATATGATGCAAATAGGTATATGCAATCACAGACAACTGCCGGCAGCTACCCTTCTTATGGCTCGTCCGGTTATGGAACGCCTGCTTACGGATATGGTTCAGGTAATAATGGGGCAGGATTTGGTGGTTATGGCGTCGGGGGATATGGTGGGCCCGCAGGGCCTTATGGAAACCCTACTGCTTCTGCAGGTGGTTATGGTCCCCCTAGCGCTCAAAGGAGCCCATGGACCAGCCAAGCTCCCACAGGGTATGTCTCTTCAGGCTATGGTGGGGCCCCTGCTGCTGGATCTATGGGCCAATCACTGAATACTGCCACCGGTGGTTACGGGAATCAGGGTTATGGCTATGGTGGCGGGTACGGCGGAGGTGATGGGTATGGTGCTGTTGGGGGACGGGGAAGCAGTGCTCCGGCTGCAGAACAAGGAGCGACCTCTGGGTATATGGGCGGCGGGGGTGTTAGCGGGGGCTATGGTGATGCGAATGGCAACTCCGGTTACTCAAGTGCATGGAAGTCTGATCCTTCACAAGGAGGTTATGGAGCTGGTTATGGTGGACAGGCTGGTTATGGGGGTGGACAGGCTGCTTATGGCGGTGGATATGGCGCCCCACAGGTGAGGCAGGCTCAACAGCACTGATTTCTATATTTGTGAGGGTTTTTTTCCTGACAGGCTGAACTTTGCTGAGGAAATCAGATCTATCTTGGTATTTAAATAGTAGTTTAGTAATGTTAGAAGTAACTACTGATAGCCTACTTTGCCTAGTATATTCAGTAGCTTTACCTGAGTAATACTTATCTTGCTTCGCTATTTGCTTTTTCTGATAAGTCTTTTTAAGTATCGTATGTGGAGGTTTTATTTGGAGTTGGTTCTTGCCTCTAGTTGTCAAAATGCTAGAGAATCATACTTTCTAAGACATGTCTGCATTGGTAATCTTAGTGTTTGGCACAATTTTCTGGTATTAATGGTTCTGTTTTTCATCTTATCCCTACTTACTAGCTTCTTAGTTTCTCTTTTGGCATATGACAAGGAGTAAAGATATCATTTGACATCTTGGTCAAGAGGTAATAGGATTCTCAGGAATTTTGATAGAAGCTGAAACTTTCTGATGTGTCATAAGAGGTAAAAACTTTCATAGCTTTATCAGGGCATTCTTCTGGAGCTCCTTGTGACACCCACAAGATTTGAACGGCATCGAGGCTGAAGTTTTACTTCATAGTTTATGTTCCTACGGTATAAGCACTAGCTTTATAATAAGCAGAAATGTAGTTATGTATTGACTGACCATCGAACATAGGAGACTGTAAGTGAAAAGTAGTAGGCAAAATATTCTAATCATCGGTACAATAGGTAGAGCTTTTCCATAGTATCATTGGTAGTTTAATGCGCAGAGATGGACAAAATATTGGATTGTTTCGGTAGATGACGCTGCAGCATAGTTATTTCGTCGGTGGCTTCTTTGGTATGTGATTTAAGGGGTAGAGACCTATTACAGTAGCTGCAAAGATGTAGCCATGCTTTAATAATTTCCCTAGTGTGATATTAAGAGAGAGAGAGCTTTCTCAGTATCATCAGTAGCTTGTATTGGGTAGAGTAGTGGAGACTGATAGTAGAGGATTCAGGATGGAGTAGAGAACTTGGCATTGTAGATGTAGTTTGTGATATATGGCGACAATGAAATAATGGTCTTCTTTGTGGACAGGGACACCATCAAGAGTAGCGTCTCTCGCATTTCGGAGAGTCAGCAATGCTTTAATGGAACGTCTTTGAACACCTGCCTTTGATTTGCCTTCCCTCTGTGCCGTTTGAATTGCGCTGAGATTGCTGTGATTTGTACACTTATGTCTAATGCTGCCTGCATTGATAAGGTTTAACTTCAAACTGCAGGGATAATTTGCGAGGTATGCTGGAGCTCAGAAGCATGATATGCAATGCTGAAACTTTCATCTTTCCTCCCTCATTTCATTTTTGTGGAATTGAGTTCGCAGTCACTTGTATGATAGATTGTGGAGGTAGATGATTATACTGCTTGTATTTTACTTCTGGAATGATCAACGCTGGCTTAAGATTGAACATAAATTTGTTTATATTTGCTTTCTTTGTCCAATCTATAGTAGAGATATGCACATTTGCATCAAGTATCTGCCAACAAATGCCTTGCATGGATTTGTGTATAGCATTTGTAATGAAACTTGTTTCAAGTGAACCTCTAACCAAAAAAATGGAAACCATATGATCGATGTATTAAGGTTTATCAAATGATAGATATATTGAAGTTCAAAGTGGTTTCTTCTTAACATAATTATCAGCCCAAAAACGGAACTCAAGGCCAAGGTTGCAAACGTATTAGATTAGGTAGTGCAGAAAGATAGCCAGTGATAAAAAAAACTAGTACAGGTCTCGTGACTGGATGCACAAGGCCTCTCATTACAAACAACATAACAACAAATTTTTCCATGCACATATGTGCGATCAAGATACATATCAAATAACAGATACACAGATATCATCCACAACCATGCACGCTCTCACCCACCTTCACCTCCTCTTTGGCAGCTGGAATGTCTTCTTCAAGAACCAGCTCGCTGCCTCGTCATTCCGATGGCACAACACCCTCAACACCGTATTCGGGTCCGATCGGTTCCACCTTCCAGTGGTGGGTGGCATCGGCACCTTCTGCACTCCCCCTGCCCCAACCCCCATCCCTCCCAATCCGCTTGCCTCACACGCCACCTTCGTAAAATCTTCAATCAGGCGTTCTGTCCCGGTTAACATGAGCGTGATGATTCCCTCCACCACCTCTGCCTCCCTCTCCACCACCTCCTCCGCCACCAGACCCTCCCCTGCCGTGCAGAACACCCGCTTCAAGCTCTCAAAGTCGTCTGCTATCATGTCATGGTCCGCCCTGGTAAACGTCCGTCCGCTCCCGCCTGCAAGAAGCACCATCAGGAATGCATCGAACGATGCCTTCATCACCTCCCTCACCGCGAGCGGCTGCGCACGGTCAGTCAACACCGCAACGAGTAGAGTAAGATTCTGCTTCAGTGTCCGCAGACAAGATTTGATTCTGGCTTCCGACACGCTGTGCATATAAAGCCCGTCATAGAAGTGGCTGGCAGAGTCGATGAAGATAAGACGGTAGGCGGCGACCTCGGATACATGGAGGATGGCGGACTGGATGGAGGAGCGGGCAATGTCGAAGTGGGTGGGGGCGATACGTCGGTGGCGGTGGTGAGGGTTGTAGTTGGGGCGGGGGGAGGGGCGAGGAGAGGGGGAGGGTCGAGGGGAAGGCCCGCTGCCACCAGGGATGGAAATGCCGGCATTTGAGCGGGAGAAGAAGGATAGGGACTTGTCGATGGAGTGGACAAGGGCGAGGAGGTAGTGGAGGGTGTTGAGACGCACATACAAGCGCTGGGTCCCGCGGCTCGTGGAGGGACGGGGGTTCTGGGACGGGTCCTCGTCAAGTTTGGTGGCGGACATGTTGGATGCCGGGTAGGCAATGGCCCCACATGAGCATCCCTTTTGCCAGAGTTTGAAGAATGTCGGGTCTTGGTTGCATCGGGTTAGCGGAGGAAGTGTGGGGATGTAGTTCTGCTTGATACCTATGGAAAATTGCAGGTTTCGCATGTTATGATAAGCATTATGTTAGCATGATATATCGTTATCGTCCAACCCAACGGATTAATCTTTTAGGTAAGATGGTTCTTGACACCGAGTTTCTTCGCATTTTATAATTTGTTTGTATGAATCTAAATATTTTTTCAAAATATAAATGAATCAGGAATTTTTCTTTTCACGCTTACCACATGATGAAACAAAGGAAGTGTAATCCTGGAAAAGGTTTTCCAGGCCATCGGCAAGATCCTGAACCAACTCCTCCCTTGCCGATACCGGGATGTCGAAGAATTCATCGACCGTAACCTTCACCAGCTTCATCAGATCGACGGCGGATTGCGCATACGGCTCCGATTTCGACTTCGGGTTCCAACTCTGTTTACAGAACATATCAACTCATTCAGATAAACAAAATTGCAACACGACATGCTCTAAATGATAAAAACTTACTTCAGTCTCTTTAGCTCTTGCAAGACATTCCCTCCCAATCCTCAGCCTCTCGGCAATCCAATTCTTCATCAAACTCATAATCACACTATCAACCTCGTAAGGAATCATCTCTCGGACGATCGCTTTCCCGCCGTCCTCGCACTCCGTGGAGTCTTCCACCACCATCTGCACCAAGACCTTCTCCAACTTCCCGGCGGTCTGCAGAACGCTGATCGACTCGTTCGTGAGGCTTGTGATCCGTGCCATGTACTGTTTCAACACGATGCCGAAGCAGTTGTGGAGCGTGGCGACCGCGACGGCTGTGGGGACCGGATGCCAGCGTTTCAATAGGGGGCTGAAGTTTTCTTTCTCAAATATGGCGAGGAGCTCGGTCTCTTTGGCGAGCTGGACTAGGATCTCGTTCGGGTCTTCTTCGATTTCGACGACCATGCTGTCTACTACCCCACTGCCGTTTTCGAACACCTGCACGTCGTGTTAACTTTATTATGGATGAACACAGACACACGACACGACACGACACGACACGACACGTATTTAAAACGGATTAATTTGTTCGGATGCGTGTTAGAATATAAACTCACCTTAGTGAAAGCACTCTTCAGGGAAGACCTTATGTATCGATCAACTCTATCCCCTAACAGATTCATGGTAATCCCGCTCTCCCTCTCCATCAACAATCCGCCCTTCATGCTCGGCACATCCTCGACGATCTTCGCGATCGACAGTGCCAACCCGAGCACGTTCTCCATCATCCCGATCTGCCCTTTCTCGAACCCTTCATGGTACCTCAATAGCTTCATCTCCGCCCAGTTCTGCATCGAACTCAACACCTCGGACAATACCTTCACGAACCCCGGCTCCCTATCGACCTTCGTCGCATCGTTCGCCACCTCGGCGAGCATCGCCAGCGCCGCGCACATCAAGTCAGGTTCTATCTGACCCGTGACGACGTACTGCTCGAAGAGCACCCAGGCAAAACACACGTTATGTATCATCCTATTGATCCCCAGCACGGTCCAGGTCTTTTTCATCAGCTCCATTAGTTCGTCAACTTCGTCTAGGACCACCGTCTCGTCTTTGATATCGAATACGGAATGCAGGAGAGCAAGATACAGATGCATGTTTAAAGGGTACCCGTCGGCCCAGTGGCAGACCTCGCTCGAGCTCGGATTCCGCCACGCCAACGTGATGACGGCGTTGCAGAGGGTGCGCATGGCTTGAGAGTTCTTGTTGGTGTCGATAGGCTTGAGCTCGCTGAGCTGGACGACTTCTCGGAGATGGAGAACGGCGGAGTTTAGACGGTCTAGAGGCATTGACGGGTGTAGGCTGAGGCCGGCTTCCAGGACTTTGAGCTGGCGGCGTTGCCATTGGTGATACTCGTCCGTGTTGGTGAATTCGGAGGATTTGAGCTGCCGGAGGAGCTCAAGCGGAAGGATGAGGGTCTCCGCTCTTCTGCCTGTCTGATATTGGAGAAAAGAAAATCGAATTCGACATTTGTGACTCTTTGGAAAATAAAATTGATGATTTCAGAATGAATTCGAATTGCTACAACGTACCTGTCCGACAAGGGTCCTCAATAAGGTCTTCCGGAGGCGGTTATCGCTCTGTTCAGTCACCCCCATCTGCTGCCTCATGATCTCCGCGGACGTCATCGGCCTCTGCTTCCCCCTCACAGGCGATCCAGCCCCCACACCCGTCACCTCCCTCATCATCCTCATCGGCGGGGATGCCTTCCTCGTCCTCAACCCCAACCCTCTCTTAATTCTACTCGTCACCACCATATTCGCTCCTCCTCCTCCTCCGTTTCCGCCTCCATTGTTCCCGTTCGCCTTCCCCCCGCCTCCTCCGTCTTCAATCTGCGACGCCGAATAATAATTCAACGGTGTCTTGCCCCCGAAGCCGGGGGACGAGCGGCACGAGGTGAAGAAGAGCTCATAGGCGGTCTCGCGGAGCTCGTCCTTTTCTAGGTTCTCGATCTTACCGAAGGGCCATTGGAGGATCGGGCCCTCGCTCTGGTCGGTATCGGTTACGCCGAAGTCCGCGAAGGATGAGCCGGAGCGGTGCCGGCCCATCCAAGAAAGGGGTGGAGGTTCTGGTAGTGGTGGTTGGTGATGGAGGGAGATCTTGGTGAGGAGGAGAAGATGGTGATGAAGGCAAAAGGGAATGGGGGGCAGTGCATTGTGATTGTAATGAGGCTGGCAAATTGGAGGGAGGAGAGATGTCTGGTTTTTTCTCAGGCTTTTTTTTAGGAGGGGGGGTTTTGTACAGGTCAGAGATTTTCAGGTTTGTGGTATGAGATTGTTTCATGAGGAAACAGAGGACGAGTCCTTCAGAGTGAATTCAAAATTTCAAATTCTCTGCTTGTGGCATCTGTTAAATAGGGATGCAAACCGACACGAACAATCCAAGCTGACTCCGTATCGGTATCCGACTTTTATCGAATACCGTAGTAATTTTCATCTTCGAAGACTATCCGTACTCATGTCCGCATTTGCTAATGGCCGCCGGATACGGTACAATAACACCTATATGCATCCCGTATCTATATCTGATACGGTAAGCATTTTTCATTTCCGGTATCTATCCATAACTGTATTCGATCTGTTTATGACTGCCGGTTACGAATATGGTAACACCTATGTTCGCACCGTAACTGATCCGTTTACATCCCTAATGTTATTCAGGAGATTTAAATGAGCCCACCGAGTCATTTCATCATGCAGAATTTCAAATTGCAAATCAAAAACTCTCCAATTATCATAGTGCTTTCAAATGCTAGATGAATTCAAGTTCATCTCTCATTATATCGAAATTAAGTCCAAAACCACAACCATCGGTCCCTTTATACTCACTGCATGTATAAGTTTTTCACTAAATGCAGGAAACAAGGAAACTTTGAATATATATATTTGTTTCAATCTAATTCACAAGATGATTAATATCATGATTCAATGGAAGGAAGCCATGGTCTAATGCTGCTCTCCAAGCTTTCTTGATGTCCATCACAATGTCTCCACATTCATTTGCATCCCATCCTTGTAAAGCATGCACTATCCCGGCTACTCTCCATGCACTCATCACCTTCCTTGGCAACCAATTCTGTTTTCGACAAGAAAAAGGAACCGTAAATTTATTTTGCAACAATTCAGGTAATATAGTACGGATCTACTAGGGCGGGTTCATGTTTTTTTTCCCTTTCAAATTTACAAACTTTTCATGTGACGTCCTTCCAATGAACCGCTCTGTTCAAGTTGTTCTAAACGTTTTAAATTGTGTATGGATGAAAAATCATCTTGATTGGAAGTGTTTTGCAAAACCAATCCCGACGGATCCGCACTCTATATGTATGAATCAGTAAAGTAATCTCGCATGGTTTTTGTTGCTTGCGTGAATTTGTTAACGGAAAATAGTTGATAAGCTAAATTGCCCCTTAATTATTACCTCGCATGTATGCATGTTTTCATACTCCTTCGGGATCCTCAAAGCCGGAGTAATATGATGAAAGCAATCTCCGCGCACTTCTCTCAAAGGGAACTGCGAAAACGGAATGAAATGTACGCCTTTCACAGCTTTTCTTTGTTCGCGATCTTTTACTCCGTCTCCTACTAACCATACCTAAATGAAATTCAATTGAAATCTCAATTTTATTTAAGAATTAATCTTCAAAAAAAAAATTAACCAAAAAGATAGCAAATCCTTTTTTACCTTGCTTGTGTAAGTTTCGGAGAACACCACATAATCTACCACTTCATTTGGCAACTTCAGTTTCAGACTCTCATATACGTCTCTTCGTGCAACCATTACCTGTCACAGATCAAAAATTTAGGAAATATTACCTTTCTTCATTTCCGAATTCGTGTTTTTGTTGATTTATAATATAAATCACATACCTTGGTTCCATTTTGGCACAAGGTTAGAGTTAAGACACAAGCCATTTTAGATAGTTTTCCAACAAGGAGAACATTTTTGGTCCCTTGGGGGATACTATGAAGAACTACTGCAGCTGCCAGGCTTGTTCCATCGACGATTTTGATCTTGAGTTTCGGGTTGTTTTTGTAATAAATCCCGCCGTTTCCGTTCAATTCATCCCCCTGTAATTGCAATAATATACAGAAAATTCTTAAACTCGGTCATATTTTCCCTTTTTTTTAGTGATGACTGAAATTAGGCCTGATACATCATCGGGTTTGATCGATTTCGCTACTTATTTTAGTCGATTTAATCTATTTATTAGAACCTTTCATGATATTCGAGTAATAATGCGCATGATTCAGGAGACTAAAGTTTAATGAATGCTTACTTGATTCAAGAGACCTAAACTAACCACCTTGGCTCCTCTCTCTTCTGCCTCCCTAATCGCCTTCTCGATCAAATCATTGATTTCTTCCTTTTGTGAAGATGAATTGTACTGCAATAAATAAAAAGTTAAAGCATCAAAACTTAAGTTGAGAATTATGAAAATAAAAAATAGATATGACTCACTTGGAAGCTATATCTCGGAATTGCCCATGTCTCAATATTCAATTTCTTCATCCTATTCCTCTCCACAACGAAAGTAGTTCCATATATCCAAGTTAAAATCATCGATGCAAAGGTTATCGGTAACATAATCCACATGTACCACTTAGATTCGTACGGCTTTGACGATAGAGACGCAAACCCTAACCTTAGGTGGTATATGGATTGCAACGTAGTTAGATGAGTCAAATGGATGACATCGGGTGTTTCTTCGTCTCTCCCTTTGAGACAATTTTCGTATAATTTGTCCGAAGATTTGTCCATTGTCCCGTAAATGTAGTCGTAGAACGGCATGAACAAGGAGTAGTTTGTTCGGAATTGCGTGTGGTGAAGGGAATGGAACCTGTAAAGCCCATTAAAAACAAAACGCACATCTGAACTTTAACAAACATCGATCGAATAAATTCTGAACTAATGTATAACGAATGAAGCGACTTACGAGGGAGTGTACATAAGGTATTTGAGGGGCGGGAAGACATCGAAGAGCCATTTGGGAACGAGCTCGAAGTTGCAGTGGCCTAAGTAGTTCATGAAATCGATATATATCAGATACGAAACTGCCGCAGCGATCGAGCCCGTGCCTGTGATTGTTAATAATAGCAAAGGGATCGCGAAAAGAGAGAAATAGGCCACCTCTTCGGCAAAAGGATGGATAACAGCTGTAGAATCAATATGAATTAGTTAACGTCATATAACCATTTTCTGGTCCAATTTTCTTCACAACTATGGAGTTTCGATACAAAAGATTTTGAGAGATGTGTGTGCATTAAGGTGCTTATAATCAAGTAAAAGTGGTCATTTAACACAAACACATTCTATGTTCAGGTTTTCAAACTGTTTCGCATTATTTTGATTTCAAAAAGAAATCTCTACTTTTATTAGAAAATTTATAATACCTAAACTAAAGTAAATAAAATATCAAATTTTATAATACACCAAAACCTGAGTAAAACGAATGATATCAAGTTATGACTTCCGTATACCTGCCTTATAAAATAAATTATCTTTTATATTATATGTTGTAGGATTATGGTGGAACGTCCCTAGATCGCCGATCCAACTCATGCAGATCTGATCTGCAAGAGGATCTTATATAAACAACGGAAGCAAATATCAATCAGTATCCTACAAGTATTAAGATATACAAACCTTTGCAGGGTAGTAGATCACCTGAAATACTGTTGGACCGCTGATCTGTTCTTCATGGTTGTCTTTCTCTTCAGATGGCCGTGCGGAGACCAATTAGGGTGTTACTCAAAAAGTCCCCTAATTCATCATGGATGCTAAAGACTTTGAAGAAGACGATCAAGAACCTTGGAACCCAAATCTCCAATGGTTGCACTTATATGTATCCATCAATATTGTCATTGGACAATATTATGATCATCCATCAATAGTTACATTATGATCATTCAGTGCAAACCCTACCCTCTTCCTATTGTATATATAGGTAGAGGGGAAAACAGACGGTTGAGATTGCATCAGGCCCAAATCTTTAATAGGGTTTGGCCACCTCTTAGGTTGACCCTATTATGGAGCTCGAGTCTAACTTGGACTGGGCTTCTCATAACGGGTCAGGTCGGCCGACCCCTAGACCCGCTTACTCGATTAGGCCGGCCCGACTTGGCCCAATACCAACATACTCTCGATCATACAATCGAGTGGGCACCATCATATCTGCTTAATTCTACAAGTTCTTTCCACATCAATCCTCTCAATACAATGCTAGAGCCACCGTACGACTATCGATACCTGCAAGCGGGTCTCCTTGAAGCCAGATCCGTTAAGACCGACACAAGAATCTCCTTATGAACAAACATGCAGGGGCCACTTTATCTTTGGATACTTATTAAAGAGAGGGAATGAGTGAGAGAGTTTATAATATAAAGAGAAAAGAAAAGAAGTAAAGAGAAGAAAAGAAGAAATAAAAAGGTGCATATATCTTCTTAGTTATTATTCTCATTATCTTATTCTTCTTCTCATTCTTTCTTTTCTCTTCTTGAGGTTGCTTCTTCTTCCTCTCTTGTGTTTTTGAAGGAGATGAATAAACGAAAAGAAAGAGAAAAAAGAGAGTGTTTTTCACCACTTCATCACTACCCCGAATCACTAGCAAGGATCTAGGACTAGTTTCTTCACTTGTTGATAGAGATGAAGCTTAGAGCGGATTCCTTTCACAGTGGATCATCTACGGTGAGACGGTCGGCTTCCGAGTTCATCCGAAAGCTCATCGGTCTACTAGGGTCTTCCGATAAATGATCGGACAAGCTATAAAGGTTGTAGCTCCTCTCTTGCTCTCTTGTGTTTTTAGTTTATGCAATTTAATTAGTAAATGATTCATCTTGTGTTGGGATCGGATGCTTTGTTTGATAAAAATTTTAATTTTGCGCTTCCGTCGGATCCGCGAACGTCGCGACCCTTGCGTCGATCCCTACACCTCCAAGCATCGAAGGGATCACTCGTGCGAGAGAGCCGATCCTATCTGTCGACGTATCCTTTAGTAAGAGAATGCAAGTAAATATCTCAGCACATATCTACTTTTATTACTCCATGCTCAAGAATCAAACAACAAAATACACAACTCTACCCAAAACAAAATAATCGATCACCAATATATATCAATAATCAATCATGCAATGTAAGTAAGCCGCAATCCATAAACCAGTGTCTAAAAAATAAATATAAAGTTCAAGCTAATATTATGTGCCGTCACTATAGATGTTGTCTTTACGCTCTCACATTCCTAACGGAACGATACTCAGGCCTCCCTCAGTCAACGCATCCTAAATCACCCGATTCTTTTAAAAGACACTCTGGCTCGATTTTCTGTCTCCTATTGTTTCTCGATGAAGTGGTAATAGATCTCCATGTACGACTATCCTTCCATAATATACGGGGTAGTCTGAATATTCTATTGCCGACCTACTGTCACAATTTACGAGAAAAATCTTTTCTCTTGCTTGCAGAATCATGTGCATATTCCTATTGGATCTCCTTAGGTATAACAGTCATCTTGACCGTTTCTGAGTAAGCCACGTATTTCAGCCTTTATAGAGAAATTGTAAGCCACATATTTCAGCCTCCATAGAGAAATTGCCTGTACAATCTTGCATTCATTGCTCAACATAACGGTCGTGCCATGGAGCAATAAAGTATGTCCTAGACAACGCTTGCCTTTCTCGATCACCAATCGATTTAGCATTCAAGAACCATCACGAGCGAACTCTTGATCCATTATAGCACAAGGTCCTATGGGTCATCCCATGTACCGAAAGATCCATTCATTTCATCCTAACTAGACAAGTATACAATGGCAATTAAGTTCTATGACAAAGGACGTGTCATGTCAAGCATATACTAAATACTCGAGACAATCGACCAAGCAAAATGAAACCGACAATATCTATATCGAGCAAGAATCATTAGAGGAAAGATCAAGGCTATGAATATAACCATTTACTGCTGAGACATTAATCACAGAGTGATTGTATGTGTCAAACTGTTCTAAGACGCATTAACATAAGCCTACCAAGACAAATATCAAATGTTCTTGAGATGTTCGCTAGAAGCTAGATTTTCAAACACGATCCAACATCTTAGATGTCCTCAAACACGACTATGGAGGATAACCACTTTCTAAAGTGGTATTATATCTCTAAGTCACTTTTGGTCATTGTAATATCGTTCACATAGTATGATCCCAGAACTTACTGTTGTCACATTAAATATTGTGAACCCATAACTATATATACGGATAGACAATATCGAACATTCAGCCACTTAGATAACTGTTTTAAGTTATAAACTGGTTTCGAAAAAACGCAGACGGATCTTATAAATCTCCTTATCCAACTCTCCTACGAGAAATACGGTCTAAACCTATTTAGACTGGTTCAAAATCCTTAAATATAACGATTCATTAGGAAAGGTGGGTAAACATAGTCATCGCCATAAGTAAAAATGCATATTTCTACTTTGTCCACTCTTGGACAAATCCTTTCACCATAAAACATACTTCGCATCTTTCGACAACATCCTTCTTTTGCGTGTCTTCGAAAAAATCAACAAAATCTTGTGTTTGACAGGAAAGTCGATCAAGTTCCATACTTGATTCTCTACATTGACTCTTTCATCTATCCATCGCTATTATTCACTCCCTTAGCAATAGGCCCTTAGGTAGTGTCGTTACTTGACTTGGGTTCTACAACACATATGCTGCCATAATGAATGCGTCCTCTTTGATATTAAAATATCTCTGAGATGCTATTCCACAGGCATTACGAGGTTTCGAGTTTCTGTGATTGGATCAAAACTATCACCAAGAATCTCGCCACTACTGTCCTTAACTGCTAACCTACAAAAAAAGCTCCTGCTGTCCTTAACTGCTGGAGAAAAAATGATTTCTCTTGTGCTAACCTACAAAAAAAGCTCTTAATGTCCCTAACTGCTGGAGAAAACTAATTTCTTCTACGCTGAAAGAAAACGATTTCTCTTGTGCTAACCTACAAAAATAGCTCCTACTGTCCCTAACTGCTGAAGAAAACTAATTTCTTCTACGCTATAGAACAAGAAGGTTTCTACAAGTCTCCAATCGCTAGATAAAACCATTTCTCCCTCGTTAGTTGACAAATAGGGCTCCCACTGTTCTTAGCAGTTGGAAGAAAACATATGCATCCTGTGTCGGTGGACTAGGAAGCCCTTATGCCTCGTAAGAACCTAAATCCGGACCTACTTTTGCCTTTTGCTGTAGTTTCTTCTGAGGAACTAAACATCACACGATCTATTGCAGCCACCGTCCAAACGTACTAGCCTACAAATTCCAAACGTACTGGCCTACAAATACATATCCATTCAAGTTATCTCAAAGGCCTAACTTTTTATACAAATGTGAAGTGGTGAACGTATTAAGGTAGTATGTAATATAGGCGCAAATGACCCTCTTGATCTCTTGGGTGCTGACAATTACTAAATTATGAAGATACACGGTTGAGAAACATGAGCAGCTCTCTAGAGCTCATTTTTTCAAAACAATGTAGGAAAATTGGCTTGCGCCGTCATGTTGCTTACCATATTTAAAATATCTTATTTCATCTTCCCGCAACACCATTTTGTCGCAATGCATGGAATTACCAGTTTTCCGACAATTTCATCTTCTCGTACAGTTTCCAAAACTGCTCAAATTGATACTCATTGCTTGAGTTCGGTTTCCAAACTGATCAATCAAATACGCATATCCTAATATGCATAAACTCAGCACTCCACTGATGTAGTAGTTGACTTAAATCGACGCTTCAGTTCCATACGAGTATAGCAGCTATGTGTCGAATAATCATTTGCGAGATTTGAAATAGGTAATACTAACATGTGCCTTCACAATAATTTGGTTTGCGTTCGTTGGAGTAAATTAATTGCAATGAACATGTTAATGATTTTACCTTCTGTAACAAAACCACATAAGCAATGTCTACAGATAGATAAGTCGACATTCGACCTAAGTGCCAATCAAGTCAAACTTACGGTCAAATCAACCCAGATGGTTAATTTGACTTACTCATATATTGATCCAGTCTATAATGTTACAAAGACATTATAGAAACGTCAACCCGAAAAACCATAAATCACATGAAAGATAAAAATGTTTCATTAAGCCAGCCAACCATCCTAAGTCCATAAAACTATTTTAACTGCTAGGAAAGTTATTTAATGGACAATCATATGCATCTAAATGCAGAATTAAACTCATATGTATCCGACATATGAATCGCTTCCATAAACATAACCGCTCATAGCGACTAAGTGGTTACACTCAATCCAATGACGAGCGAAATTGTTCATACTCTCACAATCAAAACAATTTGACTTTGCTCTTTTCATCATTGCCACTTTCCTTCCCCATATAAGATCACTCAACTTTCAGCACATTATCTTCTGTTTTTCTTAACTCCAATGAAGTGCACGTGCGTTTAGGACACAAATCCTTACGCGCTTAATACTTCACCGATATGTGAGCAGCGCACTTGGTTTATCGCCTTCAGTGGCGCAACCATAAGCTTCAGCTATTCAAATGTATTCAAATGTACAGGCAAACGCCATTACATTCACTTTCCGGATAACCAAGTGCTTTGATTGAAAAACATATATAAAGGCTTAATATTGTTGCTCGATAGATAGACTGGAGCAGCACAACTGTTCAATAGAAACACTAGAACAACATGCTTCACTTAACAGACAAACTGGAGTTGCATTGCATGCTTAACAAATAAACTGCAACTATAAACTAAAAGTGATATATTTAAAATGAAAAACAAATAATTGATGCGTTGTTACAACATGACACATCTCGTAATTTGCTTAGCACTTAGATAATAAAGTATCTAGTGCACAACATATCGCTCCACTCATCACCCAGTCGTTTGGTCCGTAGATAACCGTATACCTATCGTACTTGTACACTTTGTTGGCTTAGCAATCAAGAAAAGAAATCCTACGATTACTAATGATTTCGTTCTACAAAACGATCTTTGATATGCCAAACCTCCGAAGGTTGCGGCATCTAAGGCGGTGCCGTGTCATGAAGTGTCGTGACCTCATCCCTAGAATATGATCGTCCTTCAACTTGTCCATGAAATATTATCAACAAAAACTATACATTTTATAGATTTGTTAAGATTCTAAGCATTTCTAATTTGGAATAATTGCAAAACTAATTTAATTCCATCATTAACAAAAGGTAATAGTAACAAATCTATTTTCATAATTAAGGAAAAAGAAACTAGGCGATTCTAAAATAAAATAAAAATGTTCTATAAGTAGCTATTAAAGTTATGCAATCTAGATCTGATTTAACTATCATAAATTCCAAATTTAAGACGTTAACTATATTCTCGGATCGACCTGCACCTATGTACGCTCCCACTGAAACTATCACATACAACCCTAGATTATTTAGGATTAAAATAAATATTATTTTTGGCGTATCAAATTAATTTTATTTGGCTCATATTAGCCAAAAAAAAATATGTCCTAAAATCCCCAAAATAATTTCTAGATTTTCAAAATAATTTTCTGGATTTTTCTATAATTTTTTTAAATTTTGCCTGATTTTAAAATAATTAAAAATCAGAAAACCCTTTAAAAATAGTTCAGGCCCCCCAATATAAAGCTCAGGGCCTTATTGGGCCTAGGCCCTAGCCGCTCGAGTTGAACCGGCGGGCTCCAGCTCGAGTGAGTAGAGGCCGGCTCCTGCGCGAGCCGCTCGAGCCGCCGGCTCAGGCTCAAGCCGAACCGAGCCCAACAACCCAGGCTCAAGCCACCCGACTCGACATCTCAGGCTCGTGCCGAACCTGCGGCTTAGGCTCGAGTCGGCTATCAAATTATACATAGTGCAATATGACTCGGGCGAGCCGAGCCGATAATATATATATATATATATAATTTTTTACAAAAAATATCTTTATTAAATCCATAAAGGTTTGATAAATCTTTAAAAAAATAAGAAAATCTTTATTAAATATTGGAAGATTCAATAAATCATTTTAGAAAATTCCAGAATCTTTATAAAATCTTCTCTTAAAAAATAACTTTTATCTTTTCTAAAAATTCATTTGCAAAATTTTTTTAAAAATAAATCTTTAGAAAAATCCCTTGATTTTGCACACAATTTGAAAAAATCTAAATAATTTTAAAAACAAAAAATTCAGGTTTAGGATGTTGCGATCATTGTCCTCGTTACCTCTTTGCGTCGGCACGATCGCAAAAATGGTGGCCGCCGCCGACACTACCTCATCACGGCACTATCATCACATACAAAAATTAACTTTTATCACCAAAAAAATATGTTTCCAAATTAAAAAACATGAACTTTAATCTCTAAAGCAGTCTCAACCAAACTATCTACGAGAAACATGTGTCTTAATTATGTGCTTTCTATAGATCTAATAAAATATTTTTTTTCTAGATTTAAAAGCTTAAAGGTTTTTAAGCAGATCTAATAAAAACAAAATTTTTACGATCAGAAATAACCTAAGCACAGTCAAAATTTCCATAAAATAAATCAGGCAACCGTAATGGCTTTGATAGCAATTTAGAATTATGGTGGAACGATTCCTAGATCGCCAATCCAACTCATACAGATCCGATCAGTAAGAGGATCTCATAAAAACAGCGAAAGCAAATATCAATTAGTATCCTACAAATACTAAGATCTGCATGCTTTTGCAGGATAGTAGATCACCTGAAATTCCGTTGAAGCGTTGATTTGTTCTTCATGGTTGTCTTCCTCTTCGGATGGCCGTACAGGATCAATCACAGTGTTACTCCAAAAGTCTCCTAATTCACAGCGACCACTAGAAACTTTGAGGAAGACGATCAAAAACATTGGAACCCTTGTCTCCAATGGTTGCATCCATATGTATCCATCAATATTGTCATTGGATGATATTATGATTATCCATCAATAGTTAACATTATGATCATTCAATGCAAACCCTAGGCTTTACCTATATATAGATAAAGGGACAAACGGATAGTTAATGCATCAGGCCCAAACCCTTAATAGGGTTTGGCCACCTTCTTGGTTGACACCATTATAAAGCTCGAGTCTGATTTAGACTCGGCTTCACATAACGGATCGGATCCGACCCATAGACCCGCCCACTCTATTGCGCCGGCCCGACTTGGCCTAATGCCAACATATGCAATGCAGGTTCCATCGTTCCCATGTGCATTACAAGTTCAAAAAACCGCACACTTTTGACTGTAAACTAAAGGAATGGCATTAATGAGCACTTATTAATGATGCTCTACTCTAAACTTTTAGAGACAAAAAATTAAAGACTTTGGTTGACAACCCAATACATAAATATAATGCATCCAAAAAATATTTTTTTATGGCCAAAAGTATATGTTTTCATAAGCTTTAATTCCTAAATCAGCCTCAAGCAAACGAACTATGAGAAACATGTGTCTTAATTATACGTTTTCTATAGATCTAATAAAAATATATATTTTTCTAGATTTAAAAGCTTAAAGGGTTTTATAATAGCAGATCTAATAAAAATAAAATTTTTACGATAAGAAATAACATAAACATAATCAGAACTTCCATAAAATAAATCAGACAACCATAATGGCTCTAATACCAATGTAGGATTATGGTGGAACGATCCGTAAATCGCCGATCCTACTCATGCAGATCCGATCAGTAAGAGGATCTCATATAAAGAGCGAAAGCAAATATCAATTAGTATTCTACAAGTATTAAGATCTGCATACTTTTGCAGGATAGTAGATCATCTGAAATACCGTTAGAACGCTGATCTGTTTTTCATGGTTGTCTTCCTCTTCGGATGGCTGTGCGGGGATCAATCACGGCGTTGCTCGAAAAGTCCCCTAATTCACGGTGATAGACTTTGAGGAAGACAATCAAGAATCTTGGAATCCTAATCTTCAATGGCTACACTCATATGTATCCATGAAAAATATTATGATCGTCCATCAATAGTTAACATTATGTTCATTCAATGCAAATCCTAGCCTCTACCTATATATAGATAGAAGAACAAACAGACAGTTGATGCATCAGGTCCAAACCCTTAATAGGGTTTGGCCACCTTCTAGGTTGATCCCATCATAAAGCTCAAGTCGGATTTGGACTCGGCTTCTCATAATGGGTCGGATCCGACCCTCTAGACCCGTCCACTCGATTGGACCGGCCCGACTTGGCCCAATGCCAACATATGCAATGCAGGTTCCATCGTTCCCGCGTATATTACACGTTCAAAAAACTGCACACTTTGGCTAGAAACTAAAGGAATGGCATTAATGAGCACTTCTTAATGATGCTCTACCCTTTAGTTTTCTATGGTTGTCAAAAGTACAAAACTTTCCCAGACAAAGCAATAAAGACTTTGGTTGACAACCCAATATATCTATTCTCATTTATAATGCACCCCTATCCTTTTCTTAGAAAAGAAAGAAACAGCAATAACAATTGAGCCTTTTATCCCAAGCATATGGGGTAGACGACATGAACCAACAGGAGAATCACGTCGGGTCCATCACATGAATCCTCCGCCTCCACTTAATCCTATCGAACAATATACTTTCATTAAGGCCTCTGGTAACCATATCTTTTTGTATCACATCCATCCATGTTTTCTTTGCTCTCCCTTTTGCCCTTTCGACATTGCCTATATTAAGAGTATCCATTCGTCGAACCGGTGCTTACATAGGTCTGCGTCGCACATGACCAAACCATTTTAGCCGGTTTTCCCACATCTTCTCCTCCACAAGTGCTACACCAACTTTTGTACGAATATTCTCATTTCGCACCTTATCTTTTCTAGTGTTACCACACATCCAACAAAACATGCGTATCTCCGCTACGTACATCTCAAGGTTGTACGGATACGGATATGGATACGGGGACACGAACATGATACGATGCGACACGGCGACACGACAAAATCCCAAAATATAAGATACGTGGACACGGGGATATATATAGATAATATAATGATAAGAAATATAATATCATATTATTGTAACAACATATTCAATAAAAAGCTTAGCATTTAAATATTTTTTATTGTATTTATCAAACCTCATAAAAAAAACTTAGTTATTTTAGCACAACTTTACCAAAAATATGATTTTAGTATTTTTTTCAACCTGTATTTAACATATTTCAGCAATAACAATATAATTTTAATGGTCTCCTAACCGTACGTAACATAATTTTAGCAAAATCATATAATTTCAGAATTTTCCTAACAAATTCACAAAAATACCTTATATATTTCACATAGAAGTTATATTAAGCAGCAAAATTGAGTAAAATAAAAAAGAAATATCAACAAATCAAGAAAGTTATAATAATATTAAGGTTTTATGCTTTTAATTGAAAAAAATAGTTTTTTGTGTCGTGGTTTCACTGAAACGTGTCCGAATCCTAAGCCATCATGTTTCAAAATGAGACACGGAAAATATGTGTCGGATACGTATCGTGCAAGTGTCGGGTACGAGTCCGTGTCCGATACGGCTACGGCAACTAAAGAGACGTGTTCGTGCAACCTAGATATATCTCCTGTGTATGATGCTTCTTAGGAGCTCAACATTCTGTACCGTATAATAAGGCAGGCCGAATAGCGCTCCGATAAAATTTCTCTTTCAATTTTAACGGAAAGTTAAAAAAAAAAAAGAAAAAAGGAGAAATTCATAACTCTCAAGGCCTCCACATCATTATGCAAAGAGATAAAAAGTAATTAATTTTTATATTTGACACGTGTGTCGCATGCGCACAAATTTAATTGTTATGTTTAACACGTGCATCGCACGTGCACAAATTCTAATGAAGATAATCCATCCAAAAAATATATAAATGATTACTAACAAATAATAATAATTATATTTCTAATTTGAAATTAAAAAATTAAAATTTTGGAGGATACTAATATTTGAAAATTAAACAAAGACTTTCCATGGTTAATCTCACTTGGAACTTGGTACCCACACCATTGATCTTTCTTGGTTTCAATCGAAAATAGATGAACTACACACACACACTCAAACTCATGAGGCCAACAACAAAAATTTCTCATTTTTTCATTAAAAAATGCAAAAGAAAAAGAAAAATCCATATGAGAATTCTAAAGTAAGAGTATATTATGTTATTCTCTCATATACATTTAATTAGCTTTGTACTCTTCAACAATTTTTAATACAAAATATCTTCTCTTTAAGAAATGAACAAATTTAGTAAAAAGGTCCTTAAACTAATGATTATCAAGGAAGTACAAAAAATCATGACACAAGATTTTTTCTCATCACACACATGCATAGCACGTGTTTGTTACTGGTATATATAACTCAAACTTATGGGGGCAACAAAAAAATTTCTCATTTTTCATTAAAAAATGCAAAAAAAAGGGAGAAAAATCTATGTGATGACTCTAGATCAAGAGCATGCAATGTTATTCTCTCATATACATGTAATTACCTTTATACGCTTCAATAATTTTCTATACAAAATATTTTCTTTTTGGGAAATGAACAAACTTAGAAAAAAGGTCCTTGGACCAATGACTATCAAGGACGCATACAAAAACCATGATATATGATGATTTTTCCTCATCACACATGTGTATAGCACGTGTACGTTACTAGTGTGTGTGTGTGAGAATAATGAAGGAAAGTGGCCATAGGAGGGAATTCCTCCTATGGCGTTGAAACAATACACTCTCCATCGTGTTTTCCGACGATCGGAACCCATCATTTTCATTGTTATCATCTGAGATGTGGGTATACCAGATTTTATATGATTCTACAACTTTTTCACCGTTGATTTAGCAATGTAAAAGGTTCTATTGTCGGTAAACCGTTAATTTTGAACCCACTAATTCAATGGTGAAAAGTTGTAGAATCATATGAAATTTGGTGTATCCATATCTTAGATGATAACGATGAAGATGATGAGTTCCGATCGTCGGAAAACACGATGGATGTTGTATTTTTATGACGCCATAGGAGGAAATTTTCTCCTATGGCATCCTTCCTTCATTATCCGTATCTTTCCTTCATTATATATATATATATATATATATATATATATATCTCCAAACTTTGTTTAGTTTTTTTCTTTTGTGTGTGTAAACCCAATTATTTAATTCTCATTGTGCTTGGATTTCAATTCTTTTACTTTTAAACTAACCCTTAGTCAAAAATCCATCAAGACCACTTATAGCTTAGGCAAGAAAATAAATTCAACTAGCTACTTATTTTCCCCTTCAAACTCTTATAGTAGTCAAATATACTAGAACTTTTAGCTTAAAAATCAACAATTTGTATATATTTTCCAGCAAAAGAGTTGATTTCTTTTTACATTGTTTCTTATTCATCCAACCTTTTTTCACACACAATAAATTGCATGTAGAGCGTTGCATGTATAGGTGCAACCTGTAAGTCGGCATTCACTCATCTAACAAAGAACTAAATGGTTCGATCGAGATCAAAGAGAGAAAGTCATGACATACATGTAATGGGCTCGGTGACAATGGAGGCATGATGATGCGAGTGGTAGCGAGAGTAGAGAAAATGGTGGTGCAAAGCTCTATGAAGCCAATAGTAGATGAACTCGACAGGACCCATATGGAGCAACACAGTGAGAATGATCCCTCTAGTCTCCCACCATGGCAGATATGAAGCTCCTGGGATCACCTCATTCCCCATGAAGAACAACAATGCCGTCAAGAGTATCTGGTCATCCCTGCAATCCACACATTATACATCTTCTTCAGTCTTACTCGTCCGTCCAGAAACCATTTTACCCAAAAACTTAAGTTATTGGATTCTAGAATTTTAACGTCTAACAACCGTTTTTCTCAAAACACACACACACACACACACACACAAACATACGAGAATGATGGAGGAAAGAGGCCTAAGAGGCTTTTCCGTCAGGTGACGTCAAAATACTACTCTTCAATATTTTATTCGACTATCGGCACCCATCATCATCATCTTTATCATGTAAGATGTGGATACACAAAATTTCATATGATTCTACCACCTTTTCACCGTTGAATTAGTAATGTAAAAAGTTATATTGTTAGTAGACCGTTAATTTTGCATGCACTAAATCAACGGTGAAAAGATGGTAGAATCACATAAAATTTGATGTATCTACATCTTAAATGATAAAGATGGAGACGATGGATGCCAATTGTCAAAAAAAATAATGAAGGTTGTATTTTCGAAGCCACAGAAGAAAATTCCCTCGTATCGCAACTTTCCTCCATTATTCTCTCTCTGTGTGTGTGTCAATGAAGAGGTTTGAACTAATTAAGGACCTACATGCCCAAATTTTACCTAGAGCTACACTGATAGTCACTTGTGTGCTAACGTCTTTAATTATGGTCAAAACATGGTTTTTTTTCCCTTCGTCTTTTTTTCTTTCCGATCGAAAATCTTTATAGCAATTCTCTGCAAAATGAGTGTTTTATTTTTTGGGTTGGAAATAGAGCTTTCTTTTGTCCTTTTGTTTCCCAACAACTTTTTTCAAAAGCCATTTTTAATCGAGTATTGTCCGGTGGAATTTGAATACGGTTGGCTCTTTATACTATTTTTAGGGTTTAGTTGTCAAAACAGCATGACCTATGCCCAGTCGGTAACAAAGCAAAGGGTGTTTGCACTTTTGTTGCATAGTGGGTAGCGCAACGCTACGTAAACGAGGTAAACTGAAACGTACATGCATGTACTTCAGCACAAAGATGGTGACAGAGAGAGAGAGAGAGAGAGAGAGAGAAGATTTTTGAACTTGGACAAAAACAGTGTAGCGAGAGAGAGGGAGGGAGAGAGAGGGAGTACCAGCTCCTCTCTCTATCAACTTGCTCAAAGTCCAAGCTCTTGTTGACAATCTTGTGCTTGCTCCTTGCAGTATGAAACCTAGAGATGGTGATCCAAAGCTGTGTGTAGAGCAGCCTCACCAAGAGCGTAGGAAATATTGTGAGGTTGAAGAAATCTATCTCCTCCCCTTCACTTTTAGCCCTCATGAACTTGTACATGCTCCTTGCCACCCAAGGCACCAACAAACCATACTGAAAAACAACCAACAACAAGACAGAACATCATGTAAAAACCTGATCCTGCTCATGTCTCACAAAAAGCTTGACGAGTGTAACAATTAAAAAGGAAATGATGGAGATGTTTTCAAAAGTAAAATGGCTACCTTGAAGTTGCCAAGTTTCTGCCATGGCCATTGAGTGAAAGGTCCTGGTTTTGAAGCCATTTCCCTACTTCTTCTTCTTTTTGGCCTTGGGTTTTGTATGCGTGCATCACCACACTTTGTGAGTGTAGGCATTTATATAGATATTTGGGGCCAGAGGGTTACATCACAGGACCCATTTATTAATGTTTATTAAGTTGACACCCTTGAGGGGGTAAAATGAAATATGGATATAAGCATGCAAGTACTTCTTCTTTTTGGCATTGGTACTTTTTCTAAATTCACCCTTTTAAAAGACATTGTTGCTTGCTAGGATTCTATTGGTGTAAATGTAAATTGTCAGGTGCCTTGGTGCTTGCTAAAATTCTTAGTGTACCTTTGCTTGGTTTATCTACTACATACAAAGTATATATTATTATTTTTTTCCATTTTTGGGCATCATAAAAAGCTAATTCCTTTTGCTCAAGTTCTATATTATAGCTTAGTTTTCAAATTTTGTTTACTCAAATTCATTATTATAATATTTATATTTTGTTAAAAAGCTGCGGTGGATTCTTAATTAGTTTGTGTGGAGTACACATCATCTCTGAAATACAAGACATCGTTTGAAACTATTATATACTACCAAAGGGCCTGTGCAAATGCACGGGTCTGTGAAAAATGTTACAAAAATTTCGTTTTGATATTTTTTCATGATCATCTACGATGAATGTAAAAAAATCATATTAAAAATGTTGCAAGATATAAAAAATTTATGACAACTAAATATAGATAAATCATGACAATTTAAGAAAGGAATTATGTCGCTATCTATATTGATATTGTGCTCTGTATATTTATCGTAGCGATTTACTTGCTTGAGAGGCTAATTTTTAGTAAAACAAAATTGTAAAATACGTTGATCTTATCAATTCCGTTTTAATTCGAAAACCCCACAAAATGTATGCATGATTGGTTCTAAGATCGATTACAACCTCATGATTGCAATCACATGATATTACCCAATAGATGGGTAGCACTCTAATAACCATAAAGGCACATTATTCATTTCTTTTTTTTTGAGACGCGGCGGATCACATCGAGTTTATTACGTTGACTGTAACTTCATATAACTCCAAAATATAAATCAGTTTAGATATTCATTTAACCTTAATCAATTTCAGGTAGAAAGAAAATATATGAGAAAGTGAATCAAATAAAAATTTCAAACAAAAAGAAGGAAATTTTTTTCTATTTTTTCAATATTTTTGGCTATATGCAGATAAACATAAAAGGAGCGGCATGCGAATTTCTTTAAAATGGATCAAACACAAATTTTCTTAAAACGTAGCGGTGGAAGCTAAATTTTTCGTATCAACATTCATTAAAAGAAAATGTCCTAATGAAAATATCCTAAAATCTTGGGGAAGAGGATAATTTCCTTAAGAAAAGGACAAAGATTGGCTTGATCCTACGTAGGACAAAAATATGGAAAATATAAAATGGGTTGGGCAAAATTGGAAATCCAAAACACTTGAATTCATGCTTCAAGCTTCGTTAGGGCTTTATATAACATATATACTAGCAAGTGCTCCCGCACCATGCACGGGCCCAAGAAATTATCCAAAAAATATGTTATTGCATATGACTGAATCTTAACTAAATTTTATTATAAGCAATTTTTCAAACCTAACCTAATTCGAGTCCCTTTTCAAATAATTTAGAAATTTTTTCATTCTCTTTTAAAATAGTTCTAGAAAAGCATATGTCTATACACATTTCTACCTATTACATGTATTCAACGGATGACAAATTGCGTTTAAAAAGTCATACCATCATCACTCACTACATTTAAAATTATAAAAGATTTTCTTCGGAATCTTCTTGCCATTTTCACTGGTTGCTCTTGACCTCCGTCCTTCTTCAGACGAAGATTATCTCTTCACTCATCATATATTATTCTGTTAGTAATTTTCATGTTATATAATTTAACTCACTGCTTTTAATATATATATTCCAGAACTGTGTATAACTTTTAATATATATTTCATAATCATATTGGTAGTCTATCTGTAATATACAAATTTTCATTTTTTTATAACTATCCATATCCATATGTGCATCTGCCAATGACCATATGATACAAATACGGTAACATCTACATCCGATATATATCCAATCGTTGAAAACGTATACAAAAGCAATAGTGAAAACGTTGATTCTAATTTTTCAAAAGACATCTGAGACTATATAATTTCCATGCATGTATCTATGCAAAATAATAGTGGACAGATGTATCCGATCGATGAAAACATATACAAAGTAACAGTGAAAGTGATGCGGCAATTTTTCAGAATGCATTTAAGCCACATCTAATTTTCCAACCATGTACATATACAAATTAATAATGAACTAGTTGATTGTAACATCTAATAGATATCAAAAATCTCATCTAATCTTCCATCCATGTGTGATGTCCAGGGGAAAATACTTTCCATAGATGTTATGTATAAAACTAAATGCAATATTTCTTGCAATAAGGGGATAAAAGTATATTTTATTAAACTAAGGGGGTGGAGGCTAATTTTCCATGCATAAAGACAAAACAAAAGCTTGATGACATTTAAGTTGAGGGCAAAATAGTAATTAAATTGAATGCAAGGGGTAAAATGGAAATAAGAAAAGCTTGAATAAAGTCTAAAAGTTTGAAGCAGGGATTTATATTATATTATATATATAATAATTGATAATGATGGTGATATTTTTGAAAATATTTTGACTAGCTAGGTTTGTTCAGCTATGCATACCTAATTAAACAGGACCCTATGAATCAATAGCACGTTTATGTCTCTCATACTCCTCACACCTTAGATAAACTAATTTGGACTAATTTGTACCAACATTTATAGAATGTGAAAAAAATAAATAAAATCTATAACAGTGATCGAAGCTGTTGATGAAGAAGGGTTTACTATATTCGTGTGTAGTTGATCAAGAACTTGTTCTTGTTGTGTTTTGTGTGTGTTTGTTTTGAATTATTTTACTAAGTGTGGCCTAACATTACCTATAATGGCATGTCATTAAGTTGACAAAATGATCAACTAACCACTACAAAAGAAGATATTTGGTGTCTTCCTTTGTCCTCATCATAGCTTTATCTAAAATGTGCTTGGTCTTCATGAAACCAGCTATAAGAAACCACATGATTTTGTGATATATACGTGACCTTAAATTTTCTTAAACTTATTCTTGTTCAAATACGAGCTAAAAAACAAAGAGAATAGGGTTTTCCTATGTACCCCTCTACATTCTTTTGTATATATATATATATATATATATATATATATATATATATATATATTCTATCAGTTGGGTAGAAAAAAGTATTTTTCTTATACAAATGGCTCATGTATAAGAGAGAATTAGAAACATGCATCGGCTTTTCAACAATTGGCAACTCCATCTAAATTCTTTTCGTATTCTTTGAGAAAATAATGTTTTGTCTGCTCGCATATGTAAAGTATAACCATCATTCCCAAATGAACATACTATGTACATCATAGATACCATTTGCATTGGAAGACAGCTGAATTCAAATTTCTTGTACTTTCATTGCATGTTGTGATTAAATTTTGTATCATCCGCTTGGATGTGAACGCACAGTAGCTAGTCCCCTACAAGAACAACACATGCCAACTACGTTACAAGTGTAGGCAGATATAAATGGGAGCATCTATTTTATTTAGTTTGATTGGCATGCGACATAAATTGAGAGACTCTTGAGTTCAATTTTGATGGAAAAAGAGTTGTTGAGCGAAATGAATGCTCATTTAGGTTAAGTGAGTAATGAGAGAGCTTTCTAGAGTCTAAAAGCCACCGCTTTCTGACATTATTCACTGTGGGTGAAATCATGTCAACTAAAAATTTGCAAGTTACAAGAAGGGATAGTTATTAGGGCTCAAGAATCACAGCTCATATGATGTGTTCTTTCTACCTACATTCTTCAAATCTTTCATATTTTTAAATAAAACCTGTAGGACTTCATATTGCTTTATAGGACCTCCAAATCTTCTCCGCTATCTAAAAGGAACCTCTAATTAATCTAACTAAGATTCTAAGTACTTGATCTACTCTCTGACCTTTCTTTACTTCACATTTTTGCTCCTATTTTAGAATAATATTAATTGCTTGTTATACGTGGAATCGACTAGAGATGACTAAAAAAGAAAGAAAAAGATCACGATACTCATGATTATAAGTAGATAAACTTCTAATAGATGGTTAAATTTAAAGGAAATGTTATTAGAATTTGAAAATAAATAAAAGAATGATGTTGATGTAGGATGGAAGAAGAAGAAGACAGTGGTAAAATAGTATTTTCTAAAAGAAAACGGAATCTCAGGTGCAAGGGAGGAAGTTTCCTGCTACGGTGTTGAAAATAGTCAATATTCCACTAATTTTTTCGACGATCGGCATCCACCATCTTTATTTTCATCGTGTAAGATGTGGATAAACCAAATTTGATGAGTATCCAGCATTCCTCCACCGTCGACTTTTTGATGCAAAATGAACGGTTTTCCGACAGTGTGCCATTTTTAGTATTTTTACATCACAAAATCAACGATGAAAGGGTATTGATTTTACATCAAATTTGGTGTATCCACATCTTGCATAATGATGATGATGGTGGTGGATACCGACCGTCGAAAAAATTGATGAACCGGTAACTTTTTTCGATGCCATAGTAGGAAACTTCCTCCTATGGCATCTGATATTCTGTTTTCTCATTTTCTAATAGAGTTTGGATGGAAATAGGAGGAGGACCAATTTTGATAACTTAAAAGATTTGAAGATATTATTTAGAAACATGAAGTTTTGGAGGTGTTGCTTAAAAACCCAAAAGATTTGGGAATGGTAGGTGAGAAAAACCACTTTAAAATGCCAAAAAAGGGCCCAAAGAATAAGGGGCCTTGCAAATCCTCTGGGGGAATTGCGGACAGATAGACGGATGCTATACATGTCAACATGGACACCCCATCCCGTTTTATCAGATTTGCAGCGAAATTAATTTGCATAGCCGATTCATAGAACTCCTGACCTCTAAAAAAAATACATAAGTAGATACATAAAATATTACTTATCTTTACCATTATAACTAGATGACATAGAGTTATAACAAAAGCATCTCCTTTTTTCTTTATAAAATAATGCAAAAAATTAAGAAAATTTTATCATGAAACTCTAACTTCAGATCATGCCAACTCAAACTCATGAATTTACCTTTTTACCCTTCAACATTCAAATTTAAAAATAATTGGCCACAATGAGAATATTCATTTTTCATAAAAGACCCTGATAATTAAACAAGCTCACGAACAAACATACAATAATTATTTAATTATTTGTAACATACTGGCACATGAACCTTAAATTAATTTTTAATAGTGTCATAAATAGATTACATTTCATAATTTTATGCATTTATGTAAATAAATTTGTCACGTCCCGCTATACATAAAATTCGGGACGTAACTTGGCCAGCCATACTACCTATGGAAATGAATTATCTTTCCATAGTCACATTAAAACTGTCATGTAGTAATCAAGAACAGCATAATATATATCTAACTATCACATGTCCAATGCTAATAATCAAGAATAGCGGAAGCAATAATAAATGATAAAGTCTCAAAAGATCCAAGAATAAATAAACAATAAATATTTGTCCTTTATGGGCTTACAAAAGAGGTTCCAATAAAATAGTTCAATGCAAGAAATAAACCTAAAATATAATAACTAGATAAACGAGATAGTCATCACGGCTTTGCAATCTCCACGAAGTATTCTGTCTTCCTGTGCTAAAACCAAGTGATCTGGGCCATGCAAAACCCAGACATCAGAGCATCGAATATAACATATTAAGGATATAACCAGAAGGCGTTGTATCAAATCATTATACAGAAAACTAATGTCACGAGTAAACATAGCAATAGCAATACAAAGTGATGCAGCAAGCAAGATAAAATAAAGCAATCATGTCACATAAATCTTAGATGTCATGTTTCTAGATTATCTATCCTACATGAATTTGAAACCAATTAATATAATTCACATCGTAACTCAATAGTATCACGTACGTGTCCAGGACCACGGTCAAGATTGTCGTGGCTGAATCCAATACGTGCCGCTGGACAATAAATAATGTAAATGGATCGATGAATGATATCAGCTCATCATCTCGGAGATCGTATCGACTGATCAATCTCTAGCTTGTAATGAACTCTTGAGTTACAATTAGGCTTACATTATTATTTCCCTCCTTTTCCCAAGTTGCATGCTCATGTCAAGTATCAAGATAGTATTTACCTAATACCAACACAGAAACAAGCATGTACGAGTTTCGTCTATCAAGACAATATGTCAAGTCAAGAGATATCATGTAATTGTTGGCATCTAGGTAAACGTCAAGTTACAAGCAAGGTTGTCATGATAATACTAATAAGACAAGGTAGAAAGGATGCATGACATCATACATGGATACATGTGTATAATTAGTAACTAGCGTGTTAGGAGTATCATAGTCACATCATGTACAAGATCAAGATAATAGTATTAACAAGAATAACATAATCATATCAATAATATGTAGGAACAAGTCATGATTCGAGTTAGGTGACGTATAACTTGTGTGTATATGACCTAGCATGTCAGAAAATAATATCAGATATCATTCAGTTTATGATATCACCTTAATTATCAGGTTGAGACGGCTCATAAGTGGATGAGATGGCTCAAGTATGTTAGAGACGGCTCAGGTAAGATTGATACGTCTCAAAAGTGTTTCAAGATCACCGTTTTCATCTCTGGTTGTAAGAGACGGCTCGTGATGGTCTTGAGTCGGCTCGAAGCTTGTCTTGAGACGGCTCAATATAGTTTAAGACGGCTCAGAAATCGTTTGGAAAGTTATATCGTTCTCTGTTGATATGAGACAGCTCAAACTATATGCATGGAACGTGTATTGTTTCTTTGTCTACATGAGATGGCTCGAGATTATTTTGAGCCGGCTCATGGCCTATTTTCTGATACAAACAGATATTTAATGTTTCAATTATCTAGATTTAATACATGTAAGTAAACAAAATATAAATTACGCTTAACCATCAGATTGAAGTATATTAATTAGTTATACCAGAAGAATGCCAAATTTAGGGTTTGACACCATACTTTATTCAAATTCTATTTATCGATGCATATTTCATAGATTAGAAATATCGACGCATTGTGATTCGAATCTCGATGCAATCTTCGATTAGGTTATTAACAACGTATTTAGAGTAATGTCTATACCACGATACAACAATAACAAGAAGATCTAGGTAAAGACTATGTCTTGAATAATTATAACATGCATATGTATCGAAATCTATTTAGATCTATTATATATAATATAAAGCAAGATCCGATCTTGCGTTAGCATGTAGAAAGTAATTATAAATACTTGCATCGACGATAATCTCACGTTAACAACGATGAACACCCGATCTTGAAAACCTAAGCAAAACCTTGTCTTGAAAGATGTAGCCGCGAGGAAAATGGTGACGATGGTGACAAGATGATTGCAGTTGATGACGACAACCATAAAGCTGATGATGATAACGGCCACAAACTGATTCTAGGGCTGGCTAGGGTTTTGAGACGAATAGTTTGAGATTAGGGTTTGTATGAGAATTATAAGGTTTATATAGGATGGTTATAACATGGCCGGATATCATAATAAATCCTATATCAAATAGGCATAGGGACTTAGGGATAAGGTAAAATATTATTCATATGCCTAATTACTATATCACTACTTATCAAATATTAAACATTTGGTTTAACTAGTAAGAATCATGCCAAGAAATAATATTAGGTCGCAGGTCAAGTTTCGAGACGGCTCATGCATGCTTAAGCCGGCTCATAAGTTATTTCAAACCATTATATGTTCTCTAGGTACATGAGACGGCTCAACACCATCTAGAGCCGACTCAGAAGCTTTTTAGTCAAATATTCAAATAGCCAGTATATTAACAAAACTCAATCTAATAAACAAAATACCGTATGATCGTTCTAGGGTGTTACATTATACCTAACTACAAAAAAAATTTCGTCCTCGAAATTCACGAGAACGAAAGGAACAAGGACAAGAAAGATAACAAGGGTAAGAACAACGGAAAAGAACACGAACAAGCAATATCATAATCAAGGAAACAAATTCGGGAATCTCTGTCGCATTTCCTCATCGCGCTCCCAAGTAGATTCTCCTTGTGAACGTCCACCCAATGAAGCAAGTACCAACGGGATAATCTTATTCTTGAGAACTTTCTCTCGTCGATCCAATATAGCTGTCGGTCGCTGTCACGCCCCGCTTCCCAGTGTACGGTGAAGTGGACGCGACGAGGTCCGCTACGTATGTACTCAGAAGTACATACGCTAAGCGTAGCTAAGCAATATAAAATATTACACAAGAGACAAGAGTATAAAAAGAACAGCAACTTTTATTTATTAACATTCTTTGTACAATACATGAAAGGAAAATACAACTGAAATGAAAAAGCAATGCCTAAACAGTGGCATAACAGGAAATGAAAAGTACAGAAAGAAAAAGTGTACAATGAAACTACAGTGCAGGGTCTTCAGTAAACTGCTCCAAGTCTTCTTGCGATGGCTCAATCTCGGCCGGGTCCAAAACACCTGACGACATTCAAAGAAGAGAGAAACAGAATGTCGTCAGCGAACAGGTCGCTCGGTAAGTCCCAAAGATAAGAGAGAAATAGACAGAGAGTAAGAGAGGGAGAGTGTAGCTTTTAATGTTGTATTATAATATTGTAATGTTGTATTAACGCTGTTGTTTGTAGCCTGGTACAGAAGATGCCAGTGTATACGAGGGGAGTCCCACTTACACCGGGGACTTTGGTAACCTGTAGTACAAGGCTCCGTCGATAATACCACGGAACAACGGCATGGATGTAATTACGTCTTAAGTGACCACCTCGTGCCACCTTTAACATATTCCGTACCAGTCTACCCCTTAAACCCCACGATGTCTTGTTTGTATTGTTATCTTGTAAAATTGTGTTGATTGTATGAGTGATTAACTGACTGACCGAAACCATGATATCAGGAAACAGTTATAACCGTAGAGTCATGTAAATGGAATACTGGGAAACATGTAAAAAGAATATATCCATGGTTTGGTTCAGTCAAGTTATATAGATTGTTAACTGGATTCAGGGATTCATGTATTCATATTGAGTTGGAATATAAAAGAATATAGATTGACTTGAATCATATTCAAGTCAGAAATAGTCAGACTCTAACCCGAGTCAGACTAAAAGAAGGTAATTTGATGTTCAATAATTGTTAGGGGCCTTATTGTAATTTATAGAACTTGAGGGGATTTTATGTAAAAATTACTTTTATATACTTTTCAAAATACACCTCAAGTATTTAATTATCGTCTTTATATACATACAACAATTTAATGATCAAGATAAATATATATACATATTCGAATAACATGAAATGAGTCAAGTATATTATTCGAGTAACTACCATAAACAATGCTGTAAAGAAATATTATGTACGACTAATTAATCAAGTTGAATGGATGCAGAATATAAACAGAGATATGGCTCTAAATGTTTTGCTTGCGTGAATTCCAGTTTCACCTAAATACGACTACCGGTTTGAGAGATATATATGTTTTCGTATCGTCGCGCAAAACAGATCAGAATCTATTCGGCACCGTCACATATTTTTAAAATGCAGTTTGAGTTAATTTTCATCAGGTTTCAGATTATGAAGATTATTAGAAAATTTTAAGTCTTTCGATGTACTTATCCAAAACACCAAGATTCATAAGATTTGGATTTCTGAAGCTCTAGTTATGATCATTTTAATATCAGCGTTTAAAACAGAAATTCAGATTTCTGGACAGCAACTATATATTCTATTGCAAAGCCTATATCAGGTTGTTTCATGCATTCCTAAGTAATATAATATACAGAAAATTATAGTTCTATCAATGGTGCATCTACACATCTAAATTTTGTCACAAACGGACATCGGGTGTTCGAGTTATGTCCAATTTAAAAACAGTATGCGAATCGGAACAGATTCTGTCCAGATCCGTCACTTAATATTGTAACGCAGTTTTCTTTATCTTAGATAGGTTTTCGGTAAAACTATAGAACTAATAAAATCTATATCATTCGATGTAGATATCAAAAACATCTGAGTTTGCTCAATTTGGATACCGGTATACCAAGTTATGTGTCCTAGAAATTGACCGATAGCTGCAGTTTTCTGTTTTACGATCAGTGAATAAATACGATGTAATTCACAAACCGTTATGCGGATCGATCTAAAATTTTTACAGCATGTATAAAATAATATAATCTATCATATGTAAATTCCATGAAATTTTCAGAAGTAAAAATTAATGTCTAAAAATTATTTTAAACCTAAAGGTATTGATGTGTATACTAAAATCGGCAAAAAGATTAACTAGTATTTTTATGCAAGCTTTATTCTTTCTTTTAATAACCAAACCGATTCCATGAGATATCGTAGATATATTATGGATTGAAATCTATGTTCTCACAACTTGTAATAAACATTCATAATCATGAAGAAAGAATTAAAAATACTTTAATTTGCACAAGAGATAATAAGATATTATTAAACCATATAGAATCATATATATCTAAACTTATGTATATGTATATGTATATGTTTATGTGTATCTTCTCTTATGGATTATGATATGAAAAGAATAAGGGATTCACGATGCATGACAAGAGGAAAAAAAAGAGATGGGGGGAAAGGAGAGAGAAGGGACTTACATGCACAAGCCGGTATTGTCACCGGACTTGTCTATCCGCCGATAGCCTCGCGTTACTAGCGAGACCTTCCTGAAGATTTCTTCATGTTCTTCTTCTTGGACTCTAGGTGAAGAGGGAGAAGTGAGAGATAGAAAAATATGAGGAAGGAAAAGATGGAGGAGGACAATAAAGATGGTATAATGGTGAATTATGTATAATAATATATGCATTCAATATGAGAATTAAAAGAGAAATGAAAGGTCACCATTCATTTTGGAAATGAAAGGTCTCATTTGTAGGTTATGAGAAGAATAAAAAATGATAAAAAATAATTGCAAGAATGGGGATTTGAACATGTGACTTATAGAATAACAATGCAAAGACTTAACCAATGAGATACAACGTTGTTCATGCACATATTTAATTAGAATTAAATATATGATGTTGCTTAAAAAGAAAATGGGCTTTTTAGATGGGCTGTAGAGAATAAGAATAATGGATTTGGGTTAAATATTTATGAAAGGAAAAATAAGAATGAGAAGTTAAAAACTTAAATATAAGAAAAAGAAATTGTACCTAGAAAAAAATACATAATAGATTGAGGAATAAAATAATAATAAATTTAATAGAAAAAGGAAAATACCAAGTACAAATAAATACGGTATATTATTGAAGAGGGATAATACAAATGTATAAAGATTTTGGGGTCATTACAGTCGCTCTTCATACGATAGATCATCTCCCAACGTCATTTCTGAATGATCTAGGACGTGAGTCTCATCTCGAACATATTTTCGAAATTGAGATACATGAAACACGTCATGCACACTCGCCAAGGATGATGGTAAAACCAATCGACATGTCACTTCTCCAATCCATTCGATGACATCGAATGGTCCCACCAATCGAGGACTAAGCTTGCCTTGATTACCAGACCGGATCACTCCTCTTGTTGGTGATATCTTCAAGAATACATGATCACCAACGGCGAACTCTGACGGTCACATTCCGGTATCGGCCTAACATACCTGCAAATGATATTTATGACTATGCAATGCTTCGAATAAAGCCATCTGTATACTCGTCTGGAAACGGTTGTTATAAGAAAATTCCACCAAGTGTAAATGATCCTTCCACAAATTTTGAAATCTAGCATGCATGCTCTCACTTCCACCAAGGGATCGGCAGTAGTTGCAACAAACCAGCAACACTGTAACACCCGGCCCCCTTTTATAAAAAAGTCCGTATTTTGTTACTTTAGAATTCCGTTATTTTTACTCATTTAATTATTTAAAGAAACTCCATTAAACCCAAAACTATTTTCTCCTAAGTATTTAAATCTTCCCTCCGGCCCAAGCATAATTTCCCAGCCTAGAAATCAAATTGTAAATTTCTCTGGCCCGAGCCCATAATTTCAATTCCATTTTAATTAATTTCCTTAAGCTCTTCCTCAGCCCGTTATTATAATTCTTTTATTTATTCAGCCAGCCCAGCCGTTCACTCCCCATTTCTTATCCAATTTCCTTTAATTTTTCCCTCAGCCCATGAATTAAAACCAAAACCATTTAGTGAGCCGGCCCAGCCCACTCCCTTTTAAATTCTTCTTTCAATTCTTCCCTGCCGGCCCGTTGGCTCAGCCCATTTAGTTTGGAAATTCATTTTGATTTTCTTTTTCTCACCGGCCCACTCCCTTGGCCCGCGACTCATACCCGACCCGGTCCGCCCCTGTGCTTCTCCCTCAACGGCTACTTTCCCGCGCGCTCACCCACGATCCTCGCCGTATTCGTCGCCAACGCTCGCGAGCGTTACACCCCACGACGCGCGACCCCTTGCATCTCCCCACCATTCTACTCCCTCGCAGCGTCTTCATCATCACCTTCGCCATCATCATCTCACCCACCTCTTTCCCGCTCCCCCTCAACCCAGAATCCCCTAACCGCACCCGAGCTCCACCCCCACTGCACATGCACCTACCCTTATCGCCGACAGTCACCCCCTCGTCGTCGACCGAGCACCTCCATCTCACCTCTCACTCCCCCAATCTCCGCCGCCTCCATCTCATCGACACCACCACCATCACCTCGTCGGCAACCAAGACCACCGACCGCCAGCACCACCCTCTCTTCCTCCTCGGTTCTCGACCTCTCTCAATTCCCTCTCACTGATCTCTCTGCTCCCTCCTCCTCCTCTCTTCCTCTACTGCCTCCCGAGCGCTTTCGCCTGCACCCCCGTTCAAATCACCACCGAACACCCGAGCCGATCCCCGCCTCACCGCCGTTCAACCACGCCGTCACCTCATCATCGTCGTCGTCATCGTCTTCTCTCTCCTTCTCTGTTGCTCTCTAACTCTCAGTCTCCTCTCTCTCGCACTCATCTCTCTCTCTGCTCTCTTTCCTTCCCTCTCCCTCTGCTTCTCTCTCTCTCTTTGTTTTCCCACTCTCTCTCTAATTCCTCACACACACTCTCTCTCTCCCTCTGTCTCTTTCTCTACATTTCTCTCTCTAACTCTCTCTCAATCCCCCTCTGCTCACTCTCTCTTCCTAACTCTCTCTCAAAAACCACACAAAACACATTTTTCTTTACAAACACTCACTGCGGCCATTGCCGGAGCGACCGTCGTCGACCCCAGTACACTCGCAGAGGATCATCGAGCATCCCTCAACCTCCAGTAACCGTGCAACGACTCCGGACAACTCCGACGCAAAATCCGCATCTCGATCCAAGCTCGCGCAAATCCGTTTCACGGCGTACATCATGCGTTCGTGACGCCGCTGCTACCGTGCGACCCCGAGGCGTTCCCAGGCAAGTATTTTACTTGCTTACATGCTATTTACCAAAGTTACGATTTTTAATTACATATATCATAAAGTTGCAAGTTTAGATCAATTATGTGCCATACCTGTTTGACGCGTGTTCCCAAAGAAAATACTTTTCTAAAATGACGGAACTGGATTAATTACTTTGGCCCTTACTGTGATGAATACTTTGTGCAAGTTTCGCTGGAAATTACGACCGTTAAAGATTAAAACAACTACCCTCAAGTTTAACCGTAAAACTGGAATTTTCTTGTACCTGAAAACTAATAAAATCGCCATAAATCATATACATACTAGAATGGTGTGTTCGAGGGCTCAAATCGAAGACAACTCGACGAAATTTAACCCTATGCTATTTTACAGATATTCCTAAACTTAAACTGTGACGATAATTGGATCGGAGTGCGACTCTGGACTACCGTCCAGAGCGACTCCAATTGTTGGTTGCTGTTCCGTATTGGGTGCCACAAGATTTCCATGACTCGTAGGTTGCGGAACTCCGCTGTTTATTATAGATAAATCTGTTATCTAGATGACACAATTGATTTCATTCTGTTTCGTTACCATTTGTTATTTATTCTGTAATTTAAAAGATCGGGACGCATAACAGTCCCAGCAGAATCAGAACTGGCATATTGGTATTGAATAGTGTATATCTCCTAACGTACAGACGCGATCGAAGATCCGTCTATTGAGTTGAAAACCTTGCTGAAAACCCTATATTTCATCTACCTGTAGCGTCGCTAAAATCTGATCCCAACTGGGATTAAAATGCGTTGCGAAACGGACTTCTGATTCTGAAACCAGATTTCCAGCCGTGAACGCTTAAAATGAAATGGCCATAAATAATGATCCTGAAGACCAATTGGCATGAAACTAAATTTGATGAATAGATAACTGAACATACTAAGTATTACCTGTTCATCGTCTCACTAAATTGTAACCGTACGATTTATGATAAATTGTGCAATTGGTAGCTTATTGATTTAGGACATCCTAAATATGCTTTTATACTGCTTATGCATCATATTATACACATGTCGATGCATTGATAACATAGTGATAACGTGCATTTACCCAGTGCTAGATTTTAGAGATGATTGTGGCAAGTACGTCAGTGTTCGTGTATCCGTGTATAAGTGAAAGTGATACGTACTTGTACACAATCAGTGACCCTATTATTCTATTGCATTGTCGACGTCTGTGGGATGCGTGTACGTGTGACTATAAGTGGTATGGGACACTTATGGAAGCGCTTGCACAGGTGTCACAGATAAGGCATCCGACACTGCCATTTATCTTAGGTATTAGTCGGGACGTGCTTGATGGAGGTCCTGCCTCCAGTTCTCGCGCAGACTTGTCACGGATCGATTAGTATTTAGGGTTATGGTTAGCGTTTGATGTAGACCACGGGGTGTGGGGTAGTTTAAGTGTGAGTTCAACAGAATCTCGGGAGTCCCATGCCGGCTTATATATTTAGGGAGATATATGGAGATTTACAGGGTATGTGATATTCACCGTGATATACATGTTGCATGTTGGGCCCGTGGTCCCTTGCCCTTGGGTTCTACCCTTGGGTGGAGGACACTCACGAGTGGTTGACTCTCACACTTGGACTGACGATAGGCTTAGTGACCTTGTAACAACCCCAAAATTTTTATACATTTGTTTTATCTCTCTTCAATAATATACCGTATTTATTTGTACTTAGTATTTTCCTTTTTCTATTAAATTTATTATTATTTTATTTCTCAATCTATTATGTATTTTTTTTCTAGGTACAATTTCTTTTTCTTATATTTAAGTTTTTAACTTCTCATTCTTATTTTTCCTTTCATAAATATTTAACCCAAATCCATTATTCTTATTCTCTACAGCCCATCTAAAAAGCCCATTTTCTTTTTAAGCAACATCATATATTTAATTCTAATTAAATATGTGCATGAACAACCTTATAGCTCATTGGATAAGTCCTTGCATTGTTATTCTATAAGTCACATGTTCAAATCCCCATTCTTGCAATTATTTTTTATCATTTTTTTTATTCTTCTCATAACCTACAAATGAGACCTTTCATTTCCAAAATGAATGGTGACCTTTCATTTCTCTTTTAATTCTTATGTTAAATGCATATATTATTATACATAATTCACCATTACACCATCTTAATTGTCCTCCTCCATCTTTTACTTCCTCATATTTTTCTATCTCTCATTTCTCCCTCTTCACCTAAAGTCCAAGAAGAAGAACATGAAGAACTCTTCAAGAAGGTTTCGCTAGTAACGCGAGGCTGTCGGCGGATAGACAAGCCCGGTGACAATACCGGCTTGTGTATGTAAGTCCCTTCTCTCTCCTTTTCCCCCACCTCTTATTTTCCTCTTATCATGCATCGTGAACCCTCTATTCTTTTCATATCATAATCCATAAGAGAAGATACACATAAACATATACATATACATATACATAAGTTTAGATATATATGATTCTATATGGTTTAATAATATCTTATTATCTCTTGTTCAAATTAAAGTATTTTTAATTCTTTCTTCATGATTATGAATGTTTATTACAAGTTGTGAGAACATAGATTTCAATCCATAATATATCTACGATATCTCATGGAATCGGTTTGGTTATTACAAGAAAGGATAAAGCTTGCATAAAAATACTAGTTAATCTTTTTGCCGATTTTAGTATACACATCAATACCTTTAGATTTAAAATAATTTTTAGACATTGATTTTTACTTCTGAAAATTTCATGGAATTTACATATGATAGATTATATTATTTTATACATGCTGTAAAAATTTTAGATTGATCCGCATAACGGTTTGTGAATTACATCGTATTTATTCACTGATCGTAAAACAGAAAACTGCAGTTATCGGTCAATTTCTAGGACATATAACTTGGTATACCGGTATCCAAATTGAGCAAACTCAGGTGTTTTTCATATCTACATCGAATGATCTAGATTTTCTTAGTTTTATAGTTTTACTGAAAACCCATCTAAGATAAAGAAAAATGCATTACAATATTAAGTGACGGATCTGGACAAAATCTGTTCCGATTCGCACACTGTTTTTAAAATTGGACATAACTCGAACACCCGATGTCCGTTTGTGACAAAATTTAGATGTGTAGATGCACCATTGATAGAACTATAATTTTCTGTATATTATATTACTTAGGAATGCATGAAACAACCTGATATAGGCTTTGCAATAGAATATATAGTTGCTGTCCAGAAATCTGAATTTCTGTTTTAAACGCTGATATTAAAATGATCATAACTAGAGCTTCAGAAATCCAAATCTTATGAATCTTGGTGTTTTGGATAAGTACATAGAAATACCTACAATTTTATAATAATCTTCGTAACCTGAAACCCGATAGAAATTAACTCAAACTGCGTTTTAAAAATATGTGACGGTGCCGAAAAGATTCTGATCCGTTTTGCGCGACGATACGAAAACATATATGTCTCTCAAACCGGTAGTCGTATTTAGGTGAAACTGGAACTTACGCATGCAAAACATTTAGAGACATATCTCTGTTTATATTCCGCATTCGTTCAACTTGATTAATTAGTCGTACATAATATTTCTTTACAGCATTGTTTATGGTAGTTACTCGAATAATATACTTGACTCATTTCATGTTATTCGAACATGTATACATATTTATCTTGATCATTAAATTATTGTATGTACATAAAGACGATAATTAAATACTTAAGTTGTATTTTGAAAAATATACAATAGTATTTTTACAATAAACCCCCTCAAGTTTTATAAATTACAATAAGGCCCTTAACAATTATTGAACTTCAACTCACTTTCTTTTAGTCTGACTCGGGTTAGAGTCTGACTATTTCTGACTTGAAAATGATTCAAGTCAATCTATATTCTTTATATTTCAACTCAAGATGAATACATGAATTCCAGAATCCAGTTAACAATCTACTTGACTGAACCGAACCATGGATATTCCTTTTACATGTTTCCCAGTATTCCATTTACATGACTCTACGGTTATAATCGTTTCCTGATATCATGGTTTCGGTCAGTCAGTTAATCAATTTTACAATCAATACAATTTTACAAGATAACAATACAAACAAGACATCGCGGGGTTTAAGGGGTAGATTGGTACGGAAGGTGTTAAAGGTGGCACGAGGTGGTCAGATTAAGACACCTAACATGAATACTGTTGCTGTTGTACCGTGGCATAACGGTTCCTTGTACTCTCCATTTGCCCTGATCTCTAGCATATAGAGATCCCCCTCGTATACACTGGCATCCTTCTGTACCAAGCTACAAACAACGGCGTTAAACAATATTCCATAATATTCAACAACATAATACTTTAGAAAATACTGCTACTCTGCCATTCTCATTCTTCTTTTCTTTGGGACTTACCGAGCGACCTGTTCGCTGACGACATTCTATTTCTTTCTTCTTTGAATGTCGTCAGGTGCGTTGGACCAAGTTGAGACCGAGCCAACAACTGAAGATTTGGAGCAGTTCCAAGAAGACCCAGAGCTCTAGATAATTGTACTTTGTTCTTTCCAGTATTTCCTTTTATTATTATGCCACTGTTTAGGCATTGCTTTTCCATTCCAGTTGCATTTTCATTTCATGCATTGTACAAAGAATGATATTAATAAAAGTTGATGTTATTTCAATATCATTTGTCTCTTGTGATTATTTTATATTGCTTAGTTACGCTTAGCGTATGTACTTCTGTGTACATACGTAGCGGGCCTCGTCACGTCCACTTCGCCGTACACTGGGAAGCGGGGCGTGACAGGTTTTGTTGGTGGCCCAATGCAGGTCAGAGCTGTATGAATCCCTATCATGCAGTTCTGGTCTGCGTGAACAACCTAAGCAATATAACACAAGAAACAGCAACTGAAAACATTCTTTAAATTACATATTCCTTGAATCCATCTTAAACTCCACCTTCGGTTTCCTTGAACTCCATCTCTCCACTTTTGAATCCTTAATTCTTATTCATCCTTTCTATTTGTATCTTGTAGACTTATTAGCTCAATTGGTTAGAGTATCAATTGACGGAGCTCGAAGAAGATATCATCCTAATCCTGTTTCCTTACTCTATTACACCATCCTTCTTGAGTAATTTCGAGAACGAAATTATTTTTAAGGAGGGTAGAATGTAACAACCCCAAAATTTTTATACATTTGTTTTATCTCTCTTCAATAATATACCGTATTTATTTGTACTTGGTATTTTCCTTTTTCTATTAAATTTATTATTATTTTATTTCTCAATCTATTATGTATTTTTTTTCTAGGTACAATTTCTTTTTCTTATATTTAAGTTTTTAACTTCTCATTCTTATTTTTCCTTTCATAAATATTTAACCCAAATCCATTATTCTTATTCTCTACAGCCCATCTAAAAAGCCCATTTTCTTTTTAAGCAACATCATATATTTAATTCTAATTAAATATGTGCATGAACAACCTTATAGCTCATTGGATAAGTCTTTGCATTGTTATTCTATAAGTCACATGTTCAAATCCCCATTCTTGCAATTATTTTTTATCATTTTTTTTATTCTTCTCATAACCTACAAATGAGACCTTTCATTTCCAAAATGAATGGTGACCTTTCATTTCTCTTTTAATTCTTATGTTAAATGCATATATTATTATACATAATTCACCATTACACCATCTTAATTGTCCTCCTCCATCTTTTACTTCCTCATATTTTTCTATCTCTCATTTCTCCCTCTTCACCTAAAGTCCAAGAAGAAGAACATGAAGAACTCTTCAAGAAGGTCTCTCTAGTAACGCGAGGCTGTCGGCGGATAGACAAGCCCGGTGACAATACCGGCTTGTGTATGTAAGTCCCTTCTCTCTCCTTTTCCCCCACCTCTTATTTTCCTCTTGTCATGCATCGTGAACCCTCTATTCTTTTCATATCATAATCCATAAGAGAAGATACACATAAACATATACATATACATATACATAAGTTTAGATATATATGATTCTATATGGTTTAATAATATCTTATTATCTCTTGTTCAAATTAAAGTATTTTTAATTCTTTCTTCATGATTATGAATGTTTATTACAAGTTGTGAGAACATAGATTTCAATCCATAATATATCTACGATATCTCATGGAATCGGTTTGGTTATTAAAAGAAAGGATAAAGCTTGCATAAAAATACTAGTTAATCTTTTTGCCGATTTTAGTATACACATCAATACCTTTAGATTTAAAATAATTTTTAGACATTGATTTTTACTTCTGAAAATTTCATGGAATTTACATATGATAGATTATATTATTTTATACATGCTGTAAAAATTTTAGATTGATCCGCATAACGGTTTGTTAATTACATCGTATTTATTCACTGATCGTAAAACAGAAAACTGCAGTTATCGGTCAATTTCTAGGACATATAACTTGGTATACCGGTATCCAAATTGAGCAAACTCAGGTGTTTTTCATATCTACATTGAATGATCTAGATTTTCTTAGTTTTATAGTTTTACTGAAAACCCATCTAAGATAAAGAAAACTGCATTACAATATTAAGTGACGGATCTGGACAAAATCTGTTCCGATTCGCACACTGTTTTTAAAATTGGACATAACTCGAACACCCGATGTCCGTTTGTGACAAAATTTAGATGTGTAGATGCACCATTGATAGAACTATAATTTTCTGTATATTATATTACTTAGGAATGCATGAAACAACCTGATATAGGCTTTGCAATAGAATATATAGTTGCTGTCCAGAAATCTGAATTTCTGTTTTAAACGCTGATATTAAAATGATCATAACTAGAGCTTCAGAAATCCAAATCTTATGAATCTTGGTGTTTTGGATAAGTACATCGAAATACCTACAATTTTATAATAATCTTCGTAACCTGAAACCCGATAGAAATTAACTCAAACTGCGTTTTAAAAATATGTGACGGTGCCGAAAAGATTCTGATCCGTTTTGCGCGACGATACGAAAACATATATGTCTCTCAAACCGGTAGTCGTATTTAGGTGAAACTGGAACTTACGCATGCAAAACATTTAGAGACATATCTCTGTTTATATTCCGCATTCGTTCAACTTGATTAATTAGTCGTACATAATATTTCTTTACAGCATTGTTTATGGTAGTTACTCGAATAATATACTTGACTCATTTCATGTTATTCGAACATGTATACATATTTATCTTGATCATTAAATTATTGTATGTACATAAAGACGATAATTAAATACTTAAGTTGTATTTTGAAAAATATACAATAGTATTTTTACAATAAACCCCCTCAAGTTTTATAAATTACAATAAGGCCCTTAACAATTATTGAACTTCAACTCACTTTCTTTTAGTCTGACTCGGGTTAGAGTCTGACTATTTCTGACTTGAAAATGATTCAAGTCAATCTATATTCTTTATATTTCAACTCAAGATGAATACATGAATTCCAGAATCCAGTTAACAATCTACTTGACTGAACCGAACCATGGATATTCCTTTTACATGTTTCCCAGTATTCCATTTACATGACTCTACGGTTATAACCGTTTCCTGATATCATGGTTTCGGTCAGTCAGTTAATCAATCTTACAATCAATACAATTTTACAAGATAACAATACAAACAAGACATCGCGGGGTTTAAGGGGTAGATTGGTACGGAAGGTGTTAAAGGTGGCACGAGGTGGTCAGATTAAGACACCTAACATGAATACTGTTGCTGTTGTACCGTGGCATAACGGTTCCTTGTACTCTCCATTTGCCCTGATCTCTAGCATATAGAGATCCCCCTCGTATACACTGGCATCCTTCTGTACCAAGCTACAAACAACGGCGTTAAACAATATTCCATAATATTCAACAACATAATACTTTAGAAAATACTGCTACTCTGCCATTCTCATTCTTCTTTTCTTTGGGACTTACCGAGCGACCTGTTCGCTGACGACATTCTATTTCTTTCTTCTTTGAATGTCGTCAGGTGCGTTGGACCAAGTTGAGACCGAGCCAACAACTGAAGATTTGGAGCAGTTCCAAGAAGACCCAGAGCTCTAGATAATTGTACTTTGTTCTTTCCAGTATTTCCTTTTATTATTATGCCACTGTTTAGGCATTGCTTTTCCATTCCAGTTGCATTTTCATTTCATGCATTGTACAAAGAATGATATTAATAAAAGTTGATGTTATTTCAATATCATTTGTCTCTTGTGATTATTTTATATTGCTTAGTTACGCTTAGCGTATGTACTTCTGAGTACATACGTAGCGGGCCTCGTCACGTCCACTTCGCCGTACACTGGGAAGCGGGGCGTGACAGACCTGTACAGTGAGACTTAGAGACTGATAGGGATACTGGCATTGTTATACTTTACATACCGTGTTGACACTCGTGGCATGTTGTTCTACTGCTTTTACTGTTCCGCTGCATTGATTACCGCATATTCATATCCATGTTGTCATTGATTTATTGTTACACATATCGGTTACTGCTGTAGAGTGGTCACGTGATTTATATATATTATATTGCTATTGTGTCGCTCTGACGACCTGAGTATGCATGCTCAGTGTGAGGAGAAGATTTAGCCTGGACCAGAACTAGACGTACATCACAGACTTCTTGACTTGCCATTCCGAGTTATATTCGTTTGTTCCACTTCAGGTCAGTCTTTACATTGTTTCTTTCAGTTACTGCATTTCTCATTACCTGCGCATCATTTACTGTTTACCATGAAAAACTAGAAGCCGAAGTGTGACTACGGCAGGACATTTCCTTGACCGTAGGAGCATGGCTGGCCTTCTCTACCCCTCGTATTCCGTATTTTGGGAAGCGGGGCGTGACATGGTTTAGTTGGTATCAGAGCCAGGTTTTGCTTCGATTGGGATTGCAGTTTTCCGTGTATTGCTTGGCAATCTAAGACATCCTTCGGTCTAGGTTGTAAACTTGTCATTCTTGATCCATATTCACATCGTGTGTTCAACTATCCTTTCGCTAGGGTTCCAGGTAACTTGGTAAAGTTTCGTGGTTGTAATTGTGAACTACACCACGATTACACTACCATACTCTGTTTAAGTGACTTGAAGTCGTACAGTTGTTCTTTCCCCACTTGTAATAAATTCATCACCTCTGATATTCTTGAATTTTTGTCCTATTCATGTTATATTTTGATTCGTTCAGCGTGTGACTTATATCATCCTCAACATTGTTATTTCAGGATCATGTCTTCCAACGACTCTTCCTCTATCTCCGCTCCCCAGAATCAGACCATTGAGATTCTGAGTGTACTGCAAGGTCTGAAGGAAGCCCAGGAGCGAACGAACGACTTGTTAGCTGAAGGACTGAGAAGGCAGGGGAATCAGGCATCTGCGGGAGTCTCGAATCATAAAGGGATCCCCGTTAGACGAGGAAAAGAGAAGAAGATGAAACGCCACTTTGTTTCCCCGCGACAGAAGCAGCAGAAGACCCCATGTTGTGGGTATTGTAAAAGGCCAGGACATCTTCAGAGGGATTGTCGCCGCGCCCAAGGGAAATGTCTGATATGCGGGTCCAACAAACATCTCATCAACGGCTGCCCAGAAAGGAAAGAACTACAAGGAGGAGACTCGACCACACTCCCCACTTCGGCCAAGTGAGGATTACTGCGTAGTTCGAATTTCGAGGATAAGACGGACCTAACACAGGATTCAACTCGCGTAACGATGATGCAGCAGTCTAGCGATCAAAAAAGAATTTTTATGTTTTCCAATTTCAGTATTATGTTGTCATCCTCTTATAAACATTTTTTTCCGTTTGAACCTTTGTATCCGTCGAACTTTTAGTTGAATGAAATAAAATTTGAAAGACCCTCCGATAAGCAGCGAGTATGGCAGACTGTTGAAAGACCTCGTGCAAGAGGTCGATAAGATTGTCTCGCCGTCTCTTCGAGATAAAGTTCAATAGGTACACAGAGTGCATCTTGTCCTCAGCGGCATCCAACGCCCTAAGCGGCACGCCGGAACAGAATAGGGGAAGCGCTTCCCAGATAGCTCCCACGATAAGTTTAAGAAGAGAGGAACGTCGGGGAAGCAGTGGACCATTGTATGCGTCGAAGCGACTCATTATTTCAGCACACTCCTCGTTTGTGAACTCCCGATTTTGAGAGCGGCCAAGTCGGCGGATGTCCTCATGAGAGATGATCTCGTTAAGAGCATACATGTGGGTGTTCATTGTTCCTGTGAAAGAGGATCAACAGAATTATCAGAAAGACTGATTAAGCAAAATGATATAATGCACTGAGAAATAAAATGCCATCTTTAAGTTCCAAGATCCATGAAGAATTCTTAAGACTTCTTCTATATGATTTGGGAGGAGTAAAGCTCCATTAATGAATTAAGAAAATCCAAGGAAAATCTTTCAGAGAGCAGAGCTCTATGGAACCCTAGTAGGGTCCCCTTTAGTTCTCTTTAGATCCCTTTAAGACCTGTAGAGCAAAGCTCTGCTAAGTGAAACCCTAAATAGGTTTTCTTTAGATCAGGGATCTATTGAGAGCGAGGCTCTATCAATGAAAATTAATTTAAATTTAATTTTATCCAAATTAAAATTTTCACCTAAAAGTTTTAAGAGTTTAACTCTTAAAGTTCTTGAAAATAAAGAGCAGGGCTCTGAGTTCTGAAAGTAAAATTTTAGAGATGAGAATCATCTAAGGGACCAAAGGTCCTATTTATAAGCATCAAGTGCCCTTTCAGCTTCCAAGGGATGGCGCGACGGTTCGGAATCTGCCACCGCTGCGCTCACGTTAGGAGGCCACGTAAGCGCAACGGTGGGGGGGCATTTGTTTACCCCAATCAGAGCAAAGCTCTGTTCAAATTCCAAGGTGGGAAAAGAAGCAATACTTCTATTTTTCTCCAATCAGAGCAAAGCTCTATATTAAAATTAAAATTAAAATAAATGAAGCAACGCTTCAGATCCCCTGCGCTGCACACAGAGCGCCACGTGTCAAAATCAGACACACCAGCGTAGGGAGCGCAGCGCCCAAGGTAGCGTACTCCATCAGAGCAAAGCTCAAAAAAAAAAAACTACAGTTGCGTAAGCGCACTTGCGCTGCGCTGTGCGCAACACGTGTCAGCGCAGCTGCACTGTGCGACACGTGTCAGCGCAGATGCGCACACAAAAAAAAAAATAGTTGCGAAAGCGCACTTGCGCTGCGCTGTGCGCTGCGCGACACGTGTCAGCGCAGCTGCGCTGTGCGCTGCGTGTCAGCGCAGATGCGCGCAAAAAAAAAAAACTACAGTTGCGCAAGCGCACTTGCGCTGCGCGACACGTGTCAGCTCAGCTGCGCTGTGCGCTGCGCGACACGTGTCAGCGCAGATGCGCACAAAAAAAAAAAATCAGCTGCGCGACACGTGTTGGCGCAGATGCGCTGCGCGACACGTGTCACGCTCTGGAGCATTTGCGCCAAGCAGAATTAAAATCCTGAGAAATCTTTTCTGTTCTTGTTAAAACAAGAAGATTTTCTTCTGTAAAACAGAGGCCTTCGGATCAAAGATCCAACAGTGGGGAAAATTCCCCAAATCACTCAGAGAAAGATATTTTTAACAAATTTAACTAATTTATAAGCACTATAAAAAGGACCCCAGATCTCAATTCAAAGGCATCAAGATCTTGCTAAAAAAAAAAAAGAGTAGAAGGGAACTCTCAAGAACTCCTGAAGAACATAAAAAGAAAAAGGTAAAAACCTTTAAAAGAAGAGAAAATTCTCTTATGAACAGATCATTGATCTAAGAACAAGATCATTGATCTTCAATAAATAAATAAATAAATAAAAATAAAAAAAATAAAAAAATAGCGCTTTGCACTTTTTCATGAACTTTTGGTTCTTTAAGATAAGAAAAAAACTTATTCTTTCCTTTGATCTAAATTAGATCAAAAAAAAATCTAACAGTGCTTTGCACTTCTGTTCATTGAATCTAAAAGATTCCTAAATTATAGTGCCTTGCACTTGCAATACTGCACTGTTGCGCTCTTGGATTGGCGCAAGCCACTAGAGAGCGCCACGTGTCAGCATCTGAACTAATTGCGCTATGCGCTCTCTGATTGGCGCAAAGCGCCTGATAAATGCAATGCATTTCCTAAAAGGGCCAAGCCCAATTAAAAAGGGCCTAACAGGCCAAATTAAGTGCAATGCATTACTTTAGAAAGGGCAGAGCCCAAATAAAAAACAGATGCTGCGCATCATTTATAAAAGGGCAGAGCCCAAATAAAGGTCTAATAGACCAAACAAAAATGCCATGCATTATTAAACAGGAGCAGAGCCCCAGTAAAGGCCTAACAGGCCAAATGCAAATAAAATGTTGAACATTTTCAACTGGACTTAGCCCAATTCTGGCCGTAAGTCCTTAAATTAAATTGAACTGAACACAAATGCTTTCTCTCAAATCAATTTACCTCCGGTCCAAGGGTACATCTCTGAACTCCTCTGACACCCATCGTTGTAATCCTTCAACGACATCAGAAAGGTGACGGGTCCCAACGACCACATATGGATATGGACTGTGGGGTCCTTAAACTCGTGGACCGAAACGTCCCTAAACTAATACCGGACCAAAACGTCCCTAAACTAATACCGGACCGAAACGTCCCTAAACTAACAATGGACCACCACGTCCGTAAACTGGAATATGGACCACCACGTCCCTAAACTGGAGCATGGACCGCAACGTCCCTAAACTACCTATGGACCACTATGTCCCTAAACTGGAACAATAGAGCCTCCAAATGCTCTTTTGCCGGATCTAAACGATCCCGTTTAAAGTTGATCTTAGCCCCCAAACACGGCTAACGTATCCTTAAATATCCAAACGGACTATAAAACTCCAAATCAACCTTGGTTCAAGGGTACATCTCTGAACTCCTCTAACATCTGCCGTTGTAATCCTTCAACGACGTTAGAGAGGCGACGAGTCCCGATGGCCGGATATTAAATGGATTATCACGTTAAGTTGATCTTAGTCTCAAGCAGGACTATCGTATCCTTAACGAACGTTTAAGTTGATCTTAGCCGCAACGCGACTAATGCATCCTTAAACTAAAAACACCAAACCCAAATCTAAGTAAATACGGATTTGGACTAATCCACGTCCTACGGGCGACGGCATTACTCAGTCTCTGTATACAATCCACGGGCAACCACAAACAAAACAAACACACACGACACGAAGTGAAATTCTGGAGAAGGAGAAAGTTGTTACCGCGATGCGGTAGCGTAATTAACTGCAGGGGCTTGCGCCTGCAGGAAAGAGCGTCCCCACAATCAAAAACCCCTCACCCGGAGGGGGAATCTGACGAAGTCTGCTACATCGGCCGCATCCGTCTAGACCTCCGATACACGGTGCCATAAATCAACTTGGCATCTTCGGAGAGGTAGACGGATAAAACCAAATAGCATCTGTCCCGAATCTCAGCGTCAGGACATCGCGGTCCTGTGCGCCGTCTTTCGGAGGGGAACACATTCTGGCACGCCCGGTGGGACCTTTTCCACTTTCCACTCCACACTTCGTGTGTCGTGTTCACGAACGAATCGCGGTTTACTGTGGTTGCCTGTGGATTCAAGGTACTAAGATTTGGTGTCTTGCTCCGTGCAGAAAACAGAAGATCAATGGCTTCAAACTGCACTGCCTACAACTGCAATTCTCGCTCGGTCCTTGCTGGAGGAGTGACTTATGGGCCCCAAGCGGCCTCCCTTTTCAAAATGCCGGTGGAGCAGGTGGCTCAAACCACCACTGGACTATTTTTTGGGACCATGCTCCCACCAATGAGCTTCAATGCCCCAATGACATCGCAAGAAGCTCCAAAGAAGCCGGTCTTTGATCGACTTACCACTGCCGCGACCCCTCTCAACAGGTCGCCCAGTTTCAATACCTCAGTTTTCAACAGACTGGGCCAGAACGTCCGCAAACCTGCGATACCCGAAGCTGCCATCTCAAAGCGGATAGCCATCCCGACGCAAACGGACGAAATCATTGGAAAGGTTCCTTCTTCCGAGAAGTCAGTTTTTACGAGGCTGGCCATTCCGGTTACTGCTCCAGACGAGGTCCGCAAAGCTGCTTCCCCTACCCAGAGCAGGGGGTATGAAGAAGCTTATCCAACAACGGAGGTGACTCCATCCGCACGACATGCTCGACGTCGCCACTGGCGCCGAGTAAAGAATGCTGGGGGCAACTCCCCCTTTGGGATAACTCCGCCAGCTCCAACGGTGGGGACCGATGCTGCTGTTCCAACCGGGAACAGCTTTGAATTGCTAAACACGGTGCGCAGAAGCTCTCCTACTGCGGTGCTGAAGCGAACTCCTTCACCTATGGAGAATACTTCAGAGAAGAAGCTAGAACAGCCCCCTCAACTGTCCTCTAAAATTTACAGAGTCTGGCGACAGGTCCAGGAGTCAGTGATTGATGAAAACTATCTCCGCCAACGGAAAAAAATGAAGGTTCGGCAAGAGAAGGATTACTCCGTCAAACCCCAAAAACCAATAGTTACCCGGGTGCCCATTACAACGGCCCCCTTAACTCCAATCACTCAGAAGAAAAGGAGGCCGCAAAAAGCCCCTGTGAACATGGCGAAGCATAAAAGCGCCGAACACAAACGCCCCAAATCTGGGGGCATGGTGGTGCACACTGTTTATATGGCTTCCGGAAAGGAGGAAAGCCGCGCTTTGACGGGTCACCGACCGCTCATCCGATCAGTAACGAAAGCCCAGGAGCAACAGCAAAAACTCCAGGAAATGATGGCTGCAATGGCCGCACTCACTGGGCCAAAAGAAAGCTCTGAAACGTCCTCGGATGAGCGTCAAGAACAAGAAACTGACGCTGAGTTTCTTGGCCAGATATTGGAAAAGAAGGATAAAGAGGCTGCGGAACAAGCGGCCAGCATAAAGAAAATAACCCTCCTCTTCCAAGATATGGTAGGGATGATGTTACAGCCAGACCCTCCAGCTGAAGACCCTCCAATCATTATTGAAGATGACGGAGGGGAGACATCTAATCCTCCGCCGGCTCTTTCAGCAGCCAAAGATGAAACCATTTCCAAGGCCGCGCTAGACGATTATATAGCTCAGCAGATCCGGGTTCATCAGGCGAATGAAGCGGCTGGGCAAATTGTTAGAACTGGACGACCCTATCCGGGCTGGTATGACCAAATCAGTTACCCGCTGGGATATACGATCCCTAAATTCCATGTATATAAAGGGACAGGGAATCCGCATCAGCATATCGCTCAATTCAGGGCCTTATGCGGCAATACTGGAGGCGATGACAAATTGTTGCTACGTCAATTCGTCGGTAGCTTAGCAGAAACAGCCTTTGAATGGTATTCGGAGCTACCTAACGACTATGTCAAAACATTTGCAGAGATGGAGCTGCTGTTTACACAAAGATTCGCGAGTGCTAGTGAACGCACCCCGATAACCGCACTAATAAATGCCAGAATAAGGCCAAGCGAAACGTGGGTCCAATACGCAACACGATGGCGAAACCTATGGTCGAAATGCGAACAACGCATAGAAGAGGCACATGCGGTAGGCATGTTTATGGGCACTCTCGATCCGCAGGCGACCATCTCACAATTCATGATGTTCTTCAGGCCGACCACCTTCCAGGCCTTGATCGACAAATTAGCCCAAATGGACCAGATGGGCCATGGACCGTCTCCTCCAAAACCAGATTCTCGAAATGAGAAAGGAAAAGGGAAAGTGATCGTCGTCGCCAATGCTCAGCAACAGTCGAACAACTCAAAGCCGGTCGTTCGCCAAAACAGCGTGCGTCCACGCCCATCCCTCGAAGAGAGGCTAGGACGTCCTTACTCATTTCCTCAGAATAAAACGAGAAGACTGTTCGAGCTGGCAGTGCGCAACAGACTCATTAATCTGCCGAATCCAAAGCGTCTGTCGCAGCCAGGAGATCTTAATAATCCCAATTATTGCGCTTACCACCAAATGGTAAGTCACCCGATTGAGGATTGTTTCGTCTTTAAATGATGGATCGAGGATCAGTACCTACAAGGCAAGTTCGCGCTGTCGGAAAACTGGAAGGTAAACCCACCGCAGCCGCATTCTCTAAAGAAGACGGACACGCCGGGGGCAGCTTGTTCTTTAGTCAAGGATGAAAACGATGGAGAAAACTTATCAGATGAATCTGAAGACTACGTAGCGACTTGTCATGTGATTTCTCACTCACTGACGGATGAGGAGGAGGCTCCTTGCGCTGAGAAATGGCGAACCCTGAGCCGGAGATTCTACAGCCATCAGACGAGTTGATCGATGTCTTCCTAAATGAAATTCGTCTGAAATCAAAAGCCAATCAAGAGCGTGAAATGGCCATAATGGAAAGAGCCAAGGCATTCCCGTTAAATCAAAAGCCATACACTGCGGGTAAAAACAAATTCAAGACGAGGAAAAGGTTCGCCAAAGCTCTATCAGTAGGAATGAAGCTACCGCCCTCTGAAGAAAATACTCTCGCTGAGGTAGAGATGCACCCTAACTTCTGCTTATATCATCAGAAGATCATACATCCTACCGAAGTCTGCGAATCTTTTAACTGTTGGTGGCAAGGGTATGTCGCTCAAAAGCAACACTTCGACAGGACAAAATGTGAAGCTTGTAGACGTCGAAAAAATGCGATAGATGATCGCAAAAGAGCCGCCGACGATTGTCATACGGCCGACTCTAAGGTATCGTAAATTATCACCTTTGGAAGCGACTCTGACGAAGAAGCTACCCCCAACCCTTCCCTCAGGGAATCTATTTCAAAAATGAAGGAATTGAGGAGCTACGGGAACGTTCAGCCATGCAATCGCACGCTACTCGGAAAAAATCCCGGCCCCGCAAACAACGGAGCGAACAAAAAGGATAAAGGAAAAGGAAAACGGCCTTCGTCGCCAGCGCTCAACAACAATTAAGTGACCCTAGACCGGTTGCTCGCCAAAGCAACAAGCGGCAACCCCTCCAGGAAAAGTTGAAACGTCCTTATTCGTTTCCGCAAGATAAAACAAGGGGACTGTTCGAGCTGGCAGTGTACGACAGACTCATCAAACTGCCGAGTCCAAAACGTCCGTTGCGGCCAGGCGATGTTAATAATCCTAATTATTGCCCTTACCATCAAACAGTAGGTCATCTGATCGAGGACTGCTACGTCTTCAAGAACTGGGTTGAAGACCAATACCAACAAGGCAAGTTCGCGTTGTTCGAAAATTGGAAGGTGAACCCGCCACAACCGCATGCTCCGAGAAAGATGGATACGCCGGGGGCAACATGGTCAGTCATGGAGAAAGCCCTATAGACCGAAAAGTCAGTAAACTAGAGCTTCGCCTCAAATACGGCGGACCGAGATGTCCTTAAACTAATGATGGACCGCAATGTTCTAAAACTTGCAAATGACCGAAATGTCTTTAAACTACTACCGCAGCATCCTTAGGCTGACGAGATAAAAAAAAATAAAATATATATATATATATATATATATATATATAAAGAATAAAAAAAAAGAAAAAGAAAGTAAAAAATGGTATGTCCATAAGCAAAACGGGCACGGATGAAAACCCGAAAGGGCTCCGTGAGTAAAAACAGCAGGACTACCGGCGAGTGTTCGTGAAAACCCGAAAGGGCGCGACCTCGTAAAAAAAAAAAAAAGAGACGACATGTCCATAAGCGAAACGGGCACGGATGAAAACCCGAAAGGGCTCCGTGAGTAAAAACAGCAGGGCTACCGGCGAGTGTTCGTGAAAACCCGAAAGGGCACAACCTCGTTAAAATACACTTATAAGGTCCTCTCGACCTTGTAAGGAGAAACCACCTGCGTGAGATCCTTACGACTCACAAAGGGAGCAGCACACTTAGGGATCCCCACGATTCCTAAGGAGAAAATACACTTGCGAGATCCTCACGACTCGTAAGGAGAACTCTCTTATGGGACCTTCACGGCTCATAAGATTTGAAAGTCTTAAGTTACAGAGACCTAAACCTGTGCTTAAGCAACCCCCACAACTTTCGTTATGGCCCTACAAGTGGTCCAATACTGGCTCTTGTATACAATCCACGGGCGTGAATAAACATTTCCCTAACAAAGTCTCATCCGTGACTAGGGATATGCTCATACAGCAAACAACACTTGTAAGTCCTCTCGATTTACAAGGAGAAAACCCTCTTGTAGGATCCTTACGACTTACAGAGGAACATGCACTTAGGAATCCTCACGATTCCCAAGGAGAAAATACACCTACAAGATCCTCACGACTTGTAGGGAGAAATACCTTTGTGAAACCCTTACGGCTCATGAAGTCAAAAGCCTTAGTCAACAGGACCTTAACCCTGTTCGCTAAGCCCCCTTTGTTCGACATCGACGGAGGCAGATGATGATTCGCTCCTGGCAATATCCCAGTTGTAGCGATACTGATGCCTAAATCGGTATCAAATTCCAAGTCCTTTCATGGCAGATGATGATTCGCTCCTGGCAATATTCCGGTTGTAGCGATGCTGATGCTGAGATTGGCAACAAATTCCAAGTTCTACGCTCGAGATAAAAATCAGCGAGCTGAGAATGCATATTAAATAGCCAAAATGATGGGGCAACTTGCAACAAAAACAACAAGTAAAAACGTATGCACACGAAATAGCCGAAATGATTGGGCAACTCGTAATAAAAAAACAGCGAGTAAAAAAAAAATATAGCCGAAATGATTGGGCAACTCGCAATAAAAAACAGCGAGTAAAAATAAAATAAACAGCCGAAATGATTGGGCAACTCGCAATAAAAAGCAGCGAGTAAAAACAAAATAAACAGCCGAAACGATTGGGCACACGAAATAGCCGAAATGATTGGGCAACTCGCAATAAAAAACAGCGAGTAAAAATAAAAAAAATATAGCCGAAATGATTAGGCAACTCGCAATAAAAAACAGCGAGTAAAAATAAAATAAATAGCCAAAATGATTAGGCAACTCGCAATAAAAAGCAGCGAGTAAAAAGAAAAAATAGCCGAAATGATTGGGCACCGCGAAAAATAGCCGAAATGATTGGGCAATCGCGATTTTCACGATATAAAAAGCTGAAATGATAGAGCATCGCGGAAAGAATAAAAAAAAATGGAAGAATGAAACTTTTTGCCCTACAGGTGAAATCACATCGATCCCTGTATACAATCCAGGGGCACAGATAAAGAGGGAACCATACCTTCCCAACAGGCTCCATCAGAAAGCGAAGCCAAATCTCGACGGTTCATAGACAACCTAGAGACAATCTCGACATTTGTCGCAATATTACAGACACGATGTCAACAAATGAAGCAAACGAAGATCCCGAGCTTCAGGGTCTCGACGTCAACATCGACAACTTAGAGATCACCAACGGCGTTTCTCCTCACTCCAACTAGATGTAGACATGACGTCAACAACCGACCTCAGAATCGCAACGAAATGGAACCATGGCAAAGTCTCTAGTTCCAAATCTCAATGGTCACATCTGCAGCCTGGAGACCAACAACGGTGTGCCTCCTCATTCCAGCAGGACACAGATGTTACACCATCAAGCGGAGCGATGGCAAAATCCGAGCTTCACCTCAGCATTCGTCTCGATACAGTAGATGCAATGTCAACAACAGCGTTCCTCCGCAGTCCAGCTGGAGGCAGATGCAACATCAACAAAAGACCTCACGGTCGAAACAAAGCGGAGTAACGGCAAAATCCCAACTCCACCTTAGCATTCGTCTCGTTACAGCAGACACAATGTCAACAATGGCATTCCTTCGCAGTCCAGCAGGGTGTACATGCAAAGTTAACAAAAGACCCCATGGTCGAAACCAAGCGGAGTGACGGCAAAATCCCAGCTCCACCTCAGCATTCGTTTCAATACACCAGACGCAGTGTGAGCAAATGAAGCGAAGGCCAAATTCTTAGCTTCAAGGTCTTAACGGCAAGTCATATAAAGCCTGAAAGACCACCGGAGATCATCTCACATGGAGTGGTCACCTCCTCGACATTCGTTTCGATACAGCAGACGAGTTGTCACCCCAGCGTTCTTCCTCCAGCAGGGATTCGGACGTGATAAAGCAAACGAAGCGAAGGCCACATTCCTAACTTCAACGTCTTTACGGTAACTCACATATAACCGGAAAGACAATCGGAGGTCATCTCGCACCAGCACAGAGTGGTCACCACCTTGACGTTCGTCTCGATACAGCAGACGAAATGTCAACCCCAGCGTTCTTCCTCCAACAGGATTTGGACACACCAAAGCAAACGAAGCGAAGGCCACATTCCTAGCTTTGACGTCTTGACGGTAACTCATATAAAACCGGAAAGACAATCGGAGATCATCTCGCACCAGTACAGAATGGTCACCACCTCGACGTCCGTCTCAATACAGCAGACGAGATGTCACCCCAATGTTCGTCTCGACACAGCATACGCAATGTCATTAAACGAATGGAGCCACGGCAAAATCCCTAATTCCAAATCTCGACGGTTCACCAACAACCTAGAGACAACCTCGACGTCCGTCTCGATACAGTAGATGAGATGTCACCCTAATGTTCGTCTCGACACAGCAGACGCAACGTCATTAAACGAATGGAGCCACGGCAAAATCCCTAGTTCCAAACCTCGGCGGTTCACCAGCAACCTAGTGACAACCTCGACGTCCGTCTCGATACAGCAGACGAGATGTCACCCCAACGTTCGTCTCGACACAGCAGACACAACGTCATCAAACAAACGGAGCCACGGAAAAATCCCTAATTCCCACCGCAACATTCGTCTCGATACAGCAGATGCAATGCCAGCAAACGAAGCAAAGGCCAAATTCCTAGCTTCAGGGTCTTGACGGCAACTCACATAAAGCCCGAAAGACTATCGGAGATCATCCCCACACCAGCGCGGAGTGGTTATGACTCATCGGGGCTCACCAAAATAAGCCTAACCTCAAGTAAAAAGCGACATGGCAAATTCCTAACGCTTGCTCTTCCGACGGTCAAACTGCCAAGGAGGATTGCTTGAAGACATCTTGTCTAGCCCCCGAAGGGATCAGAGACACGGCAGTCACAGGGCTACTCGAACAACACGATTACCTATCGATGACTATATCAGCTTATGCGACGGTACGATGGCCAAAACCCTAAGTACCACCAACCTTAACGGGCTTCTGTCGTAAAGAGCAGAGGTTAAATGCGACGTTAAGATGTTCTTGCGAGAAACGCTCGATTCGTCTCGACTTGCAAAAAAAATTGTTGAGGCGGCTCGACTCGTGAGATAAAGCCTTAGGCAGTGGGCATAAAAGAAGCCTGTTTCCTAAGCACTGAGACCCTGCAAGTTGGCCCAAAACGGTCTCTTGCATACCATCCACGGGTCTCACTCTCCAACATCGAACTTCGACAAGGAGGGAAACAACCGCTTACAAGTCCTCTCGACTCGTAAGAGGGAAAAATAAAGAGCAGGGCTCTGAGTTCTGAAAGTAAAATTTTAGAGATGAGAATCATCTAAGGGACCAAAGGTCCTATTTATAGGCATCAAGTGCCCTTTTAGCTTCCAAGGGATGGCGCGACGGTTCGGAGTCTGCCACCGCTGCGCTCACGTTAGGAGGCCACGTAAGCGCAACGGTGGGGGGGGGCATTTGTTTACCCTAATCAGAGCAATGCTCTGTTCAAATTCCAAGATGGGAAAAGAAGCAATGCTTCTGTTTTTCTCCAATCAGAGTAAAGCTCTGTCTTGAAAATTAAAGTGAAAATAAATGAAGCAACGCTTCAGATCCCCTGCGCTGCACGCTGAGCGCCACGTGTCAAAATCAGACACGTTAGCGCAAGGAGCGCAGCGCCCAAGGTAGCGTACTCCATCAGAGCAAAGCTCTAAAAAAAAAAAAAAAATTCAGCTGCGCGACACGTGTCTGCGCAGCTGCGCTGTGCGCTGCGCGACACGTGTCAGCGCAGGTGCACAAAAAAAATAAAAATCAGCTGCGCGACATATGTCTGCGCAGTTGCGCAAGCACCAGTTGCGCAAGCACAGCTGCGCTGCGCTGTGCGCTGCGCGACACGTGTCAGCGCAGGTGCGCACAAAAAAAAATCAGTTGCGTAAGCGCAGCTGCGCTGCGCTGTGCGCTGCGCGACACGTGTCAGCGCAGGTGCGAGGAGGAAAAAAAAAAATTCAGCTGCGCGACACGTGTCTGCGCAGTTGCGTAAGCACCGTTGCGCTGCGCGACACGTGTCACGCGCTGGGGGAGTTGCGCAGAACAGAATAAATCTTTTCTGTTCTTGTTAAAACAAGAAGATTTTCTTCTTTAAAGCAGGGGCTTTTGGATCAAAGATCCAACGGTGGGGAAAATTCCCCAAATCACTCAGAAAAAGATCTATGTAACAAATTTAACTAATTTATGAGCACTATAAAAAGGACCCTAAGCCTCAATTCAAAGCATCAATATTTTCTAAAAAAAAAAGAGAGAAAGAGGACTCTGAAGAACTCCTTAAGAACAAAAAAGGTAAAAACCTTTGAAAGAAGAGAAAATTCTCTTATGAACAGATCAGTGATCTAAAAACAAGATCATTGATCTTTAAACATAACTAAATAAAATGAATAAATAAAAACAAAAATAGTGCTTTGCACTTTTTCATGAACCTTTGGTTCTTTAAGATAAGAAAAATCTTATCTTTTCCTTTGATCGAAATTAGATCAAGAAATCTAACAGTGCTTTGCACTTCTGTTCTTGAATCTAAAAGATTCTCAAATTAATAGTGCTTTGCACTTATAAATCTGCACTGTTGCGCTCTTGGGCGCTTGCGCTCTCTGATTGGCGCAAAGCGCCTGACAAATGCAATGCATTTCTGAAGGGCCGGGCCCAATTAAAAGACCAAACAGGCCTAATTAAATTGATGCTCAGCATCATTTATAAGTGGGTAAAGCCCAAACAAAATAATAAAAATGTTATGCATTTTAAAAGGGGCAGAGCCCAAACAAAGTAGATGCTCTGCATCATTTATAAATGGGCAGAGCCCAATACAAATCGATGCTCTGCATCCTTTCTGGGCAGAGCCCAAATAAAAAAAAATGCAATGCAAAAGCAAATAAAATGTTGAACATTTTCAACTGGGCTTAGCCCAATTCTGGCCGTAAGTTCTTAAATTAAATTGAACTGAGCATAAATGCTCTCTCAAATCAATTTACCTCCGGTTCGAGGGTACATCTCCGAACTCCTCTGACACTTCTCGTTGTAATTTTTCAACGACGTCAGAGAGGCGACGGGTCCCAACGACCACACATGAATATGGACTACGGGGTCCTTAAACTCGTGGACCGAAACGTCCTTAAACTAATGTTGGACCGAAACGTCCCTAAACTAATATTGGACCGAAACGTCCCCAACCTAATGTTGGACCGAAACGTCCCTAAACTAATGTTGGACCGAAACGTCCTTAAACTAATATCGGACCACCACGTCCTTAAACTGGAATATCGAACCACCACGCCCCTAAACTGAAGCATGGACCACCACGTCCCTAAACCGGAGCATGGACCACTACGTCCCTAAACTGGAACAATAGAGCCTCCAAATACTCTTTTGCCGGATCTAAACGATCCCGTTTAAGTTGATCTTAGCCCCCAAACACGGCTAACGTATCCTTAAACATTCAAACGAACTATAAAACTCCAAATTAACCTTGGTTCAAGGGTACATCTCTGAACTCCTTTGATATCTGCCGTTGTAATCCTTCAACGACGTTAGAGAGGTGACGAGTCCCGATGGCCAGATATTAAATGGATTATTACGTTAAGTTGATCTTAGTCTCAAGCAAGACTATCGTATCCTTAACGAACGTTTAAGTTGATCTTAGCCGCAACGCGACTAATGCATCCTTAAACTAAAAACACCAAATCCAAATCTAAGTAAATACGGATTTGGACTAATCCACGTCCTACGGGCGACGGCATTACTTAGTCTCCGTATACAATCCACGGGCAACCACAAACAAAACAAACACACACGACACGAAGTGAAATTCTAGAGAAGGAGAAAGTTGTTACCGCGATGTGGTAGCGTAATTAACTGCAGGGGCTTGCGCCTGCAGGGAAGAGCGTCCCCACAATCAAAAACCCCTCAAGCGAGGGGGAATCTGACGAAATCTGCTACATCGGCCGCATCCGTCTAAACCTTCGATACACGGTGCCATAAATCAACTTGGCATCTTCGGAGAGGTGGACGGATAAAACCAAATAGCATCTGCCCCGAATCTCAGCGTCAGGACATCGCGGTCCTGTGCGCCGTCTTTCGGAGGGGAACAGTGATATTCACCGTGATATACATGTTACATGTTGGGCCCGTGGTCCCTTGCCCTTGGGTTCTACCCTTGGGTGGAGGACACTCACGAGTGGTTGACTCTCACACTTGGACTGACGATAGGCTTAGTGACCTGTACAGTGAGACTTAGAGACTGATAGGGATACTGGCATTGTTATACCTTACATACTGTGTTGACACTCGTGGCATGTTGTTCTACTGCTTTTACTGTTCCGCTGCATTGATTACCGCATATTCATATCCATGTTGTCATTGACTTATTGTTACACATATCGGTTACTGCTGTAGAGTGGTCACACGATTTATATATATTATATTGCTATTGTGTCGCTCTGACGACCTGAGTATGCATGCTCAGTGTGAGGAGAAGATTTAGCCTGGACCAGAACTAGACATACATCACAGACTTCTTGACTTGCCATTCCGAGTTATATTCGTTTGTTCCACTTCAGGTCAGTCTTTACATTGTTTCTTTCAGTTACTGCATTTCTCATTACCTGCGCATCATTTACTGTTTACCATGAAAAACTAGAAGCCGAAGTGTGACTACGGCAGGACATTTCCTTGACCGTAGGAGCATGGCTGGCCTTCTCTACCCCTCGTATTCCGTATTTTGGGAAGCGGGACGTGACATGGTTTAGTTGGTATCAGAGCCAGGTTTTGCTTCGATTGGGATTGCAGTTTTCCGTGTATTGCTTGGCAATCTAAGACATCCTTCGGTCTAGGTTGTAAACTTATCATTCTTGATCCATATTCACATCGTGTGTTCAACTATCCTTTCGCTAGGGTTCCAGGTAACTTGGCAAAGTTTCGTGGTTGTAATTGTGAACTACACCACGATTACACTACCATACTCTGTTTAAGTGACTTGAAGTCATACAGTTGTTCTTTCCCCACTTGTAATAAATTCATCACCTCTGATATTCTTGAATTTTTGTCCTATTCATGTTATATTTTGATTCGTTCAGCGTGTGACTTATATCATCCTCAACATTGTTATTTCAGGATCATGTCTTCCAACGACTCTTCCTCTATCTCCGCTCTCCAGAATCAGACCATTGAGATTCTGAGTGTACTGCAAGGTCTGAAGGAAGCCCAGGAGCGAACGAACGACTTGTTAGCTGAAGGACTAAGAAGGCAGGGGAATCAGGCATCAGCAGGAGTCTCGAATCATAAAGGGATCCCCGTTAGACGAGGAAAAGAGAAGAAGATGAAACGCCACTTTGTTTCCCTGCGACAGAAGCAGCAGAAGACCCCATGTTGTGGGTATTGTAAAAGGCCAGGACATCTTCAGAGGGATTGTCGCCGCGTCCAAGGGAAATGTCTGATATGCGGGTCCAACAAACATCTCATCAACGGCTGCCCAGAAAGGAAAGAACTACAAGGAGGAGACTCGACCACACTCCCCACTTCGGCCAAGTGAGGATTACTGCGTAGTTCGAATTTCGAGGATAAGACGGACCTAACACAGGATTCAACTCGCGTAACGATGATGCAGCAGTCTAGCGATCAAAAAAGAATTTTTATGTTTTCCAATTTTAGTATTATGTTGTCATCCTCTTATAAACATTTCTTTCCGTTTGAACCTTTGTATCCGTCGAATTTTTAGTTGAATGAAATAAAATTTGAATCGTAATATATGCATCATTCCCTTATCATTTCCCTTGTTCATACTATTCATTAGCACAACATTTTAATCTTGATTCTTTTAAAATTCCTGCCACCGCATATCTTTCTATACTTCATGCACTTAACTATTTTCTTGATGTGTTCCGTTGTTTAATCATGACACTTTCTTTTCAGGCCATGGCCCACCCCAGAGCAGCGCCGCATCTAGACGAGGATGCACAGTCATGCGTTTCCTTAGACCGTACGCTGATGAGTTCTGACGATGAGATCAACGGTCCCCAAGTCAATTTCGGAAACCACGATCCAGAGGGCGAAGGAGCAGCCACCCCAGAGTTTGAGATGATAGCTGATTCCGATGAAGAAGAAGGAGATCTTGAAGAGAACCCTATAGAGGAAGACCCGATAGAGGAAGATCCCGATGAAGACCCGATAGAAGAAAATCCAGAAGAAGAGAATCACATGGAATCGGACGTCGATGAAGAAGCTCCATCCGAGGAAGAAGGACCAGAAGATCAAGACCCAGCTGTGGAAGAACTTCCAATGGCGATGCCCGCGAGGCGATATGGAAATGGACGTCCTTACCTGAGTGCGCGAGCCTACCGCAACCAGCTGAATCTCCACAACCGTGACTGATGGGATTTCTGTTAGATGTTGTCTTCCATGGCCAAATAAAATCTGTGTATAGTTTAGGGCCACATTTCGTTTTGATGATGCTTTGTTTAAAATCTTTTGAAATGAAATAAATCTTCTGAGTTCGCAAATCTTTTATTTACTGGTTCACTCAATGTTTCTATTTTCCCTTACCGTTTTTTCCCCTCCTGAGACCCTCACTGTCCACACCTACATCTCGTACTGATTCGACCCTTGCTCAGATTAACAAGTACCACACCCGATTTTTGAGGTTCACCTTCCACCCTTCGTCTGTGCCCCTCTGAGATCCTTCTGGGAGGAGAACATATCTTGTGAAATTCCGAGTTCGTTAACCCTTCAAATCTTTGATTCATGGGATATACCGACCGTCGTCCTCCCCATATTTTCTCCTAGTAGTCCTCTATTGCTCACCCTTATTTTCTGTGCTGACCCGATCCCAATCTTCTTGATCTTCAGCCTAAAGCCGCCATACTCCAACCATTGAATGATCCACATTTTCTTGTAATTCTTACCCTAGCTAGCCCTATACATTTTATGTGTTTTCCTATTACCCTATATATATATTTAAGGACTTTATTATTCGGAATTTGGTTTCATTATCTTGTATTTGTCGAAGAGTGCGTATTATTGACTACTTAGCTTTATGTATTTCAAAGCACACTACTATTATTTTTATTTTCAGTAGCGCAATCTTACACCGCACATATTTTGTTCCATACTTCTTATTTTCACTATGTGAGTTTCTAAGTTATTCGATCGATACATTGTTCTAAAATGTTTTAACCTACCGACTAATTTTCACTATTTTATTGTCCTTACTTTACTTTCGAGTGTTGAGCCTATGGTTACTATTATTAATGTTTGTGTCTTATACTATTGATTTCTGACGTACTACTTTTGATATACCTTCATGTGCATATAATTGAGTTTCGATTTTGTCGAGTATGTCTTGATTATCATTGTTCATTATTGTTGTTATTGCTATTCTCCTAGGTTGACTTTATAGCTGTTCTGGTCATATACTTATTAAACCTATATTTTTTTTTTGTATGTGTTCTTACATATATAAACCTTCAAATTTCTTCATCTGCCTATTTCAAGTAAATCTTTATGTGTTAGTTTCAATATAGTAGCTTTCGTCTATGTTTGTATTATCTATCGTTTATTTTAAATTTCGAGGACGAAATTTTTGTAAGGGTGATATGATGTAACACCCGGCCCCCTTTTATACCAAAGTCCGTATTTTGTTACTCTAGAATTCCGTTATTTTTACTCATTTAATTATTTAAAGAAACTCCATTAAACCCAAAACTATTTTCTCCCAAGTATTTAAATCTTCCCTCCGGCCCAAGCACAATTTCCCAGCCTAGAAATCAAATTGTAAATTTCTCTGGCCCGAGCCCATAATTTCAATTCCATTTTAATTAATTTCCTTAAACTCTTCCTCAGCCCGTTATTATAATTCTTTTATTTATTCAGCCAGCCCAGCCGTCCACTCCCCATTTCTTATCCAATTTCCTTTAATTTTTCCCTCAGCCCATGAATTAAAACCAAAACCATTTAGTGAGCCAGCCCAGCCCACTCCCTTTTAAATTATTCTTTCAATTCTTCTTTAATTCTTCCCTGCCGGCCCGTTGGCTCAGCCCATTTAGTTTGGAAATTCATTTTGATTTTCTTTTTCTCACCGGCCCACTCCCTTGGCCCGCGACTCATACCCGACCCGGTCCGCCCCTGTGCTTCTCCCTCAACGGCTACTTTCCCGCGCGCTCACCCACGATCCTCGCCGTATTCGTCGCCAACGCTCGCGAGCGTTACACCCCACGACGCGCGACCCCTTGCATCTCCCCACCATTCTACTCCCTCGCAGCGTCTTCATCATCACCTTCGCCATCATCATCTCACCCTCCTCTTTCCCGCTCCCCCTCAACCCAGAATCCTCTAACCGCACCCGAGCTCCACCCCCACTGCACACGCACCTACCCTTATCGCCGACGGTCACCCCCTCGTCGTCGACCGAGCACCTCCATCTCACCTCTCACTCCCCCAATCTCCGTCGCCTCCATCTCATCGACACCACCACCATCACCTCGTCGGCAACCAAGCCCATCGACCGCCAGCACCACCCTCTCTTCCTCCTCGGTTCTCGACCTCTCTCAGTTCCCTCTCACTGATCTCTCTGCTCCCTCCTCCTCCTCTCTTCCTCCACTGCCTCCCGAGCGCTTTCGCCTGCACCCCCGTTCAAATAACCACCGAACACCCGAGCCGATCCCCGCCTCACCGCCGTTTAACCACGCCGTCACCTCATCATCGTCGTCGTCATCGTCTTCTCTCTCCTTCTCTGTTGCTCTCTAACTCTCAGTCTCCTCTCTCTCGCACTCATCTCTCTCTCTGCTCTCTTTCCTTCCCTCTCCCCCTGCTTCTCTCTCTCTCTTTGTTTTCCCACTCTCTCTCTAATTGCTCACACACTCTCTCTCTCTCCCTCTGTCTCTTTCTCTACATTTCTCTCTCTAACTCCCTCTCAATCCCCCTCTGCTCACTCTCTCTCCCTAACTCTCTCTCAAAAACCACACAAAACACATTTTTCTTTACAAACACTCACTGCGGCCATTGCCGGAGCGACCGTCGTCGACCTCAGTACACTCGCAGAGGATCATCGAGCACCCCTCAACCTCCAGTAACCGTGCAACGACTCCGGACAACTCCGACGCAAAATCCGCATCTCGATTCAAGCTCGCGCAAATCCGTTTCACGGCGTACATCACGCGTTCGTGACGCCGCTGCTACCGTGCGACCCCGAGGCGTTCCCAGGCAAGTATTTTACTTGCTTACATGCTATTTACCTAAGTTACGATCTTTAATTACATATATCATAAAGTTGCAACTTTAGATCAATTATGTGCCATACCTGTTCGACGCGTGTTCCCAAAGAAAATACTTTTCTAAAATGACAGAACTGGATTAATTACTTTGGCCCTTACTGTGATGAATACTTTGTGCAAGTTTCGCTGGAAATTACGACCGTTAAAGATTAAAACAACTACCCTCAAGTTTAACCGTAAAATTGGAATTTTCTTGTACCAGAAAACTAATAAAATCGCCATAAATCATATACATACTAGAATGGTGTGTTAGAGGGCTCAAATCAAAGACAACTCGATGAACTTTATCCCTATGCTAGTTTCCAGATATTCCTAAACTTAAACTGTGACGATAATTGGATCGGAGTGCGACTCTGGACTGCAGTCCAGAGCGACTCCAATTGTAGGTTGCTGTTCCGTATTGGGTGCCACAAGATTTCCATGACTCGTAGGTTGCGGAACTCCACTTTTTATTATAGATAAATCTGTTAGCTAGACGACACAACTGATTTCATTCTGTTTCGTTACCATTTGTTATTTATTCTGTAATTTAAAAGATCGGGACGCATAACAGTCCCAGCAGAATCAGAACTGGCATATTGGTATTGAATAGTATATATATCCTAACGTACAGATGCGATCGAAGATCCGTCTGTTGCGTTGAAAATCTTGCTGAAAACCCTATATTTCATCCAACTGTAGCGTCGCTAAAATCTGATCCCAACTGGGATTAAAATGCGTTGCGAAACGGACTTCTGATTCTGAAACCAGATTTTCAGCCGTGAACGCTTAAAATGAAATGGCCATAAATAATGATCCTGAAAACCAATTGGCATGAAACTAAATTTGATGAATAGATAACTGAACATACTAAGTATTACCTGTTCATCGTCTCACTAAATTGTAACCGTACGATTTATGATAAATTGTGCAATTGGTAGCTTATTGATTGAGGACATCCTAAATATGCTTTTATACTGCTTATGCATCATATTATACACATGTCGATGCATTGATAACATAGTGATAACGTGCATTTACCCAGTGTTAGATTTTAGAGATGATTGTGGCAAGTACGTCAGTGTTCGTGTATCCGTGTATAAGTGAAAGTGATACGTACTTGTACACAATCAGTGACCCTATTATTCTATTGCATTGTCGACGTCTGTGGGATGCGTGTACGTGTGACTATAAGTGGTATGGGACACTTATGGAAGCGCTTGCACGGGTGTCACAGATAAGGCATCCGACACTGCCATTTATCTTAGGTATTAGTCGGGACGTGCTTGATGGAGGTCCTGCCTCCAGTTCTCGCGCAGACTTGTCACGGATCGATTAGTATTTAGGGTTATGGTTAGCGTTTGATGTAGACCACGGGGTGTAGGGTAGTTTAAGTGTGAGTTCAACAGAATCTCGGGAGTCCCATGCCGGCTTATATATTTAGGGAGATATATGGAGATTTACAGGGTATGTGATATTCACCGTGATATACATGTTACATGTTGGGCCCGTGGTCCCTTGCCCTTGGGTTCTACCCTTGGGTGGAGGACACTCACGAGTGGTTGACTCTCACACTTGGACTGACGATAGGCTTAGTGACCTGTACAGTGAGACTTAGAGACTGATAGGGATACTGGTATTGTTATACCTTACATACTGTGTTGACACTCGTGGCATGTTGTTCTACTGCTTTTACTGTTCCGCTGCATTGATTATCGCATATTCATATCCATGTTGTCATTGATTTATTGTTACACATATCGGTTACTGCTGTAGAGTGGTCACATGATTTATATATATTATATTGCTATTGTGTCGCTCTGACGACCTGAGTATGCATGCTCAGTGTGAGGAGAAGATTTAGCCTGGACCAGAACTAGACGTACATCGCAGACTTCTTGACTTGCCATTCCGAGTTATATTCGTTTGTTCCACTTCAGGTCAGTCTTTACATTGTTTCTTTCAGTTACTGCATTTCTCATTACCTGCGCATCATTTACTGTTACCATGAAAAACTAGAAGCCGAAGTGTGACTACGGCAGGACATTTCCTTGACCGTAGGAGCATGGCTGGTCTTGTCTACCCCTCGTATTCCGTATTTTAGGAAGCGGGGCGTGACAAACACTTTGATGTTTTGCCTTCACATGCTGATACGCCAAACATCTCGGCACAAATCGAGTGATCTCTCTCTTTCTTCATGCCTTCCCACCAGAAGTGTTGTGCATATCTTTATACATCTTCATACCTTCCGGATATGCCGAATATGCCGAATTTTGTGTCTCTCTCATAACATCTTCATGAATCTCGCCCTTTGGCACACATAAGCCACTTTCGTATCTTAACGATCTATCTTCATGAATTAGCAAATCTGTTCGACGTCCTTGTAGTTATGGGCCCACTACGCTTCGGCTGCGCTACTCTGATAAGTTGAGACAGGGCCTCAGATTTCTTCTATCAAGCATCTTACGTTTAAGTGTCCTTGATGTAACCTATCAACTGCACTTGAAGTTTCATCAATTGCCCCGAAGAATCCGATAATATTAGCTCCAACTCGACTCTTTGAAATCTACTATAATCTCCTTCTGCGAAGTCAACATCCTTATCATTGGCAACCGACTCAAGGAATCCGGCATTACATCCACTTATCCCGGATGATACATTTAGATTTAGATTGTAGTCATCCATTAGCTCTAACCACCTTTGTCGCTTCATACGGAGCTCCGTCCGAGTGAACACGTACTTTAGGCTTTTATGATCGGTGAATATCTCGACCTTCTCACCTAATAAGTAGTGTCTTCCTACTTTCAACGCGAATATCACCGCAGCTCACTCCAAGTCCTGTGTCGCGTAATTCTCTTCATGTGTCTTCAATTGTCTTGATGCATAGGTTATCACCCGCCCATGCTGCATCAATGCACAACCTAACCTTTTCCCGATGCGTCGGTATGAATTGCCAATCCTTCGAAACCATTCGGCGTTGTTAGAATACGAGCAGTCGTTAACCGATGCTTCCTATGTCAAAAACTTGCGCACACTTCTCAGACCAACCAGCAGTTCATCCCTTTGAGTCAACTTGGTCAACGACTCTGCTATTCATGTGAAATCTTGCATGAACTTCCGATAGTAACCAGCAAGTCCAACTTATTCTTATTTCAAGTTTCCTCGGACTTGACCAACCTCAAGTTGCCGCAATCTTTTCCGGGTCCACTACGATTCCATCTCCTAATATGACATGACCCAATACTTCTCTTCATCATGCCAAACCCGCACTTGCTCAACTTGGCATATAGTTTCTCTTGCTTCAACGTCTGAAGCATACTTCTCATCTTCTCTTCGAAATTCGGAAAGATCGTGTCGCTACTGAACGCGGTTATTAGATTCAAGGTTCAAAATAAGATATGGATTTGAACGAAATTGAATAGAGGGGAAAACAAGATAGTATAACGTAATTAAGTCAAGAAAAATGAATCAAGAGTAGAACTCTAAGTTAGTTAAGTAGAGTACCACATTGTAATCATGTTGCGGTAGATAGTTGTTGGATATAGTGCCCTCAAGGCAGTTATTGTAATTGCAAGTAGGCAATTATGGTAATTGAGGAAGGACATATACGGGTAGAACAGTCTTACTCGAGATGATAGTATGCTATCCGGTTTGTATTTATCATTATGTGTATACGTTTTACTTACTATTATGTGTCGCTAATACATAATGATAAAGCCCATAGGATTCTTACTTGACTACCAGCATTATGATGGCGATCATATACGTGGGAGCTGGGTAGTCCATAAGCACATTCTTAAATGTTCCTAGTCGTGAGAGTATCGAGACCGGACATCAATATTTCAGAGCAGACTAGTGTATATTTTCTAGACCCTAACGAGGGGCGGTGGCCGGTCTCACAAGCCATTGGTGTTTTGACATCTAAGATTGTATACAGGTGCTCACTGGAGGTAAGTACACCGAACGGGCTCGCCGAGAACTTTTAGATGGTATTATTCCTATCGTCAAATAGCAGTTTTCTGGTGACATGAGTACATGGTAGTTTTTAGACCTGAGATCGTCATTTATCTCGTGTGAGTTCCCACTGTACTTTGATTACTACCTTACCACGACTCAAAGGAGACGTGCAAACAGATTTTAGTTGGGTACAGTTTCGAGCCATATGGAGGCAGTGAGCGATCGGAAGGGATTCGTCTCTCCCGGTATAGAGAGTTGATGTCGCGATGTGTTCGGTTGGCCATCATCATAAATCTCTGGCCAGGGTGGATGAGATTTACTGATAGGAGATCAGTTGTTTTTCGGTAGGTGATGAACTTGACACCGGTATGACTTATCGGGTTATTAGAGGTCTGACGTTATCCACCCCCTAAACCCGGTATGCGACACTCTTAGACGAAGAGACCGGACTGTACAGAGATTGCCACTTACAGGCTCAGTAGGGTACGGACAAACTTGATTGTCGATCTCCCTTTCGACATATACCTGGATAGCCATTACGTACAGCTAGTGCCACTGACGTACTTGTGGTTATGGATTTTATACAGTAACTCACTGCCAGTGTATTTTCGAGTCTTTAGAGTCCCACATAGAGGGTTTTCCCGGTTCAAGCGATACGATGTAGATGACGTATGATGATACGTGCAGGAGTCCGATTAAATACGTGTACTGACTACATGGACTTTAATTGGACATTTGATAATACTAGCCGGCTTAGGATTAAGCTAGATTATTAAATCAAGTATTGATTTAATAATTTACATATATATATTTTGATATATATATATATATATATATATATTCTCGTATTATGTTCACTGTTCATTTTCTCTCTCTTGGCTATTCGTATTTTTATTTAGATACATGTATAAGTATTTCGATACATATACCGGGAGCTGTATTTTATATTTGTACAAAATACATCGAGAAGGGGACATCTCATTAGGATTTTCTTTTTGTTAAAAAGAAAGAAAATGAGGTGGATGAGAGTATGATTGAAAAGGATGGACTCATTTTTATATTGTAAAATGTTATGACATATATTTTGATGGTTGTAAAAAATTCCCACTCACTCTAATTTCATTTGTGATCTTCACTCTCACTCTCCTCTCTCCTCCTCCTCCTTCTCTCTTGAGATTTAGCTCTTTTGAGTTATAATTTTGAAAGAAAATGATGGCGATAAATTCCTACTTCCCTCACACTCTATCCCTAGGAAGTTTAGACAGTGAGTTTCTTCCTCAAAGCTCGCTTTGGAGCGAAATTGGAGCTTGGATCAATTTCCCACAGATGGATCATCTTTAGCAAATGCGATCGACTCTCAAACGCGTTCCCGACGGCCTATGGAGCTTGGAGGGGTCTTCCAGGATTGGATGGACACGTTACAAAGGTTGTATGCTCTCAAACGAGTAGCTAGATATTTTGTTTTGTTTGCTAGTTTAGTGTTTGGAACGATTTCTAAGTTGCAGTTTCTAGTGCTCGCACGAAAAATTTTGTTTTGCATTCCGCCTTTATTTTTCGCTTCTGCTGCGCGAGCGCTAGGAACCCAGCAGTGGTATCAGAGATACTAGTCATTGTACCAACCCATAGGGGGTTCTCACTATGGTGACAGTAGTAATGAAGCGCATGTTCTTACCCCTAGAGTGCCCCATGCGGTTATTTGTTCCCCAACCATTCTTTTTAATGAAGTTCAGGATTCCGGCGGGTTGTAGTCCATCGTGAGGGGACTATATAAAAAGTAGCTGCTGAGGGACCTTACCCTCAGTTTCCGCTGCGCTGACTGACCCTTCATATTATCAGAGCTACTAGGCATTATGCCGACCCATGGGGGGTTCTTACTGTGGTGACAGTAGTGGTGAAGCGCAGGCTCTTACCCATAGGATGCCATGTGTAGTTATATGGTCCGGCAGGTTGTAGTCCGTCGCGAGGAGACTACGTAAAATGTAGTTGCTGAAGGATCTATGGGTGCCCCGGCCAGTTTCTGCTATGCTGACTGACTATTCATGGTATTAGAGCCGACCAAACATTAAAACTAGATGTAGGCGATGCTATAGATTCGAAGTCGAAATTTTTTCGTATTCATTTCCCAAAAACCAAGTTTATGTTGTTTTTTAAAACAGACTCTGAAATTTTTTTGACATATCAAAATGGACAGTATTTACTTTAAAATTGTCACTGTTTGAAGACGGGCCAGAACAGGCATGTTCTGGCCGACCTGGTCGGTCAGGGATGCTCTGTTTTGCCCCGTCTTCATACAGTAGCTTGGTTGTTGGGAATCGGGATTTTTGGGATATTTTTTTACCCCAGATTTCAGTTAGTGACATCTTTGCTTTCGGGAAACACGGGAAAACATTCGGTCAAAACTTTAACATTGTTTATGATCCGTATTTGTGTATATGTGTTGGAAACGTCGTCTAATTTCTATATGTTCATTTAGATGAGGTTGCACATATGTTTCTTGTGTTGTTTTTGCGATATATATATATATATGTATCATTGTGATGGTTTAGCCGGATTGTCATGACGGATAGCCCCTCGTGTGATGATGTATATACAGTATTGGTTGTGTTTTTTTATTCGAGACGAGCGGCCGGATTGTGGCCGTCGTTGCCGCTTGATATATATTCTTTTATTAGGACACATCCAGGATGCAGGCGTTGTTACCTTTGTATATTCTTTCATTACATGTACTAGGATGAACCTGTGGAGAAGTGCTCGGGCCATTGGATTCTAGAGTGCGGAATGTGGCCATTTCATGGAGTTTAGACCGGGCCGCCTCGCTCTAGAATTGACGAGTTGCTCGCCACACTTGTAGGGGTTCTAGGATAAATCCGCGGAGGGGTGCTCAAGTTACCGGACTCTATAAAGCGCCAAATGGCCCACTCATGATATTCAAGCCGGGTTGCCCCGTTTCTAGAATTGGCGGGTGGCTTTCCGCACTCGTAGGAGTCTTGATTCTTTGTTGTACGGGCTATCCATACGACCAGGGAACGTCGCATTTTATTTGCGACTCAAATGAAACGCGGGACTCTTATTTTATCCGCTATTCCATATTGCATATTGTTGCCGCACGCCTGTGATGTTAGTACATACCTGTTATTTGAACAATTAATGATTTTCCAGCATACGACATGTTATCTGGATGGTCTACCAACGCGAAGCATGCATGTCCATTATGTGGTCTTGAATATAGTAGCATGCAGTTTAAGACACGTGGTAGGTTTTGCTGCTGGTTTCATCATAGGTGGCTAACGGCGAATAATCAGTACAAAAAGATGGTATATAAGTTTGATGGAACAGTGGAGAAGGCTGTGAAAGTGTGTCTTAGCACCTCTACTAGGTTTTCACATGTATCAAGTATGCAATTTTAAAAAAACTAAAGGACTAAGCTACACAAACCTAGAATCGAACTAGAGAATTAGGGTTTTATAACAAGAAAGAAAATTCTATACTAAGTGAATAAGGTTACAACCTTTGTAGACTAAGTCCTTCATTTCTATAGCTCCAAGTAGTAGTCCCTAGAACTCTTCTTGGCTCCACTTGAAGAAATGAATGAACTTGCTATGTGATTTTCGAAGCCGAAGATGATCCACCTTGAAGCCTCTCTAGGTCAAGCTAACTCTTCACTAATCAATATTTTCCTCTCACTTTTTCCAAGTCAAGAAAAACCTTAGTGAGCTTTCATGTGGAAGAAGATGAACATGAGGTGAAGAATGAACTTATCTTGAGAGAATGAACCTCTTGGTTCAAGATAATGTTGTGATGAAAAAAATATCTAGAGAAAGACAAAGAGAGAGGATGGGTCATGGCTTCTCAATGCTTCTACAAGCATCCGATCCATAACTCATTTCTTACTCAATTTGATTTTCCTTTAAATATAAATCATCACAATAATCTTAAACCCTAGGTGTGAGTCTCATACACCCATATTCTATGTATCATCAACAATGATACAATAATCCAAATACATATATAAATATATATCACATATATATTAAATGTATTTAAAGAGAAGAAAATTATTAGTGAGCTTTAATATTAGTTAATATATAAATATATCAAATATAAATATATATATTAAATTATTAAATCAACACTTGATTCAATAATCCGGTTATATCATATATAACCGACTAATATCATATATATGTGTGTGTATCAAATTATCTAATTAACACTTGATTCAATAATCCGATTATATCACATATAACCGACAATATTCAATATCAAATCAACACTTGATTCAATAATCCAGTCATATCATATATAACCGGCCAATATCAAATATATATACATATAACATATCATTGAATCAACACTTGATTCAATAATCCGGTTATATCACATATAACCTAACCGATATCAAATATCGCAAGATTAGAATACGGTATTGTTGGCTATAGTGCCCTCAAGTCAATTATTGGATCACAGGCACGCGATTGCGATGATTGAGGGAGGACCTATACCGGTAGAACAGTCTTACTCGAGATGATAGTATGCTATCTGGTTTTTCTTTATCATCGTGTACATACTTTAGGTGACATTACAGATCACTATTACATGTTGATATAGCCCATAGGATTCTTGCTTGACTACCGGCAGTATGATGGCGATCATATACGTGAGAGTTGGGTGGTCTATAAGCACATCCTTAAAGTGTCTCTAGTCGTGGGAGTTTCGAGACTGGGCATCGATACTCCAAGAGTAGACTAGTGTACACGGATCAAGACCCCGACGAGCAGCGGTGGCCGGTCTCACAAGCCCTTATTGTCAATTGGTTCACCTAAGATGTATACAAGTGCTCATTGGCTTATGAGTACACCGGACGGACTCGCCGGGAACATGCTAGTTAGTATTATACCTATTGTCAGATAGCAGTTCCCTGGTGACATGTGTACAGGTTAGTCTATCGACCTGAGATCGTCATTTGTCTTGTGTGAGTTCCCACTGTGCTTTGATTATTACCCTACCACGGCTCAAAAGAGTCGTGTAAACAGGTTTTAGTTGGGTACAGTCCCGAGCCACATGGAGGCAGTGAGCGGATCGTCAGGGGATTCGTCTCTCCCGGTATTGGGGGTTGATGTCGCGGTGTGCACGGGTGGCCATCACCAGAAATTCTTGGCCAAGATAGTCGAGAATTACTGATCTAGGATCAGAAGTTTCTCAAGTGGTGATAGGTTTCAGTCGACACTGAATATCAAGTTATTAGGGGTCTGACTTTATCCACCACCCCCTAGACTCGATATGCGATACTCATAGGCGAACGGACCGGACTGTACGGATATTGTCACTGTCATGCTCAGTAGGGTTTCAGGATGAGTTTGCTCGTCGGCCTCCATTTCACTCAATACCTGGATAGCCGTTACGTACAGCTAGTGCCACTGACATGCTTGTGGTTAAACCTACTGCCAGCGTATTGACGAGTCTTTAGAGTCCCACACAGAGGGTGTAATGACCCCAAAATCTTTATACATTTGTATTATCCCTCTTCAATAATATACCATATTTATTTGTACTTGGTATTTTCCTTTTTCTATTAAATTTATTATTATTTTATTCCTCAATCTATTATGTATTTTTTTCTAGGTATAATTTCTTTTTCTTATATTTAAGTTTTTAACTTCTCATTCTTATTTTTCCTTTCATAAATATTTAATCCAAATCCATTATTCTTATTCTCTACAGCCCAACTAAAAAGCCCATTATTCTTTTTAAGCAACATCATATATTTAATTCTAATTAAATATATGCATGGACAACCTTATAGCTCATTGGTTAAGTCCTTGCATTGTTATTCCATAAGTCACATGTTCAAATCCCCATTCTTGCAATTATTTTTTATCGTTTTTTATTCTTCTCATAACCTACAAATGAGACCTTTCATTTCCAAAATGAATGGTGACCTTTCATTTCTCTTTTAATTCTCATGTTGAATGTATATATTATTATACATAATTCACCATTACACCATCTTTATTGTCCTCCTCTATCTTTTCCTTCCTCATATTTTTCTATCTCTCACTTCTTCCTCTTCACCTAGAGTCCAAGAAGAAGAACCTGAAGAAGTCTTCAAGAAGGTCTCGCTACTAACGTGAGGCTATCGGTGGATAGACAAGCCCGATGACAATACCGGCTTGTGCATGTAAGTCCCTTTCTATCCTTCTTTTTATTTCTCTAAAATACGAAATTACGAAATCCGACGGAATCGGAACAAATCCGATTTCCGATTCGGTTTTCTATAAAATTTCACTTCTAACCAATACATTCATGATTAAACATCTTTATCTTGACTATTAAACTTTTAAAAATCAATTTGAACAAGTTTCGTCACAAGAAATGATAACTTTCCAATTTATCATATTTTTCACTTTAATACCATCATGTTTCGATTTCATATTTAACACCTTAACCTTGCTATACATTTAAAGTAGAGCACGAGGTAATGACCTACCTTCACACACACGCAAATACAACCCCAAAACGATATCATCAAAACTTAGAATACGATAAAACAAAACTTTCATTTAAATACCATATTCTTAATAAAACTAATTCTAGAAGTTTTAGCTTTGACACACTTTTAAATAAATAGCTCTTATTAGGAAAACACGATAAGTTGTGGATATCGATCGTTTATCTAAATTTGACTTTATGGTGTCTAGGCTAGGCAAGTGAGCAAAGGTAACTTTAAAAGGCCCGACTCACGATTCGTGAGCGGATCCCTCCTTCCTCACTTGTACTTACCTGGCCACAATTGGCGGTGAAGAGGCGATTTGAGACTTCTAACGACTTGTCATTTAGATCATTTAGAAATAGGCTAGTCGGCTTAGAAAACCCTAGAATCTAAAATATAGAAAACTACACTTTGCAAATAAATACATTTTACTTTATAAAACCGTTTTCTAAAGGATTAGTATTTTACAATCTTTGCAAAGCGCCGCTACAACCTATCCTTGGGGAACCCGTTCGGGATCGTGCGGTTTATCGCGCACCCTCGGGCTAGTAGTGCGAGATTCAGACCTCCGTAAGGAGCATTCGGTCTCGAAAGGTTTAAAATACGACATCTTAAGAAAATGAGATTTTTGGAATATAAAATATTTATTAAAAATTATTTTTGTATAAACATATGTATATTTATTATTTAAATATCTATTTTACTATAATATAAATTTTCCACATTTTCCTAAAAATCACAATAATAAATTTTACACTAAAATACCATGAACTTCAAATAATCAATATTACAGATAAATACCTATAACCAGGATATTTTCACTAGAAATGTCACGACATAAAATCCACCCTCATTACAACTCTGAAGATGAACAATAAATACTTGAGGTGTATTTTGGAAAAGTATATAAAAGTATTTTTACATAAAACCCTCTCAAGTTTTATAAATTGCCCTAAGGACCCTAGCAATTATAAGATTTCGATCTGATTGTCTGACTCGGGTTTGAGTCTGATTAATCTGACTTGAATATGATTCAATTCAATCTATAATTTACAATATTCCAATTCAATATGAACACATGAATCCATGAATACAATTATCAATTTATACAACTTGACTGAACCGAACCATGGATATATATTCCTTTTACATGATTCCCAGTATTCCATTTACATGACTCAACGGTTACAACCGTTTCCTGATATCATGGTTTCGGTCAGTCAGTCAATCAATCTTACAATCAATACAATTTACAAGATAACAATACAAACAAGATATCGCGGGGTTTAAGGGGTAGATTGGTACGGAAGGTGTTAAAAGTGGCACGAGACGGTCAGACTTAAGACACCTAACATGAATCCAATTGCCGTTGTTTCGGGTCTTCTAACGGAGCTTTGTACTCTATATTCCGTTTGCCCTGATATCTAGCATATAGAGACCCCTCTCGTATACACTGACATTCTTCTGTACCAAGCTACAAATAACAGCGTTAATACAACATTACAACAATACAATACAATATTAAAAGCTACTATCTCTCTCCTACTCTTTGTCTATTTCTCTCCTATCTTTGGGACTTACCGAGCCACCTGTTCGCTGATGACATTCTATTTCTTTCTTCTTTGAATGTCGTCAGGTGGTTTGGACCCGGCGGAGATCGAGCCATCTCAAGAAGACTTGGAGCAGTTTGCCGAAGACCCTGCACTTTAGTTTCATTGTACACTTTTCCTTTCTGTATTTTCATTTCCTGTTATGCCACTGTTTAGGCATCTTTTTATTTCAGTTGTATTTCCTTTTCATGCATTGTACAAAAGAATATTAATAAATAAAAATTGTTGTTCTTTTTATATCTTGTCTCTTGTGTATTATTTTATATTGCTTAGATACGCTTAGCGTATGTACTTCTGAGTATATACGTAGCGGACCTAGTCGCGTCCCCTTCGCCGTACACTGGGAAGCGGGGCGTGACAGGTTTTGTTGGTGGCCCACGCAGGTCAGAGCTGTATGAAACCCTATCATGCAGTTCTGTTCTGCGTGAACAACCTAAGCAATATAAAACACAAGAAACAGCAATTGAAAACATTCTTTACATTACATATTCCTTGAATCCATCTTGAACTCCACCTTCGGTTTCCTTGAAGTCCATCTCTCCACTTTTGAATCCTTAATTCTTATTCATCCTTTCTATTTGTATCTTGTAGACTTATTAGCTCAATTGGTTAGAGTATCAATCGACGGAGCTCGAAGAAGACATCATCCTAATCCTATTTCCTTACTCTGTTACATCATTCTTCTTGAGTAATTTCGAGGACGAAATTATTTTTAAGGAGGGTAGAATGTAATGACTCCAAAATCTTTATACATTTGTATTATCCCTCTTCAATAATATACCGTATTTATTTGTACTTGGTATTTTCCTTTTTCTATTAAATTTATTATTATTTTATTCCTCAATCTATTATGTATTTTTTTCTAGGTACTATTTCTTTTTCTTATATTTAAGTTTTTAATTTCTCATTCTTATTTTTCCTTTCATAAATATTTATCCCAAATCCATTATTCTTATTCTCTACAGCCCATCTAAAAAGCCCATTTTCTTTTTAAGCAACATCATATATTTAATTCTAATTAAATATATTCATGAACAACCTTATAGCTCATTGGTTAAGTCCTTGCATTGTTATTTCATAAGTCACATATTCAAATCCCCATTCTTGCAATTATTTTTTATCATTTTTTATTCTTCTCATAACCTACAAATGAGACCTTTCATTTCCAAAATGAATGGTGGCCTTTCATTTCTCTTTTAATTCTCATGTTGAATGCATATATTATTATACATAATTCACCATTACACCATCTTTATTGTCCTCCTCTATCTTTTCCTTCCACACATTTTTCTATCTCTCACTTCTTTCTCTTCACCTAGAGTCCAAGAAGAAGAACATGAATAAGTCTTCAAGAAGGTCTCGCTACTAACACGAGGCTATCGGCGGATAGACAAGCCCGGTGACAATACCGGCTTGTGCATGTAAGTCTCTTTCTATCCTTCTTTCTATTTCTCTAAAATACGAAATTACGAAACCCGACGGAATCGGAACAAGTCCGATTTCCGATTCGGTTTTCTATAAAATTTCACTTCTAACCAATACATTCATGATTAAACATCTTTATCTTGACTATTAAACATTTAAAAATCAATTTGAATAAGTTTCGTCACATGAAATGATAACCTTTCCAATTTATCATATTTTTTACTTTAATACCATCATGTTTCGATTTCATATTTAACCCCTTAACCTAGCAATACATTTAAAGTAGAGAACGAGGTAATGACCTACCTCCACACACACGCAAATACAACCCCAAAACGATATCATCAAAACTTAGAATACGATAAAACAAAACTTTCATTTAAATACCATATTCTTAATAAAACTAATTCTAGAAGTTTTAGTTTTGACACACTTTTAAATAAATAGCTCTTATTAGGAAAACACGATAAGTTTTGGACATCGATCGTTTATCTAAATCTGACTTTGTGGTGTCTAGGCTAGGTAAGTGAGCAAAGGTAACTTTAAAAGGCCCGACTCACGATTTGTGAGCGGATCCTTCCTTCCTCACTTGTACTTACCTGGCCACAATTGGCGGTGAAGAGGCGATTTGAGACTTCTAACGACTTGTCATTTAGATCATTTAGAAATAGGCTAGTCGGCTTAGAAAACCCTAGAATCTAAAATATAGAAAACTACACTTTGCAAATAAATACCTTTTACTTTATAAAACCGTTTTCTAAAGGATTAGTATTTTACAATCTTTGCAAAGCGCCGCTACAACCTATCCTTGGGGAACCCGTTCGGGATCGTGTGGTTTATCGCGCACCCTCGGGCTAGTAGTGCGAGATTCAGACCTCCGCAAGGAGCATTCGGTCTCGAAATGTTTAAAATACGACATCTTAAGAAAATGAGCTTTTTGGAATATAAAATATTTATTAAAAATTATTTTTGTATAAACATATGTATATTTATTATTTAAATTTCTATTTTACTATAATATAAATTTTCCACTTTTTCCTAAAAATCATAATAATAAATTTTACACTAAAATACCATGAACTTCAAATAATCAATATTACAGATAAATACCTATAACTAGGATATTTTCACTAGAAATGTCATGACATAAAATCCACCCTCATTACAACTCTAAAGACGAACAATAAATACTTGAGGTGTATTTTGGAAAAGTATATAAAAGTATTTTTACATAAAACCCCCTCAAGTTTTATAAATTGCCTTAAGGACCCTAGCAATTATAAGATTTCGATCTGATTGTCTGACTCGGGTTTGAGTCTGATTAATCAGACTTGAATATTATTCAAGTCAATCTAAAATCTACAATATTCCAATTTAATATGAACACATGAATTCATGAATACAATTATCAATTTATACAACTTGACTGAACCGAACCATGGATATATATTCCTTTTACATGATTCCCAGTATTCCATTTACATGACTCTACGGTTATAACCGTTTCCTGATATCATGATTTCGGTCAGTCAGTCAATCAATCTTACAATCAATACAATTTACAAGATAACAATACAAACAAGACATCGCGGGGTTTAAGGGGTAGATTGGTACGGAAGGTGTTAAAAGTGGCACGAGACGGTCAGACTTAAGACACCTAACATGAATCCAATTGCCGTTGTTCCGAGCCTTCTAACGGAGCCTTGTACTCTATATTCCGTTTGCCCTGGTCTCTAGCATATAGAGACCCCTCTCGTATACACTGGCATTCTTCTGTACCAAGCTACAAACAACAGCGTTAATACAACATTACAACAATACAATACAACATTAAAAGCTACTCTCTCTCTCCTACTCTTTGTCTATTTCTCCCCTATCTTTGGGACTTACCGAGCGACCTGTTCGCTGATGACATTCTATTTCTTTCTTCTTTGAATGTCGTCAGGTGGTTTGGACCCGGCGGAGATCGAGCCATCTCAAGAAGACTTGGAACAGTTTGCCGAAGACCCTGCACTTTAGTTTCATTGTACACTTTTCTTTTCTGTATTTTCATTTCCTGTTATGCCACTGTTTAGGCATCTTTTTATTTCAGTTGTATTTCCTTTTCATGCATTGTACAAAAGAATGTTAATAAATAAAAAAATTTGTTCTTTTTATATCTTGTCTCTTGTGTATTATTTTATATTGCTTAGATACGCTTAGCGTATGTACTTCTGAGTATATACGTAGCGGACCTAGTCGCGTCCCTTTCGCCGTACACTGGGAAGTAGGGCGTGACAGGTTTTGTTGGTGGCCCACGCAGGTCAGAGCTGTATGAAACCCTATCATGCAGTTCTATTCTGCGTGAACAACCTAAGCAATATAAAACACAAGAAACAGCAACTGAAAACATTCTTTACATTACATATTCCTTGAATCCATCTTGAACTCCACCTTCGGTTTCCTTGAAGTCTATCTCTCCACTTTTGAATCCTTAATTCTTATTCATCCTTTCTATTTGTATCTTGTAGACTTATTAGCTCAATTGGTTAGAGTATCAATCGACGGAGCTCGAAGAAGACATCATCCTAATTCTGTTTCCTTACTCTGTTACATCATCCTTCTTGAGTAATTTCGAGGACGAAATTATTTTTAAGGAGGGTAGAATGTAATGACCCCAAAATCTTTATACATTTGTATTATCTCTCTTCAATAATATACCGTATTTATTTGTACTTGGTATTTTCCTTTTTCTATTAAATTTATTATTATTTTATTCCTCAATCTATTATGTATTTTTTTCTAGGTACAATTTCTTTTTCTTATATTTAAGTTTTTAACTTCTCATTCTTATTTTTCTTTTCATAAATATTTAACCCAAATCCATTATTCTTATTCTCTACAGCCCATCTAAAAAGCCCATTTTCTTTTTAAGCAACATCATATATTTAATTCTAATTAAATATATGCATGAACAACCTTGTAGCTCATTGGTTAAGTCCTTGCATTGTTATTTCATAAGTCACATGTTCAAATCCCCATTCTTACAATTATTTTTTATCATTTTTTATTCTTCTCATAACCTATAAATGAGACCTTTCATTTCCAAAATGAATGGTGACCTTTCATTTCTCTTTTAATTCTCATGTTGAATGCATATATTATTATACATAATTCACCATTACACCATCTTTATTGTCCTCCTCTATCTTTTCCTTCCTCACATTTTTCTATCTCTCACTTCTTTCTCTTCACCTAGAGTCCAAAAAGAAGAACATGAAGAAGTCTTCAAGAAGGTCTCGCTACTAACGCGAGGCTATCGACGGATAGACAAGCCCAGTGACAATACCGGCTTGTGCATGTAAGTCCCTTTCTATCCTTCTTTCTATTTCTCTAAAATACGAAATTACGAAACCCGACGGAATCGGAACAAATCCGATTTCCTATTCGGTTTTCTATAAAATTTCACTTCTAACCAATACATTCATGATTAAACATTTTTATCTTGACTATTAAACTTTTAAAAATCAATTTGAACAAGTTTCGTCACATGAAATGATAACCTTTCCAATTTATCATATTTTTCACTTTAATACCATCATGTTTCGATTTCATATTTAATCCCTTAACCTTGCTATACATTTAAAGTAGAGCACGAGGTAATGGCCTACCTCCACACACACGCAAATACAACCCCAAAACGATATCATCAAAACTTAGAATACGATAAAACAAAACTTTCATTTAAATACCATATTCTTAATAAAACTAATTCTAGAAGTTTTAGTTTTGACACACTTTTAAATAAATAGCTCTTATTAGGAAAACACGATAAGTTTTGGACATCGATCGTTTATCTAAATCTGACTTTGTGGTGTCTAGGCTAGGTAAGTGAGCAAAGGTAACTTTAAAAGGCCCGATTCACGATTCGTGAGCGGATCCCTCCTTCCTCACTTGTACTTACCTGGCCACAATTGGAGGTGGAGAGGCGATTTGAGACTTCTAACGACTTGTCATTTAGACCATTTAGAAATAGGCTAGTCGGCTTAGGAAACCCTAGAATCTAAAATACAGAAAACTACACTTTACAAATAAATACCTTTTACTTTATAAAACCGTTTTCTAAAGGATTAGTATTTTACAATCTTTGCAAAACGCCGCTATAACCCATCTTTGGAGAACCCATTCGGGATCGTGCGGTTTATCGCGCACTCTCGGGCTAGTAGTGCGAGATTCAGACCTCCGCAAGGAGCATTCGGTCTCGAAAGGTTTAAAATACGACATCTTAAGAAAATGAGATTTTTGGAATATAAAATATTTATTAAAAATTATTTTTATATAAACATATGTATATTTATTATTTAAATATCTATTTTACATATAAATTTCCACTTTTTCCTAAAAATCACAATAATAAATTTTACACTAAAATACCATGAATTTCAAATAATCAATATTACAGATAAATACCTATAACTAGGATATTTTCACTAGAAATGTCACGATATAAAATCCACCCTCATTACAACTCTAAAGACGAACAATAAATACTTGAGGTGTATTTTGGAAAAGTATATAAAAGTATTTTTATATAAAACCCCCTCAAGTTTTATAAATTGCCCTAAGGACCCTAGCAATTATAAGACTTCGATCTGATTGTCTGACTCGGGTTTGAGTCTGATTAATCTGACTTGAATATGATTCAAGTCAATCTATAATCTACAATATTCCAATTCAATATGAACACATGAATCCATGAATACAATTATCAATTTATACAACTTGACCGAACCGAATCATGGATATATATTCCTTTTACATGATTCCCAGTATTCTATTTACATGACTCTACGGTTACAACCGTTTCCTGATATTATGGTTTCGGTTAGTCAGTCAATCAATCTTACAATCAATACAATTTACAAGATAACAATACAAACAAGACATCGCGGGGTTTAAGGGGTAGATTGGTACGGAAGGTGTTAAAAGTGGCACGAGACGGTCAGACATAAGACACCTAACATGAATCCAATTGCCGTTGTTCCGGGCCTTCTAACGGAGCCTTGTACTCTATATTCCGTTTGCCCTGGTCTCTAGCATATAGAGACCCCTCTCGTATACACTGGCATTCTTCTGTACCAAGCTACAAACAACAGCGTTAATACAACATTACAACAATACAATACAACATTAAATGCTACTCTCTCTTTCCTACTCTTTGTCTATTTATCCCCTATCTTTGGGACTTACCGAGCGACCTGTTCGCTGATGACATTCTATTTCTTTCTTCTTTGAATGTCGTCAGGTGGTTTGGACCCGGCGGAGATCGAGCCATCTCAAGAAGACTTGGAGCAGTTTGTCGAAGACCCTGCACTTTAGTTTCATTGTACACTTTTCCTTTCTGTATTTTCATTTCCTGTTATGCCACTGTTTAGGCATCTTTTTATTTCAGTTGTATTTTCTTTTCATGCATTGTACAAAAGAATGTTAATAAATAAAAATTGTTGTTCTTTTTATATCTTGTCTCTTGTGTATTATTTTATATTGTTTAGATACGCTTAGCGTATGTACTTCTGAGTATATACGTAGCAGACCTAGTCGCGTCCCCTTCGCCGTACACTGGGAAGCGGGGCGTGACAGAGGGTTTCACTGCTTCGAGCGAAACGTTGTAGAGCCCGTATGGTTTTATAGCAGGGTTCGATTATATTAGTGCACTTGTGCACGGATCATGATCGGACGGATAATACTAGTGGGGTTTGGTTTAAGCCGGATCCTAGTATTATATTGTTGGATTATTTTCGTCTCGTTGTATTCGTATTCAGTCGGAATACGGATGTGGGTATATATATACGGATGAGGGGTATTCTTGTAATTCCATTACGAGATTACTTTAGAATATGCCATTTCTTTTGTGGATTAAACATTTAGGTTAATGTTTAATGAGGTGGAAAGTGTGAGTGTGAGTGTGAGTGTGAGTTTTGGTTTTTTTGCATTGATCAAAGCATGTGCATTTGGTGACTCATGGTATTGGGTCATGTGTTGATTCATTTTGTCATGGCTAGGATATTTGGTTGTGAGATATTTTGTGAGGAGGCAGATCTTTTTTTGGCCTTGGGTTTTTCTTTATGTGCTCACAACTAATATCTTACAACACATTCTTTTCTTGACTTGCACTTTTATTTTTCTTGAGCTCACACTTTCTTTCTCCCATGGAATCTTCTTCAACCTCCATCCAAACCTTCTCATGAGTTGAGAATCTTTGGGTGTATTGAGACAAACTAATCACAAACTCTCTCTACTTCATCTTGGTTATCTAGGCTAGCAAACTAGATACCCGGGTTGCTTCGGTTTTGAGGCGGGAACCCGTTTTACTAACCCTCGACGTGGATCTTCTTCGATGTTGGGAGACCGGAGATCAAACTTGATCGGGAAAGCCGCGAGGAACTTGGGACAGAGGTTGAAAACCGAAGGACACGGATCGATCGGTATAACCTCTCTAAACTCCTTTTATAGAACTAGTATAAGGTTAATGGTACGATCCGTAGATTTGGGTTCCGTTAGCGCCGGGTTTTAAAAGTTTTTGTTCCGTATTTGGCCACGGAATGATGGCCGGGGCGCTGCCGTAACCCAACATGGTATCAGAGCCAACCCATTATCCGCATACTAGTTTGTTTAGACGATGTTAAAGAATCAAAACCGAAACAACTCCGAAACAATACCCGAAGTATTCCATTCTCTGTCGAATTTTTTATGGTCTTCTAAAAATATTTTAGCAACTGCAGAAGACTACTTGTATGACAACTAGAACACACACCAAATACGAGCCCCTAACTCCACTATTGACCCGGCCACATTGGCCTAAAAATCGTCCTGGCCGGATTTCTGGGGGACTTGGGACTTGTGGTTTCTTCTGTGTTCTAGTTTCTGGAATATTGGTTCAGTGGTATTGCTAGTTTAGCCCAGTTTGGATATGGTTTTATCTAGTGGTTTGAGGGCTATTTGGGGTGTTTCGAACTCGATATTTCTAACATTATTTAAAGTTTATAGTACATACATTTCTATCTGCGACCGAGAATGTTATTAGAGCGGTACAACTTGTCTAATTGTTATAGTTCTTTTAAACGGGTTTGCGAACGTGACATTCACATTGATATTCTGTGTTGTGCTGTGGTTGTTGCGGAATCGTTGTGGTGGATAGCTTGTGTGCAATGGTAGTACAGTTTGGATTTATTTGTACATTTGATATCGCGGGGCGAGTGTGCGACATGTGGACTGCCGTCACTGCCTGTTTGTATATTATTTGTTTGGGGCACGACCGGGTTGAGGTCGATGTCACCATTGTATATATTTTCTTTTCTGTACTAGGATTACCCCATGATGGAGTGCACGGATAGACGGGTTCTAGAGGGAAACGGGTTCGCATCTCATGGCGTTGAGAAGGAGGGGGCCTCACTCTAGAATTGCAGGCTATTCACCGCACTCGTAGGGGGTACAGGTTGACCTAAGGAGGGGTGCTCAAGTTACCGGATTCCGTGAAGTGCCGGGTGGCCCATTCACTTTGATGAAGGGGGCTGCCTCACTTATGGTTTTGGCGGGTAACTTGCCGCACTCGTAGAGGTCTAGGTTTTCATTGCATAGGCTATCCACATGACCCAGGGAACTTCGGGTTTCATTTGCAGCTCAAAGGAAACCCGGGGCTCCCATTTTTCAGTATGTTCTATGATGCTTATCGCTTTTATGTGATGTTGCATTTATCACGCCTGGAGCGATTATTATATATTGTTATATATATACCAGTAGATGTATATGTTTTACACCCGCGCTAGTCCAGTCCCCACTCTGTCGTTAGTTAAGTAACCTAACGGGTGATGACAGGACCCAGTGGCGAATGCGGATGGCATATATGTACATCATATTTTCGTTCTTTTCTGGTGTGATTAATTGATAGGACTGCGTTGATTCAGATCAATGCAAGGAAAACAGACCTATTCGATGTTGTTGGAACAATTTTCAAAAGCTGTTATTACAAGGACGTTTTCATTTGTTTTGCACAGCGGTATTCGGTTATGAATATCCAGCACCTCATTCGACGAGGCAAGAGCCGAGATCCCTTCACCGGGAGTGACCTCTTGGGCAGAAGTTTGCATCAGGGTAATAACTTCACTATAGTCGATTACTTTTTACTTTGCATCGAGATATTCAGTGGGAATGTCCTGCACCTCATTCCACGAGGAAAGAGCCGAGATCCCTTCACCGGGAGTGACCTCTTTAGCAAAAGTTTTTGCCACTATATATTTGTAAAAAGCTATCCGGTTCCTTCAACAATATCAAGTTCATTACGTTAAAGGTTTTTCGCCAAAAACCATTCGTAGCCCTCCGTCATTTCAGACGGGTAGCACTTAGTAATAATGCTATGTTTGTTGGCCTTCGTCAAGGTATAGTGTATGGTAGTTGCTTGTTACTTTTCTGTTGCATAGATAAATGTGTTGGTTTGGGACAGTCGTACAGCCTTGTTGGCCTTCGTCAAGGACGAGTACGGGTGGGTTCAAATTAACCTGGACAATGACGGGTAGAACTTGGCATGTGACTTATGATTTGTTGGCCTTCGTCAAGGTCATAAGAGCATGGGGTAAAAATCACATCGGGAGTTTCAAACATACAGGAAATTTGCCAGACATGCGCATACCTTCTGGAGTATGATAACTTGAGTGGATTCCATCAGGTTATCATGCAATGATGGTTGGATCCCGATTCCCAATGATGAGTTGGTTTACTTTTCGGGTGATTTTAGATGATCCCGACTAATTCTTCTTTTGGGTTTGGAGGAGAATTTGAGGACACAGTGGGAGACATCCTGATTAGATAAAGTGATTAACCATTCTGATCTAGGTTAGAGTGCACGCTGAGTGTTTCTTTTTTCTCTCTCTCTCTTTGGCAATGACCATGTCCCGACCCTTTTCTACAACTCAGAAACCAAGTTAACCGAACCTTCTTAAAATACATTGGCCTTTGGATTGTCAGAGTTGCATATATCATTGCCGCTCCTTCTTTTACCCTTTGCTTTTCTCCGGAACATTCTATATCACTACGAAGATCCACATTTATTGGATATGACCATCGTATAGTTATATACGAACTCGAAGAAACTTGTTTCAGATTCGAGGTTGGTTTCTGGTTCTGGAGAAATTGAATAGGACTATTCAGTTGTTTTTTCCTTTTACCTTCTCTCAGGTTGTGAGGGCTCCTAGAATTAGGAGAGAGTACACCTATTGCTCTTATTGGATAGTCTTCTTCCAAACCATAAGCAAGTGTCGAAAGGTGGGGAAGGAAGAAAACCAATTAGCCTAAGTGTGGTGTACAGAAAGTAATAAGTAAAGGCAAATAAAGGGATTAGAAAGAGAGCAAAGTAAATAGCGACTGCTATCATTCACGACCAAACCGCGTATATCATCGCCACTCCTACTTCACCTTTGAATTTCTCCAGAACACCCCGTTTCACTACGAAGATCCACATTTATTGGATAATCCATCGTATAGTAATATACGAACTCGAAGGAACTTGTTCCAGTTCGAGGATGGATTCTGGTTCAGGAAAAATAGAATAAGGATTATTCAGTTTTCTTTTATCTTTACCTTCTTTCAGGTTGCGAGTGCTCTTAGGAATAGGACAGTACACCTATTACACTTATTTGATAATCTTCTTCCAAACCATAAGCTGGTGCCGAACGGTAGGGAAGGAAGAAAACCATTTAGCTTAAGGATGGTGTACAGAAGGTACTGAGTAAAGACAAATAAAGGGATTTGGAGAGATGTCAAGGATATATGTAAATCCCCATTTCCATCAATAAATCTTTCTATATTTTTCCCAAGTCCCTGAATATTATCCCATTTTCCCCGTATTATTACTTTATGTGAAGATTGGTTGCTTAAATTTCAATATTTAAATTTTTCCAAAACCTTTAAACCAATCAAAGACCAAACCCAAATTAAAAACCAAAACATATATATTAAACCACTGCCCAGCCCAAACAAAATAAAACAAATTATATGCAAACAAACCCCCGGCCCAGCATCCACTCCTCAGCCCAAGGAAAATAATAAGGAATTTAATTTTCCCGGCCCGGCCCAGCAGCCCGCGCCCGCAACACCCCGACCCGACCCGCTCCTTTAACCTCTCTTCTCCCCCCTCGTTACAAACTTCCCGCTCATTTCTCACAACCCACGACGCGCACGTTCCCCCACATCGCCGTGCCGTTGCCCCATGCCCCGCGACCCCGACCACGACTCCCTCAACCTCTTCTCGACCCCTTTCTCCTCTCCCCCTCACACTCTTTCTCAAACACTTCACTCTCCCCCCTCAAAAACCCAACCTCGAGCCACTGCAGCCACTCCCTCCGACGGCGACGACGAACCTCCTCCGACCTCCTCCTTCATCACCTCACCCTAACCTCCTCCTAAAGACCTCACCTACTCCACCCTCTTCAACCGCCACCGCAGAACCCCCTGCACACCTGAGCTCGGCCACCCTGCACCCTCACGCCGGCGAGCTCCCCATCACATCGTCGACGCCCCTGCACCCTTTGCGTCGTCAGCACTATCACCATCATTACTTTCCCGAGCCCCACTACTTCTCTCCCCCTCTCTCCAAAACACATCAAAACCCTCGTTGCGAACTTCAAACCCTTACTGTTACCCATCGCCGGAGCGACACCACCGACCATCGTCGATCGCAGCACATCCCCGGAGATCCACAAAGCATCCCACTTTGCTCCAGCGAACACGAGCCATCTCCGGACAACTCCGACTACGAAACCGAAACGCGAGCCGAGGCCGCGAATCCAAACCGTGCTGTTCGTCGCGCGTTCGTGCCGTTGCCGCTCGCCAAAACGTCTCCAGGAAGGTACCCTACTTGCTACATGCTAGTTTATTTCCGTTACAAATCAAAACGGTATTAATTCCATAATTGCGATTCATGAAAACTTAAATGACTTAAGTGTTTGATGCAAGATCCAAATGAAAACCCTCATTTAATTTGACGGAACTTGATTGCATAATCTGGACCATGTGATAATGAACATTGTGGTGAAATTTCACTGAAAAATATGACTGTTAACGACTTAAACGATCAACCCCAATTACACCCATAAAAACTGGGAATTTCCCGCACCTGAAATTTGTTAAAATCACAATTAATTGTGTACATATTGAAATGAGGCGTTCGAGGGCTCAAATTGAAGCTGACTCGACGAACTATAACCCTATTCAAGTTTTTAATTGTTTATGTACTGAAATTATGATGAGAATTTGTTCGGAGAGCGGCTCTGGACTTCAGTCCAGAGCAACTCTGGTTATTGTTTTCTGTCCCGTAATGTTTACTACCTTGCCTCCTGAACTCGTATGTTGCGGAACCCTACACCATATTGAAGATGAATCTGTTATATAAATAACTCAAGTGATTTCACACCGTTTTATCATCGTTTACTATTTAAACTGCAATTTAAAAGAACAGGACGTATAACAGTCCCAACAGAAACAGAATTGATACACTAGTATTGAACAGTGCATAACTTCTTATGTACAGATGAGATTGAGAATCCGTCTGTTGCGTTGAAACCCCTATTGAAAAATCTATATTTCATTCAACTGTAGTATCGCTAAATTCTGAGCTCAACTGGGTGAATATTGTGTAGCGAAACGGACGTTCAGTTCAGAAACTGAATTTCCTGCAGCGAGCACTTAAATTGAAACGGCTATAACTTGAATACCAGAAACCCGATTGTACTAAAACAAATTTTGATGAACTTATGACAGAGATTACTTGTTATAGCATTTGTATCATTTCGCTGAATTCTGAACATATGAATTACTGCAAATTTTGTAAGCTCATGACGTGCATATTGGTTCATATTACACATGACTTGTTAACGGCATAAATATACATACCTTACCCAATTGCCATATACATAGTGTTAGTGCGCGTTAGTATTCAGTGGACATTGCATTATCGTGCGTGAATGATATTGGTTTAGGAGTGTCAAGTACACCAATGGAAAGTGAATGATTCGTGACAGTGATTAATACAGTGAACAGTGACAAAACCGTGCTATTGGTGCATACTTGTACACGACTAAACCATAATCAGTAATAGTGTAAGCCTGGGGAAAAAGAGGAAATCGAAGTGGAAAGAGCATCGTATTTAGCGGGACCGTGTTTTAGAGGATGATCATTTGAACAGTGATTCTTATATATAGTAGGTAGGATCTAGCGATCCGGCTGACAGGGTTATGTCCCGGGCGTGTGGGCCGTTGTCTCGGATATGTACGAGACTCCTGTTAAACATGATCCTCCTTTCCACTATACGATTTTAAACACGACCTAGAGACTGATAGGGACGCAGATCATACTTTGCATCATTTAGTGACATAGCGATTGTCAGCATTTTACTTTCACTGTTATTATCGTACTTGCATGTTTCATGTCATTAATATAAAAATTTCTATTACGTCGCTCTGATGACCTGAGTATGCATGCTCAGACCTCGAGGAAGAACCAGCGCAGGAGTCGGATTTACCTTTCGAGCTGACGGAGATCTAGTCTGGAGTGCCTTTTCTTCTTTTCTGCTTTCGTTAAAGAGATTGTGTATTCGAACTCGGTTAGTAGTTCTTTCCTGTTTATTTGTGAATTGTGAACAATGAAAATTTGATATAATATTTTAGTGATACATTTCCTTTACTTCTGTGCTTTGTTTACTGATTACCATGTAACGCTAGAAGCCGAAGTGTGACTACGGCGGGATTATTCCCTGACCGTAGGAGCATGGCTGGCCTAGTCATCACTCGTTTTCCGTATTTTTAGGAAGCGGGGCGTGACATATTTTTTTTGGTATCAGAGCCGTGTTTAGTAATAAGGGATAACATTAACTATACTGTATTACATTATTTTCACTTCACTATTCTTGATCTTCATCCTTGAATCTAATCATATCCTTTTGAATCTTCCAGCGATATGACGTCCCCGAACGACCACTCCTCAGACTCAAGTTCTCAGGATCGCATGGAAAGAATACTTAGTGCACTGACCTCTCTCGCAGAAGCTCAGGAGAGGAAGACGGACTTACTCACCGAGGGACTCAGGGCTATTACCGCTGCAGGAGGACCCTCCGCACTCATTACCGCCCCCGAAGGCACTACTCCACCAGCTTACTCTGCCAGGGCTGGCACCGTATCAGACTTCCGAAGGTTGCATCCAGCTGCATTCCCAGGGCTAGCCGAGCCACTTGAGGCCGAGCAATGGCTAGTTAACATGGAGAACTTACTGACGGCCGCCAGAGTACCAGATGAAGATAGGGTGAACGTGATAAAGATTCAGTTGGAAGATGAGGCCCGTACTTAGTGGACAGTGGAAGAAAGCAGACTGGAGAGGCCGATCGAATGGAGTAAATTCAAGGAGTGCTTCCTGGACCATTATTTCCCTTCCACCGCCAAGGCAGAGATGGAGGAAAGATTCATTCTACTGAAGCAGAATGGCCGCCCCGTGGACGTATATGCGGCAGAGTTCAACCGTCTGAGCCGATTTTCTCCATACATAGTCGCTTCTGAGGCTACCAGGGCTAGACGCTTCTTGCAGGGACTTGATTTCGAGCTGCAGCAGTTGATCGCATCACTGGAGTTGCAGACTTTTGCACAAGTACTCAACGCGGCGAGAATTCAGGAGCAATTGATCAACAAATTCAGGAATCCCCAGTCGTTCCAGCACGTACCCATGCACCTTCTCGAGGAGCCATACCAGTTCACAGGCCTGGAACGACTCAGATGAAGCGCCCATTTGTGCCCCAGCATCGCCCCCAGAGACAGAACGTAGTTTGCGGCTACTGCAATAGAGATGGGCATACCCAGAAGGACTATCGCCGCGCCAAGGGACGGTGCTTGATTTGCGGATCCAGTCAACACAGGATTAGCGGTTGCCCCGAGCGAGCAGAGATACAGGGAGGTTCTGGACCACAGCAGCAGAGGCCACAGGAGCACAGGCAACCCTATACAGGTCGCAGTCAGGGACGGGCTTTCACCTTGACCGCCGCGCAGGCAGAGGATTCAGGAGAAGTTGTTACAGGTACTCTACTCGTACATTCCTTACCAGCTAGAGTACTATTTGATTCTGGAGCATCGCACTGTTTCATATCTGAGCATTTCATTGATACACACTCCATACCACATGAACCACTAACCAAGGGCTGGGAGATACATACGGGTAATGGCGTTATAATATCTAGTCGAGAATGTAGATCATGTCCAGTTGTAGTGTGTGGCAGGGAATTCTATGTGAATTTCCTTTTGCTCAGGACAGGCAGTTATGACGTAATTCTCGGGATGGATTGGATGAGTACCTTCCATGCAGTTATTGATTGCCGTGCAAGGAATGTGATCTTCCGCATTTCCAATCACCCGGAGTTTATTTTCGAGGGCGGAAGCGAATCTTTGGAGCCAGCCAAATATAGAGCCAAGCCAAAGGAGCTGACAGCTATGGAGATTGATGAGAGCGCAGGCCCAGAGATTGTTCGGGACTTTCTGGACGTGTTTCCTGAAGATTTACCAGGTCTACCACCTCCACGCGTCTTAGAGTTCTCGATCAATTTGACTCCAGGTACAGCACCAGTATCCAAGGCCCCGTACAGAATGGCACCGGTTGAGTTGGCGGAGTTGAAAAAGCAAATTGAAGAACTATTGGGGAAGGGATTTATCCGGCCGAGCGCTTCACCATGGGGTGCACCAGTTCTGTTAGTGAAGAAGAAGGATGGATCACTGCGGATGTGTATAGATTATCGGGAGCTGAACAAAGTCACCATAAAGAACAAGTACCCAATTCCGCGCATCGACGACTTATTCGATCAGTTAAGTGGGGCCAGGGTATTTTCGAAGTTGGATCTCCGTTCTGGATATCATCAGATCAGAGTAGCAGCCGATGATGTATGCTAGATGGCTTTCAGGACTCGATACGGACACTGTGAGTTTCTTGTGATGCCGTTCGGTGTTACCAATGCTCCAGCGATATTCATGGACTTGATGAACAGGGTGTTTGCAAAGTATTTGGACACGTTTGTTGTTGTATTTATCGACGACATACCTGTCTACTCGAAGACCAGGGAGGAGCATGTTGAGCATTTGCGCACGGTTCTACGAATTCTTCGGGAAGAAAAGCTGTACGCGAAACTGAGCAAGTGTGAATTCCGGCTCGACAAGGTTCAGTTCTTGGGACACATCGTTTCGGGCGAAGGCATCTCGGTGGACCCGGCAAAGATAGAATCTGTCAGAGATTGGACAACGCCGAAGTCAGTGGCCGAGATCAGAAGCTTCCTGGGATTGGCAGGATATTATCGGAGGTTTGTCCAAGACTTCTCAAGAATCGCTGAACCGTTGACGAGGCTGACACGGAAGGATGTACCTTTTGCGTGGACAGAGGAGTGTACTCTGGCTTTTGACACACTGAAGCAGAAGTTAACCACGGTACCTATCCTTACAGTACCAGATGATTCCGGTGGTTTGGTGATACATAGTGATGCCTCAGGGAAGGGATTAGGCTGTGTTCTGATGCAGCACGGCCGAGTGGTTGCTTACGCCTCTAGACAGCTAAGAAATCACGAGAAGAACTATCCTACGCATGACTTGGAGTTAGCTGCAGTAGTCTTTGCGTTGAAAATTTGGAGGCACTATCTATTGGGCGAGAAGGTAGAGGTGTACACGGATCATAAAAGTCTAAAGTACGTCTTCACACAGAAGGAACTAAACATGAGGCAGCGCCGATTGCTAGAGCTGATGGCAGATTACGACTTGGACCTGCAGTATCACCCGGGGAAAGTAAATGTTGTACCAGATGCGCTCAGTCGCAAGCCAGCGGTCATGATGTTGACCAGTCAGAGGAGCATTATTGAGGACTTTCAGAGACTTGAGCTTGAAGTCGTTACACCGAGCGCACTCAATCAATTTTGGCAGTTACAGGTGCAGTCTTCCCTTGTGGATCGCATCAAGGCTGCACAAGCGGATGATCCTCGACTGCAAATGTTCAGAGCTCAAGTAGAAGCCGGGCTGAGAACGGACTTAATCATACATGAAGACGGTTCTTTGAGATTCGGTAGCAGACTCTGCGTACCCAAAGGAGATATTCGAGAAGAAGTGCTGGCAGAGGCGCATAGTTCAGCTTATTCTGTGCATCCGGGAGGTACGAAGATGTATCGAAACCTAAAGCAACATTTTTTGTGGAACGGGATGAAGAGGGAAATTGCGAGGTTCGTATCCAGGAGCTTGGTATGCCAGCAGGTGAAGGCGGAACATCAAAGGACAGCGGGATTGTTGCAACCGCTTCCGATACCAGAATGGAAGTGGGAGCACATTACCATGGATTTCGTGACGGCCTAACCACGGAGCCCTACGGGCAATAACGCCATTTGGGTTATCGTCGATCGCCTCACAAAATCTGCACACTTCCTACCATTCCGAGTGGGACAGTCGACAGTGTCATTGGCAGAGAGATACATGCAGGAGATGGTGCGACTTCACGGTGTTCTACTCAGCATTGTGTCAGATCGAGATAACAGATTCGTTTCGCACTTCTGGAGGAGCTTACAGGAGAGTTTGGGTACCCGGCTCAAGTTCAGCACAGCTTATCACCCGCAGACGGACGGACAGTCCGAGCGTACGATTCAGGCGCTCGAGGATATGTTGAGGGCCTGCATGTTGGACTTTCAGGGTTCCTGGGAAGACCATCTGCATTTAGTCGAGTTTTCCTATAACAACAGTTACCAGGCTAGCATCCAGAGGGCTCCTTTCGAAGCACTTTACGGGCGGAAGTGTCGATCCCCAGTGTGTTGGGATGATGTGGGAGAGCGAAGATTACTGGGTCCCGAGCTCATTGCTCAGACAGTCGACAAGGTCCAAATGATCAGGCAGCGTATTAAGACGGCTCAGGATCGACAGAAGAGTTGGGCAGATACCAGCAGGAGAGCACTAGAGTTTGAAGTCGGAGATCACGTATTCCTGAAGATTTCCCCTACCCGTGGAGTTATCAGGTTCGGAGGTCGGGGAAAGCTCAGTCCCCGTTTCATCGGACCTTTTGAGGTGCAAGAGCGAGTAGGAGAGGCGGCCTACCGACTTGCCTTGCCTTCATCGCTAGCTGGTGTGCACAATACCTTCCACGTGTCACAGTTGCGGCGTTATGTTCGGGATGAGAGCCATGTTCTGGACTATTCGGAGCTAGTTTTAGGTACCGATCTATCATACTAGGAACAGCCCGCCAACATCCTCGACCGCAGGGAGAAAGTGCTGAAGAACAAGGTCATTCCGTTAGTCCGAGTGTCTTGGGGCGGTCGTTCCCCAGGAGAATCTACCTGGGAGCGGGAGGAAGATATCCACGCACGTTTTCCACATCTCTTTGTTTAGTACTTTTGTTTCCCTGTATCCCTGTTAAATTTCGAGGACGAAATTTTTTGTAAGGGGGGTATGATGTAAATCCACGTTTCCATCAATAAATCTTTCTATATTTTTCCTAAGTCCCTGAATATTATCCCATTTTTCCCGTATTATTACTTTATGTGAAGATTGGTTGCTTAAATTTCAATATTTAAATTTTTCCAAAACCTTTAAACCAATCAAAGACCAAACCCAAATTAAAAACCAAAACATATATATTAAACCACTGCCCAGCCCAAACAAAATAAAACAAATTATATGCAAACAAACCCTCGGCCCAGCATCCACTCCTCAGCCCAAGAAAAATAATAAGGAATTTAATTTTCCCGGCCCGGCCCAGCAGCCCGCGCCCGCAACACCCCGACCCGACCCGCTCCTTTAACCTCTCTTCTCCCCCCTCGTTACAAACTTCCCGCTCATTTCTCACAACCCACGACGCGCATGTTCCCCCACGTCGCAGCGCCGTTGCCCCACGCCCCGCGACCCCGGCCACGACTCCCTCAACCTCTTCTCGACCCCTTTCTCCTCTCCCCCTCACACTCTTTCTCAAACTCTTCTCTCTCTCCTCTCAAAAACCCAACCTCGAGCCACTGCAGCCACTCCCTCCGACGACGACGACGAACCTCCTCCGACCTCCTTCTTCATCACCTCACCCTAACCTCTTCCTAAAGACCTCACCTACTCCACCCTTTTCAACCGCCACTGCAGAACCCCCTGCACACCCGAGCTCGGCCACCCTGCACCCTTACGCCGGTGAGCTCCCCATCACATCGTCGATGCCCCTGCACCCTCTGCGTCGTCAGCATCATCACCATCATTACTTTCCTGAGCCCCATTACCTCTCTCCCCCTCTCTCCAAAACACACCAAAACCCTCTCTGCGAACTTCAAACCCTTACTGCTACCCATCGCCGGAGCGACACCGCCGACAATCGTCGATCCCAACACATCCCCGGAGATCCACAGAGTATCCCACTCCGCTCCAGCGAACACGAGCCATCTCCGGACAACTCCGACTACGAAACCGAAACGCGAGCCGAGGCCGCGAATCCAAACCGCGCCGTTCATCGGCGTTCGTGCCGCTACCGCTACCGTGCATCGCCAAAACGTCTCCAGGTAAGTACCCTACTTGCTACATGCTAGTTTATTTCCGTTACAAATCAAAACGGTATTAATTCCATAATTGCGATTCATGAAAACTTAAATGAGTTAAGTGTTTGATGCAAGATCCAAATGAAAACCCTCATTTAATTTGACGGAACTTGATTGGATAATCTGACCCATGTGATAATGAACATTGTGGTGAAATTTCACTGAAAAATATGACTGTTAAAGACTTAAACGATCACCCCCAATTACACCCGTAAAAACTGGGAATTTCCTGCACCTGAAATTTGTTAAAATCATAATTAATTGTGTACATATTGAAATGAGGCGTTCGAGGGCTCAAATAGAAGATGACTCGACGATCTATAACCCTATGCAAGTTTTTAATTGTTTTTATACTGAAATTATGACGAGAATTGGTTCGGAGAGCGCCTCTGGACTGCAGTCCAGAGCAACTCTGGTTATTGTTTTCTGTCCCGTAATGTTTACTACCTTGCCTCCTGAACTCGTATGTTGCGGAACCCTACACCTTATTGAATATGAATCTGTTAGATAAATAACGCAAGTGATTTCACCCCGTTTTATTGCCGTTTACTATTTAAACTGCAATTTAAAAGAACAGGACGTATAACAGTCCCAACAGAAACAGAATTGATACACTACTGTTGAACAGTGCATAACTTCTGACGTACAGACGTGATTTAGAATACGTATGTTGAGTTGAAAACCCGATTGAAAACCCTATATTTCATTAAACTGTAGCGTCGCTAAATTCTGAGCCCAACTGGGTGAAAATCGTGTCGCGAAACGGACGTTCAGTTCAGAAACTGAATTTCCTGCAGCGAGCACTTAAATTGAAACGGCTGTAACTTGAATACCAGAAACCCGATTGTACTGAAACAAATTTTGATGAACTTCTGACAGAGTGTACTTGTTATAGTATTTGTATCATTTCGCTGAATTCTGAACATATGAATTACTGTAAATTTTGTAAGCTCATGACGTGCATATTGGTTCATATTACACATGACTTGTTAACGGCATAAATACACATACCTTACCCAATTGCCATATACATAGTGTTAGTGCGCGTTAGTATTAAGTGGACATTGTATTATCGTGCGTGAATGATATTGGTTTAGGAGTGTCAAGTATACCAATGGAAAGTGAATGATTCGTGACAGTGATTAATACAGTGAACAGTAACAAAACCGTGCTATTGGTGCATACTTGTACACGACTAAACCATAATCAACAATAGTGTAAGCCTAGGGGAAAAGGAGAATCGAAGTGGAAAGAGTATCGTATTTAGCGGGACCGTGTTTTAGAGGATGATCATTTGAACAGTGATTCTTATATATAGTAGGTAGGATCTAGCGATCCGGCTGACAGGGTTATGTCCCAGGCGTGTGGGCCGTTGTCTCGGGTATATACGAGACTCCTGTTAAACATGATCATCCTTTCCATTATACGATTTCAAACATTACCTAGAGACTGATAGGGACGCAGAACATACTTTGCATCATTTAGTGACATAGCGATTGTCAGCATTTTATTTTCACTGTTATTATCGTACTTGCATGTTTCATGTCATTAATATAAAAATTTCTATTACGTCGCTCTGACGACCTGAGTATGCATGCTCAGACCTCGAGAAAGAACCAGCGCAGGAGTCGGATTTACCTTTCGAGTTGACGGAGATCTAGTCTGGAGTGCCTTTTCTTCTTTTCTGCTTTCCTTAAAGAGATTGTGTATTCGAACTCGGTTAGTAGTTCTTTCCTGTTTATTTGTGAATTGTGAACAATGAAAATTTGATGTAATATTTTAGTGATACATTTCCTTTACTGCTGTGCTTTGTTTACTGATTACCATGTAATGCTAGAAGCCGAAGTGTGACTACGGCGGGATTATTCCCTGACCGTAGGAGCATGGCTGGCCTAGTCATCCTTCGATTTCCCTATTTTTGGGAAGCAGGGCGTGACAATATATACGGTTACAGTCATGAATCTGGATAATGGAAGAGGCATTACTAGTGTAACATTTCAGAAAATATAAAATATTATTTTTGGAATTTAATATTAAAATAATATATTTCGCGAAAACTACCCGATTTGCGAATTTAGGGTTTTCGTAAAATGATATAAATATATACCAATATTTGTGAAATAATTGGAGATTAAAATGATTTATTCATTTAAAAATATATTTATCGGATTTGGCATTTTTATAATTAATTATATGCAGTTTGAATAAAAATTGATTAGTGCACTACTAATCGCGATTAAACCAAATCTGTGTTTCTACATTCTCCATGGTTAGTGCACCATGACATGTTACTTGTTGTTTCATTTGCATTTGTGATATTTGGTTTTATTATTATGAGAAGAAAGGAAAAAGTGAATTATTGAGGGGAGAGAGAGGGGACCACATCATGACATGAGGCATGGCATGAGAGAGAGTGAGGGTGAGAATAAAAGAGAGGGGGGCTACCCATTTCTTTCACCTCCCCCATTATTTTCCTTCAACTCCTCCATCTTCAAGCTTCCCTCCACCTCCACCTCCAAGTATCATCTCAAAATCTTCATCAAAACCCTATACTCTCTTCATTAAAAATGATCACCATCTCATTCTCAACACTTTGGACCTTTCAAAGTTGGATTTTGAAGACTTTGAGCAACTCAAGAAAATTCTTGAGTTGCCAAATGAGGTATAATTCTAAACCCTAGTTAAGTTATTGTGTGTAATATACCTTATTGTTAGTTTAGAGTTAAATCGGTATTGATTAGTGATGTTTGGAAAATTCAAGAGAGGGTTTGGGTGTTTGTGTAACAACTCCAATTTTTGTATACCAAAATTTGCTTTAAATATGATGTATACTTGGAGTATTGATGTTGCTGGAAACAATTTAAGTATCTATTTCCTTACAATAATTACAAGAAGGAGCTTGTAGCTCATTGGTAATACCTTGCACTGCTGAACCAAGCCACCAGAGTTCGAATCCCATGCCCCACATAATTTTTATATCGTTTTGTTTTAAAATTTTTTGGGAAGTCAAAAGGTCAAACAGCCATAACTCACAAATTAATGCAATTTATAAAAATAAAGTATACCAAAATTCCCCCCAGACTTTTTCCCACCCAACGGCACCCGACTCAGCCCTGACTCGGCCGGCGCCGCCGGCCGGACTCGGCCGGTCGGCCGAGTCGTCAACACGAAAAAGTTTCGTGTTGACTTGGTCTTCATCCCTGCATACTCCATTTTCTCTGTACAGTTACAAAATTCCCATTAAACCTCTTTTAATTCCAAAATTAATGAATTTTTAATGAATTTTACATTTTTAAAAAATATTTTTTAATCCTAACCCTAACCCTAGCCTAGCCCTTTATAAAGACCCCTATCCTCTACCATTTCCCTCACCACTCTAAGTCCACTCTCCCAAATTCTCGAGAACTCGGTGCAAAGAGCGAGAAGCGAAGCGCTGCCGAAACCGACGACGGATTCCGGCGACCACTACTACAAATAAGGGTCGCCCCTACGGATATATGCGTAGGGGCGAAAAAATACCCCGTAGGTGCAAAGGCCGCAGGTGCAAGTTGAGGCCCTGAACTTGCCCCTACGGGCAAATTCTTGCCCCTACGGATTTATGTGTAGGTCCTGTTGCCCCTACGGATTAATCCGTAGGGTATAAGATTTTATATTATTTACGGTTTTTTTAATATATTCCATGTACCTACGGATATAACCGTAGGTCCATGTACTATCCCCTACGGATATATGCGTAGGTACTTTTCCGTAGGGGCAAAATATCAGGATTCCTGATATTTAGCCCCTACGGATAACGCCGTAGGGGAGAGGCAGTGGCCCCTACGGATATGTCCGTAGGGGCACTCCCAACCCCCTGGCACTGAGATCAGGGGGAAATATCAGTTACTGCTGATATTTTGCCCCTACAGATATAGCCGTAGGGGCAACATGTGTGCCTACGGATTAATCCGTAGGTACATATTATCTGTATTTTTTTTTAAAAAATGGGCTGCTTGATTTTTTCCCGCCCTGTGCACAATAATATATACATCAATCAAATCATATATTGCAGTATTCATAATCACATCTCACGCATATATATAATGTACAAAAGAAACCCAAAAACCGAATATGATATAAATACAAACCAATATCAATATCGTTTCAAAATGTAGTACAATGTGTATGATATAAATAAATACATGTTTCAAAAAATAAGAACCAAAAAGCTATCCTAGTTCGGTCCAGCTCCACTTCGGAATAACGATAGAATAACGCGCGCCTGCTCCTCGGTCAATAAACTCTGCAATTCGTCGCGAGCGGGAGTCTGAGCGGCATGTGGAGCTGGCGATGTGGTCTGCGCAGCCGCCGTCGAGGTAGTCGCTTGCGGAGCCGCGGCTGCGGGAGTCTGAGTGGGCGGTGGAGCTACAGGAGCTGTCTGCGGAACCGCAGCCGATGTAGCGGCTTGCGGAGCCGCAGCCGAAGGAGATGCATGTGGAGGCTCGGCCGATGTACCCTGTCGCGTCTGGACCTAACATGTGTAATAAGCGTGTAAGAACTGTGTATTATTCGAATTCGTATCATTATTAAGTTATTTTGAAACCCCGTTTGGATATCTAGTTTGTTGTTTATTTTAATTACATCTGTATGTATGATTAATCAAACTTAAGTCTAGAACCAAATAAGCTCAAGCTACGTACTAATTATGGATATGTTGATATCTATATAATATGACATGATATTTTACTATAAAGCAGTATACATACCGGCATCTCCTTCAACTCCTAAACGGTGGCCCTCAACCTCTCCAGTTCCTGATGGACACGTCGGTCACTGGAGACGGAGAAAGTAACCGCCGGGGTGGAGTCCAACCTCATATGGGCCCTGCTAGGGCCCAGTCTCCGGCCCCTCTCCCAACCTCCGTGGTGCCCTCCGTGTGCGGCGTCCAGAACTGGAGTCAGCAGCCTCGGATCGCTCTGTCCGGTAAAATCGATCCCCGAGGCCTGGGCCTGCTCAACCACCCGCTCCTACACCCACATTAAGCAGTAAAGTATAAGTATAAGATTTAAACTTGAACCTTCCAAAACTAAAATTTCAAATTTGGGTAGAAAAAATATTAACACTTACGCAGTACTCCTGGGTAGCGACGTCGGGATATCGAAGCTCGCCCGTGGCGGGATCTGTCGAGGTGCCGTGGACGGCAAGATATGCGGACAGCACGCTCGGTGTACCACCTGACGCCACGGTCCAAGATGTCTGCAATATTAGGAAGTAACTCTTAATATTAGAAATATTAGAAAATAACTCTTAATATTGCAGAATATCACAAAGGTCGGTCTATTGTAATTTACCAATAACTCCATGGCTCGAGTAATGTTCCTCGAGCCACCTGTGTAAGTGGGGCGACCTCTCTTCGCCGACTTCCTGTTCTCTGTATTCTGAGCGGCCTGTTTCTGCACAACGCATTAAAATTTAGTTTTCTAATTACGAAACACAAAGAAATAAATTATATCATAAATAATGAATTACATTTAAAATACATACCTGTTTGCGTTGGGAGTCGAAATAAGCGCACAATAGAGGCCATGTTTCTACGTCGACTCTCGCAAACGCCGGAGTAGATAGGAGGGCCGCTCTCTCTGCCTCGGGGGTCGCCATCCACAGGGAGTAGCAGTCGGCCTTCAGCTCATTCCTGTTGTATCGGACCTTGGCCTGCATGTTCTTCATCAGGCCATTGTACAGAGCATGAAGGTCGAGCACCCTCCCCGGGTGATCAGGGTCGGCTACAGGCTGAAAATCGTAATCCAACTGAAAATACAAAAAAACATTGTTATTAGATTGCAAGTGTTAATAATAAATATATTGGATAGATCAAATGAAAATATATATTAATACATACCCGAGCCTGATCAAAGAAGAGGGCGAATGAGCGCTGGTGCTGCTCTCCCCACTCAACGTGAAGTGGATAGTTCTTCACGAGCCGGCTCTCGTCCCCCAAATACCGGCCGAACCTCTTGGCATGAGGACCGGTATAGCGATAGTCAAGGGTAAAAAAAAGGGGGAATGCTGCCTCCCCCTAGCTCTGTCAGGCCTCAGCCTATGGGACTGATTCGGGCCTTGAGTCCCCCTCTGGGGATGGGGAGGCCCTGCGTCTGCACGAAATATCAAGACAATCAATAATAAGACAAAGTTGTATTAAGAAATCAAGGTTAAACGAAAATTCAACTGTGATATATACCTCCGGTGACTATCGCACGAGCCTGGGCCCGGGCAGCAGCACGAGCGGGACGATAGTTCCTCCGGTGAGGAACAACCGGGGTCCCGGATGCGGACGCATCCCCTCCAACTAGAAAATAAATATCGACGCTAAATTTCCATGAAGTTCATATTTATTCTATAGAGCATATGTAAAATGAATAAATATTTTAAATTTATTCATACTAACCTGCAGACGATGCGGAGGGTATGGAAGCGGCAGGAGTGGGCCCTGCGGAAGATGTGGACGCACCACCTATAATTAGACAATTAAAAATAGATTATATAAGTAATTGCAAAAAGAATGTGTAGATCAATAATATAACGTTCTAAATCAATATGCATACACTATAGGATATATAAACATACCCGCAGGTGCGGTGGTGTCACCACCTACAGCTAGACAATAATAAAAATTGCTAAGTAAGAGCAAAAGGAATGTGTGTATTTATGATATAGCATTCTAAATCAATATACATACACTATATGATATATAAACATACCTGGAGGAGCGGGGGTGGCCTCTGTCCCAGATGTGGACGCATCACCAACAATTAGACAATCAAACATTGACAGTATAAGTAATTTTGACATAAACAGGCATGAATATCTGTAATATTACATTCAAAATGGATATGCGTGCAGTATACCTGGAGGTGTGGCAAAATCCACACGGAATGAGGCATCCGAAGGGGTCTCCGATCTAGGTGCAAGACCGGCCCTCTGAAGCTCCCTACGGAGCTCTCCGGGCGGCAGAACCGCTCTGCCTCTGCCTCTGCCGCGGCTGGAGCTCCTGCCGCCCCTCGCTGCTCCCGACATCGTCATCAAATCTAGATAAACGGTTCGTGGACGCATTAGACAATCATTAAAAGTATTGACTATATATGTATAGAGCGTAAAATGTGAAGTAATAATATAACATTACTGATAACCTTTTTCTTTTTATGGGCGCATCATACATATCTACTTGGATTTCATCGTCGATGTCATTTCTAACCCACATAACTTCATGATCGGTCGAAGACAACCCGTCCTTCGAAACAGACGGTCGGAGCACTTTAAGCCTTCTCTCTTCTTCATCCTCATCGCTGTCCTCATATTCTGGGACATCGTAGACATCTCTGGGTTTCCATCGGCATACAACACTCCACCCCGGATGCTTCAAACACTGTGCGTAGTATACTTGGAACGCTTGGTTCGGAAAGATAAACGGATCGTCCTGACCGTAAAATCGAAGTGTGTTCACACTGGTCAATCCATATTCATCTTTCCAAGTCCCAAGACTGCTTCTCCACCTGTCCGTATCGGTTCGCGGATCGTACCAAGTACACTGGAATATATAAAAGGGTTCTGATCGTCCGGGATAGTGGATTCCGAGTATACAATTTAAGTACCCATAGTAAATCACACCGTCCGATCCTACCGTCGCAATCCCACTATTCTGAGTGGTTCTAGATGTTTCTATGTTCTAAACTTCGAATTTGTATCTAAGGACACCAAATCTTTTGTAATATGCAATCTCCATACTAGGAAATTGAGCTAAACATCTTGAATCACTCTCAAATGATGCAGACAAGTTCGGATCGTGGATCTAACAAAACAAATTTTACGACAAATACATAAGGATACAAGTTTAGGTTAAAACTGATAGCAATAAAATGTTATTCGAATAACTCACATGATCTGTGACCCAATCACAAAAATTATCCTGATGGTATTTTTCCAAACGTTCTTCGTTCCAATCAGGATGCCCCTCACGTACCTCGTTAAAATGAGTTCTGTTTTCGACAAATAATTGTGACATTAATATTATGTCATTTCATACACACACAAACACAGATATAACAATTAATCCAAAAGAACTTACTCTCTAATTTGTTCAAGACATGCGCAATTAAGCAAGATAAACCGGTATATCTTGTTGATAAACATAGTGTCTACCCTCTTATACTCGGCTTTACCATATGGCCCGTCTTGAATTCTTCGTGGTTGGTTAAGCCTTGTCTCAATGTTCTCGTTCAGATAGCGGGAACAAAATGTGGTTGCTTCATCAAGAAGATAACCTTGCATGATAGAACCCTCTGGTCGATTTTTATTGCGTATATACTTCTTAAGAGTGTAAAGGTACCTAATGAGAATATGTTGAATAAATAAATATGGGCATACAGGACAACAATAAATTTATAAATTGCGCGAAACGAAAAATTACACGTACCTCTCGACGGGATACATCCATCGATATTGTACCGGTCTGGCTAACTTCGCCTCAGTTGCAAGATGAACCGTCAAGTGTATTATGATATCGAAGAATGACGGTGGGAAAATACGCTCAAACTTGCAAAGTATCAACGCAATAGAATTTTCTAGTTTATCCAGCGTCGCAACCTCCAGTGTTTTAGCACACAACTCCCTGAAAAAATAACATAGGTCGTTGATTACTAGACCAACAGAGTCGGGGAGAGAAGTCCTGAGGGCTAATGGAAGAAGGTGCTCCACGATAACATGGTGATCATGACTTTTCAGCCCATCGATCTTGCCCTTCACAATTTTTATTTTCTTGCTGAATGATCCTGAGAAACCTGTGGGGACTTTCAAATCATGCAACACCTGCAGGAATCTTTTCTTCTCCGGTTGTGACATATGATAAGCGGCATTGGGAAGTACAAACTTGCCCGGTTTACCCGCTACCGGTTTAGGGTGCAATTCACTTCTTATTCCCCACTCTTGTAGATCCATCCGAGCATTCATGTTGTCTTTCGATTTCCCATCTTTACACAGAAGCAAGTTAAGTATGTGCTCTGATACTCCCTTCTCTATATGCATGACGTCCAGACAATGACGCACTAAATTTGTAGACCAGTACGGAAGCTCGAAGAAAATGCTTAACTTGTTCCAATATTGTGGTTTGATCTATTTCGTCGGATCCATCCCGAAGGTCACGTTATTGTAACCATCCCATTTAGCAGTCACGTCCTCTCCGGACAATGGGGATGGAGGTCCAAGAAGCTCCTGATGACCATCAAAGTGAACCGTGTCTAACCTATAGGGGTGGTCTGGAGGCAGAAAACGTCGATGGCCGCAATAACAAACCTTCCTGCAAAAATTCAAAAATTTTGATGTTGTGTGTTCATGGCAATGAGGACATACTTTGTGACCATGTACGGACCAACCTGATAGCATTCCATACGCAGGAAAGTCATTAATTGTCCACATTAAAGCCGCACGCAGTATGAAGGTTGTATTTGTGTTTGAATCATATATCTCTACATCATCAATGAACAAAGTTTTCAGCTCCTCGATCAGAGGTCGGAGATAGATGTCGATATTGTTCTCCGGTGAGCTTGGTCTGTCGATAAGGAGAGGCATCATAAAGTATGATTGGTCCATAGCCAACTAAGGCGACAGATTATAAATTATCATTACAACGGGCCATGTACTGTGACTTCCAGCCATATAGTTGAATGGGCAGAAGCCATCGGTAGCCATTCCGAGCCGGACATTGCGAGGATCGCTACTGAATACTGCGTGCCTCCTATCGAAATCCTTCCATGCCGGTTGTAATACCCGGTTCTTTTTATACACCTAAATCTGTATTTCTCTGTAAACTATAAATTTATTATTTTTAAATCATTCAATTATTTAAAGAAACTTTATTAAACCCAAAACCATATATATCCAATTCCCTCATTTTAATTCCAAACCCATTTCTTTTCTTTAACAAACCCTTTAAGCCCTGGCCTGTTTCTATCTTTTTCCCTAATTAATTTCTTTTCTTTTTCTCCCAACCCAACAGTCCCGGCCCGCTCCCATATATTATTCCCCAATAATTTTTCTTCAAAATTCCTCTGGCCTGGCCCGCGCCCAGAGCCCAGCTCTCAGCCCATCCCTTTTATTCTCTTCAATTTATTATTATTATTTATCTTATTCCTCAGCCCACTCTTCCACTTATTAATTAAATTAACTTTTAATTGCACCAGCCCACTCCCTTGGCCCGCTCGCGTAAACTCGACCCGGCCCGCACCTCATCTCCCTCGTCTCCAACGGCTCTTTTCCCTAACTCCCGCTCGCGAGCGCGCTCCACGCCTCCGCCGCCGCCCGCGCTCTTGCCCACGTCGCAGCAGTTACCCCCACGGCGCGCGTCTCTCTCCACTCATAATTCCTGCAATCACCCACGTCTCCCTCCCTCTCTCTTTTCTTCCCACTCCTTCTTCCTCCCGTTGCGTTTTTCCCGCGCGCGATCCACCTTCCTCGCCGCCTCCTCCGCACTCGCTCGCGCGAACGTTACCCCACGCTTTTCCCTCTCCAACCCTGTCGCCCTCATCCTCTCCTATCAACACCCTCAATCACTCACTCCCCTCCTTCCTTTCCTTCCTCCTCCTCCCTCGAACCCGCCATCAGCAACCCATTGCAGCTCCGACCTCCGGCTACCTCCCTCCATCACCACCGCCACGACATTCTTCCACGACCGTCACTACCCTCCATCCTCCACCCTCGCTCACCCGCAGCCGACCACCTTCGCACCCATCGCCGCCGGTACCTCCACAGAGCCCCTGCACCCATCTCGATCCCCACCTACTGCACGCCGACGAGCTCCTCTGCTGTCCCGTGTCGTCTCGTCAACCCGAGCACCATCATCATCATCACCCTAGCCATCATCCCGGCATCTCTCTCTCTCATTCCCCTCTCTCTCTCTCTAACTCTCTCTCTCATTCCCCTCTCTCTGTCTCTCTCTCTCTCTAACTCTCTCTCTCTCTCTCTCTCTAACTCTGCCTCTCTCTCCTGCTCACTCTCTCTCTATATCCCCATCTCTCTCTCTAATCTCTCAATCCCCCTATCCCTCTCTACACTCTCATTTCCTCTACTCTGTCTCCCCATGTCCTCTACAATTTCTCTCTCTCTCCCTCTACATTTCTCTCTCTCTCTCTTGATCTCTCTCACCCAACTTGAACCACAACCATTACCGACCCATCGCCGGCCACCCAAACCCACTACAGCCCCACCATCAAAGAGCTTCGACCACCGCAGACACCTCGACGAGCCCCACTGCCCGAGAACAGACCCGAGCTCACTCGGAGCCGTGGCCATCGCGGTGCTAGCTCGTCGCGCGTCGTGCCATTACCATTGCCGTGCATCGCCTAGACGCCTCCAGGCAAGTTCTCTACTTGCTTCATGCTATTCTATTTAGGTTATAAATCCAAATCATATAAATTGTTATGTTACCATTCCTGAAAACGTACACTATTTTACCTGTTCGACGTGTGTCCCCAATGAGAATCCTTTCCTAATTTGGCGGAACTAAATGATATTGTTTGGCCCGTATGGCTGTGAACTTAGTGCAGGAATTTCGTTGGATAACTTGATCGTTAATGACCAAAACAACTACGCCCAAGTTTAATCGTAAAACTGTAATTTTATTGTACCTGAAAACCGTTAAATTCACCATAAATCATATACATACTGGAATGGTGCGTTCGAGGGCTCAAATCGAAGCCGACTCGACGAAATTTAACCCTATGCTGTTTTCCTGGTATTCCTGTACTTAAGTTGTGATGATATTTGGATCGGAGTGCGACTCTGGACCGCAGTCCAGAGCGACTCCAGTTGTTACTTGCTGTTCCGTAATGGGTACCACAGGATTTTCTTAACTCGTAGGTTGCGGAACTCCACTGCTTATTATAGGTAAATCTGTTAGCTAGACAACACAATTGATTTCATTCTGTTTCGTTACCATTTGTTATTTATTCTGTATTTCAAAAGATCGGGACGCATAACAATCCCAACAGAATCAGAACGGACATATTAGTGTTAAACAGTGTATAACTCCTGACGTGCAGATGCGATTGACTATCCGTCTATTACGTTGAAAACCTTACTGAAAACCCTATAATTCATCCACTGTAGCGCTGCTAAAATCTGATCCCAACTGGGATTAAAATGCGTTGCGAAACGGACTTCTGATTCTGAAACCGGATTTCCAGCCGCGAACGCTTAAAATGAAATGGTTATAATTAATGATCCTGGAACCCGATTGGCATGAAACTAAATTCAATGGTTAGATAACTGAACATACTGTTTATTCCCCGTTCATTGTTTCATTAAACTATAAACATATGACTTATGATAAATCGTGCAAGTGATAGAATACTATTTTTTTTATGACACCTTAATCGTGCTTCATATACTGTTTACGTATCATATCATACTCATATCATTGCAGTGATAACCTAGTGATATCGTGTATTTACCCAGTGTTAGATTTTAGTGATGATTGTGGCAAGTACGTCAGTGTTCGCGTATCCGTGATTAAGTGAAAGTGATTCGTACTTGTACACAATCAGTGACCCTATTATTCTATTGCATCGTCGACGTCTGTGGGATGCGTGTACGTGTGACTATAAGTGGTATGGGACACTTATGGAAGCGCTTGCACGGGTGTCACAGATAAGGCATCCGACACTGCCATTTATCTTAGGTATTAGTCGGGACGTGCCTGATGGAGGTCCTGCCTTCAGTTCTCGCGCAGACTTGTCACGGATCGATTAGTATTTAGGGTTATGGTTTGCGTTTGATGTAGACCACGGGGTGTGTGGTAGTTTAAGTGTGAGTTCAACAGAATCTCGGGAGTCCCATGCCGGCTTATATATATTTAGGGAGATATATGGAGATTTACAGGGTATGTGATATTCACCGTGATATACATGTTACATGTTGGGTCCGTGGTCCCTTGCCCTTGGGTTCTACCTTTGGGTGGAGGACACTCGCGAGTGGTTGACTCTCACACTTGGACTGACGATAGGCTTAGTGACCTGTACAGTGAGACTTAGAGACTGATAGGGATACGGACATTTATATACCTTATATACTGTGTTGACATACGTGACATATCGTTCTACTGCTTTACTGCTCCGCTGCATTGATTACTGCACATTCATAATCATGCTGTCATTGATTTACTGTTATTCATATCTATTACCACTGTTAGAACTGTCACTTGATTTTATATATATTATATTGCTATTGTGTCGCTCTGACGACCTGAGTATGCATGCTCAGTGTGAGGAGAAGATTTAGCCTGGACCGGGACTAGACGCACTTCACGGACATCTTGTTTAGCTATCCAGAGTTATATCATTTGTTTCCCATCAGGTCTGTTCATTTTACTGTTTTGTTCCAGTTACTGCATTTCTCATTACCTGCGCATTATTTACTGTTTACCATGATAAACTAGAAGCCGAAGTGTGACTACGGCGGGGCATTTCCTTGACCGTAGGAGCATGGCTGGCCTTGTCTACCCCTTGTATCCCGTATTTTGGGAAGCGGGGCGTGACATGGTTTAGTTGGTATCAGAGCCCAGGTTTTGCTTCGAGTGGGATTGCAGTTTTCCGTGTATAGCTTGGCAATCTAGGCCATTCCTTGGTCTAAGTCGTAAACTTGTCATTCTTGATCCATATTCACTTGTGTTCTACTATCCATTCGCTAGAGTTTCAAGTAACTTGGCAAAGTTTCGTGGTTGTAATTGTGAACTACATCACGATTACACTACCATACTCTGTTTAAGTGACTTGGAGTCGTACGGTTGGTTCTCCACTTATAATAAATTCAACATCTCTGATTCTTGAATCTTTGTCCTATCCATATTATATCTTGATTCGAATAGCTTGTGACTTATATCATCCTCAAAATTGTTGTTTTAGGATCATGTCTTCCAACAACTCTTCATCTATATCCGCTCCCCAGAATCAGACCGTTGAGATTCTGAGTGTACTGCAAAGTTTGAAGGAAGCCCAGGAGCGAACAAACGACTTGTTGGCTGAAGACTGAGAAGACAGATGAATCATGCACCAGCGGCTCTCTCCAATCATAAAGGGATCCCCGTTAGACGAGGAAAAGAGAAGAAGATGAAACGCCAATTTGTTTCCCCGCGACAGAAGCAGCAGAAGACCCCATGTTGTGGGTATTGTAAAAGGCCAGGACATCTTCAGAGGGATTGTCGCCGCGCCTAAGGGAAATGTTTGATATGCGGGTCCAACAAACATCTCATCAACGGCTGCCCAGAAAGGAAAGAACTACAAGGAGGAAACTCGTCCACACTCCCCACTTCTGCCAAGTGAGGATTATCGCGTAGTTCGAACTTCGACTATAAGGCGGATCTAACGCAGGATTCAACTCACGCGACGAGAATGCAACGTTATAGTAGTCGAAGAAGGATTTTTCATGTTATCTACTTTCAGTAATAATGTTGTCATCTTCTTATGAATATTTCTTTCAGTTTGAAATCTTATATCCGCTGAACTCTTGATTGAATGCAATAAAACTTGAATCATAAAATATGTATCATTCTCTTGTCATTTCCCTTGTTCATACTGTTCATTAGCAAAACATTTTAATCTTAATTTTTCCAATTCCTGACGCCGCATACCTTCCCATATTTCGTACACTTAGCCATTTTCCTGATGTATTCTATTGTCTAATCATGACTTTTCTTTTCAGACCATGGCCCACCCTGGAGCAGCGCCGCATCTGGATGAGGATGCGCAATCTTGCATTTCCTTAGACTACACGTTGGTGAGTTCTGACGATGAGATCAATGGTGCTCAGGTCGATTTTGAGAACAACGATTCAGAGGACGAAGGAGCAGCCGCCCCAGAGTTTGACATGATAGCTGATTCCGACGAAGAAGAAGGAGATCCTGAAGATAACCCTATAGAGGAAGACCCGATAGAGGAAGATCCCGATGAAGACCTGATAGAAGAAAATCCAGTTGAGGAAAATCCCGTGGAAGAAAATCCAGAAGAAGAGAATCACATGGAATCGGACCTCGATGAAGAAACTCCATCCGAGGAAGAAGGACCAGAAGATCAAGACCCTGCTGTGGAAGAACTTCCAGTGGCGATGCCTGCGAGGCGATATGGAAATGGACGTCCCTACCTGAGTACGCGAGCCTACCGCAATCTACTGAATCTCCACAACCGCGACTGACGGAATTTCTTTTTGATGTTGTCTTCTTTGGCTAAATAAAATCTGTGTATAGTTTAGGGCCACCTTTCTTCTTTGAGAATGTTTGGTTTGGAATCTTTTGAAATGAAATAAATTGCTGAGTTCGCAAATCCTTCGATCTGCTTAGTTCGCGTGCTACTTGATTATCCCTTATGTACAATTATTCTTCCTACTGAGATCTGTCTCCACTTACTCCTTACCTTGCCTTAACCCTCACTCAGAATAACCAGTACCACACCCCGATCTCTTATAGGTCCACCCTTCATCATTCGTCTGTGCCCTTTGAGATCCTTCTGGGAGGAGAACATATCTTGTGAAATTTCGAGTTCGCTAACCCTTCAAATCTTGATTCATAGGCTGTACCGACCGTTGTCCTTCCCATACCTTCACCTTGAAGTCCCTTGTTGTTCACCCCTCCTCCCTGTGCTAACTCGATCCCAATCTCCTTGACATTCAGCCTAAAGCCACCATACTTCAACCTTTGAATGATCCACACTTCCTTGTAACCATTACATTAGATAGCCCTATACCTATTAGTACTCTTCCCATTATCCTAAATATATATGGGGACTGTACTATACGAGATTTGGTTTTCGGTAGTTTGTATTTATCGAAGAGTACGTGTTATTGACTAATTAGTTTTATGTATTGGAAGCACACTACTATTATTTTCAGTTTTCAGTAGCGCACCCTTACACCGCGCAAATTTTGTTCCATGTTTCTTAAATTCACTATACAAGTTTTCTAAATCATTTTAAACCTATTTTTGGATACGTTATCCGAAAATGTTTTAACCTACCGTCTAAGCTTTCACTACCTCATTGTTGTTACTGTATTTTCGGGTGTTGTGTCTATGTTTACTATTATATATGATTGTGTCTTATACTTATTTTTCTGCTTATTTTTGTTAAACTTAGATGTGCACATATTTGGGTTTCGATTTTTATCGAACACACTTTGATTATTATTCGTTATTGTTACCTATATTCTCGTATATTTGTACTTGCCCTTATAGTTTTCCTGCATTATACCTTGTAAGCCTATCTTTTGTATGCGGTTCTTATATATATGTATGAACCCTCAAAACTTTGTCTACCCGTTTTTAAGTAAATCAGCATGTATTAGTGTTCGATATGATAATTCTTCGCTTATTATTTATAGCTAGTTGTTTCTTTTAAATTTCGAGGACGAAATTTTTTGTAAGGGTGGTATGATGTAATACCCGGTTCTTTTTATACACCTAAATCTGTATTTCTCTGTAAACTATAAATTTGTTATTTTTAAATCATTCAATTATTTAAAGAAACTTTATTAAACCCAAAACCAGATATATCCAATTCCCTCATTTTAATTCCAAACCCATTTCTTTTCTTTAACAAACCCCTTAAGCCCTGGCCCGTTTCTATCTTTTTCCCTAATTAATTTCTTTTCTTTTTTTCCCAACCCAACAGTCCCGGCCCGCTCCCATATATTATTCCCCAAAAATTTTTCTTCAAAATTCCTCTGGCCTGGCCCGCGCCCAGAGCCCAGCTCTCAGCCCATCCCTTTTATTCTCTTCAATTTATTATTATTATTTTTCTTATTCCTCAGCCCACTCTTCCACTTATTAATTAAATTAAATTTTAATTGCACCAGCCCACTCCCTTGGCCCGCTCGCGTAAACTCGACCCGGCCCGCACCTCATCTCCCTCGTCTCCAACGGCTCTTTTCCCTAACTCCCACTCGCGAGCGCGCTCCTCGCCTCCGCCGCCGCCCGCGCTCTTGCCCACGTCGCAGCAGTTACCCCCACAGCGCGCGTCTCTCTCCTCTCATAATTCCTGCAATCACCCACGTCTCCCTCTCTCTCTCTTTTCTTCCCACTCCTTCTTCCTCCCGTTGCGTTTTTCCCGCGCGCGATCCACCTTCCTCGCCGCCTCCTCCGGTAACGCTCGCGCGAACGTTACCCCACGCTTTCCCCTCTCCAACCCTGTCGCCCTCATCCTCTCCTCTCAACACCCTCAATCACTCGCTCCCCTCCTTCCTTTCCTTCCTCCTCCTCCCTCGAACCCGCCATCAGCAACCCATTGCAGCTCCGACCTCCGGCTACCTCCCTCCATCACCACCGCCACGACATTCTTCCACCACCGTCGCTACCCTCCATCCTCCACCCTCGCTCACCCGCAGCCGACCACCCTCGCACCCATCGCCACCGGCACCTCCACAGAGCCCCTGCACCCATCTCGATCCCCACCCACTGCACGCCGACGAGCTCCTTTGCTGTCCCGTGTCGTCTCGTCGACCCGAGCACCACCATCATCATCACCCTCGCCCTCATCCCGGCATCTCTCTCTCATTCCCCTCTCTCTGTCTCTCTCTCTCTAACTCTCTCTCTCATTCCCCTCTCTCTGTCTCTCTCTCTCTCTCTCTAACTCTCTCTCTCTCTCTCTCTCTAACTCTGCCTCTCTCTCCTGCTCACTCTCTCTCTATATCCCCATCTCTCTCTCTAATCTCTCAATTCCCCTATCCCTCTCTACACTCTCTTTTCCTCTACTCTGTCTCCCCATGTCCTCTACAATTTCTCTCTCTCTCCCTCTACATTTCTCTCTCTCTTGATCTCTCTCACCCAACTTGAACCACAACCGTTGCTGACCCATCGCCGGCCACCCAAACCCACTACAGCCCCACCATCAAAGAGCTTCGACCACCGCAGACACCTCGACGAGCCCCACTGCCCGAGAACAGACCCGAGCTCACTCGGAGCCGTGGCCGTCGCGGTGCTAGCTCGTCGCGCGTCGTGCCATTACCATTGCCGTGCATCGCCTAGACGCCTCCAGGCAAGTTCTCTACTTGCTTCATGCTATTCTATTTAGGTTATAAATCCAAATCATATAAATTGTTATGTTACCATTCCTGAAAACGTAAACTATTTTACCTGTTCGACGTGTGTCCCCAATGAGAATCCTTTCCTAATTTGGCGGAACTAAATGGTATTGTTTGGCCCGTATGGCTGTGAACTTAGTGCAGGAATTTCGTTGGATAATTTGATCGTTAATGACCAAAACAACTACCCCCAAGTTTAATCGTAAAACTGTAATTTTATTGTACCTGAAAACCGTTAAATTCACCATAAATCATATACATACTGGAATGGTGCGTTCGAGGGCTCAAATCGAAGCCGACTCGACGAACTTTAACCCTATACTATTTTCCTGGTATTCCTGTACTTAAGTTATGATGATATTTGGATCGGAGTGCGACTCTGGACTGCAGTCCAGAGCGACTCCAGTTGTTACTTGCTGTTCCGTAATGGGTACCACAGGATTTTCTTAACTCGTAGGTTGCGGAACTCTGCTGCTTATTATAGGTAAATCTGTTAGCTAGACAACACAATTGATTTCATTCTGTTTCGTTACCATTTGTTATTTATTCTGTATTTTAAAATATCGGGACGCATAACAGTCCCAACAGAATCAGAACGGACATATTAGTGTTAAACAGTGTATAACTCCTGACGTGCAGATGCGATTGACGATCCGTATGTTACGTTGAAAACCTTACTGAAAACCCTATAATTCATCTACTGTAGCGCCGCTAAAATCTGATCCCAACTGGGATTAAAATGCGTTGCGAAACGGACTTCTGATTCTGAAACCGGATTTCCAGCCGCGAACGCTTAAAATGAAATGGTTATAATTAATGATCCTGGAACCCGATTGGCATGAAACTAAATTCAATGGTTAGATAACTGAACATACTGTTTATTCCCCATTCATTGTTTCATTAAACTATAAACATATGACTTATGATAAATCGTGCAAGTGATAGAATACTATTTTTTTATGACACCTTAATCGTGCTTCATATACTGTTTACGTATCATATCATACTCATATCATTGCAGTGATAACCTAGTGATATCGTGTATTTACCCAGTGTTAGATTTTAGTGATGATTGTGGCAAGTACGTTAGTGTTCGCGTATCCGTGATTAAGTGAAAGTGATTCGTACTTGTACACAATCAGTGACCCTATTATTCTATTGCATCGTCGACGTCTGTGGGATGCGTGTACGTGTGACTATAAGTGGTATGGGACACTTATGGAAGCGCTTGCACGGGTGTCACAGATAAGGCATCCGACACTGCCATTTATCTTAGGTATTAGTCGGGACGTGCTTGATGGAGGTCCTGCCTCCAGTTCTCGCGCAGACTTGTCACGGATCGATTAGTATTTAGGGTTATGGTTGGCGTTTGATGTAGACCATGGGGTGTGGGGTAGTTTAAGTGTGAGTTCAACAGAATCTCGGGAGTCCCATGCCGGCTTATATATATTTAGGGAGATATATGGAGATTTACAGGGTATGTGATATTCACCGTGATATACATGTTACATGTTGGGCCTGTGGTCCCTTGCCCTTGGGTTCTACCTTTGGGTGGAGGACACTCGCGAGTGGTTGACTCTTACACTTGGACTGACGATAGGCTTAGTGACCTGTACAGTGAGACTTAGAGACTGATAGGGATACAGACATTTATATACCTTATATACTGTGTTGACATACGTGACATATCGTTCTACTGCTTTACTGCTCCGCTGCATTGATTACTGTACATTCATAATCATGCTGTCATTGATTTACTGTTATTCATATCTATTACCACTGTTAGAACTGTCACTTGATTTTATATATATTATATTGCTATTGTGTCGCTCTGACGACCTGAGTATGCATGCTCAGTGTGAGGAGAAGATTTAGCCTGGACCGGGACTAGACGCACTTCACGGACATCTTGTTTAGCTATCCAGAATTATATCATTTGTTTCCCATCAGATCTGTTCATTTTACTGTTTTGTTCCAGTTATTGAATTTCTCATTACGTGCGCATTATTTACTGTTTACCATGATAAACTAGAAGCCGAAGTGTGACTACGGCGGGGGATTTTCTTGACCGTAGGAGCATGGCTGGCCTTGTCTACCCCTCGTATCCCGTATTTTGGGAAGCGGGGCGTGACATGGTTTAGTAGGTATCAGAGCCCAGGTTTTGCTTCGAGTGGGATTGCAGTTTTCCGTGTATAGCTTGGCAATCTAGGCCATTCCTTGGTCTAAGTCGTAAACTTGTCATTCTTGATCCATATTCACTTGTGTTCTACTATCCATTCGCTAGAGTTTCAAGTAACTTGGCAAAGTTTCGTGGTTGTAATTGTGAACTACATCACGATTACACTACCATACTCTGTTTAAGTGACTTGGAGTCGTACGGTTGGTTCTCCACTTATAATAAATTCAACATCTCTGATTCTTGAATCTTTGTCCTATCCATATTATATCTTGATTCGAATAGCTTGTGACTTATATCATCCTCAAAATTGTTGTTTTAGGATCATGTCTTCCAACAACTCTTCATCTATATCCGCTCCCCAGAATCAGACCGTTGAGATTCTGAGTGTACTGCAAAGTTTGAAGGAAGCCCAGGAGCGAACAAACGACTTGTTGGCTGAAGGACTGAGAAGACAGATGAATCAGGCACCAGCGGCTATCTCCAATCATAAAGGGATCCCCGTTAGACGAGGAAAAGAGAAGAAAATGAAACGCCAATTTGTTTCCCCGCGACAGAAGCAGCAGAAGACCCCATGTTGTGGGTATTGTAAAAGGCCAGGACATCTTCAGAGGGATTGTCGCCGCGCCTAAGGGAAATGTCTGATATGCGGGTCCAACAAACATCTCATCAACGGCTGCCCAGAAAGGAAAGAACTACAAGGAGGAAACTCGTCCACACTCCCTACTTCTGCCAAGTGAGGATTATCGCGTAGTTCGAACTTCGACTATAAGGCGGATCTAACGTAGGATTCAACTCACGCGACGAGAATGCAACGTTATAGTAGTCGAAGAAGGATTTTTCATGTTATCTACTTTCAGTAATAATGTTGTCATCTTCTTATGAATATTTCTTTCAGTTTGAAATCTTGTATCCGCTGAATCTTGATTGAATGCAATAAAACTTGAATCATAAAATATGTATCATTCTCTTGTCATTTCCCTTGTTCATACTGTTCATTAGCAAAACATTTTAATCTTAATTTTTCCAATTCCTGACGCCGCATACCTTCCCATATTTCGTACACTTAGCCATTTTCCTGATATATTCTATTGTCTAATCATGACTTTTCTTTTCAGACCATGGCCCACCCTGGAGCAGCGCCGCATCTGGATGAGGATGCGCAATCTTGCATTTCCTTAGACCACACGTTGGTGAGTTCTGACGATGAGATCAACGGTCCTCAGGTCGATTTTGAGAACAACGATTCAGAGGACGAAGGAGCAGCCGCCCCAGAGTTTGACATGATAGCTGATTCCGACGAAGAAGAAGGAGATCCTGAAGATAACCCTATAGAGGAAGACCCGATAGAGGAAGATTCCGATGAAGACCTGATAGAAGAAAATCCAGTTGAGGAAAATCCCGTGGAAGAAAATCCAGAAGAAGAGAATCACATGGAATCGGACCTCGATGAAGAAACTCCATCCGAGAAAGAAGGACCAGAAGATCAAGACCTTGCTGTGGAAGAACTTCCAGTGGCGATGCCTGCAAGGCGATATGGAAATGGACGTCCCTACCTGATTGCGCGAGCCTACCGCAATCTACTGAATCTCCACAACCGCGACTGACGGAATTTCTTTTTGATATTGTCTTCTTTGGCTAAATAAAATCTGTGTATAGTTTAGGGCCACCTTTCTTCTTTGAGAATGTTTGGTTTGGAATCTTTTGAAATGAAATAAATTGCTGAGTTCGCAAATCCTTCGATCTGCTTAGTTCGCGTGCTACTTGATTATCCCTTATGTACAATTATTCTTCCTACTGAGATCTGTCTACACTTACTCCTTACCTTGCCTTAACCCTCACTCAGAATAACCAGTACCACACCCCGATCTCTTATAGGTCCACCCTTCATCATTCGTCTGTGCCCTTTGAGATCCTTCTGGGAGGAGAACATATCTTGTGAAATTTCGAGTTCGCTGACCCTTCAAATCTTGATTCATAGGCTGTACCGACCGTTGTCCTTCCCATACCTTCACCTTGAAGTCCCTTGTTGCTCACCCCTCCTCCCTGTGCTAACTCGATCCCAATCTCCTTGACATTCAGCCTAAAGCCACCATACTTCAACCTTTGAATGATCCACACTTCCTTGTAACCATTACATTAGATAGCCCTATACCTATTAGTACTCTTCCCATTATCCTAAATATATATGGGGACTGTACTATTCGAGATTTGGTTTTCGGTAGTTTGTATTTATCGAAGAGTACGTGTTATTGACTAATTAGTTTTATGTATTGGAAGCACACTACTATTATTTTCAGTTTTCAGTAGCGCACCGTTACACCGCGCAAATTTTGTTCCATGTTTCTTAAATTCACTATACAAGTTTTCTAATTCATTTTAAACCTATTTTTGGATACATTATCCTAAATTGTTTTAACCTACCGTCTAAGCTTTCACTACCTCATTGTTGTTACTGTATTTTCGGGTGTTGTGCCTATGTTTACTATTATATATGATTGTGTCTTATACTTATTTTTCTGCTTATTTTTGTTAAACTTAGATGTGCACATATTTGGGTTTCGATTTTTATCGAACACACTTTGATTATTATTCGTTATTGTTACCTATATTCTCGTATATTTGTACTTGCCCTTATAGTTTTCCTGCATTATACCTTGTAAGCCTATCTTTTGTATGCGGTTCTTATATATATGTATGAACCCTCAAAACTTTGTCTACCCGTTTTTAAGTAAATCAGCATGTATTAGTGTTCGATATGATAATTCTTCGCTTATTATTTATAGCTAGTTGTTTCTTTTAAATTTCGAGGACGAAATTTTTTGTAAGGGTGGTACGATGTAATACCCGGTTCTTTTTATACACCTAAATCTGTATTTCTCTGTAAACTATAAATTTGTTATTTTTAAATCATTCAATTATTTAAAGAAACTTTATTAAACCCAAAACCAGATATATCCAATTCCCTCATTTTAATTCCAAACCCATTTCTTTTCTTTAACAAACCCCTTAAGCCCTGGCCCGTTTCTATCTTTTTCCCTAATTAATTTCTTTTCTTTTTCTCCCAACCCAACAGTCCCGGTCCGCACCCATATATTATTCCCCAATAATTTTTCTTCAAAATTCCTCTGGCCTGGCCCGCGCCTAGAGCCCAGCTCTCAGCCCATCCCTTTTATTCTCTTCAATTTCTTATTATTATTTTTCTTATTCCTCAGCCCACTCTTCCACTTATTAATTAAATTAACTTTTAATTGCACCAGCCCACTCCCTTGGCCCGCTCGCGTAAACCCGACCCGGCTAGCACCTCATCTCCTTCGTCTCCAACGGCTCTTTTCCCTAACTCCCGCTCGCGAGCGCGCTCCTCGCCTCCGCCGCCGCCCGCGCTCTTGCCCACGTCGCAGCAGTTACCCCCACGGAGCGCGTCTCTCTCCTCTCATAATTCCTGCAATCACCCACGTCTCCCTCTCTCTCTCTTTTCTTCCCACTCCTTCTTCCTCCCGTTGCGTTTTTCCCGCGCGCGATCCACCTTCCTCGCCGCCTCCTCCGCACTCGCTCGCGCGAACGTTACCCCACGCTTTCCCCTCTCCAACCCTGTCGCCCTCATCCTCTCCTCTCAACACCCTCAATCACTCGCTCCCCTCCTTCCTTTCCTTCCTCCTCCTCCCTCGAACCCGCCATCAGCAACCCATTGCAGCTCCGACCTCCGGCTACCTCCCTCCATCACCACCGCCACGACATTCTTCCACCATCGTCGCTACCCTCCATCCTCCACCTTCGCTCACCCGCAGCCGACCACCCTCGCACCCATCGCCGCCGGCACCTCCACAGAGCCCCCGCACCCATCTCGATCCCCACCTATTGCACGCCGACGAGCACCTCTGCTGTCCCGTGTCGTCTCGTCGACCCGAGCACCACCACCATCATCACCCTCGCCATCATCCCGGCATCTCTCTCTCTCATTCCCCTCTCTCTGTCTGTCTCTCTCTCTCATTCCCCTCTCTCTGTCTCTCTCTCTCTCTCTAACTCTGCCTCTCTCTCCTGCTCACTCTCTCTCTATATCCCCATCTCTCTCTCTAATCTCTGAATCCCCCTATCTCTCTCTACACTCTCTTTTCCTCTACTCTGTCTCCCCATGTCCTCTACAATTTCTCTCTCTCTTTTGATCTCTCTCACCCAACTTGAACCACAACCGTTGCCGACCCATCGCCGGCCACCCAAACCCACTACAGCCCCGCCATCAAAGAGCTTCGACCACCGCAGACACCTCGACGAGCCCCACTGCCCGAGAACAGACCCGAGCTCACTCGGAGCCGTGGCCGTCGCGGTGCTAGCTCGTCGCGCGTCGTGCCATTACCATTGCCGTGCATCGCCTAGACGCCTCCAGACAATTTCTCTACTTGCTTCATGCTATTCTATTTAGGTTATAAATCCAAATCATATAAATCGTTATGTTACCATTCCTGAAAACGTACACTATTTTACCTGTTCGACGTGTGTCCCTAATGAGAATCCTTTCCTAATTTGGCGGAACTAAATGGTATTGTTTGGCCCGTATAGCTGTGAACTTAGTGAAGGAATTTCGTTGGATAATTTGATCGTTAATGACCAAAACAACTACCCCCAAGTTTAATCGTAAAACTGTAATTTTATTGTACCTGAAAACCGTTAAATTCACCATAAATCATATACATACTGGAATGGTGTGTTCGAGGGCTCAAATCGAAGCCGACTCGACGAAATTTAACCCTATACTATTTTCCTGGTATTCCTGTACTTAAGTTGTGATGATATTTGGATCGGAGTGCGACTCTGGACTGCAGTCCAGAGCGACTCCAGTTGTTACTTGCTGTCCCGTAATGGGTACCACAGGATTTTCTTAACTCGTAGGTTGCGGAACTCCGCTGCTTATTATAGGTAAATCTGTTAGCTAGACAACACAATTGATTTCATTCTCTTTCGTTACCATTTGTTATTTATTCTGTATTTTAAAAGATCGGGACGCATAACAGTCCCAACAGAATCAGAACGGACATATTAGTGTTAAACAGTGTATAACTCCTGACGTGCAGATGCGATTGACGATCCGTCTGTTACGTTGAAAACCTTACTGAAAATCCTATAATTCATCCACTGTAGCGTCGCTAAAATCTGATCCCAACTGGGATTAAAATGCGTTGCGAAACGGACTTCTGATTCTGAAACCGGATTTCCAGCCGCGAACGCTTAAAATGAAATGGTTATAATTAATGATCCTGGAACCCGATTGGCATGAAACTAAATTCAATGGTTAGATAACTGAACATACTGTTTATTCCCCATTCATTGTTTCGTTAAACTATAAACATATGACTTATGATAAATCGTGCAAGTGATAGAATACTATTTTTTTTATGACACCTTAATCGTGCTTCATATACTGTTTACGTATCATATCATACTCATATCATTGCAGTGATAACCTAGTGATATCGTGTATTTACCCAGTGTTAGATTTTAGTGATGATTGTAACAAGTACGTCAGTGTTCGCGTATCCGTGATTAAGTGAAAGTGATTCGTACTTGTACACAATCAGTGACCCTATTATTCTATTGCATCGTCGACGTCTGTGGGATGCGTGTACGTGTGACTATAAGTGATATGGGACACTTATGGAAGCGCTTGCACGGGTGTCACAGATAAGGCATCCGACACTGCCATTTATCTTAGGTATTAGTCGGGACGTGCCTGTTGGAGGTCCTGCCTCCAGTTCTCGCGCAGACTTATCACGGATCGATTAGTATTTAGGGTTATGGTTGGCGTTTGATGTAGACCACGGGGTGTGGGGTAGTTTAAGTGTGAGTTCAACAGAATCTCGGGAGTCCCATGCCGGCTTATATATATTTAGGGAGATATATGGAGATTTACAGGGTATGTGATATTCACCGTGATATACATGTTACATGTTGGGCCCGTGGTCCCTTGCCCTTGGGTTCTACCTTTGGGTGGAGGACACTCGCGAGTGGTTGACTCTCACACTTGGACTGACGATAGGCTTAGTGATCTGTACAGTGAGACTTAGAGACTGATAGGGATACGGACATTTATATACCTTATATATTGTGTTGAGATACGTGACATATCGTTCTACTGCTTTACTGCTCCGCTGCATTGATTACTGCACATTCATAATCATGCTGTCATTGATTTACTGTTATTCATATCTATTACCACTGCTAGAACTGTCATTTGATTTTATATATATTATATTGCTATTGTGTCGCTCTGACAACCTGAGTATGCATGCTCAGTGTGAGGAGAAGATTTAGCCTGGACTGGGACTAGACGCACTTCACGGACATCTTGTTTAGCTATCCAGAGTTATATCATTTGTTTCCAATCAGGTCTGTTCATTTTACTGTTTTGTTCCAGTTACTGCATTTCTCATTACCTGCGCATTATTTACTGTTTACTATGATAAACTAGAAGCCGAATAGCCTCTGTAGCCTCTGTGTTATGGGAAAGTATCGTGCTATCTTCACAGGTATATCAGGCTTCTTATCAGAATCTTTCGGCTTATACCTAGCCACTCCGCATGTTGGACACTCTTTCAAATCTGAATTCTCTTTCTGGTACAACACGCAATTTTTAGGACATACTTGAATCTTCTCGCACTTTAGTCCCAAATCAGACATCATCTTCTGGGCTTCGTACCAGCTTTCGGGCACATTATTTCCCGGAGGCATAGAATCTTTCAAGAACGAAAGAAGTATTGTGAATGACTTGTTGCTCCATCCATTTAGGCACTTAATCTGGAAAAGTTGGACGAACCATCAGAGGGTGGAATACTTCGCATTCTCATAAATTGGTTTCCTAGCATCATTCATGAAATTTTCATATTTATCCGCACGCGGTCCTTGACCGGAAAGAATGTCATCTTCGGTACGAATAGATTCACCTAGGGCAGCCTCTACCATATCCTTCATTTCTTCTGATGGAAATAAATTTCCGTCTCCTGCCGTATTACCGAATTCTTCTTCTTCTCCTGCCGCATTATCGTGTTCTCCTTCTTCATCTACCGCAGTACATCATTCTTCTCCTTCCCTGTGATATTTCCAAGTTGAATAAAGTCTAGTAAACCCATGTTTTACAATATGAAGCTCTGCCAATTCTACCTTCTGCCGGTACTTATTGCCACATCTATCGCACGGACAGAGAATCTTCTCTATTATGATCTTATTATGTGCGCGTGCAAATTCAAGGAAAGCAGCAACTCCTGCGACAAATTTAGGTTGCATACGTTGTTTCCAATCCACATACATCCAGTCCTTAACTCTGACGTACTCATGGGCCATGTTAGACTGAATAATATATAAATTGTAGGTTATGCTGACTATATTGAGAAATATAAGAATGGGATAGTTACTGACAAAGGAGAAAATCCGTGTATATGCTTTGTGTGTGCGTTTGTCGTTGAAAAGAATAAATTATCGCACGTATGTTAACCGATAGACGGGGACTAAGTGGCGCTTTTAGTTTCATATATGAGTATCGATGGGAATATGAAGGTTTCATATTATCATATATTGGTTTTAACCCGAACATCTCGAATCGCTCTCTAATTATGCGTTCGTATGTGTGTGTTCCGACTGTCGGGGGTAGGCTTCTATCCCATTAAGAATGTATAGAGCGAACGCCCATCACTTGTGCTTTCAACCGTTTCGAGTAAATTTCGGCAGCACCTCCCCGCTGTTCTCTGAGTACACTGTAATAGAATAGATAATCATTTCAAAGCTGTAAAACAACGTTGAAATGAACATCTAATCTATCTTTGTACACGGAGAACCAGCGGAAAGGTACCGACGAAATATCTCGAAATGGATGAAAACACAAGTGAATGAAGGCGTTTGCTTTATACATTCTTAACTTGTCCACACGGGACAAATCTATGGGTTACCATACGATTGAATTTTCTCGTCGCGTAGACTATACGACGGTTGTTAGTATCGAGCTATACTGTCCGATATTTAACAACCTTCGTATAGTTCTAGGTCACGACGAGTATCGCACGTATGTTAACCGATAGACGGGGACTAAGTGGCGCTTTAGTTTCATATATGAGTATCGATGGGAATATGAAGGTTTCATATTATCATCGAGTATCATATATTGGTTTTAACCCGAACATCTCGAATCGCTCTCTAATTATGCGTTTGTTGTGTATTCTTGTTGTATGTGTGTGTTCCGGCTGTCGGGGGTAGGCTTCTATCCCATTAAGAATTTATAGAGCGAACGCCAATCACTTGTGCTTTCAACCGTTTCGAGTAAATTTCGGCAGCACCTCCCCGCTGTTCTCCAAGTACACTGTAATAGAATAGATAATCATTTCAAAGCTGTGAAACAACGTTGAAATGAACATCTAATCTATCTTTGTACACGGAGAACCAGCGGAAATGTACCGACGAAATATCTCGAAACGGATGAAAACACAAGTGAATGAAGGCGTTTGCTTTATACATTCTTAACTTGTCCACACGGGACAAATCTATGGGTTACCATACGATTGAATTTTCTCGTCGCGTAGACTATACGACGGTTGTTAGTATCGAGCTATACTGTCCGATATTTAACAACTTTCGTATAGTTCTAGGTCACGACGAGCATCGCACGTATGTTAACCAATAGACGGGGACTAAGTGGCGCTTTTAGTTTCATATATGAGTATCGATGGGAATATGAAGGTTTCATATTATCATCGAGTATCATATATTGGTTTTAACCTGAATATCTCGAATCGCTCTCTAATTATGCGTTTGTTGTGCATTCGTGTTGTATGTGTAACATGATTTTAAACCATTGAGATCAAGATTGATAGAACTGATCATCCTACATTGCAATAGCATTCATCAACCAAAAACTATTATTGCAATGGTATTCATCTATAACAATCAACAATTAAAACTACAAATGTAGGATACTGATATCATAAAGCGTTATACGCAACATTGATAGAACTGATAAATAAAATAATGAAACACAAACCGTATCAAGATTTAACAACTTTGATTATGTCATATACGCGGGCCGATATTTTCATATTAGCCAATAGGCAAAAATAGATTGCGGTCTGGATATGGCATATTGGCAGATGTTACCTATATGCATACATGCATGTTGTCTCCCTATTTTTTCATAAATTAAACCAACTACATACATCAAACTAGTCCATGCCACCAATCGGAAACTCCAATATGTCTTTGAATTATTATTTTTCCAAATAGCATTGAGCTCCTATTGACATTGTCCCATCCAACAAATTTGTTGTGCTTGCCTCGACATTCATCTAGCTTTCACATGCCATACACATTAGATGAGTAATATAGTTATAAATTATGGTATTTTGTTGTCATCAATCCACAAAATAAGATTTCTTAGTAAACACCTAAGCCAATACTTCGAGTTATAAATAGAATATCCTCCACGTTAAAGTGACAATAACAAAAAATGGTATTTCTAACATGACTTCAAGCTGGGGATGATTTTTTTAACTTATCTAGGCACAGTCCTTCTATGATCTTAGCCTCTTAGGGCGTGTCTGATTGGTTGTAGCTGCCAAAAAAAAAGTATTTAAAAGTACAAGTAAATCCAACTACAGATGTTGCAACATCATTCCTTTGTTTGGTTAAATATAGTTCTAACAACATATTTTGCAAAATTTGTGTATGGTTGGGTGTAATTGCAACGAAATAGAAAAATTTCCCTTTGTTTGTGTATCCCAAAGCCGGTAGCTGGAAAAGCACTCAATTTGAGGCCGAGAATAGTTGCAACTACATATTTTTTAAATTCAAATTGTTGTTCCAACTACGTGTTGGAACAACTACTAGCAACCAGACACCAACTTTTAGATTTCCATGTAGTTGGAGCCCTTAGTGTGTCTGCTTGAGAAACCCTGCAATTATACTTATAATCATACAAGTAGAAGCCATTTTTTGATTTAGTTTAAGACCTTACTGGGCCTGTGGAGCTCCGCAAGCCCCAACCCCAACCTAACCCTAGCCCCAGCCCCAGCCCTAGCCCCGCCCCGCCCCAACCTAACCCTAGCCCCAGCCCCAGCCCCAGCCCCGCCCCGCCCCAACCTAACCCTAACCCCAGCGCGGCCGGCTAAACCCCAACACCAACCCTAAGGCAAACCCTAACCCCAGCCCCAGCAGCAGCCGAACCCCAACCCTAACCCCAACCCCGACCCCGACCCCTGCCGAACCCCAACTCGCGCGCGCAACCCCAGACCCAGCCATGAACCTGTAACAACCCCAAAATCTTTATACATTGTATTATCCCTCTTCAATAATATACCGTATTTATTTGTACTTGGTATTTTCCTTTTTCTATTAAATTTATTATTATTTTATTCCTTAATCTATTATGTATTTTTTTCTAGGTACAATTTCATTTTCTTATATTTAAGTTTTTAACTTCTCATTCTTATTTTTTCCTTTCATAAATATTTAACCCAAATCCATTATTCTTATTCTCCATAGCCCATCTAAAAAGCCCATTTTCTTTTTAAGCAACATCATATATTTAATTCTAATTAAATATATGCATGAACAATCTTATAGGTCATTGGTTAAGCCCTTGCATTGTTATTCCATAAGTCACATGTTCAAATCCCCATTCTTGCAATTATTTTTTTATCATTTTTTATTCTTCTCATAACCTACAAATGAGACCTTTCATTTCCAAAATGAATGGTGACCTTTCATTTCTTTTTTAATTCTCATGTTAAATGCATATATTATTATTCACCATTACACCATCTTTATTTGTCCTCCTCTATCTTTTCCTTCCTCACATTTTTTATCTCTCACTTCTCCATCTTCACCTAAAGTCCAAGAAGAAGAACATGAAGAAGACTTCAAGAGGGTCTCGCTACTAACACGAGGCTATCGGCGGATAGACAAGCCCGGTGACAATACCGGCTTGTGCATGTAAGTCCCTTCTCTCTCCTTTTCCCCCACCTCTTATTTTCCTCTTGTCATGCATCGTGAACCCTCTATTCTTTTCATATCATAATCCATAAGAGAAGACACACATAAACATATACATATACATAAACATAAGTTTAGATATATATGATTCTATATGGTTTAATAATATCTTATTATCTCTTGTTCAAATTAAAGTATTTTTAATTCTTTCTTCATGATTATGAATGTTTATTACAAGTTGTGAGAACATAGATTTCAATCCATAATATATCTACGATATCTCATGGAATCGGTTTGGTTATTAAAAGAAAGGATAAAGCTTGCATAAAAATACTAGTTAATCTTTTTGCCGATTTTAGTATACACATCAATACCTTTAGGTTTAAAATAATTTTTAGACATTAATTTTTACTTCTGAAAATTTCATGGAATTTACATATGATAGATTATATTATTTTATACATGCTGTAAAAATTTTAGATCGATCCGCATAACGGTTTATGAATTACATCGTATTTATTCACTGATCGTAAAACAGAAAACTGCAGTTATCGGTCAATTTCTACGACATATAACTTGGTATACCGGTATCCAAATTGAGCAAACTCAGATATTTTTGATATCTACATCGAATGATATAGATTTTATTAGTTTTATAGTTTTACTGAAAACCTACCTAAGATAAAGAAAACTGCATTACAATATTAAGTGACGGATCTGGACAGAATCTGTCCTGATTCGCACATTGTTTTTAAATTGGACATAACTCGAACACCCGATGTCCGTTTGTGACAAAATTTAGATGTGTAGATGCACCATTGATAGAACTATAATTTTATGTATATTATATTACTTAGGAATGCATGAAACAACCTGATATAGGCTTTGCAATAGAATATATAGTTGCTGTCCAGAAATCTGAATTTCTGTTTTAAATGCTGATATTAAAATGATCATAACTAGAGCTTCATAAATCCAAATCGTATGAATCTTGGTGTTTTCGATAAGTACATCGAAATACCTACAATTTTCTAATAATTTTCGTAACCTGAAACCTGATACAAATTAACTCAAACTGCGTTTTAAAAATATGTGACGGTGCCGAATAGATTCTGATCTGTTTTGCGCGACGATACGAAAACATATATATCTCTCAAACCGGTAGTCGTATTTAGGCGAAACTGGAACTCACGCATGCAAAACACTTAGAGCCATATTTTTGTTTATATTCTCGCATTCGTTTGACTTGATTAATTAGTCGTACATAATATTTCTTTACAGCATTGTTTTTGGTAGTTACTCGTATAATATACTTGACTCATTTCATGTTATTCGAACATGTATACATATTTAGCTTGATCATTAAATTGTTGTATGTACATAAAGACGATAATTAAATACTTGAGTTGTATTTTGAAAAATATACAATAGTATTTTTACAAAAAAACCCCTCAAGTTTTATAAATTACAACAAGGCCCCTAACAATTATTGAACTTCAACCCACTTTCTTTTAGTCTGACTCGGGTTAGAGTCTGACTATTTCTGACTTGAAAATGATTCAAGTCAATCTATATTCTTTCATATTCCAACTCAAGATGAATACATGAATCCCTGAATCCAGTTAACAATCTATATAACTTGACCGAACCGAACCATGGATATTCCTTCTACATGATTCCAGTATTCCATTTACATGACTCTACGGTTATAACCGTTCCCAGATATCATGGTTTTGGTCAGTCAGTTAATCAATCTTACAATCAATACAATTTTACAAGATAACAATACAAACAAGACATCGCGGGGTTTAAGGGGTAGACTGGTACGGAATATGTTAAAGGTGGCACGAGGTGGACACTTAAGACGTAATTACATCCATGCCGTTGTTCCGTGGTATTATCGACGGAGCCTTGTACTACAGGTTACCAAAGTCCCCGGTGTAAGTGGGACTCCCCTCGTATACACTGGCATCTTCTGTACCAGGCTACAAACAACAGCGTTAATACAACATTACAATATTATAATACAACATTAAAAGCTACACTCTCCCTCTCTTATCTTTGGGACTTACCGAGCGACCTGTTCGCTGACGACATTCTGTTTCTCTCTTCTTTGAATGTCGTCAGGTGTTTTGGACCCGGCCGAGATTGAGCCATCACAAGAAGACTTGGAGCAGTTTACTGAAGACCCTGCACTGTAGTTTCATTGTACACTTTTCCTTTCTGTACTTTTCATTTCCTGTTATGCCACTGTTTAGGCATCTTTTATTTCAGTTGTATTTCCTTTCATGCATTGTACAAAGAATGTTAATAAATAAAAGTTGCTGTTCTTTTTATCTCTTGTCTCTTGTGTATTTATTTTATATTGCTTAGCTACGCTTAGCGTATGTACTTCTGAGTACATACGTAGCGGACCTCGTCGCGTCCCCTTCGCCGTATACCGAGAAGCGGGGCGTGACAGGTTTTGTTGGTGGCCCATGCAGGTCAGAGCTGTATGGAACCCTAAGCAATATAAAACACAAGAAACAGCAACTGATAACATTCTTTACATTACATATTCCTTGAATCCATCTTGAACTCCACCTTCGGTTTCCTTGAACTCCATCTCTCCACTTTTGAATCCTTAATTCTTATTCATCCTTTCTATTTGTATCTTGTAGACTTATTAGCTCAATTGGTTAGAGTATCAATCGACGGAGCTTTAAGAAGACATCATCCTAATCCTGTTTCCTTACTCTGTTACATCATCCTTCTTGAGTAATTTCGAGGACGAAATTATTTTTAAGGAGGGTAGAATGTAACAACCCCAAAATCTTTATACATTGTATTATCCCTCTTCAATAATATACCGTATTTATTTGTACTTGGTATTTTCCTTTTTCTATTAAATTTATTATTATTTTATTCCTTAATCTATTATGTATTTTTTTCTAGGTACAATTTCATTTTCTTATATTTAAGTTTTTAACTTCTCATTCTTATTTTTTCCTTTCATAAATATTTAACCCAAATCCATTATTCTTATTCTCCATAGCCCATCTAAAAAGCCCATTTTCTTTTTAAGCAACATCATATATTTAATTCTAATTAAATATATGCATGAACAATCTTATAGGTCATTGGTTAAGCCCTTGCATTGTTATTCCATAAGTCACATGTTCAAATCCCCATTCTTGCAATTATTTTTTTATCATTTTTTATTCTTCTCATAACCTACAAATGAGACCTTTCATTTCTTTTTTAATTCTCATGTTAAATGCATATATTATTATTCACCATTACACCATCTTTATTTGTCCTCCTCTATCTTTTCCTTCCTCACATTTTTTATCTCTCACTTCTCCATCTTCACCTAAAGTCCAAGAAGAAGAACATGAAGAAGACTTCAAGAGGGTCTCGCTACTAACACGAGGCTATCGGCGGATAGACAAGCCCGGTGACAATACCGGCTTGTGCATGTAAGTCCCTTCTCTCTCCTTTTCCCCCACCTCTTATTTTCCTCTTGTCATGCATCGTGAACCCTCTATTCTTTTCATATCATAATCCATAAGAGAAGACACACATAAACATATACATATACATAAACATAAGTTTAGATATATATGATTCTATATGGTTTAATAATATCTTATTATCTCTTGTTCAAATTAAAGTATTTTTAATTCTTTCTTCATGATTATGAATGTTTATTACAAGTTGTGAGAACATAGATTTCAATCCATAATATATCTATGATATCTCATGGAATCGGTTTGGTTATTAAAAGAAAGGATAAAGCTTGCATAAAAATACTAGTTAATCTTTTTGCCGATTTTAGTATACACATCAATACCTTTAGGTTTAAAATAATTTTTAGACATTAATTTTTACTTCTGAAAATTTCATGGAATTTACATATGATAGATTATATTATTTTATACATGCTGTAAAAATTTTAGATCGATCCGCATAACGGTTTATGAATTACATCGTATTTATTCACTGATCGTAAAACAGAAAACTGCAGTTATCGGTCAATTTCTACGACATATAACTTGGTATACCGGTATCCAAATTGAGCAAACTCAGATATTTTTGATATCTACATCGAATGATATAGATTTTATTAGTTTTATAGTTTTACTGAAAACCTACCTAAGATAAAGAAAACTGCATTACAATATTAAGTGACGGATCTGGACAGAATCTGTCCTGATTCGCACATTGTTTTTAAATTGGACATAACTCGAACACCCGATGTCCGTTTGTGACAAAATTTAGATGTGTAGATGTACCATTGATAGAACTATAATTTTATGTATATTATATTACTTAGGAATGCATGAAACAACCTGATATAGGCTTTGCAATAGAATATATAGTTGCTGTCCAGAAATCTGAATTTCTGTTTTAAATGCTGATATTAAAATGATCATAACTAGAGCTTCATAAATCCAAATCATATGAATCTTGGTGTTTTCGATAAGTACATCGAAATACCTACAATTTTCTAATAATTTTCGTAAGCTGAAACCTGATACAAATTAACTCAAACTGCGTTTTAAAAATATGTGACGGTGCCGAATAGATTCTGATCTGTTTTGCGCGACGATACGAAAACATATATATCTCTCAAACCGGTAGTCGTATTTAGGCGAAACTGGAACTCACGCATGCAAAACACTTAGAGCCATATTTTTGTTTATATTCTCGCATTCGTTTGACTTGATTAATTAGTCGTACATAATATTTCTTTACAGCATTGTTTTTGGTAGTTACTCGTATAATATACTTGACTCATTTCATGTTATTCGAACATGTATACATATTTAGCTTGATCATTAAATTGTTGTATGTACATAAAGACGATAATTAAATACTTGAGTTGTATTTTGAAAAATATACAATAGTATTTTTACAAAAAAACCCCTCAAGTTTTATAAATTACAACAAGGCCCCTAACAATTATTGAACTTCAACCCACTTTCTTTTAGTCTGACTCGGGTTAGAGTCTGACTATTTCTGACTTGAAAATGATTCAAGTCAATCTATATTCTTTCATATTCCAACTCAAGATGAATACATGAATCCCTGAATCCAGTTAACAATCTATATAACTTGACCGAACCGAACCATGGATATTCCTTCTACATGATTCCAGTATTCCATTTACATGACTCTACGGTTATAACCGTTCCCAGATATCATGGTTTCGGTCAGTCAGTTAATCAATCTTACAATCAATACAATTTTACAAGATAACAATACAAATAAGACATCGCGGGGTTTAAGGGGTAGACTGGTACGGAATATGTTAAAGGTGGCACGAGGTGGACACTTAAGACGTAATTACATCCATGCCGTTGTTCCGTGGTATTATCGACGGAGCCTTGTACTACAGGATACCAAAGTCCCCGGTGTAAGTGGGACTCCCCTCGTATACACTGACATCTTCTGTACCAGGCTACAAACAACAGCGTTAATACAACATTACAATATTATAATACAACATTAAAAGCTACACTCTCCCTCTCTTATCTTTGGGACTTACCGAGCGACCTGTTCGCTGACGACATTCTGTTTCTCTCTTCTTTGAATGTCGTCAGGTGTTTTGGACCCGGCCGAGATTGAGCCATCACAAGAAGACTTGGAGCAGTTTACTGAAGACCCTGCACTGTAGTTTCATTGTACACTTTTCCTTTCTGTACTTTTCATTTCCTGTTATGCCACTGTTTAGGCATCTTTTATTTCAGTTGTATTTCCTTTCATGCATTGTACAAAGAATGTTAATAAATAAAAGTTGCTGTTCTTTTTATCTCTTGTCTCTTGTGTATTTATTTTATATTGCTTAGCTACGCTTAGCGTATGTACTTCTGAGTACATACGTAGCGGACCTCGTCGCGTCCCCTTCGCCGTATACCGAGAAGCGGGACGTGACAGAACCCTAAGCTCAAAATAATCAAAAAATTCTTTAATTTACCTGAAGATTTACTCACCTGAACGGCGGTAGCGACGACGAGAACGGCGGTGGCGACGAGAACAACGGCGGCGACGAGGAGAACGGCGGTGGCGATGACGAGAACGGCGTGGCGATTTGGGGATTTTTTTCGCGCGCGATCGAGAGAGAGAGGAAGAAAGTGAGCGTAGGCGATCGATCTGTGCCTTTATTAAATCGATATTTAGTTGCCCCTATGGATTTGTCCGTAGGTCCTTGGTTTGCGGCTCCGTAGGGGCAAACACCAAATTAAGAATTAATATTTTTATTCTTGGACGTCTGGGCCCGTAGGGGCAACCTTTTAGCCCTACGGATTAATCCGTAGGGCCTAGTTAAATCTGCCCCTACGGATTTCAATATCCGTAGGGGCAACCCCGTATTTTACTAGTGGACCGGATCAGAACCTTCGCGACGTTTTCGACGCATCGACAATCACCACCTTCTTTAGCCCCCTTAGCTTGTCCAAACCCGTAAGTCCCATCTCTTCTATCTCTCTTTTCTTTAATATAAAAATACGACTTTTTGGAACCCGACGGGAATCGGACAAACCGATTTCCGATTCGGTTTTTCTATAAATTTCCACTTGTCACCTAATACATAACACCTACCTATAAGCATGTTGACTATTAATCACCTATAAACCAATTTAAACAAACTTTCTCACATGAAATGATAACTTCTTTGCAAAACCGTATTCTTTTCATAAAATTACCATAAAGTTCATTTTTCTTCGTTTAATCAATTCCCTCACTCCTAAATATGTTTATCTTGATCACTAAACTTGTAGAAATCAATTTGAATGAATTTTCACACATGAAATGATAACGTTTTCAAATACCGTATTCTTGCGCTTTAATACCTTCAAGTTTAATACATCATATTTAACCTCTAAAACTTCATTAAACCTTAAAATAAGTCACGAGATAATGACCTACCTCTACACGCACTCAATTATAACCCTAATTGATATATGTCAAAACATAGAATACGAAATTACAGGACTTTTCACTAAAATACCATATTCTTTATAACCTTTACTTGAAAGCTTTAAGTTGTATAAAATTTTAAATAAAACGAAAGCACGATAGGTCATGGACATCGATCGTTTATCTAAACTGACTTTGTGGTGTCTAGGCTAGGCAAGCGAGCTTGGGTAACTTTAAAAGGCCCGTCTCACGATTCGTGAGCGGATCCCTCCCTCCTCACCTGTACTTACCTGGCCACAATTGGCGGTGAAGAGGCGATTTGAGGCTTCTAATGACTTGTCGTTTAGACCTTAGAAATAAGGTAGTTGGCTTAGGAAACCCTAACAACTAAAATACGGAAAACTATACTCTTTTGCAAATAAATACCCTATATTTATAAAGCCGTTTTCCTAAATGAAAAGTATTTATAAAACCTAAGCAAAGTGCCGCTACAACCCACCTTTGGGGATAGTACGGTTCATCGTGCATCCGCAGGCTAGTAGTACGAGATTCAGACCTCCGCAAGGAGCATTCGGTCTCGAAAGGTTTAAAATACGACATTTAAGAAAAATGAGATTTTTGAAAATAAAATATTCATTTAAAATATTATTCTTGTGTTAATATATATATAATTATCATTTAAACACCTATTTTATTATAATATAAAATTTCCACTTTTTCCTAAAATTACAAGATTAAAAGTTACATTAAAATACCATGAATTTCTAATAAAACAATTAATAATTTTATTAGGATATATTCACTAGAATAACACAAATAAAATTCACATCCATTATAATTATAAAGGCGAATTATAAAAACTTGAGGAACCCCATCAAGTTTTTATAAATTACAATAAGGCCCCTAACTAATGTTGAACTTCAAATTATCTTTCTTTTAGTCTGACTCGGATTAGAGTCTGACTATTTCTGACTTGAATATGTTTCAAGTCAACCTATATTCTCATATATTCCAACACAATTTGAATACATGAATCCCTGAATCCAGTTAACAATATATTCATTTTGACTGAATCAAACCATGGATATTCATCCATTATCCTGATATTCCATTTACCTGATTATACAGTCACAACATGTTTACTGATATCATGGTTTTGGTCAGTCACCCAACTTACATATTCCAATACAACAATACTGTTAAAACACAACGGGGTTTAAGGGGTAGATTGGTACGGAAGGTGTTAAAGGTGGCACGAGGTGGTCAGATTAAGACACCTAACCTGAATCCTATTGCTGTTGTACCGTGGCATAACGGTTCCTTATACTTTCCTTTTCCCCTGATCTCTAGCATATAGAGATCCCCCTCGTATACACTGGCATCCTTCTGTACCAAGCTACAAACAACAGCGTTAAACAATGTTCCATAATATTCAACAATATAATACTTTAGAAAATACTGTTACTCTGTCATTCTCATTCTTCTTATTCTTTGGGACTTACCGAGCGACCTGTTCGCTGACGACATTCTATTTCTTTCTTCTTTGAATGTCGTCAGGTGCGTTGGACTAAGCTGAGATCGAGCCCACCGGTGAAGATTTGGAGCAGTTCCAGGAAGACCCAGAGCTCTAGATATTGTACCTTGTTCTTTCTAGTATTTCCATTTATTGTTATGCCACTGTTTAGGCACTGCTTTTCATTTCAGATGTATTTTCTTTTCATGTATTGTACAAAGAGTGTTATTAATAAAAGTTGCTGTTATTTCTATACCTTTCGTCTCTTGTGATTTATTTTATATTGCTTAGCTACGCTTAGCGTATGTACTTCTGAGTACATACGTAGCGGACCTTGTCGCGTCCACTTCGCCGTACACTGGGAAGCGGGGCGTGAAAGGTTTTGTAAATACTTTTCATTTAGGAAAACGGCTTTATAAATATAGGGTATTTATTTGCAAAAGAGTATAGTTTTCCGTATTTTAGGTTTTAGGGTTTCCTAAGCCAACTACCTTATTTCTAAGGTCTAAACGACAAGTCATTAGAAGCCTCAAATCGCCTCTTCACCGCCAATTGTGGCCAGGTAAGTACAAGTGAGGAGGGAGGGATCCGCTCACGAATCGTGAGACGGGCCTTTTAAAGTTACCCAAGCTCGCTTGCCTAGCCTAGACACCACAAAGTCAGTTTAGATAAACGATCGATGTCCATGACCTATCGTGCTTTCATTTTATTTAAAATTTTATACAACTTAAAGCTTTCAAGTAAAGGTTATAAAGAATATGGTATTTTAGTGAAAAGTCCTGTAATTTCGTATTCTATGTTTTGACATATATCAATTAGGGTTATAATTGAGTGCGTGTAGAGGTAGGTCATTACCTCGTGACTTATTTTAAGGTTTAATGAAGTTTTAGAGCTTAAATATGATGTATTAAACTTGAAGGTATTAAAGCGCAAGAATACGGTATTTGAAAACGTTATCATTTCATGTGTGAAAATTCATTCAAATTGATTTCTACAAATTTAGTGATCAAGATAAACATATTTAGGAGTGAAGGAATTGATTAAACGAAGAAAAATGAACTTCATGGTATTTTTATGAAAAGAATACGGTTTTGCAAAGAAGCTATCATTTCATGTGAAAAAGTTTGTTTAAATTGGTTTATGGGTGATTAATAGTCAACATGCATATAGATAGGTGTTATGTATTAGGTGACAAGTGGAAATTTATAGAAAAACCGAATCGAAAATCGGTTTGTCCGATTCCCGTCGGGTTCTAAAAAGTCGTATTTTTACATTAAGGAAAGGAGAGATAGAAGAGATGGGACTTACGGGTTTGGAAAAGCTAAAGGGGCTGAAGAAGGTGGTGATTGTCGATGCGTCGAAAACGTCGCGAAGGTTCTGATCCGGTCGCCGGAATCCGTCGTCGGTTTCGGCAGCGCTTCGCTTCTCGCTCTTTGCACCGAGTTCTCGAGAATTTGGGAGAGTGGACTTAGAGTGGTGAGGTGAAATGGTAGAGGATAGGGGTCTTTATATAGGGCTAGGCTAGGGTTAGGGTTAGGATTAAAAAATATTTTAAAAAATGTAAAAATCATTAAAATTTCATTAATTTTGGAATTAAAAGAGGTTTAATGGGAATTTTGTAACTGTACAGAGAAAATGGAGTATGCAGGGATGAAGACCAAGTCAATACGAAACTTTTTCGTGTTGACGACTCGGCCGAGTCAGGGCCGAGTCGGGTGCTGTCGGGTGGGGAAAAGTCTGGGGGGAATTTTGGTATACTTTATTTTTTATAAATTGCATTAATTTGTGAGTTATGGCTGTTTGACCTTTTGACTTCCCAAAAGATTTTAAAACAAAACGATATAAATATTATGTGGGGCATGGGATTCGAACTTTGGTGGCTTGGTTCAGCAGTGCAAGGTATTACCAATGAGCTACAAGCTCCTTCTTGTAATTATTGTAAGGAAATAGATACTTAAATTGTTTCCAGCAACATCAATACTCCAAGTATATATCATATTTAAAGCAAATTTTGGTATACAAAAATTGGAGTTGTTACAATCTACCCTCCTTACAAAAATTTCGTCCTCGAAATTTACAACTTTTTATTTAAGAACTAGTTTACAAAAAGGTGCGGGTATCTTGCACGCATCTCATCCTCCCTTTCCCACGTGGATTCTCCTGGAGTGTCTTTTCTCCACATTACCCGGACCAAATTAACTTCTTTGTTCCGAAGTGTCTTCACTTTCCTATCCAGGATCTCCACAGGTTGTTGCTCACAAGACAAATCGGGCTGTATCGTGAGCTCGGAATGATCAAGTATATGGCTGGGGTCACTCACATACCTTCTGAGTTGGGATATGTGGAACACGTTATGCACTCCTTCCAATGAGGGTGGAAGCGCTAAACGGTATGCCACTTCACCAACTCGTCCGAGTATATCGAACGGTCCAATGTATCTTGGACTCAACTTTTCCCGTCTTCCAAATCTGATCACTCCGCGGTTCGGAGAGATTTTCAGGAATACATGATCTCCTGGCTGGAACTCCAAGTGTCGTCTCTTCGCATCAGCCCAGTGTTTCTGTCTATCTTGGGCTATGCGTATTCTTTCCCTGATAGTACGAACCACGTCCATGGTCGCTACTATCATCTCTGGTCCAAGGAGTTCTCTTCTCCGATGTCGTCCCAACTTAATGGCGATCGACACTTTCTTCCATACAATGCTGCGAAAGGTGCCATTCCTATGCTTGCTTGGTAGCTGTTGTTGTACGCAAACTCCACAAGATGCAGGCGATCTTCCCACGATCCTTTGAAGTCGAGCATACATGCTCTGAGCATATCCTCCAAAATCTGAATAGTTCATTCCGACTGACCATCTGTTTGTGGATGATAAGCCGTGCTGAAGTTCAGACTTGTTCCCAAGCTAGCTTGCAGACTTTGCCAAAATTGCGATCGAAACCTGGTGTCGCGATCGGAGACAATACAGACCGGTACTCCATGAAGTCTCACAATTTCCTGTATGAGTTCATGGGTATCAGAGATAGTACATTATGAAGAGTTTTTAAATCTAAATTTAGATTATTACCTCCATGTACTTCTTCGCTAATGTCTCAGTTGATTGGCCAACTCGAAATGGGATGAAGTGAGCCGACTTTGTGAGTCGATCCACAATGACCCAAATCGCATCGTTACCCTTTGTGCTGCGAGGAAGAGCAGTTATAAAGTCCATCGTGATGTGCTGCCACTTCCATTCTGGGATTGGTAACGGTTGAAGTAGTCCAGCTATCCTGTGATGTTCAGCCTTTACTTGCTGACACACCAAGCATTTTGCGACGCTTCTGGCTACTTCACGCTTCATTCCATGCCACCAATAATTCTCGCACTTGCTGTACTTGGCATAAAGCTTATGTTGTCGAAGAGTTTCCAGGACAATTCGTAGGTGCTCCGCATGCTCTTTCCGATTCTTAGAATATACCAGGATGTCGTCGATGAAGATGACAACGAACCTGTCTAAATATTCCCGGAAAACTTGGTTCATAAGGTTCATGAAGATTGCTGGTGCATTGGTCACTTCAAATGGCATTACTAAAAATTCATAATGCCCATAGCTAGTTCTGAAAGCTGTTTTGTGAATATCAGCTTCCTTGACCTTCACTTGATGATAGCCTGAACGAAGATCTAGTTTAGAGAAGACACAAGATCCACTTAGCTGATCGAATAAATCATCGATGCGCGGGAGTGGATACTTATTCTTTATAGTAACTTCGTTCAAGGCCCTATAGTCGATGCACATCCTGTATAAACCTTCCTTCTTCTTCACCAATAGTATAGGTGCTCCCCAACTTGAAGTGCTGGGACGAATCCATCCTTTCGCCAGTAATTCGTCCAATTGTGTTCGAACTTCCTTTAATCCTTCCGGACTTAGTCTATAAGGTGCTTTGATCACTGGTTGTGCTCCTGGTACTAAGTCAATACTGAATTCAAGAGCTTGATCGGGAGGCAAACCTGATATATCGTCAGGGAATACATCATCGAACTCTCGAACTACCTCCGGTCTTGATTCTTCCTCTGCATGAGCTGCTGCAACTACTGCTTCCCTTGGCTTTGCTTTGTAAGTACTTAGTTCCAGTGTACGATCTCCACTCTTGAAATAGAAGACTGGATGATCTGGAATCTCAAATACTACCCTCCTTTGACGACAGTCGATGGTAGCATAAAAGGTTCCAAGCCAATCCATTCCTAGAACCACATCGAAGTTTGGTATGCCCAGTACCTTGAAGTCAGCGTAAAACTCTCGACTGCAGACGACGACTGGACACATGCTGTATCCCATAGTTGCCTTTAGAACACCATTTCCGGAACTGACGTTCCAGCTTGATACAAGCGGTGAGACTGGAATCGCATGGGTTGGGACAAACCGTTGCGACATAAAGTAGTGGGATGCTCCAGTATCAAACAGTGCAAGTGCAGGTAGTGAAGCTACTAGGATTGTACCTAAGGTATATGGGATAGGTTTTAGGTATAGAGAAAGTGTGTAGAAAAACAAGACTAAAAGGTAAGTTTGAGAAGGAAAATTTACCAGTAATGACTTGGCCAGTGGCCTCAGCTTCTTCCACAGACATCATGAAAGCCTGGCGCTTTGGCACATTCCTTCTGGCCTGAGGAGCATTCATCGAAACGTTCTTTTGAGCTTGATGGAACTGTCGAGGAGGTGGTGCAGCTTATGGTCCCCTGGGTGGTGCAGGCAGTGCAAGTCTGGGAGCAGGTGCCTGAAGAGCTGATCGCTGCTGATAGGTATTTGCTGGCCTGGGTGCAGCAACTGGGTTCTGTCTTTGGGGACAAGATCCAATACGTGAGTAGCTGAACTGCAGATCAAGCAAAGGCGGTTGGCTCGACGGCAATCCTTCATCATATGTCCAGTTCTCTTGCAGTAGGTGCAAAAGGCTGGGCTAGGACGATGGGTTGGTACGCCAGGTCGCCTTGGCACGAAAGATGGTCTGGACGTGGCTCCACCTGCCATCTGGTTGGCAGGGCGCTTGACTCCTGCAGACTGAGGTCTGCCCCTCTCTTTTATTACTGCCTCATAACTGCGGGCAGCTTCTAGGGCTTCCTCATGAGTCAAAAACTTTCCTGTGGCTAGAGCAGCCTTAATCTCTGTGTCCAAACCTTGCAGAAAGCGACGGGCTCTGATCTCGTCCGTCGGTATCAGGTGTGCCGCGAATCTGTTTAAAGATTGTGTTAGCTGTGTAGTATGTGATAACTAAAAAATTGAACTATTGTGACATATCTTACCGGCTCAGCATGGTGAACTCATTGTCGTATTCATCTACCGATTTGTTCCACATTGATCCTTGCTGTAGATGAATAAACTGCTGCTCCATTGCAAACCTGGCAGTCACAGGGAAATATTTTGCGTCGAACTTCTCGCGAAATGTCTTCCATTCAATCGGCTGTACCAGACGGGTTTCTTCCGCCTTCCACCAATTGCGAGCATTATCCGTGAGCTGTATTTTCGCTACACGGACCCAAGCGTGGTCTGGCACTTGAGCTGCTGCCAGATCGTCTTCGATACTTTATGCCCATTCTTCCGCTTCAAGAGGGCTTCCTTTACCAGAGAACTGCTTTGGGTGCAAAGCCCTGAATTGCTTTACTCCCGGTGCATCGTTATCAGGACGGTTCAAAAGTTGTTGCTGTCCCTCGAGAAGGCTGCGGATCGCTTCGAATAGCATCGTTTGCTCAGTGGGTGGTGCAGGAACAACTGGTGTGAGAGGTAGTGCAGGAGGGGTGTTGTTGACGTTGGTGCTGGTGTTGTTCGGAGAATCCATGACCTTGAAGAAAAATTTGGGTTAGGACAGATTCAAATACATGAAATGATAAGATTCATAGAATAGAGATTTGCAAGATTCAAGGAATATGAATTGTAAAGAATGTTTTAGTTGCTGGTTCTTGTGTTATATTGCTTAGGTTGTTCACGCAGACCAGAACTGCATGATAGGGATTCATACAGCTCTGACCTGCATGGGCCACCAACAAAACCTGTCACGCCCCGCTTCCCAGTGTACGGCGAAGTGGACGCGACAAGGTCCGCTACGTATGTACTCAGAAATACATACGCTAAGCGTAGCTAAGCAATATAAAATAAATCACAAGAGACGAAAGATATAGAAATAACAGCAACTTTTATTAATAACATTCTTTGTACAATACATGAAAGGAAAATACATCTGAAATGAAAAGCAATGCCTAAACAGTGGCATAACAGAAAATGAAAATACTGGAAAGAACAAAATACAATATCTAAAGCTCGGGATCTTCTTGGAACTGCTCCAAATCTTCACCGGTGGGCTCCATCTCAGCTTGGTCCAACGCACCTGACGACATTCAAAGAAGAAAGAAATAGAACGTCGTCAGCGAACAGGTCGCTCGGTAAGTCCCAAAGAATAAGAAGAATAAGAATGACAGAGTAACAGTATTTTCTAAAGTATTTCATTGCTGAAAATTATGGAATATGGTTTAACGCTGTTGTTTGTAGCTTGGTACAGAAGGATGCCAGTGTATACGAGGGGGATCTCTGTATGCTAGAGATCAGGGCAAAAGGAAAGTACAAGGAACCGTTATGCCACGGTACAACAACAATAGGATTCAGGTTAGGTTTCTTAATCTGACCACCTCGTGCCACCTTTAACACCTTCCGTACCAATCTATCCCTTAAACCCCGTTGTGTTTTAACAGTATTGTTGTATTGGAATATGTAAGTTGGGTGACTGACCAAAACCATGATATCAGTAAACATGTTGTAACTGTATAATCAGGTAAATGGAATATCAGGATAATGGATGAATATCCATTGTTTAATTCAGTCAAAATGAATATATTGTTAATTGGATTCAGGGATTCATGTATTCAAATTGTGTTGGAATATAGGAGAATATAGGTTGACTTGAATTATATTCAAGTCAGAAATAATCAGACTCTAACCCGAGTCAGACTAAAAGAAAGATAATTTGAAGTTCAACATTAGTTAGGGGCCTTATTGTAATTTATAAAAACTTGAGGGGGTTTTATGTAAAAAGTACTTTTGTATAGTTTTCAAAATACACCTTAAGTATTTATTATTCGTCTTTATAATTATAATGGATGTGAATTTTATTTGTGTTATTCTAGTGAATATATCCTAATAAAAGTATTAATTGTTTTATTAGAAATTCATGGTATTTTAATGTAACTTTTAATCTTGTAATTTTAGGAAAAAGTGGAAATTTTATATTATAATAAAATAGGTGTTTAAATGATAATTATATATATATTAACACAAGAATAATTTTTTAAATGAAGATTTTATTTTCAAAAATCTCATTTTTCTTAAATGTCGTATTTTAAACCTTTCGAGACCGAATGCTCCTTGCGGAGGTCTGAATCTCGCACTACTAGCCTGCGGGTGCACGATGAACCGTACTGGAATGATCAAGTACATGGCTGGGGTCACTCACATACCTTCTGAGTTGGGATATGTGGAACACGTTATGCACTCCTTCCAATGAGGGTGGAAGCGCTAAACGGTATGCCACTTCACCGACTCGTTCGAGTATATCGAACGGTCCAATGTATCTTGGACTCAACTTTCCCCGTCTTCCAAATCTGATCACTCAGCGGTTCGGAGAGATTTTCAGGAATACATGATCTCCTGGCTGGAACTCCAAGTGTCGTCTCTTCGCATCAGCCCAGTGTTTCTGTCTATCTTGGGCTATGCGCATTCTTTCCCTGATAGTACGAACCACGTCCACGGTCGCTACTATCATCTCTGGTCCAAGGAGTTCTCTATCTCCGATGTCGTCCCAACTTAATGGCGATCGACACTTCCTTCCATACAATCCTGCGAAAGGTGCCATTCCTATGCTTGCTTGGTAGCTGTTGTTGTACGCAAACTCCACAAGATGCAGGTGATCTTCCCACGATCCTTTGAAGTCGAACATACATGCTCTGAGCATATCCTCCAAAATCTGAATAGTTCATTCCGACTGACCATCTGTTTGTGGATGATAAGCCGTGCTGAAGTTCAGACTTGTTCCCAAGCTAGCTTGCAGACTCTGCCAAAATTGCGATCGGAACCTGGTGTCACGATCGGAGACAATGCAGACCGGTACTCCATGAAGTCTCACAATTTCCTGTATGAGTTCATGGGTATCAGAGATAGTACATTATGAAGAGTTTTTAAATCTAAATTAGATTATTATCTCCATGTACTTCTTCGCTAGTGTCTCAGTTGATTGGCCAACTCGAAATGGGATGAAGTGAGTCGACTTTGTGAGTCGATCCACAATGACCCAAATCGCATCGTTACCCTTTGTACTGCGAGGAAGAGCAGTTACAAAGTCCATCGTGATGTGCTGCCACTTCCATTCTGGGATTGGTAACGGTTGAAGTAGTCCAGCAGTCCTGTGATGTTCAGCCTTTACTTGCTGACACACCAAACATTTTGCGACGCTTCTGGCTACTTCACGCTTCATTCCATGCCACCAATAGTTCTGACGTAGATCTTTGTACATTTTAGTACCTCCAGGATGTACTGAATAGGGAGAGCTGTGAGCTTCTTTCATTAACTCTTCCCGAACAGGACCCTTTGGTACACACAATCTGCTGCCGTACCTCATAGATCCGTCCTCATGAATGATGATATCTGTTTAGAGTCCATTCTCTATTTGTTCTCTGATCTTTTGCAACTTAGCATCGCTGGCATGAGCTGCCTTGATCTGATTGACAATAGTTGATTGGACTTGTAGATTCATCAAATTTGACACATCACCTGGCATGACTAGTTCAATCTCCATCTGATGTAGGTCTTGCTGAAGCTTCCACTGGTCGGTGAGATTCATTGCTAATGGTTGGCGACTAAGAGCATCAGGTACTACGTTCACCTTTCCTGGATGATATTGCAAATTGATGTCAAAGTCCGCCATGAGTTCTAACCATCTTCTCTGCCGCATATTCAACTCCTTCTGAGTAAACACATACTTCAGACTTTTATGATCTGTGTAGATGTTCACTCGTTCACCAAGTAAGTAGTGGCGCCAAATCTTGAGAGCAAAAATAACGGCTGCCAACTCCAGATCATGCGTCGGATAATTGCGCTCATGAGTCTTCAGTTGTCTTGAAGCATAAGCCTCAACCTTACCGTGCTGATATAGAACACATCCTAATCCCTTACCGGATGCATCGCAATGCACTTCGAATCCTCCAGATTGATCCGGTATGACGAGAATAGGTGCAGATGTCAGTCTTGACTTGAGTTCTACGAAAGCTTGCTCGCATGCTTCTGACCACACAAATTCTTCATCTTTTCGTGTGAACTTGGTCAGGGGTGTTGCAATCTTCGAAAAGCCTTCAATAAATCTTCTGTAATATCCAGCTAAACCCAAGAAACTCCGAATATCCTTCAGTGATTTTGGCGTAGGCCATTCGCTGACTGCTGAAACGTTTGCTGGATCCACAGAAATTCCTTCTCCTGATACGATATGTCCAAGAAAACCAACTTGATTTAGCCAAAACTCGCACTTGCTGTACTTGGCATAAAGCTTATGTTGTCGAAGAGTTTCCAGAACAATTCGTAGGTGCTCCGCATGCTCTTTCCGATTCTTAGAATATACCAGGATGTCGTCGATGAAGATGACAACGAACCTGTCTAAATAATCCCGGAAAACTTGGTTCATAAAGTTCATGAAGATTGCTGGTGCATTGGTCACTCCAAATGGCATTACTAAAAATTCATAATGCCTATAGTGAGTTCTGAAAGCTGTTTTGTGAATATCAGCTTCCTTGACCTTCACTTGATGATAGCCTGAACGAAGATCTAGTTTAGAGAAGACACAAGATCCAATTAGCTGATCGAATAAATCATCGATGTGTGGGAGTGGATACTTATTCTTTATAGTAACTTCGTTCAAGGCCCTATAGTCGATGCACATCCTATATGAACCTTCCTTCTTCTTCTTCACCAATAGTACAGGTGCTCCCCAACTTGAAGTGCTGGGACGAATCCATCCTTTCGCCAGTAATTCGTCCAATTGTGTTCGAACTTCCTTTAATCCTTCCGGACATAGTCTATAAGGTGTTTTGATCACTGATTGTGCTCTGATACCAAAGAGACGACACTTGGAGTTCCAGCCAGGAGATCATGTATTCCTGAAAATCTCTCCGAACCGCGGAGTGATCAGATTTGGAAGACGGGGAAAGTTGAGTCCAAGATACATTGGACCGTTCGATATACTCGAACGAGTCGGTGAAGTGGCATACCGTTTAGCGCTTCCACCCTCATTGGAAGGAGTGCATAACGTGTTTCACATATCCCAACTCAGAAGGTATGTGAGTGACCCCAGCTATGTACTTGATCATTCCGAGCTCACGATACAGCCCGATTTGTCTTGTGAGCAACAACCTGTGGAGATCCTGGATAGGAAAGTGAAGACACTTCGGAACAAAGAAGTTAATTTGGTCCGGGTAATGTGGAGAAAAGATACTCCAGGAGAATCCACGTGGGAAAGGGAGGATGAGATGCGTGCAAGATACCCGCACCTTTTTGTAAACTAGTCCTTAAATAAAAAGTTGTAAATTTCGAGGACGAAATTTTTGTAAGGAGGGTAGATTGTAACAATTCCAATTTTTGTTTACCAAAATTTGCTTTAAATATGATGTATACTTGGAGTATTGATGTTGCTGGAAACAATTTAAGTATCTATTTCCTTACAATAATTACAAGAAGGAGCTTGTAGCTCATTGGTAATACCTTGCACTGCTGAACCAAGCCACCAGAGTTCGAATCACATGCCCCACATAATTTTTATATCCTTTTGTTTTAAAATTTTTTGGGAAGTCAAAAGGTCAAACAGCCATAACTCACAAATTAATGCAATTTATAAAAAATAAAGTATACCAAAATTCCCCCCAGACTTTTCCCCACCCGACTCGGCCCTGACTCGGCCGAGTCGGCCGGCGACTCGGCCGAATCTGCCGGCGCCGCCGGCCGGACTCGGCCGGTCGGCCGAGTCGTCAACATGAAAAAGTTTCGTGTTGACTTGGTCTTCATCCCTGCATACTCCATTTTCTCTGTACAGTTACAAAATTCCCATTAAACCTCTTTTAATTCCAAAATTAATGAATTTTTAATGAATTTTACATTTTTTAAAAATATTTTTTAATCCTAATCCTAACCCTAGCCTAGCCCTATATAAAGACCCCTATCCTCTACCATTTCACCTCACCACTCTAAGTCCACTCTCCCAAATTCTCGAGAACTCGGTGCAAAGAGCGAGAAGCGAAGCGCTGCCGAAACCGACGACGGATTCCGCCGACCGGATCAGAACCTTCGCGACATTTTTGACGCATCGACAATCACCACCTTCTTTAGCCCCCTTAGCTTGTCCAAACCCGTAAGTCCCATCTCTTCTATCTCTCTTTTCTTTAATATAAAAATACGACTTTTTGGAACCCGACGGGAATCGGACAAACCGATTTCCGATTCGGTTTTTCTATAAATTTCCACTTGTCACCTAATTCATAACATCTACCTATATGCATGTTGACTATTAATCACCCATAAACCAATTTAAACAAACTTTCTCACATGAAATGATAACTTCTTTACAAAACCGTATTCTTTTCATAAATATACCATGAAGTTCATTTTTCTTCGTTTAATCAATTCCCTCACTCCTAAATATGTTTATCTTGATCACTAAACTTGTAGAAATCAATTTGAATGAATTTTCACACATGAAATGATAACGTTTTCAAATACCGTATTCTTGCGCTTTAATACCTTCAAGTTTAATACATCATATTTAACCTCTAAAACTTCATTAAACCTTAAAATAAGTCACGAGATAATGACCTACCTCTACACGCACTCAATTATAACCCTAATTGATATATGTCAAAACATAGAATACGAAATTACAGGACTTTTCACTAAAATACCATATTCTTTATAATCTTTACTTGAAAGCTTTAAGTTGTATAAAATTTTAAATAAAACGAAAGCACGATAGGTCATGAACATCGATCGTTTATCTAAACTGACTTTGTGGTGTCTAGGCTAGGCAAGTGAGCTTGGGTAACGTTAAAAGGCCCGTCTCACGATTCGTGAGCGGATCCCTCCCTCCTTACTTATACTTACCTGGCCACAATTGGCGGTGAAGAGGCGATTTGAGCCTTCTAATGACTTGTCGTTTAGACCTTAGAAATAAGGTAGTTGGCTTAGGAAACCCTAACAACTAAAATACGGAAAACTATACTCTTTTGCAAATAAATACCCTATATTTATAAAGCCGTTTTCCTAAATGAAAAGTATTTATAAAACCTAAGCAAAGTGCCGCTACAACCCACCTTTGGGGAACTTGTTAGGGATAGTACGGTTCATCGTGCACCCGCAGGCTAGTAGTGCGAGATTCAGACCTCCGCAAGGAGCATTCGGTCTCGAAAGGTTTAAAATACGACATTTAAGAAAAATGAGATTTTTGAAAATAAAATATTCATTTAAAAAATTATTCTTGTGTTAATATATGTATAATTATCATTTAAACACCTATTTTATTATAATATAAAATTTCCACTTTTTCCTAAAACTACAAGATTAAAAGTTACATTAAAATACCATGAATTTCTAATAAAACAATTAATACTTTTATTAGGATATATTCACTAGAATAACACAAATAAAATTCACATCCATTATAATTATAAAGACGAATAATAAATACTTGAGGTGTATTTTGAAAACTATACAAAAGTACTTTTTACATAAAACCCCCTCAAGTTTTTATAAATTACAATAAGGCCCCTAACTAATGTTGAACTTCAAATTATCTTTCTTTTAGTCTGACTCGGGTTAGAGTCTGACTATTTCTGACTTGAATATGATTCAAGTCAACCTATATTCTCCTATATTCCAACACAATTTGAATACATGAATCCCTGAATCCAGTTAACAATATATTCATTTTGACTGAATCAAACCATGGATATTCATCCATTATCCTGATATTCCATTTACCTGATTATACAGTTACAACATATTTACTGATATCATGGTTTTGGTCAGTCACCCAACTTACATATTCCAATACAACAATACTGTTAAAACACAACGGGGTTTAAGGGGTAGATTGGTACGGAAGGTGTTAAAGGTGGCACGAGGTGGTCAGATTAAGAAACCTAATCTGAATCCTATTGCTGTTGTACCGTGGCATAACGGTTCCTTGTACTTTTCTTTTGCCCAGATCTCTAGCATATAGAGATCCCCCTCGTATACACTGGCATCCTTCTGTACCAAGCTACAAACAACAGCGTTAAACCATATTCCATAATTTTCAGCAATGAAATACTTTAGAAAATACTGTTACTCTGTCATTCTCATTCTTCTTATTCTTTGGGACTTACCGAGCGACCTGTTCGCTGACGACATTCTATTTCTTTCTTCTTTGAATGTCGTCAGGTGCGTTGGACCAAGCTGAGATGGAGCCCACCGGTGAAGATTTGGAGCAGTTCCAAGAAGATCCCGAGCTTTAGATATTGTACTTTGTTCTTTCCAGTATTTTCATTTTCTGTTATGCCACTGTTTAGGCATTGCTTTTCATTTCAGATGTATTTTCCTTTCATGTATTGTACAAAGAATGTTATTAATAAAAGTTGCTGTTATTTCTATATCTTTCGTCTCTTGTGATTTATTTTATATTGCTTAGCTACGCTTAGCGTATGTATTTCTGAGTACATACATAGAGGACCTTGTCGCGTCCACTTCGCCGTACACTGGGAAGCGGGGCGTGACAGTTTGTGTGGAATCATGATTAGTAGTGGGTGTCTACAAAACCTTAGTGTTGATTTTGCTGGCCTAGAACAGAGAATACGAACTTAAGATTTGATCCATGTCGGTTTTGTATTGGTTTTTAGCCTACAGGGAATCTGGAGCAACCTGGGCCACTAATGAGAAAATCTAGCAAGTCCATAGACCTAGGCAAACTACCAGAAGACCACCCTGAGAAGACGAACCCCAACAGAGCCTCTAGGGCCGGCGAGCTTGGGTTTAGTGGGGATGTCGCCGGTTCTCCAGTGGAGTCTGGTGCTGAGATTTTGGTTGTTGCTTGCTTACTCTGTAACCTATCCCCTGTACATGCTAGTTTAGTCCCATTTAGCCTGAAATGAAATCTGGGTGTGATTTCTTGAGTTGTTTTAGTTTTGGATATGTTTTCCGATATTGGGATTATTGGTTTTGATATTTGATATTATATTGGGTTGTTGGATGTTTGTACGTCAACGATGATGGTTGTTTGGTTGTTTTTGCATGTGTAGACTATAGGTTCTAACCTATGAGCGCATCGTGTGCTGTATTGGTTTTCCGGACTTGATTTTAATAGCATTGCGATATGTGTTGATTTGTAGGTACCTTCGCGTGGATTCCGAGACGACAAAGCATATCGACTACGGCTGAACAAGAAGTTCCGCAGGTGAGTAGATTTATATCTATGGGGGAAGTCGGGTGGATGGCGTATAGCACCCCCGCAAGTTTTGATGGAAACCGATATATAGAATATGATTAAGTAAACCTATATTAGAAAACTATGGATATGATTAAAAAGATAGTTAGAGATGATATGAATGATTGAATATATATATCGAGATATGAGATGAAAACCATAGGGATATGACTCTTTGACATGATATGATAGAAATGATGTCTCGAATTAATATATAAAGATATAAAAAGTGAATGTGAATTACGATATATAGATATGTAGTTGCACGAGAATAAGTATGAGATTTAGAGTAGCATGACATGAGATTTATAAGATAGAATGTATATGTAAGATGGCTTAATGTGAGATATTAATGTGATGAAAAGAGTATACGATGTGATATGATGACTTGGTGTGGTATGTCGTTATATGGACGCGAGTCGATATGAGATAGTTGATACCTTTGTCGGTCCCACGATATGAGATTGATACGGATGTGACTTGGGATATACGTATATAGATATATATAATGTTGTGAATCATGAGTGATATGCCGTACGAGACGTTAGGTCCGTACCCTCATTGTCATATAGGTTGATAGGATCCCTAATGGTTTAATGCCGCCGTACGATGGATACCTTACGTGATGAGTTTTACTTGATGATTGATCCATACCCTTAACTAGAGGATGCCGTACGATGGATTATACCGTACGTGATGTTGTGTGAGGCTAGATGCCGATTGATAGATTCATCGACTCGGATATGTTATAGATACGTATACCTTATAGCATTTAGCTCACGATGTACATTATGCTACGTTCATGTTATTCTCATTGCATTACATATACCTGTAATAGTACACATACACCTTTATCGATGATGCGTATGTTACACTTACACAGATTGCCGGTTCACACACTTTCATCATCGATAATTGCTATGTCACTTACACAGTAGAATTGCCACATCATTATGCTATGTTGCATGATATACTTGCTATGCTCACATCATTATGATATGTTGCATGATATACTGCTATGCTCACATCACTGTTCTATGGTTCATGATATACGGATATGCTCACATTTCTGTTATATGTTTGCATACATCATGCTTTACGATTATATGCATTGAGATGCTGTTTTCATGAGATTCTGTATTTGAGAACCGTGGTTATTTTTCAAAAGAAACTATGTATTGTTTTAAAAACCTGGTTTCTCTTGATATGATATTTGGAGATGTCCACCATGTGTTTTCTCGGTTCTGAGATTGGCATGTGAAACCCGATTCGAGGAGCGGTAGGCACCGTCTGCAGGTACATGGTGGACCCGGTGAGGTACCCCGAGGCAAGAAGACTCGTATAGTTAGGCGGTGAGCCTGGCAGGGGAGCACTACCTACCGGTGATAGTATTTGGACTTGGCGGTTATCCGGAGGATACCGACCGGAGTTATGAGATGGATATGAGGGCCGACCAGAGTATGCGGCGCCTGAGACCCGATCTGAGGATGCGGCGCCTGAGATATGAGGATTTATGTGTCGATATTGGACACGGGTTTCATGATATTTCGAGTGTCGATGTTGGACACTCAGTGTAACGCCCGACGTCCCAGTACAGACGGTATTGTCCGCTCTGGCCGAAAACCGCATGGTTTTTCCCTTTAGAGCGAACCGGACCCGACCAGGGGCCACTTCCCAGGAGATCACCCATCCCAAGACTTCCCTGGCCCGAGCACGCTTAACTACGGAGTTCTCAAGCTCCTGTAGTTCCGGTTCACTTAAAAGACGCCTCTGTATTGAAGAGTGGTATCATTCTATTTATAGTACATATCTGCCCCCTTTCGGAATGTATTCCGAAGAGTCCCCATTGTTCTACAGTGGGTCCCATGGACTCAAGAGGTGGCCCCACGGATTCAAGAGGTGGCCCCGCCCACTTAACACGACACTTGGCGTGGCACTTTGTTCCGTGAGCAAGAACCGGGTCCTGACACTCAGGTTCTATGATTTGATGTGTCGTTGATAGACACACGTTGATTTATATTCTCATATTTATATGCATATGCTTTCATGATATTTACATGCATGATGTTGTTGTGTCATTGATGGACACGTAGATGTTATCTACATGCAGATAGGCATTGATTATATTGTTGGCACATATGCAGATACGGTCACCCTAGATATCATAGTATTACCTTTATGATATAGTTGACCTAGGAATCGTTGTTTTATTCGATTTCTACCTGATGATGTTTTCTACTCACGAGTTGGCAACTCACCCCCGTTGTGCCACAGTTCTTGCAGGTTGACCGTATGGATCAGTAGCGGCATTGCTGGCACACAGCTTGCATTCGGGTGATTTGCTTTGGTAGATGGTACATGTTGGATCATACCACTCTTGTATTTACTATTCCGTTGTATCTAGTTAACTTCATCAATCAGAAACTAGTATTTGTATATGTAGTAAGACTTGTAGTTGCGAGACTTAGAGCGATGGGTTATATGTTCGCTTGGTGGGTTGATGTCTTGCTTTATTCTTTATCCTTTGTGTGGATCTTCGCCGTTGGGCGTCGTATACTTATATTCTGTCTTGCGTGGTTGTGATTCTGCTGATTGGCGAAGAGCTAGCTCCTGCTTAGGGATGCCTTTTATATTATCATGTATATGTGGTTTTGGGTCAAAATATACAAAGGAGGTGTTGCCCAAATTTTTAAAAGACGAAACATGTTTTTCAACTAGTAAAATCCACCTGCATTTTTCATGTTTCCACTATCTATGCATTTAAGAAAACCTTTGATTTCATCATACCTTTATTTCAAAACTTCACCTCTTTTATTTTCTTAAAAAGGTTTAGATTTCTGGGTTTCGGCTTACTTGATTTACGTTACGCCTTTAGACGTGGCGTGATTTAAGTGCCGATCATGAACTAAATTTCAGGTCGTGACAAAATTGGTATCAGAGCGCTAGCTTTAACCTTAGTTCGAGTCTAGGTTTGACTATGTGGAGTCTGGGGCGTAATTTATTTCGGAACCTAGGCTTGACCTTACGGAACTTAGACTTGAACAGGGGGTATTAGACCTGAACTTTCGTTACATAGGTTAACCCTGATTGATGGAGTAGATCGCTTGAGTAGAGTGACGTACCGTACATATATTCCGCGGCATATTTACGATACGATACTCCCCTTAAGAAAGCTTAGGATATATATATATCTTGAGACTTGTGATTCTCTTCGTTCCCTTCATTATACATCCATTTGAGATCCTTGATTCTATTCATTTCCATGATCATACTCTTATTGATTCCGTTCCTCCTTATGATCATGTATCCATTTTGGGATCTGTTGATTCTTTTCATCTCTTTGATCTTTTTTTGTCGATACTTGATTGAGGTTCCTGTCACCATGGTTTGAGCGCAGATTGAGCTGCTGCTAGTGATGCGATCAGGGCGAGCTCGTTATGGACGAGGACTGACCATCGTGTTTTCTGGTGACATGGGAACGTCTTGATTTAGTATTTGTGTTGTGACCTCTTGTTTGAGGCGAGTGCTCGATTTTGCACCGGATGATCGGTCCATTATTAGAGGCTGCCTGTTGTGAGAGGACTGTTGATATACAGCCTACCTTAAAGTTGTGATGTCGTCTACCTTGCAGACAGATGACCCAGCTGTTGCTGAGATTGATGGGATGTCGCTTCCAGAGCTTATGAGCTGAGATCGCTGGAGCTTTCAGGCAGAGATGCGACAGGAGGTAGCTAGTCTATTTTGAGTTGAGAGACGAAGGTGATTCGTCTGATTTGATGCGCCGACACAGGCCCAGTCGAGTTGAAGATTTCCAGTGCGGAGAATCTTACTCAAATCTAGAGTAGATCGACCCATAGATAACGTTGTTCGTTGGATGATCCGATAGGAGACCGGTAAGTTGACCGGCTTCGGATAGAGGACCTCACCCAGATGCGTTGTGAGTTGATCGAGAGCGGACGAATATGGAGTATTCCTCCGATGGTTGGGACGAGTTCCCGAGGACGTGTTCGGCTAGATGTCTTCTATAGAGTGATGAAGATACCGAGTTCGTGATTTCGAGTCCGTATGAGAGATTCCGGATTAACCGTACCCGAGAACAATTATAGTACGCAGATAGCATGGCGTGACGTCGAAGTGGACGATATTAAGGATGAGTGGAACAAGAGGTTCGTGCGAGATGTTAACGAGCTGTTGTTACTCCCCGTTGAGATTAGAGATCTGATATGTATACAGAGACGTTGGGATACGACCAGTTGCCGAGGAAAAGCTGTGCTAAGAACGCAGATGTCCAGAAAGAAAGAAAAGATCATGTAAGAGTACCAGCCTCCGTATAGTTCGGCATAGGCGAGATCGGAAGAGACCTTGAGCAGGTTCCTTCCAGGACACTGCTGCAATATGATTTACAACGAGGATCAGTTGTGTCATGTGTATTCAGAGGGTCAGAGGCCAATGCCAGTGACGTGCTGCTTTACGAGTGGTCATGCAAATTGGCCGAGAGATGACCAAAAGAGTGTCAGAGCGGAATCATTTCCGTTAGTACACCTGACCGGGCAGACGAGCCGATGGATTACGAGATTGGTAATCCACAGAGAAAATGAGGACCCAGAGACAGAGGACGCCAGACCGTGAGCAGGAGGCAAGCGGATGTTCTTGCTCTGCCAGTTTTGGGCGCACCGATATTTATCGACATTGTAGGAGGTGTACCTCAATATCATTTGTTGCGATTTGCATTTGTGATCCGAATATCACGCTTATATCATTTGGATTTGAGTTTCATGATATTGATTTCGTGCACCATGGCTGCACCTACTGGGTATTTACATTTTGTGCATAGTTATTGCACTTGATATACGTGTTATACACCGTTATGTTGGTTTGCGATTTGTGCATATCTATTGCACTTGATGTCGATTTTGTGCCTTGGTAGCACGTATTTATGATTTCATGGGTTTCAAATGGTTGATTTGATTTTGTGCATGTGGTACGCACTCGATTTGATTTTTGCACTCGGTATAGCTCACATATGCTTGCAGTGCATTGATACGTGTTTTGTACACGCAGTTGCACACGTTTTTGGATTTTATACACCTTGGTACACTCGGTGTTGCTTTTTATATGCATTTGAGTTATTGATGAGTTTCCGTGCACTTATTGCACCCGATTTGTATTTTGTGCATTTGTTGGACTAGATTTTTACGCCGTGCATTTGTTGTACCGGATTTGTATTTCGTGCACTAGATGCACTGGATTTGTATTTCGTGCACCGGATGCACCGGATTCGTATTCTGTACATTGGTTGCACAGATTTATGTCTTTGAGTATTCGTTTTACCAGATTTATGTTTTTGTGCGCGTTTGCACTTGATGTTCGTTTTCGTGTGCTTTACTGTACTAGATGCTTTATACGGATCTGACGTGCTTGGGTTGGATTTTTGCGCATATTAGGCGCTTGGTATTGGATTTGTGCGCATCGGATGCACTTGAGTTAAATTTTATTCGTGCATGTTGGATGCACTTGACTTAGATTTTATTCGTGCATGTCGGGTGCACTTGATTTAGATTTCATTTGTGCATGACGGATGCACTTGATTGGATTCTCGCGCATGTTGGGCGCATGATATGAGATGTGATTTTGTGCACACCGGATGCACTCGATTGGGATTTTCATTCGTGCATGTTAGTTGCACTGGATTGAGATTTTCGTGCACTATAGATGCACTAGATGTTGTCGTGCACACCCGCTGCACTGGACAGATGCTTTCATGCACACCCGTTGCACTTAGTTTTGCTTTCATGCATATTGTGGCACTTGTTTTTGGATTTGATTTTCGTGCACACCAGACACACGTGATTATTGGATACGCCTTTTGGGGCTGATTTTACTCTTGAGCACCTTGTTTTCATGATGGGCACTATACTATATAGTAGCCGAACATGACTGATCTGAGGACAGTACCTGAGTACTTGCATGCTTTAAAAGTTTACCAAGGGGTTTTCAAAAAGGAGCTATAGTCTCGTTATTTCCTACGTGTCCGCGAGCGACACGAACGTTTATAAAGGAAAACCTTTTGGGATATTTTAAAAACGGCTGAACGTATATTTGAGCAAAACATATATGAACGTACACGTATTACTTTACAAATAAGCGTCCGTCACTTATGCCGTGAGTTACGCATCACACGGCGATTCAGAAAAGATTTTGCATGTGTTTTATTCAGTTTTAAGATATTTTTCCAAGGATGCGTACTACATACATATTATAGTATTTGACTAGTACATATTGGATTTCAGTAGTGGATTTCGAGATCTGTATCTCCATTGTAAATCCGATGATTTGCGTGCAAATCCGATGATTTGCGTGACGCTTGACGGAGTTCGATTTTGAGTTTTATACTCGTTTTCAGGCGCACACGATGCGCTGTGGTATTTCTATATCTTCCGTGATTTCGGAGCCCCGTTGATTTGAGCTGATTATTGAAATATTTTAGCATTTGAGAGTTTAAATTTAAATTCGGGGACCGAATTTATTTAAGAGGGGAAGATTGTAACATTTCAAAAAATATAAAATATTATTTTTGGAATTTAATATTAAAATAATATATTTCGCGAAAACTACCCGATTTGCGAATTTAGGATTTTCGTAAAATGGTATAAATATATACCAATATTTGTGAAATAATTGGAGATTAAAATGATTTATTCATTTAAAAATATATTTATCGGATTTGGCATTTTTATAATTAATTATATGCAGTTTGAATAAAAATTGATTAGTGTACTACTAATCGCGATTAAGCCAAATCCGTGTTTCTACATTCTCCATGGTTAATGCACCATAACATGTTACTTGTTGTTTCATTTGCATTTGTGATATTTGATTTTATTATTGTGAGAAGAAAGGAAAAAATGAATTATTGAGGAGAGAGAGGGGGGGCACATCATGACATGAGGCATGGCATGAGAGAGAGTGAGGGTAAGAATAAGAGAGAGGGGGGCTGCCCATTTCTTTCATCCTCCCCCATTATTTTCCTTCAACTCCTCCATCTTCAAGCTTCCCTCCACCTCCACCTCCAAGTATCATCTCAAAATCTTCATCAAAACCCTATACTCTCTTCATTAAAAATGATCCCACCTCATCTTCAACACTTTGGACCTTTCAAAGTTGGATTTTGAAGACTTTGAGCAACTCAAGAAAATTCTTAAGTTGCCAAATGAGGTATAATTCTAAACCCTAGTTAAGTTATTGTGTGTAGTATACCTTATTGTTAGTTTAGAGTCAAATCGGTGTTGATTAGTGATATTTGGAAAATTCAAGAGAGGGTTTGGGTGTTTGTGTGGAATCATGATTAGTAGTGGGTGTCTACAAGACCTTAGTGTTGATTTTGCTGGCCTAGAACAGAGAATACGAACTTAAGATTTGTTCCGTGTCGATTTTGTATTGCTTTTTAGCCTACAGGGAATCTGGAGCAACCTGGGCCACTAACGAGAAAATCTAGCAAGTCCATAGACCTAGGTAAACGACCAGAAGACAACCCTGAGAAGACGAACCCCAACAGAGCCTCTAGGGCCGGCGAGCTCGAGTTTAGTGGGGATGTCGCCGGATCTCCAGTGGAGTCTGGTGCTGAGATTTTGGTTGTTGCTTGCTTACCCTACAACCTATCCCTTGTACTTGCTAGTTTAGTCCCATTTAGCCTGAGATGAAATCTGGGAGTGATTTCTTGAGTTGCTGTTTTGGTTTTGGATATGTTTTCCGATATTGGGATTATTGGTTTTGATATTTGATATTGTATTGGGTCGTTGGATGTTTGTACGTCAACGACGAGGGTTGTTTGGTTGTTTTTGCATGCGTAGGCTATAGGTTCTAACTTATGAGCGCACCGTGTGTCGTATTGGTTTTCCGGACTTGATTTTAATAGCATTGCCATATGTGTTGATTTGTAGGTACCTTCGCGTGGATTCTGAGACGACAAAGCACATCGACTACGGCTGAATAAGGAGTTCTGCAGGTGTGTAGATTTATATCTACGGGGGAAGTCGGGTGGATGGCGTATAACACCCCCGCAAGTTTTGATGGAAACCGATATATAGAATATGGTTAAGGAAACCTATATTAGAAAACTATGGATATGGTTAAAAAGATAGTTAGAGATGATATGAATGATTGATTATATATATCGAGATATGAGATGAAAGCTATAGGGATATGACTCTTTGACATGATATGATAGAAATGATGTCTCGAATTGATATATAAGAATATAAAAAGTGAATGTGAATCACGATATATAGATATGTAGTTGCACGAGAATAAGTATGAGATTTAGAGTAGCATGACATGAGATTTATAAGATAGAATGTATATGTAAGATGACTTGATGTGAGATATTAATGTGATGAAAAGAGTATACGATGTGATATGATGACTTGGTGTGGTATGTCGTTATATGGATGCGAGTCGATATGAGATAGTTGATACCTTTGTCGGTCCCACGATATGAGATTGATACGGATGTGACTTGGGATATAGGTATATAGCTATATATAATGTTGTGAATCATTAGTGATATGCCGTACGAGACGTTAGGTCCGTACCCTCATTGTCATATAGGTTGATAGGATCCCTAATGGTTTAATGCCGTCGTACGATAGATACCTTACGTGATGAGTTTTACTTGATGCTTGATCCATACCCTTGACTAGAGAATGCCGTACGATGGATTATACCGTACGTGATGTTGTGAGGCTAGATGCCGATTGATAGATTCATCGTGTCACGCCCCGCTTCCCAGAGTACGCTAAGATAGGCACGTGACATAGCCAACCATGCTACCTGTGGATAGGAAAAATCCTTCCACAGTCACATTATGGCTGTAGAGATATCAAGAACAGGAAAGTAAACTAAACTATCTTGTACATGTCCATGAGCCAGAATAAATGAATCAAGAAATGATAACATGCGGAAGCAAAAGATACAATAAATGAAACACCTGGAAAGTAAAACTGCATACTAACAGGATCTTCACCGCTCGGTCCAACCGCGACAATCCTCCTGATCGGTCTGCCACAAAGGTAGAGAATCTGGGCCATGCAAAACCCAGATGTCAGCGCGTCATAACATCAAGCAATAATAAAAACAGGGGTGGCAATATATGCAAGTATGAGCATAAATGGTAATCAAGCATAACAGTGATATAAGTAAGGACAGTGGGGTAATGTGTAGTGAGTTATCTAAACTGGTCTATTGGGTTAACTACTCTCAAGTCTTTGAAATCAATTTGATGAATTATCGATGTAACTCAATAGTATCCCGTGCATGCCCGGGACCACGGTCTAAGACTCTCGGGTTGAAACCGAGACATGCCGCTAGGCACTAACAGAAAATATATAAGACGATGATGTCAGCAGGATCATCCCAAGGCTAGCCTAGCCTCTAAAACTGATCAGTATAAGCAAGCAACTGTCGAGTTACAAGTCAGGTTCCATCATTGATTTCCCCATACCCCCAAGTCATATGTATTCAAGTCAGGTATTAAATAATCTAGAGCTAATGCCAACATAGGATCAGGCAGGTACAGGTTTGTCTGGATAGACAACAGGAAATGTCCGTAAGGACAACATGTCAAGATTGTTGGCATTAGTAACAAGATCAGGTAACAGGTCAAGCTATGGTATATCAGGTCATGTTAGGTAGTGAACAAGTATCAATCATGTCAAGGAGTGCACAGGTATCAAGTCGTGTCAAGTAGTAGTGTATCAAGTTATGTCAGGGGTGCACAAGTATCACGTGGGTGTTCATAATCAAACTATAATAAGTATGGGTACACAAAACAAGTACGGGGTACTAATATAACAATAAAATGGAATAATGTGATATGGTATGCAAATAGATATAATTTCAAGGATATGGATGCACAGTTATCGATTAGGGTTACATTTATAGTTCCAATATTAATTAGGATACAATTTATTATACATGGAGTGTTAATATCACAGTATTATGTAGTAATATGATCTATGGATACAATTATATGTATCTTAAATGCGATGGATGCAAACGGGTTTCCGAAAAGTTATAAAACTATAAAATGGTAATGTGGGATGTACAACTAAGTAATATGTGATATAAATATTGATATAATAATATTAATATGGATAGCATATTCAAAGTGATTAATAACTATAAAAGTGGTATTGATTAACCACGCACAAGAAAGTTCCGTTCAGAAATTCAGCGTCACCCTGATTTGTAAAATAGCTTAAAAATAACAAACGTTCTCCAAAAGGGACGTGTCTTATACCAAAACAAAGATAATTCAATAAAGTTTTTATTTTATAAGTATAAGCATCTCAGGTTGTCCCTACAAAAAGCTATGAATATTCGAAGTTGAAAGTTTGCTGGTGGAATTTCCCTGGACAGCAGTTTAGAGACATTTTCATTTGCATTTTACGTTATTTAAACAATTTATTTTACAATTAAATATTTCATATGGTTATAGTATTCTGATTTATCTTCGTAACGAACTAAAGAACGTATACTAATGATTTTTTCTATGATTTAGAATGAATTTTATAAGGTAAGGTGTACAGTAAATTTCAGATTTGTCGTATCCGCTTTGCAACGACGTTTCATGTGTAAACTATAATATTTTCAAATGTATAACATTATAAAATGCAGATTATAAACTAATTAAAAATAATAATAAGAAATATTACGACGATATATATTTTAAATGATATGGATGCAGTATAATGTAATCTAGTATGTCACAAGATAAGTTTTCATGATCTAGATTTAAAATGATATAAACAGATGCAAACGGAACATCGAACCGTTATAAAATTAAACATGGGGTACTAGATTTAAACTATAGGTATGGTATTTATTTAAATAGGTATAAAATGAATTATATAGCATGTAGCAAGATTAACTTGCCTAGACGGAACAAGAACGGATGTGTACGGAACGTCCTTCGTCGGCGAAATGTCGCGACGCGCGCACGGTACACGGAACGGTTCCAAACAACGCACGAGGGTGATCACGCAAGTCAGGTACGTTCACTGGATTACTCGGATCGTCAGCGACGAGTACGGCTACTGCGGCGATCACCGGAATCAAGAAACAAGATCAAGAAAAAGAAAGAAGAAAGAAGAAGAAGTAAGAAGAAGAGGTTGTGTATTAAATAAGGAAAGAAAAATTAAATAAATAAAGTATATATAAATATGTATATGTAGAGGAGAGAGAGAGATAAAGGGGTTGTTAGTTTGTTAGGAAATTAGATTTAAAATTTTAAAAGATTTTTAGATTTAAAATTTTAGATAAGATGTTTCAGTTTGTTAAAGAAATCGTATGAAAATATTTAAACTAAATTTTAAAATTAAATAAATTGAATTTTGGCGGTATACAAAATATTTCAAAACACGCCGGGGTCGGGTCTAAAAATTCAGATTTAAAATACGAAAAATATGTGCGACTTTCAAAATTCAAAATGAATGCTCAGGTAACGAAAATGCATACCCCCCAAGAACAGATGCACGTACGTGCGCGTAGCCATCCAAGCATGTCGTTTCACTGAACGGGACGAGAACAAGATGCGCGGATACTACCACAGGGTTAGGGGTATCATGCAGGCTATGAAATGCAATTTTAATTTATTTTACACGATCTAAAGTGTTATATGGTAAAATGTGCGATGCCAGGTAAAATGCTAGTATGCGATAAAGTTGAAGATGCACAAGTCTACATAACAAGTCAGGGTAATTTATAAATATGAATCAAACAAGTTCAAGCAAGCGGGTCGGGTCGAATGCAATATAAAATTTAAAAATACCATTCGCACCCAAAACCCGTTAAATCAAGAAAATACCACAGATAAGTAAATACGGGAACTGGAATTGGTATAAATGAACTCGGTTGTTACACATCGACTCGGATATATTATACATACGTATACCTTATAGCATTTAGCTCACGATGTACTTTATGCTACGTTCATGTTATTCTCATTGCATTACATATACCTGTGGTAGTACACATACACCATTATCGATGATGCGTATGTTACACTTACACATATTGCCGGCTCACACACTTTCATCATCGATAATTGCTATGTCACTTACACAGTAGTATTGCCATATCATTATGCTATGTTGCATGATATACTTGCTATGCTCACATCATTATGATATATTGCATGATATACTGATATGCTCACATCACTGTTCTATGTTGCATGATATACGGATATGCTCACATTTCTGTTATATGTTTGCATACATCATGCTTTACGATTATATGCATTGAGATGCTGTTTTCATGAGATTCTGGATTTGAGAACCGTGGTTATTTTTCAAAAGAAATTATGTATTGTTTTAAAAACCTAGTTTCTCTTGATATGATATTTGGAGACGTCCACCATGTGTTTTCTCGGTTCTGAGATTGGCATGTGAAACCCGATTCGATAAGCGGTAGGCACCGTCTGCGGGTACATGGTGGACCCGGTAAGGTACCCCGAGGCAAGAAGACTCGTATAGTTAGGCGGTGAGCCTGGCAGGGGAGCACTAGGTACCGGTGATAGTATTTGGACTCGGCGGTTATCCGGAGGATACCGACCAGAGTCATGAGATGGATATGAAGGCCGACCAGAGTATGCGGTGCCTGAGGGCCGATATGAGGATACGGCGCCTGAGATATGAGGATTTACGTGTCGATGTTGGACACGGGTTTCATGATGTTTCGAGTGTCGATGTTGGACACTCAGGTTCCATGATTTGATGTGTCGTTGATGGACACACGTTGATTTATATGCTCATATTTATATGCATATGCTTTCATGATATTTACATGTATGATGTTGTTGTGTCATTGATGGACACGTAGATGTTATCTACATGCAGATAGGCATTGATTATATTGTTGGCACATATGCAGATACGGTCACCCTAGATATCATAGTATTACCTTTATGATATAGTTGACCTAGGAATCGTTGTTTTATTCGATTTCTACCTGATGATGTTTTCTACTCACGAGTTGGCAACTCACCCCCGTTGTGCCACAGTTCTTGCATGTTGACCGCATGGATCAGTAGCGGCATCGCTGGCACACAGCTTGCATTCGGGTGATTTGCTTTGGTAGGTGGTACATGTTGGATCGTACCACTCTTGTATTTACTATTCCGTTGTATCTAGTTAACTCCATCAATCAGAAACTAGTATTTGTATATATAGTAAAACTTAGCAAGACTTGTAGTTGCGAGACTTAGAGTGATGGGTTATATGTTCGCTTGGTGGGTTGATGTCTTGCTTTATTCTTTATCCTTTGTGTGGATTTTCGCCGTTGGGCGTCGTATACTTATATTCTGTCTTGCGTGGTTGTGATTCCGCCGATTGGCGAAGAGCTAGCTCCCGCTTGGGGATGCCTTTTATATTATCATGTATATGTGGTTTTGGATCAAAATATACAAAGGAGGTGCTGCCCAAATTTTTAAAAGACGAAACATGTTTTTCAACTAGTAAAATCCACTTGCATTTTTCATGTTTCCACTATCTATGCATTTAAGAAAACCTTAGATTTCATCATACCTTTATTTTAAAACTTCACCTCTTTTATTTTCTTAAAAAGGTTTAGATTTCTGGGCTTCGGCTTACTTGATTTACGTTACGCCTTTAGACATGGCGTAATTTAAGTGCCGGTCACGAACTAAATTTCGGATCGTGACAACTAGGAATACCCGGCTACCCCTTCGAAACATTCTCATGTTTCAGTTTCCCTATATGTTGTTAATTTAATACTGATTTCCCAATTAAATCCTTACTCCAGGGTATGTATTTACCAGGTTTGATTCTCACATCTGTATAGTTTTACAGATGATGAGTGGGAGTAAGTTATTAGGAATTAGTGTTAGTGTATATGCCCTAGGGGCCATTATTGTATCATACTAGATTGTATATTACTTAATGGAAGCTTGGGATATTCACAGTTGTATATACAGTCTTGCTAAAAATGGTAATAAGCTACTTGGTTTGTGTCTACTTTAATATGTGCATATGTTTCTTGTTACGTATCACTTATACATATTAGTAGAGCCCATAGGTTCTTTGCTTGATTACCATCGTTGTGATGGCAGTCACACCAGTGGGGGCTGGGTAGTCTATAAGCAACATCCTATACAGGTCTCTAGTCGTAGGATTATCGAGACTGGGCATCGATACTCCAGAGTAGACTAGTGTGTACGCTTCTCATCCCATTTAGGGAGATGGTATGTCCCATAGCCATCAGTACGTCGTACTGGAGATAGTATACAGGTGCTCATTAGGTTACGGGTACACCGGACAGGACTCACAGGGGAACTGTTGGGTGGTATTATACCCATCGTCAGTTAACAGTTCCCAGGTGACATGAGTACGACATAGTCCGCAGACTTGACACTGCTACTTCGCCTCGAGTGTGTCCCACTGTTCTTAGATTGCTACCCTACCACAGCTCAAAGGAGTTGTGCAAACAGGTGGCAGTTGGGTGCAGTCCCGAGCACTTGGAGGCAGTAGTGGTTAGACATGATTCGTCTCTCCCGGTATTGGGAGATGATATCGCGCTGTGTCAGAGAGCCATTACGCAAAGTCCCTGGCCAGGGCAAGCGAGATATACTGGTAGGTTCCAGTAGCTTCTCAGGGTGTAATGGGCTTCGCTCCGACACGACTTATACAGCTATTAGGGGACTGACGCTTGCCGCCCCCTAGGCTTGATATACGATAGTCTTAGACGAACAGACCGGACTGTACGGAGATTGTCACATCAGGCTCAGTGGGAGTTCGGATGATTTTCCTCATCGGCCTTCTTATCGACATCTACCTGGAGACCGTTACGTACAGCTAGTGCCGCTTGCGGTCTGTGGTTAAACCCACTGCCAGCGTAGTGTCGAGTCTTTAGAGTCCCACACAGAGAGTTTCCCTGCTCCAGGCGAAACGATATAGAGGTCGTATGGTTTTACGACAAGGGTTCGGACGCATACGTGTGTTTACGCACGTACGACTTTTTCGGACAGTTTTTACTAGTCGGCTTTGGTTTAAGCCAGATTCTAGTATCGGGTTACTGGATTTATACAGTCTAAAGTTTTTCCGTGTTTTCACGGATTGGAGGGGCGTTCTCGTAATTTGTCGGGAAGCTTCTAGAAGAGTGGTGACTAAGGGATTAAGGTGGCATTGCATTAAATGAGATTAGTGACTCATTTGTGTGATTCATCCAAGTCATTAATGCATCATAAATGCTTAATGACTCATGGAGATGAATCACTCATAGATATTTATGAAGCATGGTTGTTAATTCTATTATTTCATTTTTGGATAAATAATAATGCTTCATATATATTATGATAAGATCATTATCTCATTTCATTCTCATCTTCACCTTCTCTCTCCTTAAGCTCACTCTCTCTTCAAACCCTAACCCTAACCTCTCATGTGTTGAGATCAAGGGTTAGCTAGATTAATACATCCATAACCTCACTCTATATCCCCTAGGTAGCTTAGATTAGCAGTTTAAGCAACCTAGTTATCTCAAGTTTGAGATTAAGCTTGACGTAGGAGCTTTCGGGTGGATCGTCTTTGATTCGAGGAGGCCGTTGAGGTGCCGATGTTCCAAGGAGCCTACGAGGAGTGGAGGACAGCGATGAAGACCCGAAGGACATGTAATGTAACAACTCCAATTTTTGTATACCTAAATTTGAATTAAATTTGAAGTATACTTGGAGTATTAATGTTGCTGATAACACTTTAAGTATCTATCACTTTACAATAATTACAAGAAGGAGCTTGTAGCTCATTGGTAATACCTTGCACTGCTGAACCAAGCTACCAGACTTCGAATCCCACATCCCACATTATTTTTAGCACATTTTTCTTTAAAAATTTCTGGAAGTCCAAAAGTCCACAGGTCATAACACCCAAATAGTGAACTGAACCCAAAATTTAGACCATGCCAAAAGCCTAGTCACGAGACCCCGGACCCAACGCCGGCCGAAATCGGCCAACTCGGCCGCCGGCCGGAGTTGGGCCGACGGCCGGGGTCCCAACATGAAAAAGGTGTCTTTTGGCCTTCTGAAACTCATGGTTTACTCCAAATTATTTGATCAGTTTCTGAATTTTAATTACAACCATTTTAATGTCAATTTTAATGCTTTTTATCAAATTTTTATAATTTTTTTAAATAAAAGAAGACCCTTCACCTACCCTACCTAGCTACCCTATAAATAGACCCCTACCCCCTACCTTTTCATTCCAAAACCCTAGAAAAACTCTCTTGAAAGTTTCCACAAGAAGTGTGCTTTGAAATCGAGTTCCCGGCGAAGCCCTGACGGAATTCCGGCGACGCGTTTTGGAGCAACCGGCGACATAATCACCCCTCGGTCTTCCTCCCTAGTTCTCTTTACTCTTTAGAAGAGTTTAAACCCGTAAGTCCCATCCTTCTCACCTTTCTATTTCTTAAAAATACGGATTTATGGAACCCGACGGAAATCGGAACAAACCGATTTCCGATTCGGTTTTTCTACAAAATTTCACTTGTCACCAAATCCACAATACCCTAACATATTCATGTTGACTATTAATCACCCATAAACCAATTTAAATAAAGTTTTTCACATGAAATGATAGCTTCTTTGCAAAACCGTATTCTTTTCATAAAAATACCATAGAGTTTATTTTTCTTGTTCTAATTAATTCCCTCACTCCTAAATACGTTTATCTTGATCACTAAACTTGTAGAAATCAATTTGAATGAATTTTCACACATGAAATGATAACGTTTTCAAATACCGTATTCTTGCGCTTTAATACCTTCAAGTTTAATATATCTTGTTTAACTTCTAAACTTCACAATACTTTAAAATAAGTCACGAGGTAATGACCTACCTCTACACACACACAAATATAACCCTAATTGATAAACATCAAAATATAGAATACGAAAATACAGGACTTTTCACTAAAATACCATATTCTTTATAAATCTTTTCTAAAAACTTTAAGTTGTACACAATTTTAAATGAATCTTTTAAAATGAAAGCACGATAGGTCATAGACATCGATCGTTTATCTAAACTGTCTTGTGGTGTCTAGGCAAGTGTGACTAAGGCTAGTGGTTTTTAATTAGGCCCACGACTGTGGTTCCTTCCCACTTACCTGGCACTTACCTGGCCGCAATTGACGGTGAAGAGGCGATTTGAGACTTCTAATGACTTGTCGTTTAGACCTTAGAAATATACTAGTTGGCTTAGGAAAACCTAACAACTAAAATACGGAAAACTATACTCTTTTACAAATAAATACCTTATATTTATAAAACCGTTTTTCTAAATGAATGATATTTATTAAACCTAAGCAAAGCGCCGCTACAACCCACCTTTGGGGAACCCGTTAGGGATAGTACGGTTCATCGTGCACCCGCGGGCTAGTAGTGCGAGATTCAGACCTCCGCAAGGAGCATTCGGTCTCGAAAGGTTTAAAATACGACATTTAAGGAAAATGAAATTTTGGAAAATAAAATATTTATTTAAAATTATTCTTGTATTAAAATATATTTAATTATCATTTAGACACCTATTTTATTATAATATAAAGTTTCCACATTTTTCTAAAATCACAAGTTTAAAAGTTACATTAAAATACCATGAATTTCAAATAAATCAATTAATACTTTTATTAGGATATATTCACTAGAATAACACAAATAAAATTCACACTCATTATAACTATAAAGACGAATAATAAATACTTAAGGTGTATTTTGAAAAAATATACAATAGTACTTTTTACATAAAACCCCCCTCAAGTTTCTTAAATTACAATAAGGCCCCTAATAATTAATGAACTTCAAATTCTCTTCTTTTAGTCTGACTCGGGTAAGAGTCTGAATATTTCTGACTTGAATATGAATCAAGTCAATCTATATTCTTTATATTCTTCTCAAGATGAATACATGAATCCCTGAATCCAGTTAACAATCTATATAACTTGACTGAACCGAACCATGGATATATTCTTGTTACATGTTTCCCAGTATTCCATTTACATGACTCTACGGTTATAACCGTTTCCTGATATCATGGTTTCGGTCGGTCGGTTAATCAATCTTACAATCAATACAATTTTTACAAGATAACAATACAAACAAGATATCGCGGGGTTTAAGGTGTCGATTGTTACGGAAGGTGTTAAAGGTGGCACGAGGTGGTCAGATTAATACACCTAACCTGAATCCTATTGCTGTTGTACCGTGGCATAACGGTTCCTTGTACTACATGTGCTCTAGTCTCTGGCAAGTGAGACTCCCCTCGTATACACTGGCATTCTTCTGTATCAAGCTACAAATAACAGCGTTACATAACATTACAACAATAGTTTACACTGTAAAAATGTATCTTCTTATTCTGTTTTCTCTACTTCCCTCTTACCTTTGGGACTTACCGAGCGATCCGTTCGCTGATGACATTCTGTTCTCTCTTCTTTGAATGTCGTCAGGTGACTTGGACCCGGCAGAAGTAGAGCCAACAGAAGAAGACTTGGAGCAATTTGCCGACGACCCAACAGTATAATTTCATTGTACTTTTTCTGTTATGCCACTGTTTAGGCATCTTTATTTCAGTTGTATTTTCCTTTCCATGTATTGTACAAAGAATGTTAATAAATAAAAGTTGCTGTTCTTTTTATACTCTTGTCTCTTGTGTATTTATATTGCTTAGCTACGCTTAGCGTATATACTTCTGAGTAAATACGTAGCGGACCTCGTCGCGTCCACTTCGCCGTACACTGGAAAGCAGGGTGTGACAGGTTTTGTTGGTGGCCCATGCAGGTCAGAGCTGTATGAATCCCTGTCATGCAGTTCTGGTCTGCGTGAACAACTTAAGCAATATAACACAAGAACCAGCAACTAAAACATTCTTTACAATTCATATTCCTTGAATCTTGCAAATCTCTATTCTTTGAATCTTATCATTTCATGTATTTGAATCTGTCCTAACCCAAATTTTTCTTCAAGGTCATGGATTCCCCAAACAACACCAGTACTAACGTCAACAACACCCCTCCAGCACTACCTCTCACACCAGTTGTTCCTGCACCACCCACTGAGCAAACGATGCTATTTGAGGCGATCCGCAGTCTTCTCGAGGGACAACAACAACTTTTGAATCGTCCTGAGACCGATACACCGGGAGTAAAGCAATTCAGAGCTTTGCACCCAAAGCAGTTCTCTGGTAAAGGAAGCCCTCTTGAAGCGGAAGAATGGGCACAAAGCATCGAAGACGATCTGGCAGCAGCTCAAGTGCAAGACCACGCTTGGGTCCGTGTTGCAAAGCTACAGCTCACGGATAATGCTCGCAATTGGTGGAAGGCGGAAGAAACTCGTCTGGTACAGCCGATTGAATGGAAGACATTTCGCGAGAAGTTCGACGCGAAATATTTCCCTGTGACTGCCAGGTTTTCTATGGAGCAGCAGTTTATTCATCTACAGCAAGGATCAATGTGGGACAAATCGGTATATGAATACGATGCTGAGTTCACCATGTTGAGCCGGTAAGATATGTCACAATAGTTCAATTTTTAGATATCACATACTACACAGCTAACACAATCTTTAAACAGATTCGCGGCACACTTGATACCGACGGACGATATCAGAGCCCGTCACTTTCAGCAAGGTTTGGACATAGAGATTAAGGCTGCTCTAGCCACAGGAAAGTTTTTGACTCATGAGGATGCACTAGAAGCTGCCCGCAGTTATGAGGCAGTAATAAAAGAGAGGGGCAGACCTCAGTCTGCTGGAGTCAAACGCCCTGCCAACCAAATGGCAGATGGAGCCACGTCCAGACCATCTTTCTTGCCAAGGCGACCCGGAGTACCAACCCATCGTCCTAGCCCAGCCTTTTGCACCTACTGCAAGAGAACTGGACATATGATGAAGGATTGCCGTCGAGCCAACCGCCTTTGCTTGATCTGCGGTTCAGCCACTCACGGTATTGGGTCTTGTCCCCAAAGACAGAACCCAGTTGCTGCACCCAGGCCAGCAAATACTTATCAGCAGCGACCAGCTCTTCAGGCACCTGCTCCCAGACTTGCACTGCCTGCACCACCCAGGGGACCACAAGCTGCACCACCTCCTCGACAGTTCCATCAAGCTCAAAGGAACGTTTCGAGGAATGCTCCTCAGGCCAGGAGGAATGTGCCAAACCGCCAGGCTTTCATGATGTCTGTGGAAGAAGCTGAGGCCACTAGCCAAGTCATTACTGGTAAACTTTCCTTCTCAAACTTATCTTTTAGTCTTGTTTATCTACACACTTTCCCTATACCTAAAACCTATCCCATATATCTTAGGTACAATCCTAGTAGCTTCATTACCTGCACTTGCACTGTTTGATACTGGAGTATCTCACTGCTTTATGTCGCAACAGTTTGTCCGAACCCATGCGATTCCAGTCTCACCGCTTGTATCCAGCTGGAACGTCAGTTCCGGAAATGGTGTTCTAAAGGCAACTATGGGATACAGCATGTGTCCAGTCGTCGTCTGCAGTCGAGAGTTTTATGCTGACTTCAAAGTACTGGATATACCAAACTTCGATGTGGTTCTAGGAATGGATTGGCTTGGAACCTTTTATGCTACCATCGACTGTCGTCAAAGGAGGGTAGTATTTGAGATTCCAGATCATCCGGTCTTCTATTTCAAGAGTGGAGATCGTACACTGGAACCAAGTACTTACAAAGCGAAGCCAAGAGAAGCAGTAGTTGCAGCAGCTCAAGCAGAAGAAGAATCAAGACCGGAGGTAGTTCGAGAATTCGATGATGTATTCCCTGACGATATATCAGGTTTGCCTCCCGATCAAGCTCTGGAATTCAGTATTGACTTAGTACCAGGAGCACAACCAGTGATCAAAGCACCGTATAGACTAAGTCCGGAAGGTTTGAAAGAGGTACGAACACAGTTGGACGAATTATTGGCGAAAGGATGGATTCGTCCCAGCACTTCAAGTTAGGGAGCACCTGTACTATTGGTGAAGAAGAAGGAAGGTTCATACAGAATGTGCATCGACTATAGGGCCTTGAACGAAGTTACTATAAAGAACAAGTATCCACTTCCGCGTATCGACGATTTATTCGATCAGCTAAGTGGATCTTGTGTCTTCTCCAAACTAGATCTTCGTTCAGGTTATCATCAAGTGAAGGTCAAGGAAGCTGATATTCACAAAACAGCTTTCAGAATTCGCTATGGACATTACGAATTTCTAGTAATGCCATTCGGAGTGACCAATGCACCAGCAATCGTCATGAACCTTATGAACCAAGTCTTCCGGGAATATTTAGACAGGTTCGTTGTCATCTTCATCGACGACATCCTGGTATATTCTAAGAATCGGAAAGAGCATGTGGAGCACCTACGAATTGTCCTGGAAACTCTTCGACAACATAAGCTTTATGCCAAGTACAACAAATGCGAGTTTTGGCTAAATCTAGTTGGTTTTCTTGGACACATCGTATCAGGAGAAGGAATTTCTGTGGATCCAGCAAAAGTTTCGGCAGTTAGCGAATGGCCTACACCAAAATCTGTAAAGGATATTCGAAGTTTCTTTGGATTAGCTGGATATTACAGAAGGTTTATTGAAGGCTTTTCGAAGATAGCAACACCCCTGACCAAGCTCACACGAAAAGATGAAGAATTTGTGTGGTCAGAAGCATGCGAGCAAGCTTTCGTAGAACTCAAGTCAAGACTGACATCTGCATCTATTCTCGTTATACCGGATCAATCTGGAGGATTCGAAGTGCATTGCGATGCATCCGGTAAGGGACTAGAATGTGTTCTACATCAGCACGGTAAGGTTGTAGCTTATGGTTCAAGACAACTGAAGACTCATGAGCGCAATTATCCGACGCATGATCTGGAGTTGGCAGCCGTCATTTTTGCTCTCAAAATTTGGCGCCACTACTTACTTGGTGAACGAGTGAACATCTACACAGATCATAAAAGTCTGAAGTATGTGTTTACTCAGAAGGAGTCGGATATGCGGCAGAGAAGATGGTTAGAACTCATGGCGGACTTTGACATCAATTTGCAATATCATCCAGGAAAGGTGAACGTAGTACCTGATGCTCTTAGTCGCCAACCATTAGCAACGAATCTCACCGCCCAGTGGAAGCTTCAGCAAGACCTACACCAGATGGAGATCGAACTAGTCATGCCAAGTGATGTTTCAAGTTTGATGAATCTACAAGTTCAATCAACCATTGTCAATCAGATCAAGGCAGCACAAGCCAGCAATGCTAAGTTGCAAAAGATCAGAGAACAAGTGGAGAATGGACTCAGAACAGATTTCATCATCCATGAAGACGGATCTTTGAGATACGGCAGCAGATTGTGTGTACCAAAGGGTCCTGTTCGGGAAGAGTTAATGAAAGAAGCTCACAGCTCTCCCTATTCAGTACATCCTGGAGGTACCAAAATGTACAAAGATCTACGTTAGAATTATTGGTGGCATGGAATGAAGCGTGAAGTAGCCAGAAGTGTCGCAAAATGCTAGGTGTGTCAGCAAGTAAAGGCTGAACATCACAGGACAGCTGGACTACTTCAACCGTTACCAATCCCAGAATGGAAGTGGCAGCACATCACGATGGACTTTGTAACTGCTCTTCCTCGCAGCACAATGGGTAACGATGCGATTTGGGTCATTGTGGATCGACTCACAAAGTCGGCTCACTTCATCCCATTTCGAGTTGGCCAATCAACTGAGACACTAGCAAAGAAGTACATGGAGGTAATAATCTAATTTAGATTTAAAAACTCTTCATAATGTACTATCTCTGATTCCCATGAACTCATACAAGAAATTGTGAGACTTCATGGAGTACCGGTCTGCATTGTCTCCGATCGTGACACCAGGTTCCGATCGCAATTTTGGCAGAGTCTGCAAGCTAACTTGGGAACAAGTCTGAACTTCAGCACGGCTTATCATCCACAAACAGATGGTCAGTCGGAACGAACTATTTAGATTTTGGAGGATATGCTCAGAGCATGTATGCTCGACTTCAAAGGATCGTGGGAAGATCACCTGCATCTGGTGGAGTTTGCATACAACAACAGCTACCAAGCAAGCATAGGAATGGCACCTTTTGCAGCATTGTATGGAAGGAAGTGTCGATCGCCATTAAGTTGGGATGACATCGGAGATAGAGAACTCCTTGGACCAGAGATGATAGTAGCGACCGTTGATGTGGTTCATACTATCAGGGAAAGAATGCACATAGCCCAAGATAGACAGAAACACTGGGCTGATGCGAAGAGACGACACTTGGAGTTCCAGCCAGGAGATCATGTATTCCTGAAAATCTCTCCGAACCGCGGAGTGATCCGATTTGGAAGACGGGGTAAGCTAAGTCCGAGATACATTGGACCGTTCGACATACTCGAACGAGTCGGTGAAGTGGCGTACCGTTTAGCGCTTCCACCCTCATTAGAAGGAGTGCATAACGTGTTCCACATATCCTACCTCAGAAGGTATGTGAGTGACCCCAGCCATGTACTTGATCATTCCGAGCTCACTATACAGCCCGACTTGTCTTGTGAGCAACAACCTGTGGAAATTCTGGATAGAAAAGTGAAGACACTTCGGAACAAGGAAGTTAATTTGGTCCGGGTAATGTGGAGAAAAGACACTCCAGGAGAATCCACGTGGGAAAGAGAAGATGAGATGCGTGCAAGATATCCGCACCTTTTTTTAAACTAGTTCTCAAATAAGAGTTGTAAATTTCGAGGACGAAATTTTTGTAAGGAGGGTAGATTGTAACAACTCCAATTTTTGTATACCTAAATTTGAATTAAATTTGAAGTATACTTGGAGTATTAATATTGCTGATAACATTTTAAGTATCTATCTCTTTACAATAATCACAAGAAGGAGCTTGTAGCTCATTGGTAATACCTTGCACTGCTGAACCAAGCAGCCAGAGTTCGAATCCCACATCCCACATTATTTTTAGCACATTTTTCTTTAAAAATTTCTGGAAGTCCAAAAGTACACAGGCCATAACACCCAAATAGTGAACTGAACCCAAAATTTAGACCATGCCAAAAGCCTAGTCACGAGACCCCGGACCCAACGCCCGCCGGAATCGGCCGGAATCGGCCAACTCGGCCGGCGGCCGGCCGGCGCTGCCGGCCGGAGTTAGGCCGACGGCCGGGGTCCCAACAGAAAAAGGTGTCGTTTGGCCTTCTGAAACTCATGGTTTACTCCAAATTATTTGATCAGTTTCTGAATTTTAATTACAACTAATTTAATGTCAATTTTAATGCTTTTTATCAAATTTTTATAATTTTTTTAAAATAAAAGAAGACCCTTCACCTACCCTACCTAATTACCCTATAAATAGACCCCTACCCCCTACTTTTTCATTCCAAAACCCTAGAAAAACTCTCTTGAAAGTTTCCACAAGAAGTGTGCTTTGAAATCGAGTTCCTGGCGAAGCCCTGACGGAATTCCGGCGACGCGTTTTGGAGCAACCGGCGACGTAATCACCCCTCGGTCTTCCTCCCTAGTTCTCTTTACTCTTTAGAAGAGTTTAAACCCGTAAGTCCCATCCTTCTCACCTTTCTATTTGTTAAAAATACGGATTTATGGAACCCGACAGAAATCGGAACAAACCGATTTCCGATTCGGTTTTTCTACAAAATTTCACTTGTCACCTAATCCACAATACCCTAACATATTCATGTTGACTATTAATCATCCATAAACCAATTTAAATAAAGTTTCTCACATGAAATGATAGCTTCTTTGCAAAACCGTATTCTTTTCATAAAAATACCATAGAGTTTATTTTTCTTGTTCTAATTAATTCCCTCACTCCTAAATACGTTTATCTTGATCACTAAACTTGTAGAAATTAATTTGAATGAATTTTCACACATGAAATGATAACGTTTTCAAATACCGTATTCTTGCGCTTTAATACCTTCAAGTTTAATATATCTTGTTTAACCTCTAAACTTCACAATACTTTAAAATAAGTCACGAGGTAATGACCTACCTCTACACACACACAAATATAACCCTAATTGATAAATATCAAAATATAGAATACGAAAATACAGGACTTTTCACTAAAATACCATATTCTTTATAAATCTTTTCTAAAAGCTTTAAGTTGTACACAATTTTAAATGAATCTTTTAAAATGAAAGCACGATAGGTCATGGACATCGATCGTTTATCTAAACTGTCTTGTGGTGTCTAGGCAAGTGTGACTAAGGCTAGTGGTTTTTAATTAGGCCCACAACTGTGGTTCCTTCCCACTTACCTGGCACTTACCTGGCCGCAATTGACGGTGAAGAGGCGATTTGAGGCTTCTAATGACTTGTCGTTTAGACCTTAGAAATAGGCTAGTTGGCTTAGGAAACCCTAACAACTAAAATACGGAAAACTATACTCTTTTACAAATAAATACCTTATATTTATAAAACCGTTTTTCTAAATGAATGATATTTATTAAACCTAAACAAAGCGCCGCTACAACCCACCTTTGGGGAACCCGTTAGGGATAGTACGGTTCATCATGCACCCGTGGGCTAGTAGTGCGAGATTCAGACCTCCGCAAGGAGCATTCGGTCTCGAAAGGTTTAAAATACGACATTTAAGGAAAATGAAATTTTGGAAAATAAAATATTTATTTAAAATTATTCTTGTGTTAAAATATATTTAATTATCATTTAGACACCTATTTTATTATAATATAAAGTTTCCACATTTTTCTAAAATCACAAGTTTAAAAGTTACATTAAAATACCATGAATTTCAAATAAATCAATTAATACTTTTATTAGGATATATTCACTAGAATAACACAAATAAAATTCACACTCATTATAACTATAAAGACGAATAATAAATATTTAAGGTGTATTTTGAAAAAATATACAATAGTACTTTTTACATAAAACCCCCCTCAAGTTTCTTAAATTACAATAAGGCCCCTAATAATTAATGAACTTCAAATTCTCTTCTTTTAGTCTGACTCGGGTAAGAGTCTGACTATTTCTGACTTGAATATGAATCAAGTCAATCTATATTCTTTATATTCTTCTCAAGATGAATACATGAATCCCTGAATCCAGTTAACAATCTATATAACTTGACTGAACCGAACCATGGATATATTCTTGTTACATGTTTCCTAGTATTCCATTTACATGACTCTACGGTTATAACCGTTTCCTGATATCATGGTTTCGGTCGGTCAGTTAATCAATCTTACAATCAATACAATTTTTACAAGATAACAAAACAATCAAGACATCGCGGGGTTTAAGAGGTAGATTGGTACGGAAGGTGTTAAAGGTGGCACGAGGTGGTCAGATTAATACACCTAACCTAGATCATATTGCTGTTGTACCGTGGCATAACGGTTCCTTGTACTACACGTGCCTTAGTCTCTGGCAAGTGAGACTCCCCTCGTATACACTGGCATTCTTCTGTACCAAGCTACAAATAACAGCGTTACATAACATTACAACAATAGTTTACACTGTAAAAATGTATCTTCTTATTCTGTTTTCTCTACTTCCCTCTTACCATTGGGACTTACCGAGCGATCCGTTCGCTGACGACATTCTGTTCTCTCTTCTTTGAATGTCGTCAGGTGACTTGGACCCGGCAGAAGTAGAGCCAATAGAAGAAGACTTGGAGCAATTTGCCGACGACCCAACAGTATAATTTCATTGTACACTTTTCTTTTCAGTACTTTCCTTTTCCTGTTATGCCACTGTTTAGGCATCTTTATTTCAGTTGTATTTTCCTTTCCATGTATTGTACAAAGAATGTTAATAAATAAAAGTTGCTGTTCTTTTTATACTCTTGTCTCTTGTGTATTTATATTGCTTAGCTACGCTTAGTGTATGTACTTCTGAGTACATACGTAGCGGACCTCGTCGCGTCCACTTCGCCGTACACTGGGAAGCGGGGCGTGACTGGTTTTGTGAGGTATAATTTCGAATCCGAGTAGTTAAACCTCTAGTAGATAGTTAGCAATGGTTTAGATACGATTCATACGCTCAAGTCCGTGTTACGAAGCTTTGATAATCGTTTTTCATATATTCCGTCTCCCCGCAAGTTCGTGGGGTGTGTGACATGGACTTACGGTGGTATCAGAGCCAACTAAACCATTACTAGCTTGTTAGCAACTAATTAGAAGTTCGATCGACGGAAAACACGAAAAACAAAACCCTAACCCTTTAACAGTTTCTGTTAATTTTAAACATGTCACAAAATTTTTTTGACATACCTTAAAATTCACAGCACGGTATTTTAAGAATACTGGGAAAATACGAGCCAGCAACTCGGCAAAACGGCCGCGGATCCACGGCAATAGAGTGCTTGTGCCACGGATCCGCCGCCGAGTCAACTCCGAGTTGACTCGGATTTGCTCTGTAATTCTTATTTTTTGGTGTTTTGGTTCTCCGTTTGTTCTGTTTATACCCAGGTTACTTCAGTGTTGCTTTGCTTTTGGGGTAGACACGGAATATGGTAATCGATCGATATTCTAAGATATTTGCTAATTGGGTTTTTATCTGTAATGTTTAATGTGTTCGTAAACCTCCCCTAACTGCTAGTATGTCGGTTGGCAGGGGGTTGCACATTTCTGAAATATTTACTGTTTGTGTATATGAACTGTATTAGACTGTTGTGATGATTAGCCGGGGTTTGAGATATGTTTAATATTCATTCATTCAATGTAAATGTAATTTGATGTAATATTCTTTTGCGGGGCACATCCAGGTTGCGGTTGTAGCCACCGTTGTATTATTATTTCTTTTTACTGTTTATGCTCCTAGGATAGACCCAAGATAGGGTACACAAACTACCGGGTACGTTGAAGTGTTTAGTGGCCTACTCACGTTGTTGAGGGAGACCGCTTCACTTCGGGTACTTGGCGGGTAGTTTGCCGTACCTGTAAGGGTCTAGGGTGGGGTAATGGCTATTCATCACAACTGTGTAATCCGTCTTTTATTGCAGGCTCAAAGAAAATGCGGATTGCTAGTAAATCCAATAAAGTTTATCTGTGATCTGGAATGCTTATTATTGCGTCTGACGAATGTACAATATCTATATATGATAGCTATTAGACGTCACTTATGTTTTACACTCGCACTAGCCCAGCCCCCACTCTGTCGTTAGTTAAGTAACCTAACGGGTGATGACGGGACCCAGTGGCGAATGCGGATGGCATAAGAGGACGTGGTATTTTCGTTGTTTTCTGCAATGATAGGATAAATGATGGGACGCATTATTATAATGCAAAGAAAATAAACCAAAGTTGAATCATTAGAACAAATTTAAAAGAAACCACTCGGTTATTTTAAAAGAGCAGAAATTTTTAATTGCGGAGCTTTAACCACTCCTTTTAAAAAAGCTATCAGGTTCCTTCGATTATATCAAGTTCACTACGTTCACGGTTTCGCCAAAACCATTCGTAGCCCTCCGTCATTTCATTTGGGTATTCAGTAGTATTCAAGCTATGTATTTTAGCCAAAGTTAAGGCATAGTGTTTGGTAGCTGCTGGGTATTCACTTGTTATATAGATAGATGAGTTGGTTTGGGACAGTCGTATTATCATTTGACCAAAGTCATGGGTATATATGGATGGGTTCAAATTAACCTGGATAATGACGGGTAGAACTTGATATGCGACTTATGACATTTTGACCAAAGCCAAGGTCATAAGAGCATGGGGCAAAAATCCATATCGGGAATTTCTAAAGAAACTGAAATTTGCAGAGATATGCATACCATTTTGGAGTTTGATGAATGTTTGTAGGATTCCTTCAACATTATCATACGATGATATTTTGGATCCCGATCCTACTGTGAGTATATACTACTTATCAGGAGATTCGTCACTTAACGACCAATGCTATAAACTAAGTAGGTGCCTAGAAAGGTGTCAGCGGGGTTACGCCCCCAGAGAAAAGAGGTTATTTAATTAAGGAACTTCGCGAAAGCGTTGGAAAACCTCCCTCGAAGTATCGACATTGGCCTGGCTGAACGGTTAAAGCAAGTATTGTACGGTGAGAATAGTCTTGGCTAATTCTTCTTTTATGGCTTGAGGAAGTATTCGAGAAACAGTGGGAGCCATCCTGTTTAGATAAATTAATAACCACTCTAAACTTGCAAGAGCATCATGCTAATAGTGTTTTTCTCTTTCTCTCTTAATTGCAGCGACCTTGTGACCACACATAGGTTACATCTAGATAATAATTTGACTGAATCTGACTTATATGACTGACAAAAGTCTGTCCAGATGTCCATTGCCTTTGACAAGCTGGACCACCCTATTGAGGGACATTCCTATTGTTATGGGATTGGGCATTGGCAGAATGATTGCAGGGCTTTAGAAGCCAGTAGCCAGGATACGAAACAGGTTGTGGCTTCGACTTCGGGTGTGTTTATGATAGAGAACTGTATGTCAGTTAACCCTACTTCCTGGGTATTGGATACCGGGTCAGGAACTCATATCTGTAATTCATTACAGGCTCTGAGAAACCGTAGGGTTATCGAGAAAGGTGATATGACCCTCACAGTTGCTAACGGAATGAGCATGAACGCTGAATCCGTAGGGGAATATCATCTTGGAATGACAACTGGGCAGATATTGATTCGGCATAAATGTTTTTATGTTCCAGGTATGACTTGTAATATCATATCTGTACCCTTACTATCTAAGGAAGGATATGATTTTACTTTTACAAAAGATGTGGTTCACATCCACCTAAATCAAGTTATGATTGGGTCGGGTACATTAGAAAACGGAATATACGTATTAAATCAAGCTCAGATTTTCAGTGTCCAGAACGCACTTAAAAGAAAGTCTCCGGAAACAAATCAGGCTTTCTTATGGCATTGTAGACTAAGTCACATCAATGAGAGAAGATTGACTAAGTTACATAGAGAAGGATATCTGAATCCGTTCGAATATCAATCTTATGCTACTTGTGAATCTTGTCTCATAGGAAAGATGACAAAGACTCCGTTTACTGGACACGGAGAAAGAGCAAGCGAGCTCTTAGGACTCATACAGTGACGTGTGCGGTCCTATGTCTACACATGCGCGAGGTGGTTATTCCTACTTCATTATTTTTACGAATGATTTCTCTAGATATGGATATATCTTCTTAATGAAGCATAAATCCGAGACCTTTGAGAAATTCCAAGAATACAAGAATGAAGTGGAAAAACAAACCGGCAAAAGTATAAAGACACTGAGATCTGATCGAGGTGGTGAATACTTAAGTACCGAGTTCCTTGGTTACTTAAAAGAGAATGGAATTCTCTCTCAGCTTACTCCTCCATACACACCACAACACAACGGCGTATCAGAAAGGAGGAATCGAACCCTATTAGATATGGTTCGTTCCATGATGAGTAACGCTGAGTTACCGCGATCATTCTGGGGATATGCACTAGAATCAGCTGCATATCTTTTGAACCGGGCTCCTACCAAGACTGTGCCTACCACGCCATATCAGATATGGAGTGGGAAGAAACCCCATCTTCAGCATTTGAAAATATGGGGATGTCCAGCTTTTGTTAAAAAGCAGCATGTGGACAAGCTCGAGGCACGATCAGTACAATGTAAGTTTGTGGGATATCCGAAGAACTCCAAAGGATATTATTTCTATTACGCAGAGGAACAAAAGGTTTTTGTTTCTCGTAATGCCCATTTTCTAGAACATCAGTTTTTAGAAAAGGAAACAAGTGGGAGCGAAATTGAACTGGAAGAAATTCCAGAACCACAAACTACAACTGAAAGTGTGGTAGAACCAGAGATTTCAGAAGAAAGGGACATACCGACGCCTATCCGCAGAAGTAGTAGGCAGTTTCATCCGCCTGAGAGATACTACGGTTTTCTCATAGACGGGGATCGAGAAGATTGCGTCATTGATAATGATGACCCTACTAGCTTCCAGCAAGCCATTCAGAGCGACGACTTGGTAAAATGGCTGGATGCAATGCGGACCGAAATGGAGTTCATGTACACTAACAAAGTATGGACTTTGGACATTGCTCCAGATAGGGTAAAACCCGTAGAATACAAATGGATCTTCAGAAAGAAGATTGATGTAGATGGACAGGCTGAAACCTATAAGGCTAGACTTGTTGCAAAGGGTTTCCGTCAAAGACCTGGTTTGGACTATGACGAAACCTTTTCTCCGGTAGCTATGCTAAAATCCATTAGGGTCCTTCTTGCTATTGCTGTTTTCCACGATTATGAAATCTGGCAGATGGACGTAAAGACGGTCTTTCTAAATGGAAATTTGGAAGAAAGCATCTATATGGATCAGCCAGAAGGATTCATTCAGAGTGGGAGCAGCGGTAAAGTATGCAAGCTGCTTAAGTCCATTTATGGACTAAAGCAGGCATCGCGGAGTTAGAACATCTGTTTTGATGATACTGTCAAGGAATTTGACTTTATCAAAAATCCAGATGAACCATGCATATACAGTAAGATTGTAGGGAGAGCTGTAGTATTCCTCGTCTTGTACGTGGATGACATTCTCCTAATAGGAAATGATATTCTTATGTTACAGTCAGTCAAAAGTTTTTTGTCACAGAAGTTCTCCAAGAAAGACCTAGGTGATGCCACCTACATTCTGGGGATCCAGATCTATCATGATAGATCAAAAAGGATGTTGGGACTTTCGCAGTCCAGGTACATAGACACCATAGTGAAGAGATTCAAAATGGATGATTCTAAGCGCGGTAACCTACCGGCTTGTCACGGAATCACCCTCTCCAAAGAGATGTCTCCCAAGACTGATTTGGAAAGGGATCGCATGTCGATTATACCCTACGCTTCTGCGGTAGGCTCTATAATGTATGCGATATTATGTACCAGACCAGATGTAGCATATGCATTGAGCGTAGTAAGCCGGTATCAAGCAAACCCAGGGGAGAATCACTGGATAGCAGTAAAGAACATTCTCAAGTACCTGAGGAGGACTAAGGAGATGTTCTTAGTGTATGGCGGAAAAGACCTCCAGATGGAGGCCTTTGCCGACTCCGGCTTCCAGAGTGACAAAGATGACTCCAAATCCATGTCGGGTTATGTCTTTACCCTCAATGGAGGGGCGGTCTGTTGGAAGAGTTCCAAGCAGGAGACCGTTGCAGACTCAACGATGGAAGCGGAGTACATAGCTGGTTGCGATGCTGCAAAAGAAGCTGTCTGGATGAAGAAGTTTCTCACAGAACTTCAGGTGGTTCCTTCCAGTGTTGGTCCAATACCTCTGTATTGTGACAACAATGGCGCTATAGCTTTAGCGAAGGAACCCAGGTCCCATCAGAAGTCCAGACACATCTTAAGGCGGTATCACCTGATCAGGGAGATCGTAGATCGCCGAGAGATCGAGGTGAAAAAAGTAGAGACGGAGAATAGCATTGCTGATCCATTTACAAAGGCCATTCCTCAGACGCAGTTCGAGAGACTATTCGAGATGATAGGTCTACGATATGCCGGCTCATGGCCCTAGTGCAAGTGGGAGATTGTTAGTGTATATGCCCTAGGGGCCATTATTGTATCATTCTAGATTGTATATTACTTAATGGAAGCTTGGGATATTCACAGTTGTATATACAGTCTTGCTAAAAATGGTAGTATGCTACTTGGTTTGTGTCTACTTTAATATGTGCATATGTTTCTTGTTACGTATCACTTATACATATTAGTAGAGCCCATAGGTTCTTTGCTTGATTACCAGCGTTGTGATGGCAGTCACACTAGTGGGGGCTGGGTAGTCTATAAGCAACATCCTATACAGGTCCCTAGTCGTAGGATTATCGATATTGGGCATCGATACTCCAGAGTAGACTAGTGTGTACGCTTCTCATCCCAGTTAGCAAGATGGTCTGTCCCATAGCCATCAGTACGTCGTACTGGAGATAGTATACAGGTGCTCGTTAGGTTATGGGTATACCGGACAGGACTCGCAGGGGAAATGTTGGGTGGTATTATACCCATCGTCAGTTAACAGTTCCCAGGTGACATGAGTACAGCATAGTCCGCAGACTTGACACTGCTACTTCACCTCGAGTGTGTCCCACTGTTCTTAGATTGCTACCCTACCACGGCTCAAAGGAGTCGTGCAAACAGGTAGCAGTTGGGTGCAGTCCCGAGCACTTGGAGGCAGTAGTGGTTAGACAGGATTCGTCTCTCCCGGTATTGGGAGATGATATCGCGCTGTGTCAGAGAGCCATTACGCAAAGTCCCTGGCCAGGGCAAGCGAGATATACTGGTAGGTTCCAGTAGCTTCTCAGGGTGTAATGGGCTTCGCTCCGACACGACTTATACAGCTATTAGGGGACTGACGCTTGCCGCCCCCTAGGCTTGATATGCGATAGTCTTAGACGAACAGACCGGACTGTACGGAGATTGTCACATCAGGCTCAGTGGGAGTTCGGATGATTTTCCTCATCGGCCTTCTTATCGACATCTACCTGGAGACCGTTACATACAGCTAGTGCCGCTTGCGGTCTGTGGTTAAACCCACTGCCAGCGTAGTGTCGAGTCTTTAGAGTCCCACACAGAGAGTTTTCATGTTCCAGGCGAAACGATATAGAGGTCGTATGGTTTTACGACAAGGGTTCGGACGCATACGTGTGTTTACGCACGTACGACTTTTTCGGACAGTTTTTACTAGTCAGCTTTGGTTTAAGCCAGATTCTAGTATCGGGTTACTGGATTTATTCAGTCTAAAGTTTTTCCGTGTTTTCACGGATTGGAGGGGCGTTCTCGTAATTTGTCGGGAAGCTTCTAGAAGAGTGGTGACTAAGGGGTTAAGGTGGCATTGCATTAAATGAGATTAGTGACTCATTTGTGTGATTCATCCAAGTCATTAATGCATCATAAATGCTTAATGACTCATGGAGATGAATCACTCAGAGATATTATGAAGCATGGTTGTTAATTCTATTATTTCATTTTTGGATAAATAATAATACTTCATATATATTATGATAAGATCATTATCTCATTTCATTCTCATCTTCACCTTCTCTTTCCTCAAGCTCACTCTCTCTTCAAACCCTAACCCTAACCTCTCATGTGTTGAGATCAAGGGTTAGCTAGACTAATACATCCATAAACTCACTCTATATCCCCTAGGTAGCTTAGATTAGCACTTTAAGCAACCTAGTTATCTCAAGTTTGAGATTAATCTTGACGTAGGAGCTTTCGGGTGGATCGTCTTTGATTCGAGGAGGCCGTTGAGGTGCCGATGTTCCAAGGAGCCTACGAGGAGTGAAGGACAGCGATGAAGACCCGAAGGACATGTAACGTGAGGTATAACTTCGAATCCGAGTAGTTAAACCTCTAATAGATAGTTAGCAATGGTTTAGATACGATTCATACGCTCAAGTCCGTCTTACGAAGCTTTGATAATCGTTTTTCATATATTCCGCCTCCCCGCAAGTTCGTGGGGTGCGTGACATGGACTTACAATTAGGTGATTATATTCTCATTATATCGGAATTCGTTGTAATTGGTGATATTTGAGGAAATCACCTGGGGTTTTGCTTGACGACAAATATTTGGTTTTGAATATCCGTTGATATGCACCAATTTCAAACAGATATATCTGTACGTTTATTTTATAAATTGAGATATAACTTTTTGAAATTATGTCCATGACATTTACCTATATCAGTTGATGATTGGGTAAGGAGTATTAAACAGCGGTGTAATTCTTCTTAACCATATTACAGTTTTCAACCTACGACGCACAGGGTTTGAGTTATTCAACTCAGGAGACTTATACAAAGTATTGTATGTTGTCCAGTGTCCATTAGGGCAGAGGGGTTGGTGCTCATACTATATTCTGTTTACTTGTGACTTCTCCAGTTTTAGACAAGTGTTTCGTAGAAATACAAGGTCCATGTTTTGAGAAGTTATAGGTATAAGAATAAAGTAGAGAACCATGTGTTGCAAGTATCAGGATTCTTCAAGGTGATCGAAGATGTAGATACTTGTGTATGGTATTCAGTTGATAGTAATGGTTTTGAGAACTTGCTTCTCTTTCAGGTTACTCATATTTGGATGCACTCCTAGTTGAGTAATGCTGATCGGCCTCCTTCCATTTGGTTGACATGCACTGGAGACAGCTGCATGATTTAAATCTGGTTCCAATTAAATTAGTACCTCTATTTCTATATTGTATATAGAATGGTTCATATCTTAACGATGTTAAGGTATATGGAGTTGTCCGGCTTATGCTTAAAACCAGACTCTGGACATACTCAAGGCACATTTCCGTAATGGCAGTTTGTGGGTTATCCCGGGATATGACGAGGGTTAACTTTCTACCATCTGGAAGATCAATAGTGATATTGTTCTTGACTCGCCACAGTTTTAGTAAAATGGACTTTTTCAGAAAACAGTAGTGGGAGTATGGTAGAACTTGAAATGATTCCAGACCCACAAACGATTACTGAAAATTTAATAGAACCTAAAGATTCAATCGAGTTTGACATTCCATTAGCCACTCTGCAGATATGGTGGGTAACCTCAGGCACCCGAGTGGTACTTAGGTATCCTCAAAGACGGTGACAGGGAGGTTCTTATTTACCTAGACTTGTCATTACTGCTATTCTGGACTATGAGACCCGGCAGGAGGATGAGTATAGCGTCGTTCTAAACTAGTTTTAGAAGTGCACGTGTATATGACTCTGCCAGAGGGTTGTTGTAGTCAGTAGGAGCAGCGGAAGCATAGTGGACAAGTAGCTTGTGTCTATTTATAGACTAAAGCAAGTATGGCGGAGATAGATCATCTGTTTTTTATGTGACGGTCATAGGTTTTGACTTCATCAGAATAGGGGATGGATCTGTTAAGAAGGTATTAGGGTGTGATGTCCTGGTATTTGGATGACATACACTTTGTAGGAAGTGAAATTCCTATACTACGGTCGGTTATACTGTGGTTGTTATACAGTGGTTTCTCCACATAGGATATGGATATAATATCAGGCATTCTGGTTACTAGATCTATGATTTTAGATCTAGATTAGGGTAGTTTCCCAATCTGGATACTTAGACAGCATTCTAAAGGTGTTTTAGAATGGACGACTTCTGGTATGGTGGTGTACCTGCAGGTGATGGAGTCACCCTCTCTAAAGGTGTCTTACAGTCTAAAGGTGAGAGGAATGTGCATGATTGTCATATCATTTGCTTAGGCAATTGAGTCAACCATGAGATATCAAGTACCACACCAGATGTTTTTGCACTAGTTGCAATAAGTTCATATTAATCCAATCTTGTAGAAACGTTAGGAAGTAGTTTATGAACATAAGTAGATGTTCTAGGGATATGAAAACGACAGCCTCTTTCGGGAGACGGTTATCATTTCAGGCTTCCAAGGTGACCTGGACGACAGAGTGACTGTCAGAGTTATAATTTTCCCTCTTTTGAGGGACAGTATGTTGGACAGGTGGTCCAAGCGGATACCGAGGAAGGCATGGCGCAGGATACTGATTAAGTTCAGCGGACGATACAATCTAAGAAGTTTGCTGGATTTGGAGTTCATTTATGAACTGGGTCCCATCAGATATCCAGACATATTCTAAGACAGGTATTGCTCATTTCGGGAGATGGCTTTCTCCGCGAACTTGAGATAAAAAGAGACATAGAAAGAAACATTGGAGCGGATCGACTCACTGAGGCTATTTCTCGAACTCAATAGTTTCACAAACGAGCTTTGTGAAACTGATTAGTAGAGAAGTTGGGTGTTCGGTATCGCACGGGCTGTGAGTATGCGACACCGCAATAATTAGCCTTAAGTGCAAGTGGGAGATTGTTGGCTATAGTGCCCTCAAGTCAACTATTGGATCGTAGGCACGTGATTGCGATGATTGAAGGATGACCTATACCGGTAGAACAGTCTTACTCGAGATGATAGTATGCTATCTGGTTTTTCTTTATCATCGTGTACATGCTTTAGGTGACATTACAAATCACTATTACATGTTGATAGAGCCCATAGGATTCTTGTTTGACTACCAGCAGTATCATGGCGATCATATACATGAGAGTTGGGTGGTCTATAAGCACATCCTTAAAGTATCTCTAGTCGTGGGAGTTTCGAGACTGGGCATCGATACTCCAAGAGTAGACTAGTGTATACGGATCGAGACCCCGACGAGGGGTGGTGGCCGGTCTCATAAGTCATTGGTGTCAGTTGGTTCACCTAAGATGTATGCAGGTGCTCATTGGGTTATGAGTACACCGAACGGACTCGCCGGGAACATGCTAGTTGGTATTATACCTATTGTCAGATAGCAGTTCCCTGGTGACATATGTACAGGTTAGTCTATCGACCTGAGATCGTCATTTGTCTCGTGTGAGTTCCCACTGTGCTTTGATTACTACCCTACCATGGCTTAAAGGAGTCGTGCAAACAGGTTTAGTTGGGTACAGTTCCGAGCCACATAGAGGCAGTGAGTGGATCGTCAGGGGATTCGTCTCTCCCGGTATTGGGGGTTGATGTCGCGGTGTGCACGGGTGACCATCATCAGAAATCCTTGGCCAAGGTAGTCGAGAATTACTGATCTAGGATCGGTAGTTTCTCAGGTGGTGATAGGTTTCATGCCGACACTGAATATCAAATTATTAGGGGTTTGACTTTATCCACCCCCTAGACTCGATATGCGATACTCATAGACGAACGGACCAGACTGTACGGATATTGTCACTGTCAGGCTCAGTAGGGTTTCAGGATGAGTTTTCTCGTTGGCCTCCGTTTCTCTCAATACCTGGGTAGCCGTTACGTACAGCTAGTGCCACTGACGTGCTTGTGGTTAAACCCACTGCCAGCGTATTGACGAGTCTTTAGAGTCCCACACAGAGGGCTTCGCTGCTTCGGGCGAAACGTTGTAGAGGCCGTATGGTTTTATGGCAGGGTTTGATCATATTAGTGCACTTGTGCACGGATCATGATCGGACGGATAATACTAGTAGGGTTTGGTTTAAGCCGGATCCTAGTATTATATTGTTGGATTATTTTCATCTCGTTGTATTCGTATTCAGTCGGAATACGGATGTGGGAATGTATATACGGATGAGGGGTATTCTTATAATTCCGTTTCGAGATTACTTTAGAATATGCCATTTCTTTTGTGGATTAAACATTTAGGTTAATGTTTAATGAGGTGGAAAGTGTGAGTGTGAGTGGGAGTTTTGGTTTTGTTGCATTGATCAAAGCATGTGCACTTGGTGACTCATGGTATTAGGTCATGTGTTGATTCATTTTGTCATGGCTAGGATATTTGGTTGTGAGATATTTTGTGAGGAGGCAGATCTTTTTTTGGCCTTGAGTTTTTCTTTATGTGCTCATAACTAATATCATACAACACATTCTTTTCTTGACTCGCTCTTTTATTTTTCTTGAGCTCACACTTTCTTTCTCCCATGGCATCTTCTTCAACCTCCACCCAAACCCTCTCATGAGTTGAGAATTCTTGGGTGTATTGAGACAAAGTAATCACAAACTCTTTCTACTTCATCTTGGTTATCTAGGCTAGGAAACTAGATACCCGGGTTGCTTCGGTTTTGAGACGGGAGCCCGTTTTACTAACCCTCGACGTGGATCTTCTTCGATGTGGGGAGACCGGAGATCAAACTTGATCAGGAAAGCCGCGAGGAGCTTAGGACAGAGGCTGAAGACCGAAGGACACGAATCGATCGATATAACCTCTCTAAACTCCTTTTATAAAACTAGTATAGGGTTAATGGTACGATCCGTAGATTTGGGTTCCGTTAGCGCCGGGTTTTAAAAGTTTTTGTTCTACATTTGGCCACGGAATGATGGCCGGGGCGCTGCCGTAACCCAACGGTATCACATACTCGTATTTAATCAAGCTCCTGCACATATCACCATATGTGCCCTACTTCATTTCGCTTGAGCTAAGAAACCTCTGTGTGGGACTCTAAAGGCTCGTCAATACGCCGGCAGTAGGTAATGATCACATCAGATGCCCACAAGCCGTCAGCGGTACTAGCTGAACGTAACGGCTACCCAGGTATTGAACGAATAGAAGATCAACAAGCAAGCTTGTCCAAACTCTCGTAACGCCTATAAGCAACACTTACCGTACAGTCCGGTCTCTTCGTCTGATATGTCGCATATCGAGTCTAGGGGTGGAATCGTCAGACCCTAGTAACTTGATAAGTCATGCCGATGTGTGGTCTATAACCTTTCGAGAAACTACCGATAACACTTACCAGTAAATCTCATCAGCCCTGGCCAGGGACTTGCTGTTATAGCCAATCGAGCATAGCGCAACATCAACTCCCTATACCGGAAGAGACGAAATCCTTCCTATCGCTCACTGCCTCCATGTGATTCGGGACTGTACCCAAAATCCACCTGTTTGCATGACTCCTTTGAGCCATGGTAGGGAGGAAATCTAAGCACAGTGGGAACCACACAAGACATTATGACGATCTTGGGTTTACAGACTAACCTGTACAAGTGTCACCAAGGAACTGCTATTTGACGATAGGTGTGATACCATCTAGGAGTTCTCGGCGAGTCCTATTCGGTGTACCCATTCTCTAATGAGAACTTGTGTATAATCTTTGATGTCAAACACCAATGGTTGTGGGATCAACCATCGCCCCCTATAGGATGAAGAAACGTACACACTAGTCTACTCTGGAATATCGATGCCCTGTCTCGATACTCCTCGACTAGGAACTATTAAAGGATGTGCTTGCGGACTACACAAGCCCCACTAGTATGATCTGCATCATAGTCCTGGTAGTTAAGCCTACATCCTAAGGGCTTTATCAACATGTATCAGAGAGACAGTATAAAAATAATAGTGTACATGTTAAGATAAAGAGCAACCAGATAACATATTATCATGTCGATCAAGAAAGTCCTCTATATATATGTCCAAGCATCCATTATATCATACAATAATGGCCTCTAGGGCATACATATTCCTAACAATCTCCCACTTGCACTAAGGCCAGTTGTTGTAGTATCTCATACCCAACATCCCAAAAAGTCTCTCAAACTGCGTCTAGGGGGGCCTTCGTGAGTGGATCCGCTGTGTTATCCTTCGTATCAACTCTCCTGACCTCGATCTCCCGGCGATCAATTATCTTCCGGATCAGGTGATACTGTCTCAGAATATGTCTGGATTGCTGATGTGACCGGGGTTCCTTGGCCAAAGCCACAGCTCCATTGTTGTCACAATACAAGGGTATTGGATCCTCAATGGATGGAACTACACCAAGTTCAATAATGAACTTCTTCATTCAGACAACCTCTTTGGCAGCATCGTTGGCAGCGATGTATTCGGCCTCCATCGTCGAGTCTGCCACGGTATCTTACTTGGAACTCTTCCAACATACCGCCCCTCTATTGAGGGTAAAGACAAAACTCGAGATCGACTTACTGTCTTCCTTATCACTCTGGAAGCTCGAATCGGTAAAGGACTCCATCTGGAGTTCACCGTTATTATACACCAAGAACATTTCTTTAGTCCTTCTCAAGTACTTAAGAATGTTCTTCACAGCTATCCGGTGCTTCTCCCCTGGGTCTAATTGATACCTACTTACCACACTAAGTGCATAAGCAACATCCGGTTGGGTACATAACATCGCATACATGATATACCTAACTGCAGAAGCATAGGGTATCACGGTCATGTGAGCCATTTCCAAATCAGTCTTGGGAGACATCTCTTTGGAGAGAGTGATTCCTGAGCAAGTGGGTAAATTACCATGCTTAGAATCTTTCATACTAAACCTCTTTAATATGGTGTCAATGTACCTGGATTGGGACAATCCCAACATCCTTTTAGATCTATCTCTATAGATCTTTATCCCCAGGATGTAGGAGGAATCACCAAGATCTTTCATGGAGAACTTTTGTGATAAGAAGAGCTTGACTGAGTGTAGCATAGGAACATCATTTCCTATCAAGAGTATGTCATCCATATACAATACGAGGAAGACAACCTTACTCTCTACTACCTTCTTGTATATACAAGGTTCATCTACGTTTCTGATGAAGTCTGTAACAACTCCAATTTCTATGTACAAAAAATTCATTTAAAGTTAATGTACAATTGGGGTATTTGCAAATCATGTGAATGCTATAAGAATTTGTTTTGCTTTCGAACAGCAAGAAAGAGCTTGTAGCTCATCGGTAAAGCCTTGCACTGCTGTTACAAAGCAACAGAGTTCAAATCTCATTAGCCACATTATCTTTTTATTAAAATTTCTTGTAATATTTTTAGAAGTCCAAAGGTCTACACGTGCACAACACGTAAAATGAAGAGTTACAGATCATTTAAACATGTGCACTGTGGAATATCAATCGACCCCGACATGTGGCACCAAACCCAACCCCACCCGACGGTACAAAACCGGCGAAAAGCCCAAAAGGCCTGGCGCCGCCGGTCTCCCTTATTGAGAATGCTCCCAAAATTTTACCCTGTAACCCTTGGCCTACCCCACTTCCTTTCACACTGCTTGTTTTCTCTGCATTCACACAGAGAACTTATATCACTCATTTAATTCCTTTTATATGCATTTTAATTCTCAAATTCATCACTCCTAAACCATAATTTTCCTTATAAATACCCACTCCATTTTTCACCCCTCACTCAGAATTCTATTACAAAAACTACACCAAATCCCCAAGTCTTTTAGTGTACAAGTGGAGTTAGCGAAGGGTGAAGCTCCGACGAACTTCCGAGGAGATTCCGGCGACGAAACGATGCCCCGACGCCTTCCGTAGTTCTCTCTCTCCCCTCTCTAGTTCAGAAGCCAATAAGTCCCATCTCCCCCTCTCTTCTTCTTCTTTAAAAATTTACATTTCCAAAACTCGACGAAAGCGGAGTTAATCCAACTTCCGATTGGGTTTTCCTTTAAAACTATACTTTTCTTAATCAAGAAAATACCATACTCTCACATATTGATTAGAAAACATTAATAAACCTATTAAAACAACTTTCACCTCAAAAGAATTATTTTTGTGTCTTTTATCGCACTTTTACAGAAAAATACTACATACTTTACATTTCGAACATGTTCCTTGCTATACCTTTAGATAGCTCACGAGGTAATGATCTATCTCATCATAACACACATCTCTATCATAACACGATGAAATTTGGGACAATAGAATACGGGAAAATACGACTTTACAAATAAATACCCTAACTTACAAAACCGTTTTCTAAAAAAAAATGTATTAAACATTTCCATGCAATTACGCCTCTATAACCCATTTTGGGAACCCCGTTCGGGATGGTGCGGATTATCGCATGTCCTCGGGCCTAGTAGAGCGAGATGCAGACCTCCGCAAGGAGCATTCGATCTCGATGGAATTTTTATATATTTTTCTAAGAAAATGAGATTTCTACAAGAAAATAAATAAAATTATTTTATAAAATATATATATAGCTATTAGCAAAATATCTATTTTAATTATATTATATAAATATTCCAATTTTTCTCAAGGAATCACTATTACATGAAAATACCATCCAAATACAACACAAGTACAATATTTCAAGAAAATACCATATACTATGAAACTAGGTTCTATTCACTAGAAATTTCGCATTATAAAATATACATCTATGAAAACCTTAAAGACGATAATTAAATGCTTGAGGAGTATTTTGAAATTATGCCAAAACTATTTTTACATAAAACCCCCTCAAGTTATACTAAATTACAATAAGGACCCTAATAAACATAGGTTTAAGCGAGACCAGTCTCTTGAGCCTCAGGGAGCCGGAGATATGGGTGCTTGCCTATCTAAGGTAGACAATATAACAAACGGTGTTATCAATACGGTAATTGTCTTGGAAAAAGGCACAAATCCTGCCGTCCATGTGCAGCAGTTACCGATAATATCAAAACAATCAGGATTTCAAGTTCTTTTAAAAGTATCTGACTCAGACTGAGTCTCAATCTAATCAATCTGACTTGAATGTGATTCAAGTATAAAACTACAAATGCAACATGAATCCATGAATCCATATATTCAAACTATATCAATCTATACCACTTGACCGAACCGAACCATGGATATACTCCATCTGCATGTTCATCCATTATATCCGTTCCATTTACTGATATCATGGTTTCGGCAAGTCATCCATCTATACAATTTATAATACAAGACAAGACAATACAATCCATACAATCAATACATAAACACTACGGGGTTATAAAGGGGTAGACTGGTACGAAACATGTTAAAGGTGGCACGAGGTGGTGACTTCAGACGTAATTACATCTATGCCGTTGTTCCGTGGTATTATCGACGGAGCCTTGTACTACGGGTTACCAAAGTCTCCGGTGTAAGCGGGACTCTTCTCGTATACACTGGCATTTTCTGTACCAAGCTACAAACAACTACGCTAACATTATAATAAAACATTATAAAACTATACTGCCATTGTTTAGGCATCGCTTCCTATTCATGTATTTACTTTCCAGTTGTACCTGTAAAAGAATGTTAATAAATAAAGTTGCTGTTCATTACATCTTGTCTCTTGTGTACTTTATTTTATATTTCTTAGATATGCTTAGCGTATTTACTTCTGAGTAAATATGTAGCGGACCTCGTAGCGCCCTCTGCCCGTACACCGGGAAGCGGGGCGTGACTGGTTTTATTGGTGGCCCATGTAGGTCAGCTTTGTATGGACATGGAGGTCAGTTTTGCATGGACATGTAGGTCCGCTCTGCGTGGACAACCTAAGCAATATAATACAAGAACCAGTAATTAAAAACATTCTTTACAATTAATATTCCTTGAATCTTCCAATTTCATATATTTTGAATCTGTCCTAACCTAAATTTTTCTTTCAAGGTTATGGATTCCCCAAACAACACCGGCACTAACTTCAACAACACTCCACCACCCCAACCAATTACACCTGCCGTAGCTGCTCTGATCAATAAGCAGACGGTACTGCTTGAGGCGATCCGCAGCCTCCTGGAAGGACAGCAGCAGCAGACTGCTATCTTGATGAACCGTCCAGAGGCGGAAGCACCTGGGATGAAGCAATTCAGGGCCTTGCACCCCAAGCAATTCTCAGGAAAAGAGAGCCCTCTAGAAGCTGAAGAATGGGTTCAAAGTATTGAAGATGACCTTGCAACGGCACAAGTGCCAAAGATAGCTTGGGTTCGAGTTGCGAAGCTGAAACTCACTGACAATGCACGGGTCTGGTGGAAGGCGGAAGAAAGCCGTCTCACCCAGCCAATCGAATGGAGGACTTACTGCGATATGTTCGACGCGAAGTACTTCCCTGAGACTGTCAGATTCGATATAGAACAGCATTTCATCCATCTACAACAGGGTTCGATGTGGACTAAATCCGTGGATGAGTATGATGCTGAATTTACCATGCTCAGTCGATTCACGGCAAGCTTGATACCGATGGATGAGATCAGAGCCCGTCGATTTCAACAAGGGTTAGATCCGGAGATCCAAGCTGCATTAGCTACAGGGGATTTCCCGACTCACGAATTGGCTCTGAAAGCAGCCCGTCGATATGAGGCGGTGGTAAAGAGGAAGGGCAGACCTTAATCTGCCGGAGTGAAGCGCCCTGCCACTCAGATGGCAGGAGGAGCCTCTTTAAGGCTAACTGTTAAACCAAGGAGACCGGAAGAAACCAATAACTAGCCAAGTCCAGATTTTTGCTTCTATTGCAAGAGGGATGAACACTTGTGGAAGGACTGTAAGCGCGCAAAAGGCCTGTGCTTAGTTTGCGGTGCATCCAATCACGGAATTGGAACCTATCCCTATAGACGCAACTCAGCTCACCCACCTACCAACTATCCCCAGCGGCCAGCTATCCAGGCTCCTGCACCTCGTCTGGCACTCCCAGCTCCACCTCCTGCACAGTCTAATCGCCAATTCTATCAGGCAATGAGGAACATGCCCCAAAGACAAAGGAAAGTACCTCCAGTTAGGAGGAATGTACCCCGGCGTCAGGCTTTCAATTTAGCAGCCATAGAAGCCGAGATTGTTGACCAAAGTAACCCTGGTATTTCCCTCACCTCTTTCCAAAACTTTTGTATTCTTTCGTTCTTCCAAATATTTTTCATACACTATCAATAATTCCATCACTAAATTGCTTTGAATCTCTTACACTTTCCTTCTACAAATTTCGAGGACGAAATTTTTGTAAGGAGGGTAAACTGTAACAACTCCAATTTCTATGTACAGAAAATTCATTCAAAGTTAATGTACAATTGGGGTATTTGCAAATCATGTGAATGCTATAAGAATTTGTTTTGCTTTTGAACTACAAGAAAGAGCTTGTAGCTCACCGCTAAAGCCTTGTACTGCTGTTACAAAGCACCAGAGTTCAAATCCCATCAACCACATTATCTTTTTATTAAAATTTCTTTTAATCTTTTTAGAAGCCCAAAAGTCTACACGTGCACAACACGTAAAATGAAGAGCTACAGATCATTTAAACATGTGCACTGTGGAATATCAATCGATCCCGACATGTGGCACCAAACCCATCCCCACCTGACGGTACAAAACCGGTGAAAAGCCCAAAAAGCCCGGCGCCGCCGGTCTCCCCCGTTAGGAATGCTCCCAAAATTTTACCCTGCAACCCTTGGCCTACCCCACTTCCTTTCACACTGCTTGTTTTCTCTGCATTCACAAAGAGAACTTAAATCACCCATTTAATTCCTTTTAAATGCATTTTAATTGTCAAATTCATCATCCCTAAACCCTAATTTTCCCTATAAATACCCACTCCATTTTTCATCACTCTCACTCAGAATTCTATTACAAAAACTATACCAAATCCCCAAGTCTATTAGTGTACAAGTGGAGTTAGCGAAGGGCGAAGCTCCGACGAACTTCCGAGGAGATTCCGGCGACGAAACGACGCCCCGACGCCTTCCGTAGTTCTCTCTCTCTCCCCTCTAGTTCAAAATCCAGTAAGTCCCATCTCCCCCACTCTTCTTCTTTAAAAATTTACATTTCCAAAACCCGACGGAAGCGGAGTTAATCCGACTTCCGATTCGGTTTTCCTTTAAAACTATACTTTTCTTAATCATGAAAATACCATACTCTCACATATTGATTAGAAAACATTAATAAACCTATTAAAACAACTTTCACCTCAAAAGAATTATTTTTGTGTCTTTTATCGCACTTTTACAGAAAAATACCACATACTTTACATTTCGTACATGTTCCTTGCTATACCTTTAGATAACTCACGAGATAATGACCTACCTCATTACAACACACATCTTTATTATAGCACGATGAAGTTTGGGACAATAGAATAGGGAAAATACGACTTTACAAATAAATACCCTAAACTTACAAAACCGTTTTCTATAAAAAGATGTATTAAACATTTTCATGCAATTACGCCTCTACAACCCATTTTGGGGACCCCATTCGGGATGGTGCGGATTATCGCATGTCCACGGGCCTAGTAGAGCGAGATGCAGACCTCCGAAAGGAGCATTCGATCTCAATGGAATTTTTATACATTTTTCTTAGAAAATGAGATTTCTACAAGAAAATAAATAAAATTATTTTAAAATATATATATATAGCTATTAGCAAAATATCTATTTTTATTATATTATATAATTATTCCAAGTTTTCTAAAGGAATCACTATTACATGAAAATACCATCCAAATACAACACAAGTACAATATTTCAAGAAAATACCATATACTATGAAACTAGGTTCTATTCACTAGAAATTTCACATTATAAAATATACATCTATGAAAACCCTAAAGACGATAATTAAATATTTGAGGAGTATTTTGAAATTATACCAAAACTATTTTTACATAAAACCCCCTCAAGTTATACTAAATTACAATAAGGACCCTAGTAAACATATGTTTAAGCGGGACCAGGCTCTTGAGCCTCATGGAGCCGGAGATATGGGTGCTTGTCTATCTAACAAACGGTGTTATCAACACGGTAATTGTCTTGGAAAAAGACACAAATCCTGCCGTCCATGTGCAGCAGTTACCGATAACATCAAAACAATCTGGATTTCAAGTTCTTTTAAAAGTGTCTGACTCAGACTGAGTCTCAATCTAATCAATCTGACTTGAATGTGATTCAAGTATAAAACTACAAATACAACATGAATCCATGAATCCATATATTCAAACTATATCAATCTATACCACTTGACCGAACCGAACCATGGATATACTCCATCTGCATGTTCATCTATTATATCCGTTCCATTTACTGATATCATGGTTTCGGCAAGTCATCCATCTATACAATTTATAATACAAGACAAGACAATACAATCCATACAATCAATACATAAACACTACGGGGTTGTAAAGGGGTAGACTGGTACGGAACATGTTAAAGGTGGCATGAGGTGGTGACTTAAGATGTAATTACATCCATACCGTTGTTCCATGGTATTATCGACGGAGCCTTGTACTACGGGTTACCAAAGTCTCCGGTGTAAG